>OX402604.1:9380883-11780883 GCA_948098905.1 Tiliacea aurago | reverse complement strand
GAACCTTAACATTGTCACGAGTGTTGCTGTAGGAGTGTTTTTGCTTTGTAAACGCGGCTGTGCAAAAATCCAGCTAAACTATCGCATGATTTAAAGTTGCTAGCCTCAACGGATGCTGTTATGTTATTATCGCCAATATTCCCTAATATTATCGAGATTACGTCATTTTCGGTACAATTTAAGCACAGACTATCAATTTTCGCTTTTGTTCAAAAAAGAAGTCATAAAGCGGTTGATTTTCAACAGGTTTCCGGTCGACGATTTCCCTAAGTAGGTCAAACATATTTCTTTTTACTCTAAATGTATTAGAAAGATTTTCCTTCCAATCCTTCCACAGCCAAGTTGTCCACATGTGATCATTACGCAATAAAGAATCGTACCAGATTTTAGCAGAGCCTTTGAGCTTATTTAGTGCTTGATAGCGTATCATACTATCCGTCCATGAAAACGTTGATGCATACTATTCTATCACGTTTAACCAAGAAGTAATATTATCATTCAAGGGGGCAAAATTGTACTCACAGTTCCAGTATCTTTTGCCTTAGATACCTTTATCCTTTTGCGGGGTGACAACGGGGGTGTTCTTGAGCCGCTACTGCTAGAACTCGTACTGCTACTCCTAGATGATTTACGAGCGTGCTTTGCCCTGTGTTTACGCTTACTTAACCGTATTTTTCCCATTATTTAGTTTTACTTTACTTTTGGGGGCGAGAGAATTATAGCACACTTCTGATGTTGACTAAACGAATATAAATGGAGGGTGTTTAAAACACGTACTAGATATTCGTATAAACATATATTAATTAGAAAATAATAATAATCACAAATAAAACGCGTTTCGCGTCTTGGGAAAACAAAAGAATAATGGCGGGAACTTCCTTCCAAAAAAAAACAAAACTTCTCTGCTCGAAGTAGCTTCACTCGGTTTTGCCAAGACTAAATAAATAATATCAGTGGTCATTAAAGAATGTAAAATAAATGTCATTAAAAATAATTAATTATATAGAATTGTGTACTTAAATAGATTACAACATATTGAACACTCGGTTTCTCGGTCACTCGGTTTAAAAGTAATCACTACTTTTTACATTTGGTAAAGAAAATCGTATGCAGTTAGTTTTTTTTTCATTTTAATACTAAATTATTGGCAGTGAACCAAGTTGCCATGCTACAAATTTTGACGACGTAAATAACGCCTTACTGCAGGTCCAAACTTGGTTCACTGCCAATAATTTAGTATTAAAATGGAAAAAAAACTAACTGCATACGATTTTCTTTACCAAATGTAAAAAGTAGTGATTATGAGATAGTATTGAATCAAGAGAAACTAGAATTCGTCGATAAAACTGTTTTCCTGGAGAACACGCTCGACTCTAGGCTTCAATGGGGTCCTCATTTAACATCTCTTGCAGGACGGCTAAGTTCAGCAGCATATGCTGTCAGAAAAATCCGTCAATTTACTGATGTAGATACCGTGAGGCTAGTCTATTTTAGTTACTTTCACAGTATCATGTCTTATGGTATTTTATTTTGGGTACGGGCTGCAGCTTGGGATCGAGTCTATTTTTATTCTGCAGAAAAGAGCCATCAGAGCCATATATGATCTCCACAGGCGCGATTCTCTTATGGAACTGTTTAAGGATATTATAACATCTGAAGGCCAATTCTCGTAATTTAAAACGTTCAAATACTAGTCGCAATCTCATCTTGGCGACAAACAAACGTCAAAAAATTGTCAAAATGTAGGGAAATAAGAGATATTTTTGACAGATTGAGACTGAGATCAGACTGTGAACGTTCTTAAAATTAGTAGAATTGCCCCTCTGGTGTAAGAAGAAGGTGTCAAAAAAGATGGCGACATTGCGATTTAACTTCAAATACTTCAAAATCAATCGAAGATGGTGTTACTTGCAGATGACACATCATTAATCTTTAAAATAGAGCGACGGTCACAAAATCTTGACGACCGCGACGTGAATAACTCTATTCTTCAGCAGGCTTAACAGGAAGGACGTAAGTTTTGGGATGGACACGGCTGAAGACCGAAATCAGATAAAGAAAGCTGCCAGCGTAATTTACAAGAACTCTGAAACGGATAGTGAGACCTCAGACGAAGACCTTGGAATCAGCAACGTGTAATACAGCATAGCAGTGACACAGTCAAGAACCGAGAGAACCTGAGCCAACCTGGCGGCGAAGCTACTAAAAGATACCGCTCCCATAGATAAATATCACCCGTCTCTCTACTATTCAATGCTTGCTCAAGGATGCATATCCGGTAGACTCTAATAATCCTTCCATATCCTTTGGGCACATGATCCACTCATTATTCATCATTTCAGCCGAAAGACGTCCACTGCTGGACATACGCCTCCCGTAAAGGGGGGTGGTTGGGGTTGCAACCAACGGTTTTACAACTTTTACAGTCTTATGAAGCCTGGCGCAGATTAGGGCGGCCGCATTGCAAAATTCCTCCATCACTTTCGTACAATGTCTATAAACCAACGCACACTATAGGCGGACCGCACCGCACTTTTTGTCTGAAAATGCGTTGCGTTGTTAATGTGCCTAGCGCACACCGCACGCGCATAACACTAGGTACTACTTTGACTCATCTAAAGCTAAATATTTAATCAAAATCGAAACAGAAGTCAAATTAAAAGAATATTAACTCTTAGCTATTATACGAAAATGCTGAAATACAATGTATCGAATAATTTTGTGTCAATTTAGGATATAATATTTGAAGTAGTAGTTTTACCGTTAATCGACTTTGATCGCTGACCGTACCGACACTATCAACTTTGGGGTGTATCTTATTGAGCCAAAGATAGTTTATGTAAATTAACTTACTATCGTTATTAACACTCACACAGTTAGAAAAAACCTATAAATGGTTCTTGGCGGGAAAGAGAAGCGTCATGTTTTGCAGTTTTGTTTTATTTTCTCAAATTTGTGTTTAGCCGAACAAGTGTAACAATGGTGTACCGTTTATGTATATCTGTGACATTCTGTCTATGACATTGTAACCTGTTCTCTAAGTAGTCTGTGGACATTGATGTGGGACAGGACCGACGGAAGGACTTCTTGGCGGGAAAGTGAAGCGTCATGTTCAGCAGTTTGTTTAATTTTCCAAAATTTGTGTTTATCCGAATATTAATGTGTAATAATGGTGGATTATTAACCATTAAGTGTTTGTGAACGTGCATTAGTGTAGGCAAATGAAACAAAACAGTGCAACTTCGCTTCAAGTTCTCTCAAGTCAAGAAGTCCGCGTGAGGTCTCAGTAAAGTGCCACATCTTTACTGAAACTCAAGAGGAGCGGGCGGGGATATCATCATCATGCATTGATTTCATCAATAATAACAAGTTTTGTAACTAAATAAAGACTTGGCCAAAAGGTCCCAGCAACCAGGCCATTAAAACATTATAAAAAAAAATAAAAAAACAGAACCGACGTTCTTGGCGGGAAAGTGTTGTTTTATTTTCTAAAATTTGTGTTTACCCGAACAATGGTGGATTATAAACCATTAAGTGTTGGGGTGTGTTAAAATGCATAGAGAACGCAGCTGCCCATTCCCTAGTAAGCCCCTTAGTCGTCTTTTACGAGACCCACGGGAAGAAATGGGAATTGTATTAGATACGTGAATACGATCCACTTCAGACAACAAAAACAAAATATGGTATTCTTCAGCATAAATGCTATGTTGGTTACGTTATTTATTATCTAAAGTTAATCAACTATTTTCGATATAACTACGGTTGATTCACATATTATGTTCTTAGTACATATTGGTTGACTGAACTACTGTTTTACTTAAGTACATAATTTTGATTAAACTAAAATCAATTGGACTATAGTTGTCACAAAATAATAGGCCCGTTTTGACGTTTAACTTGAATCGATTTAAATGATAAATGGTTTATTTAAGTAGGTTTGTACAAACACTTTTACACGTCAATCATATTAAAAAAAAAAAAATAGATAAGGTCGGCGTTTCGTAACTGACTACTCTGAGAAGAAAAGCCGAAACAAACTCAGAGGTTACAGTCTCTGGACATAATCTTGGTCAAATCATGTGAAGACCATGTAGATTGGTGCCTGAAATGATCTTTTGATGATTTATCGTGAGTATCGAGTACCGAGTCGTATCGAGTATCGACTAGTTTCATAACTATTTACTTCTAACTACAAATACTCTCTCTACTAATAATAAGATTTTTTTTTAAATAAATATGGAGTGTCCAATAAATAACTTACCCTAGGGATAATAAATACAATTAAGTACTAAATAAAAATAATAATAAATAAATAATGAATAAGTTAAAAATATAGGGTTTTTAAAATGTTAATAAATAAATAAATGTATATAATCTATAAAACAATAATTATAATTCTTAAATTCAATTCTGTATTAATAAAACAGTTTAACTTAATATCTCATAACCAATAATAAAATGTATCACATTAAATACCCAAGGTTCTTCCTCCTCTCTCCTACTTGATCTATGCTGTGCCCGACAGGGTGACTAAAATAATTATTTCCTTACCAACTATATACATTATGGTACGCAATAAAGAATTGAGAATTAGTTACGTAACTAGTGAAGTAACCATTCGACTCGGTACTGTTGTTAAACGACAAGTTAAACGTCAAAACGGGCCTATTATTTTGTGACAACTATAACGGCGATATTTCAACTATGTATGAAATATCTAATGGACGACTCGCCTACAGTTTATTAATACCACACGCTTGTTTTATTTCTAAAGTGGTGGGTCGGTAAATGATTAAGTGAGTGACTAGAAATACAGAGAGGGTGCAGTTATTGAATCATTTGGGTTAGGTTAGGTTAGAACAGTGATCCTCCGCCGCATCGTCGGGGCTTATTTGGCGGAAAGGTGTGTCACCTACACGGGACGTGATGGCGGAAACCAGCGCCGCATGTCGTGCGGTGTTCCACAGGGCTCAGTCGTGGGCCCGCTTCTGTGGAACATCGGGTACGACTGGGTGCTGCGGGGCGAGCTCCAGCCGGGCGTGGACCTGACGTGTTATGCAGACTACACACTGGTCACGGCCTGGGGGAGCTCGTACAGGGAAGCAGCGTTGCTGGCGACGGCTGCGGTCTAACAGGTGGTGAGCCGCATACGGCGCCTAGGCCTGGAGGTTGCCCTCAACAAGTCGGAGGCCATGATATTTCATGACCCTCGGCGGGTGCCACCGCCGGGACCACACATAGTGGTCGGGGGGGCTCAAACCGCTGTCGAGTCCACCATGAAGTACCTAGGATTGGTGCTCGACAACCGGTGGGATTTTGGCCCCCACTTCCGGCGGCTTGCGCCCAAGTTGTTGGGCGCGGCTGGGGCGTTATCAATGCTGCTTCCCAATCTGGGGGGCCCGAGCGCCGCCTGGAGGCGGCTCTACGTGGGGATCGTGCGATCGATGGCCCTGTATGGGGCCCCGATCTGGGCGGCTGACCTGACGGCCGGGAGCATCGCAGTACTGCGCAAACCGCAGAGAGCGATGGCCGTCAGAGTCATCAGGGGTTATCGCACGATCTCCTACGAGGGGGCTTGTGTACTGGCCGGATCCCCGCCATGGGACCTCGAGGCGAAAGTACTCGCGTCACTGTATCGGTGGCGCGAGGAAGCGAGGGCGTGGGGCGAGTGGCTGATGCAGCGACATGTGGAGTTGCGTCGGTCACAGCTTCGCGCAGCCCTGGTGGCGGAATGGCGGGACAGGCTTTCACGCCCTACCGCCGGCCTCGCCACCATCGAGGCGGTCCGGCCAGTACTCGAACCCTGGCTCGGGAGGAGGCACGGCTCCCTGTCGTTTCGGGTAACGCAGGTGCTCTCGGGGCATGGTTGCTTCGGGAAGTACCTGTGTCGCATAAACAAGGAGCCGGACGCCCGGTGTCACCACTGCGTCGACTGCCGGGAGGACACGGCGCGGAATACGCTGGCAGAGTGTGCCGCTTGGGAGGAGCCACGCTGTGCCTTCATCTCAGGAGTAGGCAGTGACCTGTCGCTGCCGACCGTGGTCGAGTCGATGGTCGGCAGCGAGGAGTCCTGGGACGCGGTGGTATCCTTCTGCGAAACAGTCGTGTCACAGAAGGAGGCTGGGGAAAGGGAGCGGGAGATCTCGTCCGCTCACCCGGCCCGCAGCAGACGCACTAGGCGTCGGCGGAGGGCCGATAACGCCCTCTTCCAGCCCCCCTAAATGGGTCCAGGGACGGCGGACTTGGGGACGTCGGCCGCCCCCTATCACACTGGACCCGAGGTGGCAGCGCGTAGTGTACCACGCGCGCCCCTTTCAGACGTCGCGGGGGGGGGGGGGTCAAACACCTCACCTTCTATGGTACTTCATGTAGACTATTTTGCATGGGCCATGGCGGCCGACATTGGTTATTCCAACCAGCCCACCCCCTCCAGAAGCTGATTAGGTCTCCTCTGCTTAGGATATCTTTGAAGGATCTGGGTGACCCTAGGGTTTCTGTTTTGATCTGGGTGACGCCTGTGCATCTAAGCTAGTTAGATAGTGTGTCGATAACATAATACAAATAATTTGATACGATAGAACAAAATCACGAAGAAATTTATTTTAACGATTAAAAAGCCATATTTATATTTATAATACAATCATTTTGTTAGATTAGTCTACAAGCTACATATGTATAATATTAACCTAGTATATGTAGTGTTTTATTTTTTTAGTCCAATCAATAGATTTAAATAGATAAATATATGCAGTCCGACACTGACCGCGCTTTAGCTGTTGTCAGCCTCTTAACCTTTCTCAATAAATTGTATACCGACAGTTCGTAAGCCATCCCCACTAGTAATAGCAATTAATGCGATTTCGAATTAATTTCATTAGCGTGTGAACTCTTGAGTCTTAGCGTGTTAATTGCTATTGCTATGCTATTTGCTAATGACGATAATTGATAATCATGAAGTATGTCAATTTTGTTATTAAACGAATTAAAAATCGCATTCGCGTTTCGCTTATTCGCCGACTCTCCGATAATTAAATATATTTATAGCACTCCACGCTACCGCGCGCGCTGATTGCTCGACGCTCTGACTATTTAGAAAAGTACATCGCTTTGCATTTCACAGAATTTCGCGACTATTATAAATATTATAAATTCGCGGATCATTCACACGCTAACAATGAATGCGAATGCTAATTAATCCGTCACTAATCCCCACTCCTATCATTATGCTCATGACCGCCATTTTTAATTTTCGTCTCAGGCGCTTGGTTCCAGAAATAGCCAATCGAAGTCAGCCCCGATAAGAATCATGCGGTTCTCTTCTTGTTTTTATTTTGTTTATTTTTACCTCATTTAATGCTGCACCGGTTTGACGTCATCACGTCAACGCCGGCTATCGCTGAAAACCAGCGCTGGGGCTCTGTCTCGTAGTAATGGCAATTAATGCTATTTCGAATTAATTTCATTAGCGTGTGAACTCTTGAGTCGTAGCGTGTTAATAGCTTTTGCTATGATATTTGCTAATGACGATAATTGATAATAATGAAGTATGTAAATTTTGTTATTAAACGAATTAAAAATCGCGTCCGCGTTTAGTTTACTCGCCGACTCGCCGATAATTAAATATATCTAAAGCACACCACGCTACCGCGCTGCACGCGCATGCGCGATTGCTCGACGCTCTGACTATTTAGAAAAGTACATCGCTTCGCATTTCACAGAATTTCGCGACTACATTTAATTTGCTAACTGCTAAATGATCATTCACACGCTAACAATGAATGCGAATGCTAATTAATCCATCACTACTGTCTCGCATAGGGTCGCAGCATTATGCTGAGCGAAGGCCGTTTTGCGTGAATGTGACGCATATTTTACCTCAACTTGTTCTTTCGTGTTTTTTTTTTCTTTGCGTTTTGTTTACCGCAAATAAACGTATTTTCTTTCCTTTTTAGGGTTCCGTAGTAAAAAAAACCCTTTCCCCCTTATTACAAAACAAGGTTTATCTTCAGACCCGGGTTTAAAACATGGAGCCATTATTGAATTTTGAACTTTATTCCGACTATGGTAAAGTTCCTAAACACAAAACTGACAACTTAGTACCGAACTAAGTTTTCAGTTTTGTATAAAGAACGGTATTTCAATCACTGTTACGTTCTTATTACAAAAGTGGCTCCATGGTTTAAGCCATGTCAAAATATAAATCTTGTTTTGTAATAAGGCGGTTATAGTTTCGCCATGTCCGTCTGTCTGTCTGTCTGTCTGTCTGTCCGTCCGTCCGTCCGTCTGTTCCCGGCTTAGCTCAGAGACGCTACGTCCTAGAAAGCTGTAATTTGGCGTGGGTGTACATATTAATCACGCCGAAAAAGTCGTGAAATAAAACCATAAAAAACATTTTTTTAGGGTACCTCCCTTGCACGTAAAACGGGGATGATATTTTTTTCTCATCTAATACATAGTGTGGGGTATCGTTGGATAGGCCGTTCAAAAATATTGTGGGTCTGTGATAAACATGTTTTAATTCTGAGATCCGTTTGCGTAATATTAAGCTTTAAAGTGCTATTTTTTGTTAGAGTCAAGTGTCCCCCCCCCCTGCCAGCTAAATGGTTGGTTTTGGTTATGTGAAAAAATTCATGGCAGTAGTATATACAGGGTGTTTGGTGCATCGTGTGCCAAATTGAAATGGTCGACTGAAGGAGTCATCCGCTAGCCTTTTAGACCCTTTAACACCCCTCATGCTCCGTGGATTCACAAAGTTGTTAAAATACTTTTATGGCATGTGGCACATCATTAGAAAGAGGATAGACTGGAGAATTAATGAGGGAGTTGGAAGATCCCGGTCGCTTTTGGTTTTTTTTTGTAGCCTTATAAATAGCTGTAACATGTACAGCTTTAATTTAAGTTTTACCTTTGCGAGTGAATTAAAAAAAAAACTAGGTGACTAATATCACTAATTTTGTATTTAAAAGTATTCTTAAACAATACACATCGAAATAAAATTAAAATTCAGAGTCTACGCCTTATATTTTTTTTTGAATCTGTATTTGAATGTAAAATTTGGGTCTTTTTTTTGGAAAACAATAAAAAGTCGAAAAAAAAAATCCACAGAGCATGAGGGGTATTAAGGGGTCTGAAAGGCTAGCGGATGACCCCTTCAGTCGACCATTTTAATTTGGCACACGATGCACCAAACACCCTGTATAATGAAATTAAGGAAAACTATCACAGCTAAGTAGGGTTTACAAGTAATCGTCGACCAACTTAAATTTGCAGTTGAAGAATTGACCGTAACGTATATAGACGTATGGGAGAGCATGTTTTTCAACTACAATGTTAAGTTTGTTTTTGGGATGAATTCATCCTAACTACGGAACCCTTCGTGTCCGTGCGTGATCCGACACGTACTTGGCCGGTTTTTTCTTTTTCTTTTTCTCGAGATCGCAACGTCTCCGTCCCCAGCCCGATCTCTATGTATGGCAAGCCGAACCCTTGGGATAAGCGAGCCAAATCTAGGTATGATCCTTGACCATCACCTTACTTTCAGTGAGCACTTAAGACGACGATAACCGACTTTTAATGATTTTATACTGAAGATCACGTCTAAACGAGTAGTGTTAATGATTTGAAAAAAATATATGTTAAATTAGAGCATTTTCTCAATAAAATATGTGAATATTTTAGATTATGTTTATATTACATAGTGAAACTAATTTGTAAAGTTATGCCTAACGCAGATAAAAAACTGAGAATGGCGCAAAATCTACCAAACGTATTTTTCTGAAACCTTCACCAATTTAAAGATAATTTAATTATTGATCTTTTAGTATACGCGTTTTTTTAAAATACCTTATGTTTTGGGTATAATAAATTCATAATGCGTCAAATTGGGGACAGCGCTCTTTGATGGGCGAGTCTTATTACGGGCTGAACGTACGACGCGTTGCGTGAGCTCAGTACAGAACACGCAAGCTAACTACTCAAGTTCACCGGCATATATCTTGGTCTTAAAGACGGCTCGTCCGCGCGCCTATTTCGCTCTCGGTATGCTCGCATTTCATATTGACCGCACGCAGCATACAAGTGCAAATTGCGCGTCTACTCCGAGGTCATCCGTTCCATCATCGCCTTGCGTCATATTCGCACACGCTAAGCCACACGACCACCATAGAATTCAGCTTGTCGATTCTGTAATAATCTCACCGTGAATCTTGAGCTGTCACTGACATTCCATTGATGCTATGGATTGACCAAGGATTACATTTACAATCATAATCGAGATTATAATAATATTTGTATGCTAATTCTATTGATAATTTTATATTATTTCAAAGCTAGTATTTATGTGTCTTAACATTACACTATTTAAGGGCTTCTTAAATAAAATAGCAAAACAGAAATTTTGTCAAACCCAAAATAATCTAAAAAAACAAAATTGAGTTTCTGTTCAAAATCTCGATTATGATTGTTAATGTAATCCTTGGTCCATCCCTAGCATCAGGTGGTATGACACTGACAGTTCACTCCCCGCTCACTTCATCTAAGTTTTCACGGTGAGATGGTTGCAGAATAGCACTGCAGATCCTCCAGAAACTTTTCCTCAGAAAACACAAACAAATAAACAAAACAAAAAAAAAACAAATAATTACACTGTATCTTGATATTTTGACATTTATAATACCTAACTAAATTTGACATGTAAAATAATTTTAAATATAATGACAATACGTAATAATTATTGTTTGCCTGTTAGGCCGGACATATTGGAACTAATTTATTGTTAAGACCTGTATCAAACATATGCCCGCCCACAATAAAGATATTTTGATCTGAACGGTAACACTTCGATCTGAATATCATCCAGCAGTTTTTGGGGACATAGGTAGAGGGTATTCTACTTGTATCCTACTTATACTTACTACTTACTACTATGGCTAATTAAACTAGTAGGGACAAAATGAACTAATGACTTAAATCTAATCCGTGTCCCGCCACGGTTGACAAACAAGCTTACACGCCCCATGAAACGCTACTTAGGGCACGCTATGGGTAGCGTCCCGGATCGTAGCTTAGTGATGCCACATAAGCGTGCAATCCTAACAAACTTATAAATATTTATTTAAACATAAAACAGGAGAGTCCACGTATTCTATGGTGCATTTACAAATGTACAATATGTGACGCCACAAGTTCATGAAACGCCTCTCAAAGCATTTCTTCGAATATGCTATTAAGCACCCCCAAACCCCTGATTGCGGCGGCCCCCGATACACTCCCCCCGCATAATTAGGATTCGCCGACCGAGGCATACTCTCCCCATGTTTATGCCCTAGCTGGAGGCCTTAATTTATTGAGACACCCACAGGCAAGTCCCGTTAAGCAGACGACAACCTCCTTGGTTGAAATGCGAGGTGTCATTAATGTAAGAAGCACATCCGTACGGAGGAGACGCGTTTTTTTCGTTTGTTAACAAACGAAAAAAACGCGTCTCCTCCGTACGCATGTGCTTCTGAGGCATGACACAGCATGTCGTCTGTTCGCGCGGCGAATGTTTATACCAGGTGCTGACGTAAACACTAGTAGTATTATGATAAATCTATGGACGTAAGTATACAGGAAAAGTTTTTAACCAGTGCGCAAATTTTTTTTGGTGGTTCAATATCAGTAATAGAACACATTTCCATTATTTTATCAATACTTTTTTTTAATTTTTTATCCTACTTGAAATCATCAAAATATGGACACAATCTATTCGTAATAATATCAATGGGCGCGCGCGGCGGTGTTGCACGGCTCCCGGGTGGCAGGGCGCGGCAGGGGGCGGCAGGGGGCGGCAGCTCGCGCCGGGCGCGCCGGCCGACAGTTCACTCATCGCACGCGCTGTCGTGTGACGTCGCGTCTAATCGCTTTCCCGCGCAAGCGCCGCGCCGCACGTGTGTCGTGCTTGTACCTACCGGTCACGATGTCGGACTTCAGTAACCGCGAGTGTTACGAGATGGTGCGAGTGTATGTACTGAGTGGTGAAAGTTTGCGAGCAGCTTGCAGAATGTGTGCGACGGAGAGCATACCTCGAATGCGAGCCCATGGAATCCTTAACCCCGCGGTCCCTAATGAAAGGACTATTTTAAGCGGCCACTCAAAGGATGCTTGATCACGGACAGTTCAGAACCCCGAATCATGCACGAAGGTCTGGCAGACCCCGACTGGCGATCGAAATCGAAGAAGCCATCCTAAGCCCATTAAAGTATGTAGGAAAAATTAAAATTACTCTTCAAATAACTTCAGGTCACGGCCTAAACATAAAAAAGTCTAGCTCGAACCTGATAAAATTAGCGATCAGTAACCCACGTAAATACCTACGCCGGCGAATCGAGCGAGCGCACAGCTGATAGGTAGGTACTTTAGCGCGTTACGCTTCGCCGCGCGCCGCCGGGTAGCCATACATCCACTTTTAAAGTAAACATCTTTCGTTAACGATATTTCTTGTTTTTTGTACTAAGACGTATCAAAATAAAAAATATGTGTTTAATAAAACTCGTTTAAGTTTAATTTGTCCAAATTTGCGCAGTGGATAAAAACTTTTCCTGTATGGATCCGTCAACGGTCCCACAGCGACTTTGAAATTCTGGCCTTTTTAGGCCTGCTGGTATGTAAAGCCTGGTATTAAAGTACATAGGGCTTTTTATACCAAGTTCGCATCCGTCTGTTGCTACTGGATAAAAAAATAGTCTTTTGAAAACATCGGCAGGAAAACATGAGATTGTGCTATCGCAAAGTCCCAAGCTCCTCATAAAATTATTATAATATTTATCGTACGGAAAATCAATGCCAGCAGCCCCTGACTCCATTTTTAAAAAATCCAATAACAGCACGTATCCCCCTCCAGTATTTATTATTTTTAATTTTTTTGTTTCGGTCTGGTGCAAAAAAAAGGATAACTCTTCAATATCGTAATTTTTCATATTTTTTTTCTGAAAGAAAGATTCTTGAGTTGTATCTCCAACTTCAATGATGTGTTTAAATATGTATCCTGTTCACGGCGAGAAAAGTTTTCTAGCTCGTACGATGGTCCAAACTCTTGTTCTAAATCAGATTCAAGGCGATAGTAAGGTCTGAATGTGATCCAGATTTTATGCTTACGAGGATAACTCCTGACGGACCTCAGCACTGGTAACACTCCTGCTGGATAGAATTCAAAGCTATCGAAGAGAAATATCAGTTTTCCTCTGTTATAAAAATGTAGGAACATTTTCAACTGAAATTCTGATGATTTACCACCTGAAAATTTCTTTAGTGAAACAGTTCCATTCGGTGATTCTTCTAACTCTAAAAAAACTTTATCAAAGGATAAAGAAGAGTTAAGATATGCTTTATAAAAATCGGATTCCTTGCCGAGTACAGCTTGACACATAATAAATTTTAAACTTTCCAATGTATTCAAAGTATTTTCTCCTTTCCAATCCCATTCCATTAATTTTTCGAGCACTCTCCCGTGCTCCTGTAAGTTTATTCTTACAATCCAAACATTAGGATCGAGTTCCTTTGTCTTTAGTGTTAAATGAGAAAGTAGAGTAGACTTACCCATTAAAACTTGTCCTTTTATAATTACAACGTCGTCTTCTAAATCGTAAAACGTTTCTAAAACCTTGTCTTTGACATCATCGAACATTTCGAGTTCGTGTTTTTTGGTGCGACTGACTCGTCTATCAATGTAAACCTGCTTTTTGTAATTATTATTAATAGCCAAATCACCAATTAACTTATCAATAACGAAAATATCTCGTTATTGATAAATTTATTAAAAACATATTCGTCAATAAGTCGCACAGACTCATCATCTCCGATTATATCTAAGCTAACGTCTACACCATGAAATTTTATTTTAGAAGTCGCTAAAAACTTCTTTTGCGATTCAACACTCAAGTCGGTGAAAACAGTTCTTTCATCGTAAAATACACTACTTGCTTGTGAGAAATATTGAGTGATAACGGCAACTGAATTTTTATTCGTAATGATTATTATTTGCTTGCCTTCAACAGCTTTCGCGATATTTTCCAGACCAGAATTCCTAGAATCTTGAAACGTATGGCAAACAATAATAAGTATGTTCACCTCTGTTGTGTTTTTCAATTCTTTACATAAAGTGCTGTGGTTCTTCAATGGCAGTTTGGAAATGTTCTCCAAGTCTAACACAACACGATCTTTATTTACTAGATATTGTTCCACCTTTGCAACTGTTATCTCACAGTTACCTGTAGCAATAACAGTTCCTATAATCTGGCCATGCAACTCGAATGGTTTTAAAGCGTTTTCATTAAATGTATAGTCTTTATGCTTAATCTTATGCATTATGTTTAAAACACCCATTAATGGCTCACTCATGGCGTTAGTTACTGCTTTCTCATAGATATTGCTTTTCTTTGTGAGATATGATCCTTCTTTAGGCGTCATCCATAGTTTTTGTATTTCATCATGATATTTTAGAAATATTACGTCAGATCTAACTTTAGAGTTGTTAACGTCACTACACGAGTAATCTTCTATTTCTTCTCTCAAAATTTCCTCTACGCCATTCTGATCAGCTTGGTTAGTGTAAAACAGTAACTTGTCGTAGAAATTTCTTACCAAACACACGTCGTATTCTCCTCGTTCAAATGAAAGTTTTGGGAATTTTTTAACTTTTACATCTAATTTATACATGTGCAAATTTTCTATTTTACTCGTCAACGATTCATACCATATTCTGGCAAGATTGCCTAGTGATTCGTAGTTGTTTGTAAACTTCAACAGCTTTGAACTTTCATCAAAAACTAGTATGTTGCCGACAGCAGAAGCTATGCCTCCATTTAACTTAAGAAATCCATCTTCCTCTCTCTCATCTATAGTGATGATGTTATTGGAATTCGGTTTTTTTAATAGTTCTTTGATTTTTAACGTTAGGTAGTTTAATCTTTTCTCAGGTTTGCCTCTTGTTGTTAAATCTTTGTTGCCAAAGGAAGCTGGGACTTTAAGCTTCAGAGATAATAAATACTCTTTAGCAGCCAGTTCTGCTGCTTCATAGAAAGTCGACTGAGAGACATTTGCTTTGTCGAGCTGTCGCTGTAGATCGTCAGTCATCGATTTGCCAACAAGCTCAAGCTTTCTGTTTTTATAAGTAAGAACACTTCCTATCAGTTTACTTAGTATCTTAACATCAGAGGGTTTGCTAAGGAACTTGGATAATAAACTCTTTAAATCGGTCTCTTTAGACTTCCGCTTTTTGAGAACCTCCAAGCACAATGTATTTTTGAATAGCACAAGAAATTCTTCGTTAGTTGTAAAAAAGTCTGGTCTGAAACTGGCAATCCGATGCCCTTCAGGTTGGATTTCAGAAACGAATACAACGTTGTGCGCTATGATGACATGGTAGCGCAATATTAGATCATTATTCATTGACATTACGCAACCAGATTTATCACAAATAAACTTCGCTAAATGTTTAGCTAGTGTTGTGATTTGTTCTTTCATAACTATTTTACATAAAAAGTCCAAGCTTTCATCTGTATATGATGGCTGTGTGTAACAACCGCCTGTTCCTATGAGTTCGTTCAAATAGTTAGCAAAACTACCTTCACATCTTTTGTTATTGGGATCGTCCTTCGCTGTAGTATACATAACGAAAAAGCATTCAGTGTCATCAAACTTTCCTTCAAAAATCATGTCTTTACTGCTTGGTTCAAAAGCGCGTCTAATTTCCAAGTAACTATCAAAGTATTTGGCTAAATCAGTTTCACTAGTAAACGTTAGAAGTTTGTCATTCTCTCTGTGCTTGGCTTAAATGAACACAGTGACTGGTTTCTCAAACCCCTTTATTTTTGCTTTAAAACCAATATCATCGAAGGCACCTCTGTCATCTCTATTGGTAGCCAAACTAAACTGATCAACACTGTCATCATGTATCATTCTAAAATAAATTAGACTAAGTAATTTGGTCTCATACAGCTGTCCCTGGATCCCCGACGTACCTGCACGCTTTTTATACTTTTCACTGTCCATGGTTTGATGGTATTTTTTTCTGTTTTGACACCAGGACGCAGCACACGATATCAAAGTAATTGAAGCATTAAAGTCACCGCTATTGTCCTCCTATTGATCGTTTAGCAAGTGTATCCCAACTCACGTCACAGCTCGCCTTGGAACCTCCTTTTGAGAATGAACTGGATCAAGTTTTGTTGCTTCTGCTGATGAGTAGTGATCTGAAAATATAAGTTTATACTCTATTTTCCGTTCCGTGTCTTCATTGGTTAAAGAAGATGCGTTAATGTAGCCCGCGATACTCGGGTAAGTAATATATGATATAATTACAAAATCTCTAATATCAACCTAGATATAACAACTAATCTATAATCTTATTTGTTATAATAATCAGTTAATATAATAAACGATTGATATAATTTTAAAGCAACTCTTTTTTATAAGCACACCTAATATACATTGAATATAAAATCGTTTGATATACCACTCAAAAGACATAAAACCTATTTAGTCTAATATGATAAAAACGCTACCGCGGCACACTCGCTTCGCTCGCTCGCCGTCACGCGTTATTGGTCACTGTTTTAACCTTACATAACCCAAATGATTCAACAACAATAGAGGGGATCTGGCGCTCGGCGGCCGCTCCCGCCTTACGGCCGAACCCAATAACCTATATATCACCAGTTTCGGCCTACTGGAGATATAAAAAAATATCATTTGAAATCATGAAATTATGAAATCTTACCGGCCCACGCTATCTACTGATGGTAGGGTGTATCGCCTACAACAGATATATATTTGTATGAAAATGCCAAAGTATGCGTCCCAATAGACGATTTGTTTGACAGGACAGTACTACAGATGGCAGATTGGGCTATTCCCCGAATTGCAGGGATAAACGTAAAGTAGCTAAGCTAAAATGAACTCTTTAGTACTAGCAATAATGATCATAATTGTTTTTTTTATTTAAAGTAAAAAAAAAATCAAATATATCGAAAACGGTGCGCTCTAGGCAAAAAATAACAGAAATTTAACACCCCTCCTTACTACCACCTCCCCGTGCAGGCACCATGCCAACATGAATTTAAGTAAAAAAAAAAACAACATTAATGCGCTAAGGTAGGCCGCGAAATTCAAAAATTATTAAGTTTTTTGCAATTTGCAGGTCAGTAACAGGTTATTCGCGGTCATAACAAATATGGCTCTACAGAATTATATCTTAATCCAGTAATTTATTTATAAGTAAGAAACAAAGAATTTGTTGTATTTTAAAGTGATGTTGGTTGTAATGGAACGCACGGGAGGGCGAAGTAGAGAAACCTACTTATTGTTTTCGTTAGATAGATAGCCTTTATCAATGATTGTGAGACGCCATCCGAGGATAGATATAATTATGCTGTCTATCATCAATAGCGATCTGTCTTTCACTGAAAATAAGTTATTGGGTTCGGCCGTTAGCCTTCTAACCTAAACTATCCGAGTCGGATTGCTCTGAATCGGGATGTTATACAAATTTATGGTATCAACATTATAGGTATATTTTAAACTATAGACCAAATGATTTTCGATTATGTAAACGTTATAACCAATAATACGAAATAAGTTTTAGAGGATAGAAATGTGTTATGTAAAGAAATTATATCAACAGTTGGTATATATCTCGTGTTTATTATATCTTGTGATCGTTATTGAAATGAAAATCTACCAAATAACTTTATATGACGTTTTTTGCAGTTTACTTGTCATTAACAGGTTATGTTGATAAAAATATAATTCACGACCGTATCTTTCCACATCGTTGAGCTGTCTGTATGTGGCGTTCCTTCTTTTAAAATTATTTTCTTACATGCACTTTAAATAGATTGGGTTTTGACATATTTACGAAAAAAAAATAACATCAATATGAAGTTGGCCGTACTCCAAGCTGTTTCCATTTATCTTCTAATCTAACTCTTACAGAAGTGACATTTTGAATGTAATTTAAAAATATTTTAAATACATCTTTCTGGTTAAACTGCACAAACACTTACACTATATACATACACACACACACAACTAACGATTTACACTAGGTACTAACGAATATAAAAAAAAAAACAAAAATAAGGACACTTACACGTCAAGAAACAAATAAACTCGATATAATGCCTATTTGTATTTACTGAATTGTCGTCATAAAATCATCAATACAACTCTCTGAAATTAAATTAATTACTGTTACATGCATTATTCCAAACTCGGGATAGCTTCGATTTTGAAAATAGGTTCGTCGAGAAGTGCGTGACATTGTATTGGATTTGAATGACTTTAGACACGTCACACTGTCCAGGGGGGGAGAAGTAGGTATTTTTAATGAAATTCCAAAAAACCCCAAAATATGTTCAATAAGAAGCAGTTGGAGGCCCCTGACGTATGCAAAATAGAAATGCAGGAAGCAAAAAATTTCGTGTTGGCTTCGCCCGCTCTTGCATCCTATGTTCTACTAATTTTATGCATTAGTTGACAATGCAACTCCTATTTCAGCATAAACGTTCAAAAGAGATCATCATCATCATCATCAGCCCATAGCAGTCCACTGCTGGACATAGGCCTCTCCAATTGCACGCCATTCAGCTCGACTCTCGGCAACTCTCACCCAGCTGCCACCAGCCACCCTGCGAAGATCGTCCCTCCACCTAGCCTGAGGGCGTCCTACCTTACGTTTGCCGATTCGCGGTCTCCACTCAAGAACACGTCTACCCCAACGGTCATCGGTTCTACGGCTAATATGGCCGGCCCATTACCACTTCTGCTTGCTTATTCTGTGGGCTATGTCGACAACTTTGGTTCCCTGCCGGATCATCTCGTTCCGGATTCGATCCCTCAGAGAGACTCCAAGCATAGCCCGTTCCATAGCTCGCTGAGCGACCTTGAATTTATGGACCAGCCGTACCGTGAGTGTCCACGTTTCGGCTCCGTAAGTCATAACAGGTAGGACGCACTGACTGAAGACCTTCGTCTTTAGGCTCTGTGGAATACGCGACGAGAAGACTCGACGAAGCTTCCCAAATGCTGCAAAAGAGCTCTTTAACCGAGAATTCCAGGACAGGTTCTAAAGAATTTCGAGCTTGCCTCACTGGGTCATGCTTTCCACATTCTTGCTTTTTAATGAAAATGTCCGTGAATAGGTCAATGTGGAGATGATACTGTAGCAGCTTGTGGCTTAGTAATAATAGCCGCATGGGTCGATCCATCAGTTTAACCGATTGAGCCCTGTGACATAAGTCAAGTACCTGTCCTTATCTTAATGGCCGCCAGATTTATTGCCCCTGCTGCCAATGTAAAACAAAGAAAGTCTCAAGTGATTTCTAAGAGCATAAACATCCTCCGCCTTATTAAAAAACAAGATTTATATTTTGACATGGCTTAAACCATGGTGCCAGTTTTTGTAATAAGAACGTAACAGTGATAGAAATACCGTTCTTTATACAAAACTGAAAACTTAGTTCGGTACTAAGTTGTCAGTTTTGTGTTTAGGAACTTTACCATAGTCGGAATAAAGTTTGAAATTCAATAATGGCTCCATGTTTTAATCCTGGGTCTGAAGATAAACCTTGTTTTGTAATAAGGGGGCCTTTGTTTAAGCTGTTTGGGCCGTCGGGGGGACTTGACGGTTGGGGACCACTGACGCACTGGTGCGTCGGCGGGCCTTTATCGGGCTACGCTTGCAGGGGTTGGTCCGTGGATGGGTGACCATCTTTACATACTGAGACTCCTTCGTGCCTCGGAAAGCACGTTGGTCCCGGCTGTCATTCGTGGATTTTTGACAGTCGTTACGGGTCCTCAGAAGCCTGAAAGTCTGACAACCAGTCTTTCCAAGGGGGGTATCGTATTACCCAGTTACTGGGTTGTGGAGGTCAGATAGGCAGTCGCTCCATGTAAAATGCTGGTATTCAACTGCGTCCGGTTAGCGGAATCTGACGCCAAAATAGTTGGAAAAAGACCAGCGCTAGGCATAGATTGATTAATTTTCTGCAAAATGTTACTAGAAATTCCTACATAAACTGAGGAGACTTGTTTTGCCACCCCGGGCCCCCGAACTAAGGTCCGTATTACAGAAGGAAACTCAAGCATTGATCTCTGTTTAAAACTAGTTTTAAGTCAAGTTTTAATTTTAGAGCGTTCCTCAAGATTTGAACCGTCTTATTACAAAACAAGATTTATATTTTGACATGGCTTAAGACTCCGATATATGCCAGTGACCTTGAGTGGTTAGCTTGCGTGTTCTGTACTGGGCTCACGCAACGCGTCGTACGTTCAGCCAGTAATAGGACTCGCCCACCAAGGAGCGCAGATTAATAATTAAATTATCTTTAAATTGGTGAAGGTTTCAGAAAAATACGCTTCGTAGATTTTGCGCCATTCTGTTTTTCATCATATACATAACTTTACAAATTAATTATACATAATCTAAAATATTCACATAATATTTTTTATTGAAAAAATGCTCTAATCAACAATATTTTTTTTCAAATCATTAACACTACTCGTTTAGACGTACGAGGAAAAATCATTAAAAGTCGGTTATCGTCGCCTTAAACCATGGAGCCAGTTTTTGTAATAAGAACGTAAAGAACTGTGATTAAAATACCGTTCTATAATCAAAACTGAAAACTTAGTTCGGTACTAAGTTGTCAGTTTTGTGTTAGGAACTTACAAGACGTAATAACGTTCGAAATTCAATAATGGCTCCATGGTTTAAATCTGGGTCGTTTTGTAATAATACGGATTGAGTTCAGCTGAGTTTGGCTTTATTTTAGATCGTTACTCAGTTCGTGAAGCGCACCCTAAATCATTAGAATCGTGAATCTCTTAGTTAGATTTTGTTCCTTATGAACAAATATCTTTATTAAGGTCGCGAACTTCGATCAATATTATTGATCAAAATCTAAAATATTTTTATTTCACATATGCATGGGCACATAAGAAACGTCAGAAGCTAGGTGCACGGTTCCAAGTGGTCGTTTCCTATGGAGAAGAGCCGGCAAGAAACTCCACGGTTACTCTTTTAAAAAAAAAATGGCTTTTACAATGTTTTCAAATGACAGTGTTAATAGGTATGAGAGGACAGCGTAGGCCCGTCAAAAGTACCAGGTACTTAACAAAATAGAAAATGGTATACAGATCTACAGTCTATTAAGCCTACAACGTCCTCACATTAACAAAAAAACAATATTAATATTATATGATCGAAGGTCGCGAATCATATTTTGATCAAGATATAACCTGCGAAGATTGCAAAAAACGTAAGAAAAATTTAAATTTAAATTTCGCGGGTTACCACTGCTGATGTATTATCTTGTTTATTGAGAAGCTTATCTATTAATAGAATAGTGACGTAACCGAACGGGGATCCAGACGTGATGCTATGTTTACTAATGATAATGTGAATTTATCGCTCCTGACTAGGTACTACATCATTATTTTGTTGATGAAACTTATTACTTACTTATTTTTATTAACTATTAAGTACAGTCGTCCAATATCCTCTAGGATTAGAAAAGAATACTCAATAATTCCTTTGTGTGTGGCACAAGTTTCAGTATCGTTTGTTATCGTACCTAAAGTCCTAAACAAAACCAATGTGTACAGATTATGCACAATAAATAAGCACAGAACTTTATGTATGATTCATTGTCCAACAGATTAAAACACGGTTTGCAATACAATGTTTTTTTTTTAATAATATTTATTCATGACCATAGATTCAAGTCTTTCAGTCGAATACATAAAAATGCTTAGATTTAAAACAATAGTGAGAGATACTTAAAATAATGTTCTTACATCAATTTTTGTTCATATTATCCACACCCTTTCGGGTTCAGTGAATACATCTCAGTGATAATTGTTATCAACTTCATACTAATTTAAATTACAACTACCTACCTAAATAATTTATATATACATTACAAAATGAATTAAATTTTTTCTACCGTATTACAAATATATTTATACAACACATTAAAATATTTCTTATTTTGTAATAAATGCTGGACACTGCGGGGAACACTTTCATTTTGGCGTTCACTTTCAATGTCATTGTCATTTAATTCACTCAATTCACTGACCAAAATCAAACGTTGAATGTTAAAACTTGAACACTTTAAGATAACATGATCCAAATCAGCATCCTCAGCTCTACAATGATGACATCGGCTATTGTTAATTATGCGAATTCTATTCAGGTGAGCTGGTGTTAAGCAATGTCCCAATCTCATGCGTGATATAATAGTTATAAATCTTCTTGTGAAGTATTTGAAGTTATTGTACCAAGGTTTAATCGGTAATTCATTTTGTATTCCAGCATACCATCTGCCTTTCGTTTCCAGGGTTATGTCCCAATATTCCTTCCATATCTGTCTATTAAGTTCTTCAAAAAGGCTGTAGTAATCAGTGAATGGAACCTTGAGCAACTCTGATCGATCCTCGTCATGGTCTGAACGGGCCGCAGTGTCAGCTACTTCGTTTCCACGAATGCCACTGTGTGAAGGTACCCATACTAATTCTACTTTAGTATACTGATCATGTAGCTTTTGGATTATAAGTCTAATATTATAAATAATATAATTTAACTTAAAAGAAATATTTACATTATGTAGAACAGACAAAACACTTCTGGAGTCTGTAACTATCAAAATATTATGTACTTTATTTACAAGACTATTTACATGCTGCAGTGCACAATAAATTGCATAGCATTCTGCAGTGAAAATGCTACACACCCTGTTTAATTTAATACATTTAGTATAGTCTAGCTGTGGATCATAGAATGCTGCATTTATATTATGGTGTGTTTTAGATCCATCTGTATAAATAACATAATGTTCTGGTCTATTGTCTTTAAACTGTAAAAAATCAAATTGATTGTGCACTGTGTCTAAATGGATTGCAAAGCTGTTAATAATACCATTATAAGGAATTTTATATACAGGCCAAATATCATTTTTAACAATATCTTTTGAATTATTATTTACATGTTCAAATATTGTTGGTATTTCAGGTAGAGTTCCACCAACCAAAGAAGAAGCAGATATGGCATTGGAAGCAATTGACTGTGAGATTTCAGGATGTATTGTTAGTTTCTTAAGTAAAGGATTGTCATTTGATGCCATGACTTTTAATAAAAATCTCTCAGCCAACAACAACCTTCGTAATGTCAAGGGAGGTATACATGTCTCAACTTCTAACGAATTAATAGGTGTGGAGCGCATAGCACCACAAATAAGTCTCAGTCCCATATTTTGAATTACATCTAATTTTCGTAACAAGGTGCAATTGGCATTCATGTAAGCTAAACTGCTGTAATCAAAATGGCTTCTCACTATACTTTTGTACAGCATACTCATAACTTTGGGGTCAGATCCCCAAAAACTTCCTGCCAAATGTCTCAATAGATTAATACCATTCAGTGCTTTGTTACATATATGTTTAATATGTTCATCAAACTTTAATTTATCATCAATAATGACGCCTAGGAATTTATGTTGTTTAACAGCAGGAATTTCTACATTATTGTATGAAATTTTAACATTGCTATGAGTATTTACATTTTTATTGATAATTAAAACTGAACTCTTTTCTGGACTTATTTCTAATTTAAGTTTACTATGGTAATAGCTGTATAATTGAGACAAAGCCTTATTGATATTAGCCATTGCTATATCAATGTTTTGATTTATACTGTACAAAAGCAAGTCATCCGCAAATTGCAGGATATTTACATCTGGTACATCTACATATTTTAATATTTCAGAAGTATATAAATTATAAAGTAAAGGAGACAAAGTTGCCCCTTGCATTGTGCCTTTGTTGACAGTCCTAGGTCCATGCAATTTATTATTATATTTAACAAAAACAGTTCTATTGTTTAAAAAAGAATAAAGCCATTTTAGAATATGACTAGGTATACCAATATCGTGAGATACTTGAATGAGTTCTTCTATATTTACATTGTCAAAAGCACCTTTTACATCTAAAAACACGCAGATTGCATTTGAGTGACTTAATTTAACCTGTCTTACATCTGATAATAAAGATACAAGGCTTTCAGAGCAACTTTTACCTTTTCTGAAGCCAAACTGAATAGAAGGAATTAATCTTTGTGATTCAACAAAATAGTCTAATCTTAACTTGATCCACAGGGGGTGACATGTCATACATAGATGGTTGAATGTTGATCTCAAGTAAGGTTGGAAGATGATAGCTACCCATGGGATCATCATGAACATACCAGTTACATAAATTAGCTATTGAAGAGCTAACAAGGGCAAGATCTATCGCTGAAGCTTGTCTATTAGGATAAGGAACAGTTGTTGGTGATCCATCATTCAAAATACATAAGTCAAATTCATCAATTATATTAAATAAACATCTACCTCTATTATTATCACTATGGCATCCAAAGGCTATGTTATGAGCGTTAAAATCACCCATAACTACACAAGGTTTGGGTATATTTTTGATTAAGTCCTTTAATTTCGTTGAGTCAAACCTGATACTTGGAGGGCTGTATACACAAAGTATTGCCATTGCTCCAAATTGTGTTTCTATAGAGATACATAAGTTTTGAATAGATTCTGAGAAGTGTGTATTAATTACTTTATACTTTATACGATGGTTCACCAAAATGGCTATTCCATTATGAGAATTTATGGAATTTTTGTGTATTAAATTATATGTGTGAAAGTGTGGGATTATAGAATTAGACTTGAACCAAGTTTCATTAAGAAGACAGACATCTATATTTTTTTCAATTAATAAATTTTGTAATAGGCTCTTTTTACTCTGTAAACTCTGTATATTATACTGTAAAATATTTAGATAATTATCCATGTTTAAATTAAATTTGATAAAAATATTTCTTTTATTTTCTTATGTGTGAGTGGCCCATCAGAGTCACTCTTGTTTCCTAATGCAACCAACGATTTAACAATTGCGTTAATTATAATGTCATTATTTGCTACTTGTTTAATGTCCAAAATATCATTGACTTTAGCCTTTTCAGTAACCTTGGGTAAAACAGGAAAAGATTTCTCATTAAATGTAGGAGGTGGTTTCACAACAGTGGCATACGATTGCTGCAGAAATTAAATTAAATTAAATTTAAACTTAAATTTTTTGTTTTTTAATGGGACAGTCTCGTGAAATGGCAAGATGATTACCTGCGCAGTTGATGCATGTGATCTCTTCAACATCGCATTCTTTGTAGGAGTGACGACCAGCACAAGAAGAGCAGTGTTGCTCGCCTCTGCAAGTCTTAGCCGAATGATTAAATTTTAGACACTTATAGCATTGCAATAGTGGAGGAATGTATGCTTTCACCTCGTATCTAAATAGTTTCATAAAGGCGTATTGCGGTAAAGATGTTGATGCAAAGGTGACGGCAACTGTATTGAGAGGCACTAGTTTCCCCTCTACTTTACGCATAAATCTTCTAATTGAAATCACTTCAGAATCGCACACTATATTTTTATATATTTCCTCATTGGAGAGTTCTTTGGGCACAAACCTCAATACACCAATCCTTTCTGTTAAATACGATGGTATAAAGGCTTTAAATTTATTTTTCCATAGGAAGTCTTCCATCTTCAGAAAATTGTTGGCCGCAGCCGCCTTTCTGAATGTAATTCCTATTTTGTGCGGATTTATTCTGTGTACTCCTAAGACTCCTATAACATTGTCCGATATTAGGTTGGTGAGCGTGATAGGGTTTTTATTTCCTACCTTCTCCTGCTCTGTTGACTCGACGTATACGACATATTCGGAATTGGTATTTTCTATGAATAGCCTTTTATAGTTTTGTTTGGTAAAAACATTATACTTATTAGTTGACTCAGAAGTTCGGCTGTGGTTGTATTTTCTTTTCTTCTTTTCTCCCATCTCTGGCGGCTCCTCGCCGCCACTGGTGACACTCATGACTGTTCGAGGTCCTACTCGATGTTATTTAAGTGGTATTTCCGTACAATTAAATAATTATTAACTTTTTGCGAAATCAAAATTTACCGCCTCGTTTGACTTCCCGCCAAAAAGTCGCAATCCAATGTCAAACTGTGGTATTGCTATGCAATTAACTCCGAACGGAATTACTTTTATGTTTAATTTAAAGAAAAATGTGTGGAACGAGTATTTTCAGCGCGTTCCTGCTAGGCCCACAAGGAGCTGTGAAAACAGACTTTAACATATTTCGTGTAAAAAAAAGTATATATTATGTTGGTCGATCCAATCCATCGACATCTTTTTACAACAGATTTTTTTTTTAATATTTGGAGTAAATATTATTTACATTTTTATTTTTATTTATTTGTTTTATTATATAAAATGTTTTTGTTTTCCATTTTTTTTTATAATAACATAAATAAATCCTATCAGAGGTTTTTTTTACACGGCAACACCGCAGTTTCTACAATGGATTGAGAACTGTGACTTATTCTGTTGGTCAATGAATCATAATCTCTATCATGGGTTTAGTACGATAATAAAACTTGTGCCACCCACAAAGGATTCTGTTTTTTTTAACAACTATTTTGCGAATTATTGATTGCTCTCTTATAATCATAGAGGATATTGGACGACTAATTGTAATAATTGATAGAAAATAGGTAAGTAATAAGTTTCATGAACAAAATACTCATGTGATAGATATAAGCGATAAATTCACGTTATTATCGTCAATGATATGTATATAATATACATCACGCTGCCGCTGCACGGTGGGCTGAAAATCGGCTCTCATAGACTTAGGAATTTCAATTTACAAGTGCCGGATTTTTTGCCGGATATAGCTTCTATAAGTCATTAATATATAAAAAATGGCACCCGAGTTAATTCTGCTCAAAACCGAAGGAATTATATTTTTTTTACGAAAAATTTGTATGAAGCTGGTATGAAAAATATAATTATCTCTTAAACGGAAAGTTAAACACGAATATCCTTACAGATGATTATAGTGCTAATTATTTATGATTTAATTGTCGCCGATTTTCTGAAAAATATTATTACGTTATTTTTTTAAATCCATATTTTTATTTATTTTTACATTTGAAATGATTCCACTTTTAACAACACTTAACATAAAATAGCATCACCCCTATATCTCCGAAGGAGTAGTTACAGGTTTATAGTACACCCACACTTAGACAACTATGTTTGAGCTAGATATTAATCAACACAAACTAAGTTTTACATCTTTGCATACAACCAAAATACCAAATTAAAAATTGCAATTACCAATGCGTAGCATTAATTCCATAAATTAGAAATTATTTTGTATGTAATCTAACTATATAAAGTACTTAAATAATCTATGAATAATAATGTCCCATCCCATTTCTTCCTGTGAGTGTCGTAAAAAAGGCGACTAAGGGACTAGAGAATGGGCAGCAGCGTTCTCTTTGCATTTTTAAAACCATACTGCGATCGCCAACCCGCCTGCCAAGCGTTGCGATTATGGCAACCCCCCCCCCCCCCAATTATGCCCGAACGGTTACGTCACAGTTCTAATAATAAGCTCCTGAATAAACAAGATAATACTCAAGTACAGTGAAGTGGCGGACTATGTTTGAGGGCCTGGGACAAAACAAAAGCCTACGGGCCTTTTTACAGAACAAGGTTTATCTTCAGACCCAAGTTTAAACCATGGAGCAATTATTTAATTTCGAACTTTATTCCGTCTAAGGTGCAGTACAAAACTGACAACTTAGTACCGAACTAATATCCTATTACATTATTCTTATTCCTATTACAGAATAAACGATTTCATTTCATTGCGTTGCTGGCCAAGCTTAGCTATGCTCACGGCCTTCAGGCTTGGTCATCATACAGCCCTTTCTGACCGCGCTGTGTTGGCCTAAAGCTGCATAGTCATTACAGACCGCGGCAGTGATGTACTATAACATTTAAAGTGTCACTTCTGTAAGAGTGAGCGGCCAGCTTCATAACTTAAACTTTTCGTTTTGGACAAAACCTACTCGATTTAAAGTGCATGAAAGAAAAGAATATTAAATGAAGGAACATAAGATACAGCTCAGCGATTTGAAAAGTTAGGATCGTGAATTATATTTCGATCAACATAACCTGATACTCATCCGTAAATTGCAAAAGAAACGGAATATTTGAATATCGTGGGCAACCTTAATAAGGACACGTAACGAAAAATACAATAGAAACTTATATTTGCAGATCACTATTCATCAGCAGAAGACACGCAACTTGAACCAGGTGATTGTCACAAGGAGGCTCGAGGGCGACTTGTGACGCGCGATAGGATGCACTTGCTAAACGGCCAACAGGCGTAAAAAAATCGGGGACTGTAATTCTTGAATTACTTTGATATCGTGTGTTGCCTCCTAGAGACGAAACAGAAACAATTGTCATCAAACCATGGCCAGTAAAACGTATAAAAAGCGTGCTGGCACGTCGGGCATCCAAGGACAGCTGTATGAGACTAAATTAATTAGTCTTATAAATTTTAGAATGATACATGACAACAATATTGATAAGTTTAGTTTGGCCACGAATAGAGATGACGTAGGTGCCTTCGATGATATTTGTTTTAAAGCAAACATAAAGGGGTTTAAGAAACCAGTCACTGTGTTCATTCAAGCCAAGCACAGAGAGAATGACAAACTTCTAACGTTTACTAGTGAAACTGATTTGGCCAAATACTTTGATAGTTACTTGGAAATTAGACGAGCTTTTGAACCGAGCAGTAAAGACATGATTTTTGGCGGAAAGTTTGATGATACTGAGTGCTTTTTCGTTATGTATACTACAGCAAAAGACGATCCTAATAACAAAACATATGAAGGTAGTTTTGCTGACTATATGAAAGAACTCATAGGCACGGGAGGTTCTTGTACACAACCATCATACACAGATGAAGGCTTGGACTTTTTATGTAAAATAGTAATGAAAGAACAAATCACAACACTGGTTACACAGCTAGCGAAGTTTATTTGTGATGAATCTGATAGTGCAATGTCGATGAATAATGATTTGATGTTGCGCTATCATGTCATTCTAGCGCACAACGTTTTACACGTTTCTGAAATCCAACCTGAAGGACATCGGATTGCCAGCTTCAGACCAGACTTCTTTACAACCAACGAAGAATTTCTTGTGCTGTTTAAAAACAGAATGTGCTTAGAGGTTCTTAAAAAGCGAAAGTTGGAAGAGACCGATGTACAGAGTTTATTGTTGAAGTTCCTTAGCGAACCTTCTGAAGTAACGACACTAAGTAAACTGATAGGAAGTGTTCTTACTTATAAAAACTGCAAGCTTGAGTTTGTTGGCAAATCGATGACTGATGATCTAAAGCGACAGCTCGACAAAGCAAATGTCTCTCAGTCGACTGTCTATGAAGCTGCAGAACTGGCTGCTAAAGAGTATTTACTATCTCTGAAGCTTAAAGTCCCAGCTTCCTTTGGCAACAAAGATTTAACAATAAGAGGTAAACATGAGCAAATTGAAAAGCGATTAAACCACTTAACATTAAAAATCATAGAAATATTAGAACAATCGAAACCCAATAACATCATCATTATAGATGAGTCTCTGGGAGATGGATTTTTGCAGTTAAATGGAGGCATAGCGTCTGCCGTCGGCAACATACTCGTTTTTGATGAAAGTTCAAAACTGCTAAAGTTTACAAACAACTGTGACTCACTAAGTAATCTTGCCAAAACATGGTATGAATCATTGAAAAATAAAATAAAAAATTTGGACGAATATAAATTGGATGTAAAAGTTAAAAAGTTTCCAAAACTTTCATTCGAACGAGGAGAATACGACGTGAGTTTGGTGAGAGATTTCTATGACAAATTACTGTTTTACACTAACCAAGCTGATCAGAATGGCGTAGAGGAAATTTTGAGAGGAGAAATAGAGGATCATCCGTGCAATGACGTAAATAGCTTTAGAGTTCGATCTGACGTGATATTTCTAAAATATCATGATGACATACAAAAACTGTGGATGACGCCTAAAGTCGGATCATATCTTACAAAGAAAAGCAAAATATATGAGAAAGCAGTAACGAATGCCATGAGTGAGCCATTAATGGGTGTTTTAAACATAATGCATACGATTAGGAACAAAAACTATACATTTAATGAAAGCGCTATAAAACCATTCGAGTTGCATGGCCAGATTATAGGTTCTGTTATTGCTACAGGGAGTAGTGAGTTAACAGTTGCAAAGGTGGAACAATATCTAGTAAATAAAGATCGTGTTGTGTTAGACTTGGAGTCCGTTTTCAAACTGCCCTTAAAGAGCCACGACACTTTATGTAAAGAATTGACGAACACAACTAAAGAGAAGATACTTATTATTGTTTGCAATCATTTTCAAGATGTTAGAAATTCTGGTAAAAAGCTTGAATGTATCGCGAAAGCTGTTGAAGGCAAGCAAATAATAATCGTTACGAACAAGATTTCAGTTGACATTATCACTAAATATTTCTCACAAATAAGTAATATATTGAACGATGAAAGAATTCTCTTCACCGACTTGAGTGCTGAATCGCAGAAGAAGTTCTTAGCGACTTCTAAACTAAAAGTTCAAGGTGAAGACGTAAGCTTAGATATAATCGGAGGTGCTGAGTCTGTGCGACTTATTGACGAAAATGTTTTTAGTAAACTTATGAATAACGAAACTATCGAAATTGGTGATACGGCTATTTATAATAATTACAAAACGCAGTTTTACATTGACAGACGGGTCAGCCGCACCAAATATCGGGAACACGATAAGTTTGATGATGTCAAAGACAAAGTGTTAAAAACGTTTTACGATTTAGAAGACGACGTTGTACTTATAACAGGACAACTGGGAATGGGTAAGTCAACTCTACTTACTCACTTGTCACTAAATACGAAGGAACTCGATCCTAAAGTTTGGATTGTGAGAATAAACTTACCGGAGCACAAGAAAATGTTCAGAATGTTAAATGAAAATACAGTCATCAATACTTTGATTTTTTTTAAGTTTATGTGTCAAGCTGCACTTGGTGAGGAATACGATAAAAGACAGAAAGAAGAAAACAGGAGACAGGAAGTAATAATAGAGTTGGAAGCAGCAAATGGAGCTGTTTCCCGAATGAAATGTTCAGGTGGTAAATCAAAAGTATTTCAGTTGCAAATGTTCCTACATTTTTACATCACAGGAAAAATAATATTACTTATCGATGGCTTTGATGAAATCTTTTGGCAGTTTGAAACAGCAGTGTTATCATTACTGAAGTTTGTCAGGAGTAATACTCGCATAAAGCATAAAGTCTGGATCACAAGCAGCTCCTTCAACGCCATTGAACAAGAGTTCGGGCCATCGTACAAACTAGAAAACTTCTCTCGCCTTGAACAGGAGAAATACTTAAACACATTATGGAAGTTCAAGATACAACTTAAGAAACACTATTTCAAAAAAATCCTGGAAACGGATTATTTTGTAGATACTTTGCAATTTATTATGGAATTTGACCGCACCCAAAACGATTGCTTGAGAGGATACGTGCTGTTTTTGAAATTTTTAAAAATGGAGGCCACGGCTGCTGGCATCGATTTTCCGTATGATCATTTTATGAGGAGCTTTGGCCTTTGTGACAGCACAGTCTCATGTTTTCCAGAGAAGACAATGCCGTGGCATCTGAGCTCGTTAGCTGAAGGTTGTTTAGCGGCCATCCCTTAATCACGTGAGGTTTCTTAGGCCACTTTGATGAAATGAAATTGAAATTAAATTAAATTGTTTATTCTGTAAATAGGATATCGGAATCACTTTTACACGTCTTAACAAAAACAAAAAAATAAGATAGATAGAGTCTACATTTCTTATCGGAATACCAAGGGGTATAGAAGAAATGGCGAAACAAACTCAGGGGTCAGGTTATACCCCCTCTCCCCCTTGGTGATATGTCGTGAGATTTAAGCCTACGCCTGCTCCCACCCTCCCCGCCTCACACAAGTGTTAGTATTTTTTTATTATTTAATACATCGGATATTTTAAGAATCTGTATATTAATATAAACATAAAATAAAATTAGATTCTGAAAAATCATAAATTGGTTTAAAAATTATTTCTACACGTCACACATTAAATTACAGTTTTTCGTCGCACGAAAAATCATCAATCATAATTAAATTAGGTCAAAAATTGTCACCAGTATGACGAATCTTTACTTTTGCGAGGTTGCCAAACTTCGCAGTAGTGTAGTAAAATAAATAGTAAAATAAAATATGTAGGTATGTTGGTATCGGGGCTTCCCGGCGGCAGCTAGTGAAGGGAAAGCTACCTTGTCGACGTTGTCATATTTCACCTAAGGGTGTGTTTTACATTAATAATCGTGAGTTTGCCGAATTATTTTGTATGAAAAATGAAAAAAAAAAATAACGAAGGATTGGAACATAACTCATATGCCAGTTGATTCTTTGATATGGCCTCTATGATACCCTAGAGTTATGGGATATAAAAAAAACACGTTGTATATATAATAATCGTCAAAAACTATACTCAAGCAGAAATAACGTAAACAAAACGTATCTAAATAAAAGCCTCCAGGCATAATGAGCGTGCCCGCTTAAATAAAGCTACAGCTATAACTCGAAGTCACAAATGATAAACTAGCACCATCGAAGTAAAATAAAAACAGTTAATTATTAATAACAATAACAAAACCATGATCAGCAAGACGACCAGTCACCACAAGCAGCACCCGTTCACGAGCATAACGCAAAGATCAGCCATCACGGGTCCCTCGCCATATTTGAGTGCAAGATAAGACAATTTTTGGGTGCAAGATGTTACAATTGTTATATTACAGTTTTTTTTATGTTTTGCTTATTATCTATCTATGAGTTGTGATCTATGGTTGGGATGTAACGGGGAGCACACAACAACCGGACTCCCCAAATGTCAACCTCAACTGCGCGCGGTACACTCTGCCACTGACGAACGAGGCGCTGACGACCGACCGATGGCGGTATAACCATCCAAAAAGCTAACCTAAATTCTCCAGAGCGATAACGGGCAGCAGCGTTATCGTTGCGAAAGGATTGTCACTGCGGTCACCAACCCACATGTCTAGCGTGGTGACTACGGGCATTAAACCTCTCAATGAAAGTGCTAAAACAACGGCCCCCAGTTCCCGGTGGTCCCGCTATTCCTGGTCGGTCAGACTGGATGCGGAAGGCGGAGGACAGGGTGTTGTGGCGCAGTCTGGGAGAGGCCTATGTCCAGCAGTGGACTGCGATAGGCTGAGTTGATCTATCTATGAGATCCTCTAATGGTGTTTGTGCTACTAAGGTGACATGAAACAGCCCTTAGTCTAAAATATTAGCTCTAGAATCAGGCATACAGGCATATTTTAATAGATGCTAAGCATATTTAACAGTGTAAGCTGTGGTTACCTGTAGTTTTGTATGCATTACAGGATATTAACCGAAGAACCGAGAACCCTTTTTCTTTTTTTTGTTGTTGGGTTGAAAAATCCGAATGACATTCCACCGCCTTAAGGTGGGGTCCCGGTGTTCCCTTCCCACACTTGCACCGGGGATCACGGAATCTTGTGCGACTTCCACGATCCCCGGCTGGTCCGCCTGTCTGGGGGGTGAGGTGTTTGACCCCCACCCCAGCCGCGATGTCTAAAAGGGGCGCGCGGGGAACACTACGCGCCGCCACCTCGGGTCTTGAATGATAGGGGGGCGGCGGATGTCTCCAAGTCCGCCGTCCCTGGACCCATTTAGGGGGGCCGGAAGAGGGCATTGTCTGCTCTCTGCCAACGCCCGGTGCGCCTGCTTTGGGCCATGTGACCTGAAGAGATCGCCCGCTCCCTTTCCGTAGCCTCCTTCTGCGACACGATTGTTTCGCAGAAAGATACCACCGCGTCCCAGGACTCCTCGCTACCGACCATTGAGTTGAGTCGACCACGGCCGGCAGCGACAGGTCACTGCCTACACCTGAGATGAGGGCACAGCGTGGCTCCTCCCAAGCGGCACACTCTGCCAGCGTATCGTGCCGTGTCCTCCTGGCTGTCGACGCAGTGGTGAAACCGGGCGTCCGGCTCCCTGTTTATGCGACACAGGTACTTCCCGAAGCAGCCATGCCCCGAAGAGCACCTGCGTCACCCGAAACGACAGGGAGCCGTGCCTCCTCCCGAACCAGGGCTCGAGTATCGGCTGGACCGCCCCAAAGAAACTAGGACCCTAACCTAACCGCGCCCTGAACCTAGGACTTCACCAAATTTTATTTGTAATTACTAGCATTGACCGATACCCAATTAGCACACAAGCTCTTTATCAAGCCGTACACTGGCCGGTTAGAAGTTTGTAATAACGACATATGAATTTCTATGACCCAAACACGGACGTGTTACGTAAACAAATATGAATATGGAGGTCACTTTATAAATATATGAATATAAAAATATGGAGGTCAAATATGGAGGCAAATTATAAAATTAAAAAAAAAGTTTTGCTTACTGTACCGTGTGACATATCAAATGAAAGGGCTTGTTTTAAGGATTTTATATATTTTTTTTTTATGGATTTTTATTAATTAAAAATACACAGCTATTTATTTACACTAACAATATACTAACTACGAAAAAAAAATTACAACATGAATAATAAAAATATATATTTTTTTTTATAATTTTAAAATACATACTTTTGAAACTATTTAAGAAAATAGATGAAAAATTACCATTATTATTATACACCTTATCTCCAAAACTACTGAGCCTAAAATTTCGATTAAAGTACAGAAAATAGTTCTTTATTTATAGATTACAGGAAAACCTATAAGAAGTCTGTGATCTTCAAATAACATGGTAAATCACTCAAAATTGTGCGTACAAACTTACATTTGCAGTTGGAATGTATGGGGATCATGTTTTTCAACTACAATGTTAAGTTTGTTCTTGGGACAAATTCATCCCAACTACGGAACCCTTCTTTGTGCGTGTGTAGTCCGATACTCTACTAACTAAATAAGACAACATTTCTTGTTTATATACCATACTAGCTGACCCGTGCCCACTCCATTGGGGGGTAAACATTTTTACTCTATGACACTCACAAATAACGTCTATGGGTAAAAGAATACCTACCCTACCTGCCTACCCTACCTACCTACCTACCCTACCTACCCACCCTACCTACCTAGGGTAGGTAGGTAGGGTACCCACCCTACCTACCTACCCAGGTAGGGGTTTACCTACGTAAAAAAAAAAAACTTCACATAAACCATCTACTAAATAGTCCGAACAAAGCCTAAACCTTTTTTTTTTGATAGGTGAGCCCGTTCTTGAGTTATAAAATTACAACGAAAAGTGGCATTGATTTTTATAGATATAGATTTTAAGTTTTTACGAGTAGTTTAGATTCTATGTGTAATCTAATAGTTCTAGGTGTAATCTAGGTCTTCTTCAACAGCTGCAACTGACTAAAGGAATGCATCTGAATCTCAACCTGGCGAAACGTATGCAATACTTTCCGACAACTCAGGAGTTCAAGCGACGCCAATACCGGAACCAAATTCCGATAAACAAAATTAAACAAATTACTTAGATTATATACTTGTCTAGATTGAGCAATGCAAACAAACGACACGCGAAAACTGTCTCCAATTGCGTGCTATGTGTGAGTGATTATTACAATAAAAAAAACGTTTATGAACAAATTAACATTAATTTGTGTTCTAAACTCAAAAATATTTTAATTTTCTATCTTTCCTAATAGGCTGTTTATCGGATTTATACCTTTGCTATTCCTTCAACCTGGCGAAAGCAAAGCGCGGAAAAAAAAAGAAAATTCATCAATCATAGTTTCATAGTTCATGACAAAAATATTTTTCGTTATTTTATTTTATTTCTTCAAAGTGTATTGAAAAACGTCTTTTGATACACGTGGACATTTGTTATTGTAGTTTTTGGCTCCAAAACAACCTCGCCTACGGCTCGGGTGTAAATTCCGCCTCGAATGCAATAACAAACATTCTCCACTTAAATCAAAATGTACTAATAAGTAGGTAAGTTATCATTTACCTACTGATCAAATAAATACTGTAATTTTTAAAATAATAATGTTCTCAGGGGAAATTCTACTAATTTTAAGAACGTTCACAGTCTGATCTCAGTCTCAATCTGTCAAAAATACCTCTTATTTCCCTACATTTTGAAAATTTTTTGACGTTTGTTTGTCGCCAAGATGAGATTGTGACTAGATTTTGAACGTTTTAAATTACGAGAATTGGCCTTGATCGAATGATGATGTAATGATATTTGTATTTTGTTTCCCATAGTTTCGCTAAATCTCCCTAGTAATAAACTAACAACACCAGCTAATAAGACTAACCTACAAAATTAGGAATGAAACAATAACAAAACTTACCGATTGAAAGTGATCTTGGCGTTCTTATGTGGTTTTCCCACATAATTGCGACACAATTTGACGGCACAAACTGGCATAATTAATTATTTTCCGTGAGTAAGTTATCCATAGGTGATTCAAATGACACTGACGTAAGGGACAAGCGATCCTACCGAAATAGTACACTTTATTTGGGCCGTTCGGTACGGTCAATGCGTCATCTAGACAAGTATATAATCTAAGACAAATTACTAAGATTTAAATTGTTTTATTCTATAAAAATGTATGTACTGACAAATGCTTGTACTGACTGGACTGCTCCACTGAAATCTGTAGGTATAGTTCGCTCCACAAAATCTCAGACACTAATCTACATAGTCCTCACATGATCTGACCAAGATTATGCCTCAACTTCTCTCGCCACTGTTACAATTAAGATTTTGTCCCTCTAGAAGCTCTGATGAAAGGAGAGTTAGTATCAGAACACAAGGAAACTACCAACTGCTTCAAACAATAAATATATTTATAAAAATATAGCCTAACTTAAATTAGGGTGACAATAACGGTAACCTAGGGTATGCCAGCCAGCTTAGATTCCAGTTGATAAGCCCCCCAGCACTTTTTAACCTACATGTTAATGCGCTGATTGTTGCTCTCAGCAGTCATCATGTCGGGTGTCATATTGATGGAGTTTGCCTGAATAATATCAGCGCATCGGTTTGTGGCATTAGAACATTGTTGCAGATTTGTGAGGCATATGCTGAAGGACACGGTCTAAAATATAATGTGTCGAAAAGTCAGTTTATGGTTTTTGAGGCCGGCTCTAAATGTCCTATATCAGTTCCACCCATCAAACTGTACGGGGTTCCCTTGGTAAAAGTGGATCACTTTAAATACCTAGGGTATTTAGTTACTGCCGGTCTCAGGGACGATACTGACATTGAGAGGGAGCGGAGGGCTTTGTCAATTACAGCTAATATGATAGCCCGCAGGTTTGCCCGCAGGATTCCAAGTCGGTCAAGCAAAACCTTTTTAGAGCTTATTGTACCTCAATGTACACGTGCAGCCTGTGGGTGAATCACACCCAAAAAGCACACGAAGTCCTCCGTGTCCAATATAACAACGCTTTCAGAGCGCTGATGGGGCTGCCGCGACACTGTAGTGCCTCGGGCATGTTTGCCGAAGCTAGCGTCGACTGCTTCTATGCAACGATGCGTAAACGGAGCACGTCTCTGGAGTGCGTGGCAGCCCTAACAGCGTGCTAATGATGGTAGCGGACAGGCTCGACTGTCCATACATGAGACACTGCAGTGACTTGCACGTCACCTACAGTCGTCGGCAATGTAAGTGTTGATAGTGTTATGGTTGTTTTGTATTGTATTGTAATGTTATGTGTTGTCTGTTGTGTGTATAATGTATTGAATATTGTATAATATGAGTCATGTAACTTGGAGAGAATAAATTAATAATAATAATAATAAGAACTAGGGTCGTGGGGAAAATCACAGTCATTAGTGAAATCACAGTTAATAGTGTCAGCTACATCACTGCTCCAAGTTACATTAGACGCAGAATTTGAAACTACAGAACCCTCTTTATTTTCGGCAAACACTTGACCGTTAGGGTTTTCAACACAGGTGAAATTATTTGAAGCAGTGTCACCGCCCTCAACTTCATTAATTAAGCGACTCCTAACCTACTTAGTTGCTCTTAAAGAAGCAACTAAGTAGATTAGGAGCTTTTACATTTAATATATTTTATTAATTAAACCTATAACTAGCTTTATACATAAAATATTATATATTATAATTAACACACAGATATATATATTTGAATTATATTTTAACATTTTATCTTCCATAAACTTTTGGATACTGTAGTAACATTTTTTTAAAAGCAATGCCTTTAATCTAGCTTTAAATACACATGTTGTTTTCGTGCACCGTATATAATATTTTCAGGTAAATTATTATACGTATATTTGTATGCTTCATAATTCTGGGCTGTTTTTGTACATTTGTAGGTGCTGGAAAAATTTAATTTACTGATGACAACACAGTTAAGTATTCTACATCCTCTACATAATGGTTAAATAAGAAACACGATACACAATACCATTAACGATAACAATAACATGTAACTTGTGTATTAGCATGTTAAATTTTAAACTTTCTTTAAACTGCTCTCCTGAAATATTACTAGGGGTGGGGCGTATTAATCGTAACAGATATTGGATCGGGAAGCACAGAACCGGTCGAAGTGGAGGTGCTTGGGGGAGGCCTATGTCCAACAGTGGACGTCTTTCGGTTGAAATGTTGACGACGATGATGATTTCTTTCTGGCAAAAATGGCCGAATAATCGCTCGTGGGCGCACCCTAACCGTGATCGACCCTAAAATCGCTTGCGATTGACCGGTCAACCGCGATCGACTGTTTGCCCACCCCGCGCGAGGGAGAGGCAAGGTTCGCGCCCTCGCGTCGAGGCGAGACGCCCCGGGCGTCGGGAGTCGCAAGCCGATTTCCGGCCACCGTAGGCGCGGACTTGCGGACGGTGAGTGACGGGTAGCTCACCGTCCGATAAGGACCAGGCCCGGGTCGACGGCGCGTTGTATTCCACGCGCGCCTCATAGAGTTGTCAGCACCAACTGACGGGATCCGTTAGGGCCAATGCCTGCCAGGGTTGCGAGTTTGTCCGAAAGGGTTGTCGTGGCCCTGGCACACAGGCAAATGAAGGAATACGGGTGGGTTTTAGTCAGTAGTCTGACACGCCCTCCCGCTCCGCCCAGAGCGGGAGAAGTTATTTGATAATTTCCCACCCAAAAAAAAAACGCCACCTGATGTGATACATCCTACTAGGATGTATCACATCAGGTGGCGTTTTTTTTTTAACACTGTTTTTATGTAGATATATAATTTAACAAAACAAAAAATGAAAAATCCAAAAGTGCATGCCGCGACGCCTCACGTGATTATTTTTACGGAAAAAATCTAAGATTTTTTTTGGTACTTAATAACTTTTGAAAGGTTCAGTTTGACAACGAAAATCAATAGGGCTCAACCGAAGGATGAAAAAAAACTTATAGAAGAAGATTTATTGTGTGTGACGACGTGAATCGTAACGACACACAGACACACTTCCCAGCGGAAAGCATCTACATGTAATTTTTTTTTTTTTAGATATACATTGTGGAGACAACCAGTACGACAATAAATGAAAACACTCACACAATACTAAAGCAGTAGAGTATTTTGGCTCTATCAAATAAATTGTAGCATCGAAATTAAAAAAGTGATTTGTTCAAACAAATTAAATAATTGTGGTGTGCTGACTATCTTTGACTAGCTAGCGACTAAACCTCAGAACAACTTGTAGAAAATTGGTATGTTCACCAATCTTCTACTAGATCGGGAATCGAACCCGTACTAATGATTATTTAGCTTCAAGCGTATAGCGTAGCGTAAGCGGAAGGATGAAAGAATGATGCGAGAACAGATGAAGAAATGAAGGATATTATTAGAATTATTAGAAAGTTATATATTGTATAAATTAAACGGACAATTAAAATTAACAGAATAAAACAATAAGCAATATTAAGCGCGGCGCGATCCGAACAGTTCGGTAGGCGGTCGAATGAAGACTGTGTCTCTGCAGCTCGGCCATCGCGCCGGTGGAAGTATGTGCACGCAGTCTCCGGCAGTCCAAGGTCGTTGTCGCCGTCGCCAGTACAATATCACGCGTTCCTTATCTACTGCGCGGCACGTGTAAGCGCGCGGTCATTCGGTGCAAACATCGTATGATCTGTATGTTTGGCCCAAGATTCATAAGCGGAGCGATTCCGCTCTAAAATGTAAGGTGGTGGTCCAATTATTTATTGTTCCGCCACATATTCCCCCCGGCCAGATCGTAACTACGGTCGATAATAATCGGGGAATCTTACTCGCCGGCCGCTTCTTGTTCTCTTCTCTGTGTCTGTTGTTGCTGGTGTTGTAATGGTTGTTGGGGCGGCCGTTGGTGTTGACTGGACTTTTGGTTGCTTTTCCTCCTCTTTTAAAATATAGGCGGGTTTTAATCTGTCAACAGAAACGTTAGTTGTTTTTCCCTTTACCTCTATTGTGTAATACTTTGGATGCCTTTGTATCACTTTGTAGGGGCCGGCGTAAGGTGGTTCTAGTGGGCTTCGGACATAGTCTCGGCGTAGAAAGATATGCGTAGAGGAATGCAGATCTCGAGGTATGTAGAAGGGAGAAGTTGTATGCCAGGAAGTCGGCCTGGGAGTGAGTTTGGCCATGTGTGTACGCAGACGTGTTGCGTACTGTGTGACGTCGGCTGCTGTGTAATCTGTAGGAGACAGAAACTGGCTTGGTAAATTAATAGCTTCACCATACACAAGCTCAGCAGGCGTGGCTTGGATGTCTTCTTTCCAAGAGTTGCGCATGCCGAGTAGCACCAGTGGTAGGACTTCTGTCCACTGCGAAGAAGTGTGGCACATGATGGCTGCCTTGAGCTGACGGTGCAGCCGCTCAACGATGCCATTCGCAGCTGGGTGGTAGGCGGTGGTGCGGAAGTGATTCGCACCAACCAAAGTAGTGAGGGCCTTGAACAGGTGGCTCTCAAATTGGCGACCACGGTCCGTAGTCACCCGTGCCGGACAGCCAAATCTAGCTATCCAGCCGGACACCAGGGCAGCTGCGCAGGTCTCCGCGGTAATGTCCTTCATCGGGTACGCCTCAGGCCACCGAGTAAATCGATCGATGACAGTTAGGCAGTACCTGTAATCACAAGAAATGGTTAAGGGCCCTACAATGTCGAGGTGTATATGGGTAAATCTGGAAGATGGAGTAAGGAAAGAGGAAAGAGGAGTTACTGTATGGCGGGTAATTTTACTTGCTTGACATTGCAAGCATTGTCTTGCCCACTCTCTACAGTTTTTGCGGATCCCTGGCCACACAAAGCTTTGTGTCACCAGTCGCACTGTAGCAGAACATCCTGGATGATGTATGTTGTGCAACGATTGGAAGACTTGCTTCCTTAGTTGTGGTGTCACATATGGGCGAGGCATCGGCATTGAAGTATCGCATAATATGTGTGCGTTTCCCGTCAGTGTAGCGATCTTTTCCAGCTTGAGTGTAGAGCCGTTTCGAATCAGGTCTTGCAGTTCTGGATCTGTTTCCTGAAATTTTGCAAGATCCTCTAAGTTTATTGCTGCTGATACCTCTTCAACCCGTGACAATGCATCAGCGACGACATTTTCTGTGCCAGGTAAGTACCGTATATCTGTAGTGAATTGTCCTATGAAATCTAGGTACCTGAATTGTCTTGGCGAATGGCTGTCTCGGTTCGTCTTGAAGGCGAACACCAGTGGTTTGTGGTCGGTGAAGATGGCAAAGTTCTTAGCCTCGACCATATGCCGAAAGTATTTTACTGCTTCATATGCCGCTAACAATTCGCGGTCGTACGGGCTGTATTTCTTTTGAGCACCACTAAGTTTGTGTGAGTAAAAGGCTAGAGGTTCCCAGTCGTCTCCTTTTCGCTGTTGCAGTACAGCGCCGATGGCGATATCAGACGCATCAGTGACTATGGTCAACTCCGCTGATGGATCTGGATGAGCTAGGAGAGTTGCGTTGCATAATGATGTCTTGATTTCTTCGAAAGCCTTTAGAAGTTCTGGAGTCATGTCGACTGGATGTGCTCCTTTAATTTTAGGGCCAGCAAGGACAGCATTCAATGGGGCTTGGAGTTTAGCTGCGTTTGGGACAAATCGGCGATAAAAATTTATCATACCCAAGAATCGTCGAAGCTCCTTGACTGTCTTAGGGACTGGATACTCCTGGATAGCCTGTATTTTGGTCTCGAGAGGTTTCGTACCTGCAGCTGTTACATGGTATCCTAGAAAAGTTACCTCTGAGTGTCCGATATTACACTTTGATGTATTTACCACAATACCGTAGCCTTTCAAGCGGTCGAACAGTTGCCGTAAATGCTGTTTGTGCTGTTCTGGAGTCTGTGAGAACACGAGAATGTCATCGATATACCCGTAGCAGAAGTAAAAAAAAAAAAAAAAAAAAAAAAAAAAAAAAAAAAAAAAAAAAACGATGGCCGAGCTGCAGAGACACAGTCTTCATTCGACCGCCTACCGAACTGTTCGGATCGCGCCGCGCTTAATATTGCTTATTGTTTTATTCTGTTAATTTTAATTGTCCGTTTAATTTATACAATATATAACTTTCTAATAATTCTAATAATATCCTTCATTTCTTCATCTGTTCTCGCATCATTCTTTCATCCTTCCGCTTACGCTACGCTATACGCTTGAAGCTAAATAATCATTAGTACGGGTTCGATTCCCGATCTAGTAGAAGATTGGTGAACATACCAATTTTCTACATTGGTGACCCCGACGTGATATGTTTACCCGGTAAGTGTGTACCTGGAGGCCGCGTGATTTCCGGATACTCGCGTAGAATTTCGTGGTAGGCTGTGTCTCCAATCACAGCCTTTACGGATGAAATATCGTCCATTGATTTGCAGTGAGCTCCTGAAACTGATAGTGTAGTTATGTTGTCTATCAAGCGGTGGTTTCTGCAGTCTACAAGTAAGTTGTAGAAACTAAGGAAGTCGACCCCTATGATAGGTCGTGACACATCTGCTACTGTGAATCTCCAGGTGTAGTCTCTTCTGAGACCTAAGTTAAGTCGCAGCTGTGTTGGTCCGTACGTGTGTATCACAGTATTATTGGCAGCGACTAAATCATATTTTGATTGTTTGACAGGCGTCTTTACTGCCGACCGAGGGAAAACACACAAGTCAGAGCCAGTGTCCACAAGGAACTGCATTTTCGTAGTCCGGTCGGTTATGAATAAACGGCCTGTTGAAGTAGGGCAGTCGTTAGCCGCTACTTGCGACCGCCCTTTGAGTTTTCCGACGTGAATGTGCAGGGTTCCTTACATTTGTTCGCCTTGTCCCCGTAGGTATAGTGGTAGTAGCAATGTGGGTGATTCGGTGGCGGCTGCTGTGGTCTAGAGCTATTTGAGCGATTGCGTTCATACCTTTTTTGATTACGGGATTGTGAGCGTGAGCGGGAACGTCCTCTCCAGTTACTGTTCATCTGCGAAGTCAGCAATGCCACTTGCTTTGTGAGCTCGCTTACTTGCTTGAGCAAGTCTGGTGAAGAGCTGGTAGAGGCAGCGGTGGCAGCAATTTGTGGAGTCGATGGTACAATTTCGTACACCCTGTCAGCAATCTCGGCTAGTTTTTCTACCTGTAAGTCGGCAATCTGTGAAGCAATTACAGTCTGTATATTTTGAGGCAAGCGGTTAGTCCAGAGACTTTTCACAAAATCCGAAGCACCAGCGGGTCCAGCTAGGTTTTGCAGGTGCCGAAGAAACTGAGATGGCCTGCGATCGCCTAGCTCCTCGTGAATTAAAAGTTGCTGTATCCGCTTTTCCTGTGAGGCTGACAGGCGATTAATTAGTTCAGTTTTTAATTTGTCGTACTTGTCTGTCTCCGGTGGTTTTGTGATGATGTCCTTAACTTGAAGTGCGTATTTAGTTTCCAGCTGTGTAGTCACGAAATAGAATTTTGTCGTGTCGCTGGATATCCTTGACAGGATAAATTGGCCCTCTAATTGGGCAAACCATAATGCCGGTTCCTCTGGACAAAAAGGTGGGCATCGTAGTGGTAGCCCTATTTTTGACACCTCTCCAGAGACAACAGCTACTGCATCTTTAGCGTCAGCGTCGGCAAAATTCTCTGTATCGGACATCTTTAAAAAAATATAAAATCGCTCACCGCTTATGTTTTGGACCACAGCCTACTTTTTCCTCGCTCCGATGTACTCGTAAAAAAAACTCTGATCACCAGTTGAATCACCACTCTTCTTGCTTCAATGAAACTGCTTGCTCCTTCTTGCTGCACTCGAGTCTTCAATATGCGCGGTAGTCGAGGGTCACCAATGTAGAAAATTGGTATGTTCACCAATCTTCTACTAGATCGGGAATCGAACCCGTACTAATGATTATTTAGCTTCAAGCGTATAGCGTAGCGTAAGCGGAAGGATGAAAGAATGATGCGAGAACAGATGAAGAAATGAAGGATATTATTAGAATTATTAGAAAGTTATATATTGTATAAATTAAACGGACAATTAAAATTAACAGAATAAAACAATAAGCAATATTAAGCGCGGCGCGATCCGAACAGTTCGGTAGGCGGTCGAATGAAGACTGTGTCTCTGCAGCTCGGCCATCGCGCCGGTGGAAGTATGTGCACGCAGTCTCCGGCAGTCCAAGGTCGTTGTCGCCGTCGCCAGTACAATATCACGCGTTCCTTATCTACTGCGCGGCACGTGTAAGCGCGCGGTCATTCGGTGCAAACATCGTATGATCTGTATGTTTGGCCCAAGATTCATAAGCGGAGCGATTCCGCTCTAAAATGTAAGGTGGTGGTCCAATTATTTATTGTTCCGCCACAAACTAAACTATTTGAAAAGAAACATCTTTTTATTACGCACATTTCTGTTGAACACATACAAACTTGGTACACAGCAATATTCAACGAACTATTTAACCAGGTAGTCAATTTATTAATAAATTTAAGCTTTAGACATCTTGAAGACAACCTTTAGGATCCGAGCTCGATGAGAATAAACTTAAAAACTAGGCGACCCTCCAAACGCCATGTGTCCCGTTCCGTTAAAAAAAACCCGTACCAAAACAACTGTCAAATGAGATACTTTTAAACTTCATGACTACACTGGCTACAAAAATCATTTGAGGCAAATCACATACTTTCACACACCAAATATTTAGCATTTAAATCCACAACAGAATCTCATTATTATTTGAAAATCATGACATATTGGGATACATAATTGATTGAATTTTCGTGGTGTCTCATTTGATATACGCACTCATCGCGAACGTCATTAGATATACGCAGTTGAATTTATTGTCATATTGTCGTCTCCACGTTTTATATCTATCTAACAATATAATAATCTTATACCCCCTTATTCCAAAACAAGGTTTATCTTCAGACCCAGGTTTAAAACATGGAGCCATTATTGAATTTCGAACTTTATTCCGACTATGGTAAAGTTCCTAAACAAAATACTGACAACTTAGTACCGAACTAAGTTTTCGGTTTTGTATAAAGAACGGTATTTCAATCACTGTTACGTTCTTATTACAAAAACTGGCTCCATGGTTTAAGCCCTGTCAAAAAATAAATCTTGTTTTGTAATAAGGCGGAAAATGTCTAGTCCCCTGGTTTTAAAAACGTCCCTGCTAATATGAATTCCATGTATAATTGAGAACTTATAAATTATTTTATGTAGGAAATTTTTGACAAGGGTACATACGCCAGCAGGTCAAGCTACCCGAAACTGTCAAATTTTCCCAATTAACCTTGAACCTAAACATAGAGCGTTAAAGTTGAAAATCTATTAAATAAATTTGACAGATTGTAGTAGCTTGATGTGCTGGCGTCTGTACAACACTCTCACACGTAGCGTTGTGAGGCGTGCAAAAAAATGTAGTTATTTTTTTATTATTTTTATTAATATCGCTGAACCTTCAGATAGAAAAGAAAATTATTTCTGTATACTTTTGCTAATGCGCTCAGATGTTGCGGCGTTATGTCGCCTGGAAAACATGAGATTGTGCTATTACAAACGCCTAAGCTCATCATAAACTTATTATAATATTCATCATACGGAAAATCTACGCCAGCAGCCGCTGACTCAATTTTTAAAAATTCCAAAAATAGCAAGTATCCTCTCAAGTATTCGTCTTCTCTGTGGTTAAATTTTATTTAAAAGACTTAGCGCAAAATCTAAAAAATAATCAATTTTCTGGATTTTTTCGTAAGAAAGTTCCTTAAGAGAGAAATTTATAATTAAATTTAATTTATCAATTTTCTTCCTTCACAATATGAGACTTCCATAATGTGATTAAGTATTTCTCCTGTTCAAGGCTAGAAAAGTTTTCTAGTTTGTACGATGTTCCGAACTCTTGTTCTAAATCATATTTTATGTAACAGAACGGTCTGCTCGTGATCCAGATTTTGTGCTTACGAGGATAATTCCTGACGGACTTCACTAATGATAACACTGCCTTTTTAAACGGCAAAAAGACTTCAAAGCCATCGAAGAGAAATATCAGTTTTCCTCTGTTATAAAAATGAAGGAACATTTTCAACCGAAACGGTGTTAAATAGCCACCTGCAACTTTCTTTGTGAAAACATTTCCATTCGGTGATTCTTCCAACTGAAATGTATAAGGCGATAAATTTATGTTACAGGTTGACCCTATAGTCCTCGGCGATTGTTCTCTGTAGTCCTCGGCGAGTGCAATTTGACACATAATGTTTAAGCTTTCCAATGTATTCAAAGTATTTTTTTCCCACTGTATAATATATTCTCCGAGCATTCTCGCGTGCTCCGTTAAGTTTAATCTTACAATCCAAACTTTAGCATCAAGTTCCTTTGTCTTAATTGTCAAGTGAGTAAGTAGAGTTGACTTACCCATTCCCGGTTCTCCTGTTATAAGTACAACGTCGTCTTCTATATCGTAAAATGTTTCTAAAACCTTGTCTTTGACATCATCGAACATATCGTGTTCCTGCTTTTTGGTGCGACTGACCCGTCTATTAATGTAAAACTCCTTTTCGTAATTATTATAAACAGCCGTATCCCCAATTTCGATAGTTTCGTTATTGATAAGTTTTTTTTAAACATCTCCGTCAATAATTTGCACAGAGTCGTCATATTCGATTATATCTAAGCTTACTTCTTCGCCTTGAACTTTTATTTTAGAAGTCGCTAACAACTTCTTCTGCGATTCAACAGTCAAATCGGTGAAAACACTTTCATTGTTCAATATATTATTTGCTTATGAGAAATATTCAGTCATAATGTCAACTGAAGCCTTGTTCGTAATGATTATTATATCCTTGCCTTCAACAGCTTTCGCGATATTTTCAATCCTTTAACAAGAATCACTAGAAACTTCAAAAGTATTGCAAACAATAACAAGTATTTTATTCTCAGTTGTATTCGTCAATTCTTTACATAAAGTGTTGTGGTTCTTCAAGGGCATTTTGAAGATGTACTCCAAGTCTAACACAACACGGTCTATCTTTTTGTCTAGGTATTGTTCCACCTTTGCAACAGTGACCTCACAGTTCCTTGTAGTAATAACAGTTCCTGCAAACACGCAATGGAAGTGGAATGGGTCTAGAGCGTTTTCATAAAATGTATAGTCTTTGATCTTATTCTTATACATTATGTTCAAAACACCCATTAATGGCTCACTCATGGCATTAGTTACTGCTTTCTCATATATATTGCTTTTCTTTGTAAGATATGATCCCTCTTTAGGCGTCATCCACAGTTTTTGTATTTCATCATGATATTTTAGAAATATCACGTCAGATCGATCCATAAAGTTGGTGACGTCTTTTATTTCTCCTCTCAAAATTTCCTCTACGCCATTATGATCAGCTTGGTTAGTGTAAAACAGTAATTTGTCATAGAAATCTCTCACCAAAGCCATGTCGTATTCCCCTCGTTCGAATGAAAGTTTTGGAAAGTTTTTTACATTGACATCTAATTTATATTCGTGCAAATTTTCGATTTTACTTTTCAATGATTCATACCATCTTCTAGCAAGATTGTCTAGTGATTCACAGTTGTCTGTAAACTTTAAAAGTTTTGAACTTTCATCGAAAACTAGTATGTTGCCGACAGCAGAAGCTATGCCTCCATTTAACTGAAGAAATCCATCTCCCAGAGACTCATTTATAGTGACGATGTTACTGGGTTTCGATTTTTCTAATATTTCTATGATTTTAGATGTTAAGTGGTTTAATCTCTTTTGAATTTTCTCAGGTTTCCCTCTTATCGCTAAATCTTTGTTGCCAAAGAAAGCTGTGACTTTAAGCTTCAGAGATAGTAAATACTCTTTAGCAGCCAGTTCTGCAGCTTCATAGACAGTTGACTGAGAGACATTTGCTTTGTCGAGCTGTCGCTTTATATCATCTGTCATCGATTTGTCAACAAACTCAAGTTTTCTGTTTTTATAAGTAAGAACACTTCCTATTAGTCTACTTAGTGTCGTTACTTCAGTAGGTTCGCTAAAGAACTTCAACAATAAACTCTGTACATCGGTCTCTTCCAACTTTCCCCTTTTGGAGAACCTCTAAGCACATTCTGTTTTTGAACAACACAAGAAATTCTTCGTTGGTTGTAAAGAAGTCTGGTCAGAAGCTGGCAATCCGATGTCCTTCAGGTTGGATTTCAGAAACGTGTAAAACGTTGTGCGCTAGATTGACGTGATAGCGCAACATCAAATCATTATTCATCGACAATACGCTATCAGATTAATCACAAATAAACTTTGCTAGCTGTGTAACCAATGTTGTGATTTGTTCTTTCATAACTATTTTACATAAAAAGTCCAAGCTTTGATCTGTGTATGATGGTTGTGTGCAAGATCCTCCCGTGCCTATAAGTTCTTTCATATAATCAGCAAAACTACCATCATATATTTTGTTATTGGGATCGTCTTTTGCTGTAGTATACATAACGAAAAAGCACGCAGTATTTTAAAACTTTCCGCCAAAAATCATGTCTTTACTGCTCGGTTCAAAAGCTCGTCTAATTTCCAAGTAACTATCAAAGTATTTGGCCAAATCAGTTTCACTAGTAAACGTTAGAAGTTTGTCGTTCTCTCTGTGCTTGGCTTGAATGAACACAGTGACTGGTTTCTTAAACCACTTTATTTTTGCTTTAAAACAAATATCATCGAAGGCACCTACGTCATCTCTATTAGTGGCCAAACTAAACTGGTCAATGTTGTTGTCATGTATCATTCTAAAATATATAAGACTAATTAATTTAGTCTCATACAGCTGTCCCTGGATGCCCGACGTGCCTGCACGCTTTTTATATGTTTCACTGGCCATGTTTTGATGGTAATTGTTTCTGTTTGTTATTTTACACGATATCAAACTAATTAAAGAATTACAGTCAACGATTTTTGAAGCCTATTGGCCGTTTAGCAAATGCATCCCATTGCGCGTCATAAACGTGTCCTTATTAAGGTTGCCCACGATATTCAAATATTCCGTTTCTTTTGCAATTTACGGGTGAGTATCAGGTTATGTTGATCAAAATATAATTGGCGACTCTAACTTTTCAAATGTCGACAAACTGTTTTGCAGTTTGGCAGACTTTATTTATGTTATTGTTAATACAGATTTTGAATAAATAAAAAAAAATATAAAAAGAAATCGCTGAGATCATAAATGTTCCTTCTTTTAAAATTCTTTTCTTTCATTCATGCACTTTAAATCGAGTAGGTTTTGTCCAAAACGAAAATTTGTTTAAGTTATGAAGTTGGCCGTACTCAATGCTGTTTCCATAGTTATCTTCTAATCTCACTCTTACAGAAGCGACACTTTAAGTGCTATAGTAAGTCACGTCAATGTCAATCACTGCCTCGGTCTGCCAGGTCAGCACAGCGTGGTCAGCAAAGGCTGTATGATGACCAAGCTTGAAGGCTGCGAGCGTAGCTAAGCTAAGCTCATAGATATAAGAAAGAAGCCCGGTAGTTGAAAATGTATCGGAACCCGGTGTCTCCAGTTTGTCCCTACCACTCGCCACAACTGCAGTTCAGTAAAAGCAATCTATACGAAGTCGCGCACACACTCGCAAGAAATAAATCAGAACGTACTACACAATCAATTATAAACCCTACCCCATCAAATGCAGCGTGCATTTACTATTCACCGTACAACTTACTCACACGAAAACATCAAACGCTGTTCATAAGCCATTTATTTTACTTAAACGCTAGTGATTGACTAAATTGGAAAGTTATCGATCCTTCCATTTATCGTCGTATTAAAAATGTTGTGGGGTCCTAAAAATAAAATAAATAATAAATGATATACTGATACAAATATAATATAAATAAACAATAATGTACCTAAAAAAATATATTATTAAGTAAATAAAAAAAAAATAAACAATATGAGCAATTCAAAATGAGTAAAAAGCATTATTTCCTCATAGGTCTTCCAATCAGGTTACAACGGTTGACAAATTGACGAATAAATTATAATAGCAATATATTCATTAGAGAATCGACATTTTTGTCGATAGCCTAAGTTAGTGGATCTGCACAAGGACATCACTAACTCGTCCCAAGATACAGCAGCGTACTACGCGATGCATCGGCATAAACAAGTATAATTTTGTGATGTTTACATTGATTGTCCAGTCAGTAAGCGAAATATTTAGGTAGTGGTTAAGAAGCAATGTATTTCATGCAAAGATAGTACAGTCGCTGTGATATTTGAAAACAAAAGTGACGTAATAAAACCTCGCTCTTTTTTTAGGAGAGGTATTGACTCAAATCCTTCCTGAAAAAACTTTTGATACGTGGTAAAATGTGTGACTCAAGCCATATCTCAGTAGGCCATGCTCGCCCCGCAGCTATTCGTGTGATAAAATCTAAATTTTATTTTATGATTGTACAACATCTTCATAAAGTAAATCAAAGGCGCAATATACTATAATTTGATGAAACTATTAACAGGTGCTGTGACTGATACGAATAGTTTATCACCACGAAAACTGTACACCTATAGTTAAACACACTTAAATGTTTCAATAATTTCAAGCATTCTCACAGTTAGATAAGAAATTGACGAAAAAGGGTTTTTTTCGTGCACGAAGCCTTAAGGCATCAAGGAATGCACCCAAACGTATTTGGGTACTTACTCTTTTTTTGTGGTATTATCGACCATTACGATGACGACGTGCCTCACTTCAGCTGAGTGAGACTCGAATGGAAAAACGAGCATTTTTTCCACCGCCAGTGCGCGGACCCGTGACTTCGTTTGTTTTACCGTACGGCAGAAATAAGGCACCGCAGTGCACGCTAGCCCTAATGTACAAAACAATAACTTTTCCGAGGCGGGGGTCACGGGGTGTTAACATTTTCAACCTTGCTTCTCCTCTTGCGCTCCTGCATCCTTTGCTCTACGAATTTTCTAACTTTCCTGCATTGTTTACAAAGCAATTCCTATTTCCGTATGAATGTTTTAAAGAGACCTATTTAACCGAGAATTCCAAGACGTGTGTAAAAGTTTTCAGGCTTGCCTCACTGACTCTCGTTTCCTACACTCTTGATTTTCGATGAACTGTCGTAAATGAAATGAGATGAAACTCTCAAAAAAAAAACTTCCTGCCGGGTGCGAGCAGTGGCGTGCACACTTGCACAGGGATCTCATGCACGGCTAGGCAATGCAAGGGAAACATTGCAATGTGTTTTTATGTACAGTCACGAGCACTAATATTATATACATACAGGGTTATTTTTAAGTCATCAATAACCTCTTAAGGGGTCATTGTACTCATCATTATGAACAACTTTAACTATGGGACCATTTTTTTATGGGATTATTTGTTATTCTTATGGTTGTTATTGCGATGCTGGAAATAAAGTTTATTTTAATTTATTTATTTAAACCTGAAATCGCGAAAAAAAAATCAGCTGTTCCCTACATTTTAACGAATTATTCGAACATAAATGTAAGGAACAGCTGGTTTTTTTTCGCGATTTCAGTTTTGGTCCCGTAGTAAAAGTTGTTCATAATGACGAGTACAATGACCCCTTAAGAGGTTATTGAGAGATTAAAAATAACCCTGTATATACTAAGCAACTTTTATAAGTGATTTCCTCCAACTATATTGATTATAATTTAATTTTCCTACGAAGATAGTAGATAGTAGTACGAAGATAGTATTATAACGATAATCACCCTTTTTAGGGTTCCGTAGTCAACAAAGAACCCTTATAGTTTCGCCATGTCCGTCTGTCTGTCTGTCCGTCCGTCCATCCATCCGTCTGTCCCCGTCTTAAAGACGCTTAGTACTAGAAAGCTGTAATTTGGCATGGGTATTTGACATATTGATGACGCCGAGAAAGTCGTAAAATAAAACCATACAAATTATTTTTTTTATGGTGATAAATGGTGTTTTTTTATGGTACTTTCTCGTCTATTCCATGATGTGGGGTATCGTTGGATAGGCCGTTTAAAAATATTGTAGGTCTGCGAAAACCATTTTTAAATTCAGGGATCCGTTTGCGTAATATTAAGCTTTAAGGTGCTATTTTTTGTTAGAGTCAAGAGTGTCCCCCCCTTCCAGCTAAATGGTTGGTTTTGGGTATGTGAAAAAATTCATGGCAGTAGTGTAGACAACGAAATTAAAAGAAAAACTATTACAGCTAAGTAGGCTTTACAAGTTATCGAGTAATAGTCGACCAACTTAAATTTGTAGTTGGAGAATTGACCAAAACGTATATCGATGTATGGGAGAGCATGTTTTTCAACTACTACAATGTCAAGTTTGTTTTTGGGATAAATTCATCTCAACTACGGAACCCTTCATTGTGCATGGTCCGACACGCACTTGGCTGATTTTTACATAAAATATCATTGACGATAATAATGTGAATTTATCGCTTGTATCTACCACATGAGTATTTTGTTCATGAAACTTATTACTTATCTAACTTATTTTCTATCAATTAATACAGTCAGTCGTCCAATATCCTTTACGATTAGAAGAGAGATTTACGAAATTGTTGTTAAAAAAACAGAATCTTTTGTGTGTGGCACAAGTTTTAGTATCGTACTAAACCAATGTCTATAGATTATTAAATGATTCATTGCCAACAGAATAAGTCACAGTTCTCAATCCATTGTAATAACTTTGGTGTTGCCATGTAAAAATAAACTCCGATCGGATTTATTCATGTTATTATTTTTACATAAAAAAACGGAAAACAAAAATATTTTTTAAGAATTAAATAAATAAATATGTAAGTAAATAGTATTTTCTCCGAACATTAAAAAAAAAATCTGCGGGAAAAAGATAAATGATAAATGATTTTTATTTCTGTAAGTTGGTTTGCACTGACTTTTTCAATCATGTCAGTCATATTAAAAACTAGATGAGGTCGGCGTTTCCTATCTGACTACTCTGAGAAGAAAGGCCGAAACAAACTCAGAGGTCACAGTCTCTTTTAAAGTCCAGACATAATCTTAATCAGATCAAGTGAAGGCTATGTAGTTTGGTGTCTGAAATGGTCTTTTGAGGAAAGAACCACACAGATTGAGTGGACCTGACCAGTCAGTGCACGCAATTGTCAGTAATCGTGCAGCTCTACTCAGAACTTAAGGAGCTCAACGATGCGACGATCAATACCAAAGAAAGGACATTTGGGTAGGCCGCATAAATGACTAAAAATGACTATTACTAGTAATACTAAACTACTACTAATAGTAAATAAATGATTGATAAATGCTGAGGGCCTGCCATCTGGCGGACGAGTTTGAAACTATTTTCCAGTTCTCCAATCTATCGACTTGTTCCAGTATTTCTTTTATATTTTTTTTTATAATAATTATTTTAATATAATAATGTTTTTTTTATAAATATACATAAAAGTAATTCCGTTCGTAGTTATTTGCTTGGCAATACCACAATTCGAAATTGAATGTGAAAAAAAAAAAAATTGGATTGAAAACTGTGATATAATATACTCTGTTGGTCAATGAATCATATTTGGGCGTATGGTTCTTGGCGGGAAAGTGAAGTGAAGGTGTTTAGCAGTTTTGTTTTATTTTCTAAAATTTGTGTTTAGCCGAATATTAATGTGTAATAATGGTGGATTATTAACCATTAAGTGTTCGTGAACGTGCATTAGTGTTGGCAAATGAAACAAAACAGTGTAAAATCACTTCAAGTTCTCTCAAGAACTCCGCGTGAGGTCTCAGTAAAGTGCCACATCTTTACTGAAACTCAAGGGGAGCAGGTGGGGATATCATCATCATGCATTGATTAAAATTTATTTCATCAATATTAAAACAAAGTTGTAACTAAATAAAGACTTGGCTAAAAGGTCAAACAGACAGCTGTGCTGCTGGGGAGTTTGTTGCGCCACTTCTTCTTCCCAGCTAAAGCACTAGGAAGTGGTGAAGGGTGGGCGTTTTTGGGGGACTGTCTCATGTAATTTTTGGCGTTCGAAAAGTGCTTATTCTCAGCCTAGTTTGAATAAATGATTTTTGATTTTGATTTTGGTCCTAGGAACCAGGCCATTAAACTATTATTTAAAAAAAACGTGTGCATGATCTGTACACTCCTACCAACTTATATGTGAAATGGCGAAAATTGGAACTACGAAATTTAGCTAGCTTAATTTAATTTTATCTACGAAAATTAGCAACACTGAATCGACGGTGGCGTCCTCTTTCAGTTCACAGATAAGTTGGTAGGACTGTACTCAAAGATCTGTCACATTGGTTTAATACGATACGATATTATTAAGATCACATACGATACTTAAATACTACTAGTCTTATAATATTACTACTACTTACTTACTTACTTTTTTTACTACTTACTTTGACTATACTACGAGTATTAGTCTGTGGATACTTAGTCCCGTATTACAGAAGGTTCCTCAATACTCAAGCATTACATGACATAACACTAGTTTCAACCAATCAAATGGCTTGAATCTAGTTTTAAATGCTTGAGTATTGAGTGACGTTCTGTAATACGGGCCTAAAACTTGTGCCACACACAAAGGAATTATTGAGTGCTATTCCTAGAGGATATTGGACGACTGTACTTAATATTTAATAGAAACTAAATAAGTAATAAGTTTCATCGACAAAATAATGATGTGGTAATCATGAGCGATAAATTCACATTATCATATTAGTAAACATAACATGACGCCTTAACCCCGTTCGATTGCGTCAACTTTACGTTACCATTCTAATACTCGTAGATAAGCTTCTCAATAAACAAGATAATACCTATGGTGGATCAGCAATTCAGCTGTGGACAGGTAGCCCGCGAAATAAAATTTTTGTTACGTTTTTTGCAATTTGCAGGGGGCCTAAAATGGACGCTTTGGCAGAATCATAATATGAGCTGCGTAGAATTCATATCCCGCAATTCATCGGTTTGACAGTTTTCTAAGGAGTTTCGTAAAATGGTTCACAAATTATGAATTGCTGTATTAAAGTCTAATGTCAAATAGCAGCTGTCAAGCAGATTAATTGCGGGATGTATGAATTGTACGCAGATCATATTATGATTCTGCCAAAGCGGCCATTTTAGGCCCCCAGGTCAGTATCAGGTTGTATGTTGATCTAAATATGAATCGCTACCGTATCAAATATTTATTTAAAGAATTATAAACATAAAAATCATATACAACTCTCTATGTTCAACACAAATAAACGCAGTTGTTCAACATCTTTGATAATATTTATATCTTATGTTTGGCTTACTATGAAAGTGGCGCCGTCATAGAGCGGTTGTAAAATGACGACTGTCCATAAAGACAGCGTTTCCGTCCCAACACTGGTGAAAATGAAGTTGTCAAAAAATAAAAGGCCCGTTTTGACTTCTTGGCGGGAAAGTGAAGCGTCATGTTCAGCAGTTTGTTTAATTTTCCAAAATTTGTGTTTAGCCGAATATTAATGTGTAATAATGGTGGATTATTAACCATTAAGTGTTTGTGAACGTGCATTAGTGTAGGCAAATGAAACAAAACAGTGCAACTTCGAGTTCTCTCAAGAAGTCCGCGTGAGGTCTCAGTAAAGTGCCACATCTTTACTGAAACTCAAGGGGAGGGATATCATCATCATGCATTTAAAATTCATTTCATCGATACTATACAAGAACTAAAACGTGACATTGGCTAAATGCACAAACCGTGCGAAGCCAGAAGGAAAAAAAAAAAAAGGCCCGTTTTGACATCATCAATGTTGTCATCGCGACGTAACTAGTGAAGTAACCATACGACTTGGTACTCGATACTCACGATAACTCGATAGATAATATTACAAAATAATTCACTCTGTGTCACGGCAATACTGACCTTGGAAGGTGTTAAATTCTACGCATTCCTCCCTCCCACGCTTTCAAAAAGTGTAATATATTATTTTCGACAGCTTAGCAGTGAAGACAGACATTGAATCTGTTTATTTGTAGACACAGGTGTGTTCTTAAAAAAACTATTAAATAACGTGAAGGAAACGTACCGATTTATTCTGTAATAATGTCACCGTGAAAATTTACGGCGGCGGACTGACCGGTCACTTCACCTAAGTTGTTTGAATTTTTTTGCTGAATACACCGGCTGGACGTATAGATAGTAATCACCTACACGCAGTGCGCAAGCGCGGTGATCAATGCTTTCTTCAGCCATCATCTGCCTTTTTTTTTGTTTCCGTGGTGGAAAGTCCTCATGGATGTCCTCCACTGTGTGCATTAAAATCAGGGTTGGGCAAAATACATGCTTTGCTTTAATTGAAATACAAATTACAAAATACAGTATCGCAAGTAATTAAAATACAAAATATATTTAAGTAAGGTATTTGAAATATAAAATACAAAATACAGTATCTTAGCTATTTTTAATTGAAATACAAATTACATATTTATATTCTACACAGAACAAAAGCTTTATTTATTCCGTGAAAAAACTAAAAACAAACCGTTATGACTGACATCTTAGCTTGACGTTGACAATTCGACGTAATTTTCTTGCGTTTTGTTGGCCAATTTTGACGTACAGTCATAGCGTACAGTGTACATAACAGGTACAGTGTTGCCAACTCTAATAGCTGCTTTACTATCATTGCACTCTCGCCTCGCACTCACACTCACGATCGCTAAATGAAGGTTAAATGTATTTTAATGTTAAAATGTATTTTGAAGCCTAAAGTATTTGAAATACTAATTACAAAATACCTCGTCGTCAGGTATTTGAAATAGGAATTACTAATTACATTTTAAGGAAGTAATTGAAATACAAATACCAAATACGTATTTGTATTTCAATTACGTATTTTAATTACAAGTAGGTAATTCAAATACTGCCCAACCCTGACTACAATTATTTAATCATTAGAATCAGCAATACAACTCTCTAAGTTCATAGAATCCTATTGAATGACTACCTATATCATGAATGACTCATAAGATTCTACGAAGTAAGATAATTGTATTGCTGATTTTAATGATTATAATTCAGAAAAACAACATTTGTTACGGCTGCGAATCATATTTTAATCAACATACAACCTGACACAGACCTGCAAATTGCAAAAAACTTAAGAAAATGTGTGAGTACCTACTATGTACCTACTTTAAAGCTATCATTTACTGGGTACGTCTTTCATTGGCGTGCCCTGGCAGCTGAAAGTATGTCATGCTTACTGTAATGTCTCGTTGATAGTAGCACGTGTGTTGGATCATTTAACTCCCTTCAAAATGGTTGAGCTGAATGGTGCTAATCCTTGCGTCACGTTCGTGAACTGGCGCCGTCATTAGGGACTGGTCATATCTCTAGCTGCCATGGCTTATTTTAAATTAATTAAAATTTTGAATTGTTTTTTTCATATTTTTATTATGGACGCTTGTGACGTTTGAAATCGTTCTCTTTCAACATGAATGATGTAACCTTATGTTAATTTAAAAGAGTGTCCGTGGAGTTTCTTTCCCGTTCTTCTCCCTATTGTACCTACTACGCTATGGAATGGGCAACTAGCTTCATCTTTATGACTGACCGACCCCTTGACAGTTCCTGTAAGTGCCTGTAATTGGTTTATTTGAATTATATGCATTGGAGTTTATATAGGGCTTGTGGTTTTAGTATATTTTTTGCAGTCTATGGACCGTCCGATACAAAAAGCTGAAAGGCAGAAATATGTATGGTCATTGTGCAAGTCTGAACCAAACTCTTTTTATACCTTTTGTCTATGATTTCGCTACCTTTTGGTTTTTATTTTGATTGACTGAAATATACTTTTGTTTTACTACCAAGAACCAGCGCCTTTTAATTTCGGTAGTTAATATTTGATCCGGCTCGAAGGACCAAATATACTTTTGTTTTACTACCAAGAATCAGCGCCTTTTAAACTCGTTAGTTAATATTTGATCCGGCTCGAAGGACCAAATATACTTTTATTTTACTACCAAGAACCAGCGCCTTTTAATTTCGGTAGTTAATTTTTGATCTGGCTCGAAGGACCAAATATACTTTTGTTTTACTACCAAGAACCAGTGCCTTTTAATTACGGTAGTTAATAGTGATAGTACTTCCCCGGTGGAGCTCCTTCACAAAGAGCTCCACTATTACTACAACTCCTTGTTCTGCTGACGCCCAAAAGCTTGTATACTCCGTTGATTTAGGTAGTTAAATAAGGGTAAACAAAAAATCACGTGACGAGAGGAGCTGTCAAGTAACCGACTAAACGTAATACCTGTCACCTCAATTGTCTTGGTTCGTCACAGTTGTACTCTTGAATTTAGCAACGTAATAATTCGTTGACGTGTAGGAAAACTGTCTTTTCACAGATTACAAAAAAAATGTGATCAAGCAGTTACATCTACGAAGAGTAGTTTAAGAATAAATGATAAATATTAACATACATTAATAAAAGAGGAAACTATCGTTAAAATCAAAAATATATTAAATTTAATTTGGGTATAAGTTACAACGTATTTTTTAACAAGAAAGTGTCAGCTATAAAAACCCATTTTACGATTTGTTTCAGTCAACTCAGCCTATCGCAGTCCACTGCTGGACATAGGCCTCTCCCAGGCTGCGCCACAACATCCTGTCCTCCGCCTTCCGCATCCAGTCTGACCCAGCCATCTTCTTAAGGTCGTCAGTCCATCTAGCTGGGGGGCGTCCCACACTACGCTTGCCGATACGCGGTCTCCACTTCAGGACTCGTTTCGGACCTATTTCCTATTTCCCTTATTTCGGACTCGATTTGTTTAACTTTATTTAATTACCTAAACCAAAGGAGTATAGCTTTAATATCATCACGATGTTCCTGCCATGTTGGGGTCGGTGCAACACGTTTTCTTCATCCATTCTCCTGTCAGCGTGACGGACGCTATCATTCACTCGCTTCCCTTTCATAATTATTATCATTCCAGCTCCACAACCACAAGTAATTGATTAACATTTGAAAATACTGTTGGAGCTGCTGAAAGACTATATTTTCATTGTATAAACTCAATCTCCTTTGTATCATATAATTGCATCAGGTGTGAGTAATATGTACAATAGAGCTGCCATTTACAGAGTAATATGTCTTTCATTGACTTGAATGTACCTTTTTTTTTTTTTGGGTGCGAAATTATCAAATAACTTCTCCCGCTCTGGGCTGAGCGGGAGGGCGTGTCAGACTTTTACTTACTGACTAAAACCCACCCGTGTTCCTTCCGTTATCTGTGTGCCGGGGCCACGATATCCCTTTCGGACAAACTCGCAACCCGCTGGCCCTAACGGACCCCGTCAGTTGGTGCTGACATCTCTTTGAGGCGCGCGTGAAACACAACGCGCCGTCGACCCGGGCCTGGTCCTTATCGGACGGCGAGCTACCCATCGCTCACCGTCCGCAGGCCCGTATGCTCCACCGTGTCCTCCAGGCGATCCACACAGTGGTGACACCCGGGCCTTTCCTCCCGCTTTATCCTGAACAGGAACCTCCCGAAACAACCGTGTCCGGTGAGGACCTGCGTCAGGCGGAAGTTGAGGACGCCGTGGCGCCTCTCTAGCCACTCCTCAAAGAGGGGACTTATCACCACAATTGTGGCGTGCCCAGCGCTCGGTTGCGACAATCGCCCTCTCCATGCCGCCATGAGATACCGCCGGAGCTCTGTCCGCTGTGCCGCGATGTCTCGCGGCAGCGGAGTTTCACCCCGGCGTTTCGCCTCCTCGTGCCACTCCCAGATGTGCGCGAGGACTTGAATGTACCCTGGCGGCTGAGAGTATGTCATGCTCACTCAGATGTCTCGCTGATGGTGGCGTGTGTGTTGGGTCATTTAGCTCCCTTCAAAACTTTTTACAAAAAAATAATAACCGACGACCAAAAATAACACTACAAAGTGAAAAATAACTTTAATTTCGGAAGTCGGTGTCTTTGGATCTGTATTTGAGTTTTTTGCCACCGACTTCCGAAATTAACGTTATTTTTCACTTTGTAGTGTTATTTTTGGTAGTCGGTTATTATTTTTTTGTAAAAAGTTTTTTATTTTTCACTTTTTAGTGGGTCAGTTTTGAATTTATCTAAGTTACAATAGCCTAATGTTAACTGCTCATCACCTTTTACGAAATATTGCTTTTCCCGATGCTGGAACGTTGATTGTTGAGGAGTTCTCCTGGGAAGAACCAGGAGAACTGCCACTCACCATATGCATAGACGAGCATAAATTGCTTAATCGCAACCCGTTAAATAGGTACTCATTATTATATTGTTCCGGTGGCTATCTGTGGTCTCCATCATCAGTTCCACTTCACCAAATGGTGCTTTCCGTGAGCAAATGCACGAGTTACTATAAAAAATACCCAAATCGCTATAGGTTTGCATATACAATTTGAGGGTTTCCCTGGATTTCCATTAGATCCCCTCATCAGATCCTGATTTGGTGGCAATGGGACCACCTCGGAAGTATACCCTTTCAAACAAAAAAAGAATTTTCAAAATCGGTTCATAATTGACGGAGTAATCGCGTAACAAACATACAAAAAAAAAAAAACATACAGCCGAATTGAGAACCTCCTCCTTTTTGGAAGTCGGTTAAAAATGGTTGAGCTGAGTGGTGCTGATTCATGCGTCATGTTCGTGAACGGGCGCTGTCAGTTGGGACTGGTCATCTCTTAGCTGCCACGGCTTATTTTTAATTATTTTAGTTTTTAATTGTTTTTTTGTTGTTTTTTATCTTTTTATCCCGGACGCTTCTGAAGTTTTGCATCGTTCTCACATGTTTAACTTCAATAAGAATGATGTAACCAATATTTTGTATCAATATTTTAATTTAAAAGAGTGTCCGTGGAGTTTCTTGCCCGTTCTTCTCCATAGGAACCTATTATTTGGAATGGGCAACTAGCTTCATATTTGTAACTGACCGACTTCTTGACAATTCAAAAGTGCCTATCAATGGTTTAATTGAAATAAATGCTTTCTGCCTTATTGCAAAACAAGATTAATATTTTGACATGGCTTAAACCATGCAGCCAGTTTTTGTAATAAGAACGTAACAGTGATTGAAATACCGTTCTTTATACAAAACTGAAAACTTAGTTCGGTACTAAGTTGTCAGTTTTGTGTTTACCGTAGTCGGAATAAAGTTCGAAATTCAATAATGGCTCTATGTTTTAAATTTGGGTCTGAAGATAAACTTTGTTTTGTAATAAGGGGATAGGAGTTTGATTCCTTACACAATCCATCCATACATTCTTATATTATAGATCTGGAGCTTTAATTTATGTGTCCCAAAAAGTGCAGTACAGTCGCTTATGGGTGATATTGAAGAAAATAGATTACTGCTGAGTGCACCGAACTGGGCGGAGATTTTAATAATAGAAACGGCGGCGTTGACAAGAGTAGAGGGAGGGCGTGGAGTCGACGTTGTAACTAAAAATATTTTTTCAGGACAGATGCGATGGGGCTTGTGGCTAAGTAACAGCCGCGCAGGTCCGTCAATCAAGGTTAAGCTTTTTAAGTGTTAAGTTAAACTAGTAAATTTTGGAATGAAGTTCCTTATTTTAGTCTTGTCTTTGTAATTCTAGTCTTTATTTTTTTTAGTGTTTACCTTCAATTATGATTAGCACACCATATACCTGGTATACTAAAACTTATTCTATGTATATTTATTTGTCAACTTATTGTGGTCGTATTCTTGCACATCATTCATCATCATTTCAGCCGTAAGACGTCCACTGCTGGACATAGGCCTCCCCCAAGCACCGCCAATTCAACCGGTTCTGTGCTTCCCGCATCCAGCGGCCTTCACAAAGTCATCGGTCTACCATGTAGGAGGCCATTATTGAGGGTATTCTGGCACATAAACAACATTTTTATTCTTATTCTCTTCCCTAGTAGATGAGTGAACATCCATTACTTATCGGAACCCCTCCGTGCCTCGAAGAGCCACACACGCCGTTGGTCCCGGCTGTCTTTTGTAGATTTTTAACAGTCGTTACGGGTCGTTAGAAGCCCAGTCTGACAACCGTGTTACCTACTCCGGTATTGTATTACCTAGTAACTTGGTTGTGGAAATCAGATGGGCAGTCGCTCCAAGTAAAATACTGGCATGGAGGGGTCTCGGTGTGTAAAGATGGTCACCCATCCACGGTCCAACCGTGGCAAGCGTAGCTTAACGTGATCGATCGTCCCGTGCGACTGTTATAAGTTAGCCACGAGCCCCTCCAACATTTTTACCAATATCAAACAAAAAAAAAGTTACCATAAAAACAGCTCCATGCCCCTACGTCGCGTGGTCAATGTAAAATGAAGAACATGAGCCAGTTTGAGACTGCACGTTAACAAAACAAGCGCGTAATACGAAATAATAAAAATAATACGCAGAGACACTATTAATATCAGCAAACGGCGTATGTATGAACGAACTGACGAGTCATTCAAAGTTATAAATTCAAAAGTATTAATCAATATTATCTTCTTTCATGCATTACTTAGTGTTTTTTTTTTTAACTATGTATTGACAGTAAATTTATTTCTAAATTACGGCTGTCAAAATTTCCCGCGTTCCTAAATGTCACGATTTGTTGTTAAAAAATAAAACAAACTCTATGGTGAATTAAAATAGTGAAGTGCTTCTTAAGGTCAGTGTGTTGACAGATAAAAAATAATTAACAGATTTACGGTTTTTTTTTTGTGTTTGTTAAAATAGACCGCACTTTTTGCTGTGTTAGTTATTTATCTTCACGCTTATACTCCAATAAGGAAGGTAGTAATCCTCATATCCGATTTGCAGAATATTTTTATAGGGTTGATTAGTTTCATATCATAGTAGCTCAACATAACATCTCGCTAGTTTTCCCCACAGGGTTAGGCAAAGGTGTACCTACGATAGTATTTTTGTAACCCTTTGAGAAAATTGCCCGAGTCCAAATTGATATGCTTTCTAGAGTTATGAAATTTGTAATTAATAATATATATTTTTTTATATATTATTTATTTGTTGGATCTCCAACAGAGGCTACACAATTACATGCAAGATGCATATTCTAATAATTAAAAATATAATTTATATGTATTTAGTAAAATAAAGGAAATTATAATAATAAATGATAAAAAAACATGCGGGGCAGTCTTTGGGGACTGCCAATAGAAGTGAAAACAGTATACAAGCTCATGGATAGCGTTCGGTGACGATGAAGCGAGTTCCATGATTTTTGTTCAGCCAAAAAGTGCTCAACGCGCAAGAAGTTTTCAATAATAATCCTAAACACATGCAAAATGGAAATTTATGCAGTTATACGAAAGTACACTCTCAACATAACATTCACCACACCCTGCATTTACTTGGCTTTGATCCGTAAATGTAGCTAAAACCAGCCTAAAAGCTGAGAAAATTCGTTTATTAAAATTTAAAAATCGTTATAAATATTTTTTTTTATGGCTTTGTCGCTTAGCGACCACATCGCCCAGTGCAGAAAAACACAAAATTGTTGATTATTAATATCTACCTTATCACTACTGTACAATTCTTTAGCCTTATCGGACACTGGAAAAGCAAGGATGGTATTACAAAGGCCAATATCATACCTTTTATATTGTCCGAAAACATGAATTCTAGTATTTAAAAGGGTCACAAGCACAATAAATACCTTAACAATTAAAATAGAGCACAGTTGATTATTTGCCTGAACTAGGTTGAACCTGTGCTTCAGGCTAGAAAGTGCATAAATACCTAATGTCATATATTGACAATGACTAATAGTAAAAACTAAACACATATTAAGTTATTGAGAAAATGCTCTAATTTAGCATATATTTTTTTCAAATCAATAACACTACTCGTTTAGACGTGATCTTCAGTATAAAATCATTAAAAGTCGGTTATCATCGCCTTAAAAAGTGTTGGAGTGAGAAATTGGAGACAAAAAGCCAGAAATAGGTCAGATATCACAGATTCAGAATTACGCGTAACAAACAAAATAATTATGGTTGAGGGCAGCGCGGGAATCAATGACCTTTTCCTCTGCTATTACTCGTACTACTCGTACGATAGGAAAAACGGCTAAACGGATTTGAATGAAATTTGGCACACAGATAGTTAATGATCTGGATAAATTAATCAAGGTAGTTCGTGTCCGTAGGATAATTTCCGAACTTCACGCGAGCGAAGCCGCGGGCAAAAGCTAGTCGTACAATATTTAGCACTACTCCTTCAACACGTTTATTGTATGGGTACCCCCTTTGTAAAGCTCGTGCAGACTGGGGCGATATCGCGGGCGCTACAAGAGTAACGTTGCCTGTCGTGCCGTATCTGTTAAGCGTCGTATTTGTTGAGCGACCATAGTAGTACTCTCTGTGAAAATATCAAGTGTCTACATAGTACTGTTCAAACGATCAACACTGTGACAGATGGACGGACGGACGGTCAAGTAATCGGGTCCCGTTGGCACCCTTTGGGTACAGAACCTTAAATATGAAACGAAATATTTCTGAAAACCAACGAAAAATAAAACCAAAAGTACCAGGCGCTCATAAAATCGAGAAAGTAATCGATCAAAGCTCAATCGGGATCGATCAACCGGGAAGTTAAAGATTCTCTACTAACAATCGATTGAGGTCATTATAAATAAGTCCTGCCCCGGGTCGGCTGGCTACTCTCTTGGCGGGCGACGCTCAGTTTAAATGTCAAAGTATGGTTGCCAGCTAGAAATAAATAGAATAATCGAATTTTGAGGGCGCGGCGAAGAGAGACGGCTTGGCTTTGTGATGTATAAAACTTATATTAAGATTCAGTATTGACGTGGAATATATCATCATCATCATTTCAGCCGAAAGACGTCCACTGCTGGACAAGGCCTCTCCCACACACCGCCACTTCGACCGGTTCTGTACTTCTCGCGTCCAGCGGATTCCTGCGGCCTTCACAAGGTCATCGGTTCACCTTGGGGCGTTCCAACGCTACGTGTTCCGGTACGCGGTTGCCACTCCAGAACCATTCGGCTCCATCGGCCATCTGTTTTGCGAGCACCTGCCACTTAAGTTTGGCTATGTCGCGGTCGGTTGACCTTGGTTCAACAGTGAATCTTTTCATTTCTGATTCGATCACGTAGTGAAACTCCAAGCATAGCCCTCTCCATTGCCCTTTGGGTGACTTTTAGCCTTCTAATAAGGCCCATTTTGAGCGAAATGTTTCAGAGCCGTAGGTCATCACTGGCAACACGCACTAGACAAAGGCTTTCGTCTTAAGACACTGCGGTACGTGGGACGAGAAGATATTGAGTAGATTCCCGAACACGGCCCAGCCAAGCCGGATTCAACGATTAACCGTTTTATCGAAGTTGGACAGACCTACCTAGCTGGATAGTTTGTCCTAGGTAAACATACTAGTTCAGTATTTCGAGTGTAGCGTCTCCGATCATTATGAGAGTGTGTGTTACATGGGCATTTTACATGACCTTTGTCTTGTCTATGTTCATTCTAGGACCCACTTTTTCGGAAGCTCTACTGTGGTCATCAAGCATTGCACTAAGGTCCTCCATAGTATCAGCCATGACAACTATATCAACGGCAAACCGAAGGTGAGTGATGTACTCGCCATTGATGTTCATGCCTTGCCCTTTACAGTTCAGAACCTTGAAGACATCCTCCAGTGCAGTGGTGAACAGTTTCGGAGAGATAACGTCGCCCTGACTCACACCTCGCTGTAGGAGGATAGGTTTCGAGGTCTGGTCCTGGAGTCGGTCTGACATACCCATAATGGCATTTTCGTATAGATACTTCAGCACCTCGATATACCGATAGTCGATCTGAGAAGAGACTGTAGTACAGCCCATGTCTCGATCGAATCGAAGGCTTTCTTGAAGTCCACAAACGCTAAGCAGAGAGGCAGGTAATACTCTTCGGTCTTCTGTATAACCTGTCGCAGAATGTATGTGGTCTACTCTGTTAAAGCCTTTACGGAATCTGGCTTGTTCGGGACGCTGGAAGTCGTCAAAACTGCGTAACTGATAAAAGCTAACAAATATATTTATCTACTCAGCGTCTATACAGAAACCCTGTTTCACCCGGTGTCGAAAATCCGGCGCGGTCAGCTGTTTGTGCGTGCGATGAGTCACAATGCGGCGCGGTCAGCTGTTTGTGTGTGCGATGAGTCACAATCCGGCGCGATCAGCTGTTTGTGCGTGCGATGAGTCACAATCCGGCGTGGTCAGCTGTTTGTGCGTGCGATGAGTCACAATCCGGCGCGGTCAGCTGTTTGTGCGTGCGATGAGTCACAATCACAGCAAAATACATCGGTCGACGTAAACAATAGTGCGGAAGGTATTATGCATGCAAATACTACGAAGCCAAATCACGATGTACAATTAGAATTGAAAAAACACTTTTTACAAAAAAATAAATAACCGACTACCAAAAATAACACTACAAAGTGAAAAATAACTTTAATTTCGGAAGTCGGTGTCTTTGGATCTGTATTTGAGTTTTTTGCCACCGACTTCCGAAATTAAAGTTATTTTTCACTTTGTAGTGTTATTTTTGGTCGTCAGTTAGGTATTATTTTTTTGTAAAAAGTGTTTTATTTTTCACTTTTTAGTGGGTCAGTTTTGAATTTATCTAAGTTACAATAGCCTAATGTTAACTGCTCATCACCTTTTACGAAATATTGCTTTTCCCGATGCTGAAACGTTGATTGTTGAGGAGTTCTCCTGGGAAGAACCAGGAGAACTGCCACTCACCATATGCATAGTGACGAGCATAAATTGCTTAATCGCAACCCGTTAAATAGGTACTCATTATTATATTGTTCCGGTGGCCATCTGTGGTCTCCATTATCAGTTCCACTTCACCAAATGGTGCTTTCCGTGAGCAAATGCACGAGTTACTATAAAAAATACCCAAATCGCTATAGGTTTGCATATAAAATTTGAGGGTTTCCCTCGATTTCCATTGGATCCCCTCATCAGATTCTGATTTGATGGCAATGGGACCACCTCGGGAGTATACCCTTTCAAAGAAAATAAGAATTTTCAAAATCGGTTCATAATTGACGGAGTAATCGCGTAACAAACATACAAAAAAAAAAAAAACATACAGCCGAAATGAGAAGAACAATCCTTTTTGGAAGTCGGTTAAAACTAAGCCGCAGTTGCCCGTCTGTCTGTCAGCGGACTTTATTTCTTGAACAGTGATAGGTAGAAAGTTGATTTTTTACAGATTGTGTAGATATCTATTGCCGCTATAACAACAAATAAAATTAAATTAAAAATTAAGCTGTGTTCACATAAATCGATATACGCCACGATCAATTTTCTAACTGAAAATGTAAGTTTGTAATCGCAAAAAAAATGTGATAAAACTACAAGTTAACGATTTTCGGACTTTTTCCTTATTTGTGCAGTGTGTTCTTGCTTCTTACCAAATTTCATGATTCTAAGTCAACGGGAAGTACCCTATCCCCCTTATTACAAAACAAGGTTTATCTTCCGACCCAGGTTTAAAACATGGAGCCATTATTGAATTTCGAACTTTATGCCGACTATGGTAAAGTTCCTAAACACAAAACTGACAACTTAGTACCGAACTAAGTTTTCAGTTTTGTATAAAGAACGGTATTTCAATCACAGTTACGTTATTATTACAAAAACTAGCTCCATGGTTTAAGCCATGTCAAAATATAAATCTTGTTTTGTAATAAGACGGTATAGGTTTTGATTTATTTGCGAGTATCAGAATAAATGTTGCATTTAAAATCGTCGTAGTTTTTATTGCGTTGATTTAGAAGCTTAATTTTTTTAGAGCTCCAAGAGACTTTAGACCTAACGTATTTAATATTAATTTCAACTTGATACCGTGGGGTCTTGACAGACAGACGGACAACCAAGTGATAGGGTTCCGTTTTTTCGTTTTGAGGTACGGAACCCTAAACATGTAGTGTTGAATATCGTACGTTGGTACGGAACTCTTCGTGTGCGAGTCCGACTAGCACTTGACTGGATTTGAACAAAAAATGTTTGCCTTTGACAGCCCAATTCTTGAGGATTATTGAAAGAAGAAAGAAAGAAACTTATAGAAAGAAAAAAGAAAGAAACATGCGTTTATTGGCATTACAGCAAAAAATACACCATAAAACTATAAACAACAGAAAACAATTAATATCATGCCAAAAGGGCCTCAGTTCAGTATAATTTCAGATGACAACACAGCGCTGATTTTTTTTTTTTTTTTAAACGTTGCCCCACACTAGGATTTACTCCTGTATTGTGGGTGCGTTTACAAATATTAAACTCACATACACAAACAGCCAGACCCGGAACAACTATTTGCAGGTCATACAAATATTTTTTAAGGGTTATATTTAAGGCTATAGGCAATGTAGCATCATGCTACGACCCTTAGGAGCTGAGCAAAAAGAAAAAAAACCGGCCAAGTGCGAGTTGGAATCGCGCACGAAGGGTTCCGTACCATTATCTATAAAAATATGTATGGGAGTCCCCTTTAAATATTTGTTTTATTTTAATTTAATTATTTATTTTTAAAGTGATTAAATAACTAAATATACCTGTTACCGTTATCAATATAGAGCAAAATTGAGCAAAAAAAAAACACGTTTGTTGTATGGGAGCCCCCTTAAATTTATTTTATTCTGCTTTTTAGTATTTGTTGTTATAGCGGGAACAAAAATACATCATCTGTGAAGATTTCAACCGTCTAACTATCACGGTTCATGTGATACAGCCTGGTGACAGACGGACAGGCATACAGACGGCGGAGCCTTAGTAGGCGTTTTACCTACTCTAAAAAGTCAATAAGAAAAATTTAACGGCGGGTAAAGTGTGAATCTTGTTATTTAGATAAGAACACTGTTGGTGATCCATTACCAGCAGAGCTACTAAACATTGATAAAATATTTACTTACATAAACTGTTCGCACCAATCATGTTTTCCTTTACTAAATCGGTACCCAAAAATAAATTAATTCGTTTATTTGTACAACGAAAAACACTTCAGTAATATGCACTGTACCAACAAATAAACAAGAACATTTATTTTCTATAATTAGTTACCTACGTAGGATTATGAGACATGAATTAAATTCACTTTTACAACTCTTTTTCCCCGCGTCGTAAAATGCAATAACCGCCCGGATACGCGAGCGTTGCGTGTTCGCGTCTCAGTGGGTCCCGTATTGTTCGAAAAACCGGAAAGCGCACTCTGTCGGCGCGACCACGCGTTCAGGTTCGCCGAACAAAAACTGACATTCGCGCGAAGATCGCTTTTAATTCGCGGCCATAGGGTCAAATTAATGAAGGCTAAACACGGTTTTTAGGGTTCCGTACCCATTGGGTAAAACGGGAACCCTATTACTAAGGCTCCGCCGTCTGTCTTTCTGTCCGTCTGTCACCAGGTTGTATCTCATGAACCATGATAGTCAGACAGTTGAAATTTTCACAGATGATGTATTTCTGTTGCCGCTATAGCAACAAATACTAAAAAACAGAATAAAATATATATTTAAGGGGACTTCCATACAACAAACGTGATTTTTTGCTTGGTTTTGCTCGATATTGATAACGGCAACAGGTAGACGCTTGAAATATTCAAAGAATCATTTTAAATCGAATAATAAAATTAAAATAAAACAAATATTTAAAGGGGGCTCCCATACAACAAACGTGATTTTTTTGCCGTTTTTATAAATAATGGTACGGATCCCTTCGTGCGCGAGTCCGACTCGCACTTGGCCGATTTTTAATTAATTCTGAACTCAATCAAATAAAACTTAATAATTAATTCCTAACTTAATAAAATAAAACTTAATCATTAATCCCGAGCTTACTCCATAAAAAAAAAATCTGAAATGAATAAAACCGTAAAAAAATATCGTTTATTTTCCGAAGAGTAACCCAGTTGCATGAACTCGAATCCACGACATTACGTCTGTCGTATACAAATTATAGGTATCACCTGCGGATCGATGACACATATATTCAATTGGCTGATGTCCTAATTATACCCGTTGGCTGTCACAGCAATATGTTACGCTATTAAAATGAAATCAAGTGATATGTATCCCGGTCATGTAATTTGGCTTAGTGGGAATAATTTGTCGATATTAATCATCCTGTAAAATGATCCAGTTGGGTTGGGCAGCGTTTGGAAAACTTCGTCAAGTCTTCGCGTCGACTATCCCGCAATGTTTGAAGACTCAGGGGCTTCAACCAGTACGTCCTGGCCGTATTGACATACGGTACCGAAACGTGGGCACTGACAGTATGGAGCGGGAAAATAAATTACCTTGCCTTACCTTGTTACCTTCATAATTAATATTATTTGTATTAATAGAGTTTGTTCGCTGGTTAAAACTCATGATCTGGGTTTTTCCAAAATTATTTTTTAGGTGGTTATCGGTTAGCCATTGAATAATTAAGCCTAAACTATTATTTATTTCATTTTCATGTCTTTCTAAGTTTTTTCCTATAAATATTGTAGTACAGTCATCGGCAAATAGAGTCATGGAATGTTCTATGGTTCTGGGAATTTCGTTTATATAACACAGGAATAACAACGGACCAAGTACACTCCCTTGCGGTACACCGTAATTTATAAACCTTTGTGTCGATAAGTAGGTTTGTTCTGTTTTAGTTTTAGGGCATATTTTAGCTATTTTCGTTATTTGGTTTCTTCTCACTGGGTATGACTCAATTTCTAGGACATTGCCCCTGATTCCAAGTTTACTTAACTTTATAAGAAGGATTCTGTAATCTACAAATTATACAAAATCAAAAGAACCGACATAGCTTGCAGAGTAACCAAGCTGGTTCTGGGGTAGAGACCGCGTATCGGCAAGCGTAGTGTGTGACGCCCCCCAGCTAGATGGAACGCTATGACTTTAAAAATGTGGCTGGTACAGACTGGATGGCGAAATTTGGAGGACAGGGTATTGTGGCGCAGCCTGAGGGAGGCCCATGTCCAGCAGTGGACTGCTAAAGGCTGAGTTGATTGATTTTAATAACCAATTGTGATAAGTATTGCAATCCCTTTACCGACGTCTGTAGTAGGTATATCCCAGGAGATCCCAAGAGACTAAGACGTTCAAAAACCGCCCTTATGCACAAGAGCATACTTTGCATGACTCCAAAAGTTTTTAATAAGCTACCAAATGACATAAAATATTTAAACTAGACACAATTTAAACGTAAACTAAATATTTTTTTTAATAGACTAATGCTACCTAGTATACAGGGTTACTGGTAATTCGACGTATATCCGTCAGGGGCTGATAAGGGGGCCAAAATGCAACAAATTGAACCCCCCATATGTATGGCCGAAATTCAATAGTTTTCGAGATATTAGAATTTTAAGGGTTTTTCGATATTTACTCAAAATTTGACATTTCATTCCAAATAAAAAAAAACTACATATTTGAATGGGTACCATTAAAAATGATGTTGTAGCTGGTACTTCAATTAAGCTATGGACATAATTAAAACTACTTAATTTAACAAAATAATGAAAATAATGAGCGATATAAGAATAATATCTTACCAATATTTTCATTTTACGCTCCAAAAATGTTGTCTCGTCACAAAAATTTCTATGACATTAATTGTACAAATAACTAAAACAACTTGCTTATTCTGTAAGCTTTCCAGAAAGCTATAAAAGTCAATTTTAAAATACATAATTCGTGCCAAGGCATGTGTTTGAATCGGCGCGGGGAGAGAAAGGGTCATTTGTATTTGTATGAAATAAAATGCATAAAAAAATGTACATCAAATTTTATTACAAATTTTACACATCTTGTTCAAAATGAGCCCCTCTATTACGAATGCAGGTTCGAATTCTCTTCCTAACTTCGGTTTTCGTCACTCTTGATGTGAACGTTGTTCTCATCTGTTGCGCCGCGTTTATTATTCGCTGTCGAAGTTCTTCGACTGAATTTATTGGGGTCACATAAACTAATGCCTTCATATGACCCCAAACGTAAAAATCAAGTGGTGTGATATCAGGGCTTTGTGCTGGCCACGGAATTGGCCCTCCCCTCCCAATCCATCGGTTTGGATATCTCTCGTCTAGCCACTGTCGGACAGTAATCCGGTAATGTGCTGGGAAACCATCATGTTGAAACATGAGGTTGTTTTTTATTTCTTCGGGAACATCCGCCAACAAATCGTCTAGGTTGTTTCTCAAAAACTCCTCGTAATTTTCGCCGTTCAAATTTTGGGGCAAGAAATGAGGGCCCACCAAATAATTATCAACGACACCCATCCATACGTTCAGGGAAAATCTCATTTGCGACGCAGTTTCTTTTAGTTTTTTTGGATTCCTGCCTGCTTTAGGTGCCCAAAAATGTAAGTTATGGTAATTCGTTATTCCATCCCGGTCAAACTTTGACTCGTCAGTCCACAAAATATTTCTTAGGAAATGTTCCTGGTCAGCGTCAGCGTTTAACATAAACCGAGAAAATTCGAGTCGCCTGGCAGGATCTCCCTCGTGCAATATTTGAACAGGTTGATAATGGTACGGGTGTCTACCTGATAGATGTACTACCGACCACCCTTTCCACTGGGACATACCGAGCTGTCTTGCAACAATGTTCGTTGAGATGTTTGGGTCATCAATAAAACACTGAAGAATGGTGTCCTCTTCGTCAGCCGTGTACCCTCGAGGTCTGCCAGCGTTGAATTGTGCTCTTTGAACACTGCCAGTTTCAGACAATCGTCGATAGGTGCTCCCGAAAACAGTAACGTGGGGAAGTCGACGATCGGGAAAGCGGCGTTGGTATTCTCGCCGAGCCGCAGCCGCGTTTCCATCGGCAAAACCATAACAAAACATTATGTCTGCGTATTCGTTATTAGGATACGAAGCCATGTTATCCGAAATAACAATGATAACAAAAAGAATAACAAGAGAAACAAGAATTAACAATAATGATCGATAACAAATTAACGGGATGAGAGATTGGTAGCAAGATAACAACACACGTGCTTGCGCGGCGGAGAGTCAAAACTTACTAAGGAAGGCGACGCGAGCGCAGCAGACGCCGTGTACTCCCCCGCCCGCACACCCCGCCCTCACACCCCGCCCCATCGCAAAGAATTTCGCCAGGAAAATCGGTTGTTTTAGCGAGGATCATAAACTAAAAACACAGATAATTTCTCTCCCCGCGCCGGTTCAAACACATGCCATGCCACGAATTATGTATTTTAAAATTGACTTTTATACCTTTCTGGAAAGCTTACAGGATAAGCAAGTTGTTTTAGTTATTTGTACGATTAATGTCATATAAATTTTTGTGACGAGACAACATTTTTGAAGCGTAAAATGAAAATATTGGTAAGATATTATTCTTATATCGCTCATTATTTTCATTATTTTGTTAAATTAAGTAGTTTTAATTATGTCCATAGCTTAATTGAAGTGCCAGCTACAACATCATTTTTAATGGTACCCATTCAAATATGTAGTTTTTTTTAAATTTGGAATGAAATGTAAAATTTTGGGTAAATATCGAAAAACCCTTAAAATTCTAATATCTCGAAAACTATTGAATTTCGGCTATACATATGGGGGGTTCAATTTGTTGCATTTTGGCCCCCTTATCAGCCCCTGCCGGATATACGTCGAATTACCAGTAACCCTGTATATACTCCATGACTATACTATTGACGAATTCCTAGTTGACAATATTTCATGTGACTGACCATTCTATGTATTTATATTTTAATGTTATATTTAACGGCTCGGAAAATAGCCTTTACCAGAAGTGATCATCGAATTAGTGGTTCAGCAGCTTCAATATCATCAGGATTGTGCCAGAATATAGCAGTTCGTCGTGGACGTGGTACGACAGCGGCTCCCTTCACATCTTCATTACATCTTCTGCATCTTCTTCTGTCATCCCAAGACAGCCGCCACGTAACAATCGATACGACGCTCTGCTAGAGTGACTGTCACCAGCCAGTGTCACTCTTATCCGACCTTTTTGGTGATTCCTGTAGCTTCGTAACAAAAATAGACGGCGCTACTTGCTACGCCGTCTTATTCATATACATAATGTCTATTCATTTATTGCAATTTATTATATCTTGTATTTAATTTGTATAGATATTAATTACTTCATAATGTTTAATTTCTAATATTGTTTTTTTTTATATTTGGGTGAGGTGCGTGGTACTCGCAATAGGCGTGCGTGTATGACTAGATGTATGAACGTAGGCGAAGCAAAAGGAGTATGTAAGGAGCGTAGCAAGTGGCGTTCTATAGTTTCTGCCTACCCCCACGGGAAGAAAGCGTGAGTGTATGTTAAATGTAATTTAACAATGCATGCCTGATAGGATTAGGGTTACCATTTGACAGGCATTCGCCGCATTTGACAGGCATTTTAAGGTTTAGACAGGCGTGCGGCCGGCATTGGTCTGAGACAGGCATTTTTAAATTTCGCGCCCGCGCGCGCATCGCGGTTGTATAAAAGCAAGCGCGATGCGCGCGAGGGCGCGGAATTTGAATGACCTGCCAGTTTGTGTTCTCTATTTTGGCACACAATGCGAACGTAGAACGTACGTTTTCTCTCGTCAACGCCCAGTGGAGTAAAGAAAGAAATCGGCTGACAATTGAATCAGTAAAAGCAATATTGATTACTCAGGAAAATTACAAAACTGTATCTTGTGAAGATTTTTACGTTTATGTTTTAGAAAAGAAAGAACTTTAATAATGTCCTCTGACAAATATCAGTAATAAATATCCCTCTTCATTATTATCTGTTGGCTTTTACTTATTACCTACAGCGTTTTTCTTTAGACAGGCATTTTTCTGAAAATTCAGGTATTTTAGGTACCATAGACAGGCATCCCTCTATTTACATATGGTAACCCTAGATAGAATAGATTTTTGAGGTACTATAAAATATTTTTAAGACCCTGATAATATATATCACCAAAAATCGCAAAAATTTCTATAAAACTTTGACTTTGATCTAGCGTGAAGATTATCTACGTACTTTTAAAACAATTTTGCGTGCTCACGATGATCACATCTGTTTACCGCCCCTTTTTGAGTCGACCAATATCAAATCATTTCTTATTTTTAAATAAATTTCTCCGGTTCTGTCAAAATGTTCACAGATGTTTGAACACGCTTTACCCATATTTCTACGTTATTTTTTTTCATATACAAAAACAAGGAGCTCAGCAAAAATCTGAAGCGGCGATGCTATTGGTCGATGAGCGTAGGTAAGCGTTACGTTAGCAGCCGAGCGCATCAAGCAGGAATAGTCCTCAAGCAAGGTTACACGCTCAGTTTGGCGTCATTCTGGTCCATCAGTCTAGTCAGAATGATCGGAGAATGATCGTGTAACCCACGGATTGACAGACTGATGGTCCAGACTGATGAAAATTAAATATTTTAAATAATTTTGTCAGTCCGTGTTGAATGATGAAAGACTGATGGGAGAATGATCGTGTAACCCGCTCGTATCATTCTCGCGTCAGTCACCGTCACCGTCAGCGACGCAATGCAGAAGCAATCCAATCATAACAGACATTTTTGTTTTTGATCTCGTATTTCATTCAATAAATGCCCGCGCCGCGTGTGCCTTAACCTGGGTCAAATAAATTTATTTTCTTTCTTTTCTTTTTTTCTAAATTAAGATGAGTGTAATGATCTCTTCTTTGTAGCCAGCTTCTCATCCATCGCTCTCTTTTAAGCGTTTCTATAGCAGCAACGCGATAATTATCATAATTGCACCACTGATAAATGGACAATCGACTACGTACTTTTCATCAGTCTGCTGTCAGTCTAGATTGACCGTGTATGTGTAACCGTGAATATCATCCATAATTCTGGCTTCAATCAAAGCAAATCCAGATTGATGGACCAGAATGACGCCAAACTGAACGTGTAATCTTGCTCTACGGTGGTATGATGTACACACTCGCGATAGTACCTATTTAAATACAGAACATTATTTTTTTTCACTACAGCTAAAGTGTAACAGTAGCTTAAGTAAGTAAAAAAAACATCACAAACAAAAAAAACCGGAAAATCATCAAAAACCATAAATAATACCACATCACTACGAGTGTAACCGCCATTTTTGAAAGATTTTCGCATTGTCTATGCGATGAATAACGCGCGATTGGACGCAGAGTGCGATAGTGCGTCGAGTTCGGAAGAAGACGTAGATTCCGGCATAGCTGACGAAGTTACACCAGAAGCAAAAAAAGAGGTCGATTGCATGGATCTTTCGGAGTTCTTCGGTTATTGGTAAGTGCTTAATGATAGATACGATACACCCGTAGATTTTAGTCGCTTGGGACACAGTGGCCATTTCAAAATCTCACGTCCAGAGTTCCAGACACGGATTTTGAAATCGCTTGCTTACAACTCTGCTGTAAAAATCTGTGTGCGAGGCAATGTTAAAGAGCAGTTCCATTACAACCAGCCATGGTCCAGGCAAGTCTTTTTTAACGTCGGTTCGTTCTATCGTCAGTTTTCAAATACTTTTCTATAACAAGCCAAGACATTTTTTTAATTTAGGATGCGTTTGCTCTTGACCTTAGTCTAGGGCAGAAATGAGTCGACGATGGAGTGAGCTTACCCAGAAGAAGCCTGTTCACTCTAACTTTGAAGAGATTAGGGTTGTATACGTTCGGAAACACAGACGCAGGTAGAGAGATCCACTCTTTTGCTGTGCGCATTTTAAAAGACATTTGGAAACGCTTAGTGCGAATTTGTGGAATAGCAACAAGGAAGGGATGGTAACCTGCAGTGCGTCTAGATGTCCGATAATAGAAGGGAGCCGGTGGAATGAGGTCGTTGAGTTCTTGGGCACACTCAACGAAGTACAATCTGTAGAAGACCGACAAGCAGGCAACCAAACATATAAGTAATACCTTTAGAAACTACGATACTGAGCAGACTATTGCATAAAAAAATATAGGTTTTTAATTAATTGATAACATAGATCAAAATAGCATACACCTTTGACGAATGTTGAGTTTACCTCAACCGAAAAGGGGGGCCGTATGTTCGGCCGTTTCTTGACTTCCAAAGTTTCTTTATTTGACTTTGAATCTTTACTCGACTTAAAATCACGTTTTTGGCTTTGAGTTATCTCTTCGACCGTATTTTTGTTTTCTCTTTCGTCGTACTCAGCCATGGTCAGCCGTAGTCAGGAAACGGCCGAACATTCGGCAGATCCTTCGGATTTATCTTCGGAGTAGAACCCCTGGTCATTTTATTAAATAACCTAAATATTTCTCCAGGACCTGCTTTAAATTTCTACCCTGTATCCTAAAAAATGTAGACTATGTACTAAGATTAATATGTTAGGCGCCTGAACACTTAACAATAAATATCAATACCACGGCGAAGTTTTGTTGCTATTGTTTTTTTAGTAGGCGTGTGAGCAGAAAATTATTTTAATATACAAAAAAAAATATTACAGTTGATAGATATCTGTATGTATTTGCTTGGATATTTATTCTGATAGTGAAATGCCTTGAAAGTGTACAGATGGTTATCGTTTCTTCTTAGATAATCTTTCGCAAGCCGATTTCCGGCCACCGTAGGCGCGGGCTTGCGGACGGTGAGCGATGGGTAGCTCGCCGTCCGATAAGGACCGGGCCCGGGTCGACGCCACGTTGTGTTTCACGCGTGCCTCAAAGAGGAGTCAGCACGAATTGACGGGGTCTATTAGGGCCAATGCCTGCCAGGGTTGCGAGTTTGTCCAAAAGGGATACCGTGGCCCTAGCACACAGGCAACGGAAGGAACACGGGTGGGTTTTAGTCAGTAAAAGTCTGACACGCCCTCCCAGCTCCGCCCAGAGCGGGAGAAGTTATTTGTAAACCCACCAAAAAAAGGCGCCTGAACATTTAACAATACCACGGCGAAGTTTTGTTGCTATTGTTTTTTTAGCAGGCGTTTGAGCAGAAAAATATTACTTGATAAAAATTATTACAGTTGATAGATATCTGTATGTATTTGTTTGGATATTTATTCTGATACTGAAATGCCTTGAAAGTGTACAGGGGGCCTAAAATTGACGCTTTGGCAGAATCATGCGTGCAATTCATATAGCCTGCAATTCATCTGTTTGACAGCTGCTATTTGACATTAGACTTCAATAAAGCAATTCTTAATTTGTGGACCATTTTACGAAACTCCATACAAAACTGTCAAACAGATGAATTGCGGGATAGGAATTGTACGCAGATCATATTATGATTCTGCCAAAGCGTCCATTTTAGGCCCCCAGATAGTTATGATTTCTTCTTAGATAATCTTTCACTGTTTTTTCTTAAATTATTTCATAATCATTTCATCATTTCTCTTCATTAAACACTAAAGTTCTAAACTAAACGGAGCGAACGAGACAATGTAAACAGCTAAGATATCAATTAAAGGTTTTATTATAACATCACACCTGTAATCCCAGAAGGGTTCGGCAGAAGTGTGCCATTTGTAGACCCACATTTCGCTAGTTATGTGTGTCGCGTGTAATGTCATGTTCGTGAACGGGCGCCGTCAGTAGAGGCCGATCTTCTCTTAACTGCCAGGGCTTATTTGTAATATTTTAATCTTATATTTTGTATTGTTTTTTTAATAAGTAATTTAATTTTTTACATTGTTCTCACTTAAAGAAGCAACAAGAATAATGTACCCAGGATTTTGTAATATCTTGATTTAAAAGAGTGTGCTTGGAGTTTTTTGCCTGTTCTTCTCCATAGATATCTACGTTTTGGAATGGGCAAATAGCTTCAACTTTCTAACTAACTGACCGAATTTTTGACAATTCAAAAGTGCCTGTAATAGGTTTAATTGGAATATTTTTTTTTAGTTTGAGTTTGATAGGGGCGAACCGGGCACAAATCCCAACTCCATGGCTGCTACTGAGAAATTCCAGATGGTAAACCCCAATAATACTTTGCCCGACACAGGAATAGGTTCGAATCCAAGACCTCATGCACCTACGACCTCTAGATCGACGAGGCAGTCAGTCAGATCAATAAAAGATTGTTTTGAAAATTTTACAAAAATGTATTTATAATTAATTATTTTTAGATTAGATTCCGATTCGACAATACAACGTTGCTCTGCATCACTTCTGTTATCGTTCTCTGTAACAAAAGAATATTAACGAAAATTAAAAATATGTAGATAGCATAGCTGATCAAGGTTCTGGAGTGGCGACCGCGCACTAGAAGACGTAGCGTTGGAAGACATCAAGTTGGACGGTGGACTTTGTTAAGGTTGCAGGAATCCGATGGGTGCAGGAAGCACAGAACTGGTCGAAGTGGTGGTGCTTGGGGGAGCCCTATGACAGCATCCGCCCCATATCATACTGGACCCGAGGTGGAGACGCGTAGTGTTCCACACGCACCCCTTTCAGACGTCGCTGGGGGGGGTCTATCTCCTCACCCCACTAATTTTTAGGGTTCTGTACCCAAAGGGTAAAATGGCAACCCTATTACTAAGGCTCCGCCGTCTGTCTGTCTGTCTGTCCGTCCGTCTGTCACCAGGCTGTATCTCATGGACCGTGATAGTTAGACAGTTGAAATTTTCACAGATGATGTATTTCTGTTGCCGCTATAACAACAAATACAAAAAAAAAACAGAATAAAATAAATATATAAAGGGGCTCCCATACAACAAACGTGTTTTTTTTTTTTGCTCATTTTTGCTCTAGGTATATTGATAACGGCAACAGGTAGACGCTTGAAGTATTCACAGAATATTTAGTTATACAATATGTAACAAAAACCCTGTTGTTCCTTCTACCTACGTTTTAAGAATCGGTATACATACGTAATAAAGCAAGTTATTATAAAACTGTTCAACAAAAATAATAAAAATAAATATTTAATTATTAATATTTGTGATGTTAACTGATTTCTAACGTCTTTCATTCTTTGATTTTGACTTCTCGACTAGCCAATACGTAATTTTTTTAAATTATAATTCCACCAATGTTGTGTTTGTAGGTAAATGTATACGTCCCTAAAAGAAACAACAGGGTTTTTGTTACATACTGTATATTCACTTTAAAAATAAATAATTCAATTAAAATAAAACAAATATTTAAGGGGGGCTGCCATACAAAAAACGTGATGTTTTTGCCATTTTTATAGATAATGGTACGGAACCCTTCGTGTGCGAGTCCGACTCGCACTAGGCCGGTTTTTAATATACGTAATTATTTATCCCGAAAATAATCAAAACTACGTAAATTATATATGGTAATTACAATGTTTTATACATAATAATAAAAAATCTGTGTATGTAATAAATTATGTTGTGATTTTAACATGATATTCTAATTGGGGTGTTTCGTGATGTGCATTATTAACTGGGACATGCTGTTTATTCATAATAATAAATATATATATTTATATGTTATGGCAAGTGTGGGTGAATGTGGGTGAACCTTAAGTAAATAAATAAAGTGTGATTAATTGAAAATTATTAATAATTGTCTATCATTATTAATAATTACCAAAAGTCGAGATCATCATCATCATCATTCCAGCCGAAAGACGTCCACTGCTGGAGATAGGCCTCCCCCCATTAAGGGGGGATTTGGCATAATCGCCACGCTTGGCAGGCGGGTTGGCGGTCGCAGTATGGGTTAAAAATGCATAGAGAACGCTGCTGCCCATTCTTTAGTAAGTCCCTTAGTCGCCTTTTACGACACCCACGGGAAGAAATGGGATGGAGCTATTCTTTACGTCCGGCACCACACGGAACTAAAGTCGAGTTAAAAGTAAGAAATTAATCACATTAATCGGTGATTATTAATAATGTAACCTTAGTACCGATGAATGTAATAAATTTTCAAAAAATATAACGTACGGTAAGCGTAACTGACCGATCGAGCAACACAAATTGAACAAAGAAACAGATTTTTTTTTAAATTTTTAAGGTCGATTTTAGTTTATGATTTTTTGAGTCTATGATTGTATAATTTTCATTTTATCTGTTTTTGTTTGATTCAAGCAAAACCAAAGACCAAACGATTTTGCATGTAAGTTTCTTTTAGTTATGTATTTGTACGTACTGAGGGCCTAAAATGGACGCTTTGGCAGAATCATACGTACAATTCATATCCCGCAATTCATCTGTTTTACAGTTTTGTATGGATTTTCGTAAAATGGTCCACAAACTATGAATTGCTCTATTGAAGTCTAATGCCAAATAGCAGCTGTCAAACAGATGAATTGCGGGATGTATGAATTGAACGCAGATCCTAATATGATTCTGCCAAAGCGTCCATTTTAGGCCTCCTGAGCTGTGGTATTATAAATAAATACCTACTGGACAAATAACTTTGAGTTTTATTTTATTTTATTACTTTTACCGTTAAGAGTAGTGAATTATTAATAACAACTGCTAAAAGTGATTAATTTCAATGTTATATTCATATTTAACAAATCATGAGGCAATTATTAATAATTTTCTATTAATCACACTTACCGTAACATATACAATATTAGTTTTAGTATATGCGAAACCCGAAACACGTGTCTAGTATTTTTATGTAAAGAATCCATGTACAAAATTTCAAAACTGTATCATGAAAAATCACAAAGTTATATGGTTGTTATGTTACCGGGTTGTCCGTACAAAAACATGCTAACGGCGCCCCCGCACCTCCAGGGTCGTCTTGAGCTCTTTGATCATAATTTGGCAGTAGGTACCTAACCGTACGGCTATTGTATTGTAAGTAATTAAATCGTGATAACATTTTCCATCACACTTAAATATTTTTGGGAAAAATATAACATGGTGTAAAAAATATTGAAATCGATTCAGTTCCTTATTCTGAACTATATTCAGGTTTCGCATATACTAAAAATAATGTTTTGTTTGTCTTTATGATGAGAAACTGAAGCTATAACAGGAAGACAACTTCTTCTTTCAAAGGGTTACTTCTGAAATAACCTAGGGTGATCTTTGACAGAAAAGTAGCTTGAAAGTATAAATACTTGCTGTAAAAGGTAATATTATTGTAGCATCTATAAAAGGGGAAATTCTTGACAGATCGTCAAAAACTTATATATGACCTAACGATGGAAACTTTTTTTTAATAATTGAGCCTCTTTTTCTGGGAGGACTCTTTTTATTCTGGCTGTGTCAAGGCTCCACTTATGATTATTATGGCCCTATTTAAAGCTTTTACTAATAAAAATAATGATCGAAGACAAACTTACCTTATGTTAAGCTTAATCAACAATATGTACGCCACCGCCATAATCAGTGCCACCAACGACGTGCACTCCTCCACCGTAGTCCCCATCTACGACGTGCACTCCCCCACCGTGGTCAGCGCCATCAACAACATGAACTCCACCCCCATTGTCCCCATCCACGACGTGGACACCACCGTCTCCCCAGCCCCCATCAACGACGTGAACGCCACCCCCATTGTCCCCGTCAACAACATGTACTCCGCCACCGTAGTCACCATCGACGACGTGCACTCCCCCACCGTAATCAGCGCCATCTACGACGTGCACGCCCCCACCGTAGTCAGGGCCATCTACTACATGAACTCCGCCTCCACCATAGTCCCCACCGCCGCAACTTCCGTCAACTACGTGGACACCACCCCCATAGTCTCCATCAACGACGTGAACGCCCCCACCGTAGTCCCCACCGTCTACGACGTGGACTCCCCCGTCAACCTGAAAGGGAAAATATTTAAATATTAATATCGGTTCAATAAAGTATGGAGGAGTCACTTTGTCGATTATCAAAACATGTGATCATAAATTAAAACCGTTTTGTAGAATGGCAATAATGATAACAGCAACAGTGATTTTCATGTATGTATGTAATATAATTTAATATTAAATAAAATAATATAACGGGATAAAAAGTACCCTATGTCGTAGCACAGGGGGCCTAATATGGACGCTTTGGCAGAATCATAATATGATAATTATAAATCATATTAAAATTCGTAAAATTGTCACAAACCGACAATACATACCTAATATGATCTGCGTACAATTCATATCCCGCAATTCATCTGTTTGACAGTTTTATAAGGAGATTCGTAAAATGGTTCACAAATTATGAATTGCTATAATGAAGTCTAATGTCAAATAGCAGCTGTCAAACCATTGATCCGCACTCCTCGACGTGGACCGCATAAATTAGGTGAAAGAACACAATCGACCTACATTACTCTCGGTTTGCGGGGAATACCCGAATCGTAGTTTATTTCACAGTTGTTATGGGTACGTAACAGTGACAATTATTGCTATGTCCCTCCCGCTATAGCCCGCGTAATATCTCTATTTCGGTTGTCGAGAACATGACGCACGACATCGGGTCCATTTAATATTTACGTGATATTAGAGAGCCTATCTTCATTAATACATCAATGTGTCAAACAGATGAATTGCGGGTTATGAATTGTACGCAGATCATAATAATTATGAATTGTCAGTTTGTGACCATTTTACGAATTTTAATATGATTCATAATATTATCATAATAAGATTCTGCCAAAGCGTCCATTTTAGGCCCCCAGGTCATGGTCTACCCATGCCCCAATTTCATCCAAATCCGTTCAGCAGTTTTAACGTGAAAGCGTTACAAATAAACTAACTCATTTTGGCACTATAATGTAAAATGCAAAAATAATATAATATAAAAATATTTTATTTTTGCATAAAATAAATTATAAATTTATTAAATTGTATTTTTAAATAATATATATTAATACAAGGTTTTACAGGACGATTGACATTCCTATAAACCACGTAAAGAGTATCATGTTTTTTACCCGTATACAAAAAATAAATCAAATCCAATGAATACTTTAGCCACAGGAAATTATTTTCCATTTTGTTATTTTTCAACATGATGTACGAGTAGATATGAGTCCGTTATAATAGGTAAACATTATAGTGGTGCCTATGCACCACTAATGCATAATTTGCGTAAGTTCATTGGATTTTATTTATTTTCTGTATACGGGTGGAGAACATGATACCCTTTACGTGGTTCATAGGATGTCGGTCGTCCTGTAACACCTTGTATATTAAAGTAAGGGAGGACCAAAGAATTGTTGGACGGATTGTATTTTTCTTTCTTTCTTTCTTTCTAATCATGTTGCACAAATCACAAATAAATGGAATAAAGATGATACTAAAATAAATAAATCAATCCCACAGATGGGACACAGGCCTCCTCTCTGTGAGAGGCAGTGGCCCGTAGTCCACCACGCGGGCCCAGTGCGGGTTGGTAGATGTCACATGTCTTCGAATTTTTGGTTCTAGGACATGTCGGTTTCCTCACGATGTTTTCCTTCACCGTTTTGAGAGCAGTGCAGTGGTGATAAAACAATTTACACAAAGAGAAGCGCGTGTCAGGGTTCAAACCTATGACCTACAACTCGTAAGTCGCCCCATTACTACTGGACCACCACTGCTCTCATAAGGATGATACATAATTAGATATTGGATATTCGGATGCATATGATATTATTTTAACGTTCCCGGAAGGTCCAAGCGATGGAACGCACCGTTGCGTGTTCCATTTACCTATACGAATTACAGGCAAAATTCATTTATAGTGCGTGCAAGTAGCAACTTTTATAGCATGTGTAAACGGCATGATTTTGATCCTTTCATAACAGGTGTGTCCTCGGCCAGAAAGTGCATGAGCCTTGACTTTTTTAATTAAGATTTGTTCAGGTTTTTTATTCTTACGAATAGGAAATGTAAATTTAATTTAAGCTTGAATGTTATACTGTCTCTTTTTTTTGGTATGTGTATTGGAAAGAAGGAGTGTGAACACTGAACAGCACTGTTGTGCTGTTCAGTGTTCACACTCCTTCTTTCCAATCTGTTTTTAGAAGTGAAGACTTGTAATTGGCTGTCAGTCTCACATACTTTTTTTTATTCTGTTTGTTTTTAGTTGTAAGTCTTCCATAGTTAATAAATAAATATTTACCTAAAGTTTTTTTTCCCGGCAAAGGATACAAAGCATGGAAACGATTTTTATTCCGGGATCGCGGAGTTTAATTTATAACAGTGTGTAGGTATACAATTTTGTATTCCGAAGTATAACAAATATTTCTTATCTGTTTAGAACTAGGCAAGAATTTTGTGGAAAATATAACACGTTTCAAAAATATTTCTTCAAAACCTTTTATTCTAAAATGAAATATATTTATTCGGGGATACACAGTACAAAAGAGTAGTTCTTAAAAACTTGTCAGTCCTGGAAACCGACACTTTCCCATACCGAAGTGCACTCAATACTAGTCAACTCTCAAACTTTAGGTGAATATGCATCCGAATATCCGATCTCTATACATAACGATAAATTTATTAAAGAAGTTTAAATAAATAAATAATGAGTTATAAATTAAATAAAACGTACGTGCCCTCCATCAACAAACATAACTCTCTCGTCACTCATTTTAAAATATTTTATATCACAAACTAAAATCAAAATGTTTTCCTCAAAACGACTTTTTAACACAAAAACACTTATCGCACTGACCAAGTACCTACTGATTGTGTTATCAATGTTATCTACACTTAGCCTTTGATATCTCAACAAAAGATTATAGAAATACTAGTCTTTGCAGGTGCTTATAAGTTATAACAATCTAAACATGTACACAGTCGACCTCATTATTGCCTTATCACCCTAAGGGCGTTTGTCCACCGCCACCGTCACCTGGACATCACCGAAAACGAGCGGCGCCAAAGTAACTATAAATACATTTACTATGACTGCATGTCAACATACAGACCGACATTCCGTCCTCGCCGCCGAGGTACCACGCGAAGTTCCCGACTAAATTGTCCCCCCCATCCCTTGCACGTCGAATCACCAGCCGCCCGCGCCGAGGCTGAGTGCGCCGTAGGATTAATAGTCAATCAACTCAGCCTATAGCAGTCCACTGCTGGACATAGGCCTCTCCCAGGCTGCGCCACAACACCCTGTCCTCCACCTTCCGCATCCAGTCTGTCCCAGCCACCTTTTTAAGGTCGTCGGTCCATCTAGCTGGGGGGCGTCCCACACTACGCTTGCCGAGCATTAATAGTAACCCCAGATAATAATCATGATCTAAACTTTGATCCACCCCGTCCCCAATATGTGATCCCCCAACGACGCCCAAAGCCGAGGTTGTACCCCACAGAGGGTGCCCTTAGTGCGCAGTCGTTTAGTTTTAATATATGTATTTACGCCCTGGCTGGAGGCTTTCCTGTGACTGCCTTAAGGTGTGAGCTTAACTCACACCTTAAGGCAGTCACAGGAAAGCTCGGTACGAGATGCCATACACAAAAAAAAAGGCGTGTCAACAGCACCGCGCCGCACTGTCATTCCGACCACCGAAAGGAGACGTTTCATTTCTGTATAGAACTCCGGCCATAACATGTACGCTTTATAGAACCTGGGATCACTTCCCTGAATAAAATAAATAATGTTTTTTTTTCATAATAACTAATATTTATTCAGTGAAAACTTATGCCTACGCACCTAAAGAAGTTTTCACGTATATTAAATAATGATTACCTATCTAAAACATAATTTAAACAATGCGCAGTACACACAAATTCAACTTCTCTCGTGTTCAATTTAACTTCACTTACTGCTGCTGCAGCATGTCGGCCTGGGCATGTCGTGACGCGAAATCATAAGTTTTTCCCCTACCAAAAATTACACAATGCGCCTAACGAAGTTTTCACTTTAATAAAAAAAAAAGCAGGAGGTTCTGTATGAGGCCAAAAGGCTTTTATCTCAACATGATGCTGCGACATTTAAAAATAAGTGTCGCAGCAATGGACTATAGAAGATACATAAAGCCCATTTGAAATAAGATTAAAGACACCTTGCTTGCCAATATGTCTTGTCAATATATCTATGAAAACATCATGTACGTAAGAAAAAATTAACATCTTTTTAGTAAAAGAGGCGAAAGACATAATTATAGTTCTAGAAGTAGGGAACTATTAACTCAACCAGGTTTCAGACTGGTAAAAGTAGACTCATCTTTCATTGGGTACTGTTTAAAATGAGACGAAGTTCAAATCTTGTATAAAACGCACACTGTGCAAGCAGGCATATTATAGGTTGGGGGAAGGTTGGGGGATTACATCGCTGATAGAAATGCTTGGCTCAATGCTGGCCGAACTCCACAACCACGACTAATTGATTATCATTTAAAAAAAATACTGTTGGAGCTGCTGAAGATTGTAAGACTATCTTTTCATTGTATAAACTCAATCTCCTTTGTATTATATAATTGCATAGCACAGGTGTGAGTACTATGTATAATAGAGCTACCATTTTTTACCAGGCATTAGAAATAAGATTAGACATTTCAATAAACCTTTTTTACAGTGTGTTCAACCGATTTTGAGTTCTATTGCGTTGGTAGCATGACATATGGCAGTTGTAATAAACAGTTGGTATTGTAACCACGTTTTTGCTTTAAATGCCATCCTTATGCCTACGGAATACAAGTGAAAATCGGTGGAATGGACTGTAAAAAAGTTTATTTAAATTTGTAATCTTATTTCAAATAGAGTATAGGCAGATTGAAATAAAATACATTGGTATTTCCAGGTACATCTTACCTGCGTTCCTGAACGCCTGACAACTTCACGGATGTGTGCAACTACAATTTGACAGTACTGAATTACGAATTCTTGAAGTGCAAAACAAACACGAATCGCAAACCTTAGAAGTAACCACAGTGAATTCTTTGTACTTGCATTTTCAGGAGCCGAGCGGAACATACCTACTGCTCTGAAATTAAATTAAAACTATTTGTCTCACACGCCCAAAACTGTTAGCTAATTAGCACGATTTTGCGAGCCGAAATTTTGCTAAGACGCAAATATATGCCAGTGACCTTGAGTGGTTAGCTTGCGTGTTCTGTACTGAGCTCACGCAACGCGTCGTACGTTCAGCCAGTAATAGGACTCGCCCATCAAGGAGCGCTGTCCCCAATTTGACGCATTATTAATTTATTATACACAAAACAAAAGGTATTTTAATAAAACGCGTATACTAAAAGATCTATAATTAAATTATCTTTAAATTGGTGAAGGTTTCAGAAAAATACGCTTGGTAGATTTTGCGCCATTCTCAATTTGTTATCCGCGTTAGACATAACTTTACAAATTAATTTCACTATGTAGTATAAATATAACCTAAAATATTCACATATTAAGTTATTGAGAAAATGCTCTAATTTAACTTATTTTTTTTTATCATTATCACCACTCGTTTAGACGTGACCTTCAGTATAAACTCATTAAAAGTCGGTTATCGTCGCCTTAAATACAAGCCAGTTTATTCTTCAAAAATCTCATCGTGAATACTTTTATACTGCGTTTGAAATAAGATTTTAAATAAATCTTTTTTTTACAGTCCGCTCAACCGATTTTGACTTCCATTTTGTCCTCACTTCGAGAGGGAGTGGGCTGAAATCTGATATAACCCTCTCTGTCTCATACACTAAATCTCTCTTATTCTTTATTTTGAAGTGAAACTTTGGCCGGGATCCGATAATTGAACGAGAATTGGGAGTGAATTTTGAAGGACGCGTCACGTTTAGGCACATTCGTTACATGAGAAGAAATATATAACTCTCCCTGTCTCTCACACTAACCGCCAGTTACACTTATGTACATTCAATTTAATTCCCTATTAAAAGTAATGCTGGTTTTATCTAGCGGAACGTATCAGTAAGTGACAATATTACTTTTAATGGGGAATTAAATTTAATGGACTTACGTGAACTGGCGGTAAATCTCGTATTAATTCTTATTTTTTTTTTTGTGGAACTTCTTATTCGAGAATTGGACAAGAGAATTGAGTTTGAATTTTCAAGTTCGCGTCACTTTTGGGCACATTGTGTTACATGAGAAGAAAGATATAACTGTCCCTGTCTCTCACACTAAATCTCTTCTTATTCTTAATTTATATTTCTGGAACTTCTTAAGCGGCGATTCGATAATTGGACGAGAATTGAGAGTGAATTTTCAAGGACGCGTCACGTTGAGCTACGTTTCGTTACATGTAGTTTCACTTTTATCCACTACCCAATTTTTGCCCTTTTAAACTAAGTTCTTGGGAGCTTATAGGTCATCCCGCCACTTTAGACCCAAGTAACAGCTCGACCGCCAACGGTTCTGAGTCAACTACACGCATTTTCAAGATGTGTAAAATCATAGCGGCACTGTCAAGAGCATACAACGTCGATGCCGCATTGTTTTCACAATATTCGGAGCTGAATACTTACCTCCGCACTCACAGACGTCGTTTTGAGTTAATGAATCATTATCATACATTATCAAATAATTATGTGAAAAGTATGATAATGATTAATTAAAACCAGTACCTCTACCATGAGTTAACACAGCCAAAACTCGCTAGCATCTCCGTAAATCATATGTATGAAATTTTGTACAGCGCCCCTTGCGGTCACAGCAAGAATTAAAATACGTACCATGAGCACTATAGATTTCGATGGGTAAAAAACCTAACGTAATCTATTCGATAGTCACTAACGTTTTTCAGCTGTCACCATACAAAACGGCACCATGAGTCACTAATTCGACAGACGCTATCGAAAAATACGCTTGCGATAGTAGTTACGTAGCTCACTAGCATTTTAAAATTATACACGTTTTGAGTCTATTAAAGTCAAAATAATGTCGAGAATAGCTTATTTAGCATGAAATATGTTAGTGGCCAACTTTATAGACTCTCTAGAGAAGCATTTGAAGATTTGTGCCTATTATTGAATATTGTTACGGACTTGAAGTCAACACAAAGAGTGACATTAGAACTAAAACGATAATTTTCATTTCTCTATAAACTACTTATACTAAATTGTGACCCACTGGTCCTCATTGTATTACATATTCTATTTTTATAAACTTATTTTAATTTAAATTGTCAAAAACGCTGCGGACCACACAACGTCAACAAAATTCCAAATTTAATTGACGACATGAAATATTATAGGGATTAAAAATTCAACAACTACTAAATGCCATAGGTCCTCCCTAGTCCATGTAGCGACAACTTACTTACAACAATGTTTGCTGTAATATGAGCTTATGAGCCGTTCTCTCTTCATATTACTGAGAAAGAAAGAAACAAAACATAAGGAGTGAAGTGAGCTATACGACACGATCTATCGAGCTTACCTTATCGCCTGTGTTAGACTCCGTAAAACTCACGGTGTAAGCGTTAAAGAAATCTATTTCATCCACGTCAATACGCTAGCGAGTTTAACGCTAGCGAGTAATTTTTCGATAACAACTCATGGTAGACGTACAGGTAGTCTAAATGAAATTTCCTCGCAAGCTCCGCCCCATGCTCCCCGCCACTCCATTATGTGCTGAACGCTAGAACATCAGTAATAAACTTGAATATCGCGTGCGCTCTTTGATCGTGTCCGAGCACGAAACTAAATAGCGTGTCTCAATTCTTTTTTTTTTTTTTTTTTTCCTTCTGGCTTCGCACGGTTTGTGCATTTAGCCAATGTCAAGTTTTAGTTCTTGTGTGTGTTCTTGTGTATTGATGAAATTAATTATAAATGCATGATGATGATATCCCCGCCCACTCCCCTTGAGTTTCAGTAAAGATGTGGCACTTTACTGAGTCCTCACGCGGACTTCTTGAGAGAACTTGAAGCGAAGTTGCACTGTTTTGTTTCATTTGCCTACACTAATGCACGTTCACAAACACTTAATGGTTAATAATCCACCATTATTACACAGTAATATTCGGCTAAACACTAATTTTGGAAAATTAAACAAACTACTGAACATGACGCTTCACTTTCCCGCCAAGAAGTCCGTCTCAATTCTTATTTCGTTTATAACTAAAGTAATAATTGATCTAGAAAAAAAATATCTGGTGGCTGGATAATAAATGCGTATTCCTTTTTCAAAAAGATGTATAATGCTTTATAAACAAACTCAATGGTGTAAACACAGATGTAGTTCAATATAAATTTCAGTACGTATTCCAAATTTAAATCACATTCTCCCCCTAAAGGATGAATGAAATTCAGTACAATTTTCTTTCCCTGTTTTTAACAGATTAAAAATGACTATTGTTATGTTCGCTTTTTGTGGCATAGAATGTCACTTTTTTGAGCAAGTGGTACGAAAATATAGTTTATTATGCAGTTATGATTATTAAATAAAATTACGAAAACCGACGAGGCCGTATGAGCTTGATGCCTTTACTTTTCCGACAAAAAAATATTAGTCTAGGAATTTGCCACGTTTTTGTTTTCTTCAAATACATAAACGTTAAGTTTATTTTAATGCTTATCTCATATTATTATTGTGTTAATTTTTTCGCAAATGGTACGAACAGTAGAGTATTTTCCTCGGTGATAAAGCTGTCTTAGTCTTGTCCGCGACAGAAGACACTGATTTATCCCCTTGGTTAATAATCTACTATTTCTTGCTGTGAATATTTATTTTAGTTTAAGTCATGTCAAAATATAAATCTTGTTTTGTAATAAGACGGGGAAGGTTTTAAGTAAAGTCCATTTCACGAAAGAAGTCCCGCAGACGTGGCGCTGCAGGCATGGGTTATTTTAGGAATGTTGCTAACTTAGCGTATAATAATAATTAGTTCCACTTATTTCCGCGGGACTTCTTTCGTGAAATGGACTTTATTGAGTGTTTATGTGGATGGCTATAGGCACAGCTTTAGAGAAGGCTGGATACCACAAGCCGTCCGACCTAGCAAATCCCGACGTTTGTGCACGGCACAAACTTCGGGCATTATTGCCACCTCATAATGCATGATATGAATAAATGTCAACGCAAGAAGTATATTAGCTCACAGACGCGCTTAGCGATTGAAACGATTCTGTTTACGTTGAGCACATCACTAAATGGCTGGGGTGAGGTTCACGAGGACCACGCACAATGAAAGGTTCCGTAGTGGGGATTAATTATCTTACGAACAAACTTAACATTGCAGTTGGAAAACATGTTCCTCCATACATTCCAAGTGCAAATGTAAGTTTGTACGCACAATATTGAGAGATTTACTATGTTATTTTAAGATGATAGACTTCTTATAGGTTTTCTATATATCTATAAGTAAAGAACTATTTTCTGTATTTTTTTCAAAATTTTAGGCTCGTTCGTTTCGGAGATAAGGGGGGGTAAATTTTCATCTATTTTCGTTAATAATTTTAAAAGTATTTATTTTATATATCTGAAATCCTTATAACAAGCCCGTTCATTTGATGTGTCGCACGGTACAGTTTGAAATTTTTTTATTTACTGTTTTGCCACCCAAAAGTGACCCCCATATTCAAAATTCATTTATTTACGTTACCTACACATCCGTGTTCGGGTCACAGAAGTCTATCTATATGTGTATCCAATTTCAACCCGAAGATTCGGAGCAAATCGGCTGTGACAGACGGACAGACAGACAGACACACGAGTGATCCTATAAGGGTTCCTTTTTTCGTTTTGAGGTACGGCACCCTAAAAAGATGACACGCTCGGTTTTCATACTATCTAATGAACATGCGGTATCTAGCCTCTTCTAAATCTATGGTTTTGGGGATAGGGGAAGACCAAAGAAACGATGAACGGACTGTGTCACTGTGTGAAAGATGATAATTATGGCTAGAAACGGGTTGTTTGGGATTTGATCAGGTCTTTCAGCGGGAGATGTAATAAAAACGACTTGGTTCTTCAGTAAAAATTGTATGTATTGATAAAAGTAAAACTGTCGGTAGAAGTTGAATAAAAATAAAAAATAAAGCAAATAGTTATGACACACGTAGCTGCAATATTGCTGTGATCGCTTTAGTAGGCGTTCCGCGCAAACATACCCCCGGGCGTTGAAAGCCTGTCTTTCAACCCGAATAGTCAGACTCAGGGTAGATGGGCAAAGGACAAATCTTGCTAAATGATCGACGGAGCAGGCCACTGGAGGTTTTGACGTCTGCAACTCTGATCACGCCATCGGGACCTGGATAGGTAGCTACAATCCGACCCATTTTCCACTTCAGAGGCGGCATGTTGTCTTCCTTTAGAAGTACCAGGGAGTTCAGTTTCAGAGAACCTTTACATGCGCGCCATTTCGTCCTGAGTTGGAGCTCCGATATATACTCCTTGCTCCATCTGTTCCAAAAATGTTGTCGGAGTTGTTCAATGCGTTGAAATCGAGATAAGGAACTGGTGGAATGGTCATGGTAATCTGGTGTCGGCAAAGATGTCAAAGGACGTCCAATTAAAAAATGTCCGGGAGTCAATGGTGCCAAGTCTTCAGGATTCGATGACAGTGGAGTCAGTGGTCTGGAGTTCAAAATGGCTTCTATTTGCACCAGCGTAGTATAAAGCTCTTCATAAGTTAGGTTACAAAGGCCCAGCACCCTGACTAAATGATGCTTTGTTGACTTGACACCAGCCTCAGCAAGGCCAGCAAAATGAGGAGAGTATGCAGGGATGAAGTTAAAATTAATTCCCTCTTTAGCCATCTCCTCAGTTAACGAGTCGCAATTAGTTTTAAGAAATTTTGATAGGTCATTGTAAGCACCAACAAACGAGGTGCCATTATCAGAATATATATTAACCGGTTTACCCCTACGCGAGATGAATCTCTTTAACGCCATGATAAAAGTTTTGCTAGTTAAATCACCGACCAGTTCAAGGTGTATTGATTTTGTTGTAAAACAAACAAAAATTGCGATATAAACCTTCACCAATTTACAGCCACGACCCTGTCGAACAGCAGACTGTATTGGACCCGCATAATCCAACCCAATATTTTCAAAAGGGAAACCCCCAGCTAGAAGTCGCTGCCGTGGTAAATTACCCATGATCGGTGTGACGGTTTGACCTTTAAGACGACAGCAACGTACACACCTACGGTAGCACAACCTGGCTAAATTGCGACCTCGTATGGGCCAGTATGTATCCCGTATAGAAGCTAATAGTAACTGGGGCCCAGCGTGAAACAACCGTTTGTGTTCATACTCAAAAAGTAATTTTGTAAAATGATGACTAGATTGTAAAAGAATTGGACATTTTTTATCGTAAGGTAAATCCGAGTTTTGTAATCGACCTCTGACACGCATTATTTTGTGCTCGTCCAGAAAAACGTTAAATTTTAATAAAGCACTTTTCCTTGGTAGTTGTTTATCATGAAGTAACAACTTATATTCACTAAAAGACTGTATTTGACATATTCGAATAATCAACATTAAAGAGTTTTGAAGTTCATCATTACCTAGGGGACCATAAACAGATAGTTTTTTACATGCAGCAATAAAACGCAAAAGGTATGCTACCGTGCGCTGAAGCCTTAAAAAACTCGAAAATCTGTTAAAGTTAAGAAATTCATTGGCCACATTCTCGGTAACAGTACCATGTAAAGAGACATTTGATTTAATTTCTGGCAATAATTCATCAATAGATTGTGTAAATCTAGAAGGCCAACATGATACGTCATTCTTTAAAAAACTTGGACCAGACCACCAATTATCTAAAGAAGATAATAAATGAATGTCTACTCCTCGAGAGACATAATCAGCGGGGTTCTGATCGGTTGGGACATGTCTCCACTCGCAGTTGCCAGTCTTCTCTAAAATTTCAGCAACTCTGTTGCGAACGAAAGGCTGCAACCGATTTGGCAACATTTTAAGCCATCCTAGGACGACAGTGGAGTCTGTCCAAAAGAATGTACGCGGCCTAGTGTTTAGGCGTAATGATGCGATCACCTTTTCATAAATTCGAACTCCGACCAGAGCACCGCAAAGCTCAAGTCTGGGAATAGTGGTTGGTTTCAGAGGAGCAACACGACTCTTTGCTAACAATAAACGTACCAATACTTGATGTTCATTATTGACACTGCGAACGTATAAGCATGCTCCATATGCTCGTTCAGACGCATCAGTGAAAATGTGAAACTCTAAAAGGTGCATTGAATCAATTAAAACATGACGTGGAATATAAACTTCATTTAATTTTGGCAAATTCGTCATTAGTTCAGTCCAAACTTTCCTAATGTCCGGCGATAGCGGTTCATCCCATGACAGTTTTTGTAACCATAGTTTTTGAAGTAACATCTTCATCACAATAATGCATGGAGCTAAAAGCCCCAAAGGATCAAAAATTTTTGATATACTTGAAAGCATGTCACGTTTTGTACCGCTACAAATAATTGGTTGACTAATGGGAAAATAAAGTTGATCAGAATGTGATTGCCAACCCAGACCTAAGGTTTTGATAGACTCAGATCCGCCAATATTCAAGTCAAGTGAAGATTGGGGACAGTCATAATCAATCACCAAACGCTTATCATTTGACTTCCACTTTCTTAGGTTCATTTTAGCTGAAGCAAGAGTGGAAGTTACTTTATGACGCAAGTCTCTTACTTCGTTGAGATCATCTCCTCCCGTCAGCAAATCATCGACGTAGAAGTCGCGTAGAATGACCTCAGCAGTCCTTTTATCAACGCAATCTATGCCCAACTGCTTAAGACACCTCGTTGCAAGAAACGGAGCGCTGGTGGTGCCGTACGTCACGGTGTTGAGCTGGTACGTTTGCAACTGAGTTGACGGGTCATCACGCCAGACGATTTGTTGGAGATGTCTGTCACTTGGATGAACCACCATCTGCCGGTACATTTTCTCCACGTCGGCAGCAATAATATATTTATGTTGTCTAAAACGTAATAATATTGTTAAAAGATCATTCTGTACTACAGGTCCAGTCATCTGTATACTATTAAAAGAATTGCCTGTAGTAGTGGCGCTGCTGGCATTAAAAACCACTCTTAATTTAGTGGTGACACTACTGTCACGCAAAACTCCGTGACGTGGGAGGTAATGAGCAGAATATTCAACATTTTTACATTTCGACATATGACCTAGACTTTCGTACTCTGCCATGAACTCTTTGTACATCTTAGACAGTTGCGGCTGGCTTTTAAACCTACGCTCTAAAGAAGAAAAACAATGTTTAGCCCTTAGAAAGGATTCACCTAACATATGCGGAGAACATTTCATTGGAATTCGAACACAAAATTGCCCGTTCTCCAAACGTGTAGTATTCTTTATAAAATGCTCCTCGCATAGTTTCTCTTCTTGCGAATACACTGATGTAGTACAGACCTCTTCTAATTGCCAAAATCTTGTGAGTTGATGATCTATGCTATTATTTAATTCATCATCACCGTCAGAAATAATCTTTGTAAAGTTACATTTTACATTTTCTGATGGCGTTGAAGCATAACTAATTTTAGTTGGGCCTGAAACCAGCCATCCCAGTCTAGTTTCGCAAAGAATAGGTTGTCCATCTCCTAACTTGATTCTTTGGGATCCCAATAAGTCCCAAAAGATGTCAGCACCGAGCAGCATATCTATTGGAGCCGGTGAATAAAAGTTAGGGTCAGCCAGACAAATATTAGATGGGATTTTCAATTGTAATAAGTCTACATGTCTACTAGGAATATTATCGGTAATTGAAGGTAGGATAAAACAATTAATCTTAATGGAAAAGTTATCGTTCAAAGACTTTATTGAGACCGGACACATTTTATTGATATAGGAAGATGAATTATTAATACCTAATACGGAGTTGTTCACAGTATAGGCAGTTAAACCTAGTTGGTAATACAGTCTTTCAGTCATGAGACATGATGTGCTGCCACTATCAAGCACAGCACGAGTAACGTGTTGCTGACCGTTTTTACCTATGATCTTAATTAACGCCGTGGACAGCAATACGTCACCACGTTCAACACTCGCAGAAAGAGACAAACTTGCACTAGAAACTGATGGGGCAGGGGCACTGGTCGCATCATCACTGTTAGCAGAAGTAATAGCCAAGTCTGACTTCTTCGAGTGATCTGCGACATGCACCAGAGTGTGGTGCTTGCGCCGACATATTTTGCAACTTGCCTGTTTACAGTTATTGGCGTAATGTCCTGAAGATAAACAATTATAGCAAATCTTATATTTCGGTAGCAATTGAAACCGTGCTTCATTACTCAACGCTAAAAATTGAGGACAATTGCTTAATTTGTGCTCACCGTTACATTTAACACAACTCTTAGGTTTAGAAGAACTATTATTCACCTGATTATTCTTGTCTGTTTTATTATTGGAATCCTGTATTACCATTGTCCTAACCTTAGAATTTTTACTAGTGTTTGAATGTTTATCAATTGTTGCAGTTGACATTTCTAATGTTTCAATTAATTCAGCACGATTCTTAATGAATGTGAGGAACAGAGTAAAAGTAATCTTGTTGGCCTTGTCAAGGCGACCCTTGTACTCTTCCCATTCACGGTAAGTTTTATTGTCCAACTTGTATCTTATAATGTGAATGAGTAAAGTATCCCAGCTATTAACAGGTTCGCCAAGGGATTCCAAGGCACGCAAGTTTTTATTAATGTGATCGATTAAAGCTTTTAAATTCACAGACGACTCCTTACTGATCGTCTCAATATTAAATAATGCTGAGACATGGTGTTGAATCAACAGATGTTTATTGTCAAACCGGTCACAGAGTAATTTCCAAGCGACTGAATAATTAGCGGCAGAAAACTGAGTCGAGTTTATCACCACTGCAGCTGAACCTTCTAGTGATGACCTCAAATAATGAAATTTATTTATGTCGTTTATGTCGTCATTAGAGTGAATAAGGCTGACAAATGTATCGTGAAATTCCAACCAATTTATGTAAGCACCGCTGAATTTTGGTAACTGAATGGTCGGTAATTTAACAAAACTGTGATTATTAGAACGTGAGCCTACTTCACTATCAGTTGGATCTCTTTTCTTATAATCATCGAGCACTTTCTGAGCTTCAGATAGGGTTTTATAATAAAGAGACTCAAACTCGCTACGTTCTAATATTTGACCATCCAAATTATCAGTGCTACACTCCAGTGCTAATTGCACCTCGTCATACTGGCCATACAATGAGTCAAGCCTATTTAAACGCAATTGCAACTCGCTTACCTCAGTTGGACTTATTGAAGGTTTTAATGAATTCAAATAATTCAAGAATACTGTTACCCTTCCCTTGTAACTCGCCCTTTTTCTAATGAGCTCCTTATCCTCTGGCATTGCGTAAGCTGGTGCAGTCAACCTGGCTATTAAAACAGACAATTACCACTAAATACAACCTGTTATTAGAGTGTTGGGTGGAACTAATGATGATTACGATTGTCCAGACCACGGAAAATTCCAAATCTTCGCAATTACTCAGCAAGATGAATGTCACACAACCATCTTCGCTTGCAATTCCGAGTTTTCCACCAATTCTCTTGAAATCCATAAAATAATAGCTGATCGAAGTTTTCCAACGTGAAATCTTCTAATCCAGGCTCGATAGGACCATGTTTGGGATTTGATCAGGTCTTTCAGCGGGAGATGTAATAAAAACGACTTGGTTCTTCAGTAAAAATTGTATGTATTGATAAAAGTAAAACTGTCGGTAGAAGTTGAATAAAAATAAAAAATAAAGCAAATAGTTATGACACACGTAGCTGCAATATTGCTGTGATCGCTTTAGTAGGCGTTCCGCGCAAACACGGGTGACTACCGAGATTACGACAAATATAAGATTATGGAATTAAAAACATATTGCGCTGACCACAAATAAATTTGGATAAAGGCAGGATAATGTATGTAAGGAAAAATCTACATCTTTTTAATAAATACTAGAAATAAAGATAAAATAGATCAACCATTTTTGAGATTATCTAAAGTCCATACATCTTTTAAGGGGTACTGTGTTAAATATTACAACAAAATACCTTGTGATTTATTGCAACTAAATGAAAGAAAATTTAAAACTCATATTAAAAGTACACTTTGTAAACATGTTTATTACAAATTAGAGGATTATATCCAAGGTAAGAAGGCTTGGAAACATGCTGGTCCAACTCCATAGGACAAACTAGAGTCTAGACAAAATCAAACAGGTTGCTATTTTAATTGTATAATTTATTATTTTTATGACATTTGTTTTAAATTCTGTGATTACCTTAACTTACACTGATATTATATTTTTTTAGGAAAACGTTTTTTTTTTACATTGTTTGTAAATATGTGAGCACCATGTATCTTTCACATAATTAATTTATCTGTGATTGCTTCATTCTTAACTCTTTTTACCTATTGTGGTATAGTAATTTTATTATAGGTGCATCGTCTTCACAATTGTATAATTAATGTACCTATAAAAAATTATATACAACATTTGAAAAGAGTAGGTAACGGTGGAGTTTCTTGCCCATTCTTCTCCATACGAAACTATATTTTAGAAGGGGCAACTAGAATCAATTCATTTTTTTTTGTAAATATTGACGTTCAAAAGTGCGTTTTATGTGCCTATTTGAAATAACAATTTGACTTTGACTTTGAATGATGGAAGGTTTTAATGGAAACTAAAATTCGTTTAAAATAAAAGTTTATTAAAAAGTTCTGCAGATCATAACAAATTAACTAAACGATTGAATGAATCTTCAGTACCAAACATTTTATAATTGTAATAAAAATGCCCAATTTAAAAATACATTAATCGTAAATATTGATTTTGCGTTTCCGATACCTGTAAAAAAGATAAAGATTTGATTATTAAAAATTATCTACGGATTAAAATGGCCGCTCACGTGAAACTTATCGTAAACTGTCAGATATTAGGATAGTGCCAATTTTTTTACTTCTATGTCAAATAAATATTTGTTTGCAAATAGTGCTAACAAAATTATAAGGGGGATTGAAATGGCCGCCCACGTGAAGCTTATCGTAAACTTTCAGATATTTAGGATAGTGCCCCATGTTTTTTTTAACACAAATAAATGTTTGTTTGCAAAAAGTGCTAACAATATTATAAGGGGGAATAAAATGGCCGCCCACTTGAAACTTATCGTAAACTGTCACATATTAGGACAGTGCCAATTTTTTTATTATTAACTGAAATAAATATTTGTTTGCAAATAGTGCTAGCAATATTATAAAAGTAAAAGCGTAAAAAAATGCCAATACATATACAAACGTTTTAAAATAACTGCTAGACAAAGACGGCACTATCACAGAAGTGACGAGAAGACTATGTAATACATTGTCCGTATCGCTCGACAAGGACGGGAATAATCCCTTTCAAAAACTTCTGGAGCGTGTGGCTTCTCATCAATATTTCCATCGAGTGGCTTGAAATTACATCATTACATTCTTTTTTGAAATTATATAATTTGTCAGAACATTTGTAATATTAGTCATATATAGATAAGCTGCCAATGGGTTGGCAATTTTTTTTTAAATATTATGAGCGGCACTGATTTTGACTTACAAGAAAAGGGCTCAAAACATTTTACAGCCAGATTTTTATGCTGCCAAAGTAATGTCAGATATTTTTGATCACAACGAGGTACCACATTCTTCTGAACTGAGTAGGCAGATATTTATATCGCAAGAAATGTACGATATTTATGCATTTTGAAAGGTAACATGTGTTTGAAGCCCATGCGGTATCCTATATTTTGCCCTATATTTTTTTGCGCCTATAATTTGGCGTCACTTGTCTCTTCAGATAGTCGGTGTATCTTCGATGTCACATATTTGTGCTACTTGTACATGCCTTCCACAGATAATCACATATTTTTGCTGTCTTCTTGAGAACAGATATTAATTAATGAATCATGAAATCAGATATATTTGCCGATCTGTCCATAGTAATTAGTATAGTATATTTATGTTCGTGACTGTATTGGGTAAAATGATATCCCTTGGTAAGACTGGCTGTCACACTTTCGGGCTTCAGACTACCCGTAACGACGGTTAAAGGTTTATGAATGACAGCCGGGACCAACGGCTTGAAGTACTTTTCGAAGAACGGTAGGGTCGTTCTGTAAATTTCTACATTTCGGAACGTCATTTCTTGCTTTCGGTTCAGTGCGCAAGCAGTGCAAAAACGTCCAAAAGTTAAGTGTCGTTTGAGAATTCGTGTGTAAGTCAAGTGTAGAATGACAACGTGGAGTCACCATTCATCAATGTTCAGCTGTAGGTTTAGACAGCCTCGTATTGGCTTTACCACTTTTGGAAATTTTTGACATTTTAGATTAGAGGAGGAGTCACCAAATTGCGGACCGCGGTTCGGATCCGGATCCTACTTATTTTGTCCGGACCTTATTAAACGATTTCGAATTATCGAGAGGACACTAGCCGGTATTAATACACTTACCTAAAGATATGTTCACTCTACAACATTGACCCCACCGTCTCCATCAGAGAATTGTACTCCACCACCGTCTCCATCAACGATCTGAACGCCACCGTCGTCTCCATCAGCGATCTGAACCCCACCACCGTCTCCATCAGCGAACTGAACGTCACCGCCGTTATCGGCGATGTTGACTCCCCCGCCGTTATCGGCGATGTTGACTCCCCCGCCGTTATCGGCGATGTTGACACCACCACCGCCATCATCGAACTGTGGAAATAAATAATTATATGACCTCCACAATCCAGTAAGTGGTATAGTATCTACATACTACAGACACTACATCATATACTTACACATTGCATTCATTAATATTATGTATCATACTCTCCTATTGGTTTTGCATTATTATTTTGCGAATCGTTCTAAAACGATTAGTTTTCTTTAATTTTCATATTTTTCAATGTTATGACACTTACGTCAGGCTGTCAAGCTGTCATCACTTTTTCTTCTAATTTTCTCTCATAGTTTTCTTACTGGCTTAGTCCATGAAGGTTACTTTTGATTTATATAATTTAAATTATTTTTATCAATATGTTTAGCTCAAATATTGTATTTTATAGATACGAGTAATTATAATTGTTTGCTGTATAATATTTGTATCCTAACTTACATTTATAATAATAACTGAAGCGCTCTCAGAATTCATCAATGAGGTTTTTGGTACGAATATGTCTGGCCTTTTCGAACACTGAATTTGAAATTAAATTCTGTAAAGAACAGAAAAACAGATGATGTGAAAATATCACCCAAGACTCGGATATAAAAAGGATTTCTGACACATTCCCGGGAGATCAAGGAATCATCTCCTCTACTAAAGTCTTGCAACATACTCAGTCTTCTCGGAACTACATACTTGCCAAGAGCCACTACTTAAAAGACCTGGACTGGACTGGCAGTGATACTGGGAAGCGGATCTTCAGGCCTCTAAGCTAACGAGGCCTGACGACTTCTACACTGCCTGTTGAACCTACCAAAATAACTGGGAAGCGGATCTGGATGCTTCAGAGCTGACGAGGCCTGACGTATCGAACCTGAACACCGTTTCGTACCATCTTTTTATAACCTCCCTTAACTTTTTTAATTAGTCAGAAGCCCAAGTTTGACAACGAGTTTTACCAAGGGGTATCGTGTTACCCAGTGTAACGAGTCTACTGCAACTATTAAAAATAAAAGGGAAAGTAGACTAGTCAACTATATATTTAAGGAGAATTTAAAAAATACAGAAAATAATTAAAAGATCTACGAATAACAGTCGGGAACAACGGTTTAATGTGCTTTGATGAGATGGTCAACGGACCAACTGCGGCAAGCGTTGCTTAACCTGATCGATCGACCCGGATGAGGGGCTTGTGACTAAGTAATAACTGCCGCACATGTAATAACTTAGCCACAAGCCCCTTATCGAGCTTATGAAATAACAAATAAAAAGAACTCACATGTACGCCGCTCATTCTGTGTTTTTTTTTAACAGCAAAAATTACAAAATAATACGCGTCTTATTTTCACAAGGACGTTTAGTCACTGAACTGGCGCTGATTGTGGTGTCTATTATCAATATTTAGAAAGAATGCCCATGTAGGTTTTATCGGTAGGATAGTCATACTTAATCTAACAACACGTATTTTGCGAGTGAGCTTAAACTGATAACGAAAACTGTGAAGTTGAGATTACAAAAATAATAATTACTCATCTTTTGCACGTGTGTTTTTGACAGCTTAAGGCGACGATAACCGACTTTTAATGATTTTATACTGAAGATTACGTCTAAACGAGTAGTGTTAATGATTTGAAAAAAAAAAATATGTTCAATTACTTAATATGTGAATATTTTATATTATGTATAAAATTTGGCATGTATTTAATGCGGCAACTAAATAAAATGAATATAGGTTTTAAAAAAAAATAGAGTGGGTACCATATATAGTGGGTTGGCAGCTAATAAGGAGTATCGTAATAAGTAATAGGTAGCATATTAATATATCAGTAATAAGCTCCGTTTTAATTTAAACTAGCATCAAGTTTTTCTTTTGGGAACAGAATTAATATCTAAGCGGAAACTTAATGGCGAAAATAAAATAGAAAATGGGCATTCATAAATAATATATTATTATTGTATTATTAGGGCAGGTTTAGATTTTCTATATAATCTAGTCGTTTCTGGCACTCGCCGGCCGCTGCCGCGGCACCGCTCGCTTCGCTCGCTCGGCTCGTGCGTAGGAAGTCACAATTTTAACCTAACCTAACCTAACCATTAAAAAAAAAATAATAACCTACTCTAACTAGACTGGTAATATATTATCTTTGCCACCCTACTAACATTATTAGTCGCCAAGTCATTATTTATAGCTCCTCGCCTAATATTTTATTTGACTGGTATAGTTTATTTGCTACCTAAACGCAGCTGCTAGTTTTTAGTTTTTATAACATCTTTAATTTTGAACCTTACATAATATAATAGTCGCGAAAATATTTAATCGCTGGCAAGTTATTTTATTTGTTGCAAACATTTACTCGACTTTTAAGTTATTAGTCACTCGGAAAATAATAAGCTTTAAAATTTGTACAGTTAAGTCTAACGCGGATGAAAAACTGAGAATGGCGCAAAATCTACCAAGCGTATTTTTCTGAAACCTTCAACAATTTAAAGATAACTTAATTATTGATCTTTAAGTATACCCGTTTTATTAAAATACCTTTTGTTTTGTGTATAATAAATTAATAATGCGTAAAATTGGGGACAGCGCTCCTTCCCTTTCCTTGGGGACGGCGAGTCCTATTACTGGCTGAACGTACGAAGCGTTGCGTGAGCTCAGTACAGAACACGCAAGCTAACTACTCAAGGTCACTGGCACATATCTCCGTCTTAACACTGCGCTATCACTGCTCAGAACCCACCACTGCTCTAAAATGTTCAACCCAGAGAAATACAAGGTCATATAAAAATATCTAGTGAAACTCTACAGACATTGGACATTGGTGACGAGTTGCAGTGTCGCATCGACAGGCTAGGGAAGTCACACGCTCTCGCTTCTTATCGTAGCGAGTAGTCGCACGGTGCCCGCGCACACCCGACGACAGTCAGATGCGCCTTAGATACGAGATACGCATAGGCACCAAGGCTTTTTTTTTTTGTTTCTGGGATGGAAAATCCTCATGGATGTCAGTGAGGGGTCTGTCAGACTCTTACTGACTAAAAACCAGCCCAATGATCCCTTCACACATTTGCACCGGGGATCTTGGGATCTAGTGTAATCCCCGGCTAGTCCACTAGTGTTTAATGAAATTTAAGGCATTGCGATCGATTGCCATTTCATCATTCATCATCATTTCAACCGAAAGACGTCCACTGCTGGACATAGGCCTCCCCCAAAAGCAGGGGGGTTGCCATAATCGCCACGCTTGGCAGGCGTGTTGGCAATCGCTGTGTGGCATTTAAATTCATAGAGAACGTTGCTGCCCATTCTCTAGTAAGTCCCTTAGTCGCCTTTTATGACACCCACGGGAAGAAATAGGATGGTGCTATTATTTACGCCAAGCACCACATGTGACGCAGATTGCTATTCAATGTGTGTCAATCACCCCGCAGTATAACCTTCAGATTAACCATATATTTTTCGAGGTATAGTGTAGAACTTTGCTCCATGTTTAATAAGGGGGTTTAAGAGCGTTTACACCTTACGGCATTTCATACAAACTTTCAAGCCCTTTTTTTTCGAAATGACTGAACCGATTTAATGAAACTTCATATGCTTAAGCAGGATACAAAGGTCTAAAAAGTTAGTAAAGAACATTTTCGAAATGTCTTATTTAAAAGCACATAACTGGAAATCTCTGTTACTATGGAAAATTTAAAATCTGTTTAATTAAGCAAGTTAAGCTGACGCTTTATAAAGCGTATTGTCAGTCCTTCTACACGTGTAGTCTATGGGTCAACTACACGCAGCGAGTGTACGGGACTCTGCGTGTACAATACAACAACGCGTTTAGGGTGTTGTTTGGGCTGCCTCGTTTTTGCAGCGCATCGACTACTCGTATGTTTGCTGAGGCGCACACTGATTGATTTTATGCTATCATACGTAAGCGAAGCGCTTCGCTGCTCAGACGCGTGCGTGGCACTGCAAACGGCATCCTGGACGCGTTGGCAAACAGGTGGGATTCTCCACTGTTGAAGCAGTGGATGAGTGCTCATGCGATGGGCGCTCAGCCCGGCGCATAGCATGAATAAACTGTACTAACCCTAGGCTAAGTTTATTGTAACACACCTATGGATATCTTTTAGAATCCGAAATAAATATATTTGATTTGATTTGATTTGATTAGGCTGTAACACTATTTTTCGAAAATGTTCTTTACTAACTTTTTAGACCTTTGTATCCTGCTTATGCGTATGAAGTTTCATTAAAATCGGTTCAGTCATTTCGAAAAACAAGGGCTTGAAAGTTTGTATGAAATGCTGTAAGGTGTAAAGGCTCTTAGGGGACGATAACCGACTTTTAATGATTTTATACTGAAGATCACGTCTAAATGAGTAAAGTTAATGATTTAAAAAAAATATATGATAATTTAGAGCATTTTCTCAATAACTTAATATGTGAATATTTTAGATTATGTTTATATTACATAGTGAAATTAATTTGTAAAGTTATGCTAACGTGGATAAAAAACTGAGAATGGCACAAAATCTACAAAGCATATTTCTCTGAAACCTATACCAATTTAAAGATAATTTAATAATTGATCTTTTAATATACCTACGCGTTTTATTAAAATACCTTTTGTTTTGTGTATAATAATTTAATAATGCGTCTTATTGGGGACAGCGCTCCTTGATGGGCGAGTCCTATTACTGGCTGAACGTACGCTGCGTTGCGTGAGCTCAGTAAAGAACACGCAAGCTAACTACTCAAGGTCACTGGCATATATCTGCGTCTTAAGTATAGTTCGAGCCGATACCAGAAATATAGAAAGAGGGTCAATCCGCCTATCCTTTTAATAATAATAATAAATCCATTTATTTTCAGGCAACATGGCCCATAGATAAATAAAACCTTAACCTAAACATACATATTTTTATTGTAAAACTTGTGTTAGTAAAAAGACTTAAGACTATGTTAGTAGAACTTCACATTGCACTAGCTTGATTATGTGCTGCCCTGTGGTACTTGTCCGCGGAAGCGACGGAACACCACATCCTGCGGCCAAAAGTATTCTTCCATGACGATTGACGAGGGGTAGGAAACAATTAGGTACGCGCACCACAAACGCCTTAAAATTGACGTTGCGGCGCGACTCCAGTAACTGCACCCTCGGCGTGTACCTTGTCTTCTGGCGCACGTTCTCCACGATGTCATCCGCCTTAGTGGTGTAGTGCAGGCGGGAGGTGCTTTTCCCGAAGATGTTAGTGTTGACTTCCAATCTAACCAGATACAGCTCAATGCCAGTATTTTACATGGAGCGACGGCCTATCTTACCTCCACAACCCAGCAACTGGCTAATACAATACCCCTTGGTAAGACTGGTTGTCAGACTTTCGGACTTCTGATGACCGTCAAAAATCCACGAAAACGACAGCCGGGACCAACGGCTTAACTTGCTTTCCGAGACACGGAGGAATCTCGGTATGTAAAGATGGTCACCCATCTACGCACCAACCCCTGTAAGCGTAGCTTAAACTGATGGATCGACCCGTGCGGCAGTTAACTTAGCCACGAGCTCCTGAAATATAGAAAGAGGGTAGGTATATAAGAAAAACAAAAAGTCTTATTTTAAATATAAATGTATTTAAAAGTTCTGCAGATCTTGAGGGTCCCATAGCAGCATTTTGTAATGTCATTATATAAGTTTGCAGAGTTACAAACTAATTAAAACATTGGGACTAAGCACTCGCCTTCTTTTCCTAGACTTGACAAGCGATTGGTCGACTCTTCACGTAACTATACTCCGTTTGAAGTAAGATTACACATTAGATGTGTAATCTTACTTCAAATAAATAAACATTTTCTACAGTACGTTTAACCGATTTTCACATGTATTGCGTTGGTGACATGACAAATGACAGCTGTAATAAATAGTTGGTTTTGTAACCACGTTTTTGGTTTTAATGCCATCCTTATGCCAACAGAATAGAAGTCAAAAGCGGTTGAACGGACTGTAAAAAAGTTTATTTCAATTTCTAATCTTATTTCAAATGGAGTATAGAGGCACAGTTAAGAGCCTATTCTACCTCAAATGGCTTAGCATGATCCTCCGCTATGTCGAAAATACTGCAGCATTAATTTTGAAATAAATATATGGTAAAGTTGGTAATGGTAATGTTTAAGTACCTACTATGTTTGACGAAAACACGATTCCATAAAATTTTCTTCATAGAAAAAAATTCCAAAGTTACCTCCAAACCGAACAATAAACCGCTAGTATTCAAAAAACACTTCAATTTAGATAATGAAACTTTGCATATTAACTGAACTAACTATAAAGCAGGATGTAATTTTTTTTAATAACCTTTGTTTTCACCGTAAAAAGAAATAAACGTAAATATCGGTGCCTTGGAGTCATCTCCCTGCCACCCTGTCTCGCTTACTAGCTAACTTCGCGGTCTACAGCTTCAGATTCACCTTTGTATATTGTTTTCTTGTAGTTTTCAAATTATTGTTAGTTTAAATTATTATAAGGTAAGAAATAAATAGGTGAAAATCGTCTTGCAGATGTTATTTTTACATGTGCTTGTAAAAGAGTATTTTTTAAACTTACAACAACATAAATGTAACTTATAAATACTTTATTCGACAATATCAATGTAGCTCTGCATCATTGGTTTCCGTTACCTGTAATAATGAAAAAATATATTTTATAACATCACGCATTGTTTTTCTAAAGGGTTAGGCAGAGGTGTACCTTGGGAAGTACTACCGCGGATGTGCAAATCGGACCACTTTGAAAACAAAATCCCTTGGAATAACTATATTGTTTAACTGTTTACCGCCCCTTTATGTGTTGACCAAGAACAATTTTTTTTTTAAAGTACATGACCAGTGGGTCTCTATGGGCGTCTGCCTAAGTGTCAAAATCAATGTGCAGCAAATATTGTTTTATTTTTGCAATTGTTGTATTCTATACTTTACAGATAAAAAAAATTCACGACTCTAAAAGGTCAGGAAACTGAAAAATAAAGATAAGTTAAAAAAAAAAAATCTTATTGTAAAAACTGTAATCCCGCACATGTTCCCAAATTAGAGGGCAGGAACTGGTCATGTCCTTTCTCCGGCTGTATTACAATCATCACCAATGTCTAACCACCCTCTACCCGGTTTATTTAAGGGCGGACAGGCTCAGACAGCTGTGCTGCTGGGGAGTTTGTTGCGCCACTTCTTCTTCCCAGCTAAAGCACTAGAAAGTGGTGAAGGGTGGGTGTTTTTGGGGGACTGTCTCATGTAATTTTTGACGTTCGAAAAGTGCTGATTCTCAGCCTAGTTTGAATAAATGACTTTTGATTGATTTTGATTTTGCCTTTTTTTACATTTACTAAAACAAGAGGCTCAGGAAAAATCTGATGCGGCGATGCTATTGGTTGATGAGCGTAGGTAAGCGTTACTTTAGCGGCCGAGCGCTGCAGGCAGGTATAGTTCTTACGAATAACCGATTTGGACACCCAAGATAGTACACCCACATTTCCCCAGTTACGTTTAAGACGCAGATATATGCCAGTGACCTTGAGTAACCACTCAAGATCACTGGCATATATCTGCGTCTTCTGTACTGAGCTCACGCAACGCGTCATACGTTCAGCCAGTAATAGGGCTGTAATCAAGGAGCGCTGTCGCCAATTTGACGCATTATTAATTTATTATACACAAAACAAAAAGTATTTTAATAAAAGGCGTATACCAAAAGATCAATAATTAAATTATCTTTAAATTGGTGAAGGTTTCAGAAAAATACGCTTGATGGATTTTGCGTCATTCTTAGTTTTTTATCCGTGTTAGACCTAACTTTACAAATTAATTTCACTATGTAATTTAAACATACTCCAAAATATTCACATATTAAATTATTGAAAAAATCCTCTAATTTAACATACATTTTTTTCAAATCTTTAACACTACTCGTTTAGACGTCATCTTCAGTATAAAATCATTAAAAGTCGGTTATCGTCGCCTTAAGTCTTATGTAATAGGGCGAGCCTATTGCCATCAAACGGGCACAAATCCCGACTGGTATTGAGAAATTCCTCATACAAAAACCAATAAGTAACACTTTGCTTGACCTGGGAATCGAACCCAGGACCTCATGCTCTGCAGTAGTGGTTGCGACCACTTGACCAACGAGGCAGTCAGTAGTATATTTAGTAATACAACAACTTACAAAATATTAAAACCTTCCACCCCCTCCGTAGCCCCCGCCGTCAACTACATGTACTCCGCCCCCACCGTAGTCCACGCCATCAACTACGTGCACTCCGCCCCCATAGTCGATGCCGTCTGAGACTTGGACGCCCCCTCCACCGCCCCAACCACCCCCTTCGACGACGTTGACCCCACCGCCACCACCGTAGTCTATGCCATCAGTGACGTGGACTCCGCCGCCTCCACCCCAACCACCGCCACCACCCCCGTAGTCAGCCTCATCAACCACGTTGACTGTACCTCCCTGAACAAAAATTGTAATTTCTCATATAAAAAGTTTACAAGACGATTTATACAGTGGGACGAATATACAAGGTGTAACATAAATAATGCACAACCTCTTAAGGGGTCATTGTACTCATCATTTTATACTACTATGGGACCAAATCTGAAATCGCGAAAAAAAAATCTGCTTTTCCATACATTTTTATTCTCGCATCTCGTCAAAATATAGGGAACAGCGCATTTTTTTCAGTTTTTAGGCTTCCGTACCTCCTGCCAGGGTTGCGAGTTTGTCCGGAAGTATCGTGGCCCCGGCACACAGGCAACGGAAGGAACACGGGTGGGGTCAGTAAACGTCTGACACGCCCTCTCCCGCTCCGCCCAGAGCGGGAGAAATAATTTCCCAACCAAAAAAAAAAATCCGTACCTCAAAAGGAAAAACCGAACCCTTGTAGAATCACTCGTGTGTCTGTCTGTCTGTCTGTCCGTCTGTCACAGCCGATTTGCCCCGAATCTACTCGACCAATACAGTCCCAAAAAATACCCATACACGAACGTGTAACGTAAATAAATGAGTTTTTATATGATGAGAGTCACTTTTGGGGGGCAATTTAGAAGTTTTGCAAAATGTACCGTGTGACACATCATAGGATTTTTGTGTGGGTCTCAAATATATTTTTTTAATCATTTTAAAACAAATCGTTTTAAAGTTATTTATGAAAATTTACCATTCCGCTACATCTCCAAAAATTTTGAAAAAATACATAAAATAGTTCTTTACTTATAGATTACAGAAAACCCTATAAGAAGTCTATAATGTTAAAATAACATGGTAAAACACTCAATATTGTGAGTACAAACTTACAATTGCAGTTGGAATGTATGAGGGAACATGTCTTTCAACTACAATGTTAAGTTTGTTTTTGGGATAAATTCATTCCAACTACGGAACCCTTCTTCTTCAGTTTTTATTTATATATATTTGTCTAAAGTCCATAGTTGACGCAGCGTCCGAATTCGTCACCCAGCCTTTATCAGCAGATTTAAAACTGTTAGCAAAACTACAATTTTGTAATGTGATAATAGCCCAAATTAGGTGATCCATGGACACATGTATCTATTTTATTTGTATTTTTCCTGTTCAGATATTTTCCTCCTTCAACAATTTTCCTGTTGAAAACATCTATTTTAAGGCCCGGTTACACGCAGCGACTTGTAAGTGCAAACAGTTCGTGCAAATTTTTGTGCAAAATGGTGCAATAAGTGGCGTCCACATGATGTCACACGATATATCGTTTGGCCGTCTTTAAAGGGGGATGCGCTAAGGTAGTCCGCGAAATTCAAATTTTCTTGCGTTTTTTTTTGCAATTTGCTGGTCAGACTTTGTCCGTTACTTGTGCAGACGTAAGACCTTGCTTCTTGCCAAATTTCATTGTTCTAGGTCAACGGGAAGTACCCTATTGTTTTTGATTTAATTGCGAGTATCAAAATATGTCGCATAAATCGCCATATTTTTTTATTGCGTTGACGTAGAAGCTTGATTTTTTTAGAGCTCCAAGGGACCGTAGACTTACCTATTTAATATTAATTTCAACCTGATACCTACACGTGTTCCTGAGAAAAAGGGACAGACAGATGGACAACGAAGTGATCCTATAAGGGTTCCGCTTTTTCGTTTTGAGGTACGGATCCCAAAAAACGTGTTACGCCGACCCCACGTAACATGGGACATAGACAGGATGATGTCCGACGTTATAATTGTACTAGCTGACCTGGTGAACTTCGTACCGCCTTATACCGATAGCAGCGCCACCTACCGGGTCGAATTGTGTTTTCAAACCATCCAGGAACTCATTGAAATATAAATACAAAATTTCAACCGAATCGTTCCAGCCGTTTAGGAGGAGTTAGGCGACAAACACACGTACAGAAGAATTATATACAACATGTCCCAGCACTAACGCACAACCACTTAAGGGGTCATTGTACTCATCATTATGAACAAATTTTACTATGGGACCAAACCTGTAATCGCGAAAAACAAATTATATAAGTACACATTTTGACGAGTTATTCGAACATAAATATAGGGAACAGCTGATTTTTTTTTCGCGATTTCAGGTTTTGTCTCACAGTAAAATTTGTTCATAATGATGATTACTATGACCCCATATGTGGTTGTGCGTTATTTCTGGGACATGTTATATATATATTAAGATATACAAAGATGGCACTTGATAATGATAATGATAAATTTATTTGCCTTAAAAATACAGGTGGGATTCATTATCATGGGTTGACTGGTAGAAAATGCCTCAGGCATTAAGTCCGCCTTTGTACAGTGTATTTTTTTACTTGTGCATAAAGTTTTAATAAATAAATAAATTATACAAAAAATACAAAATGTTTATTTCTGTACCAATTGTTTGTTTTAGTTGTGATTGGAGCCTCCTTTTAAGCATGATGACGCCTGTGTTAGGAGACTCCGCGCTTCCATCGCTTTGGCTGATTGTACAATTTACCAAAAATATTAAATAAGTTTTTAGTTTGAAGTATAGATTTTTCTTTATTACTAAAATAATATATATATTACTCGAGCGCGTGTTGCGTGCTTTCCATTTACGTAAAGATTAATTTATTAGCATACATTCAAACACGCTCGCTCGCAATTAAATTGAGCATCAAGTATACACACACACACATACACAACACACATACACACACACACAATACACGTATAAATTAATGTGAATGTGTTGGGTGTGCTGATTGTGTGATTTGTGAGGTGTGTCGAGTGTGTGTGGTGTGTGAAGTGTGTGGGTTTATTATAAAATAGTGTACATTGTATACATCTGGTTCTATGTATACATCTGGTTCTACTTACATCGCCACAGTCGCAAAGTGGAATGCAGCAACATGAAACACTTTGTATACAGCCCATGACGATACTGACTCGGCCACGATTTTCATAACACATATTATTTATCTGTATCGATATCAACACTTATGGCCTTATCAAGTTTATGTCGCACTACAGATTACGAATGGTTGGCAATACAAATGCGTAAAAGGATAAAGTAATTATGAACATCATAGGGGGTTTTTCTGTAAATCAGCTCTTGAATATTATTGACCCTCGCGCCCATTAATGCGCATGCCACCGCGCCCACCACCTCGCCCGCTAACGCACCCGTCACCGTGCCCGCTAACGCGAATGCCACCGCACCCGTCACCGCGCCCGTCATCGCGACCGCTAACGTGCCCACCACCTGGCCCGCTAACGCGCCCGCCACCGCGCCCGCTAACGCGAATGCCACCGCACCCGTCACCGCGCCCGTTATCGCGACCGCTAACGTGCCCACCACCGCGCCCGCTAACGCGCCCGCCACCGCGCCCGCTTCTACGCCCGCTAACGATTCGATGGCTTCGTAAGCTATAATTCTTTGGTGTTTAGGTAATTTTTATTTTTTTTCTTATAAAGTAACACAACTGGTGATACTTTATTCACATTACGATCTAGCCTATTAGCTAATATGATAATTTAAATATAACTTAAACTGCTAAGTAACTATAAAATTAAGAAATCGTCCAATAACGTCTTTCTTATTCACTAAAAGTTAAGGGGAAGACACTTGATTCACGTAATCTTTAAAGTCAGCACTACAGTTTAAGTTCACTTATACTGCACTAAACTAACTCAAACCCCCTTATTACAAAACAAGGTTTATCTTCAGACTAAGGATTAAAACATGGAGCCATTATTGAATTTTGAACTTTATTCCGACTATGGTAAAGTTCCTAAACACAAAACTGACAACATAGTACCGAACTAAGTTTTCAGTTTTGTATAAAGAACGGTATTTCAATCACTGTTACGTTCTTATTACAAAAACTGGCTCCATGGTTTAAGCCATGTCAAATATAAATCTTGTTTTGTAATAAGGCGGTATAGGTTTTACCCTATTTAGTCTTCGAACTAAATCAGTGTTGTCAAGGAGTTGGATCGCCTCGATATTCACGTGATGATGAAGTCTGTGTTCGTGCGCTTCTGCATATTTTTTTATTACTATGTTTACGACATCCATCTTGAGGTCCCGGTGGAGGTCGCTGTTTCTAATGTACCAGGGCGCGTAAAAACAAAAATTGTGCGGACAGGGTAATATTCAAATGTGTCTCTGTAACTCTGTACCGATGAGGCTTTTACGTCCTTCCACAAACGTATCTATTACTCGTCCGTATTTCGTCGTATTTCCATACTACGTGCGAATAAGCGTCGCCGATATTCACCGCATCACCCAAAGACATCTAAATGTCTTTGAAGGGAGCGAATCATGCGATCTTCGTATATGTATAAATAGTCATGTTTCAAGTTTATTAAATGTCCATCATAATAATAATAATAAAGCCTTTTATTCCGAAACCAGACAATTACACTAACAATACCTAATGGTAAAACAAAAATCACAAGATGTCTCGAATTTCGGTGTGCCTCGTGGCATAGGCCTCCTCTAACAATTTCGAGTGACGTCTGTCGTGAGGTACTCTCCTCCAGTTTGGACCTGCTGTCAGTTTTATTTCTTCCTCCCAGCGGGTAGGCTGCCTTCCCCGATTTCTTTTGCCGTCCCTTGGATACCATTCTGTCACTATCTTACTCCACTTGCCTTTAGCGTCTGGCATCATGTGGCCTGTCCACCACCACTTTTGTTGGTCTATTCTTGTTAGAACATCGTTCGGTTTGTATGTGTTCCTAATTCTGTCCTGTCTCTTTGAGCCTACCTTCTTGCCGCGAGCCATGCGTCTCTCCATTTCTCTTTGACACTTGGCAAGCTTTTCTCTGAGCGATTTGGTGAGTGCCTATGTCTCACACCCTTAAGTTAGACATGGGAGTATACATGAGGAAGGTCTTTCTTTCCAAAGTCATGACTAGGTCTTTTGACTTCATGATCTCCTTGAGGGACCAGTATTTTTTCCAACCAATTGCAATCTCCATCATAATCATCTCTTAAGTTCACACTTTTTATAATTAAATATAATTAACTAATATAACAATTTTTATTTACACCCGGGATTTACACGTGCTGCTAGTATTTCATACGTTTATTTACATTTTCACTAAACATCTTCCATTCATGCATTTTCACAAATATCAAAATCCTTTGTTCATTTACATTCAAAGAAAAACAAATAAGAAAATCCAACATGGCGACCGCTTTTGGCGGCAAAACAGGGGGCAGTCAGGGCAAAGGAATCGGAATTATTCAGCCCGGTCATGTACCTTTGCGTGAGTCAGATGCAGGGTTACCATTTAATAAGATACATTGAGAATTTTAAGGCGACGATAACCGACGTTTAATGATTTTATACTGAAGATCACGTCTAAACGAGTAGTGTTAATGACTTGACAAAAATATATGTTAAATTAGAGCATTTTCTCAATAACTTAATATGTGAATGTCTTAGATTATGTTTATATTACATAGTGAAATTAATGTGTAAAGTTATATCTAATGCGGATAAAAAACTGAGAATGGCACAAAATCTACCAAGCGTATTTTTCTGAAACCTTCACCAATTTAAAGATAATTTAATTATTGATGTTTTAGTATAAGCGTTTTATTACAATACCTTTTGTTTTGTGTATAATATATTAATAATGCGTCAAATTGGGGACAGCGCTCCTTGATGAGCGAGTCCTATTACTGGCTGAACGTACGACGCGTTGCGTGAGCTCAGTACAGAACACGCAAGCTAACCACTCAAGGTCACTGGCATATATCTGTGCCTTAAGTATTAGTTTAACGTTTTAATTATTTTTGGCCATATATCTATACATGATCTAGAAACGTAAAATTAATATATAGTACAGATACATGTTTGATCAAGTGACTGTTTTGGTTAAAAACACGATATTTAAGATTTTGCTTAATGAAAAAAAAAATCAGAAGTAAAGTCGATTTTGAAAGTATTTTAAGTTGTATGAGACTTGGGGGAACGCAGTTTTTATGAAAATTTAACATTTCATTTACTAATCGGGTTTGACAGGGATATTATTGGATAGATTTATAATATGGCACTTATTTTTTTTTATATTAAATAAATACGTGAAAACGGCTCGCGCGCACCGCGCCAGTGCTGTGCTATCGCGACTGCTTCTGTGCAACGCGGGCGCAAACCGTCTCATGCCTAAACTTTCGGGAAAAGGGGCCCTTAATAGTATCCTGTATCATCATCTGCCTGCCTTTTCCCAACTATGTTGTGGTCGGCTTCCAGTCTGACCGGATCCAGTACTTTACTTAGATCGTCTGCCTATCTGACCTCCACAACCCACTTACTGGGTTACACAAGACTGTTTGTCAGACTTTCGAGCTTCTGACAACCAAAGATCTACAAATAACAGCTGGGACCAACGGCTCAACGTGCTTTCCGAAGGACGGAGGGGTCTTGGTATGTAAAGATGGTCACCCATCCACGAACTAAGTGCGGCAAGCGTAGTTTAACCTGATCGATTGACCCGTGTGGCTGTTATTATTTCATATATGCTGCAAGATTACTAAACTAATTAATTACATTAGGTAGTAATGACGGTGTATTCCCGTTCGCCCCACTGACTTCGTCCCCGTAGTGGGACGATCGGGAATTTACAAAAATAATATTAAATTTGTTCCCGATCGTCCCATTCATGATTTTAGGGGGACGAACGGGAATAATTTATTAATTATCTTTTAGGCCTCTTGGTCCCACCAATTAATTTCAGACTGGTTGTTTTCATGGTAAAAAAAAACAAATTTTAAAATAAAAATCAGTCATTTATTAAGGAATAAAAATCACAGTTAATATCACAGAATCAACTTTACGTACCTAGGTATCAAAATACACATACACTGAAACATTAAAACAAAATAAAATTCTCCATAAAACTAAAAAATATGATTAAAAAAACAGTCAGCTTCTTAAATCAGCTTCTTTTTGAAAAAAGAAAACGTCCTAATTATTACAAAGTCACACAGTTTGCTTATGTAGGTATACAGTGGCACATTTTTGCGTTAAACATTATATAGTGAGCAGGACAGTGAACTCGTTAATTTTACACATAAATAGCGTCAATAAACAATAAACTATAACAAAATCATAATAAAAATACCCAAAATATCACAAAATCAAGAAGAATATAAAACATCATAAAGAGTAACAATAATACAAAATTTACATGGATTTAAGAAAGTAGTTGAGACCATAAAATAAAAAATAAGGCGATAATAATTATTGCACACAAAGATTAAATCAACGTACAACCATCGAGCACTTTGCTTATGATTAATATTTACGTAAGTTTTTCTAGAAAATGTCCTATGGTTATTTCTGAATTTAGAAGTTGCATTTGGCAATTCATAACATATTGGTTTGTCAACATTGAATGTAGCTTACGCCGTTTTGGACTTTGTTTTATTTTCACGCTGTATAAGTTGGAGTCTTGATGTAACACCGAAAGCAATTTTAAAATATTTGTTTTTTTTTTGCCTATAGCACTATTTAATTTAAAATGCCACCCTTCGGCAAAGTTATTGGTACGGTGTCGTTTACCAAAACTGCACCACACTTTTACGAAACTTGGTTGAAGCCACTGCGACAGCATGTATTGCCGAAACGGCGTAAGCTACATTCAATGTTGACAGACCAATATGTTATGAATTGCCAAATGCAACTTCTAAATTCAGAAATAACCATAGGACATTTTCTAGAAAAACTTACGTAAATATTAATCATAAGCAAAGTGCTCGATGGTTGTACGTTGATTTAATCTTTGTGTGCAATAATTATTATCGCCTTATTTTTTATTTTATGGTCTCAACTACTTTCTTAAATCCATGTAAATTTTTTATTATTGTTACTCTTTATGATGTTTTATATTATTCTTGATTTTGTGATATTTTGGGTATTTTTATTATGATTTTGTTATAGTTTATTGTTTATTGACGCTATTTATGTGTAAAATTAACGAGTTCACTGTCCTGCTCACTTATATAATGTTTAACGCAAAAATGTGCCACTGTATACCTACATAAGCAAACTGTGTGACTTTGTAATAATTAGGACGTTTTCTTTTTTCAAAAAGAAGCTGATTTAAGAAGCTGACTGTTTTTTTAATCATATTTTTTAGTTTTATGGAGAATTTTATTTTGTTTTAATGTTTCAGTGTATGTGTATTTTGATACCTAGGTACGTAAAGTTGATTCTGCGATATTAACTGTGATTTTTATTCCTTAATAAATGACTGATTTTTATTTAAAAATTTGTTTTTTTTTACCATGAAAACAACCAGTCTGAAATTAATTGGTGGGACCAAGAGGCCTAAAAGATAATTAATAAATTATTCCCGTTCGTCCCCCTAAAATCATGAATGGGACGATCGGGAACAAATTTAATATTATTTTTGTAAATTACCGATCGTCCCACTACGGGGACGAAGTCAGTGGGACGAACGGGAATACACCGTAATGACTAACAGCGCCAATCAGCGCTAATCAGCGCTGTGCTGTGGGTCCCCCATAGCACAGCATCATGCTGAGTGCAAGCCTTCTTGTCACAGTCACGGCGTTCAGCTGCTGACTATTTATTTTTTTGTGCTCGTAAAGTCGTGAGTATAATGTAAATGTGTTTTGTGTAATGTTTACCTACTCGAGTTTATGTTTTCGTATGCACGTGCTTCTGTTACAAATAACTTTATTTTTCTTTCTTTCTTTAACAAACTAAATAAATAAACAAATACATACAGAAACAAAAGTACACTTAGACGTCGAAGTACTCGTCCGCATCGCTGTCATCCGGAAACGTGCCCAGGGCTCCGAGTCTGCTATTGCTGCTCGTGATTATAATGTAGATAGGTTTTTTTTTTTAAATGTTTACTTGCTCGAGTTTGTGTTTTCCTAGGCACGTGTTTCTGTGACGAATAAAATTATTTTTCTTTCTTTTCTTTCTTTCTTTCTTTCTATTTTTATAAATTCAGTCATTCCAACACGATCCCATTGTCATTTTGCTAAAAGTTCGTAATCTGCTAAATTCATAATGGTCGATCATTGGTCGGTCAATGTTCTCGTAATAGAATTGTGTTATTATAATGGCATTGTCGCATTGCCATTATTATAAAACCCATTAGTAGAAATGTCATTAATTTGTCTTTATGTACGAGATTACCAATAACTGCAATTTCTTTCAATGTAGTGTCAATAGTTGAATTCAGTGTTATAATAGTAGATTACCAAACTTGTCAAAATCAACAAATAAGAAATCAATGATCGATCATTCTGACACTATTGTAATAGCAGACTTGAGGCCCAGAAGACTTACAGCATTGCCACGTTGAACGGCACTGCTTATTCTTTGGCCAAAGAACGAGCAAGCCCTCTGGCTCAAAATGATTATTTACTAGCTGCGCCCCGCGGTTTCATCGGAATTCGTCTCGATGCCGCGGGAATAACGGAATAAAAAGTATCATATGGCCTAATCCAGGTCATGTCTATCCATGTCCCAAATTTCATCTCAATCCGTTCAGCCGTTTTAGCGTGAAAGCTTAAGAAAGAAACTCACGCATTTAAAATAGTAGTAACGATAGGATTACACATATTGACAACGAATTACAACAGTTACTCGTATATTTAACATATGGCGACGATAACCGACTTTTAATGATTTTATACTGAAGACCACGTCTAAACGAGTAGTGCTAATGATTTGAAAAAAAAAAATATTAAATTAGAGCATTTTCTCAATAATTTTATATGTGAATATTTTACATTATGTTTATATTACATAGTGAAATTATTTTGTAAAGTTATGTCTAACGCGGATAAAAAACTGGGAATGGCACAAAATCTACCAAGCGTATTTCTCTGAAACCTTCACCAATTTAAAGATAATTTAATTATTGATCTTTTAGTTTACGCGTTTTATTAAAATACCTTTTGTTTTGTGTATAATAAATTAATAATGCGTCAAATTGGGGGACAGCGCTCCTTGATTGGCAAGTCCTATTACTGGCTGAACGTACGACGACGCGTTGCGTGAGCTCAGTACAGAACACGCAAGCTAACCACTCAAGGTCACTGGCATATATGAGTCTTAAATCATATTTTTAATGATTGGATTAAACCAGACTAATAAAAAATCAAATTATCAAACTACTTATAGATTTTTATTGAATCTATTTAAATTTAGGTCAAGCGCGCACGATATTGATATTCAGAAAAAGCCGTGTATTTTAGAGAGTGCGAGCCATAGAATTTGCTCAAATTGATTGGAAATGCTAATCAAACGTCAAAGTACCGTCTTGAGCAAGCGTGGTACTCTCTATGAGGCTGGTATAAAGTAAAGCATAGACCATGCGAGGAACTCGAAAGTAATTTTTCATGAAAAACAATATTGAGGAAAGTTTTTATAAATGAATAATAAATAAATAAAACGTTTATTTTCTCCACCACATCATGAAAATTGGTACACTATATAAATGTGTATACAAATAGTAGATTGTGTCATAAGGGACCAAAATAATGTATTGAGGGTGAGAGCGATTGTTTGAATCCAGAGCGAAGCGAAGGATTCTAGAGTAGAATCCTAAGCGTAGGTACTAGGGATTCAAAGTACGTCGCTCGAGGTTAACGTTGACTTGTTTGTCACTTGGGTATTCGTATTATCTTCAGACTCTATAAGAAGTTCCCGCGTATTTTTTTTTTATTTGGTGGTTCGGCTGGCTCGCTTATTTATTACCAGCCAGGACTTTATCGAAGCGAATTGCGTTCAAACTTTTTAATTAAATAGTGTTCCAAATTCAAAAGTCATTTCGTCACTGTTCAACTGTTGTTAAGTGCGCCGGAATGACCCATTTTGCTCGCACTTATCGAGGAACCCCTCGGCTCTTTTCGAATCGATGGGATGAAATATACATTGATGTTGTGGAGACTGAGGCCTGTACTAGGAATGATTATATTCTTAATTTGACTTACTTAATTATTAACTTTTTTTTTTTAATACGTTGCCCTGTTATTGAGGAATACCTGTGTTGCAGGTCTCCAGGCCTCCAAACTACCCGGACAAGTCTCATTAATACAAACATCTCTAAACGATGATGATGTTCTGACCGAAGATAAAAAAAACAATTTAAAATAAGGAAAAAACAAATAATTAATTAGACAGCAAATTAGGGTGTTTATTTAGTGAGCAAGTTTATAAAGCAGATGGGCTTTTCAACAGCTATAAGCATAGCTGTTGAAAAGCCTATCTGCTTTATAAACTTGCCCATGGTCCCATGTAATGGAGGTTGAACTTATTGCCAGTAGCCGAGCAAAAAACCTGAAATACATGTCAGTACAGCTCTGTCCACCCCTTCTTGGAATACAAGCGTGATAATGTGTGTAAAAAATAAAAACACTGCTACCGGCACTTAAACCTGTGAAACTATTTGTTTTTTTTATTCCAGAAATAATTGACGATCTAGATTTCTTTAACGAGTTTCTTGAAAAGTAGGTCATTTTCAAAGTCACCTCACACTCTTTGAGCTCCTCAAGTTCTGAGTCGAGCTGCACGATTACTGCACGGACTGGACAGGTCCACTCAAATCTGTGTGATTCTTTCCTCAAAAGACCATTTCAGACACTAATCTGCATGGCCTTCACATGATCTGACCAAGATTAAGTCTGAACTTTATAAGAGACTGTGACTTCTGAGTTTGTTTCGGCCTTTTTTCTCAGAGTAGTCAGATAGGAAACGCCGACCTCATCTAGTTTTCAAAATACTATTGACGTGTAAAAAGTGTTTGTATAAAATTATTATTAATTAAATACATTTCTTGTAAGCAACCCCCGATGAGTCAGTCGCACGTCTTTTGCCCCCATTATAATCGAAGTGCAAAATTCAACCGATACACAGAGTAGAAAATAAGTATTTCTATTTCCGAATACAGTAACGTGAAACGGTACGGACCAGTCTGTCGAAAGCCAAGTGACGCGCGGACGCGACAACCGACATTAGAATAACCTCCATTTTTAATCTGTGCATTGTCAATAGCCTATTTTTTTTATTGAGAAGGTACTGTCAGATTCAAATTTTCCCGTCAATTATTTCCCCGCGCGCGGTTTGCAGTTGTTTTTTTTACTTGTTTGTAAACAATTATTAGTGAAGTGTGGTTATGTTGTTTTAATAAGTGGTTTTCTAATAACTGGAAACTCAGTGAGAAATCGGACAGCTAAAGTGTGATACATCGGCGAATATTAGTGTTGTGTACTGCGTTTTTATTTTTATTTAGCGCGGTAAAGTATCGTTTGTTTTTAAAAAGTTTTGAATTTCGAAGGTTGGTTAGTGCAGTGCGGTTTGACGGTTTTTACAAAAAGGATTATAGAGAGGTACATTGCCGATTTGTATTCTTGATTCTCTTGAGAAATTATACAATAATAATAGACTTTACACTTTCCTACGTACACATTTGCGTAAATGCAACCCGCTAACTCTCAGACGGCAGCCTTTGCTACTGCGCTACTCGTATTCAGGACATTGACATTGACAATGTGTTCGTTTGTTTTTTAAGAATTCACAGATACAAACAGTACCGATTTGTTTAGTTTGGAACTTTTTTACATTAATCAATTTTGTAGATACATAGACAACATGTCCCGGAATTAACGCACCCCACTAAACACCCCAATTTGAATATTATGTTATTATCATACACAGATTTTTTATTATCAAATAAAACATTTTTTATTAATTAAATTAGTTGTACTGATTGTAGGAGAAAATTGTGGACACGATACAAATCTACGCACGCACGCAATCGCACACGTTTATGGGTCTAGCGTAGTAGGTACAGACGCCAGCAAGTCAAGCTACCCGAAACTGTCAATTTTCCCAATCTACCTTGAACCTTATGCTGTAGAGATAAAGTTGAAAATCTATTAAATAAATCTGACAGATTGTAGAAGCTTGATGTGCTGGCATCTGTACTTCGTCCATTTTGGTTTGTTTTGGATGTACAGCGGAAGTGTGATTGTAGCTTACGAAAATAAAAAAAAAATTGGGATAAAAATGACGTTACATATTTAAAATTACAGAAATTGATTTACTAAATGATTCTGAACAAACTACTTTCGTAATGTACATTAATTCAGTTACACATTGTATAGACTACACTTGTCAAAAAATAATAGGCCCGTTTTGACTTTTAACTTGAATAGATTCCTTGTGAGTATCGAGTACCGAGTCGTATCGTTATCGCGACGTAACGACGTTAAATGTCAAAACGGACCTATTGTTTTTTGACAAGTTTAGGACTTTTAATTGTATTAAAATGGGACAAATCTTACTATAATTTCGTCAATAACTTAACATATTTTTTTTTACTGAAGCTATTTAAGTCCAACTACTTACTTATAGTACCACCGAGAGAGCCTGAATTCTTGTCACACATATGTATCTAAAAATAATTCAGTTTTAATCAAATTAAAAAATATTATGATTTCTTTAAGGAATTTTACGCTTACAGAATTGTTTACGAAGCCGATATATTTTATTAAAAAGTTTTCCTTTTAAATATAGGCAATGTTCGTGGTCGGGAAGCTTGAAAGTGTGGCAACCAGTCTTACCAAAAGGTTCATGTGTTACCCAGTAACTGGGTTATGGATGTCAGATAGGCAGTCGCTCCATGTAACACATATATTATGTCGGCTTCGAATAGAAAGAAAGAAAGATTTGCGGTAAACATAACGCAAAGAAAAAAAAACACAAACATAAAAGAACAAGTTGAGGGAAAATATGCGTTACATTCACGCAAAACGGCCATCGCTCAGCATAATGCTGCGACCCTATGCGAGACAGAGCCCCAGCGCTGGTTTTCAGCTACAGCCGGCGGGGCGCGGGCGTTGACGAGATGACGTCAAATCGGGACGGACGTCGTTCGGACGTCAAAAGAGGTAAAAATATAAACAAAATAAGAAAACCAACCGGATGCAACTGAATACCAATAATATACACGGAGCGACTGCATAGCTGACTTCCACAACCCAGCTACTGGGTAAGACGATACCCCTTGGTAAGACTGGTTGTCAGACTTTTCGGAATACACCGTTTCCAAGTGATGATATAATGGCACACCTGGCAACTATTGTTGCCAATATTTGCTAGTAACTTATACATGCTGGCAACTGCAACGTATTAATAGAAAAATGCTCAACTTTCAACAATTAGCGACTATGCCAAATAAGGTTTCTATTTTAAGATAATTATAGTGTTTTAATTATAGCTCTGATTACTTATTATTGTTACTAGTATAGAATAGCACCATCCTATTTGTTTCCGTGGGTGTCGTAAAAGGCGACTAAGGGACTTACTAGAGGATGGGCAGCGGCGTTCTCTATGGATTTTGACACCATACTGCGCTCGCCAACTCGCCTGCCAAGCGTGGCGATTATGGCAATCCCCTTTGAGGGAGGAACATGTCCAGCAATGGACGTCTTTCGGCAGAAATTATGAAATGATGATTTCTAGTATGTATCTACTTAGATCTTAACCCCCTTATTACAAAACAAAGTTTATCTTCAGAGCCAGGTTTAAAACATGGAGCCATTATTGAATTTCGAACTTTATTCTGACTATGGCAAAGTTCCTAAACACAAAACTGACAACTTAGTACCGAACTAAGTTTTCAGTTTTGTATAAAGAACGGTATTTCAATCACTGTTACGTTCTTATTGCAAAAACTGGCTCCTTGGTTTAAGCCATGTCAAAATATAAATCTTGTTTTGTAATAAGACGGAAAAAGTTCCTTTTGCTTTTTAATTATGTTTTAATTAACAGGCACAATGAAATAAATTAACAACTCTTGAGAGTAACTAAAAGAAGCCCTCAGCTTTTTCGGACATATTATGCGTTCCCCTGCGAAGGATCCGGTTGGGTTGGGCAGCGTTTAGAAAACTTCGTCAAGTCTTCTTGTCGCCAATCCCGCAGTGTTTGAAGACTAAGGTCTTCAACCAATGCGTCCTGCCCGTTATGACATACGGTGCCGAAACGTGGACACTGACAGTCGCGCTGATCCACAAATTCAAGGTCACTCAGCGTGCTATGGAACGGGCTATGCTCGAAGTTTCTCTGAAGGATAAGATCAGAAATGAAGTTATCCGGAAGAGAACCGGAGTTACCGACTTAGCTTGCAGAGTAAGCAAGCTGAAGTGGCAGTGGGCTGGCCATGTTTGTCGAAGGACCGATGGCCGGTGGAGCAGACGAGTCCTGGAGTGGAGACCGCGTATCGGCAAGCGTAGTGTGGGACGCCCCCCAGCTAGATGGACCGATGACCTTAAAAAGGTGGCTGGGACAGACTGGATGCGGAAGGCGGAGGACAGGGTGTTGGGGCGCAGCCTGGGAGAGGCCTATGTCCAGCAGTGGACTACTATAGGCTGAGTTGATTGATGCGTTCCCCCAAGCATGTCTGGAAAGGGTTATGATACTGGGCCGGGTGGTAGGAAATCGCGCTCAAGGCAGAGCACCGGCAAGATGGTCCGACGCGATCAAGAAGGCTGTTGGAGGTAGCATTTACCGAGCGGTCGACACTGCTGAAGACCGCATAGCTTGGAGACGCGTCGTATGTGGTCGCGATCCTCAGCATTAAGGGAACGACGAAGAAGAAGAAGAGAGAAAAAAACACATACTATAGCAAAAGTGTCGTGACGGTCAAAATGTTACACTTTTTGGTCTACTTCTCATAATTATGCCTAGTGTGCAGAGTATAACTCCATTCTTTTGTTCTAAAAAAATAAGAATCTCATACATTAATTCCCGAGTTACTCCAAGGAATTTTTATTATTTAAAAATACTTATTATTTTGTTCCCATTCTGCTCCATAGGTATCTGGAATTATTCTCAAAGTACTCCACCGATTATTCGTTATCAATTCTCAAACTGCTCCATCTACATAATTTCCTATAAAATACAGTCACATACATTACAGTCATTCACAAAAATTCTTAAAAATAAGTCCGGTACATATTTAAATTAGCTTTTTGATTAAAATGGAGTGGAGTCCTTTGAGACCATTTTAATATTACCATGGAGTAGAATGAAACCTAAAACATAATTAAAAATATTATATTTTTCATGGAGTAGTTTGGGAACTCTTTTTGGAGTACTTTGTTAATAACCCCATTGAAAGTAATTTGTAGGGGCGCGCCATGTTACCGTAGTTTATCTCTACGCATTATTTGTCTTGCTTTTGCGAGGATCCACAAAGCTTAGGTATTCAATCTGCCCGCCTTTTCTCAACTATTTTGAGGTTGGATTCCAGTCCAACCGGGTGTAGATGAATACCGGTATTTTAGACCTCCACAACCCAATTACTGTGTACCACGATAGCTTGATAAGACTGGTTGAGTAGTTATGCCGTTGGTCCCGGCTGTCATTCGTAGAACTTTATCAGTCGTAACGGGTCTTACCAAGGGTAATCGTATTACCCAGTCACTGGGTTATGGAGGTCAGATAGGCAGTCGCTCAATGTAAAATACTGGTATTCATATTCATCCGGTCAGACTGGAAACCGACTCCAATTTAATTGGAAAAAGTGTAAGCAGATGATAGTATTATGTTATACCGTTAATATTTTTATTAGACGAGTAACAGATTCACGAATATTCGCATAGATATAATACCTAACTGTATAAACAGGCCAAACCGGGTCGCGAGCCTTGTTGTATTGGGGTCGAGATAGACCGATTATAATAAACGTTTTTTTTAATCTACAAATTTTACAAAGAAATTAAAAGCGGCCATGATTTACCTGTATTATAAAATAAAATAAAAAATCACGCCTGTATATCCTGAAGGGGTAAGGCAGAGGTATATAGTAAGTACACCCACATTTCGCCACTAATGTTTAAATCCCACTTAAGGCGATGACAAGAGGCAAATGATAAAAGTAGGCTTAAACAAAAAAAATGCCAAATCTATATAGTTTGTGAAAACTATATGTTATTCTTAAACATATTTCTCAGAACTTGGTTGTTACCAAAACATGCTTAGAAAAAAATACTATCGATACAAATTAACGGTAAAGTAACCCTTTACTTTGAGTTTCAATCCAAAATATCTGTTTTAAATATCAACGTACGGTTGGTATTTAATTAATAACAATAACGTCTTATTTGTATGCAGAACTTGGTGGTTTTTTATTTTCGATTACTCAATTCATTTTTGAGTAAATAAATAATTACTTCGTATTTTGCAATAGATTACAAGCGTTGTATCATCGCGCTTCTCTTTCTTTTATATGCAGTCTGACAGTGACAGCGGTTTACCTGTTGTCAGCGTCTTAATAAGGGGCGAGCCAATTTGCCTGGCAGCTGAGAGTATGTCTATGTCACTTCAAGTCTGGGGGGGGGTCTGACCCCCCCTCCCCGCGACGTCTGATAGGGGCGCGCGTGGAACACTACGCGCCGCCACCTCGGGTCCAGTGTGATAGGGCGCGGCGAACGACCCCAAGTCCGCCGTCCCTGGACCCATTTAGGGGGGCCGGAAGAGGGCGTTGTCAGCCCTCTGCCGACGCCCAGTGCGCCAGCTGCAGGCCGGGTGAGCGGACGAGATCAGCGCTTGCGCCACTAGACCAACAAAACAAAAATAACAATTTTATGTTACCGGTAATCGAATTCACCAAGTAATCTGCAACAACTATGAATTAATCGGTGACTCACTATTGGACATAACTAGTTAACGAAATTGAGGTAAATAGTATGTAAATTGATGAACTGTAAAGACTGATCGAGTGAGAACGCATTGGCATAAAGATTAAAGAGTTAGTAATGGCATATGGAGTATTTTTTTGTCAGAGACTAAGGGCCTATGCACACCACGTTTTTTAAACGCGCCGCCGACGCGCGTTTGTAGCGATACAGACGCGATACGCACGCAAGTCAGCCTATTCTGTAGGAAAAAAGTGCGCCGTCGACGCACGTTTTAAAACGCGCGTCAACGGCGCGTTTACAAAACGTGGTGTGCACAGGCCCTTAGGCCCATATTTATAGAATGTTACTCAATACTCAATGAATGTTACTTGAGACTAGATTCAAGCCATTGGATTGGTTGAATTTCGTTTTAAGTAATGCTTGAGTATTGGGTAACGTTCTATAAATACGGGCCTGAGGCTTCCTGTACATGACGCCGGGGGGGGGGAACGGTATTTTTTTTTACATTTTTCGTCAAAAGTCGGAAACTATGCTGCCAAAAAAATTTTTTTTTGAGAATGTGCGGTTCAGCGCCGCGCGCTGGTGTGGCTCTGGCGTCGAGTACAGGAAGCCTTAACCGGTTACACCCAATTTCTGCAACGAAAAAAGAACGACGAGTCAAATCAAAATAACTGTGCCTAAAGTTCGTTTTTAGGGTTCCGTACCAAAATGGTAAAAAGGAACCCTTATGGTGAGACTAAGTCTGTGTGTCTGTCTGTCTGTCACACCTGGATATCTCAAGAACTACTAATGCTATCAACTTGAAATTTAGAATAGTTTTAGATGACGTTTGTCCAACTATTTTACAAACAAGAAAGTAATTGAAAAAAAAATAATTTTTGACAAAAGGGACTGAAAGGGGTTCTTAAAAATTTGAAGTAGGGCTACTAGGGCATGTGAGGTGTCATATGAAAGAACGCTGTCTGCACATTCTTAAACATTTTTTTTTTTTGGCTGCATAGTTTCCGACTTTTGACGAAAAATGTAAAAAAAAATACCTTTCCCCCCCCCCTTATCTCCGAAGTTTGCATAGATAAAAAAGAGTATGTAAAGATTACAGGAAAAATAAAACGATGTCTCTAAATAGCACAGTTTTTCGGTAATCATCAACATCATATATACGTACGGAACCCTCGGTGTGCGAGTCCGACTCGCTCTTGACCGGTTTTTTTAGATAGTAATTTGACATTTCAAATCTTTGTTGTTTGTTTTTTTTTTATATGGAATTTGACATTTCCACCCGTCAAATTATTAACTCTGATTAAAAAACGTACTTTACAAGGGTTTTGGCGCTACATAACTTTAAAAAGAATATCTCATCGAACGTTTGAAGCTAGCTCTCTGTTGCACTATCTACTCTTGTGCCACACACTAGCGCGCATAACGAACACATTTTTTTGCCAACATTACAATTAAAACCTGTTATTCTAGCAAAAAGTTTAAGAATGTAGTCTGACCTCATTAACTGACTTGACAACTGTTAATATTAACATATCATTATCGTTGCCTAATTACAATATTACATACATGTAACATCGCGGCTTTTCCTCACAGGGGTAGGCACAGGTGTAACATAGCTGGCGAAATGAAAAGTGAGGAAAATTACTTGTAAGGCCCCCCAATTACTTTGATTTCATATCTGTCAATTCTATGTAAGATATACAGGGTGTTATTATGGTTTGCAGTTCCAAAGGCTAGATTATTATTTATTCAATATTTTTACCCTTTTATCTATACAGAGTGTTAAAGAAATTGCGTGCCATAGGTTCAGTAACGATAAAGGAACCCAGGAAAAAAAAGAATTTATCCCAACTACAAACTTAAAAATGTAAGTTTGTAATTGCAAAAAAATATTTTTTTAAGTGACAAAACTACAAATTATAGATTTTCGGACATTTTCCTTTACTTGTGCTGTGAGACCTTGCTTTTTGCCACAATTCATGATTCTAGGTCAACGGGAAGTACCCTATAGGTTTTGATTTGTTTGCGAGTATCAAAATATGTCGCATAAATCACCATATTTTTTTATTGCGTTGACTTGGAAGCTTGACTTTTTAGAGCTTCAAGGGACCATAGACCTACGTATTAGATATTAATTTCAACTTGGTACCTCCATGCGTTCCTGAGAAAAAGGGTCTTGACAGACTGACAGACGGATACTCCTATAAGGGTTCCGTTTTATCCTTTTGAGGTACGGAACCCTAAAAAAAAACTCTCTTTTGCAGTTACGATAATAAGTAAGGATATAATGGCAACGGTCCGTTTTAAAACAAGATACATTGACAAAAATTTAAAAGAGTATGCTTAGATGGTATGGCCATGTTGACAGAATGAATGAAAGGCGACTAACAAAAGGTAATTACCTGGTTTGTATACGGTTAATGGTAATATCCTCATCCCCTAATAATTATATAACATAGGAATTGCAAGATATTAACAAACATGGTAACATAACACTGATGAAATGAAAATGTGGTACAGTCAGGGCCAATTGACGCCCTACGTCAATAATTATGTCGCCGCTACCACTGCCGCAAACCGCTGTCACTGTCAGACTGCATACAAAAGAAAGAGAAGCGCGAGGACACAACGCTTGTAATTTAGTGTAATCGAAAATAAAAAACCGGTCAAGAGCGAGTCGGACTCGCGCACCGAGGGTTCCGTACAAATATATGATGTTGATGATTTCTGAAAAACTGCTATTTTGAGACATCGTTTTATTTTTCCTGTAATCTTTACATAAGCTTCAAATATAATAATTTTCAGAATTTCAGAATAATTTCAGATTTTTATCTCTGCAAATTTCGGAGATAAGGGGGGGGAACGGTATTTTTTTTTACATTTTTCATCAAAAGTCGGAAACTATGCTGCCTAAAAAAAAAAAAAAGTTTGCGAAAGTGCAAACAGCGTTCTTTCATATGATACCCCACATGCCCTAGTAGCTCCGCTTTAAATTTATAAGACCCCGTTTCAGTCCCTTTTGCAAAAAAAATGTTTTTTTTTATTTCTTTCTTGCTTGTAAAATAGTTGGGCAAACGTCATCTAAAACTATTCTAAATTTCAAGTTAGATACCCAGGTGTGACAGACAGACAGACTTAGTCTCACCATAATGGTTCCTTTTTACCATTTTGGTACGGAACCCTAAAAACAAACAAGTTCTGTATAGAAATAAGACGTTCTTATTATTAATTAAATACCAACCGTACGTTGATATTTAATGCAGATATTTTGGATTGAAACTCAAACTAAAGGGTTAGTTTACCGTTAATTTGTATCGAGATTTTTTAATTAAACGGCGGTCAATCAATATGCCAACTGATTGATGATTTCATCTAAATCCGTTATTTAGATGAAATTTGGCACATTGGTAAAACATAACCTAGAAAAGGACATAGGATACTTTTTATCCTGATATTTCAAAGGGATCGAGACTTATGCGAGAGAAACCGTGGGGCGCAGCTAGTAATTTATAATGTTTACTTAAAATTCTTGCGTATTGCGTCATCATACTGAACAGACAGACAGTTCAATAGAAATCCGTTACTATTAATATATATAAACTATTGCGATGCTCCAGTCCAGCGGATTTCAAGTGGATTCCGAATATATCATAGCTGCGATCATATTTTATTGTAGAATTATAAATTCTGAGGCAGATGTCTGTAGTGTAGCGGCATCAACATCGCCACATGCGAACACCTGAGCTGAGAACGTTGAGCTGCATGATTACTGGCAAATGCTTGCACTGATTGGACAGGTCCACTCAAATTTGTGTGGTTCTTTCCTCAAAAGACCATTTCAGACACGGATCTACATGGTCCTCACATGATCTGACCAAGATTATGTCTGGACTTTAAAAGAGACTTTGACTCCTGAGTTTAGTCAGATAAGAAATGTCGGCTACATCTAGATTATTTTTTTTATTTTTTATATGACGTGTAAAAGTGATTCTAATATCCTATTTACAGAACAAACGATTTCATTTCAACGCGTCACACTGACGTCACGCAAAATCCTGCATCGCGAAAGCAGAGTTTACCGCGCCGGTTACCGCGAAAAAAAATTTGCTGTTCCCTACATTAGTGTTCACTTAATTAAACCGACAAAATGTATGGAACAGCTGATTTTTATTTCGTTATTTCAAGGTTGGTCCCATAGATTTTTTTTTTCAAAATTATGAGTTCAATGACCCCTTTTCGGGTTAAGTATAAACAATAACTAATGTTGTATATATGACGTCACAGAAAGAAAGATCATAGATAATGATTCTTCGGAGCTTTATCGTAAACGCAAATTAGTTCTCGACTCCCCAAATCTTAGTAGCGTTTCCATACATGTATTTAACTCATAAACTACTCTACTTTATTATTGTAATTAAAACTAAAAAGGGCAGGATGCGACAACTCCCGGAATCCATCAAGAAACAAGAAAAGGGCATTTTCTAAATATATTCCCATTTCCTGCCTGACTTTTTACGAAATATCCTAACACGGCTTGACGAGATAATTATGTCTGTTCAGGATGCTTCTGAACTTAAGTTTTATTATTTTTTATGTACCGAGTCTAAATGTCTTAAAATAATAATAATAATAAATGTACGTGTATATAAAAAACTGGTCAAGGCGGGTCGGACCACGCACAATGAAGGGTTCCGTAGTTGGGATGAATTTATCCCAAGAATAAACTAAACATTGTAGTTGAAAAACATGATCCCCATACATTCCAACTGCAAATTTAAGTTTGTACGCACAATATTGAGTGATTTACCATGTTATTTTAAGATCACAGACTTTTTATAAGTTTTCCTGTAATCTATAAGTAAAGAACTATTTTCTGTATTTTTATCAAAATTTTAGGCTCACTAGTTTCGGAGATAAAGGGAGGGGATGGTAATTTTTCATCTATTTTGTTAAATAATTTCAATAGTATGTATTTTAAAATTATAAAAAAAATTATATATAAAATCCCTAAAACAAACCCTTTCATTTTATATGTCACACGGTACAGTCAGCAAAACTTTTATTTTTAATTTTCTAATTTGCCCCCCAAAAGTGACCTCCTTAATCAAAATTAATTTATTTACGTAACACGTCCGTGTTTGGGTCACAAAAGTTCATATGTGTACCAAATTTAAATTTAATCGGTACAGTAGATTCGGAGCAGATCACCTGTGACAGATGGACAGACAGACACACGAGTGATCCTCTATGGGTTCCTTTTTTCCTTTTGAGGTACGGAACCCTAAAAACCGGCCAAGTGTGAGTCAAACTCGCAAACGAAGGGTTCCGTACCGCCGTACAACATCAGGCAAAGAATGCCGAAAAAAAACACGTTTCTTGTATTCCGTTTAATTTTTGGGGTTGGCGAATTCAGACATTTATTATAATTACTGCAGCGCCCCGCGGAATCACCCGCGTAGGTCTCGACCCCGTGGGAATATCAGGATAAAAAGTAGCGTATACGTTAATCCAGGGTGTCAGCTACTTCCATACAAAATTTTATTAAAATTGGTCCAGCCGTTTGAGCGTGAAAAAGTAACAAACACTCACAAACTTTCGTCTTTATAATACCTTTAGTGTGATAAGTTCAGAATCAGATTTCCTCACGATGTTTTCCTTTACCGCTGTCAGTAGTATCCAAGACTAAACTCAAAAAGTAGGTACATAAGAATTGAAAAAGTCACATTCATAAACACTTGCCCGGATTTGAACCCACAACCTCGTGCATGAGACGCGAGGCCTTAAGACGCAGATATATGCTAGTGACCTTGAGTGGTTAGCTTGCGTGTTCTGTACTGGGAGCCTAAAATGGACGCTTAGCAGAATCATAATTTGATCTGCGTACAATTCATACATCCCGCAATTCATCTGTTTAACAGCTGATATTTGACATTAGACTTCACTATAACAATTAATAATTTGTGGACCATTTTACGAAACTCCATACAAACTGTCAAACAGACGAATTGCGGGATATGAATTGCACGCAGTTTCATATTATGATTCTGCCAAAGCGTCCAGTTTGGCCCCCAGAGCTCACGCAACGCCTCGTACGTTCAGGCAGTAATAGGACTCGCCTATCAAGGACCGCTGTCCCCAATTTGACGCATCATTAATTTATTATACACAAAACAAAAGGTATTTTAATAAAACGCGTATACAAAACGATCAATAATTAAATTATCTTTAAATTGGCGAAGGTTTCAGAAAAATACGCTTGGTAGATTTTGCGCCATTCTCAGTTTTTTATCCGCGTTAGACATAACTTTACTAATTAATTTCACTATGGTAATATAAACATAATCTAAAATATTCACTTATTAAGTTATTGAGAACATGCTCTAATTTATCATATTATTTTTTTCAAATCATTAACACTTCTCGTTTAACGTGATCTTCAGTACAAAATCATTAAAAGTCGGTTATAGTCCCCTTAACCACTGGGCCATAATTATTAAAGACAACTACTGTCTCGTGTAACAGAGTCCAATTAAAGAACTACTTATTGTTTTCGTTAGATAGATGGCATTTATCAATGATTGTGAGACGCCATCCGAGGATAGATATAATTATACGGTCTATCATCAATAGCGATCTGTCTTTCACCGAAAATAAGTTATTGGGTTCGGCCGTTAGAGTTTCACATTACCGAGATAAGTAAAGTTAAAGATAGCTTTTAGGCGCTGACGAGAGGCAAATTATCTAAGTAGGCTTGTCTTAAACAAAAAAAATTGGAAAAAATGGAACCCTTATAGGATCACTTCGTTGTTCGTCTGTCTGTCAAGACATTTTTTCTCAGAAACGCGACGAGGTATCAAGTTGAAATTAATATCGAATACCCGCCGCAGGAGACGCCCCCCGCGTCGGGAGTCGCAAGCTGATTTCCGGCCACCGTAGGCGCGGGCCTGCGGACCCGGACGGTGAGCGATGGGTAGCTCGCCGTCCGATAAGGACCAGGCCCGTAAGTCTACAATCCCTTGGAGTTCTAAAAAAATCAAGCTTTTAAGTCAACGCAATAAAAAATACGGTGATTTATGCGACATATTTTGATACTCGCTAATAAAGCTGCTAGAATCAGCACAAGTAAAGGAAAAATTCCGAAAATCGTTCATTAGTTTTATCAAACAATTTTTTTTTTGCGATTACACGCTTTCATTTTAAGTTGGGAAATTGACCGTGGCGTATAACGGTGTGTAACATGTTTTTCAACTACAATGTTAAGTTTGTTTTTGGGATAAATTCATCCCAACTACGGAACCCTTCATTGTGCGTAGTCTGACACGCACTTGGCCCGTTTTTAGGGTTCCGTACCAAAATGGTAAAAAGGAACCCTTATGGTGAGACTAAGTCTGCCTGTCTGTCTGTCTGTCACACCTGGATATCTCAAGAACTACTAATGCTATCAACTTGAAATTTAGAATAGTTTTAGATTACGTTTGCCCAACTATTTTACAAGAAAAAAAGAAATTTAAAAAAATATACCTCTTTTGCAAAAGGGACTGAAAGGGGGTCTTAAAAATTTGAAGTGGAGCTACTAGGGCATGTGGGGTATTATATGAAAGAACGCTGTTTGCACATTCTCAAACAATTTTTTTTAGGCTGCATAGTTTCCGACTTGTGATGAAAAATGTAAAAAAAATACCGTTCCCCCATTTGCAGAGATAAAAAAAAGTCTGAAATTATTCTTTAAGATAGAAGCCTTAGTTAACATTACAGGAAAAATAAAACGATGTCTTTAAATAGCACAGTTTTTCAGAAATCATCAACATCATATATTCGTACGGAACCCTCGGTGCGCGAGTCCGACTCGCTCTTGACCGGTTTTTTTAATTTTGTCCCGCTTTCGACGAAAAAATAATCCCGTTTTTGTTACTCAAAAGGTCTCAAAATCCAACTTTGCTCGATGTAAAATCGGCAACGCTGCTTTATTAGACTTGCCCCCTATTTACATGGGTCTTAAATATAAACGTTACATGGGGTTAAACATAAGTGTACCTACTATATAACTCTGCCTACCCCTTCGTGTAATATAGGCGTCATGTAAAGTTAGCTTGAACACCGTTCTACAAAACGGGACTACGCACATTAACTTGCTTAGATCAAAAATAAACTATCATTGAATCAATAAAAACAAATGCATTTATATATAACACCAATCCAATCATAAATCGAATGTTATTTCGAATTTGGAATAGTAAAGCCGTTGGAGTGTTGCCAGCGTATAAAATGACCGCAATCATAGAAAACGGTGGAGGATAGGTTGTTATTAAATTTTTTATTGCTTTTAATATTTTTTATGACTGTTTTTTTTTATGTGGGAAGTTTGGTTGTCTGGTGCTTTCAATTTAACAGCCTAAGTGGTCACCAAGCCGTCTGCCAAGCTTTGCGACTTAGCATTTAGTAGAATCAGCCTATAATGTTCCCAAAGCTGGGGGAGACACGCCTCCTTCTCTATGAGAGAGATTCTACAAATTTTTGAAGACATGCCTCATGCCGGTTTCCTCTCGTTGTCTTCCTTCACGTTTTGAGAGCAGTGGTGATCAAATAAAACGCACATAAATGCGCATGAGAGTGTAAATGAGTGAGAGTTTATAAGAGGAAGTATAAAAGTGGCGCCGATGACTGAAAAGTTGTATGGGCATGAGATGCAGAGGAATGAGTAAAATGTCGTGAGGGAAGTGAGCAACGATGGGACTGTGGACTAAGTGAATGATGATAATTATGGCTAGAAAGGAAGTGACTATACCGAGATACGTCGGCACGGTTGGCGCAGTGGTTAAGCGATTGACTGCTGCGCTGCGTGTCGCGGGTTCGATTCCCGCACGGAACAAATATTTGTATGACCTGCAAGTAGTTGTTCCGGGTCTGGCTGTTTGTGTATGTGAGTTTAAATGTTTGTAAACGCACCCACGATACAGGAGTAATTCCTAGTGTGGGGCAAGGTTTTATAAGAATTATAAATATATATATCTTTCCTCAAAAGACCATTTCAGACACCAATCTACATGGCCTTCACATGATCTGACCAAGATTATGTCTGGACTTTAAAAGAGACTGTGACCTCTGAGTTTGTTTCGGCCTTTCTTCTCAGAGTAGTCAGATAGGAAACCCGACCTCATCTAGTTTTTAATGATTGACGTGTAAAAGTGTTTGTACAAACCTACTTACAGAAATAAAAATCATTTGTCATCATTTAAAGAAAAAAAACAAAAAAAAAGAAAGAATGTGTTTTGATTCTTTTCACAGGGCCAAGGCTATTTCGAAATTAGTCACTTAGACCAGTGGACGGACGCCCCAAGTTAGTTTCGTCTCTAAACATCTAATAATTTATGATAATAATAACGGACTAATAATAATAGTGAACTCAGCGATCATTATGCCGAACTCAGCGATCACGTCTAAATGAGTAGTGCTAATGATTTGAAAAAAATATATGTTAAATTAGAGCATTTTGTCACTAACTTAATATGTGAATATTTTAGATTATGTTTATATTACATAGTGAAATTAATTTGTAAACTTATGTCTAACGCGGATAAAAAACTGAGAATGGCGCCAAATCTACCAAGCGTATTTTTCTGAAACCTTCACCAATTTAAAGATAATTGAATTATTGATCTTTTAGTATACGCGTTTTATTGAAATACCTTTTGGTTTGTGTATAATAAATTAATAGTGCGTCAAATTGGGGACAGCGCTCCTCGCGTTGATAGGCGAGTCCTATTACTGGCTGAACGTACGCGTTGCGTGAGCTCAGTATAGAACACGCAAGCTAACCACTCAAGGTCACTGGCATATATCTCCGTCTTAAGGGCCTGATTCAGAGAGCGGTACTTCTGGACACGGCTCGCATTGTTAGGAGGTTTCTCTCTCTGGAGCCCTGACCGCCGGTAGCTTTGACCCTGTTCCCGATACCTGTGGGCCACAATTTTTTATATTTTTAAGTGTTTTTATATAAAAATATAATATTTAAAAATATAATTTATCTGTAATTACCTAATGATAATAATGTTTATGAGGAAAGTTTCTGTACGAATGTGAATCCTTCAGTCCCTAAATATACAATATCCACAACTGCGTAGCACACATGTTAATATTTTTGTTTACATTCCCACCATTCAACGCTGTTTTATTCGAACTTCTTTTTAATTTTCCTTCAATGTCGTCAACCATCTTGTTTTTACGCAATGACGTCAAAACCACTTCCTCAGCACTCACATGTCGAGTTGTTTGCGTTGGGTTAAATTAATTTTATGTTTATTTTTTTGCGTGATGATAAATTGGCATGTTTATCATTTATAGTTATCCTACTAATTTTTTGAAGCTTTTGGAACGAAGTTCCTTAGCTCACGATATACTCTGTTGGCGAATGAAAGCTAGATCGAAAAAAGTGTAACATTTTGATCGTCACGACACTTTTGCTATGTGCGTGTTTGTGTGTTTACAAGTTGTAGCGAAACAGATAAATAAAAAAAACTTTCGCCACATAAAACATATTTGTAGTTTAAAAAAAAAAACAAAATGGTATGAAATTTAAGAAGGGTCGAAAAATTTTAAAAATGTCGAGCTGAAGGGATTTTTTTTAAGTAATCTTAAATTTGTAATGAATTATCAAATTAATAAAGATGTACGCATGGACATTTGAAAATGATTGCAATCACCTGGTATTTCACGCGACACTGACGAGATTATATTTTCAAGTAAGTAAATGGTTTTAAGTTTTCTGAGCACAACGAAACATATTATTTAAATAATCACCTAGAATTTAAAACTAATATATTAAAGGTTATTTTAAAAAAAAAGTCGTTCCTGGATTCGACGTAGCGTGACGAGTCGTTCATCACGCACAAGATGCCGAAGCTGTACCAGGGAAACACCGTGGCGTGGTGGTCCTCTGCTGAAAGCTAGATAGGTGGACTTCTTGGCGGGAAAGTGAAGCGTCATGTTCAAGTTTTGTTTTATTTTCCAAAATTTGTGTTTAGCCGAATATTAATGTGTAATAATGGTGGATTATTAACCATTAAGTGTTTGTGAACGTACTGCACGTTCACAAACACTTAATGGTTAATAATCCACCATTATAGTAGGCAAATGAAACAAAACAGTGCAACATTGCTTTAAGTTCTCTCAAGAAGTCCCCGTAAGGTCTCAGTAAAGTACCACATCTTTACTGAAACTCAAGGGGACCGGGCGGGGCAATACATAATAATGCATTGAACATAATTCATTTCATCATTATACAAGTTCTGTAACTAACTAAAGACTTGGCTAAAAGGTCCCAGCAACCAGGCCATTGAAATATTATTTAAAAAAATAGAAAGCTAGATGGGTCGTACCGCTCTCATCCGCGCATTACAATGCCAGACGGAAGTCAGAACAGGCGAGTCGTTCGTCACGGACGAAATGCAAATTGATTAATATAAATTCAAATGACATAGTGTAACAAATTAAAAACTCCATCAAAACTACCAAGAGAGCATACAACGCTAAGAGTTACAATTCAAAAACAGAACTACAGACGAAGTTTAAAAAAAAGAGCAATAAAATAAGCATGTGTGCGTGGAACAGTATTTAAAACCGGACGCCGGACGCGCCGTCTTTCCTTTAGATCAGCTGTTATTAGTAGCATAGTGATGTGCGTTATTTATCGATAATAGTTTTCGGTTCTATTAGGGTAATAGTTTTGCCAGTCGTGTTTCCGATTTATAAGATTTGACGTTTTCCGATCGTTATTTTTAATAGCGGTAGTAATAATTTCGCGTTTCTATGATTTTAACATTATAACGTGTTACGAAATAGCAAAAATAATAATCTTTATTCTTAAAACTTATTTATTATGGTGGAGTTATGGGTAATTCTTGAAGCGAAAACTTTTTAAGCAACTTATCAAGCCTGACTTGGGTTCCGTACGTATTTTTCGGGTGACCACTGAAAATCAGCGCTGTGCTGTGGGTCCCCCATAGCACAGCATCATGCTGAGTGCAAGCCTTCTTGTCACAGTCATGACGTGCAGCTTCTGGCTATTTGTTTGTTTGTGATAGTACTTAGATCTGTTTTGTGTAACCTTCGGGTATTATATTACTTTTTATGTTTTAATACGCACGTTTTTTCTGTGACAATTAAAATTATTTTTCTTTCTTTCTTTAGTCGCACTTTGCGCTCTTTCAGTGACGAAACTGAACCGTCATGCTCGGGTCAGTGACGCTGAATCGTGTATACTCGGCTCAAGTCGTAACTCTTGACTAATATCGTGTGGTCATATGCACATACCCTATGTTTTAAGGCAATGTGACACCATAGTTTTTTTCCATGAAAAATTTGCCGTAACATAAATTAAATTGATAATGAACTATTAGTACATGCATGCATGCATGTATTATGCATTCCCAAAAAAAAATGTATGTCGTCTCGTGAACCACCTAGGCTGCTTAACCGGCTTTAATAAATTATGGCGTCCAGCCAGGACATAAAACTTATAAACTAAGCGACTACACTCTAAGCGCCCTGTGGGTACGGACCTTGGCTTAGGACGTCTCTGAGGGATGGCTGCAAGAGACAGACTGAATCGGATCGTACGAACTACTTCATAGAGTTACAAACGTTATGAAGGTGTTCCTACACACCGTCACAAGTTTGTATCTTCAGTGCCAGCATGTCTGTCAATCAGACACACAATTACTGTTTTTAAATTGATGAGACACTCCGCGTGTCACAGCCACGCGTCTAGGAGTGCGTAGTAAATGATGGCTGGTATTAATAGACACCATACGTATGACATAAATAAAAACGACCAAGAGTATTAACGTAGCTCACGTGTAAATTTATGACGTGTTCATGAAATCTAAAGAAATTTCTACATATAAAATACGTATTTGCACTGTATTGAGAAATGACAAATGATTCATTTCTGTAAGTAGGTTTGACAAACGCTTTTACACGTCAATCATATTTTAAAAACTAGATGAGGTTGATGTTTCCTATCCGATTACTCTGAGAAAATAGGCTGAAACAAACTCTAAGGTCACAGTCTCTTTTAAAGTCTAGACATAATCTTGGTCAGATCATGTGAAGACCATGTAGATTGGTGTCTGACTTGGTCTTTTGAGGAAATAACCACACAGATATGCGTGGACCTGATCAGTCTGTGCACGCATTTGTTTCAGTAACCATGCAGCTCAGTTACTCAGTTATATTAGAGCTCTCTGTGAACAAACTTGTTCAGGGAAGTACGACCCCCACACATTATTCTGCTGCCAAGCTATTCTGCTATCTTCAGGTTTGAAGAGCATGGCATAATCAGACAGGCCTCCTCTCGGTGAGAGGGTGTGGGCCGTATCCACCACGCTGATAGATGTCACATGTCTGCGAATTTTTGGTTCTAGGACATGCCGGTTTCCTCACGACGTTTTCCTTCACCATTTTGAGAGCAGTGGCGATGAAATAATTTACACAAAGTAAAGCGCCTGGCTGGGTTCAAACCTATGACCTACACTGGTCCACCACTGCTTTGAAGGACATGGGGTCGGGGTAACTACAGGTATAAATGAAACATAAAGTTTTTTTCTCTGGGATGACAATGCACCTGGAATGCCTTTGGAATTACAGATGTCCTTAGGCAGTGGTGAACACATATCATCAGGGCCCCAAGTCTGCTATTTTTATAAATTCAGTCATTCCAACACGATCCCATTGTCATTTTGCTAAAATTACGTAATCTGCTAAATTCATAATGGTCGATCATTAGTCGGTCAATGTTCTCGTAATAGAATTATGTTACTTTTATTGGCATTGTCGTATTGCTATTATTATAAAACCCATTAGTAGAAATGTCATTCATTTATCATTATGTACGAGATTACCAATAAATGCAATTTCTTTCAATGTAGTGGCAGTGGCCGACCATTGGAAAGTCATAATGACGCCATTATAATAGTAGATTACCAAACTTGTCAAAATCAACAATTATGAAATCAATGATCGACCATTCTGACACTATTGTAATAGCAGACTTGAGGCCCAGGTGAACCATCTACTGGTTTGCACCCAACAACTTAAAAAAAACACAACATCACGCCTATGATCCCCGAAGGCTTAGGCAGGTACAAAAGTACACCCATATTTCGCCTATATACGTTTAAGTCCCATGTAATAGGGGGCGAGCCTAATGCCATCAACCGGTCATAAATCCAGACACCGAACTGTTATTGAGAAATTCCTGATAGAAAAATCCAATATCACTTTGCCCGACCTGGGAATCGAACGCAAGACCTCATGGTCAGCTGTAACACTTGCTACCACTAGACCAACGCAACGAGGCAGTTATAAAAAAAAACAAGTGTGCTTTAGACCACAAGACTGACGTAACAGAAACCACCGTTCGCGTAACGCTAGCAAAAGAAGTTTTACTTCAAAAATGCTGCGGTCTTCTGAGTGTCTAAACAGCCAGAGTGAATTAAAAAAATACCCATTAAGCGGGACGGCCCGCGGCGATGACGCAGTGTGTTCCATGTTTAAAATTCAAACAACTTCCGTTCGCCTCGTCCGATCACACTTTTCATAACGCTCTCATCACGCATTCACCAGCTTACTCTCTAAGTCAAGCGTGCGTAAAGAAGTTTTACTTCAAAAATATTAGACTCAGCTCTAAAATTTATTTTTGTCAAGATAGTTCAAGGTCATTTGAGTTACACTGCGTCAAAATAGATCAAGGTCATTAAAGTTAGTCACGATCACGAGACAGGAGAAATTCCAAGTATTCAGAACAACGTTCGTTTTTAAGAATAAAATCGTCGTTTTTAAATCATACGGGCTAACAGCGTCCTTGCTGCTTCTGCTTCGGAAGCAGCCAGGGTGCTGTACAGGCTTGTGGATTAACCACAGAGGTAGTGTAAAATATGTTTTTGTTGTGTTTAGTAACTAAATATGTAATGATGGCATATTCTGTCTAGATTAAAAGCGTTTGTATTACACCTTACAGCATTTCATACAAACTTTCAAGCGTTTGTTTTTCGAAATGACTGAATCGATTTTAATGAAACTTCATACGCATAACCAAAATACAAAGGTCTAAAAAGTTAGTAACGAACATTTTTGAAAAATTGTGCTACAGCCAAATTAGACCGATTTTAAATTTTCCATAGAAACAGAGATTTCCAGTTATCTGTTTTTAAATAAGACATTTCGAAAATGTTCTTTACTAACTTTTTAGACATTTGTATCCTGCTTACGCGTATGAACTTTCATTAAAATCGATTCAGTCATTTCGAAAAACAAAGGGCTTGCAAGTTTGTATGAAATGCCGTAAACGCACTTAAAACCCTCTTTAAATTAATAATGAAAAACAAACATAAGAGCCTAAGATTCACTCGTCCCTCTGCATTTAAAACAATTACAACACGATTGTGACATTCAAACGTGACCACCACGTGGTGTTAGTGCGTATTACTCTGATTTATATTACGCTACGACGATAAAAATAGGTCACATTTGGCAGAGTGCTGATTTACTGTTAAGGTGAGATGGGTAATTTACTGGAAAAGGTGTTGATATATTCATAGGTGAATAACAGCTTCGCTTTTAAGAGTCCATAATACCTCAAATTTCTCGTTATATCAAAAATAGTGCAGCATTCTTATTTATTTTGAAATAAATTAATGGTAAAGTTGAGGATTAATGTTAAGTACTATGTTTGACGGAAACATGATTCCATATTTTTTTTTAATGACAGAACATAATTACAAAGTTACCTCCAAACCGAACAATAAACCGCTTGTATAAAAAAAAATCTTCAAATTAGATCATGGATAATAAGTGAAGTAAATATAAAGCAGATAAGTATTTACTATGTTTTTTTTATTACCATTATTTTCACCGTAAAAAGAAATTACCTAAACTATCGGCGCCTTGGAGCCTTTTTCTTGCCGGCTGTCTCGCTTGCTCGCGATGTGCGAGCAAGATCAAAAGTGAGGTGGCGCTAAGGTAGTATGAACTCGGTCGATTGTGTAATTACTAATTATCAACTGTATTGAAACTCAAAGCATAATACAAAATCATCATTTTCGAGTCATTTAAAAAAGGATGAGCCTAAAGGTTGATTTTTCATAGAATGTATGAGCATTCATTTTTCAAAAACCAATTGAAAAATAAATATGACAGTTTGACATAATATTTTCTATACAAAAGCTCTCAAACCGCAATCTTTATTCCTCAGATAAAAGTTATATGCCTTCAGAAAAATCAGCCTTAAGAATTTTGTATTTAAACTAGCGGACCTAACAGACGTTATCCTGCCAGAACAGCGCCACCTACCGGGTCCAATTGTGAATCAACCATCCAGGAAAGAACTCAAACACACACAAAAAAAAACATAAAAATTGGTCCAGCCGTTTAGGAGTTCAGTGACATACACACGTACAGAATAATAAAGATAATCTTTATCGTACCTCAAACACCTAGTAAAAGATGTCATAATTACTTCAAACAAAAAACCGTAAACATCGAACTTAATAACAACAACACTACCTCAACCCAACACCGAGATTAATTTACCGTAACAACTATCGATAAAACTCGATAAATTATCATAAATCACCGCTGCACGTCTCTACAGCGAACTTTCTCTAAATATAAGCGTCTGGCTGTGAATAAACACGTGGATTGTGTGATTATATTTAATTGAGGCACTGACCTTTACATTGGCACCGGTTTGCTTGAAAAGTAAACATGGAAGGATTTAAGGATTTATTTTTAACAATGAATTAAAGCGGACTATGCTTGGAGCTGGCTAGACAGTGCTATATTAAATAACTCGTGTATTCCCGTTGTCCCCGTACGCCGTGTCCCCGTCCTACGGGGACAGCGGTACTTCAATAAAATATTTAAAAATACTTCCCGTTGTCCCCGTGGTTTGGTTTTACATTAAAAAATATGTTTCTGCCACTCGCCGGCCGCTGCCGCGGCACCGCTCGCTCCGCTCGCTCGGCTCGTGCGTTGTGTGGTCACAGTTCTAACCTTTTTTTTTTTTGTTCATGGGGTGGAAAATCCTCATGGATGTCCTCCGCCCTGGGGCGGGCGGAGGGGTCTGTCAGACTCTTACTGACTAAAAACCACCCCAGTGTTCCCCTCCCACACTTGTCACAGTTCTAACCTAACCTAGCTGTTTCGATTTAAAAAAGGTTTACTTCGTACGATAAGGGGACAACGGGAAATAAATTAAATCACGTCCCGCTGTCCCCGTGACGGGGATATGGCAAACGGGGACAACAGGAATACATTAAATAACTAGCTGCGCCCCGCGGTTTCACCCGCGTAAGTCTCGATCCCGTGGGAATATAGGGATAATAAGTAGCCTATATATTAATCGGGTGTCAGCTACCTCGTTGAAAAATTGTATCAAAATTGGTCCAGCCGTTTTTACGTGAAAGAGTAACAAACATCCATCCATCCATACTTACAAACTTTCGCGTTTATAATATTACTACCTAGCTGCGCCTCACGGTTTCACAAGCGTAAGTCTCGATCCCGTGGGAATATAGGAATAATAAGTAGCCTATATGTTAATCCAGGGTGTCAGCTACCTCGTTAAAAAATTGTATCAAAATTGGTCCTGCCGTTTTTTAATAGGTATATGTATATCTTTATATTTAAATAATATTATTTTATTCCTCAATTCTCACTATTGCACCTACCACTGTTTGTCTCTGCATCGCCCAAAGGTTGACTGGTAGAAAATGCCTATGGCATTAAGTCCGCCTCTGTACATTTCTGTGCTTAAAGTATTAAATAAATAAATAAATAAATAACAAACATCCATCCATCCATCTATCCATACTTACAAACTTTCGCGTTTATAATATTACTAGCTGCGCCCCACGGTTTCACCCGCGTAAGTCTCGATGCCGTGGGAATATAGGGATAAAAAGTAGCATATATGTTAATCCAGGGTGTCAACTACCTCGATATAAAATTTTATCAAAATTGGTCCAGCCGTTTTTACGTCAAAGAGTAACTAACATCCATCCATCCATCCATACTTACAAACTTTCGCGTTTATAATATTAGTAGGAGTAGGATAACAGGAAACAAAGGCTTTAAATAAAGTAAATTTATTTCCATTTTCTTAAGATAGCTAAAATGAAGAGCTTCTAATAAAGTCGTGGCGCTGAGGGCGCGAAAATCTGGAACTTATACACATATCCCTGGCGTTGAAAATGTTAAAATGTCCGTATAAAACTTTATAGACTTGAAAGATGATGTTTGCAAGGAAAGGATTAATTTTAATAATACTTAAATTACTCACATTTAGAGTTCTGTAGCCGTAGAGTCCTTACGTACTAACAATCAAGAGAAGTCTTCATGATAAGAAATATTCTCCTTGATGAGATCTTTCCATTGGTTTATAACTTAACGCTATTATTATTTTTCTTTCTTTTCTATCTTTCTATTGTGCTTCAATAGAGACAAAATATCAACAAGCGCAGTGTGGAACGCCCCCAGCTGAACTTTTTTTTTTAAACGTTGCTTTTCAAGTTCTCCTGTATCGTGGGTTAAACTCAAACTAAAACAAACATTTAAAATTTTAAACTCACATACACAAGCAGCCAGACCCGGAACAACTACTTGTAGGTCATACACATATTTGTTCCGTGCGGGAATCGAACCCGTGGCACGCAGCGCAGCAGTGAATCGCTTAAGACCCAGATATATGTGACCTTGAGTGGTTAGCTTGCGTATTCTGTACTGAGCTCACGCAACGCGTCGTACGTTCAGCCAGTAATAGGACTCGCCCATCAATGAGCGCGTCCCCAATTTGACGCATTATTAATTTATTATACACAAAACAAAAGGTATTTTAATAAAACGCGTATATTAAAAGATCAATAATTAAATTATCTTTAAATTGGTGATGGTTTCAGAAAAATACGCTTAGTAGTTTTTGCGCCATTCTCAATTCTTTATCCGTGTTAGACATAACTTAACAAATAATTTCACTATGTAAGTAATATGAACTTAATCTAAAATATTCACATAATAAGTTATTGAGAAAATGATCTAATTTTTTTTTTTCTAATCTAATGATTAGAAAAAAAAAATTAGAGCATTGATGCTGTTGATGGCAATAGGTGTCTTTTAAGACTCAGATATATGCCAGTGACCTTGAGTGGTTAGCTTGCGTATTCTGTACTGAGCTCACGCAACGCGTCGTACGTTCAGCCAGTTATTACAGCGCTCCTTGATGGGCGAGTCCAATAGGACTCGCCAATAGGGCTCCTCAATTTGACGCATTACTAATTTATTATACACAAAACAAAAGGTATTTTAATAAAACGCGTATACTTATTAAAAGATCAATAATTAAATTATCTTTAAATTGGTGAAGGTTTCAGAAAAATACGCTTGGTAGATTTTGCGCCATCCTCAGTTTTTTATCCGCGTTAGACATAACTTTACAAATTAATTTCACTATGTAATATAATCATAATCTGTAATAGTTATTCACATATTAAATTATTGAGAAAATGCTCTAATTTAACGTATATTTTTAACACTACTCGTTTAGACGTGATCTTCAGTATAAAACCATTAAAAGTCGGATTTCCGTACAATGAGAGTTGATGTGTAGCCGTGTTTACTATAGATTAATCTCTGCCTACCCCTTTGGGGAATACAGGCGCGGTGTTACGGAAACGACAACGACCTCATCTAGTTTTTAAAATATGATTGACGTGTAAAAGTGCTTGTACAAACCTACTTACAGAAATAAAAATCATTTTATCATTTATAAGAAAATTCGAATTTCGCGGGCTACCTTAGCGCATCCCCCTTACCGTAATTACCATTCAAAAACAACACTGCCATTTATCGATATGCGTCTAACAATAAATCACTATAGCCCATCTCTACACAGACTACTTTTCTTGCGCGCGCGTGGTTCTCGTCCGTGGATCGTGGTTATATTTAGGCAAGACACTGACCTTTAGTTTTATGGATGCAAGCGTCTGTTTTTGTTCTAAATGTACTGCTTTTATTAGGGGCTCATGGCTAAGTTATAAGGGTGTCTACTTCGAAGCGTTACGGTGACGATAACCGACTTTTAATGATTTTATACTGAAGATCACGTCTAAACGAGTAGTGTTAATGATTTGAAAAAAATATATGTTAAATTAGAGCATTTTCTCAATAACTTAATAAGTGAATATTTTAGATTATGTTTATATAACATAGTGAAATTAATTTGTAAAGTTATGTCTAACGCGGATAAAAAACTGAGAATGGCGCAAAATCAACAAACCGTATTTTTCTGAAACCTTCACCAATTTAAAGATAATTTAATTATTGATCTTCTAGTATACGCGTTTTATTAAAATACTTTTTGTTTTGTGTATAATAAATTAATAATCCGTCAAATTGGGGACAGCGCTCCTTGATGGGCGAGTCCTATTACTGGCTGAACGTACGACGCGTTGCGTGAGTTCAGTACTCGTACAGAACACGCAAGCTAACCACTCAATGTCACTGGCATATATCTGAGTCGAATCGGCCGAATGTTCGGCCGTTTTATAACTTCCATAGTTTCCTTTTTTGACTTTGAATCCTTACCCGACTTAAAGTCACAGTTTTGAATTTGGGTTATCTCTTTGACTGTCGTTTTTAAGGTTCCGTAGTAAACAAGGAACCCTTATAGTTTCGCCATGTCCGTCTGTCTGTCTGTTGGCCTGTCCGTCCGTCCGTCTGTCCCCAGCTTAGCTCAGAGACGCTTAGTCCTAGAAAACTGTAATTTGGCATGGGTATACATATTAATCACGCCGAGAAAGTCGTAAAATAAAACCATGAAAAACATTTTTTTTTAGGGAAAAAATTATAATAAAAAATATCATCCCCGTTTTACGTGCAAGGGAGGTACCCTTGCACGTAAAACGGGGATGATATTTTTTTTTCTCATCTAATACATGGTGTGGAGTATCGTTGGATAGACCGTTCAAAAATATTGTGGGTCTGTGAAAAACATTTTTCAATTCTGAGATCCGTTTGCGTAATATTAAGCTTTAAAGTGCTATTTTTTGTTAGAGTCAAGTGTCCCCCCCCCCCTGCCAGCTAAATGGTTGGTTGTGGATATGTGAAAAAATTCACGACAGTAGTATATATAACGAAATTAAAAGGAAAACTATCACAGCTAAGTAGAGTTTACAAGTTAACGAGTAATCGTCGACCAACTTAAATTTGCAGTTGAAGAATTGACCGTAACGTATATAGATTCAACTACAATGTTAAGTATGGATATTTTTAGGATAAATTCACCCTAACTACGGAACCCTTCATTGTGCGTGGTCCGACACGCACTTGGCCGGCTTTTTTTTTCTTTTGTACGGCAAAAGAAAAAAAAGCCGGCCAAGTGCTCAGCCATTTTTTTTTTCTTTTTTGACGCTGGGAAAAATGCATTACGCATACCCACCCATCGGGGGATGGGAGGGGTATGTGGCACTCCCCGGAAAATCCGGTATACCCACTAAACGACCCAGCGGCGCTCCTACCTCGTCTGCAAGGAGAAGGACTGGGAATCCGGCAGAGCCATAACATCCAGTCCCCCGCTGACGACCGCCCGCCTTGCAGGCGGGCCCGACTTGCCCCCCCCGTCGGGGAGGGGCCCAGGAATGACCGCGAGCGCTCAGTCATTCCCGCCCGACGTGGATGGTGAACTGTGCAATGCAGGAGAAGGCGCCCCCGCACCCGCCTCCCGCTGTTTACCACCAGGGGGAATAAGACGACGATCGTACAATCGCCTTCTCATGCCCCGTCTTCGCCTGCGGAGCGGCGCTGCGAGAGGGTCGTCCTCCCGCACGCGCTCCGCGTCCTCCTTCTGCGACATTACGTCCTCGCAGAAGGAGGCGACCGCTGTCCAGGCCCCCTCGTTTTCCATCATCGAGTTGACGACGCTGGGAAGCGAGAGGTCCTGCCCGACCGCTGCGCTCAGACCGCGGCGCAGCTCGGACCAGGCTGGGCACACCTCAAGGGTGTGCTGAGCCGTGTCCTTCTCCGCGCCACAGTCGTGGCACGACGGGGTCTCCTCCCATTGGATCCGGTGCAGGTGCGATCCGAAACACCCATGGCCGGACAACACCTGCACCAGACGGAAAGAGAGGAAACCGTGGGACCGCTCGAGCCAATCCTTCAGAACTGGCCCGAGCGCGTCCAGAGTTCGGCGGCCGAAAACGGCAGTGGCGAGGTCCTCCGTCCAGTGATGGACGATTGCGTCCCTCGCCTCTTGCCGCACGGCCTCCCGCTCTTCTGTGGCGGGGGGCTCCCCTTACGCCGCGCCGTCCATTCGTACACTCTGGTCAGCACCCACGCCTTGAGCTCCCAAGGAGGGGTGCCGGCCAGAGCGCACGCCGCCGAGAAGCCCACCGACCGGTAGGCCCTCGCCACCAGCAGTGCAATGGCCCTTTGGGGCCTACGGATGGTAGTCCGCCCAAATCGGGGCCCCGTAAAGGGCCATGCATACAAAAGCCGGCATCGCGCCTTCGGATGCCGTACTCAGCCATAGTTAACCGTAGTCAAGCAACGGCCGAACATTCGGCTGATACTTCTGATTCATGTTCGGAGTAAACCCCCTGGCCGCACGGGTCGATCGTTAAGGTTAAGCAACACTTGCTGAGGATAATCTTTAGATAGGTGACCATCCATAACATACCGAGACCCCTCCGTGCCTCGGAAATCTCGTTAAATCGTTGGTTCCGGCTGTCTTCTATAGATCTTTGACAGTCGTTATGATGAGTGAGAACTTCAGATTCTGTCTGAGAACCAGTCTTACCAAGGGGCGTTTCAGTAACTGGGTTGTGGAGGTCAGATAGGCAGTCGCTCCATGTAAAATACAGGTATTCTGCTCCATCTGGTTAGACTGGGAGCCGAACCCAAAATAGTAGGGAACAGGCTAAGCCAGAGGTCGGCAACCTGCGTCGAGAGCCACACGCGGCTTCGATGTAAAGTTAGAAAGAAAGAAAAGAAAAAGAAAGAAAGAAAGAAAAATTGTTTATTCTGCACAAACAAAACTCACATTTCAACAAACATAAACTTAAAATACACACATACACAGTAGCCAAAACCCTCGTATCCAATACACAAAAAATTTTGACAATCATTTCCATTGGATGCGATTGGTTGATGTCAGGGCCAGGGACCAGACAATTTATATTGCGTTTACTAATAGATTATAATGTCTGTATCTAATCTGTTGTTGTGGTACTGGCTTGGTGGTAAGTTGTGGAATTCCAATTCCATACGCAAAAATTACCTGGCCTAGTTGATTCTTATTTATTTATTTAAAAATTACGTAAATAACACCATAACAGCTATAAGTGCCAATGCGATGCTACTACAATAAAACTTACATTATACTTATACTAAATTAACAAAAATAATAAAAAGGCCTCTAAATGTTTTCAATGCACTACAGTGCTACTACAGTGAATCTGTTCAGGCTGCAATGAAATAAATTTACCTCCATAGGAATAATATTTAATAATCTTATGGCTCTTGACAAGGGGGCAAACTTGTTCAGGTTTGTCCTAGAGCAAGACTCCAGAAGCGTAGGCGTGGGGCGACGCGCGCATCCGCATCCGGGCGGCGCGCGCCGCCCCAGCTCTGCCAGCAGCTCGGGCTGGTGCAACCAGCCGCGCAGCACCCGAAACACGAAGCTACAAATTGCGACGTCCTTCCGCACCTTATGTACACATTGGTCTCCGGATGAATTTGGACAAAACCAAGGTTATGTTCAACGAACACGTCACTCCGGGATCGATTGCTGTTAATGGCGGTGCTCTCGAGGTTGTTCGAGAATACGTTTACGTCGGGCAAACTTTGCAATTTGGTAAAAACAACTTTGAGAGGAAGGTTAACAGAAGAAGTCAGCTGGACTGGGCAGCATTTGGGAAGCTTCGTCGAGTCTTCTCGTCGCGTATTCCACAGAGCCTAAAGACGAAGGTCTTCAATGTCTTCAATTAGTGCCTCCTACCGGTTATGACTTACGGAGCCGAAACGTGGACACTCACGGTACGGTTGGTCCATAAATTCAAGGTCGCTCAGCGATCTATGGAACGGGCTATGCTTGGAGTCTCTCTGAGGGATCGAATCCGGAACGAGGTGATCCGGCAGAGAACCAAAGTTGTCGATATAGCCCACAGAATAAGTAAGCTGAAGTGGCAATGGGCCGGCCATATTAGCCGTAGAACCGATGACCGTTGGGGTAGACGTGTTCTTGAGTGGAGACCGCGAATCGGCAAACGTAAGGTAGGACGCCCTCAGGCTAGGTGGAGCGACGATCTTCGCAGGGTGGCTGGTGGCAGCTGGATGAGAGTTGCCGAGAATCGACCTGAATGGCGTGCAATTGGAGAGGCCTATGTCCAGCAGTGGACTGCTATGGGCTGATGATGACGATGATGATGATGACGCAAAGATTAATTAAGCATTATTCAATAACTGTAAGCATTATTCAATTATTGGATTAATTATTTTATTATTCTAGCAGCTAGCTAAAATGCATTGATATGTTTTTTGCTAAAAACATTTGTATGTTTTTATGTGAATAAAATATATTCGTATTTCGTATTTAAATTCGTTTTTTTTAATCAAAAATAAATAAGCAAATACCATATTATTGAAACTAAATGCTTCTCCGTCTCAAAAGGTTGCCGACCCCTGGCTTGGCAGATGATCATGATCTGCTTTTATTACCGTTACATTACGCTTGAAGCCCTGCAGAGGTATACAAACAAGGTAAAATTAAATTGGTAAAACGTGAAGGGCATCGATTTCTAAATTAATAACGTGTGAGTATTTTTGTGTATTTGTTTTTATTTGATGCAATTGGGTGTGAGTGAAATGACATCAATTGGTAACGAGGATTTGAACAGACTTTAACACCTAGTTGTTTGTTTCTTATTCTGCTGTTACTGCTAGTCATTCCGAAATCAACTTAATGTTCTCTGACATAAAGTCTATTTTAAATTAAATCGAAATGACATCAATTGGTAACGAGGATTTGAACAAACTTTAACACTTAGTTGTTTGTTGCTTATTTTGCTTTCGCTACTAGCTAGTCATTCGGAAATCAACTTAATATTCTCTGTCATAAAGTCTATTTTCAATTAAATCGAAATGACATCAATTGGTAACGAGGATTTGAACAGACTTTAACACCTAGTTGTTTGTATCTTTTAAGCTTTTGCTGCTAGTAATTCGGGAAATCAACTTAATTTTCTCAGACATAAAGTAGATTTTCAATTAAATCGAAATGACGTTAATTGGTAACGAGGATTTGAACAGACTTTAACACCTAGTTATAGCTTACTGAACGGTTGCCAATACTAATATTGCTACGGCCTTGCTGTGTAGTTTACTCGATTCTTCCGTTCTAATCCTCTTTTTGTAATATCATGCATGGTGATAGAATTACCACGTCATATCACGCATATACGGGGTCAACTTAAGTTAGCTAGCAAAACTCCGGAGACGTGTTAAGTATCTCTCCTAGGAGATAGTGATGGATTAATTAGCATTCGCATTCATTGTTAGCGTGTGAATGATCATTTAGCATCTAGCAAATTAAATGTAGTCGCGAAATTCTGTGAAATGCGAAGCGATGTACTTTTCTAAATAGTCAGAGCGTCGCGCAATCGCGCATGCGCGTGCAGCGCGGTAGCGTGGTGTGCTATAAATATATTTAATTAACTGCGAGTTGGCGAGTAAACTAAACGCGAACGCGATTTTTAGTTCGTTTAATATAACAAAATTGACATACTTCATTATTATCAAATTCAAATTCAAATTCAAAACGTCAATCAATTATCGTCATTAGCAAATAGCTTAGCAATAGCAATTAACACGCTAAGACTCAAGAGTTCATACGCTAATGAAATATATTCGAAATCGCATTAATTGCCATTACTACTAGGAGAGCAGCGTGGAGGGTTTTTTTTTTTGTTTGTTGGTTGGGAAATTATCAAATAACTTCTCCCGCTCTGGGCGGAGCGGGAGGGCGTGTCAGACTTTTACTGACTAAAACCCACACGTGTTCCATCCGTTGCCTGTGTACCAGGGCCACGATATCCCTTTCGGACAAACTCGCAACCCTGGCAGGCATTGGTCCTAACGAACCCCGTCAGTTGGTGCTGAAATCTCTTTGAGGCGCGCGTGGAACACAACGCGCCGTCGAGCCGGGCCTGTTCCTTATCGGACGGAGAGCTACCCATCACTCACCGTACACAAGCCCGCGTCTACAGTGGCCGGAAATCGGCTTGCGACTCCCGACGCCCGGGGCGTCTCCTGTGGCGACTAGGGGCGCGACGGCGCGAACCTTGCCTCTCCCTCACGCGTTCCGCCTCCTCCTTCGCGAGCATTACTGCTTCACAGAAGGAGGTGGCGGCCTCCCATGCACTCTCGCTCCGAACCATGGCCTGAACTAGGGCCGGACGCGAGAGATCGCCGCCGCCCATAGCCTCCGCGGTGGAGGGTTGGTTGGTAGGTTGAACATAATGATTTGAAAAAGATTTGATTTGATTTGATTTTTTTCTTTCGTACTCATTGCTCAAAGTGTGTTACTAAAACTATCATCAATTATCTCTGAAATGTTTATATTACGAGACTGTTACAAAAGACTGATATTTCTGCTTCATGACATACATTGGTAATGCCAAGTTTTTTACGTAAAATACCTGTAGTATAATAATAGATGCAAATTAGTTTTATGTGACTCAAAAATGTCACACTGTTCTCTGGCTTGGGGTCAGCTTCCAGTCTAACCGGATACCGTTCAGTACCAGTATTGTACATGAAGCGACTGCCTATCTGACTTCCACTACCCAGTAACTGGGTAACACAATACCCCTTGGTAAGACTGGTTGTCAGACCTTCGGGCTCCTGACTACTCATAACAACTGTCAAATATCAACAAATGACAGCCAGGACCATCGGTTTAACGTGCTTTCCGAGACACGAATGAGTCTCGGTAGGTAATGTATGGTCACCCATCCATGGGCCATCGATTAGTTCAATGGTTTATGAAATTGTCAAACTGACTTAAGGAATAAATATTTTTACGACATAACGTTACGTATTATATTCAGATTTCAGTTAAGTAATGTTAGAAGTTAAGTGCACATTTTTATTCAATACCGGGTAAAACGGGGTGAATTGAAATGCAGGGGTGAATCGAGACGCAACTATAAAATGGATTTTAACCTTGGAATAATATAGTTTGTTGGCAAGGCACTTCATCGTTAGTTAATTATAGTACAGGTAACACATTATAGTCCTTTTTGACAACAAAAGATATTATTTCAACGTTAAAATCCATTATAAAGTTGCGTCTCGATTCACCCCTGCATTTCTATTCACCCCGTTTTACGGTACCTATTGGTTTATTATACGTTATATTAAAAATAAAAACTGAAGTTTGATTTTAATATGGCTGGTATTTCTTATAACAGATTATATTATCCACATGTGTTTATTCAACATGTAAAAACTCTTTCCCTTAAGTGTATCAAACTGACGAATCGACGAAAACTAGCAAACACTGGAAAATGTCGAGTTAGCGCAACTGTCTAATCGGTAAAACTGACCAATCAGTGAAACTGACTAATCAACGAAACTGGCCAATTAAATAAACTGACGGCTGAGGGAAACTGACCAGTGATACGCGGACTCGGTGGCCGGTACGTAGTTAGCGCGCCTAAGTACATGGACTGATTTATCTGGTAATCTGTGGTATGGCTGCCTCGTTGGTCTAGTGGTCGCAAGTGCAACTGTTGAGCGTGAGGTCCTAGGTGCAATTCCCAGGTCGGACAAAGTGTTAGTAGATTTTTCCTTTTGGGAATTTCTCAATACCTAGCAATCCGGATTCTGGATTTATGTCCAGCTGATGGCAATAGGCTCGCCCCCTATTACATGGAACTTAAGACGCAGATGTATGCCAGTGACCTTGAGTGGTTAGCTTGCGTGTTCTGTACTGAGCTCACGCAACGCGTCGAACGTTCAGCCAGTAATAGGACTCGCCCATCAAGGAGCGCTGTCCCCAATTTGACGCATTATTAATTTATTATACATAAAATAAAAGGTATTTTAATAAAACGCGTATACTAAAAGATCAATAATTAAATTATCTTTAAATTAGTGGAGGTTTCAGAAAAATACGCATGGTGATTTTGCGCCATTTTCAGTTTTTTATCCGCGTTAGACATAACTTTACAAATTAATTTCACTATGTAATATAAACATAATCTAAAATATTCACATATTAAATTATTAAGAAAATGGTCTTATTTATCATATATTTTTTTCAAATCATTATTAACCCTACTCATTTAGATGAGATTTTCAGTACAAAATCATTAAAAGTCGGTTATCGTCCCCTTAAACATGACTGGTGAAATGTGGATGTAAGTAAGTACTATAGGTAGATCTCTGCCGATCCCTTCGGGGAATACAGGTGAGGTTATGTATATGTATGTGTAAATGTGACATAAGGAAAAAACAGTGACAATTCTGTGTATAATAATGAGAAGGAAATTATAAATAATTGCGATTAATCATCAATAAATCTATAAAGAGTGTCAAGTGGATCATTAATATTATGATAATAGGCGAATATCGGTTGGTGCCTGTCGTAAAGAATAGCAGCATCCCATTTCTTCCCGTGGGTGTAGTAAAAGGCGACTAAGGAACTTACTAAAGAATGAGCAGCAGCGTTCTATATGCATTTTAACACCATACTGCGATCGCCAACCCGGGCGGTCGCCAAAGGGGGGGTTTGCCATAATCGCCACGCTTGGCAGCGTGGCGATTATGGCAAACCCCCCCTTTTAGGGGAGGCCTATGTCCAGCAGTGGACGTCTTTCGGCTGAAATAATGACGAGGCGAATAAAGGAAAATTTTGGAGGGTTAATTAGGTTTTGTAACCGTTTTAGGTGTAAAAAAAGCATTTAGAAAGTTTGTGAAAGCTTTTCCTATAACGAAAACCAAATTTTCTTTTTTATTAAGTATATTATTAAAGTATAGAAGTATATATGGCAATTCATAATCAATATTTAGTTCTTTACAGAGAGAGATTTCATAATTTCGATTTTATAATATTGTCAAATTATGTAAACGGCAAAATATTTGACAGCCATTTGGGATGTTGCCAACTTTCAGAAAAAAAACCCTTTTCAATTCAATTCAATTCATTTATTCATCAAATATAAGCTAACAGTTTACACCAAATCGCATAAATCTATGCTAATTCTACAAATTTACATTAAACATTTTAATTACCACTTCTTAGACTAAACAACTCAATCATTATTTCTTCATCATTTCTTCATATTTACTCAATACTTTTATTGCATTCCACATGTAGATATTCTTAGGTGGTAAATTTATAATTAGATCATATGGACCCTGTTGGGCACAGCAAAATAAGTGAGTTAGGAGAGAGGAAGCATTTAAATAAATATACACATGTTTAGCGATTTCACTAACCCTTGAAGCTTGTATAAGCACTTATGCTATAGTGCGTACACTTTATCTCGACGTGTGACGCGATTGGCAGCACTGAATTATGTTCGTTATAAAAGAGTTCAAAATGGCGACTGACGAACACAACTGCTAATCACATGACTCCAAAATTCAGTGCTACCAGGTTTTTTTAAAGCAGTGTATCTCTTAAACCGTAAATAATTTTTCCAAAACAAAAACCGTATGAAATTTTCAAGTATTTTGTGCATACGGTGATGGAACTCAAAACATAATTTAATACATCAAAAAAATCTCTTAATTCATAATAAAAAACTCTCTTTTAAAAGCAGTTTCCCTTCGTATACCATAAAATTGCAAATGCCAAACTGCATCCAGTGATGGATTAATTGTTATTATTTAGTTAATATCTAATTATATACGATTTTATTTGCATTTTTACGCCATACGTTGTGTCATAGCGTATCTCTTTCTTTTGTATGCAATCTGACAGTGACAGCTGTTTATCTGTTGTCGGCGTCTAAAATAATGTTTGTGGCTAACTAACGTAATTAGAGTTGGCCGTTTTATGTTAAAGTAAAAATAAATAAATGCTTAAAATTTCCTAGCATCGTCAAATGATCAAAAATATTCTGGTTTAGCTAACCTAAACCAGGATATTTTTGCTTGCTATCCTATCTTGAAAAACTAGCCTCGTGTAACCCGGGCATCAAGGCTGAAATATACAGTAAATATTTAAAAGTCTGCACGAAAACTCTACATTATCAATCTATTCGTTATTTATGAAAATGTTATCCACAATATATCAATCTGTGGCTTATTGGTTGATTTGCACGAATTTATTCGGTGATCGGGCGAATCAACACTTTTAAATAATATGTTTTTTTCTGTAGGCGATTCGCACGAAGTTATTTTATTTGTGTGCGAATCAACTACTCAGAAATACGTAAGTATTAGGTGATTGGCACAATATTTTCTTTTATATTTACTCATAAATATTTGCTGAATAAATTATTAACTTGTACAAAAATAATTGGTAAGTGTCATTTCTAGTGTACCTACTTTTTTCATAACTTTATTGCATAAAATTCAAAATATGCCAATTACCTAATACGTATTTCTGGAATTGTCCATTCACTCACTAATAAATTAACTTCATGCGAATCGCCTACAGAAAATATCATATTATTTAAAAGTGTCAATTCACCCATTTCGGGCGAGTAAATTCGTGCGAATCGACCAATAAGCCCGAACTGTTTGTAAGATTTTTGCCAAAACATCTCAGCGATGTTTAAACATTTTGTTAGAAGTACCAGGAGCCTATAAATTAGGAAGAGTGTTTATAAGTACTGTTCAGTAAAGAGAATAAAGTAGCAGGCAATGTACCCGCAGTATATACACGTATTTATGTACCTACAATCTAACTACTTTCAATAGAAGTGTACCTACGCGTAATTATAACATTTAACTCAGTTACAAACAAAACCTCACGCAAAAACTACTTATTATACCGTCAATCAAAGAAAGAAAAACAAAACCAGACGCCCTGCACTGCACTAAATCAACCGTAAAACATATACATTTATATTAGCAATAGTCTATCCTTTACAGTAATTCACTCACCGAACAGTCGGAGGGACATCGCCGCGGTAGGCGGTCATGACAACACACGGCCGCCATGTTTAATTTCTTCAAGAGGAAAGGCGGGAAACCCGAGGCCGCGCCGGCAACTGCCGACGACGTCCGAAAATTCCCGAACCCCGACCAAACAAAATTAACATCAGTTACCGCGCGCGCGCAACGAAACGACACAGAGCACGAAAAATTCAACACAATACGGAAAGATGTAGTGAATTTATTATTACCTGAAACTGATTACAACAACCAGAAAACTGGCGTCGGTGCCATACTGCAGATTATGGCGGGAAAAAGAAAGAGGGGCAAACGAAGGAACGTGCGAACCGAGTCTTGCAGAATAAGCCCCCTGAAAGAGACAAATGTATTGCAAAGGAGCAACTCTGATCGGAAGGCGAATGACGTCGTTGTTCCCACACAAGCCAAAAATACTTCAGACGATGCGGACTTCGTCAAAGCTTTGGTACTGCAGAAATATTCTAAGAGCAACGAAAACAAGGAACACGTGTCTCTAGTGTACGTTAACGAGCCAGATTTGGAAGAAAAAAAACATGCGGAGGCATTACTACGAGAGATCGCGCGCACTATAGACTGTACTGTCGATAAATTAAATGAAAGCAAACAAATGGGAGGCGCTGACAGCAAGATTGATAGGAGTGAGCCTCTATACGAAAGTATCGACGAACGAAATTTAAATTATAGAAATGAATTAAAAGGTGAATTAGATAAATTATTAAACACAGATGGAGATAATAACAGTTTAGAACCTGACGGTGACTCACCGGGAATATCGAAGAAATCCAACTTAAAACCTCCGAAATCTGACACTGAAGGATGTTCTGACGATGACCGGTCTGACTGCGGGAAAAAAAGAGTTACGTTCAGAAAGCACATAGTCTTCGATGATGGAGAGCAACAAACTGACGAAGAAGTCTGCTCCTCATTCGAATCCCTTTCCTCAGAAGACGAGGAGTTTCTCGAAGATGCTGACGACATTATCTTCGCTGATAACACAACAGTTATCAACGTTAATGATTGTGACAATGAAGCAGTGACAATAAAAGTTGAAAGTCCAGAAACTTTGAAAAGAATCTCTAGTGATAATAGTGACAGTGGTTTTATAGAAATAGCAGATAGGAGTGAAGTGACTGACAAACTAGAGGACTGTGAGGAGAGTGGGAGTGACAGTGAAGAAGAAGTGACTGGGAGTGAGACTGAAGAAGAGATTATAGAGGAGATTGTAGAAGAAATCAGTGTCAGAGAGCCATTCGTCCTTGAAAGTGAAGAAAAACCTTTGGATGAGCAGTAAGTAGTTCTAATATTTATTTTTAGTCCCTGGAAATAAATATGCAACCCTTTTTTTTCGTCTATGAGAGTTGTTAAAAGTAACAAAGGAATTACACAAGAAGATTATATACATTTGGTAGTATCTTCTTGTATGGGCCTCGCGTAGTAGCTCAATCCCTCCTACAGAGAGGTGCTTGAGTCCCAGCAGTGGGAATATTATAGGCTAATGATAGTTTCTGTCCTTCCATCTGCTAATGACCGAATCATTAGTGTGTTCTATTCTATAAAGTTCACTTGGAACCTCACTCCAGTTACCGCATAAAATTCGTAAGTGAACTCATTTGTTTTTACGAGTATGTTAATCATCGCGGATTCTCAACGAGATACCGTTCATATACGAAGTGATGTTTAGAGAATAAAATGTCTGCTCCTTTATTGCAAACTTGCTTTTGTTCGCAACTTCGCCAGCGTAGCAGTTAAGACGCTGACAACAGATAAAGCGCGGTCACTGTCAGACTGCATACAAAGAAAGAGAAGCGCGATGACACAACGTTTGTAATTTATTGCAAAATATGAAGGAATTATCTATTTACTCAAAAATGAGTTGAATAATAAAAAATAAAAAGAACCAAGTTCTGCATTTAAATAAGACGTGCTTGTTAATTAAATACCAACCGTACGTTGATATTTAATACAGATATTTTGGATTGGAACTCTATGTAAAAGGTTAGTTTACCGTTCATTTGTATCGAGATTTTTTTTTCTAAACGTATTTTGGTAACAACCAAGATCTGAGAAATATGTTCAAGAATAACATATTTTTTTTCCGCTACCACAAACTATATAGATTTGGCAATTTTTTTGTTTAAGACAAGCCTACTTTTATCATTTGCCTCTTGTCAGCGGCTTAAGTATACTATATAACATACTATACTATCTCACTCGGCAACAGTGTCATCTATCTGTCAGTGAGAGAATTTTCAAAATCGGATCAGGACTTCCAGAGATTACCTCCTATATCCCAACCAACTGCCAACGATTCTGCTAAAAACAGTATTACACTCAAAAATACCGTTTACTGTTCAACAAAAATAAAGTACATGAATATACTGTTGTCACTGATATCCAGAGCTATAACTAAATACAAAGTTGTATCTACTACGTATAATATCATACATAGTGTTCTTTGGGCATGGGAGCGCAGCTAGCCATAATTTCAGAATAAATCCGTTAATGATTCGAATTTTTAGGACATCGCATATAGATAATGGTTATCAGAATACCTTTTAGATATTATAGTTAATTCTGCCGCCTCAGTATTCACAGAATAAGTGTTTTCAGTGAAGAATGCTAAGTGGTAGGACGACAGAAATAGAACTTCAATACATACAACAAAACAATTGCTCCTCGTCTATTTGGTGAGGCTTATGAAGACTTCAAAATTAGTCCTAAAGTGTGCGATAGCACTAATGAATTATGTATTTATGTACAACATAAAAAAAATACTTAAAGTACCTACTGTTTAAGTATTTTTCCGAGATACTGTCTATGTTTCCGAGATACTGTTTATTTTTCCGAGATACTGTTTATTTTTCCGAGATACTGTTTATTTTTCTGAAATACTGTTTATTTTTCTGAAATACTGTTTATTTTTCTGAAATCCTGTTTTTTTCCACTTTGATCTTATTATACTTTATTTCTTGTACAAAACGCAACCCTACCTACATCTTATCTTACAAACTACACCTCTTTATATTATTAGCGTAGATTGTACTAGCCAGTAATATTCCAACAGCAGAACAAAGGACTCTTCTCAAACAAAGAAGATAGAAGCATAGATCACCACGCGTGCTCACTGCGTGTTGGCAATCACTAAGACTTTTGTCGTAATATTTTTCTTTGTCATTTAATTCAATAATATGTTTCTACTGATGACTATTACAAATTGCGTCATACTACAGAACAGCTGATTTGTTCTGTTTTCCTAGTATTTCTGAGTAGATCTATCTGCCCTGCTAAGCCAAAAGGCACTATCTCTGCGGTACGCCCTTTTGTTTTTTTTGTACCATTCAATAGCTATAGCAACCTCGCATCTAATGATACTAGCCAAATAGCGACATCTAACTTAAGACGCAGATATATGCCAGTGACCTTGAGTGGTTAGCTTGCGTGTTCTGTACTGAGCTCACGCAACGCGTCGTACGTTCAGCCAGTAATAGGACTCGCCCATCAAGGAGCGCTGTCCCCAATTTGACGCATTATTAATTTAATATACACAAAACAAAAGGTATTTTAATAAAACGCGTATACTAAGAGAACAATAATTAAATTATCTTTAAATTGGTGAAGGTTTCAGAAAAATACGCTTAGTAGATTTTGCGCCATTCTCAGTTTTTTATCCGCGTTAGACATAACTTTACAAATTAATTTCACTATGTAATATAAACATAATCTAAAATATTCACATATTAAGTTATTGAGAAAATGCTCTAATAACATATACATTTTTTTCAAATAATTAAGACCTGGATTAGACGTGATCATCAGTATAAAATCATTAAAAGTCGGTTATCGTCGCCTTAAAGTACTGTTTAAGTGTTTTTTCCGAGATACTGTTTATGTTTTATAGACACTGTTTATTTTTCCGAGATACTATTTATTTTTCCGAGCCACTGTTTCTTTTTCTGAAATACTTACTGTTTATTTTTCCACTTTGACCTTATTATACTTTATTTCTTGTACAAAACGCAACCCTACCTACATCTTAGCTTACAAACTTCACCTCTTTATATTATTAGCGTAGATTGTATTACCCAGTAATATTCCAACAGCAGAACAAAGGACTCTTCTTAAACAAATAAGATACGAGCATTGATCACCAGTTCACCACGCTTGCTCACTGCGTGTTGGCAATCACACAGACTTTTGTCGTAATATTTTTCGTTGTAATTTAATTCAATATGTTTCTACTTTTGACTATTACAAATTGCGTGATACTACAGAACAGCTGATTTGTTCTGTTTTCCTAGTATTTCTGACTTGTGAAGAGATCTATACTGCCTGCTAAGTCAAAAGGCACTATCTCTGAGATACGCCCTTTTGTTTTTTTTTTATACCATTAAATAGCTGTAGCAACTTCGCATCTAATGATACTAGCCAAATAGCGACATCTTACTAAAATATTTAAAAAACCACTAAGAAGTTTTTGAAGTGAAACTTCTTTACGCACACTTGACAAAAGACAAAGCATGTATGATGTAACAAAGACCGGTGATTAGTATGTACATGTCACATTGTCGATATAAATAAAATGAGTTTGTTCTCGCAAATATGCTATCATGTTTATAGTTAATAAATAAATAATGATTCCAAACATTTGAATGCCAACTAAGAGAAAATGTATCTTAGTTAGCTCGCATTTTTTTCAGTGCATTTATTTCATCTGTGTGACAGCTAGGGTTTTCTAAGCTATGCAATGGTTTTTATGTTTAGAGGACCTCAAGCTCTGCAGTAGCGCTTGCGACCAACGAGGCATAATTATAATTAAACTACTTATTAATATCTTATGTCGCATCGTTTCGTTTCTTGGCTGTCTCATGTCTGTATTAGAAGTTAAATGTCATGTGTCAAGAGATAAAATGGTAGATTAATATAAACATTATTGGAGTACTAGGGAGAGAATACAGAAGAATACATTAGTACGGAATGAACGCCAACGACCACGTGACCACACATCACTACATAGTATAGAACAAAGTCGCTTCCCGCTGTCTGTCCCTATTTAGAGGCATGAGGAACAGGGTGTAAAGTTCACTCATCCTCTATAGAAAAGGGAGGTTCCTCCGACCAGACGGGTGTTGTGTCTGGTGGGCAACTGCCCGACGGTTGATGTCGGGACGTTGTATATATGCTAGTTGCGCGGTAAACTCTGCTTGCGCGATGCAGGATTGCGTGACGTCAGTGTGACGCGTAGTTCGTATGTGGCGATATTGATGCCGCTACCCCTATGTATGCTTAGATCTTTAGAACTACGCAACGGATTTTGATGCGGTTTTTTTTAATAGATAGAGTGATTCAAGAGGAAGGTTTATATGTATGATACATGCATAATATAGTACAGAAACACTGATAATTTTAGAGGTTTCTAGTGTGATGTCGTAAATAAACACATTTTTTGCGCTTACATTGCAAACGCTGGCTGAATACTACAGTATTGTATACCTTAAAAAAGTCCGCGATGGCATAATTATGTCTATCTCTTAGGGATAACCCACATTTACGCCCGTATTTATAGACCGTTACTCAGTACTCAAGCATTACTTAACACTAAATTCAACCAATCCAATGGCTTGAATCTAGTCTTAAGTAATGCTTGAGTACTGAGTAAAGTTCTATAAATACGGGCCTTAAATTTGAGCGTTGAGTGTTTTTCACATGGCCAATTATATGTCGCTCTTTCAAGAGTAAACTCTAAAGAAAACATGTTTGTATTGTCTAATGACATAAAAGTTGTGAACGTTGTAATACAGGGTCATTTTTAAAACGTCAATAACCTCTTAAGGGGTCATTGTACTCATCATTATGAATAACTTTTACTATGGGACCAAAACTGGAATCGCGAAAAAAAAACCAGCTGTTCCCTACATTTATGTTCGAATAATTCGTTAAAATGTAGGGAACAGCTGCTTTTTTTTCGCGATTTCAGGTTTGGTCCCATTGTAAAAGTTGTTCATAATGATGAGTACAATGACCCCTTAAGAGGTTATTGACGTTTTAAAAATGACCCTGTATAAAGACATTCTGTAGTACGAGTATATTTAGTATCAGCATCGACCCGTGCGAAGCAGGGGCGGGTCGCTAGTTTCCTTATAATGTTAAAAAGTTGCTCTACAAACAACTAACTTCGTTGTTCATGCACCTCTAAACTCAATTTATAATCTGCGATGACAAATCTTGGCTGAATATCACATGTTCGTAGCTTCTTACGCACTTAATTTAAAAAAAAAACTAGAGCGCATTTCAAAAAGCATGTTTGGATGTGTGTCAATATTATTAGACTCGTGTGCTGTTGTTATTATTTACTTAACATAAATACCCTCTTATTACAAAACAAGGTTTATCTTCAGACCAAGGTTTAAAACATGGAGCCATTATTGAATTTCGAACTTTATTCCGACTATGGTAAAGTTCCTAAACACAAAACTGACAACTTAGTACCCCACTAAGTTTTCAGTTTTGTATAAAGAACGGTATTTCAATCACTGTTACGTTCTTATTACAAAAACTGGCTCCATGGTTTAAGCCATGTCAAAATATAAACCTTGTTTTGTAATAAGGCGGATAATGTTCCCACTGCTGGGACACAGTCCTCCTCTCTGTGAGAGTGAGTGGGCCGTAATCCCCCACGCGGGCCCAGTGCGGGTTGGTAGATGTCACATGTCGTCGAATTTTTAGTTCTAGGACATGCCGGTTTCCTCACGATGTTTTCCTTCACCGTTTTGAAAGCTGTGGTGATGAAATAATTTACACAAAGTAAAGCGTCTGTCTTGGTTCGGACCCACGACCTACAACTTGGAAGTCGAAGCCGTTACCACTGGGCCACCTCAACTCTGTGTGTAAGCTGTGATTATTTATTGGCATGTATCAAATGCATAATAGCACCTTCCTATTTCTTCCCGGGGGTGTCGTAAAAGGCGACTAAGGGACTTACTAGAGAATCGGCAGCAGCGTTCTGTATGCATTTTAACACCATACTGCGATCGCCAACCCGCCTGCCAAGCGTGGCGATTATGGCAAACCCCCCTTGGAGGAGGCCTTTGTCCAGCAGTGGACGTCTTTCGGCTGTAATGATGACATTAAGACGCAGATATATGCCAGTGACCTTGAGTGGTTAGCTTGCGTGTTCTGTACTGAGCTCACGCAACGCGTCGTACGTTCAGCCAGTAATAGGACTCGCCCATCAAGGAGCGCTAGGTCCCCAATTTGACGCATTATTAATATATTATAGACAAAAGAAAAGGTATTTTAATAAAACGCGTATACTAAAAGATCAATAATTAAATTATCTTTAAATTGGTGAAGGTTTTAGAAAAATATGCCAGGCGGTAGATTTTGCGCCATTCTCAGTTTTTTATCCGCGTTAGACATAACTTTACAAATTAATTTCACTATGTAACATAAATATAATCTAAAATATTCACATACTTGTATTGAGAAAATGCTCTAATTTATCATATATTTTTTTCAAATCATTAACACTACTCGTTTAGACGTGATCTTCGGTATAAAATCATTAAAGTCGGTTATCGTCCCCTTAGTACTTGTAAATAGGCCACTAAAAAATTCCTACTCAGCCATTCTACGAAATACAATTTCATGTGCACCAACATCAAACATCTGTCTCAAACTGAGTTCTATCATAATGTCCTCTATCTTGTTCGTAGACTAAACAGACTAGATAACAATTTGCGTGGAAAAAAAAAACAAGCAAGCCTTACAGTAGGTAGTCGCATATATTGTGTGTAACATCTGACATCTCACTCACGGTAAGAAGCAGAAATTAACCAAAGCTAAATACTGGAATATTTACACGAATAATTATTAATTACTGTGGTCGACTGGTCGAAATTCGACCCCCTCTACTTACAATCTACAACATGTACTAGAATTACAAGAAGAGCACCCTCTTAGGGGTCATTGTACTCATCATTATGAACAACTTTTACTGTGGGACCAAACCTGAAATCCCAAAAAAAATCTGCTGTTCCCTACATTTTGACTTTGACTTATTAGAAAATAAATGTAGAGAACAACAGATTTTTTTTTCGTGATTATAGGTTTTTCCCATACTAGAAGTTGTTCATAATGATGAGTACAATGAGCCCTTAAGAGGTTGTGCGTTAATTCCGGGGCGTATTGTATACAACATTATTTTGAGTATTTGCGAAACCCGAAACACGTGTCTAGTATTTATATGTAAAGAAACTATAGTACAAAATTTCAAAACTGTATCATGAAAAATCACAAAGTTATAAGGTTGTTATGTTACCGGCTTGTCCGTACAAAAACATGCTAACGGCGGGCGCCCCCGCGCCTCCAGGGTCGTCTTGCGCTCATTGATAATAATTTGGCAGTAGGTATCTAACCGTACGGCGATTGTATTGCAAGTAATTAAATGGTGATAACATTTTCCATCACACTTAAATATTTTTGGGACTAACTATAACATGGTGTAAAAATTATTGAAATCGATTCAGTTCCTTATTCTGAACAAACTGTATTCAGGTTTCGCATAATTATACTAAAAATAATGTTGTATAGTACTTCCTAATTCCATGAGTACACAAATTCGATGCTATTCTAAAGTACGTACCTACTTGTGAGTCCGGATTTGTGCCCAGTTGATGGCAATAGGCTCGCCCCTATTACATGGGACTGAAACATAACTGGCAAAATGTCGGCGTACCTTATTAGGTACGTACACCTCTGCTTAACCCTTTGGGGATTACACGTGGATTACATCATGTTTGACAGTCTTTACTTTGAGTCAGAAGCCCGATAGCCTGACAACAACTCATACCAAAGAGTATATCGTGTAACTGGGTTAGGGACGTCAACTGCCAGGGGCGACGGCTTCATACAACCCCATTCCTACCGGCTTCTCCTCTGAAGAACTACTAGTAGAGTTTACTATCCTACTACCCTGGATTAACATATAGGCTACTTTTTATCCCTATATTCCCACGGGATCGAGACTTACGCGGGTAAAACCGCGGGGTGCAGCTAGCTATAATATACATCTACATTGTCACATTACAATAAGTAAATCATAAGATAAATAATGCGTACCTATCCATAATCTATCCTAAATCGAGAACGCACTTATCATCAAAAATTCCGACGAATTAAGATGGCGTTAAATAAAGAAAAGTAAAGGAATGCCAAAAAAATTTTTTGAGGTAATCAATTTTGATACTATTTTGAGTTTATGTCAACTGAACAATTTTTTTCTTCGGCTTCCTTCTATTGTAAGTTGTAGCTTCGCCACTGATAGGCAGTCATTTCAGCCGAAAGACGTCCACTGCTGGACATAGGCCTCCCCCAAGCACCGCCACTTCAACCGATTCTGTGCTTCCCGCATCCAGCGGATACTTGCAGCCTTCACAAGGTCATCGGTCCGGTGTTTTTCAATTTTGTAAATGTGAATACCATGGAGCCGTTTATTATGATAAGATGTATGTTGACTTAAAAAAGCGTGGCAGTTGAGAGTATGTCTCACTTAAATGTCTCGCTGATGGTGGCGCGTGTGTTGGATCATTCGGTTCCCTACAAAATGGTTGAGTTGGATGGTGCTGAACCACGCGTCATGTTCGTGAACGGGCGCCGTCAGTTGAGAGTGGTCTTCTCTTAACTGCCAGGGCTTATGTATCTGTTTTTTAAATAAGTAATTTAATTTTTTACATTGTTCTCACATAAAGAAGCAGCAAGAATATTGTACCCAGGATTTTGTAATATCTTGATTTAAAAGAGTGTCCTTGGAGTTTCTCGCCTGTTCTTCTCCATAGAGATCTACGTTTTGGAATGGGCAAATAGCTTTAACTTTCTGACTAACTGACCGACTCTTTGGCAATTCAAAAGTGCCTGTAATAGGTTTAATTGAAATAAATGTTTTGAGTTTGAGTTTGACCTTATAAGAAGCCTTCCAACGCTACGTCTTTTGGTACACGGTCGCCACTTCAGAACCTTTCGGCCCCATCGGCCATCAGTTCTGCGAGCAATGTGCCCTGCCACTTAAATTTGACAATTCTTCGGCACATTCTTAGACAGGCAGTCGCTCCGCTTAAAATACTGGTATTCAACTGCGTACCCGGTTAGACTTGAGGCCGATTAACATAGTTAGGAAAAGGCTAAGCAGATATATCGATAAAGTTGGATAAAAACGCTAGTATAATCAAAAATCATTCAATGAACCGCCTATCGCAGTCCACTGCTGGGCATAGGCCTCTCCCAGGCTGCGCCACAATGCCTTGTCCTCTGCCTTCCACATCCAGTCTGACCCAGCCACCTTCTTAAGGTCGTCGGTCCATCTAGCTGGGGGGCGTCCCACACTACGCTGCCGATACGCGGTCTCCACTCCAGGACTCGTCTTCTCCATCAACCATCGGTCCTTCGACAAACATGGCCAGCCCACTGCCACTTCAGTTTGCTTACTCTGCAAGCTGTGTCGGTAACTCCGGTTCTTTTCCGCATAATTTCATTCCTGTTTTAAAAAAAACATTATCTTGCCAATAACATAATGAAAATATTTCCAGAACGTTATGTTTAAATTCTATATCCTCCTGATTCTTAGTAAATAATTTTATTCCAAGGCGTCTGTGGCAAGGTTACCGGATCAATTTCAGCATTTAGATTTAAACATTTATAATGTATTTACCCAAAACACGTGTCTAGTATTTTTATGTAAAGAATTTATGTACAAAATTTAAATACTATCATGAAAAATCACAAAGTTATAAGGTTGTTATGATACCGGGTTGTTCGTACAAAAACATGCTAACGGCGCAGGGTCGTCTTGCGCTCATTGATAATAATTTGGCAATAGGTACCTAACCGTACGGCGATTGTATTGTAAGTAATTAAATGGTGATAACATTTTCCATCACACTTAAATATTTTTGGGACAAAATATAACATGGTATAATAATTATTGAAATCGATTCAGTTCCTTATTCTGAACAAACTATATTCAGGTTTCGCAAATATACTAAAAATAATGTTTTTTAAACTAAAAACATGACTACTGAAAAAGATAACATATCTGCCTTGTCTTTTCCGTTGTGGTCAGCTTCCAGTCTAACCAGATGCGACTGCCTATCTGACCTCCACAACCCAGTTACTGGGTAACACGATACCCCTTGGTAAGACAGATTGTCAGACTGTCGGGTTTCTGACTATCCGTTACGAAGATGCTTAGAGATACATCATTGTTATTGTCACCGTGCATTTGATTGAGGGACTCGTAGTCCTGCATGTCGGTTCTGTACCATCTCACCGTGAAAACTTATGTGAAGTGAGCGTGGAGTGAGCTGTCAGTGTCATCCCACCTGCATGTCATTCTGTAAAAATCTCACCGTGAAATATTGCATGGAGTTCGCTGTCAGTGTCATCTCACTGATGCTAGGGATTGACCAAGCATTATATTTACAATCATATTCGAGATTTTAATAATATATTTTTTTATGCTAATTTTGCCTAAACATGGTGTCTAAACATTACTAATTAGGAGGTTTTAAATAAAGTAACATAACATAAACTCACTTTTGTATTTGTTCCTTTTTTTCTAGACTAGTCCTTAAACATTACCAGCTTTGAAATATTATAAAATCTCGATTATGATTGTAAATGTAATCCTTGGTTCATCCCTAGCATCAGGTGGGATGACACTGACAGTTCACTCCACGCTCACTCCACTTACATTTTCACGGTGAGATGGTTACAGAATAGCATTGCTGATGTTTGGGATAGACCGAGTATTACAATTTTGTATGCTAATTCTGTTGATCATTTTATATTATTTCAAAGCTGGTATTTAAGTGTCCGGTACACCTCTGTCTAACCCTTCGGGGATTAAAAGCGTGATGTTAGGTATGTATGTAAAAACTTAAAAAGCTGGAGCGGGAAGTCTAGACTAAGAGCCATGACACTAGACTTTTTATAACAAACAGTTCAGAGTTCAAAAAATGTAATCCTACAATATTTACAGTATCAAATAACCAGTTATTGTGAACAAATTACAGACTTACACTGTATATTTATTTTCGCGCGCATTTTTGACGTTTCAAGGTCGCCATATTGGCGTTTGACGCACGGAGTGAGTCATGCGTGTTCTAAATTTGAAACAAAGAAAGTTTGCGGAGTTCGGTTTAGTAAAATTCTTTTGTTTTTAAATAATTACATAATTATAGGGAACAGAATAAATAACCAGAATTGTGCTTATTTTTCTTTGTGTAAATATTCTGGAGTTTTCGTAGGTCATTAGCAAATAGAGCATTTCCCCAAGGGTAGTACATTCAACGGCACATTGCACATCCATGCTAACAATTTTACATTCCCATGGTGTCTTTATTCGAGGGAGAGGCAAGGTTCGCGCCCTCGCGCCCCTAGTCGCCGCAGGAAACGCCCCGGGCGTCGGGAGTCGCAAGCCGATTTCCGGCCACCGTAGGCGCGGGCCTGCGGACGGTGAGCGATAGGTAGCTCACCGTCCGATAAGGACCAGGCCCGGGTCGACGGCGCGTCGTATTCCACGCGCGCCTCAAAGAGTTGTCAGCACCAACTGACGGGGTCCGTTAGGGCCAATGCATGCCGGGGTTGCGAGTTTGTCCGAAAGGGATATCGTGGCCTCGGCACACAGGCAACGGAAGGAACACGGGTGGGTTTTAGTCAGTAAGTAAAAGTCTGACACGCCCTCCCGCTCAGCCCAGAGCGGGAGAAGTTATTTGATAATTTCCCACCCAAAAAAAAAAAAAAAATGGTGTCTTTATTCCGTAGCAGTAAGGTCGGTTTTCGTAATGCATGTTACGACTACTCATATGCGTTTGACTAAAAAGGGGATGAGATTCAGACAGACAGACATGGCGAAACTATAAAGGTTCCTTGTTGACTAAACCTAGGGAACCCAAAAAAAGAATAATTAAAGGCGGTTTTTTGCTCGATCTTAATATGGCACTGAACCCTTCGTATGCGAGTCCGAATCGCACTTGGCCGCTTTTTTATATTTAGAACTTTATCACCGTTGGAATGAAGTTCGTAATTCAAAAATGCCTCGAAGGTTTAAACCTTGGTTTAAAGATAAATCTTTTGTAGGTATGTGCAGACTGTGGTTTTATTAGAACGAAAGAAAGAAAGAAAATACATTTATTTAGCATAGACTAAAAGGCACACAATTATAACAAAACTGCGATGGAAAAAAATAATAGTAAAGTGTGCATCACGGCTGCGCCAAAAAGACCCAGTTCAGCAAAAAATATTTATTAGGAAAACGACTACTTTTATTTTTTTATTACTAAAGCTAGGTAGGTTTGGTAGAAACAGTTATTGTTTCTGCTAAACCTAGGAGCAGACCTTCGATCAACAATACCAACTAGATAACGGGTCACGTACAAAATCAAAGCTAAATTCTGTCCGCGTGAATATTATACTTAAACAGCTACATTTCAACCATGGCACCTAGTAATAAAGTCTAAAATAATCTACTCTATGAATCTACTGTTCTGTTACACAAAAGTTTGCGCGTGTATTGCCCAACCTTGGCCAAACATTTGTAGCGGTGGTTTAAAATCGGTAATTTTATAAAAAAAATGATATTATTTGGTATTTTAAAGCTTAAAATATAACTTATTCTACCGAATGACACTCCGGCCGTGAAATTGCTTTTTCGGGCATTTTTTTTTCTACTTTCGCTTACACATTGTGGCATTGTGAAACGTGTTTACATTGGCTGTGTTTCAAGCGAACTAAACAAAATAAGAGCTCACGTCTCAAGTGCGCTGTTAATTACCGACCCGATATCTAGTTGGTATTGTTGATCGAAGGAGCAGACTGTAGGTATTGTGTACAGACTACCTTGTTAAGAGCGTTTACACCTTACAGCCCTTGTTTTTCGAAATGACTTAACCGCTTATAAAGGTCTAAAAAGTTAGTAAAGAACATTTTCGAAAAATAGTGTTACATCCAAATTAGACCGATTTTAAATTATCCATAGAAACAGATTTCCACGTATCTGTTTTTAAATAAGACGTTTCGAAAATATTCTTTACCAACTTTTTAGACCTTTGCATCCTGCTTATGCGTATGAAGTTTTATTAAAATCGGTTCAGTCATTTCTAAAAACAAGGGCTTGAAAGTTTGTATGAAATGTCGTAAGGTGTAAACGCTCTTATAGCAGTTATATTACTGGAACATCGTCAATCTTGCAATGCTCCAGTTCTGCCTAGATTATTTCATAAATAAATTTCTTGATTTGCTAGTCATAAAAATGTCCGCAGTAATATGAAATGTTGTTTTCCATAATAAACAGAGATTCGTTAGAAAAATATACCAGCAAACAGGGATTACTATTGGCATCTTTTATTTAGTTGTAGGATATTTGCGCGAACCTACTTGGACGCTCCAACGGCTGAATGAAATCTCTAACCCCCCCCCCCATCTAACTTGTGAGGAGATGTAAGGAGTACGCCGTAGCTAGGGTTTGCTATATCCGTTCATTTTTACTATCCGGATAATACGGATATTCATATTATTTTTTTTGAATATCCGGATAATGCGGATAATACGAATATTTTTCGTTTTTATAAAATCACAATGTTCCAGGCATACTGCCAATCATTTTATTCCTGCACCCTGTGGGTCAGCTGTACTCAGCGGGCACTCAATGCCCTTCGTGTACAATATAATAACGCCTTTAGGATGCTGATGAAACATGCTAGACGCACTACAGCATCTCGATAGCCCCTATCGAGATGCTGTAGTGCGTCTAGCATGTTTATGGAGGCTAAGATTGATGGCTTTCATGAGAAAGAGAGCGGCCTCCATATTGCACCGTATCCGAGCAAGCTCCAAACTTCGCAGTAGTGTAGTAAAATAAATAGTAAAATAAAATATGTAGGTATGTTGGTATCGGGGCTTCCCGGCGGCAGCTAGTGAAGGGAAAGCTACCTTGTCGACGTTGTCATATTTCACGTAAGGGTGTTTTACATTAATAATCGTGACTTTGCTGAATTATTTTGTATGAACAATGAAAAAAAAAATAACGAAGGATTGGAACATAACTCATATGCCAGTTGATTCTTTGATATGGCCTCAATCATACCCTAGAGTTATGGGATATCAAAAAAAACACGTTGTATAAACGGTTGAAGAACACTTCCCGTGACCCAAAGGCTGGCTTTTACCTTGGCCAGAGGGTAAGCATTGCCATACAACGTGGCAATGTCGCCAGTCTCTTGGGTACATTACCAGTCGATACGGAAGAATTATTGACGCTTCATTTTAGTTTGTTTAAGAGGTGTAGACAACGGTTAGGGCTCCCCAATGTCGCAGATGACACCATGTTCGTGTCATTGGGGTGGTCCAAGTTACCTATCGAAATAAATACTTAAACCTAGTGTCAGTGTTCTCGTTTATATTAAAGCAGTCTTTCTCAAAGTATATAGGCGCCTTTTCGGAGCTGAGTTGTACAACATTTTAAAAGAGTACCGGTGGAGTTTCTTGCCCATTCTTCTCCATACGAAACTACATTTTGGAAAAGGCGACTAGAATCCATTCTATTTTTTTTGTAAATATTGACCCTATCCCTGGCCGTACCCCTGGTGGTACGGTGCCTATGGAAGATAAGGAGATGTTGCCCTCAAATAAATTGATATAAGGACAGGAGACTGATGATGATGAGGCTTTCAGGAGGCAGTACAAGGCTAATTAAAATATGCCAATTCAAGTAGATAAGCATGTAAAAAAAAAAAACATCGTTATTTATTTATTTTAAGTATATTTATTTTTAGTGTGCATTATTTTAGTTACACATTGCATAGGTACAGTTTCCTGCAAAAGACGTGACCAGTTATAATTATTTATACAATGTTTTATGAAAACAATGCGTGTTGCGAAAATAACAGTGGAATAATAAGTTTATTTTAGATTTTCAGCGTATATATAATATTACGATTATAATAATATTGTTGCAATACGGAGAATGATAACAATATGAACAATACTCTAACAGATTGTTATCAGGTTTTGTAGAAATCGGTGGCTATATTTATTTTTATTCCTTGATAACTAATTTCCTCCGTGCCTCAGAAAGCACGTTAAGGCCCGGACTCAGTGGCGGATTTTCACATTTGCCGCCAGTATAGTATTTAAAATTTTCCACCCCTAACGACCTCTACAATTTGATACGTTACCTAATTCACAATACTATTTAAAAATAAACATGCAGGGCATTCTTTGGGGACTGCCGATAGAAGTGAAAACAGTATACATGTAGCTCATGGAAAGCGTTCGGTGATGATGACGCGAGTTCCATGATTTTTGTTCACCCAAACGGTGCTCAACGCGCCTAAAAGAAGTTTTCACTTGAAAAATTGGCCCATAGTTTGCCGCCCTAGGCTCCAGCCTACTCAGCCTGCTGGTAAATCCGCCACTGCCCGGACTGCACCAAAGCGGAGAGGAGAGATGTTTGTAAACGACCAATAAGATATCGTTATTTTGATGCGATGGTACGGTAACGGTATCTTATCGGTTTCTTATTGGTCGTTTACAAACATCTCCAGGGAGGAGATGTTTGTCTCCGCTTTGGTGGAGTCCAGGCAAGAGGCAAATGATCTAAGCAGGCTTGTCTTCAACAAAAATATTGCCATATCTATAGTTTGCAGTAGCGGGAAAAATATATGTTATTCTTGAACATATTTCTCAGAACTTGGTTGTTACTAAAACACGTTTAGAGAAAAAAATCTCGATACAAATTGACGGTAAACTAACTCTTTACTTTGAGTTTCAATCCAAATTATCAACGTACGTAATAACAAGAACATCTTATTTGTATGCAGAACTTGGTTGATTTTTATTTTCGATTACTCAACTCATTTTTGAGTAAATATTATAGGTAATTGCTTCCTATTGCAATAAATTATAAGCGTTGTGTCATCGCGCTTCGCTTTCTTTTGTATGTATTCTGACAGTGTCAGCGGTTTACCTGATGTCAGCGTCTTAAGCGTTGATTCCGGCTGTCATGCGTAGCTCTTTAAATTGACAGTCGTTACAGGTAGTCAGAAGCAATCAGTCTTACCAAAGGGCATCGTGTTACCCAGAAACTCGGTTGTGGAGGTCGGATAGGCAGTCGCTCCATGTAAAACACTGGTATTCAGCTACATCCCGTTAGACTGGAAGCCGACGCCAACATAGTTGGAAAAAAACAACCGACTTCCAGCAAACAACCGACTTCCAAAAAACAACCGACTTCCACAAAACAACCGACTTCCAAAAAACACCTGACTTCCAACAAACAACCGACTTACAAAAACCACCGACTTCCAAAAACAACCGACTACCAAAAAACAACCGGCTTCCAAAAACAACCGACTTCCAAAAAACAACAGACTTCCAAAAAAAAAACACCGCAAAGTTAAAAATAACTTTAATTTCGGAAGTCAAGTCGGTGTCTTTGGTTTTCAATTTTTGTGGGTTACTTTTTTGTGGGTCAGTTTGTAATTTATCTGAATCACAATAGCCGATGCAGGGGCGTTAATTGTTGAGCAGTTCTCCTGGTAAGAACCAGGAGCACTGGAGCTGATGGTGACTTCACCATATGCATTGAGACGAGCATACATTCCTTAGAGACCATATTAAAGTGTCTAATCGAACCGCAACCCGTTAAATACTTTTTATTAGGACTTCCGGTGACCATCTGTGGTGTTCATCATTAGTTCCACTTTTCCGAGTGTAAATGCATGGGTTACTTTAAAAAATACCCAAATCTCTATAGGTGCCTATAAAAGTTGAGGATTTCCCTCGATGTCCATGGGATCAGATTCTGACTTTATGACAATGGGACCACCTTTCATTCAATTTTCAAAATTGGTCCACAATTGACGGAGAAATCAGTGAGCATACCTACATAAAAAAATATATAGACAGATGTACATAATTAACCTCCTCCTTTTTGGAAGTCTGTGTAAGACGCTAGGCAGATTAAATTACTTTGATGTCTCGTTTATTAATTAGTTCTCCCATGGAGATATGCAAAGCAAAGTGTTATGCAATTTCTCCATTCGTTTTTCAGTAGCCGTCTGGATTGTGCCCTGTTGATGGCAATATGAGTATTTTAAGACTCAGATATATGCCAGTGACCTTGAGTGGTAAGCTTGCGTATTCTGTACTGAGCTCACGCAACGCGTCGTACGTTCAGCCAGTAATAGGACTCGCTGTCCCCAATTTGACGCATTATTAATTTATTATACACAAAACAAAAGATATTTTAATAAAACGCGTATACTAAAAGATCAATAATTAAATTACCTTTAAATTGGTGAATATTTCAGAAAAATACGCTTGGTAGATTTTGCGCCATTCTCAGTTTTTTATCCGCGTTAGACATAACTTTACAAATTAATTTCACTATGTAATATTCACATATTAAATTATTGAAAAAATGCTCTAATTTAACACCATTTTTTTTCAAATTTAACACTACTCGTTTAGACGTGATCTTCAGTATAAAATCATTAAAAGTCGGTTATCGTCGCTTTAAGTGCCCGAGCACCGCTAATAGTTGATTTATGCAACTACTACGTATTCATAAAATGTTCCTTTATCTGTCTGTGATATTAAATAGTACTTATTTTTTTCTGTTTTATTTGAGAATTACATTTTATTCTCGTTATAAAAAGGGTTGTCTTGATTTTACTTACATGTACTTATTACGAAAAGGATTTTAGATTTTGATTGAGAATAATCGTTTAAATATAATTGATTTGCATTTTATTAAATTTTGACTATTTTTGCGCTCGACTGTATCCACTGCTTTAAACAATAGATGACATTTTTGAGTTTGAATGTGGTCCAGTTAAACAATTTAAATACAGAAAATAAATTATGTGGTCATGTGGACCAGCCATGTAACTTTCCTTGCTTTGCACAATTACTCGTATAATGTAATTCAGTTTTTGTCATTGCATGGCCCCCGGCCCAACTATGTTTAAGAATAATCGAAACATAAAATTTATTTGCATTAGCAACATTTATAATTTTTAGCACTAGGTTTTTATACCTTGGTAACATTAAATAAAACATTGAATCCTCTCTGCGCTCCATGTACTTTTGGCTTTTGTGTATTAATTAATAACTATTTTGGAAATACAGTTATATTGTACATGCTTGCGGCATAACAGCAGCGAGCGGGTCTAGCTGACCGAAGACTCATAGGCTCGCCCTATTACATGGGATTTGAACATAACTGGCGAAACTAGCGCAGCGGGCTAAATGCGTATCACACTATCAGTAGGAATTGGTTTAAATTTGACAGTTCGACAACATCCATAGCGGTATTTACATTGTTGAGCAGACAAATTTTTCTAACATATGAACTCAATGGATTATCAGTCTGTATGGATGTTTCATGTTTCAAGTGGGAAGTATTAAATTGTCTAATTTTAGGTCTAAACGGATGATGATTTTGAAGCATTTTGTTTGATAGTTTTCGATATGTAACAATAAGTAATAATTCAACCTAATGGATTTGGTATTAAAGTTCGAAATAATTCCGATTTTGATGCAAACTATTACGGAATTAAAGGTGCTTGGAATATACATACACATATATACATATACTCTATACTATATACCTCCATACACCTTTCAAGACCCCTTGGGAGAAGTATAGTTTATCTGTTAAGAGATTGACTGCTGCGCTGCGTGTCGCCCGCACGGAACAAATATTTGTATGACCTGCAAGTAGTTGTTCCGGGTCTGGCTGTTTGTGTATGTGAGTTTAAATGTTTGTAAATGCACCCACGATACAGGAGAAATTCCTAGTGTGGGGCAATGTTTAAAAAAAAAAAAAAAATGTTATTGTTAGAGACAACAAGAAGGTAATAAACCTCTTTTTATATTTAATTTGTATTATTCTTTATTTGAAAGATTTTACATCTTTTTTTTTGTTTTTTTTAGGGTTCCGTACCAAAATGGTAAAAAGGAACCCTTAGAGTGAGACAAAGTCTGTCTGTCTGTCTGTCTGTCTGTCACACTTGGATATTTCAAGAACTACTTTTGCTATCAACTTGAAATTTAGAATAGTTTTAGATGACGTTTGCCCAACTATTTTGCAAACAAGAAAGAAATAAAAAAAAAATTCTTTTTTGCAAAAGGGACTGAAAGGGGTCTTAAAAATTTGAAGTGGGGCTACTAGAGCATGTGGGGTATCATATGAAAGAACGCTGTTTGCACATTCTCAAACATTTATTTTTTAAGTCGCATAGTTTCCGACTTTTGATCAAAAATGTAAAAAAAATACCGTTCGGGAGAACGGGATTTTTAACTATGCAAACTTCGGAGATGAGGGGGGGGGGCCTTATCTCCGAAGTTTGCATAGTTAAAAATCTGAAATTATTCTATGTGATAGAAGTGTATGTAAAGATTACAGGGAAAATAAAACTATGTCTCTAAAAATAGCACAGTTTTTCAGAAATCATCAACATCATGTATACTTACGGAACCCTCGGTGCACGAGTCCGACTCGCTCTTGACCGGTTTTTCTTATAAAAGTGACATCTCATGTATGCACAATAACTAAATAAACTATTTTATAATATTTCATTTTTTATTTGTTTATGTCTAACAAATGATAGCACATCTGGCACGAAAGGTCGGTAGCCCGCATAAAAATTCCATCCTAAAAATAAAAAATGATAACCGCAAAGATATCCAGATGCACTCGAGGCGTGGATAAATAAATAAATCCAGGTTGAAACTCAGGCGTAAACAGGGCTAGGCCAGTCTGTGTGGATGTTTCATGTTTCAAGTGGGAAGTATTAAATGGTCTAATTTTAGGTCTAAACGGATGATGATTTTTTTTAATTTAGAGTTAATTTTCTGGGAAGATTACATTGTTATAATTATAAGGTTGTATTGTTTTAGTTATAAGTAATTTGGTGTTAATGTATTGTGTAGTTATTTGTAATTGTTAGTAATAGTGTTATTTAAAATAGTTAATATTATAAGTAGGCTTAGCTATCGCATTAGGTTTCTAAACCTGTAATGATAGTTTAAGAGTTTTAAATAAATAAATTAAAAAAAAAAAAAAAAAAAAAAATGATTCTGAAGCATTTTGTTTGATAGTTTTCGATGTGTAACAATGAGTAATAACTAATAATTCAACCAAATCGACCCAAATTCATATCTAAGATAAGAATGCTTGGAAACTTGCTGATCCTGCTCCATAGGACAATCTAGAGTCTACACAAAATCAAACTGGCTGTTTAACCGCTTAAAATAAACAAACATGGCCGCTAAGTGTCATCATCAAATCAAGATGGCGTCCGAGTGCCAGGTCAGATTACTTAACTGCTTTACCACACACTGTCACACACTGACTTATTACCTACTTGATTTTATGAAAATGGTCTCCTTTTACAATGTTTGTAAATATGTGAGCACCATCTATGACATAATTAATTTATCTGCCATTGCTTAATTTTAAGGGTTCTATACCTCAAAACGAAAAAAACGGAACCCTTATAGGATCACTCGTGTCTGTCTCTGTCTGTCCGTGTGTCACAGCCAATTTGGTACACTTAAGAACTTCTGTGACCCAAACATGGATGTGTAATGAATTTTGAATATGGGGGTCACTTTTAAGGGGAAAAGAGAATATTTCAAAAAAAGTTTTACTATTTGTACCTTGTGGCATATCATATGAAAGGATTTCATATTTCATATACTTTTTTATAATTTTAAAATAAATTCTTTTAAATCGTTTAAGAAAATAGATGAAAATTGACCATTCTCCCCTTATCACCGAAACTATAGAGCCTAAAATTAAAAAAAAATACTTAAAATGGTTCTTTACTTATAGATTAATGGAAACCGTTAAGAAGTCTATGGTCTTAAAATAACAAGGTAAATCTCCCAATATTGTGGGTACAAACTTACATTGGCAGTTTGAATGTATGGGAGAATATGTTTTTCAACTACAATGTTAAGTTTGTTCTTGGAATGAAGTCATCCCAACTACGGAACCCTTCATTGTACGTGGTCTGACACGAAATTGGTCGTTTTTTTATATCACTTGTAAATGTGTTTCCAATATCCCATTTACAGAATAAACAATTTAATTTCATGCCACTAAACTAACTACAACGTTATCTAATTATTTTCAGGAAAACGCTGGTCTCCCAGGAATCAAAGTTCCAGTCGCAAGTGGCGGCACTGACAGAGCTTGCCGACAACAGATGTGATGAGGCGGAGCGGGCGAGGGAACTCATCTCCGCGTACAGGCAGGAGATCGAGGAAAAGGACCAGGAGATCGAACGTAAGTTTAAAGGCTTCTACATACCGGGGCGACTTGTCGCGCGACGCGACGCGACACAAAGGCACCGCTCGTCCCGCGACACGCGGGGCCTTTGTGCCGTGTCGCGTCGCGCGACAAGTCGCGCTGGTATGTAGAAGCCTTAAGAGTATAAGAGCCAGTGAAATTCAAATTCTGTTACGTTTTTTGCAATTTGCAGGTCAGTGTAAGGTTCCTTAAGACGGAGATATATGCCAGTGACCTTGAGTGGTTAGCTTGCGTGTTCTGTACTGAGCTCACGCAACGCGTCGTACGTTCAGCCAGTAATAGGACTCGCCCATCAAGGAGCGCTGTCCCCAATTTGACGCATTATTAATTTATTATAAACAAAACAAAAGGTATTTTAATAAAACGCGTATACTAAAAGATCAATAATTAAATTATCTTTAAATTGGTGAAGGATTCAGAAAAATACGATTGGTAGTTTTTGCGCCATTCTCAGTTTTTTATCCGCGTTAGACATAACTTTACAAATTAATTTCACTATGTAGTAAAAACATAATCTAAAATATTCACATATTAAGTTATTGAGAAAATGTCTCTAATTTAACATATATTTTTTTCAAATCATTACCTAACACTACTCGTATAAAGGTGATCTTCAGTATAAAATCCCGTGATAAAATCATTAAAAGTCGGTTATAAATCGTCACCTTACTCAAAATATGAATCGCGACCATAACAAATATGTAGGTATTTACAGAATTATAACCATTAGGATAATTATTACATCCCTCTAAGTTAGAATTGGTCTCAAATGTCATGACTTCATGAAAAAGTCATTCAATAGACCAAATCTAACTTAGAGAGATGTATAAAAGATTCTAATGATTATAATTCTCTAAAAACGTGTATTTGTTATGGTCGCGAATCATATTTTGATCAAGATGCTGCAGCTTCATCAGCGTGATTCTTGTGCCCATCCAAATCCGTTCAGCCGTTAAGCCGGCAAAAATATGTAAATGTCTATTAACTGCTCCCATGTTGCGATGTTTATGTTATTTATTTTTTACATACTTCCTTGATATAATCGATGTTTTTTTTTATTTTATCTTTTTTTTTTTTACAAACTTCAATGACATAATGTTTTTCTTATTTGACATTAATAGACCTACAATTTTAATTTCAACAAGGTTCTAACTTTTATTATTTTAATCATATTTATATTGTTTTTTTTGTTAATGTGAGGACGGTGTAGGCTTAATAGACTGTAGACCATTTCCTATTTTGTTAAGTACCTGGTACTTTTGATGGGCCTACGCTGTCCTCTCATACTTATTAACACTGTAATTTGAAAACATTGTAAAAGCCATTTTTTTTAAAGAGTAACCTTGGAGTTCCTTGCCGGCTCTTCTCCATAGGAAACGACCAATTGGAACCGTGCACCTAGCTTCTGACGTTTCATAAGTGCCCATGTAGGCTTATGTGAAATAAATATATTTTTATTTTTATTTTAAGGCGTGAAAAGGTAAGAGACAGACAGACAGACATACCGTCAGACAGACAGACCGTCCGATAGACAGACCGTCAGACAGACAGACAGGCAGACAGACCGTCATACAGACAGATCGTCAGACAGATAGACCGTCAGACACACAGACTGACCATCAGTCAGCACACAGACCGTCAGACAGGCAGACCGTCAAACAGACAGACCGTCAGACAGACTGACCGTCAGACAGACTGACCGTCAGACAGACGGACCGTCAGCCAGACAGACCGTCAGGCAGACAGACAGACCGTCAGACAGACAGACACACTGTCAGACAGACCGCCAGAAAGACCGACCGTCAGAGTTACTTTCGCATTTATAATATTAGTATGGCAACTGTATGGATTTTGCAACAGATTAAAAAAGCCACTGAATTTGAGTTTGAGAATCTAATAGACCCACTCATTGCCTCATCCCATCCCAGAGCGGAGCAGTTACATCCATGACCATTTAAACCATGTGCTGCTATGTTGTTCTTTGCACTTGTTTCATGATTATTGTTGAATATATTTATATAGATATATAAGTTTCATATGTTTTATTGTTAATGTAAATGATACACCACGGACTACCTGTATTTTGTCTCTCCTTCTCCCTTTAATCCATCGAAGGTTGTCTTTAAAAGATCGCTTTTAGCGATAAGACCGCCCATTGTGTCACCATAATTATGTAAAATTTCTACGTTGATAAAGAGAATTCTATCTATCGGAACTATTCAATGTACAATTGCCTTCTGGAATTTTCTATCCATCGGCATCTTCAGATAAGTAGACTCGTAGCTACTGGCTGTCAAATCTATGATGAAGCCTTTTCCCAAATAGGTCGGAGTCTAACCGAATAAATAGACGCGTCATCCACGAACATTAGTGCACTCAAAAACAGCCTAAGCCATGAATGTAGCTACATACTTGCGTACAATCATACCGTGCGCGAAGAAAAGGAAAGACCTCTAACGATAACTGTTGTTAGAATGAGATGAACATACATATTTAGTTACGTCACTAGCGGCTGCAGGTTCATTGGCGAGTACGCGTCGGTCGCAGCAGTCAAGAGAAATGGCTGACTGGCTGTACAAGTACAAAACTAAACGACGTTCTCTTAAAATAAAATAAAATACATTAAGTACTTATGCATGAAATGAGACGTTTTTCTGTACTTCCACAGTAGTAGTGTAATTTGTACATCGTGTATAGACACGGAAAGGTATTTTCTTCACAAATTGATTGTGACGTGTAGCCGCGTCACTGGATGGCGCGCGACTAATTCCAAGTCGGGCAATTGCCTTGCTTTTACTTTGCCATTATTGAGCGCGGGTAACGTATCTAAAGGTAAATTCATCATTGGCTTTATACCCGTATTTTACATCGAGCGACTGCCTATCTGACCTCTAGATCCCAGTTGCTGGGTAATACGATAATACGGAAATACCCCTTGGGCAGACATTCTGGCTATGAAACTGTCGGAAAATACTTTTTTAAAAACACTGAATGAACTATAGGCTAACAATTTCGCAATGTCCAACAGCGTTACGAACTTTGTTTCGTCGAGACCTGGCGCTTCGCCAGACGTGCCTCACTTTCTTCTGCGTGGGTCATTACATGCATAGTGTCGTTCTGACTCATTTATTAGTACAGTGATGATTTTTATTCTTTGTTTACGGACATTCAGTATTTCTGACGAAATTGTCTTTCTTTGAATAAGTATTAGCGGTTAATTTTGACGAATTAGACGCGAATCTTTGAAGTTTTCTTGAGTAAATAATAAGCTATAAATAAGCTGCCTCGTCAGTCTTGTCATCGCAAGCGCTAATGCTGAGCATGAGGTCATGGGTTCGATTCCCGGGTCGAGTAAAATGACATTGGGTTTTTCTTCATTTAGTCAATATGTAACACTCTGCCTACTCTATCGAAAACTAAAATCATGATATTAAGTTACTTAGCTCCATTCTTTGTCATCGAAAGTCTTCTTATTTATTTATATAGAACATGCCCCAGAATTAACGCACAACCTCTTAAGGGGTCATTGTACTCATCATTATGAACTACTTTTACTAAGGGACCAAACGCGAAAAAAAATCAGCTGTTCCCTACATTTTGATGAGTTATTCGAACATAAATGTAGGGACGAAAAAAAGCGCGGGAAACTTAAGTTGGTGGACGTGTCCTTTTTTGTTAAAATTTAAAATAATTAATTAATTATAATATAGGATCAGTAGTGGTAGTTTTAGTGTTTCTTATTCTTTCACTTGTACTTTAATTGTAGTTTTGTACATTTTCTTCTGTAGGGTAAGTTTTTTATTATTATTTCTTAAAGCGGGAAAATGAAAGACCCGCCTGACCCGGGGGACATTGTTCCCCCGGCAGGCAATTTTGTAACTATCCAATCCAATGAATCAGGCATGGATACCGATGGGTCGTCGTCGGCTCGTCACTTAAAAAGAAGCCGCGTGCATGTGTGCAAAAACTGCAACAAACGCCGTCGTATCAGAAAAAACCACGGTTCCGAGTCTTCGGGTTGTGGTTGCATGGAGTCTACACCTCTCTCGCTAACTCCATCGGAGCCTAAATGCTCTGAAATAATCGTATCTAACGATATTCCTGATGTTCCAGCTCCGCCTTCAGTTATTCCCACTCAGATTGGTCGAAAAACGTATGACAAAACTGACAGCTCGCCGTACGTTGTTCATGTGCAAAAAATATTATTATCACCAGATGATGGAACGTCATTGCACCCAATTACATTTGGCAAGTTCTTAAAACACAACGCCTTCCTAAATATTATTAACGGTAGCGTCAAAAAAATCGGGCGCAATAAAATATCTCTTTGCTTTTCCAATTTCCTGGACGCAAATTCTTGTATTTCACATAATAGCCTTGAAACATATAATTATAAAGCTTTTATACCTACTTTTAATGTTACTAGAATGGGTTTAGTACGTGGTGTTCCTGCGGAATGGTCTCCAGAGGAAGTTATTGATAATATAACAGTACCAATTGGTTGCGGTCCAATTTTAAAAGTCAGACGCCTCAATTTTAAAACTGTTGTTGATGGTACAACCATTTGGAAACCATCCCAATCGATAGTTATTACTTTTGATGGGCAGATTCTGCCTAAAAGAATTTTTATGTGCTATAATGCATTACCTGTAGATTTATATATTTTCCCTACTGTACAGTGTTTCAATTGCTGTCGTTTTGGTCACACAAAAATTCAGTGCAGGTCCAAACCTCGTTGTTATAAATGTGGCCAAGACCATACTGGGGACAGTTTTAAAGAGAACAAGAAAGTGCATCTTGCTGCCTTTGCTCCGGTTTTCACTATGCTACTAATAAATCTTGCCCAGAAATGTCTAGACAAAAATTAATTAAAACATACATGGCACAAAGTTCAGTATCTTATGCTGAAGCGGCAAAAATGTATCCCCCAGTTACTAAATCGTATGCCGATACACTTTTGTCTTCTCCTTCCAAAAACTTTGCAGATACTCCATCTTTCCCTTCTTCTAATAGAATGCCTGTTTCAAGTAGCTATAAAAAAACTGTCTTCCTTAAACCACGCTCGCCTCCCAAATCTGTACAAGGATATAATAAAGAGGCTCACAACGCCATTATTAAAGATTACGACATTCCTCAACCAGCAAATGGTTGTGCTTTTTCTAATCATAACAATGGACAAATTGATGCCAGTTTTTCCATAAACGATTTTCTTTCTGCATTACACAATCTTCTGTCTCAGTTCAACATTTCACCGTCCAACGTTTCCCCATCTTTCAATGTATCACAATCCATCCTTAACAACAACACATCCAAAATAATCCAGTGGAACTGCCGCAGTCTAGTAAACAAAAAGAGTGATGTTATACATCTTTTAAACAAATATGAGCCATTTGCCTTTGCTTTAGCAGAGACTTGGCTCAAACCTAATCATATTTTTAAAATTAATGGTTATTTAACCATTAGAGAGGATAGATCTGATGGAGTAGCTATACTTATCAAGAATTCTATCCCTTTCTCTACCATTACATTACCTCCTCATAGTGAGGAAATTTCAATTGTAGCTATTAAAGTGCATCATACTTGTCTTGTTTCTATTTACATTCCTCACCCTTCTTTTTCTGTTCTTCAAGAGATGAATAATCTCGTGTCTTTTCTTCCAAAGCCATTATTAATACTGGGGGATTTTAATTGCCATCACCAATCATGGGGTTGTTCAACTTCGAACTGTTATGGTGATGAGTTAATAGATATAATAGACTTACACAACTTATGTATTTTAAATTCAGGAGCTGCCACACGTTGTTCAGATCCTAATCAGAACCAAAGTGCAATTGACCTTTCTATCTGTTCTCCAAACTTAGCCTCTTCATTAACTTGGCATACTTTGACCTCTACTTATGGTAGTGACCATTTTCCAATAGTTATTTCTTATCCTCTTTCCAAACCTAATGCACAATTAAGGAAATCAAACTTAAAATATAAACTTCCTAATAGAAATAATACTGACTGGGGTAAATTTAGGAACATTGTTGACAGTAAGCTTAGCTCCTTGCCCGTAATTTCTGATGGCAATGAAAATAGTTGTGCTGAAGCTTTAGCACACATATTAATTGCAGCGGCAGATGAAGTTTTTCACATTGTACTAACAACATTAGTACAATTCCCTCGCCTCCGTGGTGGGACTCTGAGTGCACTGAATTGATTAAAAAACGTAAAGAGGCTGAATATAATTATAACGTTGATATGTCTGATACTAATTTTGATATCATTACTAAGTTAAATAATGAAACTTATAAACTTTTTAAAAAGAAAAAATTTGAATCTTGGCGTAACTTTTGCTTATCAATTTCACCGAATACTCACCCTACGATTGTCTGGCGCAATATTCGTAGATTTAGGTCCATATATAACAACCCTTCTCTTATTCCTGATTCTTTAGCCAGTGATTTTTTTGATATATTAGCTCCGCCTTGGGTTCCTGAGGCTAAGGCTATTAGTATTAACCATAACCTGTCTCTCGTTTCCAATATCCAAGACACTCATACGACGCTAGATCTTGCATTCACTCTCACTGAATTAAAGGTTGTTATCCATAAAACTAATGATTCTGCACCAGGCATTGATGGCATCCCGTATTCCTTTTTTGCTAATTTAAATGATGATGTCCTCAGTTATTATTTAGAACTTATTAATTCTATTTTTTTATACAGGAAACATCCCTGTTGAATGGAAACGTCAAATGGTGTTGCCATTCCTTAAACCAAATAAAACTCCATCTGATGCTTCTTCATACCGTCCCATAGTTTTGTCTTCAATTCTGATGAAATTAGCGGAACACTTAATTAAAAATCGCCTAGAATGGTATGTTGAAAGTAAGGGTCTCTTGGCAGAATCACAATATGGCTTTAGAAAAGGTAAAAGTACAACTGACTGTTTAAGTATATTAACATCCGATATTCGGTTATCCTTCTCTAATAACCAATCCACCGTTGCAGTTTTCCTTGATATTAATGCAGCTTATGATAATGTTGTATTATCGGTTTTACAAAATAAATTAGAAGCCTTACAAGTTCCATTGAATTTGTTGAATTTCATTATTAATATCTTGACTGAACGCTCTGTTAACATGTTAATAGGAGACCATGAGGTATCTCATCTTGTATGGAGGGTTCTCCCACAGGGTTCTGTGCTCAGTCCCCTTCTATACAATATCTACACTTATGATTTAGAGTTATCCTTAACTAGTCATGTTAAGGTTCTTCAATATGCCGATGATTTATTATTATATTCTTCAAGTCCATCTGTTGAGCAAGCTAGCTCTGCTATCAATTCTGCTTTATCTATTTTGGCGTCATGGTTACATCTAAACGGTTTGGATTTATCCACGTCTAAAAGCGCGGCTGTTTTATTCACCCGGAAGAGAAATATTCCCATAGTAAATCTCCTTTATAAGGAAATACCAATCCCAGTTAAAGATAAATTCAGATATCTAGGTATAATACTTGACTGTAAATTAAGTAGTGTCCCTCATTGTGAATATATTGTTAACAAATGTGAAAAACACCTAAACATGCTTAGATGCCTCTCTGGTGTGTGGTGGGGTGCACATCCCTTTTCTTTGAAACTCATTTACAACGCAATCATCAGAAGCACTCTGGTTTATGGATTGTTCGTTCTAGAGCCAGGTAGTGTCATGGCTTTTAAAAAATTGGATCGCATCCAGTCTAAAGCATTACGCATTATTTCAGGTGCAATGAAGTCTAGTCCCAATAATGCACTCCAAGTTGAATGCGGGGATGCTCCTTTATATCTTAGAAGACAATTCCTATCTGACAAATATTTGTTCCGGATTCTTCAATTCTCAACTCATCCTCTCATTCCTAAACTGGACACATTAGTGTTGCAGATTGAATCGTCAGATTACTGGTCCCATAGACGTGCTCCTTGTTTAGTTGTAAGTTATAAAAAAATCCTTTCACTTTCTTCTCCTATTCACCGTTCCAATAAACTTCCCATATTTAGCAATAGTTATGAGAGTTTACAATTCAGTCCCATTATAAAATATAACTGTGTAAGTAAATCAGATCCCGATTGCCATTTAAGTTTTAATCATTTTCTGGCTGAACACGTAGAGTACCACCATATTTATACGGATGCTGCCAAGCCTTCTCCGACGGGTTGTGTTGGGATAGGTACTTACCATTCTCAATACAACATCGAACAAAAAATAAAACTGCCTCCGGAGACTTCTGTTTTTACCGGGGAATGTTTCGGCATTTTTAAAGCCATAGAATATATCCGTATTTTAAAGCTCAAAAAATCGATAATTTTTACCGATTCTCAAAGTGCTCTTCTAGCCATCAATAAATCCGCTTTCGAACACAAATTGCAGTTACCTATAATTTATTTAATAAGAGAATTTGCGTTCAGGACCATTTCTGAGGGTAATAGTAATAATAGGGTAATACACTACAATTTGTGTGGATTCCAGCCCATGCTGGAATCCATGGCAATGAAGTGGCTGATAAACTTGCCGGTGATGCGGTGCAGTGTGGGGACTTAGTTCCTTATACAAATTTTACTTATGACCTCGTATCGTTACCAAAGACTTTTCTTCGGGAAACCTGGAAGGTGGCTTGGGATATCGGAAGCAAATCGAAGGGACGTTATTTTTCACATATTCAACCCGACGTTCCAGAAAAACTGTGGTTTGGCAGGGCCAAGTTTGGCAAGATGGAGACCTCCATTCTAATACGGATGAGACTGGGTCATGTTTGTTCTCCAGCTCATCTTGCCAAACTTCATATCATCGACGATCCCTTATGCTTGTGTGGCACAGATGTAGGTGACTTAGATCACATTTTTTTCTCCTGTCCCTTATATGACCGTTCTTCCTTTCTTAGTAACCTCTTATCCCTCCATACTCCTTTTCCTACCTCAATACTTTCTTTACTTTGTACAAATAGCTCTCTTGTATATAAATGTATAGTCTCATTCATTACTCTAAATAATATTAAGTTGTAATTTTTTTTTTTTTTTTTGTGTAATTTGCTCATTTATCCATAAGATTTCCTTGTTACTTATAATTATACTGATCCTATCCCGTCTATCCTAAATCCCGTCAAAATTTATATTTATATTAATTTTGTTTCCCTACCTTTTTAATAAAACTAAAACGTGACATTGGCTAAATGCACAAACCGTGCGAATCCAGAAGAAAAAAAAAAAAAAAAATGTAGGGACCAGCAGATATTTTTTCGCGATTTCAGGATTAGTCCATTAGTAAAAGTAGTTCATAATGATGAGTACAATGACCCCTTAAGAGGTTGTGCGTTAATTCTGGGACATGTTGTATATAAATAAATAAGAAGAATTTCAATGACAAAGAATGGAGCTCTTTGGACACTCTTTTAAATCAATATACTACAAAATCCTGGGTACGTTATTCTTATTGCTTCTTTAAGTGGGATCAATGTAAACAACAAACTTATAAGATTAAAGATGGCAGTTAAGAGATGACCAGTATCAATAACTTTTATGGCAGGCGTACCGCTTCTTTCACAATCCCCAATTTACTAAACCAAATACCTGTAGGACATCAGAGACTCAGTGAATAATAAAAACACAAAGCATAAGCTGAAAGAACATTACATCAACTCTATTATAACTTAACTGTTAATAGCGCGTTGATCAAATCTCAGGTCATGGCATGCTAAGACAGACCCCAGCCGCCTTATTACAAAACAAGATTTTTAATTTGACATGGCTTAAACCATGGAGCTAGTTTTTGTAATAAGAACGTAACAGTGATTGAAATACCGTTCTTTATACAAAACTGAAAACTTAGTTCGGTACTAAGTTGTCAGTTTTGTGTTTAGGAACTTTACCAGATTCGGAATAAAGTTCGAAATTCAATAATGGCTCCATGTTTTAAACTTGGGTCTGAAGATAAACCTTGTTTTGTAATAAGGGGGTAAAGGTCTAATTGTGTGCTTTGTTGGAGTGTTGTAAATTGTAATTTATAAAAATAAATAACAATAATAACTGACGGCGCCCGCTCACGAGCATGACTTGTGAATCAGTACCATCCAACTTAACCATTTTAAAGGGAACCGAATGATCAAACAGACGCGCCATCATCAGCAACACATTTGAGTGAGCATGTCATGCTATCAACTGCCATGATCTTTCAAGTCAAACTCACATCATATTAACATAAGAAGCGGCTCACATTTACAAAAAAAATAAAAAATGCTTCTAAATTACACAAAACTATAAGTTTAAAGTAAGTATTAGATAGTGAAATGAATAAATCAACAATTTACTACCCACAGTCTTCATTAATCCCCATTTCACCAATCACCACAAAATGAGAAGCGATTTATTTTATATGCATCTTTATATCTCATTGGTGCTATCAATCTCTCAGAATGGCGTCGGCGGGCGTCGTCGTCCCGAGTTGAAACTGTCAAACAAATTGTTAGGAACATTCGAAATTCGGAATAGACGCCATCTTTCTTGTTCTCTCATCGAATGTCAAATTACGATCATTTAAAATTGGAGACAGTGAAATGTTGCAACATGTTGCCACATTTATAGGTTTGTAGAATCTTTATAAGTTTATAATTAATTAAAGTAATATCTATAGAGTTTGTCCGAAAGGGATATCGTGGCCCTGGCACACAGGCAAATGAAGGACACGAGTGGGTTTTAGTCAGTAAAAGTCTGACACGCCCTCCCGCTCCGCCCAGAGCGGGAGAAGTTATTTGATAATTTTCCAACCAACAAAAAAAAATAAAGGTTTGTTCCCATAGTAAAAGTTGTTCATAATGATGAGTACCATAACCCCTTAAGAGGTTGTTAGTGTTTTACTAATAACCCTGTATATATCTTACTAATAAAAGGGTTTTTCAACAAGAACTTTGTTTTTTAATACAAAATAAAACAAACAATTTAGATGAAAATGATTCAAATTTGTATTGTATTAGAAAGAGTAAGGTTCGGCAATTATGAATGAAAAATAGGTAATATCGGACAAAATATGTCCACCACGACCACAGATGACAGATGTCGATTCTTTCATCAAAGACTTCAATCAGTTTTTGGCAACATGGCGGGTCTATTTCGTTAATCGCATCACGGGTTTTGAGTTTTAAGGCTGCAATAGATTTGAGTGGCTCCGTATAGACTCTATCTTTAACATAGCCCCACATAAAATAATCCAGTGGAGTTAAATCACACGGTCGGATGAAATTATGCGATCGTGATTGGTTTGCAATAAATTCATGATGAAACAATCGACATCTGTGAGCGTGATCGTGGTGGACAAATCCGATATCATTTTTCATTCATAATTGCCAAACTTTACTCTTTCTATTATAATAAAAATTTTAATCGTTTTCATCTAAATTGTTTGTTTTATTTTGTTTTAAAAAACAAAGTACTTGTTGAATAACCCGTTATAAACCATACCAGTCGATATGACGATGACGGCTAGTACACTGATCATCAGTCACCGATCCGTAAGTCAATAAGCATCGCGAATCATTGAAATTACGTCCAAAATGAGTTGACGTTTGTTAACAAACTCATTCAACGCATAGGCAGGTCAGTATCATTGGAAAATTAATTTTAACGACTTAAAAGTGAAAACTAGTGAAAGTTGGTTGATATTTATGAATATTTACGATGGTTAGGTATATCGTATTTCCACTTATTCCCGCACTGCTGTACCCATAAAACTACTGTTTTCAATATTTATTGTAAAATAATTCTGAAATGGATAGTGAGATCTCAGACGAAGGCATTGGAATCAGCAACATGTAATACATCATAGCAGTGCCACAGACAAGAGTCGAGAGGACCGAAGCCAGCCTGGCGGCGACGCTATTAAAAGATGCGTCCCATACATAAATATCACCCGTCTCTCCACTATTCCAACGCTTGCTCAAGGCTGTACAGTCGGCACGGCTCTAATAATCCATCCTATCCCAAGGGCACGTCTTCCCTACCATTATCGCGCCCCCGGTCTACTCTTTTATATACAATGGTCTCTGTGGTCCCATGAAACATGAGACTCCAGGGGCTGGTGTGAATCTTTGGGTTCATTCGAGCAATCGGATCTGGTCAAACCACGCTGTCGTCGGTGCATTTCATTAATTAATTCATTCATGTTTTCAATATTTATTGTAAAGTGGCGTAATTTGTTTGTTCTTAACCGACTTCCAAAAAGGAGGAGGTTATATGTGCGGCTGTATATTTGTTTAATTTATTTTTTATGTATGCTTTGATGGTTTGGTCATGTTGAGAGGATGAGTGAAAGGCGACTAACAAAAGGTATTTACAAGGCAGAAGTGTGTGGAAACGCTGGGAGGGGGGGGACGCCATAGAAGGACATAATATAGTGACCTAATTGGTGATGTTCTTCAGAAAGGTCAGGTGCGTAGTACTCGCACCGGCGTCCGTGTATGAGTAATGTATGAACGTAAACGAAGCAAAAGGAGTATGTAAGGAGCGTAGCAGGTGGAGGAGCGAAGCAGGTGGCGTTCTATAGTTTCTGCATACCCCCATGGGGAGCGGGTGTGAGTTTATTTGTATGTTCACCGATTTCTCGGCCATCGGAACTACTTAATAATAAGTAGTTCCGGTGATTAGGTGTATTTTTTTATTTAGTGTGGGTTTGCTCTTGACCTTAGTCTAGGGCAGAGGTGACAGAGACAAAGTCAAAAATAAATTAGGTACTTTAATATGGTTGCTAAGCAATCTATGCTTGTCACAATGCATATTATGGTGAGTTGCAATTCTCCAGATTCTTACCAGGAAAACTCCTCAACAATTAACGTCCCTGCATCGGGAAAAGCAATATTTTGGAAAGGGTGATGAGCAGTTGACATTAGGGTAATATAACTTAGATAAATTACAAACCGACACACTGAAAAGAGAAAAAAAAAATACAAAAAATAAAACAACCGGCTTCCAAAAAAACACAAGAAAGTGAAAAATAACTTTAATTTCGGAAGTCCGTGGCATAAAACAAGGTTTAAATAGCCAGCTAGTTGGACGCCTGGCCGTTCATTAAACGCCGGCATCCAATGGAATGCCTAGGCCGATAGTTAATTGAACTAGAATCATTCAACGTTTCATCTTAGCTTATTGAAAGTCAGCCCTTTGAAGGCCTGATCAAGACTTAGCCAAGTGATTAAAATTTAGTTCTACTGTTATTGAATCATTTTGTTTAGGTTAGGTTAGAACAGTGACCATTAACGCGTAAAGGGGAGCGAGCAAAGCGAGCGTGCCGCGGCACCGACCGCCGAGCGCCAAATCCCCTCTATTGTTGGTAAATTCAGTTACCAAAACAAAACACTACCCGCCTTATTACAAAACAAAATTTACATTTTGACATGGCTTAAACCATGGAGCCAGTTTTTGTAATAAGAACGTAACAGTGATTGAAATACCGTTCTTTATACAAAACTGAAAACTTAGTTCAGTACTAAGTTGTCAGTTTTGTGTTTAGGAACTTTACCATAGTCGGAATAAAGTTTGAAAGTCAATAATGGCTCCATGTTTTAAACCTGGGTCTGAAGATAAACCTTGTTTTGTAATAAGGGGGTTTATCAATATCCAATTTAACTAAATGACTATACGACATTCAGCCATCTGGTTAAACGTTGCGCTCAATGACTTGCCTAGTTATCCTTCAGCTATTTAATTGGATGCCGGCGTTTAATGAACAGCCAGGCTGTCCAATTAGCTGGCTCATTTAACCAGGTGGCTGCGATATCCATACTGAGAACAGCTCACACGATATTAAATAACGTATCCATGACAACCAAGTACAGTCACTGCGTCATTATAATTCTGTCAGAGGTGTCAAAATGATACAGAAATCGATTCAAATCTTTGCTGCCTACCCCTTCAAAAAAACAGGCCTGATGATGTAGCTACCCAAAATATGAAAGACAACATTGATAGATGAGACACGGATGTTTTTGACGCCCAAAACATCTCGATCGCTTCCCGTAATTAAATTTATATTATTCGCGAAGATTCCATCAGAACTAAATATAAACTGATGCAACCGGATTCTGCCCACGCTGTCAAATAACTTTACGGATTATATTCTGACGAAACTGTTAAAGGATTCCTGGGATCAGTCGCAGAAGTAAATGAATCAGCCTATAATGTTCCCATTTCTGAGGTCCAGGCCTTCTTTCTGTGAGAGAGCCGTAGTCCACCACGCGGGCCCAGTGCGGGTTGGTAGATGTCACATGTCTTTGAATTTTTGTTTCTAGAAAATACCGGTTTCTTCATGATGTTTTCCTTCACCGTTTTGAGAGCAGTGGTGATGTAATAGTTTACACAAAGTAAAGCGTTCCATGTGCCGGACGAAAAGAATAGCACCATCCTATTTCTTCCCGTGGGTGTCGTAAACGGCGACTAAGGGTCTTACTAGAGAATGGGCAGCAGAGTTCTCTATGCATTTTAACACCATACTGCGCTTGCCAAAACGTCTGCCAAGTGTGGCTGTTATGGCAACATCCCGCGCCCCGTTTGGAGGAGGCATGTCCAGCAGTGGACGTCTTTCGGCTGAAATTATGAATGAATGATGAAAGCGCCTGTCGAACCTATGGCCTATGTCCAGCAATGGACGTCTTTCGGCTGAAATGACCCTGAACCCTGAGTTCGAACCTACAATTTGTAAGTCGGGACTGTTATTTCTGGTTAAGCTTAAGAAAAAGAGGGTTAGGTACACAGGTTTAAGGCACCGGTAACTGACTTTTAATGATTTTATACTGAAGATCACGTCTAAACGAGTAGTGTTAATGATTTGAAAAAAATATATGTTAGATAAGAGCATTTTCTCAATAACTTAATATGTGAATATTTTAGATTATGTTTATATTACATACTAAAATTATTTGTAAAGTTATGTCTAACGCGGATAAAAAACTGGGAATGGCGCAAAATCTACCAAGCTCATTTTTCTGAAACCTTCACCAATTTAAAGATAATTTAATTATTGATCTTTTAATATACGCGTTTTATTAAAATACTTTTGTTTTGTGTATAATAAATTAATAATGCGTCAAATTGGGAACAGCGCTCCTTGATGGGCGAGTCCTATTACTAGCTGAACGTACGACGCGTTGCGTGAGCTCAGTACAGAACATGTATTCCCGTTGTCCCCGTATGCCGTGCCGCGGCAGCGGCCGGCGAGTGCCAGTAACATATTTTTGAATGTAAAACCAAACCACGGGGACAACGGGAAGTATTTTTAAATATTTATTTGAAGTACCGCTGTCCCCGTAGGACGGGGACTCGGCGTACGGGGACAACGGGAATACACGAGAACAGGCAAGCTAACCACTCAAGGTCACTGGCATATATCTGCGTCTTAAGAGCCAACTAGTCGCGGGCTCGAACTCACTGGCGGGCGCGGCCAAAAAGCACGCTGTCTCACCTAGCATCGTGTCCGACAGAGATAGCACCAGTGATGAGCAGTTAGAAGCTAGTCTACACGCATAACGTCTAGTCGCACGCACACGAACACAGTGCAAGATGATTTATACTAAACCGCGCGCGTAAAAACATACGAAAACTCCTTTGGAAGGTGGGGTTTTATGAAAAAACTGCTGCATAAATCAATTACGAATAAAGTTTATTATAATCTTCGACAATTGAGCTTTGTCGGAACGAGCTTTGTTTTCGAGATTTTATACTTCTTTTATTACTTATTTACGCCCAAAGTTGCGTTAAAATTAGCAGGAAAAACGAATCTTTGTTGGCTCATAACTTTTTAATGCCTTTTTTTTTTACTATTCTGCTTCTGTACAGACAAAATTAATAATAAGACAAAACGATATCATGTTTTACTTTAGATGTACAATGTGTAACAGTGGAGTAAAATCCCCCCGAAATTTGTATGGAAAAAGTATCGACTAGTTGCGCCTTAAGTAATAAAGACGATGGTCTACAAAGCCATATTTGTTCTAAATCTGGGCGAGCCATTTTCAAAACCACCTAAATACTAAACTCGGTTTATAATCTCTTCTTTTTAGAGTCTGAGAATCTGAAGGGTGCCAAACGGAACCTATGATTAAACCTCCGCTGTCAGTCTGTCTGTCAGTCTCACCTCTAAACCGTAATACGTAGACAGTTGAAGTCATTCGGTAAATACATGTAGGATAAGTTATATTTTAAGCTTTAAAATACCAAATAACAAAAAAAAAAAAAAAAGTCATTATAAATTAAGTAAAATTTGCAAAATTCTTCCTATCAGCTTAAAACATAAATACCTACTACTGGTTAACAGTCATGGCAGCTGGGGGCGTCACTCGCTAGTTACCCATAACCACGCAACTAGGATGGTATCAGCAGGTAAATTTGATGTACCTAGAATAAAGAACTATTTTGGCGACCGAACGCTTGACAAAAGAGTTCCATACCTTCTCAATCGATTGCCTACTGATATAAGAAGTCAGGAAATAAAAGGTAAATTTGCCAAGTTACTTAAGCAGTTCTTTTTCAGGAATTTGTAAACGATGTTCTAAGGAAAATGGTTTGGAGATTGTTGGGGAAGAGCGGATGAGTGATTAGGGATATTTGAAAATAATTAATTCATAAGATTAGATAATTGATAGTTACATATTAGGTTCAGTGAGAGAAATTAAAGTGTCCGCACTATAAATAAAAATTGCATAATTGTGTTCTGTTCCCGCAGACAAACCGTGAAAACGGTTTTGCGGGGCAAAGTCCTTATGTTAAGTTTTTTGTAAACGTAGTTAATAAATAAATAAATAATAATAATAATACATTTTTAACAAAATTACCGATTTTTAACCACCGCTACAAATGTTTGGCCAAGGTTGGGCAATACACGCGCAAACGTTTGTGTAACAGAACAGTAGATGCATAGAGTAGATTATTTCAGACTTTATTACTAGGTGCCATGGTTGTAATTAGATTGAACTTAAAACTTTTGTCTCAGTTCGTTAGGAATCAAATGTAGCTGTTTAAGTATAATATTCACGTGGACAGAATTTAGCTTTGATTTTGTACGTGACCCGTTATCTAGTTGGTATTGTTGATCCAAGATTTCTATGGCCACTATAACAATAAATAATAGAAATAAAAGGGAGTTTCCAACCCAAAAACTTGTAATAAATATTGTACCGTGGTACGGACCCCTTCGTGTCCGAGTCCGACTCGTACTTGGCCAATTTTTTTTTGTACCTTAATCTAACCAAACTTTCTCTCTCTAATGTTCCAGAGTTAAAATGCGAGCTCGCGTCAGCATACAAGGAGTCGGAGCTCATTCGTCAGAGAAGCCGGTCGCTTGAAGAGGAGCTGTCTGCAGCCAGGACCTGTTCCTCCAACCTAGCTGATCAGCTGCACAGGCGGAACGGTAAAAATTAACAATATTCATAACACTAAATTATAATGATGTCGTATATTTTTACCCGACTGCGGCGAAGCCAAAAAAGGAGGGTTATGGGTTTGACCTGTATGTATGTATGTATGTCTGTCCCTATGTTCCCTCATAGCTAGTAAACAGCTGAGCCGATTTTGATGAGTGATCTGTCGTTAGATTCGTCTTTATTGCGCGAGTGTCATAGAGTATATTAAAATTATTAAAAATAAAAATGGTGGATTGTTGGCGCCAAAAGGTTTGTTATCGAAAAAAAAAAAATTCCCAAGCTTGTCGAGTGGGGTATCAAAATGGAGTGTTTTAAAAGGTGATTACAAAAATATATACATAATATATGTTTAAAAGTAATGAGAAATGATAAATAAAAATATCCCGAACTTTTGGAGTGAGTGAGTAAGAGGTCGTTATCACCCGATTATAAGTGAGTATATAACCTAATTTACCGTCTTATAATCCTAACTAAAAAGTATAAAATAAAAAAGTTATTAAAAAAACAAAACCCGACTACAAAAACAGGAACTGAAAAGATGGAAACAAGATGAAAAGAAAACGAGTATCCTTTAAGTACCAAAAGCTGCATTTATTTATTTTTGGTACTTATAGGATACACGTTTTCGGTTCATGGTTTTGCAGTCGGGTTTTTTGTTTTTTTTAATTAACTTTTTGTTTTTAATTACTGGGTGTACAGTCGCCAGCACGTCAAGTTACCATAAACTGTCGACATAAGGGCGCTCATATGTTAATTACATTACTTTTGAAAAGCCTTACACATCAGCCTTACCTACATCAACATCGGACGGGCCAATTGCGTAACTCGCTAACAAATGCAATACAACATTAGTTTTAGTATATGCGAAACCCGAAACACGTGTCTAGTATTTTTATGTAAAGAATCTATGTACAAAATTTCAAAACTGTATCATGAAAAATCACAAAGTTATAAGGTTGTTATGTTACCGGGTTGTCCGTACAAAAACATGCTAACGGCGCCCCCGCGCCTCCAGGGTCGTCTTGCGCTCATTGATAATAATTTTTGACGACATGGTTGGCGATTGACTGCTGCGCTGTGTGTCGCGGGTTCGATTCCCGCACGGAACAAATATTTGTATGACCTACATGTAGTTGTTCCGGGTCTGGCTGTTTGTGTATGTGAGTTTAAATCTTTGTAAATGCACCCACGATACAGGAGAAATTCCTAGTGTGGGGCAACGTTATAAAAAAATTTTTTTTTTTTTTTTAAATGGGCTGTAGGTACCTTACCGTACGGCGATTGTATTGTAAGTAATTAAATGGTGATAACATTTTCCATCACACTTAAATATTTTTAGGACAAAATATAACATGGTGTATAAATTGTTGAAATCGATTCAGTTCCATATTCTATAATATACTATATTCAGGTTTCGCATATTATACTAAAAATAACGTTGTAAGGTAACCTAAACATGACCTATACTATACATAATGACATCGAAGTTTTTATTTCTTCTCTTTCCAGATGAATCACTACGTCAGATCCGAGCAGAACTGGAGGATACTCTCGGGCAGAGAGCAGAGCTCGAGTCACGAGTGCTCGCTCTAGAGCGAGACAAGGATAGACTCGAGCAGGAGAAGGTTATACAGGAGCAGAAGGCACAGGAGGTGAGATATTACTTGAAAGTCCATGAAAATCTTCGTTGCATCGCTGATTCAAAATTATATGAGTTTTGACTTGAATTCAGCCACGTCGGCATTAACATGCATGTCTTTAATTGTGTACCCTCACACACACCCCCATCCACCCACACACTCGCACACACATTCACGTATTTCCTGCATGCCTTAAAATTTAAATAAATAAATTATTTTCAATCCAAATTATATTCATACAAATTAAATAATTTTTATTAAACTTAAATAAGTGTAGGTAATTTGTACCAGAACTATTTGTATCATAATAATTATTATTACTAAAGTTGTCCGAGTTTAATTATGGTGATCAAAATGATGCCTCTCTCACCTCATAAAGTGCACTCTGTGCAATAACAATAAATTAATTTAAGAAATATTAACAAGTTTGGGTACAACTCATATCCTAAACAAAAACACAATGTCAGTGCTAGTTTTAGGAACTGTGTGACAGACACCGGCGCCTTCCTCCTACAACCATAAATAACAATCTAAATCGTGACATAATGTTTTGCTATAAGGTTGTCAAAAAATTAAAGGGCCCGTTTTGACATTTAACTTGAATCGATTTATCTTGAGTACCGAGTCGTGTGGTTACTTCACTAGTTACGTCGCGATGGTTGTACCCACACTTGTTAATATTTATTAAATTAATTTATTGTTATTGCACAGAGTGAGAGAGGCATCATTTTGATCACCATAATTAAAATCTAGTGCTGGAATTACTTTCAGCCTTAGATATAGGTATAGTCAAAGACTTATTCCTCTTCGTGTCGATGACTTTAGAATGTCAAACTCCTGCCGCCTTATTACAAAACAAGATTTATATTTTGACATGTCATAAACCATGGAGCCAGTTTTTGTAATAAGAACGTAACAGTGATTGAAATACCGTTCTTTATACAAAACTGAAAACTTAGTTCGGTACTAAGTTGACAGTTTTGTGTTTAGGAACTTTACCATAGTCGGAATAAAGTTTGAAAGTCAATAATGGCTCCATGTTTTAAACCTGGGTCTGAAGATAAACCTTGTTTTGTAATAAGGGGGTTTATCAATATCCAATTTAACTAAATGACTATACGACATTCAGCCATCTGGTTAAACGTTGCGCTAAATGACTTGCCTAGTTATCCTTCAGCTATTTAATTGGATGCCGGCGTTTAATGAACAGCCAGGCTGTCCAATTAGCTGGCTCATTTAACCAGGTGGCTGCGATATCCATACTGAGAACAGCTCACACGATATTAAATAACGTATCCATGACAACCAAGTACAGTCACTGCGTCATTATAATTCTGTCAGAGGTGTCAAAATGATACAGAAATCGATCACAATCTAGAGTATAGACAAAATCAAACTGGTTGCTATTTTAATTGTATAATTTGTTATTTTAATGACATTGATTTTAAATTCTGTGATTACTTATACTCACACACTGACTTATTATTATTTTTTTCTTTTTTTAAGAAAGCATATATTTTTACAATGTTTCTAAATATGTGAGCACCATGTATCTATCTCATAATTAAGTTTATTTATTTATACCAACGAGATACATTACAATCGATCAAGTTATTTTTCATTGCTTCATTTTTAATTCTTTTTACCTATTGTGGTATAGTAATTTTATTCTAGGTGCATCGTCTTCACATTTAATCATATAATTAATCTACATAAACAAAATATTGTAAAACATATTTAAAAGAATAACGGTGGAGTTTCTTGCCCGTTCTTCTCCATACGAAACTACCTTTTGGAAGGGGCAACTAGAATCAATTCTACTTTTTTTTTTGTAATTCTTGACGTTCAAAAGTGCCTTTTATGTGCCTATTTGAAATAAATAATTTCACTTTGACTTTGACACGACATCTCACCAAAATTTTCTTCTGATTCTCAGCCCAATTTAAATAAGTGAATTTTGATTTTAATTTTAAATTATATACGTTTTCCAGGCATTAGCAGCAGCAGAAGCCAGCACATCAAAATGGCGCGCAGCACACGAGGCGGCGCGGTCACAAGCCGCGGCGAGAGCAGAACGCATGCTGGCGGACTGCGAGTGGAAGATGAGGGAACTGGAGAAACGGGCCAGAGAGGCTGACAAACATAATAGAGAGGTGAGCTCTGCGTGTTTCTGTGAGCCTAGTACTTCATCATGAATTCGTTTAAAAGGAATAGTGAATGCAAGATGAGGGAACTGGAGAAACTGGTCAAACAGGTTAACAAAAATAATAGAGAGGTGAGCTCTGCGTGTCTCTGTGAGCCTAGTACTTCATCATGAATTCGTTTAAAAGGAATAGTGAATGCAAGATGAGGGAACTGGAGAAACGGGTCAAACAGCACCCTAATTGCGTAACACAGTTAGAATCCGAGTCGGAATGATTTTGAAGTATATTGCCAATCCTTTGCTTCATAAGTTAGAAAAAATTGTCTGCTCAACAACCTAAATAACGCAATGAATGTTGTTGAACTGTCAAATTGAAACCGATTCCTACTGATAGTGTGTTACGCAATTAGCCCGCAGGTTGACAAAAATAATAGAGAGGTGAGCTCTGCGTGTCTCTGTGAGCCTAGTACTCATCATGAATTATTTTAGAAGCAAAAGCAGAAGAAGATAAGGGAACTAGAGAAACGGGTCAAAGAGGCTGACAAACATAATAGACAGGTGAGCTCTGCGCATTTCTGTGAGTCTAGTACTTCATCATGAATTCGTTTAAAAGGAATAGTCAATGGAAGATGTGGGAACTGGAGAAAAGGGCCAGAGAGGCTGACAAACATAATAAAGAGGAGAGGCTTTGCTTATAGCTAGTAATTTTACAACTAAAAATTACTCTACAAAAAATACATAATATAGTTGTTTTGAAATAACGTTTATTTGGACACAGCGCGTAAAACACAAAATATAAAAACGAGTGTGCTTTCGACCACACGACTGAAGTAAAACTTACCAATAGTCATTTAATACTAATTATACTTACAACAATAGGCCTGCACTGTGTCTTAGATTACGAAACGCAACTGGCTATGAGAGAAAGAGAAAGAAAATGTGTGCTTGCACCTCTCTCTCTTGCCCCTACAGTAATATACGGAGCGTTACGAAACGTAACTCTCTCTCTTTCCATCTTCACTAACTTATATCTTCCTCTAAACTTCCGCTGGCTCACTTCCGTAACGCTCTCGTCATGCATTCACCAGCTTACTCCCCAAGTCAAGCGTGCCTCAAGAAGTTTTACTTCAAAAAGTGAAAAAATTAAATCATTATGTTTTAAATTTTATCAAATGATTTTGATCAATAAGTCCTTAAGAGCAGCCAATCCATCATACTTAACATACAAACGCTTGTGATGATAGCGTTATAATTATAACACATCTTTCTTTGAAATTTTTCATAGGGCGCACTATATCTAGGATTCCATGAAAGCAAAAAATAAAAAGGAGAAACAAATTCAGTATCAACACAACATTGACAACATTGTCAAACTTTTAACTTTTAAGGTTTTGAATACTAGGCTTTTAGCAATTATTATTTATTATTTTTCTTATTTTTATTTCTGGTTATTCATAGTCTTAAATATGATTGCAATTTGGCTACTTGTATTAGTGTGTTTTTTTTTTTTTTTCGTCAATTTGTATTTTATTTTTGTAATGTGTGTTTTGTTTGTGCAGAATAAACAATTTTTCTTTCTTTTCTTTCTTTTTATATTCCTGCAAAAATCTGCTATTTTGCACAAATTGTAGGTACCTGAACTTTGGCCGTTCATAATGTATACTCATAAATTGTAAAAATAAGATAAAATTTTTTTTTTATGATGGGTTTGCTGTTGACCTTAGTCTAGGGCAGAGGTAACATCTTCATAAGAACCGTGCACATGTAATGAAGATTCTAAATGACAAACATTTATTTCACAAACTTGTAAGGCTCACTCAAAATAACTTATACCCTGGAACGTATTATGAAATTTCCGAACACTATTTTTCGTTCAATGTTATCGCGTTCTCACTTGTTTATTAGTAGTTCTCACTTGCGCTGGATGAAACAACAAGCTTTTCGACTTTTCTCGCGTTGACGATAGACGGACCGGGAAGGGCCCTCTTAAATGCACCCTGAGAATACAAATAATTAGGCTGGTGGACTGTGCATTTTGTGAGACTACAGAGAACTTTTCAGTACTCCAAAAAACTTTTTAACTCTGCATGAAAAAGCTCATTAGATTTTTGTCGACTTAAAGACTCGATTTGTTTTCATTTAAATGATAAATGATTTTATTTCTGTAAAAGTAGGTTTGTACAAACACTTTTACACGTCAATCATATTTTAAAAACTAGATGAGGTCGGCGTTTCCTATCTGACTACTCTGAGAAGAAAGGCCGAAACAAACTCAGAGGTCACAGTCTCTTTTAAAGTCCAGACATAATCTTGGTCAGATCATGTGAAGACCATGTAGATTGGTGTCTGAAATGGTCTTTTGAGGAAAGAACCACACAGGTTGAGTGGACCTGACCAGTCAGTGCACGCATTTGTCAGTAATCAGCTCTACTCAGAATTTAAGGAGCTCAACGATGCGATGATCAATACCAAAGAGAGGACATTTGGGTAGGCCACATAAATTACTCAAACTGCCAGACCATTATTAACACTAACTGAGAATAAAAGAAAAGGAAAAAAAAAAAAATGCAATAACCCACATAGTCTTCACATTCACAATAATTAACAGTATCATCTGCTAACCTCTCAATATTTTCTTCCACAGCTCACAGCAGCAGTAGATCAACTAAAATCCGACCCGAAGCCCTCAGAAGCTCAGGTAGCTGAGCTCCAACAGTTACGAGGCCTGGTCACAGAGCAGCAACGGTCGGTGCAGTCTCTGACTCTTCAGCTGCAGAAGGTGGAGACTAGGGAAGAGGCTCTGAAGCTTGAGGTGCATCGACTGAAGGAGCTGTTGGAGAGAGAGATTGTCAGCGGGAAGGAGAAAGAGGAGAGGTATCGTAAGGTTGGTAATCCTTCATCTCTGATTTTTTAAACATAGAGAATAATAGAGCTAATATTAAGCTTCTAATGATATCAACAAACAAAATAAGCTTTTCATTCATTTTGAATACTTCATCATGATCATCATTTCAGCTGAAAGACGTTCACTGCTGGACATAGGCCTCGCCACGTTTGACAGGCGGGTTGGCGATCACAGTATGGTGTTATCATGCATAGAGAACGCTGCTGCCCATTCTCTAGTAAGTCTCTTAGTCGCCTTTTACGACACCCACGGGAAGAAATAGGGTGCTGCTATTCTTTACGTCCGGCACCACACGGAACTTTGGATACTTATGTATAGATTATTGTTGTCTTGTGATAAATGTAATGAATAGGAATTTTTGTTGGTGGTCATTTATGTTCAAATAATTTTTAAGAAATGCTAGCTGATTTCGTAAGGTAAAACGATCTGCATAACTTTTTTACGATGTCAAAAATATTGTATGTTGTTGTGAAGTTGTGAATAAGTGAATTTTCGTGCCCGTTCTCCTCCACAAGCACCTACTACGCTTTGGAATTGGCCACTAGCTTCATCTTTCGAACTGACTGACTCCTTGACAATTGACAAATGCTTGTACTTAATTGGTTTTATTAAAATAAATGCCTTCAGTTTGCAAAGAGAATTATTTTAAAATTAGTTACAGTAGCTGCACCATTGTTCCATTTTAAACAACTTCATTTGTACACCGTTCTAGGAAATCCAACGCCTAGAACAGCAGCACACGAAAACAGTTGAATCCCTTCGCTCCGAGCACCACGCAGCGGCAGCGTCCACTCGTGCGACGCTTGAGAGGAGCCACGCGGAGAGGACCAGGAACGCTCTCGCACAACTCAGGGCTGAGGCCGACCAGGATGCTAGGAACGCGGACAGAAAGCTCAGAGAAGTCACTACTAGGGTGAGTAGAACTAGCTAAAATAGTGGTGATACAAGAGTGAATAGACCTAGCTAATATAATAGTGGTAAAGGAACACGCAACGCACGCACAGCTCAGGGTTAAGGCTGATCAGGATACCAGGACTTCGGACAGGAAGCTCAGAGAGGTAATTACTAGGGTGAGTGGCAAAAAGCCATGTGCCGATTATCAGCATTACCAGCCTTTAGCAGCTCCAAATAAGTCTGTCCAATCACTTGCCATTAAACTTGATCCTCGACTCTCATCCAGCTGCAATCGTTCCACTTAAGCCAGCTGGAGTGACAGTTGTACACTTGTTGCAATGCCTATGGTACTGCTGATGACTATACTATACCAATTACCATCATGTTTCCACCCGATATCTAAAATACATTTCAGGCATCTAATTCAACCTTTCTCTTTCAGTTCGAGAACCTAAAAGAAGTTCTAGCGAACAAAGAGACTCAGTTCGAGCACGCCATTGCTGAAGCTCATGGCAAAGCAGACTGGGACATCATGCAGCTCAGACATATGCTAGACAAGGCCGACATTACATATGCCAACAAGTGTGAGGAGATGAGCGAACGATTTGAACAGGAGAAAGGTATTATGGTTATGGTTAAATAGTAGATATTATCTTTGTAAGAATTGTAGCTTGTAGGGAAGGAACTGAGCGCCATGTAGCTATACAGGCCGTGTAATTAAAATTCACAATGTATAGCACAATTCCTCTTTAATAATTCCAAAAAAAGGTGTTTTTTATTTGCCTCTTCTCAGCGCCTTAAAAAGAAATAAACATAATGGTTTATTTTCCAGAACAATAATAGCATTACTAAAACTTATCAAAACACTACATGTTACATTAGACATAGTAGCAACATTTACTGTTAATCAAACCGAGAAATTCATTTTTTTTTTTTTGTTTTTACAGAAAGTCTAATAGAAGAATGGTCAGAAAAGGTAAGAGATATAGAAGAACAAGCAGCCAAATCAGCAAACGAGGCTAAGAATCTTCTAGAAATTACTAGACTGAAGCTCATAGCGGAAAGAATGGAACAAATCAACAAGCTCAAAGAACAGCATCGACAGGAAATGGGTGAGTCAAATTATGATCATAGCTATTATGAAACGTCAACTCGATCTTTTCGTTGCCCACCCATGCTTTTTACTTCCTCTTGTCACTTATCGGTATTAACGACATGTGAGTACAAATAGTTCAAGCTTTGATGAAAAGTATTACTTAGGCAGTCAGCAAGTTGGTTTCGGGGATAACTCCCACCCAGGGCACTCCCGACGTACCTTTAAATATCGCCAGTCGTAGAGGCTATTTTAAATTCCCTCCAGCCCTTCCTCGACGAAATGCCAGCCCCAGCGACGCCCTAAGCCCCACAGGGGATGCCCTTAGCGTGCAGTCGCTTAGTAATTAAGAAATTCGCCCCTGGCGAGAGCTGGAGGCTTTAAGCTAGCCTAAGGTAGCCACAGGATTGACTGGTTAAGTAGTGACGACCTCTCAAGGTCAAGTATGAGATGCCTGTAGAAAAAAGTATATTTTAATATACCCAAATGCTATTAACGGGTAAAGTAAATAGTAGACATGTATAGCGTTAAGCATATTACTGTATTGGTTAAACTGAAAGGTCTTATTGTATTTTTTTATAAAAAAATAATTTTCATTCATTTTGATGTAACTTCATTTTTATTACCTTAATTTTAAAACCTTAATTACCTATATATTATACATAATATACTATTGCAGATGACCAATGGGAACAATTTATGGAAGACAAAGAGAATTGTCTCTCGAGAATGAAGACAGAGTGTCGGCAGGAGGGAGAAGAAGATAGAGTTAAAAGGGAGAAGGAATTGATAGAAGAAATTGCTGGTAAGAGATTTTATTTATTAGCCAGATGTGACCTACTTCTAGGTAAAGGCCTCCCCTTTTTCCTTGTAAACCTCACTAATTGTGCAAGTATAAGTTTTTTAAACATGTATTAGATTTCTTATAAGACCAAAGCAAACCAATGATTATGATTATGCTCATATTATTGGTTACATCGTGCAAAAGACTTTGCTACTGGTTACCATCAAATGTCTATTCCAGAATTAAAGTCACAATTGCAGTCTCAATCAAGCGACTACGACCACTTAGCTGTGAAAGCAGCTGCTTGTGGAAGAACATTAGCCGTCACTGAGCAGGAATTAAGGTCAGTGAGAATTTGAGACTAATATCATCAGACCCATAATTTCATCTATGTAGATGATATTATAATATGCATGTTTGCAAACCTAAAGTTTGGTGAGACCCGTATTCAAAGATATATTTAATTGTTTTTTGGGATAAAGTTGAATTATGAAGAAAATAAAAATACTTGTACATTGATTACTTAACTAATAAAAATGTGTGATAGACAACAAATAGGATGTGAATCTAAAGCAGGTTTTTTTTAATGAATAATGTATGGCTAAATAGATTTGTAGACTGTGCCTGAATATAGCTAAATTTCTAGGCTAAATCATTACTTTTATTATATTCCCTTAAAATATCCTAATCACCAATCTTTGAATACGGCTCGAAATAGTCCCTCATATCAATAATAATCATTAATTCAACCAAACACAATTGGTAGCGAAATTTGTTCCTTAAAACCTTTGTTTTTTTTTTAATTAAAACTAATAATTTTAACACTGATTTTATTGAAATATAGTCTTTTGGACAAATTTGGCTACCATGACCGCATGTCAAAATTCACCCATGGAGTGATAACTACCATTTTATTTATATTTCATGGTCATTAACATAATTTTAATTAAAACACATAATTTAAAATCATTAATATTGAAAGATGCCTGTATTTTGGAGGTTCTTGTCTCTGCATCTACTCCTACGAATACAAACAATGATACAGAATTGAGATATTTGTAGTCAACGTAAAAGCCACGTGGTCTTCATTTACTTCTACTATAGTTTCTCTCTTGGATTACCGCTTTTTCTTGAGAATGTCGAAAAGTTTTGTTTTGAAAATATTATGTCCGAAATGTGTGAAAATTTTAAAACAGAATCGCAGTAATTTTATTTTGAATCACCCATTTTCTGATTATCACTGAATGCGTCTGTGTTTTGGAACCATCATCCAATGCAAAAACCGTTCGAAATATTTGTCCTTGTCCTTTCTGTAATTGCAAAAGAGGCTATCGTTGGAACATTAAGTTCATAAACTGAATCTCGTATGACTTCTACAATCTTTAGCATATTTAAATTTGGTAAATTCATTTTAATGAGAAATACCAATACCAACTAAGTAGATGGTGGTTCATATCTATCAAATATAATCGTTTGGTAGCTTCATCCATTGGGCATAATTTTCTTCCAAATGTATTCAGATCTATTACAAATAGCTTATTATCACTTGGCTTTTTTTAAATCTCTCGGTATCTTTTTGTAAAATCTTGACTTGACACAATTATTAAAAGGCATCTTTCAATTTCTTCATAAAACTTCACCCACACTTAAGTACAGACGCCAGCACATCAAGCTACCACAATCTGTCAAATTTCTTTAATGGACTTTCAACTTTATCCCTACAGCATAAGGTTCAAGGTTGATTGGGAAAATTTGACAGTTTCGGGTAGCTTGACCTGCTGGCGTCTGTACATATAACAAAAAAAAAACATTCACATTATAATATCATTACAAAAATGTCCAAAAGGCAATATTTCAATAAAATTATATATAAAAGAAAACATTGAACAGAAAATCCGTGATAAGAAACAAACGTCATTCACTTTAAGAATTAGAAGATATCATACTTCCCCAAATAGCTTTAATACGAGTTGTTCTGAAATGGATTATAAAATGACGAAAAAGCAAAACTTTCTAGCTCTTTTGATCCATTTCTGAACTTAGATTCATACCCTATACTGCTGCCAAACATCACTGTGAAACGGCTTGAAGGTATGGTGCTGCTGTAAGCACAGACACATGAGAAGTCTCAGCATTGTCTCTGAATGGCATTGCACCTACTTTTGGGACTGCTCGGATGGCCATAGGTGGCAATGAACACTTACTACCAAGTTTGCCGCCAGCCTGTTCGTTATCAATGTTAGAATCAGCCTCATTGTTACACAGTGTCGGCATCATCGTGGTATTGCTGTGTGCGTGGGGAGGCTGTTCTCTGCGGGTGACTCTCATCGCCACTCTACTAGCCGTCACCATGGCTTTAGCAGCCAGGCTGCTGCGTCGAGCTAAACGACATTACTAACCAATATTAGATTTTAATTTGAAGCCTGATCCACAATTGTTGAAAAGTTTACCGAAGCATTTTGTTTGCATATCCCAAGGGCACGTCTTCCCTACCATTATCGCACCCCCCGGTCTACTCTTTGATATACAATGGTCTCTGTAGTCTCATGAAACATGAGGCTTCAGGGGCTATCTTTGGGTTCATTCGAACAATCGAATCTGGTCAAACCATGCTGGGGTCGGTGCATTTCATTCATTCAATCATTTTTTTTTCAATCTTATTGACAAACAGCTAAGGATTGAGCATTAATCACGATTCACGATGGTTGCTCATTATGTGCTTCTTGTTTGTCTTGTCGATGATTCCCATATTTTATATAAGCCTCGACCAGAATTCGTTATCAGTCAGCCAGCGTTAGCTGCGATAGCGATTTTAGACTTTTAGAATGTTTATAATCCGTTTCACTTACAGTAATGTTAGTTTAGGCATCCTCCGTATTTGAGATGGCCCGCAGAGGTGGGCCGGCACCAGCCGGGGATCGCGGAAGTCGCACTAGATTCCAAGATCCCAAGAGTAGTAGTGTAGTCAGTAAGAGTGTGACAGACCTTTCCGCCCGCCCCAGGGTGGAAGACATCCATGAGGAAATGTACCGAGACAAAAAAAAATGCTTTTTTATCTGGAATCTTTTTGATAGTACAACTATCCAACCCTAGTGATCTAAAGTATTCTCTTTTTTAGCAAGTTTCATTATCATCATATTTTTTATCAAGGTTTTTATTCAATCTTGCTATAAAGTGAAAAAATTACGAATATTAAATGCACAGTTATTTAAAAAAAAAACACGCACGTGAGAATCGCTTTATCAATGGTTAACTCGCAAATGTGGAGCAGGGTTCGACTGTGTAGCCAAAATCGTCAAAATTAGACGTAGAGTTCGTTTCACGAGAGAAATCCCGCGGCGATAAATGAAATTAAAGTAAATACCTACTTTAGAACACGTGGAACGTCTCATGACTGTAGAGCCGCGTCTGCGAGACTCCTTTCGTAAGACGGGCTATAGACATACTACATGACCAAAACAATTAGGCGCATGACACCTAAGACGTATTTAGAACTTTAAATACTCCATTTGAAATAAGATTACAATTTAAATAAACTTTTTTACATTTCGTTCAACCGATTTTGACTTCTATTCCGTAGACATAAGGGTAGCATTAAAAGCAAAAACGTGGTTACAATACCAACTGTTTATTACAGTTGTCATTTGTCATGCCACCAACGCAATAGAAGTCAAAATCGGTTGAACAGACTGTAAAAAAAAGGTTTATCTAAATGTGTTATCTTATTTCAAATGCAGTATAGACTACAACTAGTACTAGTAGTTAGTCTTAATCACCATGGAAAAAGTGTACTAGTTTGCAGTTTTAAAAAAGTGTTCATGTACTTAATGTGTAGTTATTGAAAGTTACTATTAGTTAGTTACCAAACCGCATTTCTGTGATGCGCCTAAGGTTCGTTCAGACGACACGCGCACGCCACGCGCCCGCCCTGCGCCAGCCCGGCTCTCTTTAAAATTTGTTGTATATAATTTGAGTTTTATGACACATCAATAGATCTCAAATTGCATTTTTCGAAATCGGCCCGCACACGCTCCCGCGCCCACCCCGCACACGCGCCGCACACGCGCTGCACACGCCTTATGCCCGCGCTTCGACTAGTGCCGTATTGTCTGTGATCAAGGGCGTTTTTTGATTAAATAATAAGTAGTGTAAGCGGGTGCGAGGTAACGGCCCCCAGCTTACGAGTTGATGGTTGTGAGTTCGAACCCAGCCAGACGCTTTACTTTGTGTAAATAATTTCATCACCACTGCTCTCAAAACGGTGAAGGAAAACATCGTAAGGAAACCGGCATGTCCTAGAACCAAGAATTCGAAGACATGTGACATCTACCAACCCGCACTGGGCGAGCGTGGTAGATTATTGCCCACTCCCTCTCGAAAAAGAGGAGGCCTGTGTCCCAGCAGTGGGAACATTATAGGCTGATTATGCTAAGCGGGTGCGAGGCGGGTGTGGGGTGGGCGCGGATTTCACGGGTACAAGGCGGGCACAACACGTGTGCGGGGCGTGCGCGTGGTCGGCGCGGGTATCTGAACACGGCCTACTTGTTTTGTTCACGTAGTACCTACTTGCAGCGTGTCATTGCATAGTTCATGCATGAAATATTTTTTTGACGTGTGTCAACGATTATTACGAAAGCTGGATTTTGAAGAACACGTTACAGTAACTATAGAGTTGCAGACCAATTTTTGTGATCCCAGGGCAGATCTATGCAGAATAATGCTAGGTTTTTCCGTAACTATCAGCCTTTATTATAAAAAGTTTGGAATTCAAAACAGTATCAGAATACTGAGGTAGATTATGTGAAGGAATTCTTGACCTTATTTAAGTGCCGAATAGAGCTTGCAAATAAAGAATAAAAAAGCCAAATCGGCATGACAGCAGCGCGTCTATCGGCTAAATATGGAACTAGCAATGTGGAATGTCTATGCGTTTTCATTTGTATTATGAGTTTTTTTTTTTTTGTTTTTTAATACATATTTACATCGTTTATTTATATCTACAAAATACTAATAAACTCGAACTAATAAACATTTTTTTACTGACAGACAACGCCTAAACTGCTAGCTCTATTAAATTTTGCACAAGAATTCTCTTTACAGCGAAGGTGAGTAGTAAGCTTTATTATTTTTTTAATTCACTAAAGACGTTAAATCAGGGATAATAGTTTGTTTGGAAGTTCGTCATTTCTGGCGAAGGGAAAAATTATAATCCCATCAGGTAATCGACTTTTAACTCAATAATTCAGGTTATGCCACTTCTTCGAGTATTGCATAGTGCTAGTTCCATAATCCTCCACCAGAGGCGCTACTGTCCTAAATACCACAGATAACATAAAATTTAAATTGTTGCTAACATTTAAACATTTTCTTTGTATAATTTTATTATTAAAATACTGCCAATTGGACTGAAATCATATCATTTACACATTACACAACATCACGCCTCCATTCCTCGTAGGGGTAGGCAGAGATGTATAGTATAACCACATTTCACCAGTTATTTTATCATCATCATATTACATCATTATTAATTATTATCATGTTATTGTATCACGTCATAATTATTATCTAGTCATCATTTTGATATTTGTTTGTTAGAAACAGCAAGTTGGTTAAGGGTATTAGACAAAAAAAAAACTATTTAAATAAAACTTTTTAATATTTTTAGTGACTGACTGACTTTTAAACAAGTCACAACGCCTTGGCCTTTGCACTACCGAAATAATAGAAAATCTAGAATATCTTTAGGTTCCTTCTTCGTTCTTGGTCATATTAGATACTAAATGGAAAATTGGCGAGGGTCGTGACCAGGGATGTTGCAGATATTCGCATCCGCAATTGAGGAGCTCCCGCATTTATTTAGACCAACGCATCCGCATTAAGGGGGATGCGCTAAGGTAGCCCGCGAAATTCAAGTTTTCCAACGTTTTTTGCAATTTTCAGGTCAGTAACAGGTATAAAGATCTAATTATGATTCGCGGCCATAACCAATCGGCAATACAACTAACTCTCTTCAAAAAATCCTACTGGATGATTATTTCTGAAATAATAATTCAGTAGGATTTTTTGAACTTAGGGAGTTGTAATGCTGATTCGAATGATTATAATTCTGTAAAGCCATATTGGTTATGGCCGCGAATCATAATTAGATCAACATACAACGTGTTACTGACTTGCGAATTGCAAAAAACGTAATAAAATTTGAATTTCGCGCATCCGCATTAATCAATGCGGAGCTCATGCGAAGGCAGTTGTGTCTGGAAAAGGGTGAATATACGAGTAAGTAAAGTCATAATCAACAAAATGAAAATTATATTTTTTTTTATCGTCCCATTTTTGCCAGATAGTCTTAAGACCACTTAAGACTATCTCGTGAAAATGTGACGATTTAGATCTATATTGATGTAATCATGTACCTAGTAATTATAATAATTTAAAAATCAATAAAGCTCTCGAAATTATAGTAATATGTGTTCGATGAATTTATTATGTGTTTGGTGGATTTAATACGTGTTTGATGGATTTATTATGTGTTTTTATAGATTTATATCAATCAAACACATATAATTTCGAGAGCTTTATTGATTTTTAAATTATTATAATTTAGTACCTAATTATTTTAAAATAATTCCTTCTAATTGAATTATGATATAACTTGATGGATCCCATAAAAAAAAACTTGAATCGCTATCGCAACATCCCTTGTTACCTCCTCTAGGGATTCCACAGAGTATCGCATATCCTTTAGCTATAGAGAAAAGTCGCAATAAGGCAGGATAATATAAATTAAACAAAACCACTGACAATCTGCTTACGAGTAAAATAGAAGATAAAAAACTCTTTATTCAAACGAAGTCTAGGGTAACAGCTTGTAATATAAACTGTTAAGTATTTCTACAATGTTTTCATAAGTGCAGAACGTTTATTATTATAATAGTCATAAAAAAAATCTTTAAATTTGTATGTCTTGTAAAAATAATATTTTTTAAATGTTATATGATTTTGTTTCTGTAGTAGGTTCGTACAAACACTTTTACACGTAATTTTTTTTTTAACTAGATGAGGTCGGCGTTTCCTATCTGACTACTCTGAGAAGAAAGGCCGAAACAAACTCAGAGGTCACAGTCTCTTTTAAAGTCCAGACATAATCTTGGTCAGATCATGTGAATGAAGGCCATGTAGATTTTGTTGAATATCCTTCGTCACTGCTGTTATCATCGTTTTAAATATAAATCATTACTCTAGCTCATCATTGCTCAAACTGTTATCATTCATTTCATAAGTGTTTTTCTCGTTTTTCTATTTTTATACAATTTTGAAAATTATTTTGTGTGGAAAATAAAAAAATAAAAAATTATAGACTTTTTTGGTTATTGCTGCCAAGATTTCAAACACACTTAAACAGTTATTCTGTCGTATAGTCTAATGTTGCCATTTTTAAAATATTTTTAAAACAGGAATATTGTTAAAATAATATTAATTTGACTAAGATACTAAACAATTACAAAGACTTTTTCTTAACATCTAATTAGAAACCACAGTCTTTGAGTTCTTCCCCTTTTTTTACCTATTAATTTCCTTTAATAAAACTGGCAACACCAAAACCATAGGGTGAGACCCCCAGTTATCAGCAATCCAACACAAAACGTAGGGTGAAAACCCCAACTATCGGCAGTGCATATAAATTAATTTAACACACAATTTAACTGTCTTTCCTTAACCAACTAACGATAGAGAGGCATTGGCGAGGGAGAAAGATTTACGAGAGAAGAGATCAGACGATGCTACGAAGATCAAACAAGCGGAGAATGCTTCAAAGGACCAGATTGAGCACCTAACCAGAAAGTGTGCGTGTTTGAGGAAGCTGTAAGTACCTATTCTTGAAGTATCTGTTCCCCGAGTGTAAATTTGCAACTGAGTAAACGTAACTAGCGCGTTTGCGTTAAGATTTTTATTCTCACTCTTGCATAATATGATTTATCGGTCAAATTTTAACGCAAACGAAATAGTTTCGTTTACTCTCTTGCAAACTTACACTTGGGGTACTGCCATTTTTATTATGTGATTTATGCTAGGAATGATTCTCACATGTGTTGCAAATAATACAGGGTGAAAATAAATTAGCTAGCAAAACTCCACAGACGTGATGGGTATCTGAGGTTTTTGGTTCAAATCTGGACAAGTACAAACGTGTCTTTTTCAATTCCTAAGTACTTTTTGTGTCTTTGTCTATCTTGGACGTTACTGACATCGCTGTAGGAAAAACATCGTGAGAAAAACTGGACTTATAGTTGATATTATGCGATTACAGACTTATAAGTCTGAAATCGCCAACCCGTCTGGAGCAAGCGTGGTGAATGGTGATCAATGCTCGTACCTTCTGTGTATGAGAAGCCTGGCCTTTGTCTTGCAGTAGGACAGTAATATGCTGGTATATTTCCATGCAAGCTCCGCCCCATGCCCCCCGCCACACCGTTATGTGCTACGAGACGCTAACACGTCAGTAATAATGTTGAATATCGCGTGCGCTCTTTGATCGTGTACGAGCACGCAACTAAATAGCGAGAGTCTCAACTCTTATTTCGTTTATAACTAAAGTAATAAATGATCTAGAGAAAAAATATCTGGTGGCTGGATAATAAATTATATTTTCTTGCTGTGAATATTTATTTTAGACATGAAAGCCGAACAATCTTGTTTGTTTTTATAATTATCCTTAAAAAAGACATGATTTTCGAATAAAAAATGTATCGAGCGAAAATATTACAATTACGTAACTGTCTTCAACATGGAAAGAAAAAGATCCAATAAATCCTAAACTAAAGTTGGATTTTGATTATATTATGTGTGACTATTTCAGAATATTCATGCAAATTAATATAAAAATAGGGAGCCTCCTCTTAATGTTCCAATCAATCATTCTTCACAGTTTCGATGACATCCGAGCGCGTCTGACTGCCCGGGAGAGGGCAGCTGAACAGGAGTCCAAAGCGAAGGATAAGGAGCTCCACCAGCTGAGAGGCGAAGTCGCCAGGCTTACCAAGATACTCTTCGAACATAAGTAAGACATCAGAAATCAATCATAGTTGAACCGGTGTAACTACTTACTGTTGGTTCAACGACACACGACGAGGTTCATTTAACAGGACCAGAGAAATGTCAATTTTTTTGAAAATTGTCAATACCATAATGTTTTCCAAATAATTAAATTGTAGACAGAGAGTAGCTATAGACAAGTCAATTTAATAATAATAATAAGTTAAGGACACATAGATCTGTATTGCATGTCGATTCTGTAAAAATCTCACCGTGAAATCTTGCGTGGAGTGAGCTGTCAGTGTCATCTCACTGATGCTAGGGATTGACCAAGCATTATATTTACAATCATAATCGAGATTTTAATAATATTTTGTATGCTAATTCTGCTGATCCTTTTATAATATTTCAAAGCGAGTATTTAAGTGTCTAAACATTACTAATTTGGAGGTTTTTAAATAAAGTAGCATAACAGAAATTCAGTCAGAAACTCAATTTTGTTTTTATTCCTTTTTTTCCTAGACTAGTTCTTAAACATTACTATGTTTAAACACTTAAATACCAGCTTTGAAATAATATAAAATCTCGATTATGATTGTAAATATATTCCTTGGTCCATCCCTAGCATCAGTTGGGATGACACTGACAGTTCACTTCACGCTCACTTCACTTAAATTTTCACGGTGAGATGGTTACAGAATAACACAACTTACATTTCTGGTCTGTGTCTGTGTGTGTTGTTGGATCTGTTGTGATCTGTGTTTGTGTGGTCTGTGTGATCTTATTTGGTCTGTGTATGAGTAAACAAGACGGAAATAAATTTTCTCTGTCTACTTCACGTATGCAAATTAGATAGTACCAGTTTACAAATAACTGTCAAAGACTATCGCTATCTCTTACAGCATACGCTGATAGCTAATCTATACAATACGAGTACTATATCATCGTTCATCGTTCGTATATTTGACTGGACCCTCAGGTACAGTCAAATAAACTTTTATACTTATATCATTTTCTCTCTAGAAAAAATTTGCGAGGTCTTTTTGCTCGCTCTTGCATCCTATATTTTGAAACTTTTCTGTTTAAGTCAACAAAATAATTCCTATTTTTGCACGCTCAATAGAAAATGTATACTATGCGGGGTACAAACATTTTGGAGCTCCTCTATTCGTCTGATGCTCCAGCTTTTCTGTTGTCGCGTAGGTAGTACTTATCTCCTATTTCTGTATCAATGGTCAAGAGAAAACCTAACCTTTTCGAGGCAGTGTGCTAAATATTTCGACGTTCATTCCTTGGCGGGGGGCCCCATCTAGTTTTGACACCCCAGGCCCCCCGGATAGCTTAGTCCGCCACTGAAGGACTGTTTATCTGACTTATTTTTAGTGTAAATACATTTTTAAGGCAATGGTACCTAAACTAGAAATCTTATTAATGCATGAGCTGGCAACACTGCACAAATTCACGCGGAATTTTTATCTCAGCACTCCAAAATTAGGTGCACGCACGAGGGCTGATGGCTGCGAGACTCTGCCGCCCGAGGAGACGCCAGCGGAGCCCCGGCGCAAGGGTATGTCACCATGTATATAGGTGAGCACTCTTGTCGCTATTGTGTGTGGAATGTGCGCCGGTGAACACCCTGTATTATGGTTGGAGCTAAGCATGTTTTGATAGGTTCAATTACATTTTTGTTGAGAATCATTTTTCAACACACATAGTAGACAGATGTGTGTAGCACACTCGTAATTCAACAGATTCACAATCACAACCATTCGATTCGGGCTGAATTCGATTGTAATGTCCGTTTAGGGGGAAAGCTACAAAATGTACCTTTATTTTATAGTAACACTTAATTAAATAATGTTACGAAATACCGAATAATAATTATTTATTTACCACTTATACATTTTTTACCATAAAAGTTTCAATTTTGTAGCGTTCGCTCCGCTCTGGATTCAAAGACACAAAACACTCTCGACTCTAAAATAGTTGTCTGCTCGCAAACAATCTACTATTGTAGCACTCTACACAAGACACTTTAAGTCATTATTAGATTGTAATTTTAAATCATAGAAATTCAAATCAAACATGCCCAGCTCTGGCCATAGCCACAGGGGTCGTGTTAACAAAGGTACTTGAATTATTGTGTTAATGTTATGTTGCATCATACGTGTTAGAAATAGTTAGAATGAACTTGATATTACTTCACCAAGACAGCTAAACATCAGCCGATCTATCTTAGAAAAATCTCACCAAGAAAAAAAATGTGAAGTAATCTGTCAAGAATGTCATCAATGACAACTGACTTCACGTCAAGTTTTCTCGGTGAGATTTTGCAGAATAGACCAGCATGTCGATACCATCTCAACGTGAAAACATATGTGAAGTGAGCGTGGAGTGAGCTGTCAGTGTCATCCCACATGAAGATGCTAGGGATGGACCAAATTTTACATTTACAATCTTAATCAAGATTTGAATAATATTTTTTATGCAAATTCTGTTGATCATTTGATATTATTTCAAAGCTGGTATTTAACTGTCTAAACATAGTAATGGTTAAACTTAAATACTAGCTTTGAAATAATATAAAATTATAAACAGAATTAGTATAAAAAATATTATTAAAATCTCGATTATGATTGTAAATGTAGTGCTTTGTCAATCCCTAGCGTCAGTGAGATGACACTGACAGCTCACTCCACACAAGAATTCACGGTGAGATTTTTAAAGAATAGCATTACAGCTGTCAGTCGTGAATAAAGTAATAACTTTACAAAGGACTATGGGCGCTAATGTATATAATATGGGAATTAGAATTCGAGGTCTAATGTGATTCGAATTGGAAATGCTCTAAATCTTACGCACTGATGAATTCGATTCACAATCGTCATTTCTCGGACTCGGACGTGATTCGATGCAGTTCGCAAAACCTCAAGGTGCAAAAATACTTATTTCACTCTTTTTTCTGTAGGTATTTTTTTTGTGACTGAAAACTAAGTTTATTTTTCTCAGTGGAAAATAGTAACAAGCACAACAAGTAGTTTTCTAGATTTCTTCGACTTTGCTCAACTTAAGGGTGCCCGCACACGGACGTTTATCGCTGAGCGATTTTCATGTCGCCGAAAATGGAACGTATGGAGTTCAATGCAGTAACGCCCACGAGCTACTAAAAGTCGCTCACCAAGAAAATCGCTGGATTCCGGGCGTAGCGATTGTCGCTCCGAAATGGAACGTATGGAAATGTACTAGCTAACGCACATGGCTCAGCGACAATCGCCCGCGTACTCTTTGCTAGGGAAGGGGATGGATATCGATATAATTAAAAGTTTTGTTTACTTAGATAAGCACCAACTTACGTAATAATTTCCTAGTACCTATACGGTTTTGTGTGAAAGTGATAGAGAGGTAAAATACCTACCTAGGTAGATACAAAGATAAGTTTATATAACAGTTTAATGTTATTATACTAAAACTTATGTATTTATACTAAAACTGTAGGTCATTCTAATTGTTATTATAATTCAAGCGTTTGTACTTTTTTAACTTATGATTTCGGATGAACACTATTCTTCGAAGAAAGAAATTCATTTTTTGGTTAAACATCGATATTTGTTAATCCATGACGAGCACATCCCTCGATAGCCAGCGACAAAATATCGCACGTGTGCGTTGAGTCGCTCAAAAAGTCACTGGCGATAATCGCTGAGAAATCGCCAGCGTTCAGTTCATCTACAAAAAAACGTCCGTGGGCGAGCACCCTTAACAATGTTATTTTTAGTATAGTGATAGGTAGCAAACCTGAAAAAACCTCGTGTAAAATCAGTAAAAAAAAAATGTTTTATTTTCGCTGTGTGGTATTTAAACTGCTTAAGTATAACTTTTTCTCGTTTATGCGTTTGGGAGATATTTTTCGATTTTTCTCTATACCAAAAATAACGTTGTCTATTGTATAAAAGAAAGATTTGTTTTTATATTCGTGTGTATTGTATTTTGTGTATCTTCAAGCTAAGTTCCCTGCTAGGTATGCAGGGAAGCTTTAAATATTAAGTGTGTAGAATGTTATAAAATAGTTTTTTTTGTTGTAAATAAACTGTCATTAAAACATAATTTGAAAATAACAATTTTTTATAAACCTTTTCTTTTTATTTGTGTTTTTTTTTTCTTATAAATATTAATAGTTGAATGTAGCTGAGTAAGACGTAGAACTTACCTACTTTATTAAATACTTTCAAAATTATATTGCATATCCTTTTCTGGCCTAAATCTTTGCCTTTCTCTCTTTTTTTCATCTTTAAAAGAACACACGTAAATAATTTTGTAAATATATGATTAAAGGATTTTTTTAAATGCCTATAGACGAAATCTATGTACAGACGCCAGCAGGTCAAGCTACCCCAAACTGTCAAATTTTCCCAATCAACCTTGCACCTTAATCTGTAGCGATAAAGTTGAAAATCTATTAAAGAAATTTGACACATTGTAGTAGCTTGATGTGCTGGCGTCTGTACTTACCTCCAGACAAGCGGTTCGGAAGCGGTATCGACTAAAGTTTGACATACACAGACAGATTTGTACCATTTTTTTTCAGTGTATCTGAATGGAAAGTTTTAAGAATCTTCTCAACCTAGAGTTTTAGTTAAAAGGATTAGAGGTATGAGGTACAGGGTGTAAAGTTCACTCATCCTCCATAGAAAAGGAAGGATCCCCCGACCAGCAGGGGTGTTGTGTCTGGTGGGCAACTGCCGGACTATAACTGATGTCGGGACGTTGTGTATACAACATTCATTTTTGTTTATACTAAACCCAAAAAGGGGTGAAACCACCAACCGTGAAATAGCGAAAAAAAATCTGCTGTTCCCTACATTTGTGTTCACTTAAATCGACAAAATGTATGGAACAGCTGATTTTTATTTCGCGATTTCAAGGTTGGTCCCATAGAAAAAAATGTTCAAAATGATGAGTATAATGACCCCTTTTCGGGTTTAGTATAAACAAAAACTAATGTTGTTTAAACAATGCTAGTCGTGCGGTAAACTCTGCTTGCGCGATGCAGGATTTTGCGTGACGTCAGTGGGATGCGTAGTTCACAAGTGGTGATGTAAATGCCGCCACAGGATGACCAGTACTGTCTTCCATTCGTCTAAATTAAGAGCATACTGCGAATACCAATCCTAGAACTATATCCGATTGCAATTCCTAAAATCATTCTCTTAATAAATTCCATACAAAAACCGCTCCGTGCCGCTGCTGTCTGAAAAAAACAAGAAATAATTTCTATCTACCCTTCGCAGGTGGGACTCTTCGTACGCCCGAACCAGTCCGGAAACACTCGATGATCCCCGAGCTCGCGCAAGCGCGCCTAACGCCCGCAGAAATATTAAATGGCCGCCGACGGGCCAAAAGCGTGGACCTACCAGCGGTACAAGTGCCAGTTAGAATTAAACAATTGGAGGAGAGGAATAAATAATAAATGTATAGTTTTTAATACATGTTGGCTGAACGAATTAAGTATAGATTTATTTATAACGGCCTATTCACTATCCTGCATCAGACTGCCAAGTACATACAATAAGCCGAAGAGTCCTGAACGGTCTGAACTTGGCACAGAAGGCTGGGCAATATCATTTTTAAGGAATCAAATAGTGAAAATGATGTTCATAGTTGCTAGTGAAGTTTTGTGCTTGCGACCATTTTATAATCGTTCTGAACAGTGAACTAAATTACTCAACCGTCTCGCTCGGGTCTGTGACGCTAAATCGGGTATACTCGGCGATGAATCGTGTATACTAGTTTCCAGTCGTAATTTTTAATTTCTGTTGTGTACACACACCCTCTTTTTCTCTTTTGTCGTTCAGTCAAGATGTACTTTAGCTATTAGCTTTAGTAAATGACTCTCAGTTTACTAATTTAGTCGTTAGTCGATTTTGAAGTCGTTGTGATGGTAATTTAGTGTTGGTTCTAGTACCTAAATATTCAACTTTTATTTTGAGCTATTATTAACACGACCAGTTGTAAGAACTTAAAGCTACCGCAGACAGGCGTAACGCCACAGAGCAACGCGACTCTAGTAAAAGAATTTCTATGAAAACTTCATGGCAATTATTGTACCAGAATCGCGTCGTACCGTCGCGTGATCGCGTCGTGCGTGCCTGTCTGCTCGGCCTTTAAGCTCGCACCTATCATTACAAAAGGTAAGCTGTCGACAGACAACGTACGGGGTGCCTAAAATGGACGCTTTGGAATCATAAAATTATTGTTTGACAGCTGCTATTTGACATTAGACTTCACCATAGATAGCAATTCATCATAGGACCATTTTACGAAACTCCATACAAAACTGTCAAACAGATAAATTGCGGGTTATGAATTGTACGCAGATCATATTATGATTCTGCCAAAGCGTCCATTTTAGGCCCCCTGGTTACTAAAGCTCATAATTTAGGGCACTGTTTTATCAGTATGTGCTTTTTTTACTCCCAATCAGCGTCAATATTTTATTATTTAATTGCAAAAATAAACGATGAAACAAAATCTTGTAGCTGTTTGTCAACTAGTCTCGTCCAAATTAATAATTTTAGTCTGTAACTTGCATACTGCAGTTCAAGTGTTGGCGAGTTCTGCATCTATAAAGAACTGCGCGGCTGTGGCCACTGGCGGCTTGGTACGGCAAGGGATTTTTATGCGACGAATAGAAATATAACTTAATAGTATGACAATAAAATTGAAATTTCAATGATAATGCTGATACCGCGGCATCGTAGCCGTGCCGTGCGGCCAGTAGGCGCAGGTGCCAAGATTGCCTCATGTAGTTTGTCTTAATCTAGCATGTCAGGTTTGGAACCTAAAACCGGGAAACTCACTAAAATAGGACTAAAACTAAATTTAATTTAGTCACAATGACTCTCCTGACTAATCCGACTGACTAAAATGAGCTAAACCTTAAGATACTTTATACTCTTTTGCTAATTCGCCTTTAATACCGAAGAGAAAGGGTATCAAATGTATACTAATAAAATAAGTGCAATAATAAGTATGTATGTTTCTCATTATTATTTTAAGTGTAATGTAGGTAAAATCTTGACAAAATGTTAAAGAATTGATGTCTTACTAAAAATATTGAAACGTTTGAAGTCAGCCATTTTTTGTTTGCAAAGACTTCGCTAAATCGAATATATTTTATCTTTACATTTTCATTAATTAAAGTATTATTATCAGAATGAATCGTATACCTACTCAACGTCGACCCTGAGAAGCAAGCCTATTAAAAATGTCAGTCAATCTGAATAGAGTAATGTCCATTTTACAAAAAAAAACTGAATCTTCTCTATCGTAGTTCACTTCTTGACTTACTAATCAGGTACCTACTCACTATACTGGGCTGGCCTATAATTTAATTAAATGTCTGAAATAATATTTTCTGTAGATCCTCATTAACCAACTACCTAATCTCAAAAACAAAGTAAAATGTGTTAATAAAAACCTATTATAATTAAATTAGGGCCAAAGTACAGACGGCAGCACATCAAGCTTTTTACAATCTGTCAAATTTCTTTTAATTGATTTTCAACTTTATCCCTACAAGATAAGGTTTAAGGTTGATTGGGAAAATTTTACAGTTTCGGGTAGCTTGACCTGCTGGCGTATGTACATAATTATTATACAGGGTTATTTTAAAACGTCAATAACCTCTTAAGGGGTCATTGTTCTCCATCATTATGAACAACTTTTAATAAGGGACCAAACCTGAAATCGCAAAAAAAAAATCAGCTGTTCCCTACATTTTAACGAATTATTCGAAAATAAATGTAGGGAACAGCTGATTTTTTTTTCGTGATTTCTGGTTTGATCCCTTAATAAAAGTTGTTCATAATGATAAGTACAATGACCCTTTAAGAGGTTATTGCCGTTTTAAAAATAACCCTGTATAAGTTATAAGTTTATAACTGTGTGTACAGGTCCTAACCTAAAGCATAAAAAAGTATGAATGAAATAAAAGGCTAAAATGGATGATCGAATTTGAAACTCAAAAGTTGTATTGATTGCATTAATAAAGTGTATATCCTTCTCAGCATGTCTATGACTGTGCCTTCAGAATTTATATACATTTTATAATGATGATGATGATTTCAATTTTCATTAAATCATTTTTATCGATTAATGAATGTGCATTAAATGCATTATCTTAACGTTTACTTTAAAGTTGTATTTAATCACTGACTATGTATGTAAATATTATGATTTTTTGTAATAAATATTTTGAAAGTACTTAAACGTGTGTTTTATTTACTTTAGTGAATTTTAAACCGCAAGCTATGGAATTTAATATATTCTGGAGCTAATTCATTTAATATAGTCATTTTATTAACAATAAAATATTTAATTAGTCCTGAGAAAATATTTACCATGATGAAAATATTTTCCTGTGATAAAAGTAGCGGGTTCCAATCCTGTACCTATGAAAAAAATATTTATTTATTTATTTTACCATTTATGTACACACATATATATATATAAACAAACAAGAAGAAAGGAACAGAAAAATCCGTACAAAGGTGATGATTATTTCTAAAGAAATCTCTTCCAGCAAACCTGCGATAGGAAAACACATGCAAAAGACAAGAAACACATGTATAACAAATGCAAAACTAGAATAGACTAGAGACCGCGGTTAGACTAGATATTAATTAATGTATTGTCCACTTAAATTACTATTCATTAACGCCAAGGACAACATTCTTGAACAACCGAGAGTTCTTCAGTTTTTATTTATTTTGAAAACAAGAACATGCAGCTCCAAAGAATGGAACGTAATTTTCAAACTGACTGACAGTAGGTACTAAGTGACAGCTGTCAATGTCAGTAATGTCACAAGTTCACAACACTAGCATAACCTCAAAATAAACTAAATTTATCCACCAAAGAATTTACAGATTATTCTATTAAAATGTCTGTTAGGCACATGTTCTTGAAGCCCGGGTTCGTCCGGGCGCCATTACAGAACGGTATTGGCCGATACGTGTGTCAGTTGCAACGAGTTGTGCTCAAATTCTGTAAAAGCAATGGATCTAGTCGTGGAATGAGGTAACTTAGTAGATTATTTTGTTTAGCTAGGTTTAGTTTAGTCTTCAACTTCCAAAATCCTGCCACCGTTATTACTAATAGAGAAGTAGGTATAGAAGAAAATGACAGGTTACGCCAACCCCAATTAAATTGGGATGCGGACAGGACCAGGGTCGGATTTAAAGGTGTGGGGCAGGCCTTGGGGCAACCAAGAAGTGGCGGCCCCAAAAATGTTTTGGAACAGACGAAAATAAACAAGTTTTTTTCTTTGATAGACACAAAGGATGTATTTTCTTTCCTATCTAAAAAAATCAAATTGTTGAGGCCCGGGGCTAGAGCCCTGGTTGTCCTACCGTTTACGTCCGTGTCTTTCGACGGAGATGGACGATGAAAGATAATGATATTGACAAAAATATTAACTAATTCGTTCCTACTAATACCTACTAATTCAATAGCTGCGACACAGTTTTGTAACTAATGTAGCTATTTACATACACAATCAATTTGTAAAATGTGTTTTTGTTCCAATAAAGATTATTATATAATATAATTTCAAGCTTGAAAAAAACCCACATCTCAGTTCCAATAGGTTTTTTACTGTTTTCACAGCATATTCCTAATTAACACAATAACTTGACTTCAAATTCATTGTTTATTTACTCCATATTATAATATGACCAGTATTACTTATCAATGTTTTGTGGCTATTTATTTCAGAGATTTCATTGAACAAGACCTAGTGGAATTTGCCAAGGTGAATCCAGGTGTTGTTGTATATTTAAAGCCCCGCAGACACAGAGGACCAGTGATTGTTGCTGAATATTGTAAGTTATCATTACCTGTAGATGTAGAAAAAATCGTCAATAATGATGGCTGGTAGCAGCTGTATTGCTCCAGGCTGATAATTGAAATTGTTTGTTTATTGAAATAATTGATTTACATAAATATGCACAAAATAGGGCCGAATTTACAAACTAGAGGTTAAGGTATATAATAAATGGATTGAGAATGGATGGATTTAGAATAATTGGATTCTACTTGAACTAGGAATAAACCTGTACCTCAGGTATCTCAATCAAGTGCTTATACATAATGTTATCTAAAATTCCAACAAAAAATTAAATATAAAAAAAATTAAAAATGATTTATCTACCTATTATGGTTTATTCAAATTTAGAAAAATAGTATGCTACTTTTTTGCATCATCGTAAGACATTTTTGCAACCATGTTGTTTTATCATTTTTGCAATGTTACATTTTTAACAAGGGCGGATTTACTTTGATAAACAGAAAATTTTGCCGTGTCAATAAAAAGTAAATATTGCATGTTTATTCATAGTAGACTAAGTATATAACATCAATTTAAAAAGACACAGTTATATGGTGGCGCTATTACGCGACCTCAGTATATTATATAAAATTTATGTATCCTCAGCTATTTTCTTTGCTGGGCATTCGTGATCGCCTGTTTTGTGGTTGCTCGGTTTTAAGGGTTCCGTACCCGAAGGGTAAAACGGGAACCCTATTACTAAGGCTCCGCCGTCTGTCACCAGGCTCTATCTCATGAACCGTGATAGTTAGACAGTTGAAATTTTCACAGATGATGTATTTCTGTTGCTGCTATAACAGCAAATACTAAAAAACGGAATAAAATAAATATTGAAGGGGGGCTCTCATACAACAAACGTGATTTTTTTTGCTCGTTTTTGCTCAGATATTGATAACGGCAACAGGTAGTCGTTATATTATTTATTTATATATTCACTTATATTCATTTATAATTAAATTAAAATAAAACAAATATTTAAGGGGGGCTCCCATACAACAAACGTTAACGTAATTATTGTGCCATTTTTATAGATAATGGTACGGAACCCTTCGTGCGCAAGTCTGACTCGCACCTGGCCTTTTTTTTTTTGTTAATCACAAGCATGTTACACAATGTTTGTGTTCCTTGTTGTTCCGTAAGTTACCCAACTTATCAAAATTTATACAAAAAGTCAATGAGCTAAGGAAAAGTTCTTAATTTAGAAGCAGAAAATTAAATGAAATCGTTTATTCTGTAAATAGGATAGCAGAATCACTTTTACACATCAAATTAAAAAATAAGCTAGATGTAGTCGATATTTCCCATCTACCTCTGCTAACTACCCCTGAGATGAAATGGCGAAACAAGCTCAGGGGTCAAAGTCTATTTTAAAGTCCAGACATAATCTTGGTCAGATCATGTGAGTAGGTAGGTACCATGTAAATCTGTGTCTGAAATGGTCTTTTGAGGAAAGAACCACACAAAGAGTGGACCTGTCCAATCAGTGCAAGCATTTGTCAGTAATCGTGCAGCTCAACAGACTTATGGGCGGACAGAATTTAGAGTTAATTTATTTTATAATACCTTTGTAAGAATGATTTAGTACTGAGGTACATGGAAAGAGGTAGAAAAAAGGTGGTGTTAAAAATAGGTACCTACTAATTTTGTTGTTTTATCTATAATGGTTCCGTTTGGTGCTGGACGTAAAGAATAGCACCATCCCATTTCTTCCCGTGGGTGTCGTAAAAGGCGACTAAGGAACTTACTAGAGAATGGGCAGCAGCGTTCTCTATGCATTTTTAAAAACATACTGCGAATACCTTTGTAAGAATGATTTAGTACTGAGGTACATGGAAAGAGGTAGAAAAAAGGTGGTGTTAAAAATAGGTACCTACTAATTTTGTTGTTTTATCTATAATGGTTCCGTTTGGTGCCGGACGTAAATAATAGCACCATCCCATTTCTTCCCGTGGGTGTCGTAAAAGGCGACTAAGGAACTTACTAGAGAATGGGCAGCAGCGTTCTCTATGCATTTTTAAAAACATATTGCGATTGTTAACCCGCCTGCCAAGCGTGGCGATTATGGCAAATCCCCCCCTTTTTGGGGGAGGCCTATGTCCATCAGTGGACGTCTTTCGGCTGAAATGATGATGATGAATGATCAATAATGTAAAATACTGATAATCAGCAGCATCTGGTTAGACTGGAAGCCGACAACAACATAGTTGAGAAATTAACTAGGCAGATGATATCAATAATCTATTAAATTAACTAGGCAGACGATATCAATAATCTATTAAATTAACTAGGCAGATGATATCAATAATCTATTAAATTAACTAGGCAGATGATATCAATAATCTATTAAATTAACTAGGCAGATGATATCAATAAGCTATTAAATTAACTAGGCAGATGATATCAATAATCTATTAAATTAACTAGGCAGATGATATCAATAATCTATTAAATTAACTAGGCAGATGATATCAATAATCTATTAAATTAACTAGGCAGATTATATCAATAATCTATTAAATTAACTAGGCAGTTGATATCAATAATCTATTAAATTAACTAGGCACATGATATCAATAATCTATTAAATCATCATCATCATTCAGCCGAAAGGCGTCCACTGCTGGATAGTGTTGGGTAACTCAGCACATGTGCTAGCACAGTTGTAGCTAGTCACTTCATCATCATCATCATTCAGCCGAAAGACGTCCACTGCTGGACATAGGCCTCCCCCAAAAGGGGGGTTTTCCATAATCGCCACGCTTGGCAGGCGGGTTGTCGATCGCAGTATGGAGTTAAAATGCATAAAGAATGCTGCTGCCCATTCTCTAGTAAGTCTCTTAGTCGCCTTTTACGACGCCCACGAGATGAAATGGGGCGGTGCTATTCTTTACGTCCGGCACCACGAAGGCAAGCTAGTCACTTGGATAAAAAGAATCACTCACTCTTTTTGTTTTGATGTGCAAGCACACACCACAAGGCTCAGATTAGCTACACAGAACATATTGTAACCATTCTGATTCCTCTTTCCCTCATCATCACTCGTGCGAGTTGTGTGACGCGCTTAACCGATAATTCACCGTGTGTACCTACTCTACTGCATGTGTGTGCCGTGTCGCGTTGGTCGCGAGTGTAATGTGTAGTGACAACCACGCGACACGCCAAAACTCGCGACATGGCACAACTCACGACACGGCCCAACTCGCGACTCGCGTGGCGGGCGAGTTACGCGACTGACTGACACACTCAGCACGTACGTGCTTACAGGCCACCGCAACCTCGCCTCATTCGTGGTAGCACACTTTGTAAAAAGAGTGCCTCGCACGATCCTCGTTTTAAAAGAGTGTGCTACCCATCTCTACTGCTGGACATAGGCCTCTCCTAAAAGGGGGGGTTGCCATAATAGCCACGCTTGGCAGGCGGGTTAGCGATCGCAGTAAAGTGTAATTAAAATGCATAGAGAACGCTGCTGTCATTATATTAAATAAATAACTATACTTAATATCTATTTCCAGTAAATGGAGACCGCGTATGGATGAACATGCACAACAAAACCCACCCAGAAATTACAAAATGGATCGACATTCTACGCACACAACAAGGAGACAACGCTACCACGCATCTCCGCAAATACCAGTACACGGATTTCCCGTCAATCCAAGGGCCTTGGACACCGTTCACTTACAAGATACCCGAGTTAAATACTGCAAAGTTGCCGGACCCAGGTTTTGGAGCTAATAATAGACTGCCCTTAACCGCAACAGAGCAGTTACGGTTAATGTTTAAAGCCCAGAAATTGGGTGGAAAGAGTGAGGACTTAAAAACGACTGAGTGAATGTGATTGCGTTAGTTTTGTAGTGTTTATATAGTTATAATAAAGTTGTTAGTAAGAATTATGTTGTTTTTTTTTTAAATCCTTTTGGCAGGTTTAAGACCCAGATATATGCCAGTGACCTTGAGTGGTTAGCTTGCGTGTTCTGTACTGAGCTCACGCAACGCGTCGTACAAACAGCCAGTAATAGGACTCGCCCATCAAGGAGCGCTGTCCCCAATTTGACGCATTATTAATTTATTATACACAAAACAAAAGGTATTTTAAAAAAACGCGTATACTAAAAGATCAATAATTAAATTATCTTTAAATTGATGAAGGTTTCAGAAAAATACGCTTGGTAGTATTTGCGCCATTCTCAGTTTTTTATCCGCGTTAGACATAACTTTACAAATTAATTTCACTATGTAATATAAACAATCTAAAATATTCACATATTAAATTATTGAAAAAATGCTCTAATTTATCATATATTTTTTTCAAATCATTATCACTGCTCGTTTAGACGTGATCTCCATTATAAAATCTTTAAAAGTCGGTTATCGTCGCCTTAAGGGCTGAAGATTACAAGCGCAGTGGGCCACAGCGCATCGCATAATACAAAAGCGCGGTGCGGCCGGCACGTAATGTGCGATGGTTCATAGGTACTTACGTAAAAAAACTTTTTTTTCAAAAAAAACAGTCTTCCAAAAAAACACTAGGTACCTAATTTCGGAAGTCGATGTCCTTTGGTTTTGTATTTTCGGTTTTTGTCACCAATTTTCACTTATTTTCTAGTCAAAAATTGTAAACGTATGTACAGACGCCAGCACATCAAGCTACCACAATCTGTCAAATTTCTTTAATGGACTTTCAACTTTATCCCTACAGCATAAGGTTCAAGGTTGATTGGGAAAACTTGACAGTTTCGGGTAGCTTGACCTGCAGGCGTCTGTACCTACAACAGCTCGCCATGCCGCATGCCTTGCTCATCAGAGTAGCGAACTCCAATCCAATCTAAGTTTTTGGCAAAGTCAATTAAAGGTCATCCACTAATCTGCAAAGAAACATCCCGATGGGTGTGCTGCAAAGGGAGGATGGAAATTTCATAAATTTTGGCCTAGGACGTCTAGTTTTTGCGGGAACGTCAACAAGGGGATTCTAAGTTGTCCTTATCCGTGTAACCGTGTTGAATTCACGTAACCGGTATCTCAAATTAAACTCGGAAAAGAACTCAACCACGCTAGCAAGCGCGGGCAAAAGCTAGTTAGGTAGGTACCTATCTATGTATGTCACCGTAAGATTATGCGAACCATTCGTTTATAATTTATCGGTAGGTATTGTGAACTGCAATAAATTATTTTACAATTTAACACTTTATTTCTGATAGTTTATAATCTATCCTTGGGAAACCGACAAATTGTGAACTGTAGGCCTAAAATGGACGCTTTGGCAGAATCATATTAGGATCTGCGTACAATTCATACATCCCGCAATTCATCTGTTTGACAGCTGCAATTTGACATTAGACTTCACTATAGCAACTCATAGTTTGTGGACCATTTTACGGAACTCCATACAAAACTGTCAAACAGATGAATTGCGGAATATGAATTGTACTTATGATTCTGCCAAAGCGTCCATTTTAGGCCCTCTGGTATCTAACTTGCTTGCAACGTAACGCACCTTGCGCTAATGAATAAGTACTAAATAACCTGTCTTCCAAACTGCGAGCAATTTGGAAGTAGCGCTTGGCGGCCGCGGCACCGCTCGCTACGCAGACTCGGCTCGCGCGCGATAGGTCACGATTCTAACCTAACCCTGTTCCCAATTTTTCGACAGTTTATAGGTAATCTACGTAACAGAAATAATAACGATAGATTATAAACTAACGAAGTTCATAATTATACGGTGACATTTAAATGAATTGCTGTTCGTTGGCAAGCGCATCACTTGATAAGTACTGGTATTTTGATGTTTGTAAACAACCGAATTAGGTTTTAAGGAAAGAAAAATTTGAAAATGTTCCCCAGAAATTTAGATTATTAAAAAAAAAAGAAAGTACTTTTCTATGGGCTTAATTTAGTATTTATTGGGACAGAAGTCAGGGGGCCTAAAATGGACGCTTTGGCAGAATCATAATATGATCTGCGTACAATTCATACATTCCGCAATTCATCTGTTTGACAGCTGCTATTTGACATTAGACTTCAGTAAAGCAATTCATAATTTGAAACTCCACAAAAAACTGTCAAACAGATGAATTGCGGGCTGTGAATTGTACGTATACGTAATCATATTATGATTCTGCCAAAGTGTCCATTTTAGGGGCCCAGGACGTCTGTTGGAACAGCTAGTTAAAAATAAAACCAGCCAATAGGTATCTTCCAAATCGTTTATTTAACAATAAAATCTATTTACAAAAATGTACAACGCTGAAAAGAAAAAATAATAAATTAAACAATAATCAATTAGATCACAAACCATTGTCTTTATTTACGCGATTTACATAATGGTTAATTATTATTATACCTAACAATTTAACCATCAAATTCGATAGCACATCTTTTGAGAAAAAATATTTGCATCGGTAAAAAGCAGCTAACTTAATAATGGTCCTCCAGACCTAATTTCGACCATGGCCGCCAATCTCAGCGGAGACCAGCCTTCGTTGCGGGAGACATTATAATGCACCAGTGTGTTCGGTAACACAGGTGCACTCTCTCCCCTCACCTCTCGTTAGAGAGTAGTATATTCCTTGCCCCTCACTTTCATAGTCCGATGACTGACGATGAGGGACGGTAAATCGACACGACCGGGGGAGAGATCAGGCGCTAACATAATCAGTACCTATTCATGTCAACATAATATTAAATAAAAAGTACCTAGGTACAGTCAACCGCAAGTTGGTGTCAACACTTCGACCTTGAGCTGGCCTACCGTGAAGTATCGAATGATTAAAAAAAAATATGGAAGTCTTTAAGATAAAAGCCCGTTTATTTTTGTTTTTCCTTTTTTCTAAAAACATCAACATATTCGGGCAATTTGAAACTATACATACTCTGTTCATTTTATGATCTTCGTTAAGACACTTAAACAGTCAGGGAAATCTACTGACACCTTACGTCAATTTGCCGTGGCAGCAGCCATTTTACACAACTGTCAAAAATAAAAAAAAATACTTTAACTTTATTTTATTTATTAATAACCAACGTATACAATAAGTTATGATTTGAATAAACGGACAATTTGGGTTAATTGTTAATTACCCTAATTATTGTTAATAATATACTTAACAATTAATTTCCCTGACTTTACAAAAATAAAATTTTATACATAGCTTATAAATAACGTTAAAGTAAGATCACATTTAACTACTTTAAAAGAATCAGTAATCGTATTTAAGGTGAGAAGAAATGTTCTTTATAAACTTTTTAGACCTTTGTATCCTGCTTATGCGTATGAAGTTTCATTAAAATCGGTTCGGTCATTTCGAAAACTAGGGCTTGAAAGTTTGTATGAAATGCCGGCCGTAAGGTGTAAACGCTCTTAAACTTATCTGGCGAAATGTGGGTGTACCATAGGTAGGTACACCTCTGTATTTCCCTTCGGGGAATAAAGGCTTGATGATGTAATATGTTACATATTGACGGTGTTAATTTTAATTAGATATTTTTAGGAATCCATTTAAAAACTAAAGTAGAAAAATATATATGTATTACTTGTAAATACATAAAATAATAAATTATTTGTGGTAGGATGTGGCTGACATGTTTATGCTAATTTAAATAAGCATTATCTAGGAGAAGTATAAGATTATAAAAAGGTGTGTGCTGATCACCACACGATACAAGTGAAAACTTACGACTGGAGCCGAGTATACGCGATTCAGCGCCGAGTATACGCGATTCAGCGCCGAGTATACGCGATTCAGCGCCGAGTATACGCGATTCAGCGCGGAGTATACGAAATTCAGCGCCGAGTATACGCTATTCAGCGCCGAGTATACGCTATTCAGCGCCGAGTATACGCAATTCAGCGCCGAGTGTACGCGATTCAGCGCCGAGTATACGCGATTCAGCGCCGAGTATACGCAATTCAGCGCCGAGTGTACGCGATTCAGCGCCGAGTATACGCGATTCAGCGCCGAGTATACGCGACTCAGAGTCACCGACCGACTGGAGTCGAGTATACCCGATTCAGCGTCACCGACCCGAGCGTGCCGAGTGTGAAAAAAATAGGCATGCATGGGGACTGCCCCCGGAGTGAAAACTCAAAACTTTGGAATAACATTAATATACAATATGTAACAAAAACCCTGTTGTTCCTTCTACCTACGTTTTAAGAATCGGTATACATACGTAATACAGCAAGTCATTTATAAAAACTGTTCAACAAAAATAATTAAAATAAATATTTAATTATTAATATTTGTAATGTTTAACTGATTTCTAACCTAGTTCATTCTTTGATTTTGACTTCTCGACTAGCCAATACTTTTTTTTTAATTATAATTCCACCAATGTTGTGCTTGTAGGTAAATGTATGCGTCCCTAAAAGGAACAACAGGGTTTTTGTTACATACTGTATATATATATGCGTATACATGTACACAGGCCGCAGCGCGTTGCCAGTCTGACGCAACACGTCACATTAGCATGTCGGGGACGCAAACCCATACATTTTTCCCCTACCAAAAATTCCATATCAAAAACTATCACTTCAAAAATAAAATGAAGTTATCACTTCAAAAATAAAAGATTAAAACTCAAATACGAATAACACTTATTTCTAATTTAGTCTAGCAATACTACTTCGATTCTGTTATTCTATTAGTGGTCATACACACGAGCGGCACGTGTCAACGGGCAGAAGCAACTGCAGTAGACAATTAGACATGGGTAGCTCGTGAGCGAGTGATAGAAAAGAGCTAGCTCGTTTCGATTGACGTCACTCTCGCTCACTCACTCGCTCGCTAAACTAGCTCACTAGCTTGGTAGCTCAAATGAGATAGAAAACCGTAACTAAGACTCCCAACTTCCAAAGACAATGATTATTGAGCAAGCCGTCTCCTTCGACGTGCGTGCGGCGTGAGTCAAATGAGCTAACAGTCCGCGTCTGAGTCACTGGAGCTATAGAAGAGCTAGTAAGCTAGAAGACGGCACGGTTGGCGCAGTTAAGCGATTGACTGCTGCGCTGCGTGTCGCGGGTTCGATTCCCGCACGGAACAAATATTTGTATGACCTACAAGTAGTTGTTTCGGGTCTGGCTGTTTGTGTATGTGAATTTAAATGTTTGTAAACGCACCCACAATACAGGAGAAATTCCTAGTGTGGGGCAACGTTTAAAAAAAAAAAAGAAAAAAAGAGTGATATAGCTCTTTAAAGTGAAAGAGCTGATCGCTCTTTTTCTTTTCAGTGAGCTATTTCGTCCATGCCTAAACTGCAGCCGTCGACAACGTAGAGATTAACTACGATAATATGGCCCGCCCCTCCAAAATTCAAAACGTTTGAAAGTATTTGTACGCATGTGTGCGTAATGAGAGGACCGTCAAACAAAAACAAATCCACGGATTTGTTGCTCGACTAGTGGCGTCATTAATCGCTCATCATCTCTCATCGGCTCATTATTATTAGTATGGCGCTGCACTGACGTACTCTATGAAAACGACACGTGCGTTGTCTTGCGCGATCGGCTAGTTATGATTAGTTGACCAACAAATCTGGTAATAAGGGAGATATTACAACTACCTACATACAAACTCTTTCGTAAGGATGAGACTACACACATTGAAACAGTAATTTGGAGGGGCGCGCCATGTTATCGTTCTTTAGCTCTACCGCTTGTATATTTGAGTAGGATGGTGTTCAAATACACGAGCGCCACGTTGTCGACGGCTGTAGTTGCCTCTGCCGTTGACACGTGCCGCTCGTGTGTACGAGCCCTTACGGTCCGGCCGTTGAGAGAATGCGTTCTTGCGCGACAACTGTCAGTTTATTAACGAATATGTGCTTTGCGAATTTGATCCTTATAGTTACTATAGTCGGACATAAAATTAGCTGCAGTAAAATGTCTAAGTAATTGACGAAATGACGCTAAGAAGTGTAAGCTGACTTTATGTCCTAAATTTCGTTCTTAGGGTTCCGTACCCAAAGGGTAAAACGGGAACCCTATTACCGTCTGTCTGTCTGTCTGTCTGTCTGTCACCAGGCTGTATCTCATGAACCGTGATAGTTAGACAGTTGAAATTTTCACAGATGATGTATTTCTGTTGCCGCTATAACAACAAATACTAAAAAACTGAATAAAATAAATATTTAAGGGGCTCCCATACAACAAACATAATTTTTTTGCCATTTTTATAAATAATGGTACGGAACCCTTCGTGCGCGAGTCCGACTCGCACTTGGCCGGTTTTTTTAATCCCAGATACTGATTCGACAGGTGCAAATGTCAAACTCCAAATTGAAAAAACAAACAACAATCATTTGGAATGTCAAAGTTAAGTCTCTGGGATTATAAAACGAACTATAGTGGAGACATTTTCCAACTGACAGGTATCAGGAACGCATTATCGCGGCGGTCGGACTGTAGTTAGCCTCACGGGCATTATAAGTACCCGAGGGTAATAGGTAATAGGTAATACGGGCTGGTGTCCGCAACTCCACGTCAATGCGCGTATTTTGCGTACGGGTGGGAAAATCGATTATTCGATCCACCCCAGCTCCTCAAGGAAGGCCAGCAACGCCTTGGTGTTACTGACAATCTCACGTAGGATACCTGGGTTACCGAAGTACTTTGCCCTGTATGTGGCGACCACCGGGCAGTTTTAACAGCACATGAGCTGCTGTCTCGTCGTCCTCCATGCATGCCCTGCACGACGGACTGTCTGTGACTCCTATGACAAAGAGGTGTTTATTAAATGACCCATGGCCAGTTATAACCGCTGTAACTGTACGCAGCTGTTGTTTAGTTAGTTGTAGAACCCGTTTCGTGAGGCGGCCGTCGATAGTAGGGAGTGCCTCCTTCGCCTGCCTGCACTCACTTTGGCCCAACCATACTTTGTGATGTTGGTCCCTGGTTCGTTTCCTTACCAGAGTGCGTAGATAACCGAAGGGGAGTGGCGCGATGGGTTCAGGTCCCACTGGTGGTACCCGAGGGTAATTATATAATACATCGAGCGTTAGAAACAGATTGTCGCACAGGTATGAGTGAGATAGACGATATGAGTAGTCCACTTGCAAACCACGTTATGAAGAAATTATTTGGGAAAACTAATAAACATGTTTACCCTTTTAGAGGCATGAGGAACAGGGTGTAAAGTTCACTCATCTACATCATAGAAAAGGGAGGATCCTCCGGCCAGACGGGTGTTGTGTCTGGTGGGCAACTGCCCGACGGTTGATGTCGGGACGTTGTATACAGGGTTATTTTTAAAACGTCAATAACCTCTTAAGGGGTCATTGTACTCATCATTATGAACAACTTTTACTATGGGACCAAAACTGAAATCGCGATAAAAAAAATCAGCTGTTCCCTACATTTATGTTCGAATAATTCGTTAAAATGTAGGGAACAGCTGAATTTTCTTTCGCGATTTCAGGTTTGGTCCCATAGTAAAAGTTGTTCATAATGATGAGTACAATGACCCCTTAAGAGGTTATTGACGTTTTAAAAATAACCCTGTATAAGCTAGTCGCGCGGTAAACTCTGCTTGCGCGATGCAGGATTTTGCGTAACGTCAGTGTGACGCGTAGTTCGCATGTGGCGATTTTGATGCCGCTACACCCTTTTAATTAAGATATAAAAGTGCATTTATTTGCGTATTACTTAAGTGTAGGATCATATCAAATTAATTTATGTTATTCTAATATAATAATGTGCCTATTCTTTTCCCAACGTCGGCTTGCGGTCTGACCGGATGCAGGTGACTAGTATTTTTCTATAGTACTGAATTATGTAGGTTCAATAGGAAATAAGTGTCATTTTACTGCAGCTAACCAATGATGCATCTGTATGTACCTTTAGATGCGTTACCTGCTCTCAATGCCAGGCAATTGCCTGACATTTACAATAATAATAATTATCGGCAATACAACTAACTCTCGTCAAAAAATCCTACTGAATGATTATTTCAGAAACAATCATTCAGTAGGATTTTTTGAACTTAGATAGTTTTATTGCTGATTCTAATGATTATAATTCTGTAAAGCCATATTTGTTACGGCCGCGAATCATATTTAGATCAACATACAACCTGTTACTGACCTGTAAATTGCAAAAAACGTAATCAAATTTGAATTTCGCGGGCTACCTTAGCGCATCCCCCTTAAAATCCTTTAGTTTGTGACCGAAAGTGTGTTAGGCAATTGGGGAGCAGGATTAAACCATCGAACCAGTTTTGAATTTTGAACTTTATTCCTATATAGTTAAAGTTTTAATTACAGACGTTAAAGTCGAGTTTTAGTCATCAATTTTGTATTAAGAATTTTACTACAGTGACATAAGGTTTGAAATACACTAACGGGCTCGAATGTGTGCGCTTACTCGTGTAATGAGACAACAGTTATTCTTAAGTTCATCTTTTTTCAACCGAATTCGATTAAAATCGTACTTAATTTATTAAGTACAGTTCCGTTCCTGACCTAACTCAGGAACGCGCGACTTGTGACTCTTATATCATTGTTATAAGGTATAAATTACATCGATTGACGCGCGTTTTTGACATTTTATTTAACAACTATACTAATTGTATTGCTAACTAGTGTTTCACGCAGCAGGGTAGGCAGAAACCATAGAACACCACCTGCTACGCTCCTTACATACTCTTTTTGCTTCGCCTACGTTCATACATCTGGTCATACACGCACGCCGGTTGCGAGTACTACGCACCTGACATAGGTCACTATAAATGTCCTCCCATACCTATTAACACTGTAATTTGAAAACATTGTAAAAACCAGTTATTTTTAAAAGAGTAACCGTGGAGTTTCTTGCTAGCTCTTCTCCATAGGAAACGTCCAATTGAAACCGTGCACCTAGCTTCTGACGTTTCATAAGTGCTCATGTATGGTTTATGTGAAATAAAATATTCTGATTTTGTTTTTTTTTTATTAAGTACAGTCATGAGCACTAATATGTAAACGATTAGCAGAATTCAAAACCGATTTTCTCGTGGCATTACGATTGTAACTTCAAGAAAAGATCTATTTCATAATAGTTTGGGTTCCAAAATATTATGATCGTTGTAAAATAAAATTTCAATCAATACAGTTGCAGGAAATCTCTTTTAAAAGTTGCTGAGTGTATACATATTAGTGCTCGATACTGTACAAGATGTAATCTAAATAACGCACAACCTCTTAAGCGGTCACTGTACTCATAATTATGAACAACTTAAACTATGGGACCCAACAAGAAAACGCGAAAAAAATAAATAGCTATTCCCTACATTTACGTTCCCATAACTTGTCAAAATGTAGGGAACAACTGATATTTTTTTCACGATTTCAAGTTTAGTCCCATACTAAAAGTTGTACTTTTAATATGTATACAATGACCCTTTAAGAGGAAACTATGGAACGCATAAGGGTTATTTATGTCCTTCTAGGGCGTCCCCTCCCGGCGTTTCCACTCACATCTGACTTGTAAATGCCTTTTGTTAGTCGCCTTTCATTCATCCCTTCGACATGACTACACCCATCGAAGCATACTCTTTGCAATTCTTATTCTAATACTCGTCAGCCATGATTAGAACTACTAAAGCAGTCCATCCGTTGAAGGGCTTACAACCAGATCCTTTGCCGTCTTCGCCGGAATATTGCTCGAACAAGTACCCCGTTCGTTTGTATTCGTTTAGAATGTTACCTGTAGAAAAAAGACATAAATATTACTCAGAGGGGAAGTAATAATAGGTATCCAAAAATAACGAGTGTAATTTATAGGAACCATCAACATAATTTATAGGATTTGATCTTTAAGCTGTATTATGGACGCGTTTATTTTTTTATATCGTTCTGTCATTTAGTTATAAATTCAACACTAAAGATATAGCAATATTTTTGTAAAATTATACTTTAAAAGAGTGTCCATGAGTTTCTTGCCCGTTCTTCTCCAAAAAATATATCCATGAATACGAGTCTGGGGAAGAAAGATTAGCCAGGGAAAATACTCGTAAAAAGGAATTTAAAAATAAAGTTGTACCTAATTTCAACATAGGCAAGCTATACAAATATTTAATAGACTGCCAGCGGATTTGAAAATATTGTTATACATTAGCTCTTCACAAGCTAAGCAACACAGCTAAGCTCAAATCATTTCTGTTAGACAAAAATTTGTACTCAATGGACGAACTGTAATTATTTTTATTTTTTTTTGTAAGCATGCTTTTTTATGTTTTTAATTTTGAATATTATTAATTAAGATGTAATCAAACACAATGTAAATTGTTTCTGATAAATAAATAAAACTCCATACTCGCGTAGTACTTCAAACTTGATAAGGCGAGGTAGTTTATGGGTACCCAGATCATAAGTACGTTATTATAAAAGTGCTAGGATCACATAAAAACCAAGAAATACTCACGAACAACATTATCTCTGAGTCTCGCGTTCAACTCGGCCGCTCTGACCGCATGCGGGCCCTCCATACTAGCGTAGTACTTCAAACTTGATAAGGCGAGGTACTTTATAGGTACCCAGATCATAAGTACGTTACTATAAAAGTGCTAGGATCCATAAAAACCAATAAATACTCACGAACAACATTATCCCGTAGTCTCGCGTTTGACTCGGCCGGGCCCTCCATGCTAGCGTAGTACTTCAAACTTGATAATGCGAGATAGTTTATAGGAACCCAGCTCATAAGTACAGAACTATAAGGCCTGAAACTGCGTTAAGCGGGTACCCGCGCGGTTTCATACAAAAGTGCTCCGTCGCGGGGACCCGCGCGGGCGTCCGTCACGGGGAGGCGCGCCCCGCACCCACGCAACGGGGCCCGCCTCCGTGCGACGGAACCCGTCGCGGAAGCACGCGCGGTGCCCGCCAGCGGATCGGTAACATTATTCATGTAAAAGAGGCATTCTGAGAATACATTTTTATCGTAGGTGATTATGTACTTAGATTGAGAGTTCAATATGGAGAAACCGGCTAAGTGCGAGTCGTACTCGCGCACGAAGGGTTCCGTACTATAAAAATGGCATAAAAAATCACCTTTGTTGTATGGGAGCCCCCTTAATTATATGTTTTATTTTAATTCAATTATTTATTTTTAAAGTGAATATTATTTATCTAAATATCCTTTGAATATTTCAAGCGTCTACCTGTTGCCGTTTTCAATATTATATGTAGAGCAAAAACGAGCTAAAAAATCACGTTTGTTGTATGGAAAAAAACAGAATAAAATAATTATTTAAGGGGGCTCCCTTAAATATTTATTTTATTCTGTTTTTTAGTATTTGTTGCTATAGCGGCAACAGAAATACATCATGTGTGAAAATTTCAACTGTCTAACTATCACGGTTCATGAGATACAGCCTGGTGACAGGCGGACAGACAGACAGACAGACTGAAGGTAGATTGAACTAGCGACACTGCGTAAATAAAATAATCCGGTCTCCGCGACGGGTACCCGCGACGGGGACCGTCGTGTTCCCACGGAGCCCACCCGCGTGTCCACGCGCGTAGACACGCGACGGTTGCCCGTCGCGGGCGCCCGCTTAACGCAGTTTCAGGCCTAAAAGTGTTAGGATCACATAAAAACCAAGAAATAGTCACGATCAACATTATCTCTGAGTCTCGCGTTCAACTCGGCCGCTCCCACCGCATGCGGGCCCTCCATACTAGCATAGTCGTTCAGACTTGATAACGGGAGGTAGTTTATAGGTACCCAGATCATAAGTATGGTACTATAAAAGTGCTAGGATCACATAAAACCAAGAAACACTCACGAACAACATTATCCCGGAGTCTCGCGTTTAACTCGGCCGCTCTCACTGCATGCGGGCCCTCCATACTAGCGTAGTACTTCAAACTTGATAAGGCGAGGTAGTTTATAGGCACCCAGATCATAAGTACGTTACTATAAAAGTGCTAGGATCCATAAAAACCAATAAATACTCACGAACAACATTATCCCGTAGTCTCGCGTTTAACTCGGCCGGGCCCTCCATGCTAGCGTAGTACTTCAAACTTGATAAGGCGAGGTAGTTTATAGGAACCCAGATCATATGTACAGAACTATAAAAGTGTTAGGATCACATTAAAACCAAGAAATACTCACGAACAACATTATCCCGGAGTCTCGCGTTCAACTCGGCCGCTCTGACCGCGTGCGGGCCCTCCATACTAGCGTAGTACTTCAAACTTGATAAGGCGAGGTAGTTTATAGGAATCCAGATCTGACCCCGCCAGTATGGCGGATCATGTTCTGTGTTTCTCTTCATGTATAGTGGAGCTGATTTTGAGAGGGATCTGGAAATAAATTACATAATATAAAAAAATCATCTGCCTAGCATCTTCCCAACTATATTGGGGTCAGCTTCCAGTCTAACTGGGTGCGCTAATAGCCGTATTTTTCATGGAGCGACTGCCTATCGGACCTCCAAAACCTAGATACTGAGTGTGTTTATCACGTGAGTGTTTTAATACCTCGGGGTTGAGATGTCTTTATTTCCCATAAGAAATTTCACTTACATGAGAAATATTTTTATCTAACTTAAAAACATTATTGATTCAACGTACAGTGTTTGCAAGAAATTATAACAAACAAAAATATTGTAAAAGTGTAGGGTAATCGCTAATAATTTAACACGGCTAAAATGTAAGCATACACGGAACGCGCGCAACTAGATGTGGCATGAAATGTACTAAGGTGCGCTCATTTTATTAAACATTAATTTTAATTGTTTCTTAAATATTGACATGGATTTTGCTTTGATACAAGGCAGCACCCTCGTACATCACATTTTTTTTGCCATAGTTGGTGCGTGGTGAGTATAATTGTAAGTCATTTGCATTTCTGAGCCTAATTTTGTGTATTTGATGTTTTTTTGTAAAATGTATTTGTGTGTGATACCTAATTATGAACAGTTACATACAAGACTTTATCTAAACCCATTATATGAATCCTCTATAATACATTTTTGCAATACTAATATCGAACAAAAATGGCGGGATACGACGTGAATTCGAATAACCTTATAAGTTTTTTAGGGTTCCGTACCAAAATGGTAAAAAGGAACCCTTATGTCTGTCTGTCTGTCACACCTGGACATCTCAAGAACTACAAATGCTATCAACTTGAAATTTAGAACAGTTTTAGATGACGTTTGCCCAGCTATTATATTAGGCAGCATAGTTTCCGACTTTTGATAAAAAATGTAAAAAATAATACCGTCCCCCCCCCCTTATCTCCGAAGTTTGCATAGATAAAAATCTGAAATTATTCTATGTGATAGAAGTTTATGTAAAGATTACAGGAAAAATCAAACGATTTCTGTAAATAGCACAGTTTTTCAGAAATCATCAACATCATATATACCTACGGTTTTTTTTTAAATTACGGCGCTGTGGTAGTGAAATGCGCGTGCATGACAATGTTCTTTTTTGAAATTTAAGTGAGAAAAGGAGTAGCATAATGAAATTTAGTACAACATTATAACACTCGTTTGGATGATATAATGGTCACTAGGACACTAGATTGTTTTAATATTGGCAATACTATAACTCTTTCAGAAAATTTAATAGAGGACTAGCTGCACCCTGCGGTTTCCCCCGCGTTAGTCTCAATCCCGTGGGAATATAGGGATAAAAAGTAGCCTATAAGTTAATCCAGGGTGTCAGCTACCTCGATACAAAATTTTATCAAAATTGGTCCAGCCGTTTTTACGTGAAAGAGTAACAAACATTCATCCATACATCCATCCATCCATACTTACAAACTTTCACGTTTATAATATTAGTAGGATTTATAGCATGGGTGTAGATAAAATAATTTGTTTTGATTTTGTTATGTTAAAAATTGTTTCGAATACGAAAAAACCTGCCAAGTGCGTGTGGGCCCACGCACAATGAAGGGTTCCGTAGTTAGGATGAATTTATCCCTAAAACAAACTTAACATTGTAGTTGAAAAACATACTCTCCCATACATCGATATACGTTACGGTCAATTCTTCAACTGCAAATTTAAGTTGGTCGACTATTACTCGTTAGCTTGTAAGCCCTACTTAGCTGTGATAGTTTTCCTTTCAATTTAGTTATTTAAACTACTGCCATGAATTTTTTCACATACCCAAAACCGACCATTTAGCTGGCAGGGGGGGACACTTGCCTCTAACTAAAAATAGCACTTTAAAGCTTAATATTACGCAAACGGATCCCTTAATTGGAAAATGGTTCTGACAAACCCGCAATATTTTTGAACGGCCTATCAAACGATACCCCACACCATCTATTATACGAGAAAAAAAAATATCATCCCCGTTTTACGTGCAAGGGAGGTACCCTAAAAAAAAATGTTTTTCATGGTTTTATTTTACAAATTTCTCGGCGTGATTAATATGTACACCCATGCCAAATTACAGCTTTCTAGGACTAAGCGTCTCTGAGCTAAGCCGGGGACAGACGGATGGACGGACGGACAGACAGACAGACGGACATGGCGAATAGAATAGAATAGAATAGAATATTTATTTATTTGCCAGAAACATGGTATGTTTACAAAAGGTGTTCGTATCATTACATAGTGCTACATGTCTCACCGTTTTAACGGTATGCAAATCAATTTACAATTATTATTACATAAAAATATTCAAGTGCATTAATTATTAGTTAACATTATTCACATTATATTAATATTAAATTTTTTATCATTATTTCAATTATTATATTATATAAACTACACACTTCTATTTTTCCCATGTTGTTAAATAAAACAATAAGCTTGTCATAATATCACTTAATTAACTTAAATAATTACTTATGCCTGTATTTTGATGCCAGATCAAGAGAAAAAAATTTACAGGGACATTTTACAAAAAACTCGTGAATTGAGTAAAAACATTCCTGCAACAACCACTTTAAGGAACACGAAACTATAAGGGTTCCTTGTTTACTTCGGAACCCTAAAAATAAACTTAGATTATAATGACGGACTTACCTTAAGCCGTCAGGCGACCACAACAGTTGAGGTTTGTCTAAATCTTGTAATATTTTACCTAACTTCTCACTATCTGGTTTCAGTACTTTCAACAACATCGGAAACAGGCTAACGTATCCTGAAAAAAAAGACAAATTTAATTATATTTTTGACTAGCTGCGCCCCGCGGTTTCAACCGCGTAAGTCTCGATCCCGTGGGAATATCGGGATAAAAAGTAGCCTATATGTTAATCCAGGGTGTCAGCTACATCCATACAAAATTTTATCAAAATTGGTCCAGCCGTTTGAGCGTGAAGAAGTAATAAAAACACACACACTCACAAACTTTCGCCTTTATAATATTAGTGTGATGTGTAACATCTCCATCCTCTCGTTTACTGTGGGAGTGATTTCGTGAAAAGCGACGGAAATGTGTAACAGGAAGTGACAGCTTGAGCATGGAATTAGTAAGTAGTTTTTAATAGAATGGAATTAGTAAGTACTTTATATACATAGATTGTAAGTAGAGCTCTTCCGTTTTTGAGCCCTTTCTGATGTTTCGTGAAAAGAGACGGAAGGATGTAACAGGAAGTGACAGCTTGAGCATGGAATAAGTAAGTGCTTTATAATAACATGGAATTAGTAAGTACTATACATATATTGGGCCACCAAGATACAGGCTGTGCCTAGTTTGGGGCCCACGGCTACTTCTACTTATGCACTCCTTCAATTAACATTGTTCCTGTTTACAAATGTTTCCTAACTTGTGTGTGTAAATAAATTGTTTTTTTTTTTTTACTTTGTGTAAATTATTTCATGACCACTGCTCTCAAAACTGATGGAAAACATCGTAAGGAAACCGGCATGTCCTAGAACTAAAAATTCGAAGACATGTGACATCTACCAACCCGCACTGGGCCCGTGTGGTGGATTACTGCCCACTGCCTCTCACAGAGAGGCCTGTGTCCCAGCAGTTGGAACATCTGATTATGTTAAGCTTGGCTCAACTCGTATAATATAACTTACCAAACGCAGAGGTGACTAGTCTCGGCTGAGGAGGCACCGTAATACTTCTGATGACCCTGGCACCCTCGGAGGGGTTCTTGGGTTGCTGGCGAACCAACTTGACACCGTCAGTGTGAAGTCCTGGAACAAAACATTTTATAATGTTTTTTTGTTGATGTTGTAGGCTTAATAGGCTGTAGATTTCTAGACCATTCCCTATTTTGTTAAGTACCTAGTACTCAAACTCAAAGCATTTATTTCAAATAAACCAATTACAGGCACTTTTGAATTGTCAAGGGGTCGGTCAGTCAGAGAGATGAAGCTAGTTGCCCATTCCACAGCGTAGTAGGTTCCTATGGAGAAGAACGGGCAAGAAACTTCACGGACACTCTTTTAAATCAAAATATTGTTACATAGTTGCAGGTTACATCATTTATGTTGAAATTATACATGTGAGAACAATGTAGAAAGACGTGCACGTTAAAAGCGTCCGTAATAAAAATGTAAAATAAACACTACTTTTGACGGGCCTACGCTGTCCTCTCATACCTATTAACACTGTAATTTGAAAACATTGTAAAAGCCAATTATTTTTAAAAGAGTAACTGTGGAGTTTCTTGCCGGCTCTTCTCCATAGGAAACGACCAATTGGAACCGTGCACCTAGCTTCTGACGTTTCATAAGTGCCCATGTAGGCTTATGTGAAATAAAACTATTTTGATTTTGAAAATACATTAACATAAAATCACTTCTGTATTCTCACCAAAAGGATAAGCAGAGAGGTATAGTTTCGGCACTACTGGGCCTATAAATCCAAACTTCGGGCTACTATTGAGGATTTTCTTAAAAAAAACAACTCTACTAACTTGTCAAAACATAATAGGCCCGTTTTGACTTTTAACTTGAATCGATTTATCGTGAGTATCGAGTCGTGTGGTTATTTCACTAGTTACGTCGTGATGGTCAATCGCGACGTAAGTAGTCGGCCTAATATTTTTTGACAACTTTAACACTGCCCAACCTAGGAATCCAACCCAGAACTATATGGACAGTAGTCACGCTTGCGACTGCTTGATCAACCATGCAATCAAGATTATTAAAATGGCCTCCCTACGAGTAGCGCAATGTGACTCCGGCGCACCCTGGACACTCAGCGGTACCCTGCTAACTGGCTAATATTTATTATCACTGGAGAAGCTATGTCATAATTATACATATTATACTAAATACTAGGAACGAACACAAATTTGTTGTACCTACAACAAGGCTCAATAAAATAGGTGGCTCGTTTCGATGTCAATGTATACGCTTTTATAATAAACTTCCAAGCCACGTTCAAGACCTAAGCCTTATTAAATTCAAATCATTCATTAAACGTAAGTTGTGCCAGAAAGTCTTTTATACTGTTAAAGATTATATTGAGGACAAAAAGGCTTTCTTTTATTCTCAGTTAGTGTTAATCATGGTCTGGCAGTTTGAGTCATATAAGTGGCCTACCCAAATGTCCTTTCTTTGGTATTGATCGTCGCATCGTTCAGCTCCTTAAATTCTGAGTAGAGCTGCACGATTACTGACAAATGCGTGCACTATCTGGTCAGGTCCACTCAACCTGTGTGGTTCTTTCCTCAAAAGACCATTTCAGACACCAATCTACATTGTCTTCACATGATCTGACCAAGAGTATGTCTGGACTTTAAAAGAGACTGTGACCTCTGAGTTTGTTTCGGCCTTTCTTCTCAGAGTAGTCAGATAGGAAACGCCGACCTTCAGGTAGGAAACGCCGACCTCATCTAGTTTTTAAAATATGATTGACGTGTAAAAGTGTTTGTACAAACCTACTTACAGAAATAAAATCAATTATCATTTACAATATGTAACTAATGCACATTATGAAAATAGTTTGGTCAGAATCGTTTATGAATCGATTTCTGTCATTTATTTTTTATCCCAAAAATTATTTAAACTATTTACAGTCAGATTTCCGCTGTACAGTCAAAACAAACAATAAATAAACAATGTTTTATGCATAATAATAAAAAACCAATGTATGATTATGATTATAATATAATATTCTAATTGGGGTTTTTGGTGGTCTGCGATAATTCCGGAACATGTTGTATATTTCGTGTCCATACAAGAGAGAGACAGAGAGTAAAGAATGCTGTGATGATCAGACTTACCAAAGTCAGCATAAGTTTGCGTATGGGATGACCAATGTAGGTCGTTTAGCAAGTCTTCATCCCCTAGTTGGTCTCTGGTAGCTTCATACCTGGATAAAAAAATATCCAAATTAAGCTGAGAATCAGCACTTTGAACATCAAAAGAACGATGTTCATTTACGCCTAAACATGCACTCAATAAATTGTTACAAGCTTTTACATATTTAACTTGCAATGTTTGTATGTGTGTATATTCGGGTCAAATCTTGCAACTGAATTTTAAAGCAGTTATCCTCAACCAATTGAGATGAAATTTAGCATACGCGTTTAGTTTGGATGACAATGCATGTTTAGCGAAGTAACGTCATTCTAAATCCAATATAGCCGCCGGCCCAAGATAGCGGACTAGTTATTTTTTGTGCACTCCCATGATATGGGTATCAAATGAAAGGGTTTGCTCATAGGAATACGGAAAATAAAATGACTTCACTCTAAATCCAATTTGGCGGACCGCCCAAGATGGCGGACTAGTTATTTTTAAGCAGTCCCATAAAATATGTATCAAATGAAAGGGTTTGTTGAGAAGAATACGAATACCACAACCATAACTAACAATAAATTAATAGTAAAAACGCATTTTTTTTAAACAAACTTTTATTTAACTTTTCATAAAAACTGTGTAATGTTATATAAATTGATGGGTTTGATTTAATTTAAAGATTATTTTCTTCTTTTAAATAAAAGCTTGTTTACAAAGTGAACCATAAAAAGCGCACAACCTTTGCTTTGCTTATTTTTGATGACATGAGGGACGTCAGCAATATTTACATTTTTCAGATTTTTCTGCAAAATTTGGTAGATTCTGATTTGAACAAATATGACAACCCTACTTGTGTTTTATGGTTAAGTTAGAAAGAACCGAAAAAGGGTAATTACCGCAAAAATTATTAAAAAATATATGTAAGTATACCAATGTTTACGTAAACATAGGAGGGGAGGAAGAGCTTTGATTACTTTTGATGACAACGGGAGGGGGGTTAAAATGACAAATTCTGCTTACGTAATACTTGAATAGCCCCTAATTAAGTCACAAGTAGTTTTCACGAGCCGTAGATCTCTGAGGCTACTTACTTGCTAGAATCCCTGTGCAGCACATCAGCTATGGTCATCATAGCGTCTGCGGCCGCGAACATCCAACATCTGAGGTCAACGTGTCGCTCTATGTCTGACGGATGGGAAGCTCTGCAATACAAACAATATTTGCATAATAATACATATTTAATCCCTATTTTATCCTATTTCTTCCCGTGGGTGTCGTAAAAGGCAACTAAGGGACTTACTAGAGAATGGGCAACAGCGTTCTCTATGCATTTTAACATCATACTGCGATCGCCAACCCGCCTGCCAAGCGTGGCGATTATGGCAACCCCTTCCCCCTTGCTTGGGGGAGGCCTATGTCGAGCAGTGGACGTCTTTCGGCTGAAATGATGATTATATACAATAAGTAGTTTTAGTATATGCGAAACCCGAAACACGTGTCTAGTATTTTTATGTAAAGAATCTATGTACAAAATTTCAAAACAGTATCATGAAAAATCACAAAGTTATAAGGTTGTTATGTTACCGGGTTGTCCGTACAAAAACATGCTAACGGCGCCCCCGCACCTCCAGGGTCGTGTTGCGCTCATTGATAATAATTTGGCAGTAGCTACCTAACCGTACGGCGATTGTATTGTAAGTAATTAAATGGTGATGACATTTTCCATCACACTTAATATTTTTGGGACAAAATATAACATGGTGTAAAAATTATTGAAATCGATTCAGTTCCTTATTCTGAACTAACTATATTCAGGTTTCGCATACTCGTTTACTAAAAATAATGTTGTATATAGTATAATATTATAATGAAACCCTTTGGCTTTCCTAAAAATATTATAGAACACTCTAATAATAATATAATGAATGCGCCCTCTTTATGTGAATAATTTCGAAAAATACTAAATAGCCAACTGCTACCAACTTGGATGTAGCCCTCGCCGGCCGCTGCCGCGGCACAGATCGCTTCGCTCGCTCGGCTCGCGCGTGTTTAGTCACACTTCAAACCTAACCCGTGTGGTCGGAGAATCCTAGCTTACTTACTGCGACTAACTGTGAGACAAGACCAAAAATTTAAAGAGCCTCATTTATTAAAAATATGTGCATCATTATTAGAAGCCCAAAATAATATAGAGGTTCATTAATTTTAAAAAGTGTACATTATTAGTAGGTCAATAAGTTTTAAGAGGATCAGTAAAATATTTTCCCATTATATGCATTATGAGCAGAGGTCGGAATTAGGTAGAGTTATTTATGTACTTGCATCGAAATGTTGATATTAATATGGATCTTCCCGGGTTTTCTAATAGACAATCCCGTGTGACCAACAATATTACAAATAAATAATAATAAAAACCTCAGAGATAGATAAGACAAATAAAACAAAGATAATTAGAAAGTTTAAATGCGGAAGAAAGAGACAAAATGTAGTACATTTCCGCTATTGTTTTTTTTTTTTTGTTTTCACAAGCTATGTTGTGCGGATGTGGCAACATCGCGCGTGTGCGCATTGGAATTTTGCAACTTCGGACATCCGATGTCGTTGATGTAAATTTAGCAAAGCCGCGCGTGCAGTGGTTTAAATTGTGTAAAAGTAAAATTTTAATAGATCACGGGATTTTCCTGCTCTTCAAAATTAATCCCGGGATTTGGGGCATATCCACTTTATTCTTTCGTTGTATGAAATCAGTGTAAGCACATAAATAACTCTACCTAATTCCGACCTCTGATTATGAGTAAGCGTCTTTATGTCATAGCTAACTGGCATAACTGTACCGGTACAAACAAAGTCAGAAGAGTACCCTCAGCTTGCGCTAGGAAGCCATTATTTCACAGAGCGAGACGTACTCAAAGAATTAAAAAAACTAAATACCTGCAAAGGTCCAGGGCTTATTACTAATAAGTCCCTTATGTCTTCTAAGTTTCCCACGCAGTGGAAAATCGCGCACGTAGTTCCAATATTTAAAAAAAGGGGAGCCTAATGATGTTAAAAATTATAGGCCCATATCTATTCTTTCAATTTTCTCGAAACTGTTCGAATCATTAGTCTGTCCTGTACTAACTTCACTCATTAAAACACAATTGGCTACGCAACAGCACGGCTTCTGTACCAATTAATCCACTACCACCAACTTAGTTCACTACATTAATGATATCAGCAGGTCCGTAGACTCCGGTGCACCAGTGGACTCAATTTACACTGACTTCAGTAGCGCGTTCGACAAAGTAAATCATGTGCTTCTACTTCAAAAACTTGAGAACTATGGTATGCATGGTCATTTGCTACGCTGGCTTGAATCATATCTTTCAGAACGAAAACAGAGAGTTGTTATAAAGGGTTATAAGTCGCCACTTTATTACTCAACATCTGGGGTGCCACAGGGATCGCATCTTGGTCCTATTCTTTTCCTGGTATTTGTGAACGATATCATGCACTCCATTAAAAACTCAAAATGCTCTATGTTTGCGGATGATCTAAAACTATACAAGGAAATTCAATCAAGTACCGACATTGCTTTGCTTCAGAAGGACTTGGACGCAATTCATGAGTGGTGTCATAGTTACATGATGACTCTCAATGCCGTTAAGTGTTATCATATAACATTTACAAGGAAAAAGCTGATTCAGCCTTCAGCATATCACTTAAGCGGCATAACTCTTCAGAAAGTCGATACCATTCGTGATTTGGGAGTCCAACTTGATCGTCGACTATCCTTTATCAATCACTTTGACACTATTGTCGCCAAAGCAAATAATATGTCGGGATTTGTAAAAAGAACTTGCAAGGAATTCCGGTCAATCAGCACCCTTAAGGTTCTTTATAACTCTTTGGTGAGGAGTATACTGGAATATGCATCTTTGTCTAGCTACAATAAGCTGAGCACGCGTACTAATGACTTGGACATATTTTCGACCAGTCTGAATGAATTGAGGCGATACGTTCTCAGTTCTTGATCGATCTGTTTGTTTATTTCTGTTACAAAATGTTAATTGTGTATTTGCACAATTTTTTACACAATTATTTAATTATAATAATTGTGTATGTAATGTAATGTACAATTTCATTTAATTTAATTTATCCTATTCTTATTTATAATTAATGTAATAATGATAATGTCTTAATTTATTTGTCATTTTTATAGTTTCAATTTATAATATTCCAATTTAACTAATTTATTTGTATTTTTATAGTTTCAATTTATAATTATTTTATTATTACAATTTAATTGATGTTTTTTTTTATATTAATTTTTGAAATATACTGTATTTCAATTTAAGTACTTGTCATTTTAAATTCAATGTAAACTGTGTAAATTTTAATTTTCTTATGATCATATATTTCCATTAAATTTTTATTATTGATTATACAAGTGCTGTGCACACCTATAAGTGACAAATTCACCGCAAAGCTGTTGATATAGAATTTAATGTAATGATTTAGTGAATAAGTCGTTGGTGTGTCAATAAATAAATAACTGGCCCTTACCTGGGATAGTCATCAAGTCCTGAGGTCAAGGTCTTGGGGTTCAACTGCAGACCATCATCATCCCGTCCCCTCCATCTGTAGGAAGTTGGTTCATCTCCCCTCTGAGATGTCTGGAACCATTGGTACCAGGCCTGCAGATGTACCAAGAAGTTGATTAAGCGAGGTTTAAAAGCAGTATTCATTAATAATAGCATAACACATATGTGAGTACTATGTACCTAATATAAAGCTACCATTTACTGGGTACGTCTTTCATTGACTTGAATGGGCTGAGAGTATGTCCTGCTGACTGTAATGTCTCGCTGATGGTGACGCGTGTGTTGGATCATTTAGCTCCCTTCAAAATGGTTGAGCTGAATGGTGCTGACCCATGCGTCATGTTCGTGAACGGGCGCCGTCAGTAGGGACTGGTCATTTCTTACCTGGGACGGCTTATTTTAATTTTATTTTTGAATTGTTTTTTTTTTGGGTGATGGGGGGGGTTGCTGGCAGATAAATGGTTGTTTTTGGTTATGTGAAAAAATTAATGGCAGTAGTACATTAAGCGAAACTAAAAGGAAAACTATCACACCTTAGGTTTATGGGAGAACATGTTTTTCAACCACAATGCTAAGTTTGGTCTTGGGATAAGTTCATCCCAACTACAGAACCCTTCCCTCCTAGTCTGTGTGGTGCCGGACGCAAAGAATGGCACCGCCCTATTTCTTCCCGTGGGTGTCGTAAAAGGCGACTAAGGGACTTACTAGAGAATGGGCAGCAGCGTTCACTTTGCATTTTAACACCATACTGCGATCGCCAACCCGCCTGCCAAGCGTGGCGATTATGGCAACCCCTCCCCCCTTGCTTGGGGGAGGCCTATGTCCAGCAGTGGACGTCTTTCGGCTGAACCCTTCATAGTGCGTGGTCCGACACGAACTTGACCGGTTTTTAACCAGAGCTTCCCTGGGAAAGTACCAGGCTATCATACTTAAGTAGGAGCTTACCTGCAGCCTGCTGAACATCCTATCCAGCGCGCTGCGATACTTGGAGCCGCTCACAAACAGCTCAGGCCGTATCTTCACCATATGAGCCAGTTGTATTAACAACATGGGGGGGTTGGCAGCAGCGTTGCTTTGCACTACAAACTCTTTTGGAACTCTTGCTAACGCCTCCGATCCTGGTAGACGAAAGATATTGGATTTTAGGAATTGCTTCGTGATCTACTCGTAGTACGCAAAGCTGATCGTGAGTTTCTAGAGGTTTCTAGGTCCAATAGAAAAATGGTTTTTGATATGTGATCCACCCCTCTCGATTTCTATGGGAGGGATTTCGTAAAAAGGGGCGGAAGTATGTGGAAGTGACAGCATAAGCATGGAATGAGTAAGTACTTTTTAATAGCATGGAATTAGTAAGTACGTTAAAATAGCATGGAATTAGTAAGTAAGTCAAAATAGCGTGGAATTAGTAGGTACTTCAAAATAGCATGGAATTAGTAAGTACTATATAGATTGTATGATTTCGTAAAAAGCGACGGAAGTGTGTAACAGGGAGTGACAGCATAAGGTTGGAATAAGTAAGTACTTCAAAATAGCATGGAATTAGTATGTAGGTACTATATAGTATAGATGGTACGTAGAGGGGGTCGTTTGACCAGTGGACGACCACTAGTATTTAATAATTATTCGAATAAATATTTCAGTATTTTTCTTATTTAAATTTTGAGGTTAGTTTCTATCCCTGCTCAGTTGCTTATTACCAAGGTGAGATGTCAGATGTTACACATCATAGGCGACGACTGTAGGCTCGCTTGTTTTTATGCAATAGTCTGCTCTACTTGAGTATAGTTATCGATGTTTTGTTGTCGGTATAGTGGCGTGTGCTAGCTGACATATGGCAAAGGACATGGACAAAAAATAAATTCCATGTATTGTATTAAATAATAAATAATTTTGCACAATTAAAATAGAAATTTGAATTAATACGTAGTTTTTAACCTCTCCAAAGCAGGCAGTTTTTTTTTCAAAATATTAAGTAATGCAAGCTGAATTCAAAGTACCGTTTGTCAACTTCCGCCATAGTGGACCATAGAGAAAGATAAATATAATGATGGACGTTTCTCACCACGGATAATATTTAAGTATACATGTGATTTGGATGACACATGCTCTTATTAGGAACATTTTATTTGTACGAAACTGTCTTTTTTGTTATTTGTTGCATTTATTATTATATCTTTTCATTATGTTGATACGTAAGATATTTTTTTTTTATATTTATAACAAACAAATAATACGTAAAACGGAACACGTTTATGAGTTTGAATTGAATGTGTCATAGACATATAGTTTATGTCAAATGTCAATTTCTGTCAAATAAATAGTGCAGTTTCTTCGTTACACTTTATTGTGTTTGTGTTTTTGCGATTATTTTCTAATATTTTTGACCAGTGCCTAACTCTACGGACGGTTAGCTTCTATCACTCGATTTCCTTGCTATTAACTGGACTCTGATTTGCATTGCGCATGTGCATCAACTGCGGAATAGCCATGCAAAGATTGCAAAGGCATCTCATATCCTCGCTTTCTGCACACCATCAAACTAGACTCGCGTTGGGTAACCAATACCTACTCAAATCCAGGTACGAGTATGAAGTTGGAGTAGCAAAAACTTGAATCTGATTTATTTCAATGGATGGTATTTAAAAGGTATGCGATATTAACTTACAGTGCGTCTTATTTTCAGTTGCCTCTGGATACACTTATTGGTCATGCATGCTTCTGATTATTAAATCCCGAAGCTAGTGAACATAAGAGACTACTGGGGCATAACCAGGTTTGCCTTGGTTGTGGGAAATCAGTGAGAAAATAAGACAACATAATGTCAGTATGGAGTGTCCATTGCTGTCTGTCCTTTTATCACAAAATAGGTACTAATTATGTGGTAAGCATTTTGTTTTTCATTATTATAAATACCTACTAGTCGTCTACAAAAAAATGAGTGTGTATTTAAGTATCTCCCATCATAACATATACTTGCCTAAAGTAGTCATGTTATAAAAAATAAATGGATTTATTGTTATTATTATAACATAGTAAGTACTGCTCATTATACAAACCTATAATATTTTAAAACATAAACAGATGTATGTACACCCTTGTTGCTAATATTGATATAAACATAGGCTTTTAGATAAAAGCCTATGCTCCTAGCCTAACACAGATGTATTTATTCATATTGTGGTTTGTTTTCAGCCCTCAAAAACAACTTTGTCTGATAAGTGTGTTATATGCGAGCAAATAGACTGGCAGTGCATGACTCACATCACAAGACGTGCAGGAATTTGCTTTGGACAACAATGCAGCAGCAGCCTCTAATGTTCAAGTGGTTAGCCCACCAAATTAAGAGCAGGCGAGAGTAATAGACGATTGGCCACTCTTCAACTCTCAGACCTCCACCTTGTCATCCGGGCGATCCACACAGTGGTACCACCCGGATGTTTCCTCCCGCTTTATCCTGAACAGGAACCTCCCGAAACAACCGTGTCCGGTGAGGACCTGCGGGCGGAAGGTACGGACGCCGTGGCGCCTCTTTAGCCACTCCTCGAAGAAGGGACTCATCGCCACAATTATGGCGTGCCCAAAAACGGCACCCTAACTCTAACTAATTCAATATAAAAACAACTCACCATTGTAAAATAATAACCTATGCTCGTATGAGTTTTACATGTCTGTTATATTTAAAACCGTTATATATGTAATTACTAAAGCATTACACAATACAGATTAGTGTGTATGTGAAATAAAAATGTTCTGTTTTAACTGGTTGGTTGACCTCTGTCTCTTTAACACTAGCACTGCATCGCTGTAACATTGCGCTATCTAGGTAGGCATTAAAGATATATTATAATCTAAAAAAAAAAACTCAAATAAAAATTATTTTTACTCTGTTGTTTTATTGTTTCCCTGGTATTAAACCATTAAAAATATACTTAAAGAAAAACATTAGTTTCGAATATACCTACTTTGTTATTATTGTCATATTTTTGAGACTATTTTCCAGTTTAATAAATGTTAATCAATTTACAGTTAAAAATCCTTAATTCAGGTGGCCATTACTTCTTTTAAATGCCTAGTAATACTAAAACAATATCAGATAAACGTAATAATTCACAACTGTTCACTGTTTTAAAGCGCCTTACGTTTTTTAATAGTGAAATCATAATCTATACACTTATTGCCAATGGTCTGACTAAAAGGTTTAACGAAACTGTTTACGTCTAGTCTGTTGTAATGACGAGATCTTTGAGTTTTTTATTTATAGCAATTTAATGTGCCAATATTCACGAATATAAAACACCAAAAATCATTGGTGTACACCAAATTTGATAACTATGCAACCGTCTCTTTAGAAATGGGCCATGTCTTTTGTAATTCAATTTGTTTGTGTTGCGAAATTTAAATTAATTTCCGTACAGTCCGCGAGGCCTAAGCTGAGCTTTGCATTTGTGTGAGGAATTACCAAAAGTAGAGTATAAACTGATAAAAAAACCGGTATACACCGGTTTAAAACAAATTCACACAGCTGTGCTGCTGGACAGTTAGTAGCGCCACTTGTCCCAGCTGAAGCACGGGAGTGGTGCAGGGCGGCCGTGCCGGGGGACTGTCTTATGTAATTTTATATTGAATTAATGACTTTAGATTTTTGATTTTGCTAAGTGCTGTTGCTTCAAAAGGTATCCTGACTTGATAATGGAAAGAAAACTGACGAAGATATACCGATGGTGGCAACCGGTCTGTTAACATTTAAAGTGAAGGCACGGGAATATATTCGTAAGCAGTTGGCAGAATCATCCCAGTGCTGATTCGTTTCCTCCTCTACCAATCGTCATTTCTCCTGACACTTTTTATTTTGTTTATAAGTATGTGTAGCGGCATCAACATCGCCACATGCGAACTACGCGTCACACTGACGTCACGCTAAATCCTGCATCTCGCAAGCAGAGTTTACCGCGACACCAGACACAACACCCGTCTGGTCGGAGGATCCTCCCTTTTCTATAGAGGATCAGTAAACTTTACACCCTGTTCCTCATACCTCTAAATATGTACGTATATATTTTTGATTTTCGAGTTATCTATCCCTTATGTTGCTCCTACCATGTTTTGTCTATGCATCAATTTAAGGTTGACTGGTTGAAAACGCCTCAGGCATTAAGACCACCTTTGTACAGTATTTTTTTTTACTTGTGCATAATGTGTTAATAAATAAATATACAAGAATTGACTGTACTGACCTAAAATCTGTTCTCTAGGAATCCAACCCTCCACGTTGATGAGGTCCATCCAATGAGCTGCTATGTCCATCTGAATGTCCGGAGACCACCGACCGATTAGTAGACCGTGGAAGCCCTCATCCCAGAGGAAACCTCGAGGGAAGAATGATCTGCAAAAAAAAAAAACCTCGATCATGCAAAATCAAATCAAAAAAATCAAAAGTCATTTATTCAAACTAGGCTGAGAATCAGCACTTTTCGAACGTCAAAAATTACATGAGACAGTCCCCCAAAAACACCCACCCTTCACCACTTCCTAGTGCTTTAGCTCGGAAGAAGAAGTGGCGCAACAAACTGCCCAGAAGCAAAACAGTCTTTAACCCCATTAACATTAAAGCTCAAATTCCCGGACGCCAAAGTAATCGATTGCCTGATAAAAGTGTCCATACGAAAATAACCCTTATTATCATCACCGATTCAAACTCATTATTATATTACTAGTTTCTTCCCGCAACTTCGTCCACGTGGAATTTCTTGTTCCCCCGACCCACCGCGTCGCATTGCCCGCGCAATTATTTCATTTTCTTCGTTTCTTGACTTTTTTTCATTTTACTCAGCTCCTAAATGTCGTGGCGTGATGTTAAAATATAATAAAAGGAATTGGGCTATGAAATGCAAATATCATCATTATCATTAATCATTTCAGCCGAAAGACGTCCACTTCTGGATATAGGCCTCCCCAAAAAAGGGGGGGATTTTCCATAATCGCCACGCTTGGCAGGCGGGTTGGCGATCGCAGTATGGTGTTAAAATGCATAGAGAACGCTGCTGCCCATTCTCTAGTAAGTCCCTTAGTCGCCTTTTACGACACCCACGGGACGAAATGGGATGGTGCTATTCTTTACGTCCGGCCTCAAACGGAACGAATGCAAATATATTTTTTTAAATCTGACGGGCAGTTCCAGAGATTAGCGAGATCAAACAAACGAACAAATAAACTCCTCAGCTTTATTATATTACTAGCTTTTTCCCGCGGCTTCGTATGCGTGGATGTCGGAAAATATCCCACAGGAACGTACTACGGGGATTAAAAGGAAATGAAGCGATCGCATACCTCATAGCCGAGGAAAAGGTCATTGACTCCTAGCGCTGCGCTCGCCGCCGTCAACCACAATTATTTTGTAACGCGTATTTTTGAATCTGTGATATCTTTTATAGTATTCATTTAAATGATATGATGTAAAGGCATATTTTAATCTAAATTAAATTCCCGATTTAAATAAAATATTTTATTCGATAGGGATTAATATAAGATCGGTTAAAATAGCTTCGGAAATAACAATTAAATTTTTATCAAATTCTGAAAGATAAAAATGGCTAGGTACTGTGTCTATACAGGGTTATTTTTAAAACGTCAATAACCTCTTAAGGGTTCATTTTACTCATCATTATGAACAACTGTTACTATGGAACCAAAACTGAAATCACGAAAAAAAACCAGCTGTTCCCAACATTTATGTTCGAATAATTCGTTAAAATGTAGGGAACAGCTGGTTCTTTTTCGCGATTTCAGGTTTGTTCCCATAGTAAAAGTTGTTCATAATTATGAGTACAATGACCCCTTAGAGGTTATTGACGTTTTAAAAATAACCCTGTATAATTATGTCTTTCTTCTAAGGATGACCATCCTTAGAAGATAGACATAATGATGCTATCGCGGACTGTTTTGTTGAACTTTTTAAGATGTAATATCCTGTAGAACATGTAGCTCTCAGTCAGCATGTTTTTTTCCGACATCTTCAACAATAATCGTTATATTTCAGCCAATTTACACAAAAATTTAATCAATTATACCTTCCTAAAGATTCCTCATTAATTACTTCACCCATTGGTGAAAACCATTTGAAAATCCGTTAAGTAGTTTTTTAGTTTATCGCGTTCAGACGGACAGACAAGACAGATGCGGCGGGGGGATTTTGTTTAATAATATGTAAGGATAAAAAAAAATGTATAAATAGGAACATTTTCACCAGATACTATAGACCGTGGCATTTTAATCGACTTACAACGGCAGCCCACTTCATGTATCTAATGACTACTATTAATCATGAAAGTAAAAATAAATATTTATTAACATTTGAATAAAAAAAATAAAAAAATGACTATTTATGACGCATGACGTAGTTTGAAACGGCCTGTTACGAGCGCGGTGCGAGCCTTGCGTTCCAAGGGCGGCGCAGAATGGAGCGCAAGGCTCGCACTGCTCGCATAAAAAGATGTTTCAAACTACATCATGCGTCAGAATTAATATACAGGGTCAAATTAAATTAGCCTACGAAACTCCGCAGACGTGATGGGTATCGATATCTATTCATGATGAAACAAAAAATTAATTATTTTGATGAGTTTTTTTTGGAGTCATCAACCGCAGGTACTCGTAGTGTACTCACTTGGATTATCAGTTTAAAAAAATCTTCTTTTTTTTTGTAAACTTCACAGACATGATGGGTGTCGATATCTAAGGGCCTGTGCACACCACGTTTTTTAAACGCGCCGTTGACGCGCGTTTGTAGCGATACAGACGCGATACGCACGCGAGTCACGTCTATTCTGTAGGAAAAAAGCGCGCCGTCGACGCACGTTTCTAAAACGCGCGGCAACGGCGCGTTTAAACGACGTGGTGTGTACAGGCCCTTAACAAGATAAAACAAAAACTCATACTTCAACTAACATCACTCAAGAGGTGGTTGAGCCAAAAAAACAATATCATAATTTTTTTTTTATCGTGTGTAGACATCTATACCCATCATTTTTGTGGAGTTTCGCTAGCTGAATTAATTTGAACCAGAATATAAAAAAAAACATTTTTACTCTCATGAATGATTAGTAGTCATTGGATATTTATGAAGTGTGCTGCCGTTGCCGCATTTTAAGACGATTAAAATCGCACGGTGTATTACGAGACATAATTATATAACTCTTAACTTTATAGAAACAAGGGTCAAACTCACCTGCTAGGCACTCCAGTGTATAAAGGCGCCTTCCAATACGGCACAGGCTCCTTCGTGTATTGGGACTGAACTCTGCTTGCCCCGAAGAAATAGCCCACACCACCGACCATGTTGGATAGCGCGGCCCGGGCTATTGCCACGTCGTTGGAAGGGAAACTGTAATAAAATAATAATATTTAAGATCATAATCTCAGTATAAAAGCAAAATAACCCTGTATAAAAGGCTGGCAGCATACTGCCAGCCTTTTATACAGGGTTATTTTTAAAACGTCAATAACCTCTTAAGGGGTCATTGTACTCATCATTATGAACAACTTTTACTATGGGACCAAAACTGTAATAAAAATAAATATTATTTCTATTTCTACATTGTTTGAAAAAATAATATTTACATTATTATACAATAGTAGACTCTATCTGTTAAGCTAGGACTAGCCTGTATCTTAAAAGATAGGGTTCAGCCAAATGGATTCTGTTAATATTCATATAACAGATGTACAGAAAATAAGAATAAAAATAAAAAAATAACAAAAACTAATCCTAAATAACACAAATAGTGTGAAAGACAGCAGACATGCAAGTGTGTATGTGTAGGGTGTGGTAAGTGTGTGGGAGTGTGTGTGTGTGGGGAATGTGTGGGTGTTTGTGTGTTTGGGGGGTGTGTTGGTGTGTGTGGGAAGTGTGTGGGTGTGTGTGTGTGTGGAATGTGTGAGTGTTTGTGTGTTTTGGGGTGTGTTGGTGTGTGTGTGTGGGGAGTGTGTGGGGTGTGAGTGTGTTGTGTGTGGGGGGAAGTGATTCCGTGAATGTAATAACTATAAATAATAATATATGCTTGTAAAACGCCTAAATGAACTCACCCCTTCTCATCCAACTTGAATTTCTCCTCGAACTCAAGATCAAACGCCATCTTCTTAGCTTCCAGAGCCTTGGTATATTTATCCCCCTTCAAGGGAGGGGTGGCTAGGTCCTCTGTAGTATACACTATATCTATACAAAATGGAGTTTCGACCAACATCTGTATTGGCACGAAGTTTATGTCCTTTTCCTGTGGAAGAGAATTATATTAACATAAGGGTTAGGCAGAGATGTACAGTATACTCTTATTTCGACAGTTATTTTGAAGTTCGGGCGAGCCTATTGCCATCAACCGGGCACGAATCCTGACTCGAGCTGCTACTTAAAAATTCCTCGTGGAAAAACACAATAAGACTGTCCGACCTGGGAATCGAACCCGAGACCCAATGTAGAATTATTAACGGGGTCAACAAAAAAGAAAACAAATCTGTTTTTGAAGTAGAGATTAACTACCATAATATAGCCCGCCTCTCCAAAATACAAAACGTTTGAAAGTATTTACAAAGCGCCACCGAGACTCACAACGCATGTGTGCGTAATGAGACGGCCGTCAAACAAAAACAAATCCACGGATTTGTTGCTCGACTAGTGGCGTCATTAATCGCTTATTCCGGGTTATAAACAAAGCATGGTTCTTAGATAGTTGTACACCTCTCTTTAAAAAATGTAAGATTCTTCCAATACCCTGTATGTAAGAAATATCTGCGTTTTTACCAAGAATCACTCGCATTACTTTAAGCAACGTAGTGAGGTTCTACCAAGACAAAAAAGGGATAAGTTTCACAACTTATTGTATCAACCACCAAGTCACAAAGATATTTATAAAAAAAATGTATTTAACATGTGTATACTGATTTATAATAACATTCCAATTGATTTGAAATTGATGCAGAGTAATCTATTTTAAAAAAAATTGACGGTTTGACTACAAAATGGTTGTTTCTATAGCATTAAGGAATTTATGGAATTTAAAAATTAATGTTAGGTACAGTAAGATTCACGAAAGATGACCACGGCGCAGAAGGCATATTTAGGTCCCTTTGGAGGTGCGAGGTGAGGCGCGGGCGGAATGCGTCAAGACCGGAGCGACGCCATTGGTGCGCAACCAACCTTAAAATATTATTTTGTCGTAAGTCTTTTCTTCATGAGTGTAGCGAGCGCAGACGGCCGCCATTTGTGGTCATCTTTCGTGAATCGTACTGTACTATTGAATTAAAATGAATAATTGATTTTAGAATAATTGTAATAATATTAATTGCATGATAATAATTACATAAATAGACGTAAGTAAATAATTTGCACGCAGAATACAAAGACTTTTAGGACATAAGATCTTTCCTTGATCTGCAGGATCAGGGTTGTTCGTCCAAAATGAAGCAACTTGTGAAGTTTAACAGGTGTATATTGTATAAAAATAATTAACAGTTCGCCATGGCGGACGGCGGTTCGCAAGAGGAAGTACATACATAGTTTTTGACAGAGGCGCGAGTGAATGAAAGACCGAATGTGAAGACCGAATGCAAGCGTCCGAGGAATGACCAAAGTCGATGCTTTCTTCCTTCACTCGTCGATAGATGGCGCGTCATGTGTTTTGCGAGTCTCGTGTAGATGGCGTGGACACTTGAATTTGTATGTATTTTCTAACAAATAAACATTTTTGATTTGATTTGATTTGCTCATTATTATTAGTATGGCGCTGCACTGACGTACTCTATGCAAACGACACGTGCGTTGTCTTGCGAGATCGGCTAGTTATGATTAGTTGACCAACAAATCTGGTAATAAGGGAGATATTACGAGTACTGATTGCACAAAAACTATGAATACAACTACATACAAACTCTTTCGTAAGGATACACACATTGAAACAGTAATTTGGAGGGGCGCGCCATGTTATCGTAGTTTATCTCTAAAATCTTAGCTAGGCGCGTTAAGCGATTTTTGGTAGGGGCAAATCTTATAGGTTCGCGTCACAGACATGCCCGCACCGACATGCTGTAGTAACAGTAAATAAAAATAAAATAGCTTTATTATTCCTTACACACTTTTCCTTATTTTCTAACACTATGACCTTATTTGACCTAGTAAATAAACATACGAGTATTTATGTTAACTACTAAATAGTCTTTTAAAACTAAGGTGTATAAGGACCGGTATCTATAGCGGTAAAAGCCTCCTCCAGCCGTTTCCAAGCTGTCCTGTCTCTGGCGATTCTGCTCCATGTTCTGCCTGCTATCTGTGCAATATCGTCGCTCCATCTTTTACGTGGTCTACCAGCGGCGAGGTGTCCATTTTTGGATGTAAGAAGCCGAAGCGAAGCCGATTTTAACTTACTGTCTTATATATAGTAATTAATTTTCTTAAAAGTAAGTCTTTCCTTTACCGAATCCATCCATCGTCAATTAACAGAACCAAACAGACTCATCACTACACAGACAAACACATACAGCACACACGTGCAGCCTGTGGGTTAGACATACGCAGAGGGCCTACAACGTTCTTCGAGTTCAGTACAATAACGCCTTTAGGGTGCTGTTGGGGCTCCCGCGGTTCTGTAGCGCATCGGGCATGTTTGCTGAAGCACACACAGATAGCTTTCAAGCTATTATGCGAAAACGAACAGCATCCCTGATGCGAAGAATTCGGGGGAGCACCAACAGCATTTTAAAGTTAATTGTGAATAAACCTGATTGCCCGTCCCTGGGGCACTGGACCCGTATGCATAGCTGCAGGTCTGGTGCAGCAGGGAACTGACATAGTTTTAAATATTTAAATTAGATTTATTGTTATTATTATTTTTGTTTTATGGAGAAATGTTACTAACATAGTTTTATAAGTGTTACTAACAACAATATGAATCATGTGTTCGAATTAAATAAATAATAAATAAATAAAACTTTCATGTTTGTTATTTCAATTCAAAGCTAATAAAATAGGCGTATTTGCTGTTTGAATGTTATGGTGAATTAAATACCCGTAGTGTACCTTACTATATTTTTTGGCAATAGTAGACACTATCGACTGTGTAATTTTTCAATAGCGGTAGAATTGTTGATGCGAACTTCCGAAGGGAAGCCGGTAGGAATCGTGTTATATGGTGCTTTCGCCACTGCAACACAATAACAACAACAACAACAAAATACAACAACGACAACTTAAACAATGCACATTATACACAAATTAAACTTTTCACGTGGTCAATTTAACTTCAAATACTGTTACTACTAGATAAAATTAAGATATGCCAAAGAGGAATAGAGAGGAGCTATATGAACTACAAGCTAAAAGACAGAGTGAAAAACTAAAAAGTAAATATAAAACGCAGACCAGGTAGACCAGGTCTACCTGGTCTGCGTTTTATATTTACTGGATACCAATTCGTGGTGACTTTCGTCCATCTGTTGTCTGTTACTCGTTGGATGTGTTCAGCCCACTTCCATTTTAAGGCCAGCACTTTCCTTGCCGCTTCCTGTGCTTTGGTCTTCCTTCTTATTACACTGTTTTTGACTCTGTCTTTTAGCTTGTAGTTCATATAGCTCCTCTCTATTCCTCTTTGGCATATCTTAATTTTTTCCAGTAGTAACAGTAAGTGAAGTTAAATTGACCACGTGAAAAGTTTTTGTGTATAATGTGCATTGTTTAAATTGTCGTTGTTGTTGTAATTGTTGTTGTTGTTATTGTGTTGTGTGTTTTAGATAATCATTATTTTATTGAACTGAAAACTTCTTTAAGGGGGATGCGCAAAGGTAGCCCGCGAAATTAAAATTTGCTTACGTTTTTTGCTAATGAAAATTTTAATTTCGCGGGCTACCTTAGCGCATCCCCTATAAGCGCGTTGAACGATAAGTATTCACTTCTGTCAGCAGTCCCCATGACTTCCTATTTTTATCCCAGGGACCATTTTGGTTACCCATTGAAAGGGTTTTCGATAGGGTTTTTCTAAGCGGTTAAACAAAAACCCATACGATATGGGTAACCCTTATGAACGCTCGTTCGACTAAAATCCCCTAGACCAGTCCCCCAGGGGACTACACAGCACTCGATGTTCCACTACGATACCCTATGCTGGGGATTCTCTAAGTACTAATAAGTGCTATTCCTCTATAGTCCCTTCTAAATAAAAAAGCCACTTACAAAATAACAATACAAAAAGAAAGAAAAGAAAAAAAAAAAAGAAATAAAAAAAGAAAAGAAAAAAAAAGAAAAGAAAAGTTAATTTACGTTATTTTTAACAATGAGGTAAATTAACTTTTCTAAAATAAGTTACATGTTGAAAAAAAAGTACCTTAAGCGTCACCTAGATAGTGAAAGACGGGGGATTCGAGTCCCGCCTAAGGCGTTCGATTTTTAAAATATAACAAAATTAAAAAAATACTTTTCTACTTCAAAAATTAAAGTTTGTAATTCTACTTAATTAACTTAAAAATTGCAAGTTTTATTTACTTCATCATTTCTAGAAAAAAAAAAACAAACAACTTGTAACAATGCAACAGTGTAGGGGCTTGATACAATTTGACTACTAATTTAAGAACTAAGAATAAAAATATTTTCTGTACCTTAATGGTTAATTTATCTTTAAATTCAGTCATACTAAAATGAAATACTTCGTGGTCATGTCAGTTATCAAACAATTAGGGGATTCAAAAGGATATTAGAGTTTTTTAAGATCCCCTAGTAATCGTAGTGGATCATTGTGTGCTGTGTAGTCCCCTGGGGGACTGGTCTAGGGGATTTTAGTGGAACAAGCGCTTATGAACGGCTTAAATTACATTTTGGTAACCCATTGAAAGGGTTTTCGATAAAAACCCATACGATGTGGGTTACTTTTGAACGGCTTAATTTAAGCCATTCAAAATTACCCACACCGTATGGGTTTTTGATTAACTGCTTAGAAAAATCCTATAGAAAACCCTTTCCATTGAAAGGGTTTTCGATAGGGTTTTTCTAAAATGGTAACCAAAATATTCCCTGGGTAGAATAGAGATAGAATTGGTCATGCTACGCGTGCTGGGCGGATATAGAAATAACGTAATATTATGATTTTTTCATGTAATTGGGTTTCAAGTAGGTATAGAACCCATTGAATGGGTTATCATGTAACCCTTTCACTGGGTTCCAAGTATAAAACCCATTCAATGGGTTATCATCTAACCCTTTCAATGGGTTTCTAGTATAAAACCCTTTCAATGGGTTACATCATGATAAAGGTAACCCGTTGAATGGGTTACCCCTTCGAAAGGGTTAACTCTAAACCGGGGTTGTACGGTCCCTGGTTTATCCTCATTAGATATCGATGCCCATCACGTCTGTGAATTTAATTTGACCCAGAATATGTACATACCTTAATATTAAGCTCATCATCTTGTCCTAAGACAGCGAGCTTCCCGAACATGGAGTGTCTTTCAATCTTTAGTAGCGAATAGAACTTCTCCTTAAGTAGATGGAGCCCTGGTGCATGGGCCTCTGAATATGATGTGTGGAGGAGCTTCCCTGAAAAAACAAGCACCACGGCCTTATTAAGTCTACAATACCTCAAATTGATAACCATGATCCTCCGATACAGCTAGTTCACACACGTTCATTGCGTTATTTACGTTCTTGAGCTGACGAATTTTACAAACATACGAATGGATTAGCAATATCCTTCAAAATTCACGGATTGTGATTCAAACTGTGTTAAGTATGCCATTGAGCTGAGTTGAGCTGCACGTCTACTGACAAATGCTTGCACTGATTGGACAGGTCCACTCAAATTTGTGTGGTTCTTTCCTCAAAAGACCATTTCAGACACGGATCTACATGGTCCTCACATGATCTGACCAAGATTATGTCTGGACTTTAAAAGAGACTTTGACCCCTGAGTTTGTTTCGCCATTTCTTCTCAGGGGTAGTCAGATAGGAAATGTCGGCTACATCTAGATTATTTTTTATATGACGTGTAAAAGTGATTCTAATATCCTATTTACAGAATAAACGATTTTATTTCATTAGGTTGCTGGTTGTCAGACTTTCGGGCTTCTGACTACCCGTTACGACTGTTGAAGATCTACAAATGACAGCCGGGAACAATGGTTTAACGTGGTTGCCAAGGCACGGAGGGGTCGATATGAAAGGGATGGTATGACCGTGGCCCCCGTACAGCTGATATTATTTAACCACGAGCCACAGACATGAGTCAGTCGACGTTAAATGATTTTATTTCTCGTAGTCGTGTAGTCGTGTAGAAGTGTTTGTACAAACCTAGATTAGTATAAAATCATTAAAAGTCGATAACCGACTTTTAATGATTTTATACTGAAGATCACGTCTAAACGAGTAGTGTTAATGATTTGAAAAAAAATATGTTAAATTAGAGCATTTTCTCAATAACTTACTATGGGAATATTTTAGATTATGTTTATATTACTTAGTGAAATTAATTTGTAAAGTTATGTCCAACGCGGATAAAAAACTGAGAATGGCGCAAACTCTACCAAGCGTATTTTTCTGAAACCTTCACCAATTTAAAGATAATTTAATTATTGATCTTTTAATGTACGCGTTTTATTAAAATACCTTTTGTTTTGTGTATAATAAATTAATAATACGTCAAATTGGGGACAGCGCTCCTTGATTGGCGAGTCCTATTACTGGCTGAACGTACAACGCGTTGTGTGAGCTCAGTACAGAACACGCAAGCTAACCACTCAAGGTCACTGGCATATATCTGCGTCTTAAACTGTCTTGTCTATTATTTTCGTGATGGCCTCGTGGTCAAGGCCTCGCCTCTCATGCACGAGGTTGTGGGTTCAAATTCGGGCAAGTACCAATGTAACTTTTTCAATTCATAATATGTACCACCGCGAACGTTCCCGGTCGACCACTTTTCGCCCTTATGCCCATAGTAATAAGGTTGAAAAATGGTCGACTAGGAACTTTCGCGGAGGTACTTTCCGAGTTATCTTGGACAGTACTGACAACGGTGAAGGTAAAACATCGTGAGGAAACCTGTATCTGCGTCTTAAACTCCTGCTTACCTTTATGAGGTACTAAGTTGACTCTAAAGTTGTGCAGTTGGGGCGTATGTCCCAGGATGGAACCATCTTCGTACCACAACCTGGAATGTGGGGCTGCAGGACCTAAGGACTCGTCCAGTGCAGCATACCAGATTAGCATGAACGGTACATTGGCGTGACCCTGAAATAATAATTGATTTACATTAAGGGAAGAGATCCGCAGGCGAACCAAGGTAACCGACATAGCCCGAAGAATTGCCAAGCTTAAGTGGCAGTGGGCAGAGCACATTGCTCGCAGAACTGATGGCCGATGGGGCCGAAAGGTTCTGGAGTGGCGACCGCGTACCGGAAGACGTAGCATTGGAAGGCCTCCTACAAGGTGGACCGATGACCTTGTGAAGGCTGCAGGTATCCGCTGGATGCGAGAAGCACAGAACCGGTCGAAGTGGAGGTGCTTGGGGGAGGCCTATGTCCAGCAGTGGACGTCTTTCGGCTGAAATAATGATGATGATTAAGGCAAAAGGGTCAGGGTAGCCCGCGAAATTCAATTTTTCTTAAGTTTTTTGCAATTTGCAGGTCTGTGTCAGGTTGTATCTTGACTAAAATACGATTTATTTATTTATTTCAAACTCAAACTCAAAGCATTTATTTCAATTAAACCAATTACAAGCACTTTTGAATTGCCAAAGAGTCGGTCAGTTAGTCAGAAAGTTGAAGCTATTTGCCCATTCCAAAACGTAGATCTCTATGGAGAAGAATAGGCAAGAAACTCCAAGGACACTCTTTTAAATCAAGATATTACAAAATCCTGGGTACATTATTCTTGTCGCTTCTATATGTGAGAACAATGTAAAAATACAAATTATTAAAAAAAAAATATATATATATACAGGGTGTTTGGCAGAACGTTGAACATACGAAAATGGTGGGTAGGTGGGGTCATCTGCTACTTACTCAGCCCTAATTTATTTGGCCCTGGCCGACTGGGTATTTAAAAAAAAAAAAAAAAAGTTTTTTTCTTGTTTCACCACTTTCCTAACTTTAAAGTGTATTTTTTTTATTAAAAATGGGCAATAAAACAGGCAATTTTTTTTTTTTAATCTTTGATGTTGGCAGATTCTTATAAAATTATTGCTTTGTTCAGATGTTAGCTAGAAAAAAAGTTATGAGTCCTCAAACTTACAGAAAGATGTAAAAAATACTTGAATGTTAATTTCAACTTGCATTTAAAAAAAACAAAAAATGATTGAGGAACTTTCCAATTCTAGCAAAACATCCCTAGTGTGTGAGCTTTCTAATGGTATGTAATTTGCTTTTATAAAAAAAAAACTTTAAGAGTTATTTCATAATTTTATCAAGCAGGAAATTTTTGACGAAACTCTACCTTTACGGAAAGTTAAATGTTTTGCGAAATTTAATACTGCAAAGTTGGTAAAAATTATGGATCGACGGCTTGCCAGTAGCAGTGGTGCAAATTGACATTCACTATTCCCTTGAGATGGTTACACAAAGCAGGTAGAAATTTTGTTTCACTCTTGCGCAGTCATAGCGTATTTTTGCTCTCTTTCGCTCTCGTGGCACCGTGACGCCTCAGAATGAATTCTTTTCTTTTATTCAGTCGAGACTTAACTGCCTCTGCGATCTCACGTGCCCGTTACGCTTACGTTTGTTTTTGTTCACTTCGTTTTCTTTTATTGTTATCACTAGTTAAGTTTAAGTTTAAGTTTGTTAAGTTTTTTGTTATTACTGTTACCTGTTGTTATTGGTAAAGAAATGGCTGCTTTTACCAGTGAGGAATACGCGGACATGTTGTTAGCGTATGGAAGCGCTAATACAAATTCGCGTGAAGCGCGAAGAATTTATCAAGAGCGTTATCCCAACCGCCGAGTACCCAGTCATCAGACGTTTGCGAGTACTTACCGACGTTTACGACAAACCGGTAACCTGAACTTACAAGAACCACGAGTGAACGCAGCACGACCCGATGCTACCATTGACGAACAAGTTCTTGCCGAGTTTGACGCGGATCCTACCAAAAGCATTAGACAGATAGCTTCAATACTTGGCTTAAGCATATGGAAAGTGTGGTCTGTTCTCCGGCAAGATGGTAGACATGCTTTTCACTACACTCCAGTGCAAGGTAAGATTAAGCCGTTTATGCACTGCATCTGATACGATTTTGTGGAATGTAGTAAATTATGAGACAGTTCAATTGATCGTTCCATTTAACCTTGATTTCGTCACTTTCTTTATTAGTTGTTTTGCCTCATGTTGTTTTTAGCGCATTCAATTCTAATTTCAAATTAAATTCAATAAACTATTCCTATTCGGCCGCATTCACGTAACAATCAGGCGGCCAGCGCTTACAGGATTCGGATTTCGGATTCGGTTTGCGCAGGTGGTCAGCGTAGGTAAACTTGCCAGCACTTATGGGTCCTTTTTAGAACAAAATTGGAAAGTCGCACGCCCTTTTGTGAATTTGGTCTTACGTCTTTATGGCTAAGCCATAAAGCCAATTAGTGTACTTAAAAATTGAAGATGAAAAATTTGGATAATTGTAGAGTTTGAACTCGGAGGAAGAAAAGATTCAGTATTGAAATCAATTCTTAGACATGTTTTGTTTGTTCTAGGTCTCGATGACAGTGATTTTGGGAGACGTGTGCAATTTTGTCGCCATTTGCTGCATACCGATGTGGACGACGTTAACTTTTTAAAAAGTATTTTGTGGACAGACGAGTCCAAATTTGACAAAGAAGGGATTGTCAATTATCACAATCTTCACCATTGGGCACTTAAAAATCAAAACCCACACGTGAAGAGACAAAGAGGCTTCCAGAGGAGATTCAGTGTGAATGTCTGGGCAGGAGTGATTGGCGATAAGCTAATAGGGCCTCATTATTTGCCCGACAACATCAACGCGAACAACTACTTGGATTTTTTGATAAATGATTTACCACCATTAGTGGAAGAAGTGTTCCAAGTAGACATAAACAGGCCTATTGTCTTTCAACACGATGGTTGCCCAGCTCACTTTAGTCTAGTTGTACGTGAGCATTTGGATAATTGTTTCCCAAATTCGTGGATTGGCAGGGGAGGACCAATTCCCTGGCCTCCGCGATCGCCCGACCTCACTCCGCTCGATTTTCACGTGTGGGGAAGGGCAAAGGAACTAGTTTACACTACAGAAGTAGAAAGTCGGGAAGATTTGATAAATCGAATTAATGCTGCTTTCGAAGTTATGCGACAGGAGATGCTGCTGCGCACAACAACTGTAGAAATCAGATGTAGATGCCGCACCTGTATTGCGAATGAAGGGCGTCAATTTGAACATCTAATATGATTTATTATTTAAATAAATTATTTAAAATTATTTAATTGTTTCATTAACGCACCTAACTGGTACAGCATAATTTCAATCGATCATTTAATTTTTACCAACTTTGCAGTATTAAATTTCGCAAAACATTTAACTTTCCGTAAAGGTAGAGTTTCGTCAAGAATTCATTCTGACGCGTCACGGTGCCACGAGAGCGAAAGAGAGCAAAAATACGCTATGACTGCGCAAGAGTGAAACAAAATTTCTACCTGCTTTGTGTAACCATCTCAAGGGAATAGTGAATGTCAATTTGCACCACTGCTACTGGCAAGCCGTCGATCCATAATTTTTACCAACTTTGCAGTATTCAATTTCGCAAAACATTTAACTTTCCGTAAAGGTAGAGTTTAGTCAAAAATTTCCTACTTGATAAAATTATGAAATAACTCTTAAAGTTTTTTTTTTATAAAAGCAAATTACATACCATTAGAAAGCTCACACACTAGGGATGTTTTGCTAGAATTGGAACTCCTCAATCATTTTTTGTTTTTTTTTAAATGCAAGTTGAAATTAACATTCAAGTATTTTTTACATCTTTCTGTAAGTTTGAGGACTCATAACTTTTTTTCTAGCTAACATCTGAACAAAGCAATAATTTTATAAGAATCTGCCAACATCAAAGATTAAAAAAAAAAAATTGCCTGTTTTATTGCCCATTTTTAATAAAAAAAATACACTTTAAAGTTAGGAAAGTGGTGAAACAATAAAAAAACTTTTTTTTTTTTTTTTTAAATACCCAGTCGGCCAGGGCCAAATAAATTAGGGCTGAGTAAGTAGCAGATGACCCCACCTACCCACCATTTTCGTATGTTCAACGTTCTGCCAAACACCCTGTATATATAAAATATTACAAATAAGCCCTGGCAGATAGGAGAAGACCAGTCACAACTGACGACGCCATTTAAACTTCTCACAAACAATAATGTACAAAGGCGGACTTAATGCCTTAAGCATTCTCTACCAGTCAATCAAAGGTGGTGAAGAGATAAAATGGCGGGTGCTCTGATTGAGAGAAAATAATCAATCAACTCAGCCTATAGCAGTCCCAGGCTGCGCCACAACACCCTGTCCTCCACCTTCCGCATCCAGTCTGACCCAGCCACCTTCTTAAGGTCGTCGGTCCATCTAGCTGGGGGGCGTCCCACACTACGCTTGCCGATACGTGGTCTCCACTCCAGGACTCGTCTGCTCCAACGGCCATCGGTCCTCCGACAAACATGGCCAGCCCACTGCCACTACAGCTTGCTTACTCTGCAGGCTATGTCGGTAACTCCGGTTCTCCTTCGGATAACTTCATAATATTATAAAATAGAGAAAATAATAATATTATAAAATATAACATAATTATTTACAAATAAAATAGGTACACAAGTACATAAATAGAATAGAAGAATAGAATACTTTTATATCAGACAAATGTCCATAGAGTTAGTAACAATTTTACTTATCATCTAGTGTTAGTACATACAAAGATTAACAAAACCATTAAAATTAAAATTCAGCGTGGAGCCGCATCCACCTTCGCAATATCGGGGAATCCCACCGATCTGTGAACACACGGAGAATACTGTCGGTGCTGCCGCGAACACGCGACATCAGGGATGCAAATCTTGTTCTTATAATGGCGGCAAAAATTCAGCGTGGAGCCGCATCCACCTTCGCAATATCGGGGAATCCCACCGATCTGTGAACACACGGAGAATACTGTCGGTGCTGCCGCGAACACGCGACATCAGGGATGCAAATCTTGTTCTTATAATGGCGGCAAATCCATCAATGTTATAGTCCGCAAACATCCCTGACGCACTACAACGCCACGGCAGCCGCAGCAGTACTCTCAGTGCGTTATTATATTGAACGCGTAGGTCGCTGTATGCCCGGTGAGTGAAATTGACCCACAGGCTGCACGTGTAGAAGGACTGACAGTAAGCTTTGAAAAGCGTTACTTTAACTGCCTTCGTACATCGTGCAAACCTGCGGGCCAGCATGTTACAACGGACAGCCAGCGACCTACGTTCCCTATCAATGTCACAGTTATCTTTAAGGTCTTCAGTGACCCAGTGGGAAATAGGTTATATACTTAGGTAAAATACACATATATTTACTATAATATATCCCTACATTATATTTACATACAAATTCAAGGGAAAGACATTTATTGAGATGACTGCAATTTTCGCTACCGACTGGTGGCCGTTCTGATATCGAGAGGAAGCGCATTCCAGAGAAGAATGGACTGAATATGAAAGATTCGTGAGTTAGATTTGTTCCCCGCTTCATGATTTCATGAAAAAGTCATTAATTGGAACAAATCTAACTTAGAGAGATGTATTAATGATTCTAATGATTATAATTCCGTAAATACATAACTGTTATAGTCGCGAATCATTTGATCAAGGTACAACCTGACGCTGACCTACAAATAGCAAAAAATCGTAAATTTCGCGGGCTTCAGCTGCGGATTCACCTTAAGGGGCCGGCGTAGCATGCGTAGTTCATACAAACGTAATACCAAAATAATTTGCAAATCAAACATATTCATAGAGTAGTGTGTATTTATTTCGATTGGATTACAGAATATCTATTCTATGTTCCCATATATATATTTTGAAAGGACAATTTGATATAAAAATGAGATATGAGGAATTTAAAATTTCTATAGAAACCTTATTTTTCTCATAACTCTTGTTTAAATCAGTGTCCATTCGAAATATATATTTGGGAACCTAGATACTCTGTATTCCAATCGGAATAAAGACACGCTACCTTAAGAATATGTTTGATTTAAAAATTATTTTGGTATTACGTTTGTATGAACTACGCATCTATCGCCGCCCTCTTAAGTACTACTATGTTTGACAAAAAAAAAGATTCCATAAAATTTTCTCGACAGAAAAAGATTACAAACTTACCTCCAAATCGAACAATAAACCGCTAGTATTTAAACAATACTTCAAATTAGATCATAAAACTTTGAACATAATAACTGATCTAAATATCATTATCATCATTTCAGGCGAAAGACGTCCACTGCTGGACATAAGCCTCCCCCAAACGGGGGTTTGCCATAATCGCCACGCTTGGCAGGCGGGTTGGCAATCGCAGAATGGTGTTAAAAGGCATAGAGAATGCTGCTGCCCATTCTCTAGTAAGTCCCTTAGTCGCCTTTTACGACACCCACGGGAAGAAATAGGGCAGTGATATTCTTTACGTCCGGCACCACACAGACAACAGATCTAAATATAAAGCAGATATACTATCGGCACCTTGGAGCCTTCTCCCTGCCAGCCAGCAAGTGTGCGAGCGAGATAAAGAGTGCGCTGAGGTATAATGGACTCTTAACTATAAATAAATTAAATATTAATTAATTTGAAAAAATCCTTACCTTAGTAGTAATATTAATCCTAGCTGTCCAATGACCCCCATGTTCACCCCCGGGGGTCTTAATAAACGAGGTAGTAATGTTGTGGGGGAGATCTGTTATCAGCTGCTCCCCAAATGTGACCCCGTCGTGTCTGAGCCAGCCGTATGTAGCTAGCTGGTCGTTTTGGTCACACCAATGTCTGTGAAAATATTAATATAATTCGTTTATTTAGAATAGAATACTCTTTATTATGTACACCATAAGTTACAGATATAAATGTTTAAATTTTACAAAGGGTGACACAATGGGCGGTCTTATCGCTAAAAGCGATCTTTTACAGACAACCTTTGGATGGATTAAAGAGAGCAGGAGAGACAATACTGCAGGTAGTCAGTGGTGTACCATTAACATATTATTATACAATAAATACACACATAACTAATAAATATACTAATAATCAATATCTAATATATTTATTTATTACTAGCTGCAGCACGCGGCTTCGCCCGCGTTGCGTTTTCTAAAATAAAAGTAGCCTTAGGTACTCCTTCAGCTATCTGCCAGTGAAAGTCCGGTGAAAATCGGTTTAGCCGTTTCGGGGAGCCGAAACAAACAGACAGAAATAAAACAATAAAAATTTCTGTTTTAAGTACTGTACATACTTTCTTATGTATTTAATAAAAAGCTGTTATCAACCGACTTCTTTTGACATTACAAACAGACCCAGATGTGTGTGTGATTGAAACAGGAAATACATTAAATGCAGGAGTATACATGTCGTGGTGGTGGCGCGTGTGTTGGATCATTTAGCTCCCTTCAAAATGGTTGAGCTGAATGGTGCTGATCCATGCGTCATGTTCGTGAACGGGCGCTGTCAGTTGGGACTGGTCATCTCTTAGCTGCCACGGCTTATTTTTAATTATTTTAGTTTTTATTTGTTATCTTTTTATCACGGACGCTTTTGACGTATTGCATCGTTCTCACATGTTTAACTTCAATATGAATGATGTAACCAATATTTTGTATCAATATTTTAATTTAAAAGAGTGTCCGTGGAGTTTAAATGTGGACCATTCAAATATCATTACAATATACAGGGTCAAATTAAATTAGCTAGCGAAACTCGCAGACGTGATGGGTATCTCGTCGATATCTAAACATGACCTAACAAACAAAAAATTATTATTTAGATGATTTTTTTGGGGTCAACGACCACTGGTTGTAAGTGACTTAAGAATATCATTTTTTTTTGTTTTATCGTATTGAGATTACGATACTCACCTAATCTGTGAAATTTACACATAAAAAATTATATTTCAATGTAGGTAAAATCACATACAATCGTTATATCACGATTTTTTTTTTGGTGTGTCATCCTTAGATATTGATACCGGAGTTTGGCTAGCTGATTTAATTTGACCCTGTATATTATTGTTATTATTATTTAATTCTCATAAATTGTATTTTTAAATATTAGAATATAAAAAACATTTAAAAATATAATTGTTATAATTTAGTACCGTATTCCTTTATGCGTTGATGCGGACAGCTCGTACCACATCATACCGAACACTGGCGACCGAGGCTCACGGCTCTTCATGCCCATGTACACTCCAGGTCTGTACGTGCCCCAGTAGCGGTTCGGGATTTGTAGACCGGTTTCTTTTACTACCTGGAAGATTAATGGGAAAGGTTTAAAATTGTGTAGTGGGCGTTATATATTTATCTATAATATAGTTTTCATAAACATAATTATTATAAATTGAAGTTGCTTTCCATGACTGTCTGTGATGGCGTTTTACTCCTAAACTACTAAATAGATTTTAATGCGGTTTTCACCATCAGTTAGAGAATTTATTCTAAAAGGTTTATGTGTATAATACATTAATACTCGATGTCTTGTCACGTTTTAAAACCCGTGAACCCAATGGCCGGGTCAATAATTTGGTACAAAAGTAAAAGCATAATTATTAAAATTTGCTGTCAACAGATTTTTATTTTTTCTTAGCATTCCGGCAGCACATAACATAACATAATGCCTTTATTATCCGAAGGGTTAGGCAGAGGTGTACTACCTACAGTACACTCACAAATGCAAACAGCCAGACCCGGAACAACTACTTGCAGGTCATATGAATATTTGTTCCATGCGGGACTCGAACCCGCGACATGCAGCACAGCAGTCAATCGCTTAACCACTGCGCCAACCACTACACCACCCACCCACCCACTATTGCCATCAACTGGGCACAAAACCAGACTCCAGATTGCTACTGTTATTCCTATAGGAAAAACACTTTGCTTTTCCTAAGAATCGAACTCAAGACCACTTGCTCAGTTGCACTTGCGATCACTAAACCAACAAGGCGCTTACCGGCTTAAAAATGAACAAACGGAAGAAAACAATGCGTAAAAAATCGTAACAATTTTCACCTTATCATCGTCGAACGGTGTGTTAACTCGCGTTTCTAAATACCCCAAAGTGCTGATATATACAGCAATTAAAAAACAAACGAAGCCGACGCCGGTCTTCCAAACCGAAAGAAATTTAAACGTCCTACTACCGAAAGATGACTCGCTACTTGCCGAACTACTGCAGCTAGTATCTACCTTATCCGACTTAAGTGAAACTACTTTTCTATGTCTAACCATGTTAAATTATTATTTAATAACTAATCTACAATATGTATGCGGAATTGACACGTTTTCTTGTTTATTTTATCTGTAAATTCGTTTATTATTTTTATCGGCGAACGCGGTGCGTCAATATCAATACGCGATCGCGTTTGACGTTTCTTTTTGATAGTGATGTGCATGGATACTAAAACTTCTTATAGATAACTCGACTCCTTCATAAAAACCGGTCAAGAGCGAGTTGGACTCCCGCACCGAGGGTTCCGTACGAATTTATGATGTTAATGATTTCTGAAAAACTGTGCTATTTAGAGACATCGTTTTATTTTTCATGTAATCTTTACATAAGCTTCTATCATATAGAATAATTTCAGATTTTTATCTCTGCAAACTTCGGAGATAAAGGGGGGGAATGGTATTTTTTTTTACATTTTTCATCAAAAGTAAGGAAACTAGGAAAACAATGCTGCGTAAAAAAAAATTTTTTGAGAATGTGCAAACAGCATTCTTTCATATAATACCCCACATGCCCAATCCAAATTTTTAAGACCTTTTTTCAGTCCCTTTTGCAAAAAAGATATTTTTTTTTTAATTACTTTCTTGCTTGCAAAATAGTTGGGCAAACGTCATCTAAAAGTATTCTAAATTTCAAGGATAGCATTAGTAGTTCTTGAGATATCCAGGTGTGACAGACAGACAGACAGCCTTAGTCTCACCATAAGGGTTCCTTTTTACCATTTTGGTACGGAACCCTAAAACCTAGTAAAATGCACTGAAAAAATTATTTCTACATGTTGAGTTACTTGATCATATTATATGAAAAAAACCATCACACACAGTGCCCATTATAAAATATTGCTAGGTTACGCCACTTTTCGGAGGGGCGAGTGGCTAAATAATAACAGTCGCATGGGTCGATCGGTGGTTAAGCTACGCTTGCCACGGTCAGTTCCTGGATGGGTGACCATCTTTTACATAGTATCAAAACCCCTCCATGCCTCGGAAAGCCCTTTAAGCCGTTGGTCTCGGCTGTAACTCATAGATCTTTGACAGTCGTTACGGGTAGTTAGAAGTTCAAAAGTCTGACAACCAGTCTTACCAAGGGTATCATGTTACCCAGTAACTGGGTTGTGGAGATCAGATAGGCAGCCGCTCCTTCTAAAATACTAGTATTCAGCTGCATCTGGCTAGACTGGAACGACCCCAAAATAGTTGGGAAAAGGCTATGCAGATTGATTTTGACGGTCCTTAGAATTTTTTTCCGAATTTAGGGACCATTAAAAATTCACAGTGCATCATGCATTGCTATATTCGTGAAGGGGGCAGAAAGGAAAACGACAGACACTCTATTAGTACCCATTTCTTCGGTCTTGAGCTTGAGCTTTGTGGTTAATTTCACTCCATAACTTTCCATTCATCTTCGTTAGCGCGAAGAAGATGAAGAGATCACCGTGGGTTATCAGGTTTGTTTGAGACGAAAACACTTTTACATTTCTCGAGAGTTCCAATACCAGTGAGTTGACTTAGTTCCGTAACACGCACACAATCGCTTTAATTATATATATATTCTCATTTATTTCGGATCACACATAAAATACACATGTTCCATATAATTAGTAACGACAACTTAAAAACTATGTTAGTAAAACTTACAAAATAACCTAACAACTAATACCTTCGTGGCTCAACACATGTTGGCACGTGACTCCGCACCCAGTGCCTAATAAAGGGGCTGTCCACATTATCACATAATGTTTTTCGGATGCTGTTGGAGCTTCCGCGCAACCTACCCATAATTGACGCTGCCCTCTTTCTCATTATACCATGAAAATCATCGACACGGGCTTCCGCGAACATCTGCGAAGAAACCTGTTTAATTATGACAAGTCAACAAGATGACAAGGCGTTGCATTTTCCAAAATCAATTCAAAATCGTTTATTTGCATAAAATGTGGTGGGTACAAAAGATGTTTTAAATAAAAATCAGTGCAAAGACACATTCCGCCATGCACTGATGGCATGCAAATATTTAAAGGATGTTAATCAGTTAAACAATAACATATAATAATACACAAATTAATGACAATGTAGCTTGAGAGTTCTATCAAGAAACAGAACAATTTATTAAAGTCATTAAGTACTAAATTGAATTAAAATTTTAAACACATTGGGTAGATGCATATTTAAATAGAAGGTAATGTACGAGTAAGTAGGAAAACGACGAGGTAACTAACTTACTAACCAAAGTAACTTACATAACTAAGGTACTACATTGCATTCCTGAAGTGGTAGGACTGACATGTTTTTTTGTTAAGAAATTCGCCGATTGAATAAAAACTAAGCGATATCAAAAATTTTTTCAAAACAACACAGAATTTTTTGTAAGGTAGTTCTGTTATCCAGTTAGGTAATGAGTTATATATAAGTGGCGCCATATACACGCAACTGCGCCTGAATAGTTCTATCCTAAGTACAGGGATTTTCAATAAATACTGTGAGACTTTTCGTTTGTTAAAATTGTTATTAGCTTCAAATAGTTTAGAGTTCATTTTAACAAATTTTGCGATTTCGAAAATGTAAATACAAGAAATAGTAAGAAGCTTGTGTGATTTAAATACTGGTTTACATGATTCAGACCAGTCCATGTTAAAGATTGCACGAATAATTTTTTTTTGAGCTATTTGTATTCTAGAAATTTCCGAAGAATTTCCCCAAACAATGATACCATACCGAATAATGGAACAGATATAGGCGTGATATACCATTATCGCAGTTGGTTTAGATGTCTCGTCTTTAATTTTTTTTAAAGCATAAACAAATCTATTTATTTTCTTACATATTTCGTCAATAATTATGTTCTTTCCAGGTGAAGTGTTCATCGAGTGTTATACCCAAGCTGTCAAGCATTCAAATTTTTATTATAAACACAGGAGAACATATATCATATCGACCTAAAAAAAAGTCAGTTTTAGTTGGTTTCAACTAAATAAGTCGATTAAAAAAAAAAGATTTGTATGTAAGATTAGTAATAAATGGTCCATCACTAACATCAATACGTGTGGCCTGTTGACGTTTCATTTGATTTATTTAGTTTCGTTCGGAAATTATGTAAATTCGATGGTATGGTTTTTTATCCTTTAGCACAAACGAATTCTAACTATGTTAAAAAAGCTATAAAAAAAAAAATGATTCCTGTCATTTTCAGTAAGCCATTCGGTGTGGCCGTGCGGGTACTAAAAGTACACAATCATGACTACACATCAAGCTAAACATTTCCAGTATACGCTGACCTCTCATTGTACGGAAATCCTACACAATGCGAGATCAGTATATACTGGACTATTATAGCTTGATGTGTAGCCGTGTGTACCTATTTAATTGTGCTAAAGTCATAGCAAACAAACAAACCACAATATGTACATAAAAAAATACGGTTCTATAGTTTTTGAGAAAACGCGGACTTACTAAAATAACATAAGGTTTGAATACAGAATCTTCTTTTTAAAGTCCTAGTCGGTTAAAATGGTACTTACCTACTTATAAATAAAATACGGGATTAACTATGAGCTATTCTCATTATACCTTACTATAATTATATCTTACTTCGCGCTGATACGAGAGTTCTTCTCTACTACTAAATACTAATGTTTCTCATAGATTAATTCCTCTCGTGATCTACTGCAAATAAACTAAAAATAGAGGCGTCAGAGGAATGCCTTCAGCCAGCTCGAAAGACAAGCAAAGCTCAAACGGGTTGGTGACCGCAGCTAAGTAGTGCCGATGCCGCAGAGACCGTCAAATCGCCGCGATGCGGCGCGGCGATGCGGCCAAGTAATCCCAAGAATCATATTCAAATGCCTGGTTCTGTTCCTACATGAGTTATGGAGGGACTCATTTTCGCTATTGACATCGTTAGGAGCAAAGAAATGTCTCAATAATTTATTTACCAACGAAAAAAAGAAATAAACAATCTTGGTTTGAGCAAAGATATACAATAGCGCCACCTATCTTACTGCAACAGCAATTTAATTTTTCTAATTATATACAAGTACTTAGTAAATAGCATCACATATTTTGTGTAATTCTGCGTAAACTATATAAGTTGTTACCTCTCGTTAGAGAGTAGTATATTCCTAGGTTGTTACTAAGTAAAGTCAGGTGTTTTACAAAGCTTACAAAAAGTTATAATTTTTTTATTTTTCTCTCCGTGACAAGCGCATCGCTGACGTTTGCTCATTCGGCATTCAAAGCGCTTTATTTTAGCCGATAGTGTAAAACGGGAGGGTTATGTTTTGAACTAAAGTAAGTGTAACGTCTACAGAAGCATGGACTGCTGCACAATCTGCTTGGACAATTTCCGTGGTTTAGAAATTCCGATTTATTAGCTTATTGACTGGCAATAATTCACGCTTTCCCTGGAATTTTCACTTTTCTATGATGCTTATCACAAGAATGAAAAATACCTGATTATGTACAGGGGGCCTAAAATGGACGCTTTGGCAGAATCATATTATGATCTGCGTACAATTCATACATCCCGCAATTCATCTGTTTGACAGCTGATATTTGACATTAGACTTCATTAGAGCAATTAATAATTTGTGGACCATTTTACGAAACTCCCTATACAACTGTCAAACAGATTAATTGCGGGATATGAATTGTACGCAGATCATAATAAGATTCTGCGAAAGCGTCCATTTTAGGCCCCCAGATGTGTCTACAGTTCCACACCACACCAAAAATTATGATAGCTAAATTAACATAATAAAAAATAATATAACTACTTATGTTTGTCCTGTTGTTTAATGTGGTGTATCAAAAAGTGCTTATAAATAAATAAATAATTATCTGTCTGGTATATTTACTAATAAAAGTAACTAAAACTAAATTGAAACCTTTACAAAGATAAGAACTTTTGGTATGGAATCTAAAGAAGCACTTACATTTCTTTTCACAAGCTAAATAAAACAAGAAAATAAAAATCATTAATAAAAATCAAACCGCTTTATGCCCAAAAAAATCACTCGCTTCAAGCGCTTTCTTGCGTCGAGCCACCAACCGCGCCACCTGTCCGTTCCAAATGTAGATAAAACAGTTCAGAAATACCGTGCGTCGGTAAAACAGGCGTTCCCCCGCGGCAGCGTACCCGACCCCCTCCGAGGGCGCACGAAACCAGTGCGATCGAGCGATACGTACCGCGCGTACCTGCTACAAACAGTAAACGCGCCACGCTACGCGATTATGATGAACCGAACACAACATTACACGCATTTATTCAGTGAAATAATGTAAATAATAACGTTAACCAACATTTAGTATAGTTTTAGTGTTGTGTAAAATCCGTGAGCATTGTTTACCGGCCGGCGAACGCACGCGACAACGCTCCCCGAAAAAAAAAACTTCGATGTCGGTGGCAGTGAGGATGCTTGTGTCAGTGTAGTGTATTAAAATAGGTAAATGTATAAACGGCGTGCTATGATCGTATGAGGAAGAAAAGCACAAGGAACATTGTAAGTGAAGAGCGTGTAGCTCAGTGTTATTAAGTTGTGTTTGGGCTGAAATGCGGGGTAGCTCGCCCCAGACCACGGAGGTTTTATCCGAGTGGGGCGGCTGCTGATCGAAAACGGAGGTACGGAGGACTATCCCTCAGTACTCAGTGTTTTTTTTAACCAAAGCAGGTCCCTCGTCACCCCTTTTATAAGAGACGCGTTTTTATTTTGGAGGGAATGTTTACCAATCGATACTCTTGTAGGTTATAAGCGCCTAGTACTCTCGTCCGAGTTTTTACACGCGTTTTTGATAAATAAACACAAAAAAAATCGATCGGTCGATGGTTCTCTTTTTTCGAAAACAAAGTTTGTTTTTTCCGTTGTCGGCTAACTTCGGGGTTTACCGTTCAAAAGTTTAGGATAGCTCGCATTCGTTCGTGGCTCTGGAGGTTAAACTTTTATTCGTAGTATTCAGTATATTTTTTAGAGCTATACGGACCCTAGCTGTTAATAAAAACAAATACACATCGAAGGTTGTATACTAACTTGTGTTTTTCATAGAGGGACGATTAGAAATTCATAAGCTACCTTCAAGTTCACGTTACCTCGTTAGTGGCCTATGCATTCTCCGTAACAAATAATTTTAATTTTCGAACCAAACTTCATTTCAAAATTTACCTTCTGTTTGATCATGACAGCCTAGTGCCTTGAGAAAGTCTTGAATTAAAATTAAACCTAAATGAAAACTAGTGCTTAGACTGTGGGTGCGTTAAAGAAAACTTACCAAACATCTGCTAAGCGTAGCGATTATGGCAACCCCCCGCCCCCTCCTTTTGGCGGAGGCCTAAGTCCAGCAGTGGACGTTTTTAGGCTGAAATGATGATACAGGATATTATTACTAAGCCAAAAGCAAAAGGAAAGAATCTCCTATTTTATAAAATATCGACAAACTGATCGTCATTTGTTTCGCCAATCGTGGTTAGTATGGTAACACCATAAAGTCAAAGTTGAATTGTTTATTTCTAAATTTGTCATTTACAAGAAAAACGACAAATGTAATCTAGTTGTAGGTACATTCCAATTCATAATATGGAGAAGAATGGGCGAGAAACTCCATAGATTTGATGATTGTGATTGGAACCTACAGCATGTTACAACATAACATCATGCTAGTCCTATTCCTCAAACGGATAGGCACTGCGTACAGAGGCGAATATTATTAATTTACTAATAGAAAAAATCTAACGCTTCTCGACCCATGGGACCCAAGACCCTTACGCTCAGTAGTTGCGTCATTGTTGCATCATCTAGGATAATCTAAGCTTCTTAAGACGCAGATATATGCCAGTGACCTTGAGTGGTTAACGTGCGTGGTCTGTACTCAGCTCACGCAACGTGTCGTACGTTCAGCCAGTAATAGGACTCTCTCATCAAGGAGCGCTGTCCCCAATTTGACGCATTATTAATTTATTATACACAAAACAAAAGGTATTTTAATAAAACGCGTATACTAAAAGATCAATAATTAAATTATCTTTAAATTGGTGAAGGTTTCAGAAAAATACGCTTGGTAGATTTTGCGCCGTTCTCAGTTTTTTATCCGCGTTAGACTTAACTTTACAAATTAATTTATATCTATGTAATATAAACATAGTCTAAAATATTCACATATTAAGTTATTGAGAAAATGCTCTAATTTATCATATATTTTTTTCAAATCATTAACACTACTCGTTTAGACGTGATCTTCAGTATAAAATCATTAAAAGTCGGTTATCGTCGCCTTAAGTGACTTGTAAAGGGCCTCCAGACCGAATCTCGGCCATAGCGACCAAACTCATTGGAGACCAGCCTTCGGCGCGGAAGATGTTATAAATGCACAAGTGTGTGCGCGCAGACACAAGTGCACTCTTCCCTCAGCCCTCACTTTCATAGTCCGAGGGGACTGCAATCCGACACGACCGCAGAGAGAGATCCGACGCAGGGCCACCCCAACGTGCTTTCCGAGGCACTGGAGTATCACACCGCCAAGTTCCAAAAACTGGGCTGTTACTAAGAAAAACCTTCTTTTTATTTTTTGGGTGGGAAATCATCAAATAACGTCTCCCGCTCTGGGCGGAGCGGGAGGGAGTGTCAGACTTTTACTGACTAGAACCCACCGTGTTCCTTCAAATGCCAATAACACGAGCACGAATAATAACGTACAGTCAAACGCACTAGTAGCACTTGCTCTACGAAAATCACCCTTACTGCCACGACAGAAAGAAGTTATCAGACTGGCTAGTATTTTGGTCAGAGGGTCTTCTCAGGCTTGGTTTTTTGGTTGTTCTTGAGCTGTTCTCATTAGTTAATGGAGGTACGAAAGAATAATGGGGTAGACCCCTTTATTCTTTCGTACCTCTATTAACTCCGTACTCCGAACATAAATCCGGAGTATCGGCAGAATGTTCGGCTGTTGCTTGACTACGGCTAACTATGGCTGAGTACGGCGAAAGAAAAAAACTACAAACAGATAAGCCAAAGTCAAAAATGTGACTTTAAAGTCGGGTAAGGATTCAAAGTCAAAAAATGAAACTATGAAAGTTATAAAACGACCGATACTTCGGGCTCACTCGACCAATCCTTTTCATATCAACTGCCGAGTTTTTTCCCAACTATATTGGGGGCAGCTTCCAGTCCTACCGGATGCAGCCGAATACCAGTATTTTAAATTGCTATCTGACCTCCACAACGCAGTTACTCGGTAAGGCTTCTACAGACCAGCGCGACTCGCGACGCGACACAAAGGCACCGCTCGTCGCGCGACACGCGGGGCCTTTGTGTCGCGCCAGTATGTAGATTGTAGAAGCCTAAACACAACACCCCTTGGTAAGACTGGTTGTCAGACTTACGGGCTTCTGATGACCCGTAACGACTGTCAAAGATCTACAAATTACAGCCGGGACCAATAAACTTAACTTGCTTTCTGAGGCACGGGGTCTTGGTATGTAAAGATGGTCACCCATCCATGGACCAACCACGGTAAGGGTAGCTTAACCTGAGCTATTGACCCGTGCTCCTGTTAATACTTAGCCACAGCCCTTAGCTACCAATCTTTTTCGTATGGCGACAGTTAAGGCGACGATAACCGACTTTTGATGATTTTATACTGAAGATCACGTCTAAACGAGTAGTGTTAATGATTTGAAAAAAATATATGTTAAATTTGAGCATTTTCTCAATAACTTAATATGTGAATATTTTAGATTATGTTTATATTACATAGTGAAATTAATTTGTAAAGTTATGTCTAACGCGAATATAAAACTGAGAATGGCGCAAAATCTACCAAGTATACGCGTTTTATTAAAATACCTTTTGGTTTGTGTATAATAAATTAATAATGCGTCAAATTGGGGACAGCGCTCCTTGATAGGCGAGTCCTATTTCTGGCTGAACGTACGACGCGTTGCGTGAGCTCAGTACAGAACACGCAAGCTAACCACTCAAGGTCACTGGCACATATCTCCGTATTAAGTACTTACGTAACTACTGTATCCGCGGCTGAAAGTGGAGACTGATAATACTTTAAACCTAGCCTTAGAACATAATATCATGAAGTAAGATGAAACTCCCGTAAATCGAATAACAGCCGATCTATTACGTGAAATGAGCTGTAATTCACACGCCACACTGACGTCACGCAAAATCCTGCATCGCGCAAGCAGAGTTTATCGCGCAACAAAACCCGACTGGTCGGAGGATCCTCCCTTTTCTATAGAGGATGAGTGAACTTTACATGGTCCTCATACCTCTATAATTCCACCTGATGCTAGGAATAGACATTATTGACAGATCACTAGGGAGGTACCTTACAAAAAACAATTTTCCCTCCCTCCCTCCATCCTACAAGGGAAGTACCCTAGTACTTCCCTTGTAGGTAAAGTGGGGATGATATTTTTTTTTCTCGTGTATCCTATATTGTTAGGTATCGTTGGATAGGCCGTTCAAAAACATTGCGAGTCTGTGAAAACCATTTTTCGTTTCACGGATCCTAAATGGTTGTTTTTGGATATTTGGAATAATTCATGGCAGTAGTCTATAACGAAATTAAAAGGAAAACTATCACAGCTAAGTAGGGTTTACAAATTAAACAGTAAAACTCGACCAAGTTACATTTCTAGTTGGAGAACTGACCGTGACGTTTATCGATGTATGGGAGAACATGTTTTTCAACGACAATTTTAAGTTTGTTCTTGGGATAAATTCATCCCAACTACGGAACCCTTCATTGTGCGTGATCCGACACGCACTTGGCCGGTTTTTTATCGGTAATGTCTGTATTTTCGTTAGTCAGTTAATCATCAATCTAGTCTAAAGACAGCCTATTGCAATGCACTGATATTTTTAAAATTTAAACATACTTGCTCAAAAGAATTGCTACACTCAAACTCAAAAAACTAAAAGCATTTATTTAAATTAAACCAATTACAGGCACTTTTGAATTGTCAAAGAGTCGGTCAGTTAGTCAGAAAGTTGAAGCTATTTGCCCATTCCAAAACGTAGATCTCTATGCAGCAGAACAAGCAAAAAACTCCAAGGAAACTCTTTTAAATCAATATATTACAAAATCCTGGGTACATTAATTATTCTTGTCGCTTCTGTAGGTGAGAACCAATGTAAAAAAAAAACAATACAAAATATAAAAGATTACAAATAAGCCCTGGCAGATAGGAGATGACCAGTCTCAACTGATGGCGCGCGTTCACGAACATGACGCGTGGTTCAGCACCAGTCAGCTCAACCATTTTGTAGGCTACCAATCCACAGTACTCGGGCGTTGAAATGACACATCGTCCTTTAGAAAGAGATTGTGGCTCTGGTATGAGTGACAAAGACGACGCTATACAAAAGCCCAACTTTTTCTAAAACACGATAGAATGGTCGGGTGAGGGGCTCGCTCTAGGCTCGCGTGGTGGATTGCGGCCCACTCCGTCAAGGTTCGTACAGACTGGCGCAATATCGCCGGCGCGAGAGGCAGCGCGCTACTTTCCATGAAGTTTTCATAGAAATTGTGCTACCTAATGTCGAGTCGGTGCCGTGTGGTGGTGGACGTAAAGAATACCACCACCTTATTTCTTCCCGTGGGTGTCGTAAAAGGCGATTAAGGGAGTTACTAGAGAATGGGCAGCAGCGTTCTCTATGCATTTTAACACCATACTGCGATCGCTAACCCGCCTGTCGAGCGTAGCGATTATGGCAAACCCCTTGGGGAGGCTTATGTCCAGCACTGGACGTCTTTCAGCTGGAATGATGAGTGTCGCGTCGCGCCTCTCTGCGGGAGCCTTCACAGTAGAAACGTAAATACCGATTAATTTGCACACTGAAATTAATTGTTTTCTTTAATTTCTTATTTGTTGGTCTTTCAAAACACTTTTACATTTCAATGTTTATAAACTTCAACGCGATGGCACTGCATTGGAACGCCGAAACAAACTGGTAAATCATTTATTTAACGCTAGCTGAACGGCGCGACCTCGTTCGCGTGGTGCCTACCCCCTACCCTACCCCTAAACCTTTGCAGAAAAACTTACCAAAGTTTCATCAAAATCAGTCCAGCCCTTTCGGAGTCCACAGACGACAAACAAACAAACAAAAATTTATTTTTATTTATATAGAAGATAGATAGATAGACTAGCAACCCGTCCTTTTTTACGACATCACGGCATCAAAAATTTAAAATCCGTTGCGAATTATGAAGAAATGAAACAAAAATTTGAGCAATTTTTTTTTTAATGTCTCGAAAATTTTAAGCTTGATTTGACCTGCCTCGATTAATAGACTGCTAGCTGGATTAGTCTTGTTGTTTAGATCTTTTATGAGGATAATATTAACCAATTGTTCAACGAAATCTCCAAACGGCTGGTTGACACTTCCCGTGACCCAAGGGCTGGCTTTTACCTTGGCCAGAGGCTAAGCATTGCCAGTGTCTTGGGTACATTAACAGTCGGCAGCGATGCGGAGGAATTTTTCGACGCCATATTTTAGTTTGTTAATTTTAATTAGAATAGAGAAAAAAATGTTTATTCTGCACAAACAAGACACAATTAACTCAATCAATCAACTCAGCCTATCGCAGTCCACTGCTGGACTTAGGCCTCTCCCAGGCTGCGCCACAACATCCTGTCCTCCGCCTTCCGCATCCAGTCTGACCCAGCCATTTTCTTAAGGTCGTCGGTCCATCTAGCTGGGGGGCGTCCCACACTACGCTTGCCGATACGCGGTCTCCACTCCAGGACTCGTCTGCTCCATCTGCCATCGGTCCTTCGACAAACATGGCCAGCCCACTGCCACTTCAGTTTGCTTACTCTGCAAGCTATGTCGGTAACTCCGGTTCTTTTCCGGATAATTTCATTCCTGATTTTATCCTTCAAAGAGACTTCAAGCATAGCCCGCTCCATAGCGCGCTGGGCGACCTTGAATTTGTGGACCAGCCCACATTTAGGACAAACAAGACACTTTACAAAAATACAAAATAAAAATTGACAAAATACACACTCTAATACAAAGTAGCCAATTACAATCATATTTTAAGACTATGATGTAATTATATTATCCAGACATAAAAATAAGAAAAAAAAAATGCAAAAAGCCTAGCCTAATTATTATTAGGCTGTTAGCAAACTTGTAGATTTAGCTTCTTTTAAATGTGGCGATAGTCGTGAAAGGCAACCATCTCGTAAAGTATCAAAATACTAACTGGACAACATAAAAGTTATTTCTGTCACTATATCTTCAGTGATAATAACAGCATTAGGGCGCTCGCTCACGGCATACATTTCTAAGACCTACTATTTCGCCCTGCGTTTTGTAGAACGCATTTTTGATCTCCACTCATTGATGTATTAAATAGGAAGATATGGTACGCTCCTCGACGTGGACCGCATAAATTAGGGGAAAGAACACAATCGACCTACATTACTCTCGGTTTGCGGGGAATACCCGAATCGTAGTTTGTTTCCGAGTTGTTATGGGTACGTAACAGTGACAATTATTGCTATCGCGTTCCCGCTATAGACCGCGCAATATGTCTCTCTACTCTATTTCGGTTGTCGAGCACATGACGCACGACATTAGGTCCATTTAATATTTACGTGATGTTAGAGAGTGGCCTATCTTCCTATTTAATACATCAATGTCTCCACTGTTTCATTTAGCTCCTACAAAAAAATCGGCCACCGATTGTATGCCGTCTGCGAACGCTCAGCACCGCGACGTCTACGTCTAAGAGAAGTTCTCTCTCTCTGTCTCTCTTTGCCTAGCCTTACCCCATTTCATTTGGGACATAGGCATAGCGTCCTCTGTCTACATGTATGAGAAAAAAAATACAGCGACTATTTAACATTCTAATCAAATTAATCATTCATTTATTATCTAAAACCATCACGAAATAGGTTCCAAAAATCACCAAACGTTATCGTGGGAAGTCTAGGAGACTGCAGAATAAATTGGACTTTTTGTCATTTAAGTATTATCAGCCTATAATGTTCCGCTATGACACAGGCCTCCTCTCTGTGAGATCCAGTGGGCCGTAATCCACCACGCGGGCCCAGTGCGGGTTGGTAGATGTCACATGTCTTCGAATTTTTGGCTCTAGGACATGTCGGTTACCTCACGATATTTTCCTTCAACGTTTTGAGAGCAGACCATGATGAAATAATTTACACAAAGTAAATCGCCTGTCATGGTTCGATCGTATGACTAACGTGGTATCCAGTAACTGAGATGTGGAGTTCAGATAGGCAGTCGCTCCATGTAAAGTACTGGTATTCAGCTGCTGAGCTGCATCTGGTTAGACTGGAAGCTAACGTAGTTGGGAAAAAAACCGAGACAGATGATGAACGTCCCACTGCAGTACAAAGACAGCCGGTCTTTGTCCTTCCACTTGCCTCAGTCTACTGCCATTTGAGGCCATTTCTTTACATAATAATAGGTTGGGGAAAAAGTTTCTTAGCATTTTTTAAGAAAATTCAAAACATTTTTTAAGAAAATTCAAAACATTTTTTAAGAAAATTCAAAACATTTTTTAAGAAAATTCAAAACATTTTTTAATATAGTTTATTTACATTTAACTTAAGTATGTAGGTACCATTTTGTTCGATAACTTTTTGCCATCTTGTAGGTAGGTACATGATCCCATTGCTATAGAAATGTTGGGACTTCTGATCAAAATACCGCGACAAGTGGTTTTGGCAGTCCTCTCGTGATGTTAACCTGACACTGCCTAAAGAATTCTGAAGAGACCGAAACAGGTGGAAATCTGAGATTTTATTACAAGTTCATACATACTATAATGCGAAAAGACTTTTCCCCAACCTAATATTTATAAATTAAAAGACAGGTATATTTTAATTTGGTCTGGCTTCTGATCGCGACTATTTACGTGGACTTCAGAATTGGGTCCAGAGAGAAATGAAAAATAAAGATAGACAATAGTGTTTACGTCAGCCGAAAGTCGTCCACTGTTGGACATAGGACTCCCACAAGGGGGTGTTTGCCATAATTGGTGATGTTCTTCAGAAAGGTAAGGTGCGTAGTACTCGCAACCGGCGTGCGTGTATGATCAGATGTATGAACGTAGGCGAAGCAAAATTAATGGGTTTCACAACCCTGGAATATTTTTGAACGGCCTATCCAACGATACCCCACACTATGGGATAGACTATATCATCCCCACTTTACGTATAAGGGAGGTACCCTACAAAAACGACGACACGGTTGGCGCAGTGGTTAAGCGATTGACTACTGCACTGCGTGTCGCGAGTTCGACTCCCGCACGGAACTAATATTTGTATGACCTACAAGTAGTTGTTCCGGGTCTGGCTGTTTGTGAATATGTGAGTTTATATGTTTGTAAACGCACCCACAATACAGGAAGAATTCCTATTGTGGGGCGACCTTAAAAAAAAAAACACTTTGGCGGCGTGATTAATATACATACACCCATGCCAAATTACAGCTTTCTAGTACTAAGGGTCTCTGAGCTAAGCCGGGGACAGACAGACAGACGCACATGGCTAAACTTTATGAGTTCCGTGTTGACTACGGTACCCTAAAAATGGCTTCAAATGGCAATACACTGAGGCAAGAGGAAGGACATAGAGTCATAGACCTGCCGTCTTTGTCCAGCAGCAGGACGTTATAGTCCAAAATAAAATATCAGCTAACCACAAATTCGGGAGTCGCAAGCTGATTTCCGGCCACCGTAGGCGCGGGCCTGCGGACGGTGAGCGATGGGTAGCTCGCCGTCCGATAAGGACCAGGCCCGGGTCGACAGCGCGTTGTGTTTCACGCGCGCCTCAAAGAGATGTCAGCACCAACTGACGGGGTCCGTTAAGGCCAATGCATGCCAGGGTTGTGAGTTTGTCCGAAAGGGATATCGTGGCCCTGGCACACAGGCAACGGAAGGAACACGGGTGGGTTTTTAGTCAGTAAAAGTCTGACACGCCCTCCCGCTCAGCCCAGAGCGGGAGAATTTTATAATTTCCCCACCCAAAAAAAATTAAAATAAAGCTAACCACAAATCCACAAATAATATGAAGTAGGTATCCGGCATACAATATTGCGAATACATGACATAACAAATCAATAATTCGCTTAGCTAGTAAAAAAACTGGAACGTCGTCGACTGTTTTGGTACCTAACCGAAAAACTTGTTCTTACTAAGTACCTACTGGGCACATACTCGTAGCAGGGACGAATTTGTTTAGCCTTAGTATAAAAACCGCTTGTTTTTATGGGGTAGGCAGTATTGTATTGACGTCGTAGAATAGTGTTTCTTTAGGGTTCCGTACCTCAAAAGGAATAAACGGAATTCAAACTCAAACTCAAAACATTAATTTCAATTAAACCTATTACAGGCACTTTTGAATTGTCAAAGTCGTTCAGTTAGTCAGAAAGTTGAAGCTATTTGCCCATTCCAAAAAGTAGATCTCTATGGAGAAGAACAGGCAAGAAACTCTAAGGACACTCTTTTAAATCAAGATATTACAAAATCCTGGGTACATTATTCTTGATGCTTCTATAAGTGAGAACAATGTAATAAATTAAATTACTTATTTAAAAAAACAATACAAAATACAAGATTAAAAGAATACAAATAAGCCCTGGCAGTTAAGAGAAGACCAGTCTCTCATGAACTTCTGTGACCAAAACATGGACGTGTAACGTAAATAAATGAATTTTGAATAATGAGGGTCGCTTTATGGGGGGCAAATTAGAAAATTTAAAAAAGAAGTTTTGCATGCTGTACCGTGTGACATATCAAATAAAAGGGCGTGTTGTAAGGATTACAGTTTTTATAATTTTAAAATAAATTCCTACTTTTAAAATGATTGAAGAAAATTTACTATTTTCTCCGAAACTACGGAGCCTACAATTTTGAAAAAAAAATAAACAGAAAATAGTTTTTTACATGACTACAGTAAAACCTATAATTCAGAAATAAAGACTTCTACGCAACAGCTTGACTCGTGACGCGACACAAAGGCACCGCTCGTCGCGCGACACGCGGGGCCTTTGTGTCGCGCCAGTATGTAGAAGCCTTAATATGGTAAATCTCTCAATATTGTGCATACAAACTAACATTTGCAGTTGGAATTTATGAGGGAACATGTTTTTCAAGTACAATGTTAAGTTTGTCCTTAGGATTAATTCATTTCAACTACAGAACCCATCATTCTGCGTGATTCAACACGCACTTGGCCGGAATCATAGACAATTTGAATATTATGTTATAGATATTATACCGTCATAGGTTCTTCATATAAAAATTACTCATACATCTCTGAACACAAATTTATTACAGTTTAATATGGCTCGTAAAGGCTTCTACATACCAGCGCGACTTGTCGGCCGAGAAAAACCGGCCAAGTGCGTGTCGGACCACGCACAATGAAGGGATCCGTAGTTGGGATGACTTTATCCCAAAACAAACTTAGCATACTAGTTGAAAAACATGTTCTACCATAAATCGATAAAAGCCACGGTAAATTTTCCAATTGTAAATGTAAGTACGTAATCGTAAAAAAAAAAAAAATGTGAAAAAAGGCTTCTACATACCGGCGCGACAAGTCGGCGCGACGCGACACGGAACAAAGGCCCCGCGTGTCGCGGGACGAGCGGTGCCTTTGTGTCGCGTCGCGTCGCGCGACAAGTCGCCCCGGTATGTAGAAGCCTAAGCCTAACCTAACATGGGTAAATGCGCAATATGGTGTGTTTTTGGGGCGAAATGTGGGTACTACATACGTACATCTCTGCCTAAGACGCAGATCAAAAGTACTCTGTGACGCAGATATATGCCAGTGACCTTGAGTGGTTAGCTTGCGTATTCTGTACTGAGCTCACGCAACGCGTCGTACGTTCAGCCAGTAATAGGACTCGCCCATCAAGGAGCGCTGTCCCCAATTTGACGCATTATTAATTTATTATACACAAAACAAAAGGTCTTTTTAATAAAACGCGTATGCTAAAAGATCAATAATTAAATTATCTTTAAATTGGTGAAGGTTTCAGAAAAATACGCTTGGTAGATTTTGCGCCATTCTCAGTTTTTTATCCGCGTTAGACATAACTTTACAAATTAATTTCACTATGTAATATAAACATAATCTAATATATTCACATATTAAGTTATTGAAGAAATGCTCCAATTTAACAAATATTTTTTTTCAAATCATTAACACTACTCGTTTAGACGTGATCTTCAGTATAAAATCATTAAAAGTCGGTTATCGTCGCCTTAAGTTCAAATAGTTCAAATCGACGTCATAGTCGACCTAATAGTTAACATAAAAATAAAATATTTGCTGTTTTAAAAAAATATATTTAAAAAAAACAGAAAATCTACTCCCAGCAAATTATAACTTTAAAGAAAAAATATTTTTATTATCTAATCCTGAATAATGCTACCTACAAAATTTGTAGCAACAGGAGTTAAAAGACCGTCACAGAGAGTAACATTTTCTCGATTTTTTTTATTTTTCTGCTTGACCTATTACCCGATTCCGGCTTGACATCGATTTCTGGGACACCCTGTATAAGGTACAATTGATTCCGACCAACGAGGAAGAATGACTAGATTTTAGAGAACAACAAAAAAAGGCGTCTGGGCGAGTCTTGTCTCGCAAAATATAATATGAGTAATTCTAAAATGCTAGGCTACATTTTTTTGGCGTCAGAATATTGGGCTTGCTTGGGTCAACGGTCGACACTCTGCAATACAGTTACACTGGCTGAATGCCACAGAAACTTCGCCTTATTCATATTTTTTTTTAACTTATAGCACCTGCGGGGTTAATGCGTCATAAAATAACAATCCCTTTCGTTTTGACAATTCGACAACATTCAATGCGTTTATAACGTTGTGCTTAGCGCTTCAGCGTACAGCACCCTAGTTGCATAACACACCTATAAGGGTTCCGTACCAAAATGGTAAAAAGGAACCCTTATGGTGAGACTAAGTCTGTCTGTCACACCTGGATATTTAGATATCTCAAGAACTACTAAAGCTGTCAACTTGAAATTTAGAATAGTTTTAGATGACATTTGCCCAACTATTTTGCAAACAAGAAAGAAATAAAATAAACTTTTTTGCAAAAGGGACACTCACTCTTAAAAAATTGAAGTGGGGCTACTAGGGCATGTGGGGTATCATATGAAATAACGCTGTTTGCACATTCTCAAACATTTTTTTTTAGGCAGCATAGTTTCCGACTTTAGATAAAAAAAAGTAAAAAAAAAATGCCCCCCCCCCATATCTCCGAAGTTTGCATAGATACAAATCTGAAATTATTATATGTGATAGAAGTTTATGTAAAGATTACAGGAAAAATAAAACGATGTCTCTAAATAGCACAGTATTTCAGAAATCACTAACATCATATAGTATACATACGGAACCCTCTGTGCGTGAGTCCGACTCGCTCTTGACCGGGTTTTCTTTCGTTTGAGGTACGGAACCTTAAAAGTAATAAATCTAAGTAGTTTCTTAGAGAAAAACCTGTTAATATTAGAAATTCTATCATTTCTTTTATGTAGCCGCCTGCTGATTAATAAAATAGTTTATTGATTACGTTTTTAGGGTTCCGTAGTAAACAAGGAACCCTTATAGTTTCGCCATGTCCGTCTGTCTGTCTGTCTGTCTGTCTCTGTCCGTCCGTCCGTCCGTCTGTCGCCAGCTTAGCTCAGAGACGCTTAGTCCTAGAAAGCTGTAATTTGGCATGGGTATACATATTAATCATGCCAAAAAAATGGTAAAATAAAATTATGAAAAACATTTTTTTTAGGGTACCTCCCTTTCACGTGAAATGGGGATGATATTTTTTTTTCTCGTCTATTCCATGGTGTGGGGTATCGTTGGATAGGCCGTTCAAAAATATTGTGGGTTTGGCAAAACCATTTTTCAATTAAGGGATCCGTTTGCGTAATATTAAGCTTTAAAGTGCTAGTTTTTGTTAGAGTCAAGTGTCCCCCCCCCCCCTGCCAGCTAAATGGTTGGTTTTGGATATGTGAAAAAAATCATGGCAATAGTATATATAACGAAATTAAAAGGAAAACTATCACAGCTAAGTAGGCTTCACAAGTTAACGAGTAATAGTCGACCAACTTAAATTTGCAGTTGGAGAATTGACCGTAACGTATATTGATGTATGGGAGAGCATGTTTTTCAACTACAATGTTAAGTTTGTTTTTGGGATAAATTCATCCCAACTACGGAACCCTTCATTGTGCGTGGTCCGACATGCACTTGGCCAGTTTTTAATAAAATACTATTGATTGGTCCAAATTAGCCATACTCAAAGTGTGCTCCGCGGGGCCCTAGAAAAGCCTAGGTCTAGGAGGCCGTTCAAAAAGATTGAGGGTCTGTGTAGACGGTTTTTCGATTCAGGGATGGATTCGTTTGCGTAATATTAAGCTTTAAAGTGCTCATTTTTGATAAGAGTCAAGTGTCCCCTCGCCAGCTAAATGATTGTTTATGGTTATGTGATTTTTTTATTTAAGTACTAGCTTTTGCCCGCGGCTTTGCCCGCGTGGAGGTCTAGACATTAATAAGACCTATAAACCTGTAGTACATTATTTTGTTCTATCATTAATAATATTTTTCGCAGCGCACGCCAACACAATTTTGGGTTTTCTACCTTGGGTTACAATATTGCAATTTTCTTACGGATTCCTATTTTTTTTGGAAATAAATTATAGCCCATGTTATTCCGTAATAATGTAGCTATCTACGGGTGAAAGAATTTTTTTAATCGGTTCTGAAGTTTCGGAGCCTATTCGTTACAAACATAAAAACAAACAAAAAAATCTTTCCTCTTTATAATATTAGTGTAGATTTAATTTTTTTTTTTTAATCATGGCAGTATTACACGTATACTACTGCCATGATTTTTTAAGAGATTTACTAGCTTGATAGCTAGCTAGTATTATTACTTATTCTGTGACGTAGATAATATTAGTTACATTTTAAACAGTATAAGAATAATATGATGGTTGCCGCGTTGCCTCCGTATCATACTGCACGTTTAATAAGTTAAACAAATGAGGAAAATGCTCGAAATACTATTAGTCTTGGAATTTGATAAAATTACTGGTACTGCGTAATTCCATACAGCACACAACAAATAGCGATCATAATATTACTGTAAAGCAAAATCAAAAGTCATTTATTCAAACTAGGCTGAGAATCAGCACTTTTCGAACGTCAAAAATTACATGAGACAGTCCCCCAAACACGGCCACCCGTCACCACTTCCTAGTGCTTTAGCTGGGAAGAAGTGGCGCAACGAACTCCCCAGCAGCACAGCTATAAAACTTGAATTTATACAATAAAATGTAAAATGCAACACAAAACATTAAATTAAATTATTTGCCTTATGTTAGCTAGCACACACCACTATACAAAAAAATATATAATATTGTATAATAATCGTCGAAAACTATACTCAAGCAGAAATAACGTAAACAAAACGTATCTAAATAAAAGCCTCCAGGCATAATGGGCGTGCCCGCTTAAATAAAGCTACAGCTTTAAGACCTGCAACACACTGAAAAGTATGGTTTCTTTCACTAACGAGCAACAGAAGAAAGAGACAGGATAATGTTTGAGCTGTCAAATTAGTAACATAATCAGCCTATAATGTTCCCACTGCTGGGACACAGGCCTCCCCTCTGTGAGAGGCAGTGGGCCGTAATCCACCACGCGGGCCCAGTGCGGGTTGGTAGATGTCACTAAAATCAAATAAAATCATTAAAAGTCGGTTATCGTCGTCTTAAGCCGTTTGGTCTCGGCTGTCATTTGTTACATATCTTCGACTGTTGTCACAGGTCGTCAGTAGCCCGAAAGTCTGACAACCAGTTTTACCAAGGGGTATCGTGTTACCCAGTAACTGGGATGTGGAGGTCAGATAGGTAGTCGCTCCATGTAAAATACTGGTATTCAGCTCCATCTGGTTAGACGGGAAGAAAGAAAAGAAAGAAAGAAAAAAAAATTTAATTGTCACAGAAAAAACGTGCGTACGAAAACATAATAAGTAATAATACCCGAAGGTTACACAAAATAGATCTAAGTACTATCCACAAACAAACAAATAGCCAGAAGCTGCACGTCATGTTTTTGACTGGAAGCCGACTCCAACATGGTTGGGAAAAGGGTGGCAGATTGATTTTGAGGTCTTAAAATAATCCAAAAAGAGTATAATTATCTGTTATTTTTCTGGCAACAACTAAGTTTTCCGGACTTCTTGGCGGAAAAGTGAAGCATCATGTTTAGCATAAGCATAATCAGCCTATAATGTTCCCACTGCTGGGACACAGGCCTCCTCTCTGTGAGAGGGACTGGGCTGTAATATACCACGCTCGCCCAGTGCGGGTTGGTAGATGTCACATGTCTTTGAATTGTTGGTTCTAGGACATGCCGGTTTCCTCACGATGTTTTCCTTCACCGTTTTGAGAGCAGTGATGATGAAATAATTTACACAAAGTAAAGCGCCTGGCTGGGTTCGAACCCACGATATGACTCGTAAGTCGGGGCCGTTACCACTGGGCCACCACTGCTCATGTTTAGCAGTTTTGTTTTATTTTCTAAAATATATGTTCCAATCAACTCAGCCTATAGCAGTCCACTGTTGGACATAGGCCTCTCCCAGGCTGCGCCACAACACCCTGTCCTCTATATGTGTTTAGCCGAATATTAATGTGTAATAATGATGGATTATTAGCCATTAAGTGTTTGTGAAAGTGTATTAGTGTAGGCAAATGAAACAAAACAGTGCAACTTCGCTTCAAGTTCTCTCAAGAAGTCCGCGTGAGGTCTCAGTAATGTGCCACATCTTTACGGGTGGACGGGGATATCATCTATCATGCACTGTCAAAGTGCATTGTATATAATTCATTTTATCATTATTTAAACAAAGTTTGTAACTAAATAAAGACTTGGCTAAAAGGTCCCAGCAACCAGGCCAAAAGAAAAAAACTTAGCTTTCCGTATTTGAAATCGATAGTACTAATCGCTCAATATTGGTCATGTTGGTAGCTAGCGCAGAACCTGTTTCGGTCCTTCAGTTTTTTGTTCGTTCGACCCTTATTGTTATAAATTCTCGAAAACAAAGTGGGAGTCAATAGGTACCGTTTGTTATTGGCCAGTCTTAAAGGCTTCTACATACCGAGGCGACTTGTCGCGCGACGCGACGCGACACAAAGACACCGCTAGTCCCGCGACACGCGGGGCCTTTGTGTTGTGTCGCGTCGCGCGACATGTCGCGCTGGTATGTAGAAGCCTTAAGTCTCAGTCTCAGGTTGGCATGATCCTCAGTTACATCGGAAATACTGCAACATTAATTTTGAAATAAATATATGGTAAAGTTGAGGATTCATCATCATTATCATTTCAGCCGAAAGACGTCCACTGCTGGACATAGGCCTCCCATAAACGGTTGCCATAATCGCCACACTTGGCAGTCGGGTTGGCGATCGCAGTATAGTGTTAAAATATGGTTAAAATGCATAGAGAACGTTGCTGCTAATTCTCTAGTAAGTCCCTTAGTCGCTTTTTACGACACCTACGGGAAGAAATAGGGTGGTGCTATTCTTTACGTCCGGCACCACACGGGACAAGTTGAGGATTAATGTTCTATGTTGACGAAAACATGATTCCATAAAAAAAAATCGAATGAAAAAAAATACAAAGTTTTCTCCAAACCGAACAATAAAGGCTTCTACATACCGGGGCGACTTGTCGCGCGACGCGACACGACACAAAGGCACCGCTCGTCCCGCGACACGCGGGGCCTTTGTGCCGTGTCGCGTCGCGAGACAAGTCGCGCTGGTATGTAGAAGCCTTAACCGCTAGTATTAAAAAAATACTTCAAATTAGACAGTTTGTTGTGCCAGTTCTTCCTAGCTGAAGCACTAGGAAGTGGTGAATTGCTTGCGGGTGTTTTGGGGGACTGTCTTATGTAATTTTGACGGTCAAAAAGTGTAGATTCTCAGTCCAATACGAATAAATGATTTGATTAAATGACTAACTAAATTAATTAAAAAAAAGGACACTTAGGCGTTGCAATACTCGGCCGCATCGCTATCATCCGGAAACGTGCCCAGAAGACTGGCAGCATTGCCTCGTTGAATGGCAATGCTAATTCTTTGGCCAAAGAACGAGCCAGCCACGTCAAGTGTCGATCAGTCAGCCAGAAATTTCCTTAAAAAGGAAACGCGTTTGGTCTCGTGGCATAGGTCTGTATGCAGTCGGCTACTAAACCATATGTCTTAGGATCGAGTCTCACCGCCGACGTTATCTTTTCCTGCCAGGGTGACGAGCCTGTCCGAAAGGGATATCGTGGCCCTGGCACACAGGGATTTGAAGGAACACGGGTGGGTTTTAGTCAGTAAAAGTCTGACACGCCCTCCCGCTCCGCCCAGAGCGGGAGAAGTTATTTGATAATTTCCCACCCAAAAAAAAAAAATGACCGGAGCGTTTCGACCCCAAATCGAGACGACCGATCGACTCTGAGTTTGTGTCGGTCTTTCCTCTCAGCGTAGTCAGATAGGAAACGCCGACGTCATCTAGTTTTTAAAATATTATATGATTGACGTGTAAAAGTGTTTGTACAAATCTACTTAGAGAAATAAAAATCATTTATCATTTAAACGGCTGTAGTTAGTTACACTATAAATTACAGTATTTGCGCCGCTTGAACCTCAATAGCCACAAAGATTTGATCGATTTTTATATTTTGACTTCGTAACAAAAAATAACTTGCGCAATTGCACAAAAACCGATTGTTTATTTAAAAGAAATACTTTAGCCGCTGTTTTACCGTTCTTAATGATAAATATATATAATCTGTTTTCACAGGACTAAGGTTTTTGCAGTTCAGCAGGTAGTAAATGAGTCATACCGACCTTCGAAGTGATACATTATTTCTTATTGTTTGAAGTTATGCTAACCTGGTAGATTTGGGTATTTGCGATTCCTTTTTAACCTGTAGATGATCATTTATTACCAAGGGGTATCGTCTTACCCAGTAACTGGGTTGTGGAAATCAGACAGGCAAGCGCTCCGTGTATTTTAGTTAAAAGAAAACGGCCTAGTTGCGTGTCAGACTACGCATACGCACAATGAAGGATTCCGTAGTTCGTATGAGTTCATGCCAAAAACAAACTTAACATTGTAGTTGAAAAACATGTTCTCCCCTCGATATACGTCACGGTCAATTCTCCTACTGCAAATATATAATAAGTTGGTCGACTATTACTCGTTAACTTGTAAAGCCAACGACGAAATTACAAGGAAAACTGTCTCAGCTAATCAGCTGAGACAGTTTTCCTTGTAATTTCGTTATTGTAATATACTATTGCTATGAATTTTTTCACATATGCTATGAAAATTATTTGTTTTTTAGATTTTATTGCAAAAAAGTCATCATCTCCCTGCCCCCGTTAAGGCTTCTATAGACCGGTGCTACACGCGACGCGACACAAAGGCCCCGGGTGTCGCGCGACGAGCGTGTAAATTCTTGTTCGCTGCTGTGACCCCTGTCTAATAAACAAATCGGTATAACTTTTAAACTAAACGATCTATCATGATGAAACAAACTCAGAAATGACTGGAAATAATAGGGCGTCTTAATAAAATAGAAACTAAAGAAAAAACTCGCCCTCAATTGATCATTATACAACCTGTTTTTTTTTTATATCCAATAACTCTAGGGTTATATTCTGTAAGTAAAAATAATACTAAAACTCCTAGAATAGGTGGTCCAAAAATGCATCGTTTCGGAGATATCATCAATCATAATTAAATTAGGTCAAAAATTGTCACCAGTATGACGAATCTTTACTTTTGCGAGGTTGCCAAACTTCGCAGTAGTGTAGTAAAATAAATAGTAAAATAAAATATGTAGGTATGTTGGTATCGGGGCTTCCCGGCGGCAGCTAGTGAAGGGAAAGCTACTTTGTCGACATGTAATATTTCACGTAAGGGTGTTTACATTAATAATCGTGACTTTGCCGAATTATTTTGTATGAAAAATGAAAAAAAAAAAATAACGAAGGATTGGAACATAACTCATATGCCAGTTGATTCTTTGATATGGCCTCAATCATACCCTAGAGTTATGAGATATAAAAAAAAACACGTTGTATATCGTGGCCCTGGCACACAGGCAAATGAAGGAATGCGGGTGGGTTTTAGTCAGTAAAAGTCTGACACGCCCGCCCGCTCCGCCCAGAGCGGGAGCAGTTATTTGATAATTTCCCACCAAAAAAAAAAAAAAAAGAATGTGATTTTATAACAAAAATCTGATATTTTTTCATAAATTTTTACCATTATTGTAAAATATCTCAATAAAAGCCCCGATAACTACCCTTTTTTATTTATTACTTTAAATTATTCTCCATCGTATGTAAAAAATATTACATGTCGACAAAGTAGCTATTATTATCCAGCTTTCTAAAAGTAAAAATACCAATTTATATAACTCAATCACAACGTTTCCTATTAACTGTTAAAGAAAATCCTTGCACACTTCTACGTACTGTACTTTACCAGGTAAGGACCCCCCCTTTAATTTTTTAATATTTTTTTTTTCTTGTCGATAAAATTAAGCTTAGTTCCCTCATTTTGATATCTGCACATTATGAAGACTCACATAAGAGTTACATTGCCAAGATTTACGAAGGGTTTTACATGTGGCAAAGATCGTAAATTAGCTGATTAGCTAATGGTGCCGGAGGCGAAAATACTGTAATTTTCAAAACACGCAATGAGTTACAAATCAAGTGTATTTTTCAATCAAAAGGCCGCCATATAACGTGGGTGTTAGTCAATTTGTCGAACAACAGTACCACCTGCACATCTGTTGAAAGTTCACGCCCTAAATTTAGCACGCGATATGTTGGCACAGCAAAGATCCTCGATGGAATCACCTCGACTGTTATGCGCTCCTGGTATTTTAATTGCTCCCTCTTGGTTATGGAATACCGTAACCTAGTAACAGATTGTTGCTAATGTATACGTATTATAAGCTATGCCCGCGGCATCGCCCGCGTGGATGAGGGTAATTCCCACGGTAACGAACTACCAGGATGAATTAAAAGTACCCTATGTGTTTTTTTTTTGTTTCCGGGGTGGAAAATCCTCATGGATGTCTGTCAGACTCTTACTGACTAAAAACCACCCTAGTGTTCCCTTCCCCCACTTGCACCGGGGCTCTTGGGATCTAGTGCGATTTCTGCAATCCCCGGCTAGTACTCAAGTCTTGGGGGGGGGGGGGAGGGTTGAACCCCTGGTGTTAATCCAGGTTACAAACAATCTGTGCACCAAATTTCATCCAAATCCATTCAGCCGTTTTTGCGGCAATCCAGACATAACGTCCAAAAAATCTTCGTCGTTACTATTTTTACACGCTTTTTTCGTCTTTGATTCTCGGGACGTTTTCGACGGTTCGTCTTTGAGTAACGGACGAATGTTCGGCCGTTTCTTGACTTCAAAAACTAATCTTATACTGAAATATTTATTCGAATAGTTATTAATTACTAGTGGTCACCCACTGGTCCAAATTCGACCCTATCTACTTACAATCTATATAGTACTTTCTAATTACATGCCTTTATAAAGCACATACTCAATCAATCAAATCAGCCTATAGCAGTCCACTGCTGGACATAGGCCTCACCCAGGCTGCGCCACAATACTCTGTCCTCCGCCTTCCGCATCCAGTCTGTCTCAGCCACCTTTTTAAGGTCGTCGGTCCATCTAGCTGGGGGGCGTCCCACACTACGCTTGCCGATACGCGGTCTCCAATCCAGGACTCGTCTACTCCACCAGCCATCGGTCCTTCGACAAACATGGCCAGCCCACTGCCACTTCAGGTTGCTTACTCTGCAGGCTATGTCGGTAACTCCGGTTCTCTTCCGAATAACTTCATTTCTGATCTTATCCTTCAGAGAAACTGCGAGCATAGCCCGCTTCATAGCACGCTGAGTGACCTTGAATTTGTGGACCAGCCCGACTGTCAGTGTCCACGTTTCGGCACCGTATGTCATAACGTGCAGGACGCACTGGTTGATGACCTCAGTCTTCAAACACTGCGGGATTGGCGACGAGAAGACTAATTACATGCATTTTATAGCACATACTAATTACATGCTATTAAAAGGTACTTACTTATTCCATGCGCAAGCTGTCACTTCTTGTTACACACTTCCGTCCCTTTTTCACGAAATCACTCCCACAGAATGCGAGGAAAGATGTTCCACATCAAAAAACGATCATTATGACGGGAACAAGTGAGTCTCAGCTACGTTGAACACCCGTTATTAATTTTCGTCTTGCAATAGAATAGAATAGAATTTATAGCAGAGTATAATATGGTACATTGAGATCTTAATAAACAGCTCCACATAAAATACAGGGTCAAATTAAATTAGCTAGCGAAACTTCGCAGACGTGATGGGTACCGATATCTAAACATGATGAAACAAAAAATAAATTCATTTGATAAGGTTATTTTGGGTCATCCACCGCCACTTGAAAATTCGGTTTAAAAAATCTGTTTTTTTTTTGTATACTTTACTGTAGGCGTTATGGGTCGATAACTAAACACAATTGAAATTAATAAAACATATTTGCCCAATTCATCAAAATCAAAAGTCATTTATTCAAACTAGGCTGAGAATCAGCACTTTTCGAACGTCAAAAATTACATGAGACAGCCCCCAAAAACGCCCACCCTTCACCACTTCCTAGTGCTTTAGCTGGGAAGAAGAAGTGGCGCAACAAACTCCCCAGCAGCACAGCTGCCTGTTCGCATAAAAAACTTGAAGCTATACAATACAATATAAAATAATTTGCATTACGCAACACAAAACGTTAAATTAAATTATTTGCCTTATGTTAGCTAGCACACACCATTATACAAATATATATATATATATATACAACCTGTTTTTTTTATATCCCATAACTCTAGGGTTATATTCTGTAGGTAAAAATAATACTAAAACTCCTAGAATAGGTGGTCCAAAAATGCATCGTTTCGGAGATATCATCAATCATAATTAAATTAGGTCAAAAATTGTCACCAGTATGACGAATCTTTACTTTTGCGAGGTTGCCAAACTTCGCAGTAGTGTAGTAAAATAAATAGTAAAATAAAATATGTAGGTATGTTGGTATCGGGGCTTCCCGGCGGCAGCTAGTGAAGGGACGAAAGAAAATGCGACGTTGTCATATTTCACGTAAGGGTGTTTTACATTAATAATCGTGACTTTGCCGAATTACTGTGTATGAAAAATGAAAAAAAAAAAATAACGAAGGATTGGAACATAACTCTTATGCCAGTTGAATCTTTGATATGGCCTCAATCATACCCTAGAGTTATGGGATATCAAAAAAAACACGTTGTATATATATAATAATCGTCGAAAACTATACTCAAGCAGAAATAACGTAAACAAAACGTATCTAAATAAAAGCCTCCAGGCATAATGGGCGTGCCCGTTAAATAAAGCTATATCTATAACTTCCCTCATACTTCCAGTAACAGCACTATCAGCGGTCGATGTCCCAAAAAAAGGCATAAAATCTTTAAAAAAATAAATAATTCGTGATTATAAATTAGTTTGAAATGAAAATAGGTAATTTTTTAATACAATGTCAAGTTTTAGCTAAACAAATTAGTTTTTTTTATGATTAAATTTACTAATTGTATAATGTCAAATGCTTAAAAAATACAAATAAAAATTCAATATACTCGTACATAGTACAGACGCCAGCAGGTCAAGCTACCCGAAACTGTCAAATTTTCCCAATCAACCTTGAACCTTATGCCTTAACGATAAAGTTGAAAATCTTTTAAAGAAATTTGACAGATTGTAGTAGCTTGATGTTCTGGCGTCTGTACATACACAAAGTATTGATAAATGTAATGTCATAATTAAAATTGTCAAAAAAAAAAAAATTGCCAGGCAAATATTGTTTTCCTGAATTTATTAGTGGGCAACACTGATGTGTGAGGGTAAATGGTTAATGGTTTTGATTGCCATGCAATTGGAATTCCTGATAGACAAAATGTAGTCTCTGGCTAGGTGCAAGTACTCCGAACAACCATGTTCTTAGTTCAAGTAATATAATAAAAAGCATAATATAATAAATAAAAAGCATTATGATCAAAACGGGAGCTGCTCTACATTTTAATCCAATGGGAAAGAAAGAAAGAAAAAGCATTTATTGGGACTCGCACAGATCACAAATTAAAAAAAGAAAACACACTCAGAAACATAAAGGCTTCTACATACCGGGGCGACTTGTCGCGCGACGCGACACGACACAAAGGCACCGCTCGTCCCGCGACACGCGGGGCCTTTGTGCCGTGTCGCGTCGCGCGACTAGTCGCGTTGGTATGTAGAAGCCTTAAAGAACAAAACTAAAATTAAAACAAAGTAAAATTTAAAATACAAACAGAAAGTCCTGTACGAGGCCAAAAGGCCCGTATCTCAGCATGATGCTGCGGCACTTAAAAACAAGTGTAGCAGCGCTGGTATTCTGATAGGGCCCGCTGTGATGTCACGGGAACATCCTGTGGTCAAGAACAAGAACAAACCTCCGATCTATAGATTCAATTTTATTCAGTTACATGTCGGAGGCATTGGTAAGTACAAATTACGCCCGGCAACGACAAAAAAAAAAAACAACTGACAAACAAAAAACCGGCCAAGTGCGAGTCGGACTCGGGCACGAAGGGTTCCGTACCATCCTAACTATAATAATATTATAAATGCGAAAGTAAGTTTGTTTGTTTGTTACCTTTTCACGCCTAAACCACTGAACCGATCATCCTGAAATGTTGCATATACGTTGTCAGGTGTACAAAAACGGACATAACCTTTCATCCCGAAAAAAATACTGTTCCCGAGGAAAACAACAATAATGTTCTTATGATAATAGATGGCGCCACGTGTCTTTCGAATCATTATTGAATTATATTATGGGACAAGCAGAGTACAACCTGAAATGATTGTCAAATTCTAAATTAACTCGAGCGAAGCCCCGAGCAAAAGCTAGTTATGTACAAAAACGGCAAAAAGAATCACGTTTGTTGTATAGGAACCCCCTTAAATATTAATTTTATTCTGTTTTTTTTGTATTTGTTGTTATAGCGGCAACAGAAATACATCATTTGTGAAAATTCCAACTGTCCAACTATCACGGTTCATGAGATACAGCCTACAGACGGACGGACAGCGGGGGCTTAGTAATAGGGTTCCTGTTTTACCCTTTGGGTACGGAACCCTAAAAAACACTACAAAGTGAAAAATAACTTTAATTTCGGAAGTCGGTGTCTTTGGCTGTATTTTAGTTTTTTTCTACCGACTTCCGAAATTAAAGTAATTTTCCTTTTTTTTTTTACTTTTTCATAAGTCTGTTGTTTATCTTTTTGTTTATTAGAATTTTTTAAATCGGTCCACAATTATTGACGGAAAAATTGGGACGAACATTATAACCTCCTCCTTTTTGGAAGTCGGTTAAATAGACGGACCGCTTTTTGTCGGTGATCGATTCTCATTCTCACCGAATTTTGCTGTACCTGATGGGGTCCATAATAACCACATCTAAATTACCAATTGTACACACGGCTACACATCAAGCTATACATCCAGTATAAGCTGATCTCGCATTGTATAAGATTTCCGTACAGTGAGAGGTCAGCTGATACTGGAAATGTATAGCTTGATGTGTAGTCGTGTGTACATTGTGGAATGCAACAAACGATTGAGCATTGACTCTAAAGCAGGGACCGTACAACCCCGGTTAAGAGTTAAGCCTTTCAAAGGGGTAACCCATTCAATGGGTTACCTTTATCATGATGTAACCCATTGAAAGGGTTTTATACTAGAAACCCAGTGAAAGGGTTACATGATAACCCATTTCAAGGGGTTCTATACCTACTTGAAACCCAGTAACATGAAAAAATCATAATATTATGTTATTTCTATATCCGCATAGTAGGTAGCATGACCAATTCTATCTCTATTCTACCCAGGGACCATTTTGGTTACCATTTTAGAAAAACCCATACGGTGTGGATAATTTTGAATGGCTTAAATTAAGCCGTTCAAAAGGGTTAATCATACCGTATGGGTTTTTATCGAAAACCCTTTCAATGGGTTACCAAAATTTAATTTAAGCCGTTCATAAGGGTTACCCATATCGTATGGGTTTTTGTTTAACCGCTTAGAAAAACCCTATCGAAAACCCTTTCAATGGGTAACCAAAATGGTCCCTGCTCTAAAGTCATCATAAAAATCGGGCTGCGTCCGACCTTGATGCAGCCTTCAATACTAAAATGGCTTCCGTCCCCGCAAGGGCGTTATAGTACCAGGACAGCAGAAACCCAAGGAGCATAGATCGAAAGATAAACAGCAACAAACAAGTAGCGACAGGTTGGTAGTTCATGGAAACCAGTTTCTCTCAACAAAACAGAAAGATAAGACCCTCTGCCTTGTATCTTGTACGTAAAACGATATACGGATGGCATCGGCTTTATAAATCGTGACTAGCTTCTGCCCGAGACTTCGTCCGCGTAAAATTTCGGGCCCTGACCCACCGCATCGCATCGCATCGCCCGCGCGCTCTATGACTTAGTTTTCGCTTAGGTTCTCTATTTTTTTTCTTTTTGCTCTGCTCCTAAGGGTCGTGATGATAATAATAATATTAATAAAAAAACGTGATGAGCATCAATATTTAAACATGATCCGTCTTTTTACAAAACAAGATTTATATTTTGACATGGCTTAAACCATGGAGCCAGTTTTTGTAATAAGAACGTAACAGTAATTGAAATACCGTTCTTTATACAAAACTGAAAAATTAGTTCGGTACTAAGTTGTCAGTTTTGTGTTTTAGGAACTTTATCATAGTCGGAATAAAGTTCGAAATTTAGTAATAGCTCCATGTTTTAAACCTGGGTCTGAAGATAAACCTTGTTTTGTAATAAGGGGGATAGGTTTCATAAATAATAATACAGGATGTTAAACAAAAAAAACAAACAAAAAAATAAATTAAACAAAAATAAAAATAAAGTCTTCGTACTCTATCGGGCTTAGGACCGTCAAATAAAATATTTTTAATTCTAAACGATTGCTATTTTAAGTTAGTAGGTACTAAATTAGGTTGATCTTGCAATATTTTTTTGTGTTTTAATTTTTTTTTTTCTGGTTTCCTTTATCGATACTGAACCTACCCCTAAGCTATGGCACGCAGTTACTTTAACACTGTATAATTACGTCACTATAATCATAGTGACCAAATTGGTGATGTTCTTCAGAAAGGTCAGGTGCGTAGTACTAGCACCGTGCGTGTATGACCAGATGTATGAACGTAGGCGAAGCAAAAGGAGTATATAAGGAGCGTAGCAGGTGGCGTTCTATAGTTTCTGCCTACCCCCCATGGGCAGAACACGTGAGTTTATGTATGTGTATGTAAACAGCTGGTTAAATGTGCGGTAAACCCCTCTACCTACTCTCAAAAATACAGGCGTGATGGTAAGGTAAATTCACGAAATTTAGAATGTCAAATGTGTGCAAACGCTGGCAGTGCGTTAGACGATACGCTTTTCAATTTCAGAATGCATCTCTTTTACAAAGTAACTGCATGCAAATAAAAATCCGGCCAAGTGCGTGTCGGACCACGCAAAATGAAGGGTTCCTAGAACAAAGTTAACATTGTAGTTGAAAAACATGTTCCCTCATACATTCCAACTGCAAATTTAGGTTTGTACGCACAATATTGAGAGATATACCGTGTTATTTTAAGACCTTAGACTTCTTATAGGTTTTCCTGTAATCTATAAGTAAAGAACTATTTACTGCATTTTTTTTAAAATGTTAGGCTTAGAAGTTTCGGAGATAATGGGGGGGAATAGAAAGTAAGTAAGTAATAAGTTTATTGATTCAAAATATACATAGACACGGGTTGTATACTAGTTACATGCTAAGACTTAAACAACTAACAATGGACACAAGTGGAAAAAAAATAAAATAACAAAAATTTAAATCCTGTCTCCTAAACTAGGGATGGCCTGTATCTTAGGAGACAGTGATTCGACCAAGCTGAAGTGCAAATGATGGATCTTAGGTTTCGAGTGTCGATGCTAATTCTACCATGAAACATAAATGTGAGTTAGCTGAGTAAGTAATTAATTTTAGATTTATTTGAGCATGAAAGGATGAATGCAGGTGTGGAGAAAAAAAAAAAAAGTGGGGCTGTGAATGGGAAAGTGGTGTGTGTGTGTTCGTGTTCGTGAGTGTAATGTTAGTTGTGTTGTATATTGGTGTGTGTGTTATGTGTTATGAGGTGTTTATTTGTGTGTAGTGTTTTGTGTTCCTATTTAATAGTGATTTGTTAAACGATGTATGCCAGAAGAGATTCGGTGTTATTGTAGTCCTGTTGTAAGAGCCAGTCTGTAAAAAATGAATGATAAATATTCGTCCATTTTCTTAAATAACTTTTAAAGTATTTATTAAAAATATCCGAAATCCTTACAACAAGCCCTTTAATTTGATATGTCACACGGTGCAGTTTGCAAACCTTTTTTTTTAATTTTCTAATTTGTCCACCAAAAGTCATTTATTTACGTTACTCGTAAGTGTTTGGGTCACAGAAATTCCAAATTTCAACTTAATCAGTCAAGTAGATACGGAGCAAATTGGCTGTGACAGACACACGAGTGATCCTATAAGGGTTCCGTTTTTTTCCTTTTGAGGTACGGAACCCTAAAAATGTTTCGCCCTAGATCCGATATAATTTTGTGTTGAAATTAACCTACTGAGGGCAGAGCTTTTCTCATACGTTTTCTTGCGCATCGGCACGAATTATAAGTATGTATATACTGAATAGCTCGTAAAATAATACCAACTTATTAAGGCGACGGTAACCGACTTTTAATGATTTTATACTGAAGATCACGTCTAAACGAGTGGTGTTAATGATTTGAAAAAAAAAAAACAATGTTAAATTAGAGCATTTCCTCAATAATTTAATATGTGAATATTTTAGACTATGTTTATATTACATAGTGAAATTAATTTGTAAAGTTATGTCTAACGCGGATAAAAAACTGAGAATGGCACAAAATCAACCAAACGTATTTTTCTAAAACCTTCACCAATTTAAAGATAATTTAATTATTGATCTTTTAGTATACGCGTTTTATTAAAATACCTTTGTTTTGTGTATAATAAATTAATAATGCGTCAAATTGGGGACAGCGCTCCTTGATGGGCGAGGAGAACGTACGACGCGTTGCGTGAGCTCAGTACAGAACACGCAAGCTAACCACTCAAGGTCATTGGCATATATCTGAGTCTTAATGTCTGTGGTGCCGGACGTAAAGAATAGCACCACCCTATTTCTTCCTGTGGGTGTCGTAAAAGGACTTAGGACTAGAAAATGGGCAGCAGCGTTCTCTATATGCATTTTAACACCATACTGCGATCGCCAACCCGCCTTCCATGGCAAACCCTTCGGGGGAGGCCTATGTCCAGCAGTGGTCGACTTTCGGCTGAAAGATGATGATGATTGTCCCACTGCAGACCTGTTCTCCTACACAGAAGTCACGAGCATTAATCAGCACGCTTGCTCTAGACGGGTTGACAATTTCAGACTTTATAGTATAGAGATAACTGCTTGTGACTTATGCTCGCTATTACTTTTCCCAATGACGAAGTGTCATCAGATCATCCACTTATAAAGGCGAAAGTTTGTGAGTGTGTGTGTGTGTGTGTTTGTTTGTTACTTCTTCACAAACGGCTGAACTAATTTTGATAAAATTTTGTATGAAGGTAGCTGACACCCTTTTTTAGGGTTCCGTACCAAAATGGTAAAAAGGAACCCTTATGGTGAGACTAAGTCTGTCTGTCTGTCTGTCACACCTGGATATCTCAAGAACTACTAATGCTATCAACTTGAAATTTAGAATAGTTTTAGATGACGATTGTCCAACTATTTTGCAAACAAGAAAGAAATTTAAAAAAAATCTCTTTTGCAAAAGGGACTGAAAGGGGTCTTAAGAATTTGAAGGTGGGGCTACTAGGGCATGTGGGGTATCATATGAAAGAGCGCTGTTTGCACATTTCCAAACAATTTTTGTTTTTAGGCAGCATGGTTTCTGACTTTTCATGAAAAATGTAAAAAAAAATACCGTTTCGCCCCCTTATCTCCGAAGTTTGCATAGATAAAAATCTGAAATTATTCTATGTGATAGAAGTTTATTTAAAGATTACAGGAAAAATAAAACGATGTCTCTAAATAGCACGGTTTTTCAGAAATCATCAACATCATATATACGTACGGAACCCTCGGTGCGTGAGTCCGACTCGCTCTTGGCCGGTTTTTTTTTTTGGTTAAATTATCAAATAACTTTTCCCGCTCTGGGCGGAGCGGGAGGGCGTGTCAGACTTTTAACTGAATAAAACCCACCCATGTTCTTTCATTTGCCTGTGTGCCAGGGCCACGATATCCCTTTCGGACAAACTCGCAACCCTGGCAGGCATTGGCCCTAATGGACCCCGTCATGGTGCTGACATCTCTTTCAGGCGCGCGTGGAATACAACGCGCCGTCGATCCGGGCCTGGTCCTTATCGGACGGCGAGCTAGTAGCTGACACCCCGGATTAACATACAGGCTACTTTTTATCCCGTTATTTCCACGGGATCGAGACTTTACGCTGGTGAAACCGCGGGGCGCAGCTAGTACTGTACTATAAGTCCAGGTTTCCTCACGATGTTTTACCTTCACCGTTGTCAGTACTGTCCAAGATAACTCAGAAAGTACCTCCGCGAAAGTTCCTGGTCGACCACTTTTCAACCTTATTACTATGGGCATAAGGGCGAAAAGTGGTCGACGGGGAACGTTCGCGGTGGTACATATTATGAATTGAAAAAGTTACATTGGTACTTGCCCGAATTTTAACCCACAACCTCGTGCATGAGAGGCGAGGCCTTGACCACGAGGCCATGACGACAATAATAGACAAGACAGTTTAAGACGCAGATATATGCCAGTGACCTTGAGTGGTTAGCTTGCGTGTTCTGTACTGAGCTCACGTAACGCATCGTACGTTCAGCCAGTAATAGGACTCGCCCATCAAGAAGCGCTGTCCCCAATTTGACGCATTATTAATTAATTATACATAAAACAAAAGGTATTTTAATAAAACGCGTATACTAAAAGATCTTTAAATTGGTGAAGGTTTCAGAAAAGTACGCTCGGTAGATTTTGCGCCATTCTCAGTTTTTTATCTGCGTTAGACATAACTTTACAAATTAATTTCACTATGTAATATAAACATAATATATTCACATATTAAGTTATTGAGAAAATGCTCTAGTTTAACATATATTTTTTTCAAATCATTAACACTACTCTCTTGAAGACAACCTTTAGGATCCGAGCTAGATGACAATAATCTTAGCAACTAGGCGACACTCCAAACGTCATGTTTCCCTCCCGTCCCGTTAAAAAAACCCGTACCCTTTAAAACAACTGTCAAATGAGATACTTTTAAACTTCATGTCTTCAAATCACATATTTCACACACCAAATATTTAGTATTTAAAATCCACTACAGACTCTCATTCATCATTTCAGCCGAGACGTCCACTGCTGGACATAGGCTTCCCCTAATATTGGGGGGGGGGGGGGTTCCCATAATCGGCACGCTTGGCAGGCGGGTTGGCGATAGCAGTATGTATGGTGTTAAAATGCATAGAGAACGCTGCTGCCCATTCTCTAGTAAGTGTCTTAGTCGCCTTTTACGACACCCACGGGAAGAAATAGGGAGGTGCTATTGCTTACGTCCGGCACCACACAGAACCGACTCTCATTAATATTGGAAAATCATAGACTCACTCAGCCATCCATAATTATCACAAATGAAAGTACCGCAAGTGATAAAATATTATACAATACGCACATGAATCCGGAAAGTCAGAGGTTCGTGCTATGGGTTCCATCGAACCGTCTACTAGTGCACATTAGTCCTCCCTGAAGCATCACCTCAAGAACTGGTTCTGCTCTTCTCGCTTCTAGCTGATTCCCGCGCCCTACACCTGGAGGAGCAATATTCCCATAATATTAAGAACGTTCGCATTTTAAGGCGACGTTATCCGACTTTTAATGATTTTATACTAAAGATCTCTCCGTGTGTTTGCATGGTGCCGGACGTAAAGAATAGCACCGCCTCATTTCTTCCCGTGGGTGTCGTAAAATGCGGGGACTTACTAGATAATGGGCAGTAGCGTTCTCTATACCATACTGCGATCGCCAATCCGCCTGCCAATCGTGGCGATTATGGCAAACGCCCCCCTTTGGTGAAGTCTTTCGGGTGTAATGATGATACTGAAGATCACGTCTAAACGAGTAGTGTTAATGATTTGAAATAAATATATAATATGTTAAATTAGAGCATTTTCTCAATAATTTAATATTTTAGATATGTTTATATTACATAGTGAAATTGATATGTCTAACGCGGATAAAAAACTAACAATGGCGCAAAATCTACCAAGCGTATTTTTTTTTCTGAAACCTTCACCAATTTAAATATAATTTAATTATTGATCTTTTAGTATACGCGTTTTATTAAAATACTTTTTGTTTTGTGTATAATAAATTAATAATGAGTCAAGTTGGGGACAGCGCTCCTTGATGGGCGAGTCCTATTACTGGCTGAACGTACGACACGTTGCTGAGCTCAGTACAGAACACGCAAGCTAACCACTCAAGGTCACTGGCATATATCTGAGTCTTAATGTCGAATCTAAATCTGTCAAAAATATCATATAATTGTAACTAGATTTTGACCGATTTTAATTAAGATAATTTGCTTTCTGGTCGTCGGTCCAGCTTGTGGGTGACTGGTGACCTATCCTTATAGTAGTAGGTACTAGGCTTCTTAAAGTTACTTGCTAAGAGAATTTCTAGCATCAAAATTCTTGAACAAGGAGGGGGGGATCGAAAATTGATCAAGACGTTTGCCACAAAATCAATGCCAAATTACTACGCAAATAAAAAAAAACAAATAATACAATTTAATAGACCGTACACTTTCTATATTTAGCAATAATATACAATTTACTGAGCGTATGACGTAAGCTGCGCGTACGCCGCTGCACCAAAGTTGTGTAACAACTGTATAGAAATAGTTCAATAAACTCGAGACAACATGAGGCGTCGATTGTAGCGCTGATTCGCTGTCAGTGATGCTCGAATTTCGAATTTTCGAACGACGAATACCGATTTCAAGACAGGATCCTAACGTATATTTTTTAACGTTTCATCGGATTGTATTCAAATTTCGAATTTGGAATCCCGCGGGGTAAAAGCGTAACACACAATGACAATTTATTGATAATTTTGACAGTTAACCTATGTCAATTTGCGTTATACGTTGTTGAGCAGACGAATTTTTCAAACCTAATGCCTATGAAGCAATAGATTAGCAATATCCTTCAAAACTCTCGAATTGTGATTGAAAGTGCGTTGTTACGCAATTAGGGTGCCGGTCGTGAATATGGCATATCGGGTTTTAGAAGAAAAAACCGGCCAAGTGCGAGTCGGACTCGCGCACGAAGGGTTTCGTACCATTATCTATAAAAATGGCAAAAAAATCACGTTTGTTGTATGGGAGCCCCCTTAAATATTTATTTTATTCTGTTTTTTACTATTTGTTGTTATAGTGGCAACAGAAACATCATCTGTGAAAATTTCAACTGTCTAACTATCACGGTTCATGAGATAAAGCCTGGTGACAGACGGACAGACTGACAGACGGCGGAGCCTTAGTAATAGGGTTCCGGTTTTACCCTTTGGGTACGGAACCCTAAAAAACCGGCCAAGTGCGTGTCGGACCACGCACAATGAAGGGATCCGTGGTTGGGATGACTTTATCCCAAAACAAACTTAGCATACTAGTTGAAAAACATGTTCTACCATAAATCGATAAAAGCCACGGTAAATTTTCCAATTGTAAATGTAAGTATGTAATCGTAAAAAAAAAAAAATGTGAATAAAGGCTTCTACATACCGGCGCGACAAGTCGGCACGACGCGACACGGAGCAAAGGCCCCGCGTGTCGCGGGACGAGCGGTGCCTTTGTGTCGCGTCGCGTCGCGCGACTAGTCGCGCCGGTATGTAGAAGCCTTAAAACTACAAATTAACTATTTTCGGACTTTTTCCGTTACTTGTTCTGTGAGCTTCTTGCCAAATTTCATGGTTCTGGGTCAACGGGAACTTGGGAAGTACCCTATAGGTTTTGATTTATTTGCGAGTATCTAAATATGTCGCATAAAGGCTTCTACATACCGGGGCGACATGTCGCGCGACGCGACGCGACACAAAGGCACCGCTCGTCCCGCGACACGCGGGGCCTTAGTGCCGTGTCGCGTCGCGCTGGTATGTAGAAGCCTTAAATCGCCTTATTTTTTTTTATTGCGTTGACTTAGAAACTTGATTTTTGATATTCATTTCAACTTGATACCACCATGCGTTCCTGAGAAAAAGGGTCTAGACAGACAGAGGGACAACGAAGTGATCCTTTATGGGGTCCATTTTTAGGGTTCCGTACTAAAATGGTAAAAAGGAACCCTTATGGTGAGACTAAGTCTGTCTGTCTCTCTCAAGAACTACTAATGCTATCAACTTGAAATTTAGAATAATTTTAGATGACGTTTGCCCGACTATTTTGTAAACAAGAAATAAATTTAAAAAAATATATATTTTTTGCAAAAGGGACTGAGTCTTAAAAATGTGAAGTGGGACTACTAGGGCATGTGGGGTATCATATGAAAGAGCACTGTTTGCACATTCTCAAACTTTTATTTTTTAGGCAGCATAGTTTCCGACTTATGATGAAAAATGTAAAAAAAAATACCTTATCTCCGAATTTTGCATAGATAAAAATCTGAAATTATTCTATGTGATAGAAGTTTATGTAAAGATTACTGGAAAAATAAAACGATGTCTCTAAATAGCACAGTTATTCAGAAATCACCAACATCATTAAATACAGGGTTATTTTTAAGTCGTCAATAACCTCTTAAGGGGTCATTGTACTTATTATTATGAACAACTTTTACTATCGGACCAAACCTGAAAACGCGAAAAAAAAAAATCAGCTGTTCCCTACATTTATGTTCGCATGACTCGTCAAAATTTAGGGAACAGCTGTTTTTTTTTTTGCGATTTCATGTTCGGTCCCATAGTAAAAGTTGTTCATAATGATGAGTACAATGACCCCTTAAGAGGTTATTGACGACTTAAAAATAGCCCTGTATACGTACGGAAACCTCGGTGCGCGAGTCCGACTCGCTCTTGACCGGTTTTTTTTTTGAGGTACGGAACCCTAAAAAGTCGGTTATGTATAGCATCGTCTATATTAATCGTCTAATACAAATATGAACAGAATTTATACGTTTGAGTCTATTTAAAAGAATGCGAATTTAAATCTGCGCTCGCGCAGCGGCCGCCAGTAGAAACCACTGCTAACCCCTATTTGATATCACACGGTGGTATTAATTTAAAAGAGCATCAACCATGCAGTCTCTACTAATCATTATCTCATACGAGTAATTATTTTGCTAATATATAAGGTAAATCCGCACTGTAGCTCACGAAATTCAAATTTTCTTAAGTTTTTTTGCAATTTGCAGGACATTGTTAGGGTGTATCTTGATCAAACTAAAACTCAAAACATTTATTTCAAATAAACCCATTACAGGCACTTTTGAATTGTCAAGGGGTCGGTCTGTCAGATAGATGAAGATAGTTGCCCATTCCAAAGCGTAGTAGATTCCTATGGAGAAGAACGGGCAAGAAACTCCACGGACACTCTTTTAAATCAAAATATTGTTATCAAATTATTGATTCGCGACTATAGCAGATATGTATTTACATAATTATAATCATTAGAATCATTAATACATTTCCCTAAATAGATTTGTTCCATTAAATGACTTTTTCATGAAATCCTGACATTGGGGAACAAATCTAATTCAGGGAGATGTATTAATGATTCTAAAATTCTGTAAATACTAAATACTTATCTGATAAAGTCGCGAATCTTATTTTGATCAAGAAACAACCCGACACTGACCTGCAGGGCGAGCACGGCCTACTGTGACATGACTTGAGTCACACATTTTATCACAGTTTGAGCGATAAAACTGTTTTGTCATAAAATGCTAGTACAAATTGACATGACATAATTTATCATGTCTTGTCAAAAACGTCTTGGCACGCCCGTGCTTGGCCCGCCGCAGCTGATTTCCACCAAGGCAGAGAAGCTTTGATATTCGAACATCTCTTCACTTATTATGGTAACCTAACAGCGTTTTACCAGATACCTAGCTTCCCCGTTTAGTGGAAACTGGACCTTCTTGCATAACACACTCGCTTTCATTTTCAACAATGTAAATTGCGTTGTACTTCTAATGCCATCCTTATGCCTACGGAATAGAAGTCAAAATCGGTTGAACGGACAGTAAAAAAGTTTATTAAAATTTCTAATCTTTTATAATTTCAAATGGAGTTCTATACTCCATTTGAAATAAGATTAGAAATTTAAAAAAAAAACGTGGTTACAATACCAACTGTTTATTACAGCTGCCATTTGTCATGCCACCAACGCAACAGAAGTGAAAATCGGTTGAACGGGCTGTAAAAAAGGTTTATTTAAATGTGTAATCTTATTTCAAATGGAGTATAGCTGTCGAGCAGACGATTTTTACAGCAATAGACGTTGAATTGTCAAAATAAAAGCAATCGCGAATAGGCAGCAATGTTCTCTTGCAATCATCAATCTAGCTGCCAAGTATTATGACAATTCATAACTGGTTTTAGGAAAGTTCAAGTTCAGCAGTTGACTGACATTTTGGAAGCAGTAGGTCCATCTGATGGTATGAGTGGTCGCCGCCATTTTGTACTAGCATTTTATGACAAAACAGTTTGATCGCTCAAACTGTGATAAAATGTGTGACTCAAGTCATGTCACAGTAAGCCGTGCTCGCCCCGCAGTGCAAGAACTTCCCCTAATTATTATAGAATAAGTAAGTGTTGTATGAAACTCTTAGGTAACCATGTCCTCCTGTTACCCAGATGTCGGTGGGGCTGCAGAGGCGCGTGCCGGCGCTGGACGAGACCGGCGGCGGCGTCCCGGCGGCGTGGAAGAGCGGCAACGCCGAGCCGCCGTTCGCGTCGTTCGCGCCGCCAGCCGGATCACCGGCCGGGCCGGCGTTCGCCGCGTCCCCAGCCCCGTCGACCCCCGGCCCTGGCTTCGCGGGCCCGCCGTATGCGGCGCCGGGCCCGTTCGGCTCGCCGTCGGCGCGGCCGGGCTCCGGCGGCGGGTTTCCCCCGGGCCCGCCGCAGCAGCCACACTTCCCGGGGCCGGGATTCGCGCCGCCGGGCTCCCCCTTCCACCCGCACCCTCCACATCCGCCTATGCCGCCTCACCCGCATATGATGGCGCCCTTGCCGCCGCCTGTTGACAGGTCAGTTCTTGTTTTTTCTTCTTCAGACTTAAGATTCGTAGACAGTAGACAATGTAGACATAGAACACGGAATCGGCAGTGTCTAGAGACCAGCGGCGAGGTGTCCATTTTTTTTTAGAGCGAAGCCGAAGCGAAACCGGTTTTAGCTTACATATCAATAAAGTAAAAATGTATTCATAAACTTCAAAATAAAAAACTTTCCTTTACTGAATTCAACACCATCTATTGGTGTTGAATTGTTTATTGGTGTTCTATTGTCTAGTAGCAGAACGAAAAAGACGCTAGCAGTACACAAAAAAAAAACGTGTTTTACAGAAATAAACTCAAGTATATTAATTAGTGACTCTGACTGGACAGTTCCACTCAATCACCAATCCAATTGCAATTGCACCAATCTAAGTGTTCTTACATGATCTGACCAAGATTATATCTGGACTCTGGACTTTAAGGCTTCTACAGACGGCGCGACTCACGTCGCGACACAAAGGCATCGCTCGTCGCGTGATAGGCTGGGCCTTTGTGCCGCACCGGTCTGTAGAAGCCTTTAAAAGAGACTATGACCTCTGAGTTCGTTTTGGCCGTTTTTCTCAGAGTAGTCAGATAGGAAACGCCGACCTCATCTAGTTTTTAAAATATGATTGACGTGTAAGTGTTTGTTTGTACACACCTACATACAAAAATAAATCATTTATCATTTAGATACTATCATTCTAAAATTGTTATAAGCGGTAAGTTGTTGCTGCGAACCTCCGAAGGGGTAGGAATCCTGTTGTGGAATAGAATACCTACTCTTTTTTATTCTTTGTTTTTTCTCTTTTTATTGTATGGTGCTTTCGCCACTGCTAGAGACTGCAGTCTATTAATAAACTTCGTGACGGACTTCTTGGCGGGAAAGTGAAGCGTCATGTTCAGCAGATTGTTTAATTTTCCAAAATTAGTGTTTAGCCGAATATTAATGTGTAATAATGGTGGATTATTAACCATTAAGTGTTTGTGAACGTGCATTAGTGTAGGCAAATGAAACAAAACAGTGCAACTTCGCTTCAAGTTCTCCCAAGAAGTCCGCGTGAGGACTCAGTAAAGTGCCACATCTTTACTGAAACTCAAGGGGAGTGGGCGGGGATATCATCATCATGCATTTATAATTAATTTCATCAATACACAAGAACACACACAAGAACTAAAACTTGACATTGGCTAAATGCACAAACCGTGCGAAGCCAGAAGGAAAACAAAAAAAAAAAAAAACTTCGTGACGTAACTGTCAACAACCGCCTTCAAAGCCGTCAGTTTCCATACGGCATCGTCATTAGTCTCGTAGTGCAAGTAAACGGCGACACGCTTGGTGTGTCACCTCCAGTGTTGACAATGTCTCCTCTAGCAGAGTACGCCGAGGCGTGTCCGTGCTCTGTGTTCGTAGACCTTAGACGGTCCTCACGCGGTGAAGCAAGGGTTTAGTCCCATCTCTTCCCCTAGGCGTTTATTCCTACAAAAAAATCATTTTCAAGGTATAAACGTATAGGGGAAGAGATGGGACTAAGCCGAAGCAAGTCATATCTACGCGTCAGAATCAGAACTGCACTGGATTGTATGGAGTCCCATGGTAACGCCCACGGTCGCCACATAGACGCATGTCTGTGCAGCATGTACGTAGTCGCTCCGACATGCGTCACCGTGAGAGAACCGCCATATACGTACATATTCAGTCAGTGAAACCGCTGACTGAAAAAGGATTTTATCTCACAAAGATGAACTTCCTAAAGTCAATACTAGTCCTTTTTTTTTTATTGGGAAATTCTCAAATAACTTGTCCCGCTTTGGGCAGAGCGGGAGGGCTTGTCAGACTTTTACTGACTAAAACCCACCCGTGTTCCTTCAGTTGCCTGTGTGCCAGACTGCCAGGGCCACGATATCCCTTTCGGACAAACTCGCAACCCTGGCTGGATAGTCTATTCTAGTCCGAGTTTCCAATTAATGTTATTTCCACTTAAATCTGAATGTCAACCTTATTCGGTATAAAAAAAGTTGATTTCTAAATGACTAGTACTATTCAAAAAGGCATACAAATGTGTGAATTTGAATAATTATGTTTGTTTTATAAGCAAAATCATCATTAATCATATAATTTTATATAGGTACATATTGACATTGAATAATACAAAATTACATGAATATTTACTTTGAAAATATTTATTATTTTAATTTAAAGTGAATGTGAGCACTATGTGGGGCATTTTTTTTTTCTCTTTAATTAATTTCCTTCTTTTTTTTCTTAGTTAGTTTTAATGATGGTCTGCCATTTTGAGCACTTTATGCAGCCTATCCAAATGTTCTTTCTTTGGTATTGTTCGTCGAGTCGTTGAGCTCCTTAAATCTTGAGTTGAGCTGCACGATTACTGACAAATGCTTGCATTGATTTGACAGATCCTCTCAAATTTGTGTGGTTTTTTCCTCAAAAGACAATTTCAGACACGGATCTACATGGTCCTCACATGATCTGACCAAGATTATGTCTGGACTTTAAGAGACTGACCCTTGAGTTTGTTTCGCCATTTCTTCTCAGGGGTAGTCACATAGGAAATGTCGACTACATCTAACTTATTTTTTAATATGACGTGTAAAAGTGATCCCGATATCCTATTTACAGAATAAACGATTTCATTTCATTTGAAGTTGTGCCGCAAACTGAACTTTATGTGTGGGCTTTAAAGTACACACCTCCATACACACACAGCACGATATGATAATTAAAATAAATTATATTTTTGATGTTTTTTCTCATATACTTTTTTTTCATACTTTTAATTTCTGTTAATGTATTTTGTTTTTACTTCTTTTAAAATTGTATTTTGTAGCACACATTTTTGTCGATTCCTATCATATTTATAACATTATTATCTAAGCCAAATAATATGGGAGAGGGCGCTGACTCCTGACATACAGGTACACCTAGTTCAGGAGTCAGAGGCTTCAAACAAATTCTGTTCTTATCCTATAATGTCAATAAAGAATTATTTGAATTATTTTAAAGTGGTTTTTCCAAAAAACTTTATATTTATTTACATGTTTGGAAACTAAATCGTGAACGCAGGATACAGAACCAAGCCCGACCTCAGTTGATGGTAGATTGGTTACCTTTTGGTTCTAAAGTGTTGCCCACAAAAATGTTTATAACCAATTATGTTTTCTTTAAATTAATACTAGCGAGCTGTACCCCCTGGTACTCTACTCCGAACATAAATCCGAAGTATCGGCCGAATATTCGGCCGTTGCTTGACGACAACTAACTATGGCTGAATACGGCGAAAAAAAAATAAAAACGACAATCAAAGAGATAAGCCAAAGTCAAAAATTTTACTTTAAGTCGGGTAAGGATTCAAAGTAAAAAAAGGAAACTATGGAAATTATAAAACGGCCGAACATTCGGCTGATTCTTCGGAGTAGCCCCCAGGGCCTACACTGTTCTTACAATCGGCTGGTGCATAGCGTTTCTTTTAAATCAGCTGTGTTTCCATTCAAATCAGGATGGCTGGCTGGTCACAGTACCGACCTATAGCCTTATTTTTTCCACTTTAGCTCGTTGGGCCTGTCGAGTTGCGCCGAATATAGGGTCCTGCGCGGTAATTGTGTACATACCAGAAGCGTAGCGTGCTGACAACTCCAAAAAAACGAACGTTCGACCGATACTTCGGATTAAGGCTTCTACATACCAGGGCGACTAGTCGCGCGACGCGACGCGACACAAAGGCACCGCTCGTCCCGCGACACGCGGGGCCTTTGTGCCGTGTCGCGTCGCGCAACAAGTCGCGCTGGTATGTAGACGCCTTAACGCTTCTGAGTAGACCTTCAGCTTTGCACGGTTTTTACGACTTGATAAAAAAATCAAAATTTCTTTACTATATTATGCAAGTTTAACATAAATGTATAACCCTCCGTAATAAATTCTCTAAATGATGATAAAAACCGCATCGAAATCCGTTGCGTACATAACGGTACGTAGTTTAGAAGAACAAGGCCCCGTGCCTCAAAAAGCACGTTAACCCGTTGGCCCTGCGCCTGATCTCTCCCCGGTCGTGTCGGACAGGGTACGGCTTAAATTAAATTTTGATAACCCATTGAAAGGGTTTTCGATAAAAACCCATACGGTGTGGGATGGGTGTGGGTAACCCTTTTGAACGGCTTAATTTTAGCCATTCAAAATTACCCAAACCGTATGGGTTTTTGATTAACTGCTTAGAAAAATCCTCCTAATCCTATCGGGTTTTTCTAAAATGGTAACCAAAATGGTCCCTGGGTGGAATAGAGATAAAATTGGTCATGCTACGAAATGAAATGAAATGAAATCGTTTATTCTGTAAATAGGATATTAAAATCACTTTTACACGTCATATAAAAAATAAAAAAAAATCTAGATGTAGCCGACATTTCCTATCTGACTACCCCTGAGAAGAAATGGCGAAAAAAACTCAGGGGTCAAAGTCTCTTTTAAAGTCCAGACATAATCTTGGTCAGATCATGTGAGGACCATGTAGATCCGTGTCTGAAATGGTCTTTTGAGGAAAGAACCACGCAAATTTGAGCGGACCTGACCAATCAATCAACCTTACGCATTTGTCAGTAATCGTGCAGCTCAACTCAAAACTTAAGGAGCTCAACGACTCGACGAACAGTACCAAAAAAAGGACATTTGGGTAGGCCGCATAAAGCGCTCAAAATGTCAGACCATCATTAAAACTTAACTGAGAAAAGAAAGGACAACATTTAAAGAAAAAAAAAAAATGACCCACATAGTGCTCACATTCACAATAAATTAAAGTAGTAAATATAATACTTTTCAAAGTAAACATTCATGTAAAATTGTATACAATATTCTGCAATGTCAATATGTATATAAAATCATGCATAATAATTAAAATGTCAAGTTTTATCACAAGGCTAGCAGAGCGAGCAGCTCAATCCCAAGCTTTTTTGTCCTCTAAATAATCAGAAATCTTATAGTACCCTTTTTTACAAAGTTTAGTTTTAATACAGATTTTAAATCGTTTAATGGGTAAGTTCCGAATGTCAGTAGGAAGTTGGTTGTAAAAGCGTATACATTGACCCATGAAAGAGTTGCCTACTCTGTGGAGGCGAGTGCGATGTACAGCAAGATTATGTTTATTCCTGGTATTTAAACTATGAATATCGGACATTTTGTTAAAATTTGATTTATTTTTGTGTACATATAATAGATTTTCAAGTATATATTGAGAGGCTACAGTCAGAATATCTATTTCTTTGAATATTTCACGAAGTGAATCTCTTGGACCTAGATTGTAAATGGCTCGAACAGCCCTTTTCTGTAAAATAAAGATATTATTAATGTCCGCACATGTTCCCCAGAGAAGGATCCCATACGACATAAGACTATGAAAATAACTAAAATAAACAATTCTGGCAGTATCTACATCAGTAATCTGTCTAATTTTTTTAACAGCATAGGCGGCCGAACTAAGCCTTCCTGACAATTTTTCTACGTGTGGGCCCCATTGTAATTTACCGTCAATAGTTATTCCAAGAAAAACTGTCGACTCAACAGGGTCCAACTCTATTCCATTAAGTTGAACATTAGTAGTTAGCTGCCTGACATTTGGCATTGAAAATTTAATGAGTTTAGTCTTTTTCTCGTTCAGGAGAAGATTATTTACATTAAACCAATGGACAACTTTAGAGAGTGCATCGTTAACATGTTCAAAATTGACTAGCTGACGTTTGATTTTAAAAATGAGTGAAGTGTCATCTGCGAATAATACAATCTTGTGATTATCCCTTATGTGAAAAGGTAAGTCATTTATATAAATTAGAAACAAGAATGGACCTAGAATTGAACCCTGCGGAACGCCCATAGTGACCGCAGATCCTGCAGATCTCTTGCCATTAACATCAACCCTCTGAATTCTGTTGTTCAGATAAGAAGTCAGAAGGTCGAGAGCACTGTCCCTCAAACCATAATGGTGCAGTTTTCTGATGAGTGTATCATGATGAACGCAATCGAAGGCCTTAGACAAGTCGCAGAAAATGCCAAGAGCATCCCGCGACTCCTCCCAGGCCTCGAATATGCTCTTCAGTAATTCCACGCCCGCGTCTGTAGTTGAACGACCCTTAGTAAAACCAAACTGTTTCAGATGTAGTAGATTATGTTTATTAAAATGTCCTAACATTTGTTTCAAAATTAATTTTTCAAAGATTTTGCTCAATGTAGGTAATATCGAAATAGGCCGAAAATTCGTAGGATCAGTTGTGCTGCCAGATTTGAACAGAGGAATCACTTTGCTAAGTTTCATCAGATCAGGAAATACACCAGATGCAATACAAGAATTAAAAACAATTGCTAAAAAGGGTGAAATAACATTAATTATTGAAGACATGGTATGTACTGATAACCCCCAAAGGTCCGCAGTTTTTTTTATATCAAGGTCTTTAAAAGATTCTATAATGTCTTTAGCGGTAACGACCGTGAATTTAAGGTGTTTATCACATTCTAGTACACATTCTTTTAATATTGAGTAAGCAGAAGTGGAGGACGACGATGACAGAGTTTTGGTTGTTAAAATAGGAATATTAGTGAAAAAAAATTCAAACTCAGTTGCCACCTCCATGTCTGCCTTAATATCTACATCATTGATTTTTAGATGGAAGTCACGATTTCGTACTGTCGTTCTTCCCATTTCTGAATTAATAATATTCCAAGTTGTTTTAATTTTATTTCCAGAAGATTTTATTTTATTTTTAATGTGTATGGCTTTTGCCGAGGAACAGGCTCTTTTAAAACGCGTGCTGGGCGGATATTTTAATAACATAATATTATGATTTTTTTATGTTACTGGGTTTCAAGTAGGTATTGAACCCATTGAATGGGTTATCATGTAACCCTTTCACTAGGGTTCAAGTATAAAACCAATTCAATGGGTTATCATGTAACCCTTTCAATGGGTTTCTAGTATAAAACCCTTTCAATGGGTTACATCAGGATAAAGGTAACCCATTGGATGGGTTACCCCTATTAACAAGATGCAAAGACAGAACACAAAAACAAAAAGAACAAGTTGGGGGACAATATGCGTTACATCCACGCAAAACGGACATCACTCAGCAAAGTCCGTGGAGTTTCTTGCCCGTTCTTCTCCATAGGTACCTACTAAGCTTTGGAATGGGCAACTAGCTTCATCTTTTTGACTGACTGACCCCTTGACAATTACAGGCACTTTTGAATTTGAGTTTGAGTTTAGAAGAAAGCGAGACCGAGCCCCAACGCTGGTGCTGCTACTGTGCTAGCCTACTTTTAGAGCCATTTCACACTCTGGTTTCGGCGCCACACTGCAAAGATCTCGCCGCATTGGCGTTCACACGCGCGTTGCGGCGATGTCACGTTGTTAAGACGCGGAGATCTTGAAAATCGTAAATATTTTTTCCAAAACAAAAACAGTATGATATTTTCAAGTCTTTTGTGCATACGGTGATGAAACTCAAAACTTATTTAAACATAATTTAATACATCAAAAAAATCTTCAAAAACAACTCTTAATTATTTTTAAAAGCAGTTTATCCCTGCGTTAACAGTTATAATTAAAAGTATCCATAAAATTGCAAATGCCAAACTGCATCCGGTGATGGATTAATTTTTATTAATTAATTAATATCTAATTTTATTTGCATTTTTACGCCATACGTTGTGTCATCGCGCATCTCTTTCTTTTGTGTGCAATCTGACAGTGACAGCGGTTTACCTGTTGCCAGCGTCTTAAGCCGCAGCGGCACCGCACCGCAAAGATGTCGCACTTTCTTTTGCCGCGCACACAAACAACTGAGCGGTGCCGCTCCGCTGTCAATGCGTACACCCCTCCCCGCCTCGTTTCGCGGGATGTAAATCCGGTGTACGTGCGATGCGACGCCACAATTGCTGACCATCTGTGGATGTAAACAAGAGATAAGAAAGTTTTATGATTTTATGAATTAATCTTTGTCTGTCAACTCGGTCGGAAACTCGCAACTCAACGCAGGATTTCCAGGAAGTCGCTAATTACGAATGTCATGCAAGTATTCGGTGAATACGAATATTCGGTAACTTGATAGTATTCGGCGAATACGAATATTCGGTAATTTGATATAGTATTCTTCGTATTCGTTATATAACTACTTATAGCCATTCACATCGTACAGATAGGAGCACGGAATCGCCGCACCGGAGCAGTGTCTCGTGCGGCATCGGCAAGACTACTACTCGTACTAATAAAGGCTTCTACATACCGGGGCGACTTGTCGCGCGACGCGACGTGACACAAAGGCACCGCTCGTCCCGTGACACGCGGGGCCTTTGTGCCGTGTCGCGTCGCGCGACTAGTCGCGCTGGTATGTAGAAGCCTTAAATTCGTGGCTCTAAAAGTGCGTTGAGCGCACAACTTCTGTCACGCACCGCCTTCAAAGCCGTCAGTTTCCTTAAATGTCATTAGTGTCGTAGTGCAAGTGTTGACAATGTCGCCTCTAGCAGTGTCCGCCGAGGCGCCTCCGTGCTTTGTGATCGTAGACCTTGAAGTAAGTAAGTATATAAACATTATTATTTTTAAGAACAGTGAACGGTTCTCACGCGGTTTAGCAAGTCTTAGCTACGCGTTACGGGGGTGCCCTTCCTAAAGTAGTTGATCCGTCAAAACAAGTGATAAAATTAAATTTTTCTAACGGGTAAATACAAATCGGGATTAGGGACAACTGTCAAATCGTGTTTTCATTAATTTGTAGTTCGGGCCCTGAACTAATCTTATGTCCGTAAGTGATACGAAAATTACGGATTTCGTGATTAGGGATTAATAATATATTCAAAAAAAAAAGGGAGTAGACCAGAACTGCACTGGGGCCTTACTCTTCAAACTAATTTTAATTCCAATCTAATGCCAATACGATTCCAATGTTCATTTTGCAGTCACGTGATTCGGTATTCTTGAAAACAATATTGTCAACATTGGATTGAAATTGGGATTCATCATTTCAGCCGGAAGACGTCCACTTCTGGATATAGGTCTCCCCAAACGGGGGAGGGGGGGGGGGCATAATCGCCAGGCTTAGCAGGCGGTTTGGCGATCGCAGTACGATGTTAAAATGCATAGAGAACGCAGCTGCCCATTCTCTAGTAAGTCCCTTAGTCGCCTTTTACGACACCCACGGGAAGAAATAGGGTGGTGCTATTCTTTACATCCGGCACCACACAGAAATTGGGATTGCCCCGCGATTATTTTGTTACAAGTGAAGTTAGTTATGTTACGGGCTGCAATAGTGTTGTTCAACTCATAACGATAAAGGTTTCTACATACCGGCGCGACTCGCGACGCGACACGACCCCGCGTGTCGCGCGACGATCGGTGCCTTTGTGTCGCGTCGCGTCGCGCGACAAGTCGCCCCGGTTCGGTTTCGGTATGTAGAAGCCTTTAAGGGGACGATGACGACTTTTAATGATTTTTAATTGAAGATCACGTCTAAACGAGTAGTGTTAATGATTTGAAAAAAATATATGATAAATTAGAGCATTTTCTCAATAACTTAATATACATGTGAATATTTTAGATTATGTTTAAATATTACAGGGTGAAATTAATTTGTAAAGTTATGTCTAACGCGGATAAAAAACTGAGAATGGCGCAAAATCTACCAAGCGTATTTTTCTGAAACCTTCACCAATTTAAAGATAATTTAATTATTGATCTTTTCGTATACGCGTTTTATTAAAATACCTTTTGTTTTGTGTATAATAAATGAATAATGCGTCAAATTGGGGACAGCGCTCCTTGATGGGCGAGTCCTGTAACTGGCTGAACGTATGACGCGTTAAGTGAGCTCAGTACAGAACACGTAAGCTAACCACTCAAGGTCACTGGCATATATCTGGGTCTTAAACCGGTGATAAAGCTTTAAAATGCTTTATCCTTTATATAACAAGGCTATTAATTAAATATCCGTGCTCTGTTACTACATAATCACTCATCTGCCCAGCCTGTTCCCATATCTTGGCTATGTTCCAGTCTCACCGGATGTATCTGATCATCAGTATTTTACATGGAGTGACTGCCTATCTGATCTCCACAACCTATTTACTACCTTTCCTTTTCCCCTTTTTTTTCTACCTTCTTTTTGTGTGCTATGGTGTGTTGTGCTGTGATGTATTTTGTGTGCACTGAATAAATGTTTTGTCTATCTTACTGGGTAACACGATACCCCTTGGTCTTACCAAGTCTGGGCCTTTTTTTTTTGGTGGGAAATGATCAAATAACTTCTCACGCTCTGGGCGGAGCGGGAGGGCGTGTCAGACTTTTACTGACTAAAACCCACCCATATTCCTTCATTTGCCTGTGTGCCAGGGCCACGATATCCCTTAAGACAAACTCGCAACCCTGGCAGGCATTGGCCCTAACAGACCCCGTCAGTTGGTGCTGACAACTCTTTGAGGCGCGCGTGGAATACAACGCGCCGTCGACCCGGGCCTGGTCCTTATCGGACGGTGAGCTACCCATCACTCACCGTCCGCAAGCCCGCGCCTACGGTGGCCGGAAATCGGCTTGCGACTCCCGACGCCCGGGGCGTCTCCTGCGGCGAATAGGGGCGCGAGGCGAACCTTAACTCTCCCTCACGCGTTCCGCCTCCTCCTTCGCAAGCATTACTGCTTCGCAGAAGGAGGTCCAGCCAGACCAAGTCCAGCCTGGGCCTGCAGTCTCGACATAGATAGCGATGGCTTTACGAACGAATTCGGTCGCAAAGTCCTAATGGGTTCCCTAGACGTTCAAATTGTTTGACAAGATTGTGATTTTTTCGTGCTAGACAAGCAGTTGTCAGACTTTCGTGCTTATGACTAAAGATTCACAGATCTACAACTGACAGCCGGGCTCAACGTGCTTGTCGAGGCACGGAGGGATCTCCGTATGTAATAGAGGTCACCCAGAACGACCTTAACCTATGATCAACCCATAGCTTTTATTCATTTCTGCCGAAAAACGTCCACTGCTGGACATAGGCCTCCCCCAAAAGATTGCCCTAATCGCCACGGTTGGCAGACGGGTTGGCGTTCGCAGTATGGTGTTAAATAAAATGCATAGAGAACGCTACTGCCCATTCTCTAGTAAGTCCCTTAGTCGCGTTTTACGACACCGACGGGAAGAAGTAGGATGGTGCTATTCTTTACGTACGGCACACACGGAACAACCCATAACATAATGAGCCTTTAATGTTCCCACTGCTGGGACACAAGCCTCCTCTCTTTGAGAGTAAGTGGGCCGTAATTTACCACGCAGGCCCAGTGGGGGTTGGTAGATGTCAAATGTCTTCGAAAGGTTGAATCTAGGACATGCCGGTTTCCTCACGATGCGTTCCTTCACCGTTTTGAGAGCAGTGGGGGTGATGAAATTATTTACACAAAGTAAAGCGCCTGCCTGCCCCCCCCCACCTCAGGACTACATTATTACTATTAAAGTTAAACGCAGATTTTTCACAAACAATAGACCACGGTCCATAAAGTCTGGGGGCCGTCTATACTCGTTATCAATCTCTTATCAGTAGCTCAAAGTTCATTATGTTTTCTTTAGGGTGCGTCTTGAGTGAGAAGCTTTCGCGGGAGCTGAAGCGAGCGCGTTTATAACTTCCCTAGTGTAAAATATTTGAATGCGGAAATTTCAGAAAATGGTAAAAATTTTGGTTTTTTAAAGCAGTGTGAGTATCTCTTAAACAGTAAATAATTTTTCAACAATTATTGTTTCAATAATATTAATTATAAATTGTACGTAATTGAAAAATCTTCTACGTAAAATGGAGGTTATAAAATTACCCTCAATTGTCAAATGAAACACATCTGCAAGGTGATTTAAAATTAGAATTTCAGGTTTAACACTTTCTCAAGTTCTCAATTTTAAGTGACATTACAGTTAATTGGTATCCACTTGGATGGTTTCTGACAGACCTTAGATGATAGCTAGATAAGGAAATTTTACCATAGCGCTACTAAGTATTGAATTTTCATAATAATATCGACCAAAAAACACTATAAAGTGAAAAATAACTTTAATTTCGGAAGTCGATGGTAAAAAGCGATAATACAAGACCAAAAAACACCGACTTCCGATATACTTAATATTAGCATTAGTAGATAAGGAATTTTTACTTTTGTAAAAAGTGTTTTTTTCTCACTTTTTAGTTGTGGTACCTATCCCACCCAAATTCGAATATTACTACCTGCTATGTAAATAACAGTAACATGAAGTTATCATACATCATCCACATAGACTAAATGGGAAAAATACGTAATATAGAAGCTAACTAAAAAACTACCCAAGCAAAGTTAGTAAAATTTATATGGTACCACCGTACCACCGCGCAAGTTTCCTCTACCAAATGAAAAAATAATTTCCAAAATTGGTCCACAATTGATGAAAATACATTTAAATAAATACATACAAAACATAGAATCTCTTCCAAGCTGTTTGAAAGAAAGAAAAATATTTTATTCGGGACACGCACAATAAATACAAATATAGCATTTAAAACTAACACGACCACGTGTGTTGTTTGCACAATGAACTGTCTATCAATGTGCCAAATCGCGCCCGCTACCGCCTAAGCCACCGCGTTCACTCTGACCGAGGTCTTAGTTTTGATAATTGGCGGAAAGATAATGAATCTGCGTAAAGCTTGAGGCAAAACCTCTGCCTAACTGTAAATCGGTAGCAAACATAACTGCTGGGATACAGACCTCCTCTTTGTGAGGGAGTGGGCCGTAGTCCACGCGGGCACAGTGCGAGTTGGTCTTTTCTTCCCGGCAAAATTCACAATAACCCATATAGAAAGAAAAGGTATTTATTTGAACTCGCACAGCGGGGCGAGCACGGCCTACTGTGACATGACTTGAGTCACACATTTTATCACAGTTTGAGCGATAAAACTGTTTTGTCATAAAATGTTAGTTCAAATTGATATTGTATCATGGCCCGCAGGAAATCACAAATTAAACTAAAACACACTCATAGAAACATTTAAAAAAAAATTTGAAAAGTTAAATGAAAATAATAAAAAAACGGTCAAGAGCGAGTCGGACTCGCTCACCGAGGGTTCCGTACGTATGTATATGATGTTGATGATTTCTGAAAAACTGTGCTATTTAGAGACATCGTTTTATTTTTCCTGTAATCTTTACATACACTTAGAATAATTTCAGATTTTGATCTAGATGCAAACTTCGGAGATAAGGGGGGAACGGATTTTTTTTTATATTTTTCATCAAGTCTGAAACTACGCAGCCAAAAAAAAAAAGTTTGAGAATGTGCAAACAAAGCTTTTTAATATGATATACCCTAGTGGCCCCACTTAAAATTTTTAAGTCCCCCCTTTCAGTCCCTTTTGAATATCTTTTTTTTTTTAATTTCTTTCTTGTTTGCAAAATAGTTGGGCAAACGTCATCTAAAACTATTCTAAATTTCAAGTTGATAGCATTAGTAGTTCTTGAGAATTGAGATATCCAGGTGTGACAGACAGACAGACTTAGTGTCACCATAAGGGTTCCTTTTTACCATTTTGGTACGGAACCCTAACAAGAAAGTACAGGACGAAACCAAAAAGCTATCTCAGCATGATGCGGCGACATTCCCCTAAGAATGATTTTTTGTAGCTACAACGATTAAGGTATCTCAGTCTATCGCAGTTCATAGGGGACATGTTGGATATAGGCCTCTCCCAGGCTGCGCCACAACACCCTGTCTTCCGCCCCCCGCATCCAGTCTGTCCCAGCCAGCTTCTTAAGGTCGTCGGTTCATGTAGCTGGGGGGCATTCCACATTACGCTTGCCGATGACGCGGTCAGGACTCATCTACTCCACCGGTCATCGGTTCTTCGACAAACATGGCCAGCCCACTGCCACTTCAGCTTGCTTATTCTGCAAGCTATGTCGGTAACTCCGCTTCTTTCCCGGATAACTTCACCCCAGAGACTAATTTGACATTTCAAACTATTGTTGTTGGTTTTTTTTTTTTTCAATTTGGGTTTTGACATTTGTCATGCCACCAACGCAATAGAAGTCAAAATCGGTTGAACGGACTGTAAACAAGTTTATTTAAATGTCTAATCTTATTTAAAATGGAGTATAGTCATGTAAATTATCTTTGGTCCCCCTGGCTCTGATATCAAGCAATGGACAAGATTGTCAAACTTTTATTGCTTGAATACGAGGCTTTTGGCTGCTTTGTATTTGTGTATTTTATGTAAATTTTGTGTAACGTGCGTTTTGCATTTGCAGACATTTCTCAAAAAACAATTTCCTATCTTTTCTGTCTCAAAAATCCACCCTGTATTTTTAATTTCAAACCGTAACCAACTTAACTCAGGACGTTGGCGAACTGCAGTCTTACACGACGCTGTTAAACTCTTATCTTGATCCAATCGGCGTAAGCGTGTTGCGTTTGATCAAAATACCAAGATTAGAAACTTCAAGACATAAGTAGGACCGCTATTATTTGGATGATAGAAAACGATTAAAAATGTTCACATTGGTGTCAAATGTCTCAAAAGTCAAAACGTCAAAACAAAATCCAAAGCCAAACTAGGCTGAGAATCAGCAGTTTTTGAACGTCAAAATTACATAAGACAGTCTTTTTTTATTTTTTATTTAGGATGGGTTTGCTCTTGACCTTAGTCTAGGGCAGAGGTGACAGAGACAAAGTCGACGATGGAGTGAGCTTACCCAGAAGAAGCCTGTTCACTCTAACTTTGAAGAGATTAGGGTTGTATGCGTTCGGAAACAGACGCAGGCAGAGAGTTCCACTCTTTTGCTGTGCGCATTATAAAAGGCATTTGGAATCGCTTAGTGCGATTATGGTGCGAATTTTTGGAATAGCAACAAGGAAGGGATGGTAACCTGCAGTGCGTCTAGATGCCCGATAATAGAAGGGGGCCGGTGGAATGAGGTCGTGGAGTTCTTGGGCACACTCACCGAAGTACAATCTGTAGAAGACCGACAAGCAGGCAACCTTGCGGCGATGGGCCAAGCTGTGAAGATTGGCATCCACACAGTCCCACAAAAACGCCCGCCTTTCACCACTTCCTAGTTCTTTAGCTGGGAAGAAGAAGTGGCGCAACAAACTCCCCAGCAGCACAGCTCTTTGACTTTATTAAATACTAACTTCTGCGCGCGTCTTCGTTCGCGTATAAGCTGTACGCAAGTAGCAACAAAAAAAAAGTTAGTAATGAACATTTTCGAAATGTTTTATTTAAAAACACATAACTGGAAATCTCTTTTTCTATGAAAAATTTAAAATCTTTCTAATTTGGCTGTAACACTATTTTTCGAAAAATGTTCTTAACTAACTTTTTAGACTTTTGTATCCTGCTTAAGGCTCTTACACACTCACGCGGGCGCGACAGGTACCGACAAAGAAATTGTCTTTGTCGGTGCCAGTCGCGCCCGCGATGTCGCGTGAGTGTGTAAGAGCCTTTATGCGTATGAAGTTTCATTAAAATATCAGTCATTTCGAAAAACAAGGGCTTGAAAGTTGGTATGTAATGCTGTAAGGTGTAAACGCTCTTAATAAAGAATAAAAAAAAAGCTAGTAACTTGATATTACTTCGTTTTTGGCTCTTTCGGGACCAATTAATAAAGAATAAAAATAAGCTTGTAATTTAATAATACTGTGTTTTTGGCTCTTTCGGGACCACGGCATAAAAGTTATTCTTCCATACTCAGTTGAGCATATTCTTGATGGAACGAAAATCTTTTTTTTTAGTTAATTAAAAATCATAATCATGTCATCATCATCATCAGCCCATAGCAGTCCACTGCTGGACATAGGCCTCACCAATTGCACGCCATTCAGCTCGATTCTCGGCAACTCTCATCCAGCTGGCAGCAGCCACCCTTGAAGATCGTCGCTCCACCTAGCCTGAGGGCGTCCTTACGTTTGCCGATTCGCGGTCTCCACTCAAGAACACGTCTACCCCAACGGTCATCGGTTCTACGGCTAATATGGCCGGCCCATTGCCACTTCAGCTTGCTTATTCTGTGGGCTATGTCGATAACTCTGGTTCTCTGCCGGATCACCTCGTTCCGGATTCGATCCCTCAGTGAGACTCCAAGCATAGCCCGTTCCATAGCTCGCTGAGCAACCTTGAATTTATGGACCAGCCGTACCGTGAGTGTCCACGTTTCGGCTCCGTAAGTCATAACAGGTAGTACGCACTGATTGAAGACCTTCGTCTTTAGGCTCTGTGGAATACTGCAATACATAATCATGTGCCTAGCCTTTACCCAACTATGTTATGGTCGGCTTCCAGTCTAACCAGATGAAGCAGAATACCAGTATTTTACATGGAGCGACTGCCTATCTGACCTCCATAACCCAGTATAGTGTCAGACTTTCGGTCCTCTGACGACCCGTAACGTCTGTCAAAGATTACGAATGTCAACCACGGACCTACGGCTTAGAGGGGTCTCGGTATGTAGTGGATGGTCACCCATCTACAGACCGACCTTGCCAAGCGTAGCTTAAGGCGACGATAACCGACTTTTAATGATTTTATACTGAAGATCACGTCTAAAAGAGTAGAGTTAATGATTTGAAAAAAATATATGTTAAATTAGAGCATTTTCTCAAGAACTTAATATGTGAATATTTTAGATTATGTTATTACTAAGTGAAATTAATTTGTAAAGTTATGTCTAACGCGGATAAAAAAACTGAGAATGGCGCAAAATCTACGAAACGTATTTTTCTGAAACCTTCACCAATTTAAAGATAATTTAATTATTGATCTTTTAGTATACGCGTTTTATTAAAATACCTTTTGTTTTGTCTATAATAAATTAATAATTCGCCAAACTGGGGACAGCGCTCCTTGATGGGCGAGTCCTATTACTGGCTGAACGTACGACGCGTTGCGTGAGCTCAGTACAGAACACGCAAGCTAACCACTCGTCTTAACCTTGAAAATCGACCCGGCTATAAACTCCTTAGTTAATTAAAAATATTATGTACTGCCTTCCCCTTCGGCGATACAGGCGCAATATTATTTTATATTTTTAAACAATACTTTTTTTCTATAAATACCTACTAAAAAAGGTTAATTATACAGAAAAAAAAATCTCAAAAATTCACCGTCTCCGAGTAAAATAAATGCCTTCGTATGTGTGGGTACCTCGCTCGAAGTCGTGTCGGTGTGAGCTTGTGTGTGTGCGACTCGAGTCGAGTCATAAAACCGTCTCTGTGTGTGTGCACGAATAAATGTAGGTGAATGTAGTATGTACTTATAGCTGGTACCGACAGAATATTGGGTGTAATTAAATAATGTAGGATTTTTATTGTTTTTTTTTTAAAGTGAATTTTCTTTAGGCGCTTTTTCTGATCAATGAATGAAACTGAACCGTCACGGTCGGGTCGGTGACGCTGGATCGGGTATACTCGGCTCCAGTCGGTTCGTGACGTTGAATTGCGTATACTCGGCCCAGGGGGCTACTCCGAAGTATCGGCCGAATGTTAGGCCGTTTTATAACTTCCATGGTTTATGGTTAGGAAACCATAGAAGTTATAAAAAATACATATATTTTTTTGTTTTGCCGTAGTCAGCCATAGTTAACCGTAGTCAAGCAACGGCCGAACATTCGGCCGATACTTCCGATTTATGTTCGGAGTAGACCCCCCTTGACTACGGCTATAGCTGACTACGGAGAAACAAAAACGGTGGTTAAAAAGATAAGTCAAAGTAAAAAACGTGACTTGAGTCGGGTAAGGATTCAAAGTCAAATAGGAATCTTTGGAAACCAAGAAACAGCTGAACATTCGGCCGATACCTCGGATTATCGCTTCGGAGTAGGCTCCTGAATCGCGTATACTCGTATAAGCCGATTCATTAAAGAAAGGAATCTTAAATGGCGGTGCTTATCATGTTTTCTCGCTTGCACACTATCACTTACACTAGCGTGCAAGCGAGAAAACATGATGAGCACCGCCATTTTAGATTCTTTTCTTTAATGCATCGGGTTATATAAGTATTCACTTCCATCATGTGACCATAAGACCCACACTCTTTCTTTTTTTTTTTTAAGAAAATTGGTTTAAAATGTAGGTGAATCTTTGGAATTATTCTTGCTTTTTTTTTTTAATAATTATTATACTTGTAAAAAATATTATGGGATTAACTTTCATTTACTTACGTATAATAAACATCCATAGGTATTTAAAAATAATTGTATAACAGTTAAAACTATTTTTTTTACTAGCTTCACTTGTAATAATTCACCAGCTTCCATCCCAAAAACATGAATTACCTATTTAAGTAATTCAGGAAACCTCAAAAAATAATTAAATATAAATGAACCTCATTTTCTGTCGGTACCAGCCCACCCCGTATCTACATACCTACGTATAACATCGGTACCGCTTCACCCAACACATCTTGATCCTCGCTGTTACCACAACCGTTACCTCCGAGGGTTCACGCTAAACTGGTTAGCGGTACATAGCTAGATTGAAACTCCACTTCGCTGGAGTGTCGTCTGCCGCGCGCTCCACGATCAAAACGATTCGAAATTCGAATGAATATTTTTTTATTTTGTTATATTTTTTTTGTAAGAAGTTATGAAGTTTCAATTTGAACATAGTTTTTTTTTGTATTTTTGTGAAATGGAATAGTAAGATAATAATAATGGGTTGGCTGTGAAAAATCGTTCGATACTTTTTTTGTTTAGTTCGGCACGGAATATTTATCAACATCATTTTAAAGTTGACTTGTGGTTTAAAACAATGCGGTCTCATTCTTCAAACTCATTGTTTATTAAAGATATAAATACAATACTTAAACATCTCGAAGGCACCTTTATTTAAATGAAGGTTCCTTTATAAATTACAACAAAAAACAAACGTTACTCCGCTTGATAACTTCAAATGGTTGAGCAGGCACGTGAGCCATTTCAAGTTTGTCTTTAGAGTCGGCAACGCACCGGCTAATCCTTTGGTCTTGCAGGTGTCTGCGGCGATAACCACCGTCAGGTGGGCAGTCGGACTGTTGAACAACCTTTTAAAACAAAATACTAAGAGCTGTTTGTCGCTTGATGACTGATGTAATCCTATTGGCACGAAATGCCTTATCGCACGTTATACCCTGCACACTTGGCGAATGAGAACTAAAAACCAAAAAGCCATATGCGTGTCGGACCACGCATAATAGGGGGTTCCGTAGTTAGAATGAAATTATCCCAAAAACAAACTTAACATTGTAGTTGAAAAACATGCTCTCTCCCATACATCGATATACGTTACGGTCAATTCTTCAACTGCAAATTTAAGTTGGTCGCCTATTACGCGGTAACTTGTAAACCCTACTTAGCTGCGATAGTTTTCCTTTTAATTTCTTTATATATACTACTGCCATGATTTTTTTCACATATCCAAAACCAACCATTTAGCTTGAAGGGGGGGGAGGACACTTGACTCTAACAAAAAATAGCACTTTAAAGCTTAATATTACGCAAACGGATCTCAGAATTGAAAAATGTCTTTCACAGACCCACAATATTTTTAAACAGCCTATCCAATGATACCCCACGCCATGTACTAGACGAGAAAAAAAATATCATCCCCGTTTTACGAGCAAGGAGGTACCCTAAAAAAAATGTTTTTCATGGTTTTATTTTACGACTTTCTTGGCGTGATTAATATGTAAGTACACCCATGCCAAATTACAGCTTTCTAGGACTAAGTGTCTCCGAGCTAAGCCGGGGACAGACGGACGGACGGACAGACAGACGGACATGGCGAAACTATAAGGGTTCCTTGTTTACTACGGAACCCTAAAAAGTGTAACATTTTTGACCATCACAATACTTTTTTTTTCTAATATTTTTTCTCAAACGTTGTTAATTTATTTTATATAGTACCTGTTATTTGACCCATGACACCTGCTTTTTTTTTTCACCATTTATTAAGACAAGTAGTCTTCTTGTGTGTACTAGTAGTGGCTATCATTTAGTCTGTCAGTAATCCTTTCATACATCATAGTCACAGTCAAATTGAAGATCTATCTAACTTTTCATATTGATTTATGAACTTTCTCAGTTTATCTTTCTTGTAAGCACGTCACTAAGGACAAAAAACTATACTTGCGTAGGTTCTCATACCTCAGACAGGACTCAATAGATTCATTACATCGGGTCTCAGCCGCTGTTTCAAGGGCTCCCTGCGACCTTCACCACGTCGTAATTTGACCATCAATCAAGGCTTATGCACTGAATTGAATCAAATCGTGATCTTCAACTGCTACCCTCCTAACCAGAAACCAGAGGCTGTAAATTAACCCTATTTTGCGTTATCAAAATGCAAGAACAAATTTTTTGATCCTAAACTACATTTAAATATACTCTAGGGGCAAATTGATTTTGCATTATGGTTAAGAGACCGTTGGATGCGTAGTTCATACAAACGTAATACCAAAATAATTTGTAAATCAAACATATTCTTTAGGTAGTGTGTCTTTATTCCGATTGGAATACAGAATATCTAGGTTCCCAAATATATATTTTGAATGGAAACTGATTTAAACAAGAGTTATGAGAAAAATAAGTTTTCTATAGAAATTTGAAATACCCCATATCTCGTCTTTATATCATTTTCCTTTTAAAATATATATTTGGGAACATAGATATTCTGCACTCCAATCGAAATAAATACACACTACCTTAAGAAATGTTTGATTTACAAATTATTTTGGTATTACTTTTGTTTGAACTACGCATGCTACGCCGGCCTCTTAAGCCAGTTTTGGTCCTTAAGTGCTTTTTTTTTTTTATTAATTAGAACCAGGGTTCTGTTTGATAGACTCCAGTTATGACTTTTCACTAGCTTTGTTATTATATTCCACAAATTAATGACAATAGCACCAAAATATATTCGAAACTAAAAGAATTGTAAAGATCGTAGCACGAAGCATTCTATTATAGTTTCTGCCTTCCCCCCATGGGAAAAAGGCGTGAGTATATATACATACGTACATAACCAAGAGTTCTACCGACCCCGAAGTAGACCAACCGGCTATATCTATAGTAACTTCAAAAACGTGGTTAGTAACTCCACACAGTGACAGACAAGCTAACCTATATTTAAGTATATAGTAGTATATAGCTGTAGGTATGTACGCGAGGGTGGCGAGCACGTGGCGAACGAGGGGTGGTTGCAACCCCCTCGGTTCGCTGCGGTCTTGGTACTTTGATAGAGCGAGATATGGTTTTTTGGTGCCGACTTAATTTTTACAAGATATTTATTTATCCACGTAATTAGTGTTTCTAATTTTACATCCATTAAGTAATTGATGGTCAGTGTGGTGCCGGACGTAAAGAATAGCATCACCCTATTTCTTCCTGTGGGTGTCGTAAAAGGCGACTAAGGGACTTGCTACTAGAATGGGCAGCAGCGTTCTCTATTCATTTTAACACCATACTGCAATCGCCAATCCGCTAGCTAAGCGTGACGATTATGGCAACCTCGGGACCCTTATTGGGGGAGGCTTATGTCCAGCAGTGGACGTCTTTCGGCTGGAATGATGATGATGAAGTAAATTGATACTTGAGAAAGTTATTCATTTATTTACTAATTGATTGACATTATAAATACATACTTTTCAATCTTGTATCTTAAATAACACTATCTTTCAGGATACTGGACTTACCTAGTTTGAAGGACAGGGGTCTCGCTCATCTGTACTAGCCATACGGTACCCATCCCTTGTTGAAACAACACTGGTTACCTAGGCTACGTTTTTTGATAACCTACTTATTTATTAGAACGACCTTTACAAATAATCAAAATTTTACTCCATATTCAGCCTATTAATGTTCCTATAATGTACAAATAATCAAAATCTTAATCCATAACCAGCCTATAATGTTCCTACAATGTACAAATAATCAAAATCTTACTCCATAACCAGCCTGTAATGTTCCTAGAATGTACAAATAATCAAAATCTTACTCCATAACCAGCCTATAATGTTCCCACTGCTGGGACACAGGCCTCCTCTCGGTGAGAGGGAGTGGGCCATAGACCACGCAGGCCCAGTGTGGGTTGGTAGATGTCACATGTCTTCGAATATTTGGTTTTAGGACATGCCGGTTTCATCACGAGGTTTTCATTCACCGTTTTGAGAGCAGTGGCAATGAAGTTATTTACACAAAGTAAACCACCTACAACTCGTAGGAGTATACCACCACTGCTCTCTTAAAAATCTCCACCAACCGGTATTAGGAACCCGGACTCCTTGCCGGCCTTTGCCACGGCAGGTAAGGCTCGAGAGAGGATTCGGACGACCCTCGACTTTCTGTTGATAGCTAGTTTGAGGTTATCTAATTAATTTGAAATATTACTTTTAAAATATCCACTATACTGTAGAAACAAATATTTAATCTAAACTACAAATATATGCGAAACCCCCATATCGTTATTACCGATTTGACAACTACTTAACATAATCTGTCACCAAATTACGTGTTAAAACGCATTCAGAATAATTTCCCATACAAATCACACGATTTCCTGTCAAATTTTATTTCATCTTTAATTAAGTTTTGACATTTTTATTATGTTTTTATTATTTTTTGACAGTTTTATTGGTGCTTGAAGTCGTTGCGTAGATTATTCTAATGGGAGCTACATTATTTTACTTCAAACAAGCACTAATGATTTGGACAACAGATTATGATCAAAAGAAAAAAAAAAGTTTTGTCTGCCGAAAAAATGTTTTTCGCGAATGATTTAATTACTCAAGGATCAAGATTACTTCACTGCAGTATACGAGATCCCCTCGATCGCGTGCCCCCTGCGAGTACGGTTTGCAAAAATGCTGAGCTTTCCAAAAAATATTATCATCAGTGGCCGAGTCAGCATCACCTGGGTATTGCTGTGTGGCAATGCGCTCCTGGTACTTTGTGTCCGACTGAATGTTTTTTTTTTTGCACTCCGACAAATTGTAGCTATTGATTGGAACTATTAATTAGTGGGCTTGATTTAAGTCTTGAACATGTCTGATCGGTGATTTAGAGAGGAATCATTTTTGTGAGCAACAATTAATTCATCGGTGTTTTAATTAATTCGTTAGATTCTAATCAATTGTCGCTCGAAAACACCCGACCTTGTCGAAGGTTAGACAAAATTGTAGCTAGATTTTTCTGAGTTATTCACAGACATTGTATAATTAGCGAAATCTATTTTCACTATAGTGTTATCTATTAAGGTATAATACTGTGGGTGTATGCCATTGCTAGTACATTTGTTATTAATATTCAGTCATCTTTGTCTTTAGTTTTACAATTTCTCCGCCCAACTCGTCCAATGTTTTGACATTTGACGTATCTATGTTACCCTAGTAGTTCACGGCCAACGTGACAGGTGGCGGCAGGCATATTGCTCACCGCCGCGCGCCGTTTGCTGCCTTCTGTAGCTTATGAGTGCCTGGTACTTGGCGGTGGTATCGATCGCCGTTACGGGGGTAGGCAGGAATCTAGGTTATTTTGTTACACGTGGGTGAATAGATTTTTATTGGCCTAAATTAGCCAGGTTTTTTTTTTTTTCTTTAATGGCCTGGCCATTACGATATTCGCGAAAATGAACGTTTTACTATGTGTAGCCATTTTCATACTGAATTGTTTCAGTTTTTCTTGTTACAAAATTTTAAATTACAGTCAAATATATTGCATGATCTGGGAGCGAAACCGAGGAGACGCGCCTCGCAAACAACAAATAAATAGGCCGTTATTTTTGTTAAAAAGACCAGCGTATGGGAAGATATATTTTTTGTCTTTACAGTCGTTTATCAGCTACTGTAATCGAAAGAATGTAAACAAACAAGCCAACTTTAGTTTTGTATCTCTTTTGACATTACAACGACCGAGGGAAATACAAAAGGAAGTTTTCTAGGTACAGGCAACAACACTAGCACTTGCACTACGAAAGGATTTGCTGATACTACATTATAGGCATTGTGATATAGTAATTTTATAAAATCAGGATTTGCTGATACTACATTACAGGCATTGTGATATACTTAGTAATTTTATAAAATCAGGATTTGCTGATACTATATTATTTATAGGCATTGTGATATAGTAATTTTATAAAAAGCTGTTATTTTAACATGACAAATAGATACTTAAATTTTATTTATTTGTGTATATAAAGCAGGAACCATTTTGGTTACCCATTGAAAGGGTTTTTCTAAGTGGTTAAACAAAAACCCATACGATAAGGGTAACCCTTATGAACGGCTTTTAATTAAATTTTGCGGAAATTAATCTTTGGTAGCCCATTGAAAGGGTTTTCGATAAAAACCCATACGGTGTGGGTAACTCTTTTGAACAGCTTAATTTAAGCCATTCAAAATTACCCACACCGTATGGGTTTTTGATTAACTGCTTAGAAAAACCCTATCGAAAACCCTTTCCATTGAAAGGGTTTTCGATAAGGTTTTTCTAAAATGGTCCCTGGGTAGAATAGAGATAGAATTGGTCATGCTACGCGTGCTGGGCGGTTGTCGAAATAACATAATATTATGATTTTTTCATGTTACTGGGTTTCAAGTAGGTATAGAACCCATTGAAATGGGTTATCAAGTTACCCTTTCACTGGGTTCAAATATAAAACCCATTCAATGGGTTATCATGTAACCCTTTCAATGGGTTTCTAGTATAAAACCCTTTCAATGGGTAACATCATGATAAAGGTCTAAAACTCTTAACCGGGGTTGTACGGCCCCTGATATAAACCCAGTAGGCACATGAAACGTCATTCAGAAGCTAGGTGCACGGTTCCATTGGTCGTTTACTATGTAGAAGAGCCGGCAAGAAACTCCACGGTTACTCTTTTACAAATAATTGGCTTTTACATCGTGAGAGAACGTGGCCGAAAACGAGCCTCAACAAATTACAGCAGTTTCGGAGATTAGCCCGAACAAACAGACAGATAGACAAAAAGTATACTTTCATTATGCATTTGGTAAAAATCTGCTATTTTGACATTACAAGCATATACTTAAATTTTATTTGTTTAAACAATATTGTAAAACATTTTAAAACTACCTTTTGCAAAGTGCAACTAGAATCAATTCTATTTTCTTGTAAATGTTGACGTTTAAACGTGCTTTTTATATTCCTCCTACAGAGATTATATTAAACAAATATGTTGCGAACGTGCAATCGTGAAGACTCGAAAACGTCCTAATTGGGACGTATTTGTTAGTCTGTGATGCCAACGTTCAGTGATTGGTGGCCAGAATAATGTTTGTTTACATTCACGCGCAATTGACAACACTAGCTGTCTCTTTTTAGGGTTCCGAACCAAAATCCCTAAAAAGGATCCCTTATGGTGAGACTAAGTCTGTCTGTCTGTCACACTTTTGGATATCTCAAGAACTACTAATGCTATTAACTTGAAATTTAGAATAGTTTTAGATGACGTTTGCCCAACTATTTTGCAAGTAAGAAAAAAATTTAAAAAAATATATCTTTTTTGCAAAAGGGACTGAAAGGGGGTCTTAAAAATTTGAAGTGGGGCTACTAATGTGGGGTATCATATGAAAGAACGCTGTTTACACATTCTCAAACATTTTTTTTTTTTTTTAGTCAGCATAGTTTCCGACTTTTGATGAAAAATGTGAAAAAAAATACCGTTCCCCCCCCCTTATCTCCGAAGTTTGCAGTGATCAAAATCTGAAATTATTCTATATAATAGAAGCTTATGTAAAGATTACAGGAAAAATAAAACGATGTCTCTAAATAGCACAGTTTTTCAGAAATCTTCAACATCATATATTCGTACGGAACCCTCGGTGCGCGAGTCCGACTCGCTCTTGACCGGTTTTTTTTTCTTATTGTTTTTATCAAGCCATCATTTTTCCTTGTAGTGAAATGTAAAATGAATGAAAAGTGGGTATGTGTGCTGCCGCTGCTGCTTTTTTCGGTTGTTTTGTAAGTGTATATATAACTTATCTGTATAATATAATAAATATCATTGCCTCCTAACTGTTGCCCGTGACTTCATCTGCGATCCGGCTTGAAAAACACCCTTTGTACACACGGCTACACATCAAGCTATACATTTCCAGATTACGCTGATCTCGCAGTGTACGGAAATCCTATATGAAGCGAGATCAGCTTATACTGGAAATGTATAGCTTGATGTGTAGCCGTGTGTTTTTCTCCAGGCCAGGGCCTACCCATGTGCCAAGTTTTATCCAAATCCGTTCAGTCTTTTTAGCGTGAAAGCGTAACAAACAAACTCCCTTCCGCATTTATAATATTAAGACCCAGATATATGCCAACGACCTTGAGTGGTTAGCTTGCGTGTTCTGTACTGAGCTCACGCAACGCGTCGTACGTTCAGCCAGTAATAGGACTCGCCCATCAAGGAGCGCTGTCCCCAATTTGACGCATTATTAATTTATTATACACAAACTAAAAGATATTTTAATAAAACACGTATACTAAAAGATCAATGATTAAATTATCTTTAAATTGGTGAAGGTTTCAGAAAAATACGCTTGGTAGATTTTCCGCCATTGTTAGTTTTTTATCCGCGTTAGACATAACTTTACAAATAATTTAACAATGTAATATATACATAATCTAAAATATTCACATAAGTATTAGGTTATTGAGAAAATGCTCTAATTTAACATATTTTTTTTTTTTTTCAAATCATTAACACTACTCGTTTCGACGTGATCTTCAGTATAAAATCATTAAATGTCGGTTATCGTCGCCTAAGTTAGGATTTGAAATAAATTATTTGAGTTTTGACTTTGAGTGCACCGTCAATGATGTAATTTAATTGTTATCACTGATGTGCAGTCGACAGCACTTAACAAAAAAAAAACAATGATAAATTGATAACTTACTGCGAAATTATTCACCATTTATTATTAAATTTATTGTTCCGTGTGGTGCCGGACGTAAAGAATAGCATCGCCCTATTTCTTTCTGGGACCATTTTGGTTACCCATTGAAAGGGTTTTCGATAGGGTTTTTCTAAGCGGTAAATCAAAAACCCATACGATAAGGGTAACCTTTTTGAACGGCTTACTTTTTAAGTTTATAACACATTCAAATTTGGTGACCCGGGTTTTGATTGGGTTTTTCTTAGTTAATCAAAAGCCCATACATGTAATAATGATCATAGCTGGTTTTTTTTTACTAATAAAAAAAAACTGAAATTCAAATATCTCGAAAACGGTGCGTCCTAGGCAAAAAATAACAGAAATGTAACCCTCCCTGTGTACAAGCACCATGCCAACATGAATATAAGTAAAAAAGAAAAAATCCAACATTAATTTAAGGAAAAAATACTATTTTTTTTTTCTCTGAACCCATTGAAAGGGTTTTTGATAGCGTTTTTTTTAAGCGGTTAATCAAAAACCCATACGATATGGGTTTTTACTGGGGTTCAAGCAAAAACCCATTCAAAGAGATACTTCATAATAAAGGTAACCTTTTATGCGGCTTAACCACAGAATAAGTAATAGAACTACGTGGCTTAACTCTTATCCGGGGCTGTGCGGTCCCTGATTTCTTCCCGTGGGTGTCGTAAAGGAGAGTAAGGGACTTACTAGAGAATGGGCAGCAGCGTTCTCTATGCATTTTAACTTTTTAACACTAAACTGCGATCGCCAACCCGCCCGCCAAGCGTGACGATTATGGCAACCCCAAAAATTGCCTTCGTAAAGGCTTCTACAGACCGGCGCGACACGCGACGCGAAACAAAGACCCTGCGTATCGCGCGACGTGCGGTGCCTTTATGTCGCATCGCGAGTCGCGCCGGTCTGTAGAAGCCTTAATACGCTATCAGACGACCACCTTTTTTGAGGTTTTTTGTTTCATGAACAACTCCGATATGAATGAAAGGATTCAGTCAGAAAAAAAACTATGGAAGTTATAAAACGGCCGAACATTCGGCCGATACTTCGGAGTCATCGTCATCATCAGCCCATAGCAGTTCACTGCTGGACATAGGCCTCTCCAATTCAGCTCGATTCTCGGCAACTCTCATCCCGCTGCCACCAGCCACCCTGCGAAGATCGTCGCTCCACCTAGCCTTAGCTAGTCTTCCTACCTTACGTTTGCCGATTCGCGGTCTCCACTCAAGAACACGTCTACCCCAACGGTCATCGGTTCTACGGCTAATATGGCCGGCCCATTGCCACTTCAGCTTGCTTATTCTGTGGGCTATGTCGACAACTTTGGTTCCCTGGCAGATCACCTCGTTCCGGATTCGATCCTTCAGAGAGACTCCAAGCATAGCCAGTTCCATAGCTCGCTGAGCGACTTTGAATTTATGCTTTTTTATTGAATTTACGCTTCGGAGTAGATCCCCAGAACTAGTGCTTGCGACCACCTAGACCCAAGGGCAGTCGTTGTTTACAAAACTATTAAAAATATTAGTCGTTGTTGACAAAACAAGATTTATATTTTGACATGGCTTAAAACATGGAGTCAGTTTTTGTAATAAGAACGTAACAGTGATTGAAATACCGTTCTTTATACAAAACTGAAAACGTAGTTCGGTACTAAGATGTCAGTTTTGTGTTTAGGAACTTTACCTCTGTCGGAATAAAGTTCGAAATTCAATAATGACTCCATGTTTTAAACCTGGGTCTGAAGATAAACCTTGTTTTTGTAATAAGGGGGATTGAGTTTAAGTAGAATTCCTCAAAAATAATCCCCGTACTACGTGCAGTCATTGATTTTTCATTTACATGCCAATTGAGACAGATATATATACAGATGCTTCGTGTGCGAGAAAGATAGTGTATTTATTATATTAATAGGGGTGACTTTACTCACCCTTCACTCAGTCACTCGACGTCGATTTTTGAAATCAATATTTCTCTCGTTGATTTAAATAATGTTTAAAGTCTTTGGAAAACTTCAATGTTGTTGAGATCATGCAAAGATACCAAAATAAAGTTCTGAAAACCATAGCAATATAATATTTAACTCACACACTGACTTATTATTATTTTTTTTTTTTTGGAAAACATTCTTTTACGATGTTTGTAAATATGTGAGCACCATGTATCTATCTTTAATTTTATTAAACTATCTGTCATTGCTTCATTTTTAATTCTTTAAACTATTGTGGTATAGAAATTTTATTCTAGGTGCATCGTACGTATAATTATATAATGAATGTACTTACACAAAATATTCTAAAGGATTTTTAAAAGAGTTTCTTGCCCATTCTTCTCCATACGAAACTACCTTTTGGAAGGGGCGACTAGAATCAATTCTATTTTATTGGAAATTTTGACGTTCAAAAGTGCCTCATAAGGGCGCCCCCCAACGAGCGTTTTTTTCGGCAATTTTTGTCAGAAAGAAATACATTCACACAAAAATCGCCGAAAAGATCGCTCGTAGTTGAGCACCCTTAGTGGTTATTAGTGTGACCGCCCACGAGCAATTTTTTCGGTTATTTTTATCAGAAAGAAATACATTCACTCAAAAATCGCCGAAAAAATCGCTCGTGGGCAAGCACCCCTTTTTTAGGGTTCCGTACCAAAATGGTAAAAAGGAATCCTTATGGTGAGACGTAAGTCTGTCTGTCTGTCTGTCACACCTGGATATCTCAAGAACTACTAAATGCTATCAACTTGAAATTTAGAATAGTTTTGGATGACGATTGCCCAACTATTTTGCAAACAAGAAAGAAATTTAAAAAAATATATCTTTTTTGCAAAAGGGACAAACATTTGAAGTGGGGCTACTAGGGCATGTGGGGTATCAAATGAAAGAGCGCTATTTGCACATTCTCCAATTTTTGATTTTTTTTTAATTTATTTAAATAACATGGGAGACTTAAGCTAAAAAAACAAACAGATCAAGGACAGTACATTAGTCTGAAAGACAATTAAAAGTCTCCACTTATAAAAATTAAGCAGCATAGTTTCCGACTTTTGATGAAAAATGTAAAAAAAGTTTGCATAGATACAAATCTGAAATTATTCTATGTGATAGAATTAACTAACGGGAATTTCAAATGTAAAGATTACAGGAAAAATAAAACGATTTCTCTAAATAGCACAGTTTTTCAGAAATCATCAACATCTTACATACGTACGAAACCCTCGGTGCGCGAGTCCGACTCGCTCTTGGCCGTTTTTTTTTTGGGAGGTCAATGGCCTTTAGGTTTAGTATTTTTACTTGAAGTAAGAGTTGATAAAATCGGTTTTCTTTTGTTCTCGTGTTTAAATATCGGTACCCATCAAGTCTGTGAAGCATATTTATCATACACACAAAAAAAAGAAACAGATTTTTCAAGTGACTGCACTAACGGGTGTTGTCTGTGTGGTGCCGGACGTAAAGAATAGCACCGCCCCATTTCTTCCCGTGGGTGTCCCCTAAGGGACTTAAGGCTTCTACATACCAGCGCGACTTGTCGCGCGACGCGACACGGCACAAAGGCCCCGCGTGTCGCGGGACGAGCGGTGCCTTTGTGTCGCGTCGCGTGGCGCGACAAGTTGCCCCGGTATGTAGAAGCCTTTACTAGAGAATGGGCAGCAGCTTTCTCTATAAATTTGAACACCTTACTGCTATCGCCAACCCGCCTGCCAAGCGTGGCGGTTATGGCAAACCCCCCCCTTTGGGGAGGCCCATGTCCAGCAGTGGACGTCTTTCGGTTGAAATGATGATGATGACACTAACGGGAATTTGAAATGTTTGACTTTTTAATTTTAGTATTTGGTTACTATTTTAAATAATGATTTGTATTGTAATTCTTTTAATTTTTTATTGTTATAAATATAATTTTGTGTAAAATTTCGATACAATGTAAAAATTGTTAAAGTATTATATAAATAAAATAAAACAAAATGACGGATGGTTGCAGACCCCAATTTTTTTTTTATAAATTAAAATATTTTTTCATTTCTTTTCCCCACACTAGGAATTTCTCCTGTATCGTGGGTGCGTTTACAAACATTTAAACTCACATACACAAACAGCCAGACCCGGAACAACTACTTGTAGGTCATACAAATATTTGTTCCGTGCGGGAATCGAACCCGCGACACACAGCGCAGCAGTCAATCGCTTAACCACTGCGCCAACCGTGTCGTTTTGTTTGATTATGTTTAGATATCGATTACTCATCACGTCTGCGGAGTTTCGCTAGCAGGCAAACTCCTTTGGGGAAGGCCTATGTCCAGCAGTGCACGTCTTTCGGCTGAAATGATGACTAATTAGTTAGTCAGCGAGGTGGTGGCGGGCTGACTGTCCATTATGCGCCGAACGTATTTCATCTAAGAGTACAAGCCGTGGGTTCGATGGAATTTACTTCCGGTAAAAATGACGAAATCAAAATCAAAAGTCAAACCGACGTGGGAATCGAACCCAAACCTCAGCTGAGCTCAGCTGTAGCGCTTGCCACCATCAGGCATACGATACAATCTATTTATTACATACTAGCTGCGCCACGCGGTTTCACCCGCGTAAGTCTCGATCCCGTGGAAATATAGGGATAAAAAGTAGCCTATATGTATCCAGGGTGTCAGCTACCTCGATACAAAATTTTATCAAAATTGGTCCAGCCGTTTTTACGTGAAAGAGTAACAAACATCCATCCATCATCCATACAAACATTCGCGTTTATAATATTAGTAAGATTCTTTTGTCAACAAGTTGCTCAAAGGTAACCCAGTCCTCTGCTTGTCCCACAGCAAGGCGTCGTGAAGATATGTTGTACAAAATCTTCAAAGTTACTCTTTACTAAGGCCGCCACACATGCGCAGACCGTTTACTATATTGTTTGTATTCTTGTATGTATGTATCTGTGTTTGTTCATATACCGAGCACTAATTATGTATGTATAGGTACTCGTAGTTGTGTGAATACAGTAGTGTAGTGATTTTGATTCTTTACATTTTTTTTTTTACATTTATTTGCTTATAAATATTGTACCGAGGAGTTTTTATAATTACTATAAAATAATATAATAAAAAACCGGTCAAGTGCGAGACGGACTCGCGCATGAAGGATTCCGTACCATCCTACTAATAAAATAAAATAAATAAATTTTGTATTGAGGTAGCTGACACCCTGGATTAACATATAGGCTACTTTGTATCCCTATATTCCCACGGGATCGAGACTTACGCGCGTGAAACCGCGGGGCGCAGCTAGTTATCTATAAAAACGGCAAAAAAATCATGTCTGTTGTATGGGAGCCCCACTTAAATATTTATTTTAATTTAATTATTTATTTTTAAAGTGAATATATAGCTAAATATTATGTGAATATTTCAAGCATCTACCTGTTGCCGTTATCAATATCGAGCAAAAAAACGTTTGTTGTATGGGAGCCCCCTTAAATATTTATTTTATTCTGTTTAGTATTGGTTGTTATAGCGGCAACAGAAATACATCATCGGTGAAAATTTCAACTGTCTAACAATCACGGTTCATGAGATACAGCCTGGTGACCGATGGACGGACAGCGGTTTCTTAGTAAAAGGTCCCGTTTTACCCTTTGGGTACGGAATCCTAAAAATGACTGCCTCGTTGGTCTAGTGGTCGCCAGCGCATAAGCTGACCATAAGGTCCTGGGTTCGATGCCCAAGGCGGGCAAAGTGTTATTGGGTTCTTTCATCAGGTATTTCTCAGTAGCAGCCCGGAGTCAGGATTTGTGCCCGGTTGATGGCAATAGGCTCGCCCCCTATTACATGGAACTTAAACATAACTGGCGTAATGTAGGCGTAGGTACTATAGGTACATCTCTGCTTATCCCTTCGGGGAACTCAAGCGTGATGTAAAAGAAAAGTTAGATATTCCCATGGCATCACACCAACTAATAAACATCTCTAATAGTTTGCACATTTTCCTTAATTTAAAAAATACTTACTTTAATTTAATAAATTGTATGTTACATTAGCAGGAAAATAATTACTTAAGGCAACGATAACCGACTTTTAATGTTTTTATACTGAAGATCACGCTTAAGTGAGTAGTGTTAATGATTTGAAAAAAATATATGTTAAATAAGATCATTTTCCCAATAACTTAATATACGAATATTTTAGATTATGTTTATATTACATAGTGAAATTAATTTGTAAAGTTATGTCTAACGCGGATAAAAAACTGAGAATGGCGCAAAATCTACCAAGCGTATTTTTCTGAAACCTTTACCAATTTAAAGATAATTTAATTATTGATCTATTAGTATCCGCGTTTTATTAAAATACCTTTTGGTTTGTGTATTATAAATTAATAATGCGTCAAATTGGGGACAGCGCTCCTTGATAGGCGAGTCCTATTACTGGCTGAACGTACGACGCGTTGTGTGAGCTCAGTACAGAACACGCAAGCTAAACACTCAAGGTCACTGGCATTGCGTCTTAAACACATTTTCCTATAATGACGGCCCCGTTGGTTTAGTGGTCGCAAACTCAACTGACGAGCGTGAGGTCCTGGGTTGCATCTCCAGAAACATCTTTATTAGGTTTTTCTATTAAAAAATCTCAATAACAGCCATTGGGGTGTTTATGTAACATCTTGCATCGTCTTCTCATATAATTATATAATTAATGTACCTATACAAAATATTGTAAAACAATTTAAAAGAGTAACGGTGGAGTTTCTTGCCCATTCTTCTCCAAACGAAGCTACCTTTTGGAAGGGGCGACTAGAATCAATTCAATTGTTTTTGTATATTTTGACGATCAAAGGTGCCATTTTGACTTTGACCAAACATAAAATGCCAATTGAAAATGCCTTGACAGTTAAGCCACATTCATTGCGTCATTTCCGCTGTTGAGCTGACGAATTTTTCGAACATATGAAGCAATGGTGCAAGGTTAAAGACTCGATCTCTTAAAGAAAATTTAATCATAACTGACGAACGGTGTACCGCACAAGAATTGAACTATGAAACCTCAATCAACTGCCTATCGCAGTCCACTGCTGGACATAGGCCTCTCCCAGGCTGCGCCACAACACCCTGTCCTCTGCCTTCCGCAGCCAGTCTGTCCCAGCCAGCTTTCCTCCTCCTTCTCCACTCCAGGACTTGTCTGCTCCAGCGGCCATCGGTCCTTTGCAACCGCTTACTGCTACAAAATTAAGGCGCTATCATAGACAAATTGTTACAAAATAAACCTGCGTTTGATTATAGACCCCTGCCCTCCCCTTTGGGGCATATAAGCGCGATGTTTTATAATTATTATCCCGTAGTATTATTTTGCCCAAAAAGTTTGTCCCATTACTATTAAAATAATCCAGCAAGTATCATAACTGTGCGGTCGCAGTATACATCTAGACATCGCACTCACACATACGTATTTTATTGTCTCTTCACACACACACCAGACGTTTGCACCTGTGTGTGTGAGTTCAACGGCGCACGACGCATCGTGGTAAGGTGATAAGTGAATTTTCTGATTATTCTTTTCGTTGATTTTTTTATCAAAGGAGCTTGTGGCTAAATAAAAACAGCCTCACGTGTCGATTGAAGGGTTAAGCTGATCATTGACTGGTCGCACGGTTGCTAGTATGGTCGCACGGTTGCTAGTATGGTCGCACGGTTGCTAGTACTTACGTACACCGTGCGATCAGCAAACTATTTTATTTTAAATATTTTTTTGTTATACCTACATGCGACAAGCAAAATTATATGTAACTAAATAATTCTGCGTAATTGTCATCGTGTACCCATGTGTATTGTGTGTTAAATTTATGTTGTTATCAGTTATTAAAACCCTATATCTGTCATAAGCTTTGAAAGGCGAATACCTAGCCTCATAAACTGCCTTAATTATAATGAGTTAATGTAGCTTAGTTAAGTGCATTTTGATCATTGTTCCGTTGTTCAATAAAACTATGTGGTCGGTTTGTGGGTGGATGGCCGTCCATTATTTATTGAGACCCCCTTCCGTGCCTTGGAAAGCACGTTAAGCCGTTGGTCGCGGCTGTCATTCGTAGATCTTTGACAGTCGTAACGGGTAGTCAGACGCCCAAACGTCTGACAACCAGTCTTACTAAGGGATATCGTGTTACCCAGTAACTGGACCGGGTTGTGGTTAGGTAGTCGTTCCATGTAAGATATTGGTATTCAGCTGCATCCGGTTGGACTGGAAGCCGACTAGATACAAAAGTGTTGTGTAGTATTTTTTTTTGTTTATGTACAGACGCCAGCTGCAGCAGGTCAAGCTACCCGAAACTGTAAAATTTTCCCAATCAACCTTGAAGCTTATGCTGTAGGGATAAAGTTGAAAATCTTTTAAAGAAATTTGACAGTAGTAGCTCGATGTGCTGGCGTCTGTGCTATGTTGATGTACTGTAGTGATACAAATCTTGACATTGGTATCGATTGTCTGCTTTTTATGAAGTTCTTAGGTATGAAGAATAAAAAGTGTTCAGAATTCATTTAAGTTATTCAAATTAGGTTGAGATTCGACACTTTCAGACATTAAAAGTTACGAAAGACAGCCCCAAAAAGGAAAAAAAAACTGAAAATAAAACTCCCCTGCGACACGTCTCTGTTTTACTACGAATAAATAAGAAAAATAGGTATACACATCGAGCTATACATTTCCAGTATACGCTCATCTCACATTGTATAGGATTTGCGTACAATGAGAGGTCAGCATATACTGGAAATTTATAGCTTGATATGTAGCCGTGCGTACGTATACGTTTTTTTATGCAGGGTCAATTTAAATTAGTTAGCAAAACTCCGCAGACGTGATGGGTATCGATATTTAAACATGATTAAACAAAACCGGTCAAGTGCGTGTCGGACCACGCACAATGAAGGGTTGATAGTTGGGATGAATATATCCCAAGAACAAACTTAATATTGTAGTTGAAAAACATGTTCCCTTATACATTCCAACTGGAAATGTAAGTTTGTATGCACAATATTGAGGCTACCATGTTATTTTAAGACAATAGACTTCTTATAAGTTTTCCTATAATCTATAAGTAATTTCTGTTTTTTTTTATTTATCTCTTTTTAATTTATCTCATTAGTTTCAGAGATCAGGGATGGTAAATTTTCTTCTATTTTCTTAAATAACTTTAAAAGTATTTATTTAAAAAATATAATTATAAAAATATATCTGAAATTCACTGTAAGCCCTTTCATTTGATAAGTCACACGGTACAGTTCTAATTTGCCCCGAAAAGTAACGCCCATTTTTAAAATTAATTGAAGTAAAATTATTATTATTATTGTTCTTTAGGCACGCTTGACTTGGGGAGTAAGCTGGTGAATGCATGACGAGAGCGTTACGGAAGTAACGAGAGCGTTACGGAAGTATATTTAGTATTAATATTTGTAAGTTTTACATCAGTCGTGTGGTCTAAAGCACACTCGTTTTTTTTATTTACGTTACACGTCCGTATTTGGGTGACAGAAATTCATATGTGTACCAAATTTCAACTTAATCGTTCCTGTAGATTCGGAGCAAATCGGCTGTGACAGACGGACAGACAGACACACGAGTGATCCTATAAGGTTTCCGTTTTTTCCTTTTGAGGTACGGAACCCTAAAAATAATAAATCTCAGTAACTTCTAACAGAAAAACTTGTTAACATTAGAAATTCTATCATTTCTCCTTTTATGTAGCCGCCTGCTGATTAATTAAATAGTTTATTGATTTCGTTTTTAATCAAATACTTTTCCAACGCATACTTCAAGTAATAACACAGCCAGGTGTCGTAGAACAAAAAAAAAAAAACAATTCTTTTTATTTTATCCTGTTTAGATTATCGATACCCATCACGTCTGCAAAGTTTCGCTAGCTAATTTAACCCTGTAGTAGTTATATTTCATTGCTTAATTTTTAATTATTTTTACCTATTATGGTATGGTATAATAATTTTATTCTAGGTGCATCGTCTTCACATATAATCATAATAATTAATGTACTCGAAACAAAATATTGTAAAACATTTTAAAAGAGTACCGGTGGAGTTTCTTGCCCATTCTTCTCCATACGAAACTACCTTTTGGAAGGGGCAAATAGAATCAATTCTATTTTATTGTAAATTTTTGACGTTGAAAAGTGCCTCATATGCATGTGCCTATTTGAAATAAATAATTTGACTTTTTTTTTAATACACAAATAAAAAATACTATATATTTTTTAAGCTAGATTCCAATAAATATTCTGTTTTGTCTAATTCCAACTCTAATTTATTATTCTTAAATATTTTCAATTTAATCACATTTAATTCGTCAGATCCGCAAGAAAACATTTTTCACTTACAGCATTATCTATCTGTCGCGTCGTGTAATAATAATAATTCGTGTCTGTGTGCGTGCGACGTAACTTGTCTATGTGTGCGTTCGGCTCGTGCCGCGTTTGCATCTTGTCATTGTCGGAGGCAAGTTGTTAGGCGAGCGGATGGGCGAGTGGAATGTGTAGAACTGTTTCAAGTTCATCGCTGACAATCGTGGAATTCAGATCTTGATATTTCAAGTCAGACTGACAGATGGATAAACTTAGTTTAGATTAGGAAGAGCAGTTTTAAAAAGGATTTTTATTATTGGCGAATCTGAACGGAAGCATGAATTTAAGTAACCATACTGCCACCGAATTAGTCTCATATTATTGATGTCCCCCAAAAACATGGCTTCCTTAATTAATCGACAATTTGCAAATAATTTGAGTCAGATTTTAAATTATTAACATAGAGTACGTCTAATTATTTCAGCGTCTACCTTGAGAAATGTCTAACACCAATGCAATCCCAAACAACCCCCCAACCCCCAACTTGCATTAAACAAATCAAGCTTCCTACATTTCCCATATACACGTCGATTTCGTAACAATCTCACACCACACTACAACCGTACACTTGCCACAAAAACCCGTCACAAAAGTATTCAAGTAAAAAAAACAGTTCGAACGCGCACGAAACTGCTGATAGCCCCTTATCTCATCTACTACTACGTCAACAGACGCTGTCCCTGTCTAGCGTGGGGTAGTAACGTATATCTGTCTCGCTCGCTCGCCGGTGCCTTTCACTCATTCAGTGTTAAGAGGGTTATACACTGTTGAGTTTTGACGTCGAGATTGACAATGCGTGGAATGGTTGAGCTGCTTTTGTTTTTCGATTTTGGAATGTTTTTACTTTAATGTTTTGAATTTTTCTGATCTGCGTATATTGTTTGAGAAGGCTTGATGTTTATTACGTTTAGATTTTATAAGATAGCCCGCGAAATGCTAATTTTATTACGTTTTTTGCAATTTGCAAGTCAGGAATAGGTTGTATGTTGATCTAAATATGATTCGAGGCCGTAACAAAATATGGCTTTACAGAATTTTAATCATTAGAATCGGCAATACAACTAACTCTCTTAAAAAAATCCTACTGAATGACTATTTCAGAAAAAATCATTTAGTAGGATTTTTTGAACTTTTTTTTTTGGGTGGGAAATCATCATATAACTTCTCCCGCTCTGGGCGGAGCGGGAGGGAGTGTCAGACTTTTACTGACTAAAACCTACCGTGTTCCTTCAAATGCCTGTGTGCCAGGGCCACGATATCCCTTTCGGACAGACTCGTAACCCTGGCAGAGGATTTTTTGAACTTAGAGATATTGACAGTGGGGTAATTGTGTAACACACTAACAATGACAATGCCATTCAATTGAACAATTAAAAAACATTCACTGCGTGATTTACTTTGACGTGTAGACGAATTTTGCAAACATATGGAGCAATGGATTAGCATTATCCTTCAAACTCCGTCGGATTGTGATTGAAAGTGTGTTACGCAATTGGGGTGCTGATTAGGATCCATCCAGATTTGTCCGGACATGTCCGGCTCTTTGGCCCTGTTCGAACATTTCGAAATAAAGTTTTATTTAAAAAAAACAAGAAAATGGCCTACTGGAACAAGAAAGATTATAAAGTAAAATGTCCGGTCTTTTTAGGGTTCCGTACCCAAAGGGTAAAACGGGAACCCTAATACTAAGGCTCCGCCGTCTGTCTGTCCGTCCGTCTGTCACCAGGCTGTATCTCATAAAACGTGATAGTTATACAGTTGAAATTTTCACAGATGATGTATTTCTGTTGCCGCTATAACAACAAATACAAAAAAAACAATAAAATAAATATTTAAGGGGGCTCCCATACAACAAACGTGTTTTCTTTTTTTGCTCGTTTTTGCTCTAAATTGATAATTGCAACAGGTAGACACTCGAAATATTCACAGAATATTTAGTAGTATATTCACTTTAAAAATAAATAATTAAATTAAAATAAAACAAATATTAAAGGGGGGCTCCCATACAAAAATGGTGATATTTTGCCATTTTTATAGATAATGGTACGGAACCCTTCGTGCGCGAGTCCGACTCGCACTTGGCCAGTTTTTTTGTAAATGTTTGTCAGGACTTTTCAATTTTCTAAATGGTAATCTTATAATACCAGCCAATTATTGTCCAACTGCAGGTCAAATGCCTCTACTCTTATACAGAAAGCACGAGCATTGATCTTCACACTTGCTCAAGAAGGGTTGGAGATTTCATACTTACAACCTTTAACCCTGATCTAATTTTTGACATATAAGATTGACATTTCTCGGGTCCATTTCTTGAGAGAAGCTTGCCAGTTACTTTCCTTGGATTAAGTTTTCCATCTTCTGAACAGATCACAGATGAAAGAGTGATGAAGTTAGTCTTTAGAGGCATGTGGAACAGGGTGTAAAGTTCACTAATGCATCATAGAAAAGGGAGGATCCTCCGACCAGACGGGTGTTGCGTCTGGTGGGCAACTGCCCGACGGTTGATGTCGGGATGTTGTAATATATGCTAGTTGCGCGGTAAACTCTGCTAGCGCGATGCAGGATGTCGCATGTGGCGATGTTGATGCCGCTACATTGGTGCGTGCCTGACCCCTTTCTGTTCACGTTGACGTTCCGAACCCTACACTGCGATACCTTTTTTGTGAGCAATTATCCTTGTGATTTTAAAATTGGTACATTCCGACGGAAAACGTAGCGTTGGAAGGCCACAAGGTAGACTGATTACACTGGGAAGGCCGCAGGAATCTGCTGGATGCGAGAAGCACATAACCGGTCCAAGTGGCGGTGCTTGATGGGAGGCCTATCAAGCACCGCCACCCAGCCGTCCAGCAGTGGACGTCTTTCGGCTGAAATGGAGATGGTTATATTCCGCTAAGATATAACATGGCACTTCTAAAACATTTTAGTGTGATACTCGTAAACTACGATTTTGCGCGCGTAAAATTTATTTCGCGGGTTTCTGCATATGGCTGCCCGTAGCCATATAGCTTTTAACGATCCCACTGTTGGGACACAGGCCTCCGTAACCCACCACGTGGCCCCAGTGCGGGTTGCTAGATGTCACATGTCTTCGATATTTTTGGTTCTAGGACATGCCGGTTCCCTCACGATGTTTTCCTTCACCGTTTTGAGAGCAATGGTGATGAAATAATTTACACAAAGTAAAGCGCCTGTCAAGGTTCAAACCTACGACCTGCGGGGCGAGCACGGCCTACTGTGACATGACTTGAGTCCCACATTTTATCACAGTTTGATTGTTAAAACCGTTTTGTCTTAAAATGCTAGTACAAATTGACAAGACATAATTTATCATATCTTGTCACAAAACTCACAAATATCTTGGCCCGTGCTCGGCCTGCTACAACTCGTAAGTCGTGACCGTTACCATTAGTAGTAATGGCAATTAATGCGATTCCGAATTAATTTCATTAGCGTGTGAACTCTTGAGTCTTAGCGTGTTAATAGCTATTGCTATGATATTTGCTAATGACGATAATTGATAATAATGAAGTATGTCAATTTTGTTATTAAACGAATTAAAAATCGCGTTCGCGTTTAGTTTACTCGCCGATAATTAAATATATTTATAGCACCACGCTACCGCGCTGCACGCGCATGCGCGATTGCTCGACGCTCTGACTATTTAGAAAAGTTCATCGCTTCGCATTTCACAGAATTTCGCGACTACATTTAATTTGCTAACTGCTAAATGATCATTCACACGCTAACAATGAATGCGAATGCTAATTAATCCATCACTAACCATTAGGCCAACACTGATCTTACCGCAGCCATTTATGCAGTTACTGTATTCATATTCATACCAAAAGCCGTCACCTGTGAAAAGTCAACGACACAACCGGACAGTGTGCAAACCGCTTAACGCATCGTTATGTTGCTATCTCATTCGCACGCCGCTATTGTCGTCTCTGTCCCGCTAATGAATTAAATCAACAACCTCGCTCGCTCCCTCTCGATAGATGATCGTTCCATATTTGAATTTATTTCAAAATAGGAATTTGTATTTTTTTTGTAATACTCGTACTTGGTTTTGTGTTAAATATCGGTTTCTTATGGTTGAATTTTCGATTGGTCTTGAAATAACTCGGCAACGACTATTCTTAAAAGTAACCATCACGGTTGTATTATCGGAAGTGATAGGCACAAGTGTACCTACGCACAGTACACGGTACCAGCCCCTAAGTAATACAATATTTCAATAATAAATTTGTCTTGTAATTAAGAATTTACTCTAATTTTGTCTAGTTTGGTATAATTTAACCTAATTTTTATATGATTTTATGTGTTGACCGATAACTTGTATGTCTGGTGTAAACTGTAAATAATTATGTAAGTTAAGTAGTTATTAATAAATAATTAAAAATATTTAATAGAAGTATCCAAGGATCGTAGCAGGTGGCGTTCCATAGTTTCTGTCGACCCCGTATTTAAAATTTGCCAGTTATGGCAATATCCCATGAAATTAGGGGGGCATACTGCCATCAACCAGGCATAAAATATCCATCCAGACTCAAAACTGCTATTAAGAATTTCCTAATTCAAAATCTAGTTGCCTAGAAATCACCTTGTCCGACTTGGACATCGAACTCAAGACCCTACGCTCAGAGTCAGAAGTTGCGCTTGCGAGCACTAAACCAGAAAATTTAAAAAAGCTAAATACTGAAATACTTATTCGAATAATTATTCATTACTAGTGGTCGCCCACTGGTCGAAATTCGACCCCCTCTACTTACAATCTATATAGTACTTATTAATTCCATGCTAATATAAAGTACGTACTTACTAATTATTTGGTATTATAAATTACTTATTCCATGCTCCGCTTATTGGCGGACATAAAGAATAGCACCATCGCTATTTCTTCCCGTGGGTGTCGTAAAAGACGACTAAGGGACTTACTAGAGAATGAACAGAAGCGTTCTCTATGCATTTTAACACAATACTGCGATCGCAAACCCGCCTGCCAAGCGTGGATTATGGTAAACCCCCCCCCGCCCTTTGGGGGAGGCCTATGTCCAGCAGTGGACGACATTCGGCTGAAATGATGATGATGATACCAAGCTCAAGCTGTCACTCCCTGTTACACACTTCCGTCCCTTTTCACGTAATCACTCCCATAAAAAGCGATAGGAATTATTATTATGTTCACATCAAAAAGTCCAGGTCCCGGGCTAGGAACTGCCTATCTGTCACATTTCATAACGATCAGCAGTGCTATTCTGTAACCATCTCACCGTGAAAACTTAGATGAAGTGAGCGTGGAGTGAACTGTCAGTGTCATCCCACTTGATGCTAGGGATGGACCAAGGATTACTTTAAAAATCATAATCGAGATTTGGAACAAAAACTCAATTTTGTTTTTTTACATTAAATTGTGTTTGACAAAATTTCTGTTTTGCTATTTTATATAAAATCCCCCTAAATAGTAATATTAAGACACATAATACTAGCTTTGAAATAATAAAAAATGATTTTAAATATTATTAAAATCTCGATTATGATTGCAAATGTCCTTAGTCAATCCCTAGCATCAGTAGAATGACACTGACAGCTCACTCCACACAAAAATTCACGGTGAGATGTTTACAGAATCGACATGCTGTTCCGTCATTGGGTTGAGTGGTGGCGTGAAAAGGGAACAGACAGCCAGGGCTACTTTCGCATTCAAACTCAAACTCAAAGCATTTATTTGAGTGTGTTTTATTAGGGTTCCGTACCAAAATGGTAAAACGGGAACCCTAATATTAAGGCTCCGCCGTCGGTCTGTCTGTCCGTCTGTCACCAGGCTGTATCTCATGAACCGTGATAGCTAGACAGTTGAAATTTTCACAGTTGATGTATTTCTGTTGCCGCTATAACAACAAATACTAAAAAAAAAGAATAAAATAAATATTTAAGGGGCTCCCATACAACAAACTTGATTATTTTTTTTGCTCGTGTTTGCTCTATATTGATAACGGCAACAGGTAGACGCTTGAAATATTTACAGAATATTTATATTTATTCACTTTAAAAATAAATAATTAAATTAAAACAAATATTTAAGGGGGGCTCCCATACAACAAACGTGATTTTTTTGCCATTTTTATAGATAATGGTACGGAACCCTTCGTGCGCGAGTTCGACTCGCACTTGGCCGGTTTTTTTTTACTTATAATATCACTAGCTTTCGGCCCGCGGTTTCGTCCGCGTGAAGGTGGGAAATTTTCTCACGAGAACGTACTACCAAGATAAAAAGTATCATATATGTCATAACCCAGGTTCATCCAAATCCGTTCAGCCGTTTTAGCGCGAAAGCGTAACAAAAAAACTCACCTTCGCATTTATAATTTTACTAGCTGCGCCCCGTCGTTTCACCCGCATAAGTCTCGATCCCGTGGGAATATCGGGATAAAAAGTAGCCTATATGTTAATCCAGGATGTCAGCTACCTCCGTACAAAATTTTATCAAAATTGGTCCAGCCGTTTGAGCGTGATGAAGTTACAAACACACTCACAGACTTTCGCCTTTATAATATTATACTAGCTGCACCCCGCGGTTTCACCCGCGGAAATCTCGATCCCGCGAGAATATCAAGAATTTCTGCAACATAAAGAAAAAAATATATTTTAAGTTTCCTATAGCAGTTTCCTGTGTGATGTGTTGTGTGATTATTATTTTAACATGTCTTTTGTTACATTAAAGAAAAATATTATTTTAATAATTTAAGTTTTGTTATGTGTGTATATTTTATTGTAACTTAAAATTTATAATTATTTAAAAATCCTAATGGGTATTTTCTCGTATTTCCGTATAATATCTTATTATAATAAGAACCTATTAGGTATTAATTTAAAATTAATTTGCATGCCCTAAACAGGCAAAATATGGACTGTACATATACCACCAATTCTTACAACTGGTAATACCTATATTTTCTGCAAATAAATGATTATTATTCTTATCGGAATAAAAAGTAGCCTATATGTTAATCCAGGATGTCAGCTACCTCCATACAATTTTTTATCAAAATTTGTCCAGCCGTTTGAGCGTGATGAAGTAACAAACACACTCACAAACCTCGTATTATTAGTGTGATAGGACTATACTTGACTATAATGATAACGTATGGATTTATACCATAAAAAAATATATGATAAATGCATGACAAATTCGATAATTGAGGCATGATTTTTCACACTGTCAAGACAATTCGATAAATAAATAAATTCGATAATAAATGTCGATAATTTAACACTGTAGACATTTATCGTTTTCACCTTGCTTGACACCACTAATAGTGTAATGTCAAATGTTAGACATTTGTCTCTCGTTTAGTTATAATCTCCGACACATTATGTTCAGTGAAAGTTTTAAGAAAATTGTGAACGTGTAACGACAACGTTAAGTAATAATATCCAAGTAAAAAACGTTATTAAAAATAAGCGTAAAGATGCAAATAAAATCGTATAAAATTAGATTATGCAATTTGCAATTTTATGGTATACTTTTAATTATACTTAAAACTGTTAATGAAGCTTTTAAAATAATTAAGAATTGTCTTTGAAGATTTTTTTGATCATGTATTAAATTATGTTTAATTATGTTTTGAGTTCCATCACCGTATGCACAAAAGACTTGAAAATATGATACTATTTTTGTATCCGAAAAACTATTTACGGTTTAAGAGATACACTTTTAAAAAACCAAATTTTTGACCATTTTCAGAAATCTCCGCCTTTATCGGTCCGGTAGATTCGGAGCAAATTGGTTGTGACAGACGGATGGACAGACAGACACACACACAGACTGATCATATAATAAGGGTTCCGTTTTTCCTTTTGAGATGCGGAACCCTAAAAAAAGCACTACAAAGTGAAAAATAACTTTAATTTCGGAAGTCAGTGTCTTTGGTTTTGTATTTTCGTTGTATGCCGCCTTAAACAACCACCTTTTTCAAACAAAAAGCTAATTGTCTAATTCGGTCCAGCCGTTTTCTAGGAACATACATTGAAAGCCGGCCAAGTGCTTTCGGATCACGCACAATGAAGGGTTCCGTGATCATCATCATTTCAGCCAAAAGACGTTCACTGCTGGACATAACCCTCCCCCAAAGGTCACCATATTCGCGGTTTACCATAATCGCCACGCTTGCCAGGCGGGTTAGCGATAGCAGTATGGTGTTAAAATGCATAGAGAACGCTGCTGCCAATTCTCTATTAAGGGAACGTTAACCGACTTTTAATGATCACGTCTAAACGAGTAGTGTTAATATTTGAAAAAAATATATGTTAAATTAAAGCATTTTCTCAATAACTTAATATGTGAATATTTTAGATTATGTTTATATTACATAGTGAAATTAATTGGTAAAGTTATGTCTAACGCGGATAAAAAACTGAGAATGGCGCAAAATCTACCAAGCCTATTTTCCTGAAACCTTCACCAATTTAAAGATAACTTAATTATTGATCTATTAATATACGCGTTTTATTAAAATACCTTTTGTTTTGTGTATAATAAATTAATAATGCCCAATCAATGACTTATTTTTTTTGCAATTTTGCACTTGAAAGCTTATTATTATGCAAACGAATCCCTGAATCCTATTTCTTCCCGCGGGTGTCGTAAAAAGCGACTAAGGGACTTACTAGAGAATGGGCAGCAGCGTTCTCTATGAATTTTGACATTAGTAAAGTAAAGTAAACATTTTTTTTTTAATGATACTGTATTTAATTTCAATAGGGTGTGAAAATAATTATTTTTAATAATTTGAATATAATTATTTTTAATAATTTGAAAATAATAATTTTTAATAATTATTTAGGTTTAAGTTGTTATTATTGTTGTTTTGTTGTTATTTATGTACATTTATTTGCATAGATTGTAGGTACAGTAAATTAGATGTTATGTTACAGTTACAATATGGGTGATCCTTGTACAATTTACCTTATAATAGGCACGCAACATTATTGCAAAATAAGTGAATTAATATAAAATTAAATGCAATGGTGACATAGTTAATAAATTTTTCAGGTATTACAGTTGAACAGTCTGTAGTCGTCATGGTACATTCATATAATAAAACATTAATTTAAATATCCACAATACCATACATTACATGGGGGCGCCGTTAGCATGTTTTTGTACGGACAACCTACAACCCGGTAACAAAACAACCTTATAACTCAAACTCAAAGCATTTATTTCAAATAAACCTATTACAGGCACTTTTGAATTGTCAAGGGGTCGGTCAGTCAGAGAGATGAAGCTAGTTGCCCATTCCAAAGCGTAGTAGGTTCCTATGGAGAAGAACGGGCAAGAAACTCCACGGACACTCTTTTAAATCAAAATATTGTTACATAGTATTGGTTACATCATTTATGTTGAAATTATACATGTGAGAACAATGTAGAAAAACGTGCACGTTACAAGCGTCTGTAAAAAAAATATATAAGCCGTGGCTGCTAAGAAATGACCAGTCCCTACTGACGACGCCCGTTCACGAACATGACGCATGGATCAGCACCAATTAACTTTGTGATTTTCCATGATACGTTTTTGAAATTTTGGTGACATCTATACATCGCTGCCCACTCCTTCGAGTTATACAGGCGTGATGTTTGACGTATCCAGAGCATAAATGATTTGCTCGACAATGGTGAGAAAGTTAGTGAAAGTTCGTTGTCGTTTTGATGCTTCACTGACGACTGACGCTGTCGCATTCAGACACATTTTTGTTCTTGCTGTGAGCAAAAATTATGTTTGATTCAAAGAGATTTAAGATACTGTTAAAGTAACTGCGTGCCATAGCTTAGGGGTAGGTTCAGTAGGTATCAATAAAGGAACCCAGGAAAAAAAAAATTAGAAAAAGGAGACGTTCACAAAATGTATGGGGCTTGGTACTAAAATAATTGAAAATTTAAACAGCCTTCTGAGCTATATAAGCTGTAAGATGGTAATTGTTTTGATGTATTTGTGCATTTAATTTTTTTTTAAACATGGGTTGAACTAACTACATATATTATTATATTTTAGGGATGGCAGCCCTGTGGCAAATGACGGGACAATGACAATGTCAGTCAGCAGGACTCGGGTCAGATGGCTTACATTTACAGATTTGGCCTTTTTTCGATACGTTTTTTTATTGCATTGTCATGATAATCATTATTTTTTGTCTCAATTTCATGGAGCTGCAGCTAAAATTATAATAAAATCTCAAAGTATTTAATAAAAACGGAAACTATAGCCACATTTAAAATAATTATATTGCATAGAAATGAATAAATAAAGACAACGTGCGTTTTGTTTGTACTGAAACATTTTTCACTTTTTTACAAAAACGGGCGCCTGAAAAAATATGATTTAACTATAATCGAGTAGCATACTAAATTAGCTTTCTAATGAGGTACATCACATTAGCGTTTAAAAATCTTCGGAATATTATACCACTTTTGACCTCTCCTTTAATTAAACATAAAAAATAAATAAAAATATGTCTATTCGTACTTAAATTATTTTATTTGACGGTCCTAAGCCCGTTAAGGGCTTAGGACCGTCAAATAAAATAATTTTAATTCTAAACAATTGCTATTTTAAGTTAGTAGGTACTAAATTAGGTTGATCTTGCAATACTTTTTTTGTGTTTTCATTTATTATTTTTTTTCTTGGGTTCCTTTATCGATACTGAACCTACCCTTAAGCTATGGCACGCAGTTACTTTAACACCCTGTATAGAGGCTATGCGAATAAATGTCATAGAAAAACTGATGACATTTCTCAGTGACGCCATCTAGCATAATGTAGCAAAATTAGAACGGGTATTAGGCGTACGACACTAGACTGAGCGACTTTTGCCCACTAGGACATAGAAAGAAAAGAAAAGAAAGAAAATACGTTTATTTGCGGTAAACAACGCAAAGAAAAAAAAAACAAACACGAAAGAACAAGTTGAGGAAAAATATGCGGCACATTCACGCAAAACGGCCATCGCTCAGCATAATGCTGCGACCATACCCAGCGCTGGTTTTCAGCGACAGCCGGCGTTGACGTGATGATGTCAAACGACGGGATATCGTGGCCCTGGCACACAGGCAAATGAAGGAACACGGGTGGGTTTTAGTCAGTTAAAGTCTGACACGCCCTCCCGCTCCGCCCAGAGCGGGAGAAGTTATTTGATAATTTCCCACCCAGAAAAAAAAACCCATGTATGGCTCAAAATGCTCCCAACTATCAACCCCTTAAGGCTTTGCACCCAGCTTAAAAATACCCTGTATAACAGGCACCGCCTATTAAAATACTAGAATATTACTGCCCCACAGCAGGGCAACAGCCTGCCAGGGTTACGAGTCTGTCCGAAAGGGATATCGTGGCCCTGGCACACAGGCATTTGAAGGAACACGGTGGGTTTTAGTCAGTAAAAGTCTGACACACCTTCCCGATCCGCCCAGAGCGGGAGAAGCTATTTGATAGTTTCCCACAAAAAAAAAAGCAGGGCGTCAGCCTCTCTTCATACACAGAATGCACGAGCATTGATAACCATTCACCACGCTTGCTCAAGACGTGTTGGTGATTTCAGACTTATATATTAACTATAAGTCCAGGGTTTCTCACGATGTTTCCCACTTCAGCTTGCTTATTCTCGATCCAGTTATTTTTAGAAGCACTTCACACTCTGCATTTCCACATCCACACTCTTTATTTTAGTTAATCTTTATTTGCTTTAAGATATGCTTGCGTGAATGCTGACATACTCCAAATTACTCCTACGTATCTTGTATCATTCTTTACGTAGTACATTTTACTGTAGATAACAGAGCTATGTGGTCTTGAATGAATGAATGAATGAACTGCACCGACCCCAACGTGGTTAAACCAGACTCGATCACTCGAATGAACCCAGAGATTCACACTGGCCCCTGAAGCCTCATGTTTCATGGGACCACAGAGACCATTGCATATTAAAGAGTAGACCGGGGGGCACGATAATGGTAGGGAAGACGTGCCCATGGGATAATTATGGAAGTATTATTAGAGCCTACCGGATATGCATCCTTGAGCAAGCATTGGAATAGTGGAGAGGGGTCATATCTATCTATGAGAGGGGCATGTTTTAATAGCGTCGCCGCCGTTGGCTCAGGTCCTCTCGACTCTTGTCTGTGTCACTGCTATGCTGTATTACACGATGCTGATTCCAAAATCTTCGTCTGGGATCTCACTTTACGTTTCAGATTTTTTGTAAATCTCACTAGCAGCTTTCTTGACCATCTGTAGATAACAGAGCTATGGTTACGGCCATCAACCCTTTTCGCCATATTTGAGGGAAGGAGGCAACCAGACCCCCGATGCTACTTATACTACTTGCTATCTATGGTCTTGTAGAAAAATGTACCAGTACAGTACCACTGCCGATGTTGATTTTCTGTGGCTCTATAATAGTATCCAGGTCCTCCAATCATCCACCTAGACTTTTCCCATCTACCAGGATCGGCTTGCAGTCTAACCTATGCATCTGTATACCAGTATTTTACATTTAGCGACTGCCTTAGCTTCATCAGCCTATAATGTTCCCACTGCTGGGACACAGGCCTCCTCTCTGTGAAAGGCAGTGGGCCGTAATCCACCACACGAGCCCAGTGCGGGTTGGTAGATGTCACATGTCTTCGAATTTTTGGTTTTAGGACATGCCCGGTTTCCTCAGGATGCATTTCTTCACCGTTTTGAGAGCAGTGGTGGTAAAATAATTTACTCAACGCCTCAGTGTTCGAACTTACAAACAGGGCTTGGAAACTAGTTAATTTTCTATCTAACCTTAACGGTTATTCATATAACAGGTTTTCGAACATATTTCGTTAATTGTATGCTGCACCGATCGACGTCATCACGTCAACGCCGGCTGTCGCTGAATACCAGCGCTGGGGCTCTGTCTCGCATAGGGTCGCAGCATTATGCTGAGCGGTGGCCGTTTTGCGTGGATGTGACGCATATTTTCCCCCAACTTGTTCTTTTTGTATTTATGTTCTTTCTTTGCGTCATGTTTACCGCAAATAAACGTATTTTCTTTCTTTCTTTTCTTCTTTCTTCTAATTATTTAATATATTGTTACAAAATCAATGCTGAACTTAGTTGTGATGAAGCAATCTTTGCAGCTAATATCAATTGTATTAAAAATAAATTGTATCTTCGGCAATAAAATTAACCGGTTTTAAGCCCTGCCTACAAACATACAACTCGTAAGTCGTGGTCATTACTACTGGACCACCACTGCTCCGAGCGAATGCCCATCTGATCTCTACAACCCAGTTACTGTGCAATACGATCACCCATGGTAAGACTGGTGTCAGACTTTCGGGCTTCTGTAACGACTGTCATAGATCCACGAATGACAGCCTAAAGTATCCTGGACCGATATCTGGGTAAAATAGAATGTTGTGGTCCATTTCAAGACTAAAGCCTCGCTAATATTAACTAATCCAGTCTTTAATTATCAAGCTAGTCTTCTTCCAGAGTTGCGAGTTTGTCCGAAAATATCCCTTTCGGACAAACTCGCAACCCTGTATGGCTCAAAATGCTCCCAACTATCAACCTCTTAAGGCTTTGCACCCAGCTTACAAATACCCTGTATAACAGGCACCGCCTATTAAAATACTAGAATATTACTGCCCCACAGCAGGGTAACAGCCTGCCAGGGTTACGAGTCTGTTCGAAAGGGATATCGTGGCCCTGGCCCACAGGTAACGGAAGGAACACGGGTGGGTTTTAGTCAGTAAAAGTCAGACACCCGCTCCGCCCAGAGCGGGAGAAGTTATTTGATAATTTCCCACCCAAAAAAAAAACTAGTCTTCTCAGTGCTTCTGCTCCACATGTGCACGGCCAAAGTGGAACTCTCAGCCAGCGTGCGCGGTTCCCTTCCACCTATAACCTGTCAGCCTTCAAGGCAAGAGTGAACAGGCATCTTCTGGGGACGCTCGTTCCATATTATTATTATTATTTATTTATTTATTAACTACGTTTACAAAAAACTTAACATAAGGACTTTGCCCCGCAAAACCGTTTTCACGGTTTGTCTGCGGGAACAGAACACAATTATACAATTTTTATTATTTTATAGTGCGGACACTTTATTTTCTCTAACTGAACCTAATATGTAACTATGAATTATCTAATCTTATGAATTAATTATTTTAAAATATCCCTAATCACTCATCCGCTCTTCCCCAACAATCTGCAAACCATTTTCCTTAGAACATCGTTTACAAATTCCTGAAAACGAACTGCTTAAGTAACTTGGCAAATTTACCTTTTATTTCCTGACTTCTCATGGTAGACCTTACTTTTGTCACTGCTTGCGGTAGCGTCGGGGGTCTGGTTGCCTCCTTCCTTCAAATATGGGGGTGATGGCTGATCTTTTGATATTTGCGTTATACTCGTGAACGTGTGCTGCTTGTGGTAACTGGTCGTCTTGCTGACCATGGTTTTGTAATTGTTATTAATAATTAATTGATTATTTATTTTACTTCGATTGTGCTAGTTTATCATTTGTGACTTCGTCAACCTACCTGAGCAGTTTCTCATAAGAGAGTACTCATGAACATTCTCCTGCCCTTTCTTCCATATTTACCTTTTAATCCTGATCTCATCCTCTTTCTAGCTATATCATCTTTCACACAGTCGATCCATGGTTTCTTTGGTCTTCCCCTACTCTTATAGCCATTCACATTGACCACATTCGTACTCAAAACTTTGATAAGAGAGAACTGTCGATACGAAAAGAAGTAGTTTGATCAAAAATAACTCATCTGCAAGATGCTATACTAATATTTCATAAGTCTACTACGATGAAGTACAAGAAACTAGTTTTCCCATAAATTGTGAGGAGACTGCATAATTCAGTTGCAAATACATTTATCAATCGCTATCAGTCAGACGACCTTAGATCGCGGAACACTTGCCCACCGCCAAAACTAGTCGGCCATTGTAATTTGTAACCAGTCGAAGTGATTGACCTAACTATAACCGGTTTATATTAATCATTTTGACATAATCTAATCGTGTATCCGAACTCGCCGTCTGCCGACGCTGCCCGACCGCCGCCGAGTGCTCACGGAAACGCCCGAGCGTTGACAGTCCGTCACCCGTCAGAGCGGCACACTTCTGCTATGTACTTTACATAGGTGCAGTACGCCGTCGCGCCGGTAACTAGCTAGTGTGCATTCAAATTTGGAATCGCTTTGTAATACGTTTTTTTTTTTCAATCGATTCGTTTGATAATGTTGTTTACGCGTAATTATTAGTGTTGTAGCCGCCGGGTGCAACGCACGTCGCGATGTTCGATCGGTCTCAATTTCCACCCCGATTTTCTTTCTGCACGTGTATAAGTTTACGTGTTACTCTGTACTAGAGTGAAGTCATTGACTCGTCATGACACACATTCTATTTGACGGAACTGCACGTCGGCGGCTCCTCGCGGACGTTTTTTTGTCTAATTTTATTGTTTTATCAACGTTATAGTTTCTTGTGTACTGCGCCGCGTTGTTTGGTGTTGTTATCAGTGTATCTAGATAACGCTTCAAGGCAACATCCTTGGGTTCGCGATTCGACAATTGTGTGAATTGTTTTTTTATGCTTCGCTCTTACAATGAGTTTTTGTTGTAGTAATGGTTGAGACGTCCTTGTTAGCTTTGGACGATGTTTTAGTATTTTATCCTCAATGTAAATAAATAAAATAATTATTGTTGTCTAAGTACAATTTAAAGAAAATGTATATCAATTTAAATAGATAAGTAGGTAACCTGGTTACGTGAACATTAAATTGTAAAATATATTGGACAAATACTACTATCATCGACCTAATTATCCGAATTTAGATTTTCCAATTTGAAATTCAGAACTTTCCCAAGCGCTCACTCTACTAAACAGCGTCTGTTTGCGAAAAAAAACTTCACACGTCACTGTGACGTTCCACGCGCCATTTTCGAATAAATTCGAATTTCATCATTTTCCGAAACAATCGAAGATGCGCGCGTTTCATGGACACGTCTGCATTTTATTTATAGACACGAATGTTTGATTTGTACAGCGACGTAGTTTACCTACATATCTACCGTCGCGGAATGTACATTATATACAATCTTGCACTATGTACTGCGGATACAACAATATAAGCGCTGTCTGTGTGCGTGCCAGCGTAATGAGAGTTTCTATGTGCTAAGAAACAGTAAAAAGTATGGCGCGAACGGTATGAGCGGCAACGTCGCGTGCGTTCCGAGGCCTTGCCGCGGTGAAAACAATAGTCTGTTATTTATTATTTAATTTTTCTTGAATAAATTATTTTATATGATATTTTTTACATTGATTAATATTATATTTGGATGATATGCCTCATTTTATACTTGGAGACCGGTTTTTGGCGATACAAACAACGGTACGGAAACGACGCTGTATGCAGTCTATTATGAAATTCAATACTTACAGACATTCTTGTATGAAAATCGATACCTAAATGCGTCAACCGGAACTCTTTACCGATGTTTCGTACACGATGATTTCCAAGCCACATTCCAATCCAAAAAATCAATATATCAATGATAAAAAAACAAACAAAGCCAACGAAAATAGCCGGTGGGATGAAAAAAAAGTAGTAACCGATGTTGACCTTTTCGAACGCGTCTCGCTAGTAGCACGGCCAGCTGACGCGACGTTGCCGCACTTCCTGCCGTGCCCTCAACCGTTCACGCTTATCGCCTCTACTGCCACGCGATTAGGCCCAAATTCGCGTAGCAACACTAAGTATATAAAGGATTTAGGACGTTTCACGGTACTATGACACTTCCCGCGCGAAAAATTTGAAATGCTTTATCAGTCGTACTTCGTGATGCGCGGCGCGTAGTAAATTCTTGTTCGTTTTTCCTCATAATAGTTTTTTCTTTCGCTTAGTCGCTTTTAGACGTGGAGAAGAAGTGTTTTAGTAATAAATAAATGTGTTACAAAAACCAAAGTGCCCAAAGTTAGTGTGTATAAACAAATTATTTACAAAATATTAGAAATTAAATCTATATTTATTCAAAAATAAAAAAAAAATCCAAGAGACTAAAAAAGTGTGCAATATTAAAAAAAAAAAAACTAAGTGGAAAATCAGAAGAAAATAATCTGTGAGCTACCAGGAGCGCATATCGTCAAAAGAGTTTTCAACGCCCTACAAGTGACACGGAGATGGCTCGGTGACCAAGGTGGCCTACATGCCGGTGGCGCTGGGCTCGCTCGGCGGCGAGGGCGAGTACCGTGAATACGGCCACCATCTCTCGCCGCACCACCCGGCGCACATACAATACCACGAGTATGCGCCGCAGCCGCCGCCGCCAATATACCATCCCATACCGGACCCCTATTTTAGGTAAAGACTAAACCGCTTTGAATTATGTGCGCCTAGTACTTTTGTAAAAACTAGCTGACGCGTTTCAGCTTCACATATTTTTTTTCACTAGCTTTTGCCCGCGGCTTCGTCTGCAGGCATGACACTTTCCTATTTCTACCTACTTTACTGTAGAATAAATAGAAATCGCTTGTCATGCCATTCTCGGTAGAAAACTGTCATTTTTGTCTATGCTTCCGTCGACATAACGCTTCTCTACGGTTCTCGTGCTAAAGCCTGCTAGATGGACTTCAGAATTGGGTCCACAGATGAAAAATTCAGAAGCTAGTTTTAACATAAATTGATAACAGTCGGTTAAGCCATGTCATTTACCAAGAAAAAATGTCCTTTGAAATCCTATGGATCCCTAAATAAATCTATGTGTAAATCCAGGTCATAAACTATCTGTGTGCCAAATTTCGTCAAACAGCCAAACTTTCACTAAAATGTTAAGGTGAATCTACAGCTGACGCCCGCGATGTTCCAATTTTCTTACGTTTTTTGCAATTTGCAGGTCAGTTTAGGTTGTATCTTGATCAAAATATGATTCGCGACTTTATCAGATACGTATTTACCGAATTCCCAACCCACAAGATTATTTTCTGAAACATGAATGGAAATATTGTCATCATTTTCGATAAAACAACACGTGAAGTATCGAATTTATTCATCGCCAAATACCTACATGCGAGCAGCGGCCACAAAAAGTTGTATGAAAATCCATAAGTGTCGTGTCGTGGTTAAAGGCTTCTACATACCGGGGCGCCTTGTCGCGCGACGCGACGCGACACAAAGGCACCGCTAGTCCCGCGACACGCGGGGCCTTTGTGCCGTGTCGCGTCGCGCGACAAGTCGCGCTGGTATGTAGAAGCCTTTAGCGGCCAAATAAATTACATAGTAAACTCTTAACTATCGTGTAATTTAAAAATGGAACGATGTTTTACTCCGAAACATGGCAACCAAGGAGGTAACTTACAAAGGTTTTAAATAAATTTTGAATTACCTTGCAAATAGAAAGCTGCATAATGAAAAAAAATACCAATGAACACGTTGGCGCGTGAAAAATTATCGTTGTTCGTCATTGAATCTGGAATTTATAAATAATTTACTTTCCCTGCATTCTTTCGAGAAAAGCACTATCCATATGCCTCGACGGAAATGGCAATTGCCTGTCTCGTATTAGTGAAGTCCTCGCTTACGGCTCGGTCTTAAAACTCATACTCGACTGCTATTGCCTATTTTTAATTTTCTGAAGTATCTACTTACTCCTGATGATTTTGGATTATTACAGCTGATTAATTGTATATCTATTCCAAGCATAAGTTTCTGGCTAAGTAAAAAACAGCCGATCGAGGGTCGATCGATCAGGTTAAGGCTCGTGCAGACTGGCGCGACAGGTAGCGCAACGCGCAGCGCGACACTTTCCATTGATCAGCGGGCCTAGCACGGGCGTGCCAAGACGTTTGTGACAAGACATGATAAATTATGTCTTGTCAATTTGTACTAGCATTTTAAGACAAAACGGTTTTATCGATCAAACTGTGATAAAATGTGTGACTCACTCAAGTCATGTCATAGTAGGCCGTGCTCGCCCCGCAGCAGGATTACTGACAAATGCTTGCACTGATTAGACAGGTCCACTCAAATTTGTGTGGATCTTTCCTCAAAAGACCATTTCAGACACGGATCTACATGGTCCTCACGTGATCTGACCAAGATTATGTCTGGACTTTAAAAGAGACTTTGACCCCTGAGTTTGTTTCGCCATTTCTTCTCAGGGGTAGTCAGATAGGAAATGTCGGCTACATCTAGATTATTTTTTTTATTTTTTATATGACGTGTAAAAGTGATTCTAATATCCTATTTACAGAATAAACGATTTAATTTCCATGAAGTTTTCATAGAAATTGTCTGCGGCAACCTCTTGCCGCCCTTGGTCCGTGGATGGGTGACCACCTTTACATCCCAAGACCCCTCCGTGCCTCGGAAAGCACGTTAAGCCATTGGGCCCGGCTGTTCTTTGTAGATCTTTGACAGTTGTTACGGGTCGTCAGTAGCCCAAAAGTCTGACAACCAGTCTTACCAAGGGGTATCGTGTTACCCAGTAACTGGGTTGTGGAGGTCAGATGGGCGCCACTCCATGTAAAATACTGGTATTCAGCTACATCCAGTTACAATGGAAGCCGACCCCAACAACGTTGGGTAAAGGCTGGGCAGATGATGTATATTGGACTATTCTACCGAATAGTTACCGAATCATAAGTTGCAGCATCAACATCGTCACATGCGAACAAAGCGTCACACTGACGTCACACAAAATCCTGCATCGCGCAAGCAGAGTTTACCGCGCAACTAGCATATACAGGGTTACTGGTAACCCGACGTATTCCTTGCAGGACGTCATAGTAGGGTTAAAATGCAACAAATTAAGCCACCACATGTTCTACCGAAATTCAGTAGTTTCAGTCAGAGTGTTAGTTTTTTAGTTGTTTTATGAATAATCCAATTTATAAATGATTTACGGCGCGACTATATTGGAATTTAAGTTATTATCATAGCTGATGCCGTATCAGATCTTTGTTAATAATTAAAAGTTCCAAAATGCCTAAAACTTTGGTAGAGATCACTAATTAAACATTTTATTTTTTGTAATTACTGTCATTACTTTATTTAAAAAAACTCAAAAACTACTGAAGATAAAGAAAAAAAACAAAACAAAACTACTCAGCGATGTGGACGAGTACTTCGACGCTTAAGTGTCTTTTTTATTTTTTATATTTTTCATGTTGTAATTTTTTTTTTTTTTCGTAGTTAGTATCTTCTTAGTGTAAATAATTAGCTGTGTATTTGTAATTAGTAAATAATAAAATATATTAAAACTACTGTATTTCGGTAGAATATTTGGTGGCTTAATTTGTTGCATTTTAACCCTACTATGACGTCGTGCAAGGAATACGTCGAGTTACCAGTAACCCTGTATACGACATCCCGATATCAACCGTCGGGCAGTTGCCAGCCAGACACGACACCCGTCTGGTCGGAGGATCCTCCCCCCTTTTCTATAGAGTATGAGTGAACTTTACACCCTGTTGTTCCTCATCCCTCTAAACTGGTGACCCCGAGTATGAACGTCAGCGCAGCCTTCGTGCAACTACTTCAGCGTGACGTCATGATATTTGATATTCGTCGTGATATTTTGATTAAACAGGAAAAAAAAAAGACTACATTATGTTGGTTCCTTTTGACTTAAGGCGCTTCTCCCAGCAAACGACCTTGAGCGTTTGGTCCTTCTCTGTCCCGCCGCACAGTGGGACGAAAATCGAGTTTCATAGACATACAATTTTTTTTGTCGTTTCTCTGCTGGAAACCAATGCAGACTAGTTAAGGAAGCCCCAACAGTATCACATTTTTGCACGTCAGGTGATACTGACGCCAAAATATTTTTTTTTAATAAAACATGTATGGAGGAATACAGAAAAATCCATTTTTATCGAGACTCGTGAGAGTGCCCATTATATCCTCGGGTATGATTTTTGTCCTTATTTTTTACTATTTTTTGACATATAGCACGCCCCTCGCACTCGACGGACTTTAGGTGAAAAAAATGAAACGTATTTTTTATTATTATTTGATCTTATTCCGAGTATTTACGGTATGTAACAACCTATATTGACCTGTATTTGACAATCGGCCTATTGTCTAAAGCGTGTTACTGCCTCCTTAATGACATTTTACCTGCTAATCCGCCATTTTATAATGGAATTTATATTTAATCCCTTACTAATGACACGTGATTAATCTAGACAATGGGCTCGACAGATGTTGTCCTTACTTGGTTTACCATTTGTTGCTAATTTATTTAGTATTTCAAACGTACTTATCAATAGGTTCCTGTTAATCATATTAACTTTGTGGCGGTTTTATTATGCAATAACTTTGAACACACATATACATATTTATTGTTCATCACAGCTAACGTGCAGCAATTTTCTTTAATTGTTTCATTTATTCTACTAATTAGTGCTCATAAGTACAGGGTAATATTAGGTTAGTATAAATACAGAGAGCGCTCCTGATCATGTCATTTCTTCTACAATACCTGTACTCGATGCAGCTCTAAAAAAGAAGTTAAGTGCAGAAGCCCTAGAGCTTTTACAAATCACTGCCGCCGATTATCCAGATTTAGAGTTTATAAATGTAGACAACATTGATCCTCGAAACAGATACAGAATCCGAAACGGATGAATAGTAGTAAGAATATTATATACCTACCGTAGTAGTAAGAATGTTTTTTTGTTATATGTTTGTATTGTATATATGTATATATTTTTTTTGTATGTATTGTATGTTTTTTTAAATGTTGTATGTATATTCGAACACAATGTAAAAATTTATAATGAGTAAATGAAATGATGATGAATCAATTTTTTTCTAATACTAAGTAAATTAGCAACAATGATACGCCGAGTAAGGGTGTTACCACACCAATCGATCGATCGTCGATCGATGGTAGAATGGATTATTCCAATCGATCAACGTCAACCATGTCGATCGATGGCATCGATCGACAATCGATCGATTGTTGTGGTAACACCCTAAAGACAACATCTGTCGAGCCCATTGGCTAGATTAATCACGTACGGTCATTAGAGATTAAATATGAAGTCCATTATAAAATGGCGGATTAGCAGGTAAACTGTCATTAAGGAGGCAGTAACACGCTTTAGACAATAGGCCGATTGTCAAATACAGGTCAATATAGGTCGTTACATACCGTAAATACTCGGAATAAGATCAAATAATAATAAAAAATACGTTTCATTTTTTTCACCTAAAGTCCGTCGATTGCGAGGGGCGTGCTATATGTCAAAAAATAGTAAAAAATAAGGACAAAAATCATACCCGAGGATATAATGGGCACTCTCACGAGTCTCGATAAAAATGGATTTTACTGTATTCCTCCATACATTTTTTATTAAAAAAAAAATATTTTCACGTCAGTATCACCTGACGTGCAAAAATGTGATACTGTTGGGGCTTCCTTAACTAGTCTGCATTGGTTTTCAGCAAAGAAACGACAAAAAAAAATATAAGTGGTCTATGTCTATGAAACTCGATTTTCGTCCCACTGTGCGCCGGGCGGCGCCACTCTGCCACCCGCTCCCAGCGCACGCCGAATTCACACAATTTTTGGAATTATTTTAATAAAAAAAGAAAAGCAATCTGTTGAAATAAAATAAAACGCGAATTAATTAGATATTTTTGGAATTATTTTTAAGGCGCTTTCCCCAGCAAACGACCTTGAGCATTTGGTTCTTCTCTGTCCCGCCCACCGCGCGCCGGGCGGCGCCACCCTGCCCCCCGCTCCCTGCGCACGCCGAACCCACTCAATTTTTGGAATTATTTAAAAAAAGAAAAGCAATCTTTTGAAATAAAATAAAACAATTCGCGTTTTATTTTATTTCAAAAGATTGCTTTTCTTTAATAAAACGCGAATTACTTAGATATTTTTGGAATAATTTTAATAAATAAAGATAAGCGATGTTTTGCAATAAAATGAAACGTGAATTAATTCGATATTTTTATTATCTATCCATTAGTTTAATATGGTCCGTCCTTCAATCCTCAAAATAATAGAACGTCATCTTTAGCAATAATTTTAGTATTTTTTTTACAAAGAGATTTTAAATGTATTTTATAACACATAAAAACAAATCAGAACGTGCAATGTGATGATAGGATATCGAACATTAATATTGTGTTTTTAGATGTAGTTTATTTCTGTTAATTAATGAGTTAAGACCACCCTCCACTGCTCGGGCTGCTGCGGGTTGCTTAGTACGTGTTCGGTTAGTTCGGTATAATATTTGCAACCGAACAGTTCAGCACTTTTGCCTGCATACATTTCCATAAATGCATGTAACGCATCTATTACCAGTTAGCGTGTTCGACTACCAATCGCGTAACTCAAACAAAAAACAAATCAAACCATCTTAGTGCTAATTTACTTTATTATTATTATTATTTATTTATTTCGGACAGAATCCATAAAGTGTTAGTAACAATTTTATTAAGATCTATGTTAGTAGGTACATAATATAATAAAGTTAACAATATTTTACAATTTCCCCGTAACTATACCCACCCAGTGCGCCTGTATGGGACAGTCCTGTCGGGATGCAATCTTTGCAAAATGCTGTTGGTGCTACCGCGCAGTCTTTGGAATAATGACGCCACTTTCTTACGTAAAACATGGAAAGTTTATGGTTTAATTTTTTTTTAGTTTAAGTTTCCAACGCATGGAAACCATCCACGCGCGCGTTGGCGAACATTTGCAACGCACTACAAAAACAGCAGCTTAAATGTACCATTTAATATTAGGATAAATTGTAATAGACAACTGATGACAGAAGGGGCCTAAAGTAAATAAAATGGGTCTGATTTTATTGGTCAGGCTGATACTGAGCGCCCACTCCCGGCCGCTATCCCACTACTGCCCTATGCGGGGACTTTTGGCTGCTGGGTTTCCCCCCCGGCCCGATTCGCCCCTCCTTAGTAGACCTGCATCCCCCATACTCCTCCGGGGGATAATTTCGTATCATAAGTCAGTGATTGTAAACCAACACCTAACTAAACCATTACTATTCAAGAATAATACCATCATTCATCATCATTTCAGGCAAAAAATGTGCACTGCTGGACATAGGCCTTCCCAAGGGGGAGGGTTTGCCATAAAAGCCACGCTTGGCAGGTGGGTTGGCGATCGCAGTATGGTGTTAAAATGCATAGAGAGAGAACGCTGCTGCTTGGTCGCCTTTTACGACACCCACGGGAAGAAATAGGATGGTGCAGTATAATACCAAATATCAACCAACCCAGAAATTAGTGCTGCACCACGCAGGCGCTAACTTCTACAGTACGTACTTATCTTTGCAAAATCTTCCGTAATTAGTTTTAACTGGCCTATTTAAATACTATGTAAATAGAACATAAAATTGTTTAACCACCTTGGAATAAATATACGTCATATTATAGAACATGAAATTGTTTAACCACCTTGGAATAAATATACGTCATATTATAGAACATGAAATTGTTTAACCACCTTGGAATAAATATACGTCATATTATAGAACATGAAATTGTTTAACCACCTTGGAATAAATATACGTCATATTATAGAACATGAAATTGTTTAACCACCTTGGAATAAATATACGTCATATTATAGAACATGAAATTGTTTAACCACCTTGGAATAAATATACGTCATATATAGAACATGAAACTGTTTAACCACTTTGGAATAAATATACGTCATATTATGGAACATGAAATTGTTTAACCACTTTGGAATAAATATACGTCATATTATACCTGTGCTTCTAAACGGGCTATACTTTCCCGAAAATGTGTGGCTGTGTACTATTGGCAACTATTGCTCAACCATCTCGAAAACATTTTATTGCTGCTTATGGCCGAGCAATCTATGGCTGGGCCATGTATTGCAATATATCTGCAACTAAGTATTTCAATCAATCCGCCTAGCGTTTTCCCAATTTCCCAAAATGTATGTTTGGGGTCAGGGGGTCTATTCCGAACATAAATCCGAAGCCTTCGTTCGTGTTAGGGAAGATTCTGTTTAAGGCAGATTATTGTTAGGGCAAATTCTTGTTAGGACAGAAGTACAGTCATTACGTAAAACAACAAAATTAAAGAAATTTAAATATAATGTAACAAGAATCTGCCCTAACAATAATCTGCCTTAAACAGAATCTGCCCTAACCAGAATCTGCCCTAACACGAACGAAGGATCCGAAGTATCGGCCGAATATTCGGCCGTTGCTTGACTATGGCTGACTACAGCGAAAGAAAAAAAAAACGACAGTCAAAGAGATAAGCCAAAGTCAAAACTGTGACTTTAAGTCTGATAAGGATTCAAAGTCAAAAAAGGAAACTATGGAAGTTATAAAACGGCCGAAAATTTGGCCGATACACCGGATTAAAGGCTTCTACATACCAGCGCGACTTGTCGTGCGACGCGACACGGCACAAAGGCCCCGCGTGTCGCGGGACGAGCGGTGCCTTGGCGGGGGCACACGATGCGTTGCGGCGGCGGTGCGGCGCCGGAGCGGTGTCGCTGCGTCGTCTTACATAGAAATATCTGTGGCATGTCACACGATGCGCTCCGGCGCCGCACCGGACTTGCAACCACCGAGACAAAGCGGGGAGGGGTGATTGCGTTGCGACGTCGGAGCGGCACAGTTCAGTTGTTTATGCGTCACAAGGAAGGATACACGCTCGCTCGTTTCGATTTATTTTCTCCAACATCCAACGCTGCTACGGCGCCGTTGCGACATAACAACGTTGCGGCGCCGCACCGCTTGTGTGCCCGCTGATACGGTGAAATCTTTGCGGTGCGGCGCCGCAACGCATCGTGTGCCCCCGCTCTTAGTGTCCTGTCACGTCGCGCGACAAGTCGCCCCGGTATGTAGAAGCCTTTACGCTTCGGAGTAGTCCCCCTGGCTATAAGTCTCACAGGCATCTGAAGGAACACGGGTGGGTTTTAGTCAGTAAAAGTCAGACACGCCCTCCCGCTCCGCCCAGAGCGAGAGTTATTTGATCATTTCCCAACCTAAAAAAAAAGGCTACAAGTCTAACCGGACGCAGCAGAATAGCCGTTGGTCCCTGCTGTCATTCGTGGATCTTTGACTGTCGTTACGGTTCGTCAGAAGCTCGAAAGTCTGACAACCAGTCTTAAAGACGTATCGTAGTATTTATTTAATACTTCAAGCACACAAATGTACAGAGGCGGCATTTTCTACCAGTCATACTTTGGGTGATGCAGAGACAAACAGTGGTAGGTGCAAAAGTGAGAAATGAGGAATAAAATAATATTATTTAAATATAAAGTTATATATACCTATTAAAACTATAAATATATTTTATACACCTAATTATACAGGGTGTTTGGTGCATCGTGTGCCAAATTAAAATGGTCGACTGAAGGGGTCATCCGCTAGCCTTTCAGACCCCTTAACACCCCTCATGCTCTGTGGATTTTTTTTTATCGACTTTTTATTGTTTTCAAAAAAAAAGACCCAAATTTTACATTCAAATACAGATTTAAAAAAAAAATATAAGGCGTAGACTCTGAATTTTAATTTTATTTCGATGTGTATTGTTTAAGAATACTTTTAAATACAAAATTAGTGATATTAGTCACCTAGTTCTTTTTTAATTCACTCGCAAAGGTGAAACTTAAATTAAAGCTGTACATGTAAAAGGCTGTTTATAAGGCTACAAAAAAAAAACCAAAAGCGACCGGGATCTTCCAACTCCCTCATTAATTCTCCAGTCTATCCTCTTTCTAATGATGTGCCACATGCCATAAAAGTATTTTAGCAACTTTGTTAATTCGCTAGAATTGTGAATCAAGTCACATAAAACTACATTCCAAATTCTAATGAAAAAATATTTATTGCGGAACTGTTACTTGAGAAAGAGGTAAAATTTGTTTTCTCATTCTTTCACAGTAAAATCTATCTTCTATCTCTTTCTTGCATACCTTAAATCGGTTTGAACAAATCGCGCCGCCCGACCCGCCATTTTTTTAGTCGAGACATGACTGCCTCTGCTACCTAACGTGTGTGCTAGTTCACCATACTCCGCGATTCTTTTATTACTTTGTTATCGTTAAGTTTTGCTGGTTCTTGTTACATTTGTTTAATTTTTGTTGTTATTGTTAAACTTTGAGTTTTTTGTTATTGCAATGGCGACATTCTCTAACGAAGAATATGCGGACATCATGATGGCTTACGGAGCCGCTAATGGCGTCGCTCGTGCAGCGCAACGACTTTACCAGGAACGCTTTCCTGGTAGACGATTACCTGGCCGCAAAGTCTTCCAAGACACATACCGACGCATACGCGAGACTGGCAGTGTTACTTTTAATGAACCAAGGGGCCATATTGTGCGACATAATGTTGAAGTAGACGAGAGAATACTGGCACTTTTTGAGGAAGACCCTACAAGAAGCATTAGAAATGTGGCATCACATCTTGATATTTCAATATGGAAAGTGTGGAAAGTACTTCGTCAAAACAAAAAGCATCCATTCCACTACACTCCGGTGCAAGGTACGTAATTTTAAACTAACTTTAAACCCGTGCAAGCTTTGTTTGACCTTGCCTTTGTTTAGCATGTAATGGGTATGGTATGGCGTCACTTCCAGGTAGTGAATCTATTAGCACGAACAGCGTGTCCTTTCTTGTGCAATTACTTATTGCCCAAGATAAATTTAAAAGAGTTTTTTGTTTGTTGCAGGTCTTGAGGGTGGCGACTTTGAGAGACGAGTGGCTTTTTGTCGGTTTCTTTTACACACGGATGTGGATGATCCTGATTTTTTTAAAAGAATACTGTGGACGGATGAATCCAAATTTACCAAGGATGGGATCCTCAATTTACACAATTTGCACCACTGGACAACGAAAACGCAAAACCCACGTGTTAAAAGACAGAAATCTTCTCAAAGAAGGTTTAGTGTAAACGTTTGGGCAGGAGTGATTGGGAATCAGGTAATTGGACCGCATTACCTGCCCGATAATCTCAATGGCGAAGACTACCTGGAATTCCTACAAAATGACCTGCCCGAATTAGTGACCGATGTGCCCGTATTTAATGAACATGTGCCCATTGTATTTCAAAATGACGGCTGTCCCGCGCATTGGCGATTGACTGTGAGGGAATATCTCGACAATGTGTTCCCCAATGCATGGATTGGACGCGATGGCCCTATTCCATGGCCGCCACGTTCCCCAGATCTAACTCCGTTAGACTTTTATGTCTGGGGACGTGCCAAAGAGTTGGTATATGCCACGGAGGTTCCAACTAGGGAGGTATTAGTCCAACGCATAGAAGCGGCATTCAATACTATTAAGGAGGAAATACGACTTCGTACAACAACTGTTGAAATACGAAACAGGTGTCGGGCCTGCATTCGCAACAGAGGCCAACAATTTGAGCTAGATTTGTAACAATGATTAAATAAATGTTAAAAATGCAATTTTGTTTTTTTATTTCAAGTAAATCCCACGAAAGATACAGATATGAGACACGAATTTACCTAACCATAAGAATGAGTTAGCAGATTTATAGGTTTGACAGGTATCATTTAAGAGATTTTTTTTTTAATCATAATTTTGAATATTAGCCTTAGGTGACTCGATTCACAATTCTAGCGAATTCACAAAGTTGTTAAAATACTTTTATGGCATGTGGCACATCATTAGAAAGAGGATAGACTGGAGAATTAATGAGGGAGTTGGAAGATCCCGGTCGCTTTTGATTTTTTTTTTGTAGCCTTATAAACAGCTGTAACATGTACAGCTTTAATTTAAGTTTTACCTTTGCGAGTGAATTAAAAAAGAACTAGGTGACTAATATCACTAATTTTGTATTTAAAAGTATTCTTAAACAATACACATCGAAATAAAATTAAAATTCAGAGTCTACGCCTTATATTTTTTTTTAAATCTGTATTTGAATGTAAAATTTGGGTCTTTTTTTGGGAAAACAATAAAAAGTCGATAAAAAAAAATCCACAGAGCATGAGGGGTGTTAAAGGGTCTGAAAGGCTAGTGGATGACTCCTTCAGTCGACCATTTCAATTTGGCACACGATGCACCAAACACCCTGTATATATAAATCTATGCACTATTAAGTATACATAAATATATTAAAATAATTAAGACAAGCAATGGGAAAACATTACCGTTGTGATGATACTGCCAGCTTCTTGCGAATGTGCTCGCGAACTTTAATTTTAAAGGATAATCGGTTGGTTGCCATCCTGATTTCCTGGGGAAGCGCATTCCACAGAGAGATAGACTGAACGAAAAAGGAAGAGTGAATGAAGTCTGTGCGGTGAGTGGGACATTGAAGAAGACGCTTGTGAGATGAACGTAAATTAGTACCCAGTTACTAGGTTGTGGAGGTCAGTTAGGCAGTAGCTCTATGTAAAATACTGGTATCTGCATCAGGTTAGACTGGAAGCCCACCCCAACAACATGGGAAAAGGCTATACTCCATTTGAAATAAGATTAGAAATTTAAATAAACTTTTATACAGTCGTCCGTTCAACCGATTTTGACTTCTATCCCATAGGCATAAGGATGGCATAAAAAGCAAAAACGTGGTTACAATACCAACTGTTTATTACAACTGCTATTTGTCATGCTACTAACGTAATAGAAGTCAAAATCGGTTGAACGGGCTGTAAAAAAGGTTTATTTAAATGTCTAATCTTATTTCAAACGGAGTTTAGGTAGATTGATTTATGCTTCATAGGTTTAAGAAATTCGTCTGCTCAACAACGCAAAATGAAAGAAATTGCGATCAATTGTCATTGTATGCGCGTTACCCAATTAGCAGAACTCTCATAATTACACAAACTCGTACAAATGGTATTGTTTTTCTAAATTGGGGACGGACGTAAGGCTTCGACGGGGTGACGTCATTGTGTGATGACGTAATAAACACATTGAACTGTGAGGATGGAATATTTCTTATATGGTGTATTTCTGGAACGTTTGCGTATATATTTTAATAGGGGTGATTCCTTATTCCTTAGGTCAGGGGTAGGGAAATTCGTGCCAGGGTTGTGGGTTTGTCCGAAAGGGATACCGTGGCCCTGGCACACAGGCAACTGAAGGAACACGTGTGGGTTTTAGTCAGTGAAAGTCTGCCATGCTCTTCCGGAGCGGGAGGGCCCCAGAGCGGGAGAAGTTATTTGAAAATATCCCACACAAAAAAAAAGATGTAGGGGGTATATTAAAAAAGAGGGTCTGAGCTCATAACCACATGACGCAAGTTAAAACTTACGACTGGAGCTGAATATACGCGATTCAACGCCGATTTACGCGATTTAGCACTGATTTACGCGGTTTAGCGCCGAGTATACGTGATTCAGCGTCGAGTATACAAGATTCAGCGCCGATTTACGCGATTTAGCGCCGAGTATATGTGATTCAGCGCCGAGTATACAAAATTCAGCGCCGATTTACGCGATTTAGCGCCGAGTATACGTGATTAGCGCCGAGTATACAAGATTCAGCACCGATTTACACGATTTAGCGCCGAGTATACGTGATTCAGCGACAAGTATACGCGATTCAGCGCTGATTTACGCGACTTTGCGCCGAGTATACGTGATTCAGTGCCGAGTTTACGTGATTCAGCGCCGAGTATACAAGATTCAGCGCCGATTTACGCGATTTAGCGCCGAGTATACGTTATTCAGCGCCGAGTATACGCGATTCAGTGCCGAGTATACGCGATTCAGCGCCGATTTTCGCGATTTAGCTCCGAGTATACGTGATTCAGCGCCGAGTATACAAGATTCAGCACCGATTTACGCGATTTAGCGCCCTGCATACGTGATCCTGCGCCGAGTATACGCGATTCAGCGCCGATAAACGCGATTTAGCGCCAAGCATACGTGATTCAGCGCCGAGTATACAAGATTCAGCACCGATTTACGCGATTCAGCGCCGAGTATACGCGATTCAGCGTAATCGACTTGAGCGTGACGGTTCAGTTTCGTTCACAGTTCAGGAAAGAGCGTTAAGTGCCCTAACTCCAAAAAAACATAGGCAGTCATGGAACTGCCGACAGAACTGGAAACTATGAACAAAACCGCTTCCTCAAAATACCATTTCAGACACCAATCTTACATGGCCTTCTCATGATCTGACTAAAATTATGTCAGGAACTCAGGACTTTAAACAAGGTCACAGCCTGAGAACTTGCTGTGAGTTTGTTTCGGCCTTCTCAGAGTAGTCAGAAAGTAAATGCCGACATCATCTAGTTTTTATTAAAATATGATTGACGTGTAAAAGCGTTTGTACAAACTACAAACTTCCTTACAGATTTATCATCATGTATTTGTTCCAATCGCGCGGTAAACACTGCTTGCGCGATACAGGATTTGAGTGACTTTTTTTTCTTCTATTATTCTGACAGTTTCTTTTTTCTATTATTTCAGGCGGCATGCCCCTTACTTCGGTCAGCCAGACTACAGAGTTTACGAACTCAACAAACGGTTACAACAGAGGACAGAGGTTGGTAACATTTCACTTTCTTTTCAAATGTACTATAGGCTCAAATGCACTATTCCACTGACGCGACGAGGAAGCGACTATACTCCATTTGAAATAAGATTAGACATTTAAATAAACTTATTTACAGTCCGTTCAACCGATTTTGACTTCTATTCCGTACGCATAAGGATGGCATTAAAATAAAAAACGTGGTTATTTTATTACAGCTGCCATTGGTCATGCCCCCAACGTAATAGAAGTCAAAATCGATTGAACGGACTGTAAAAAAGGTTTATTTAAATATCTAATCTTATTTCAAATGGAGTATAGGTATCGACGAGTTTCTCGCTCAAGAAACGTACTACAAACTTTGACTACAAAAGATTGTCGGTCCCGTGTAAGTAAAAGAAATACGTATCGCTAAAATTACAATTCGAAGTTAGTGACGTAAAATTATAGGTAGGAAGACTTTTTCGTACAAATATGCGGGCGGCGGGACCGCTTGGATCCCGGAAGCGTCAGACCCAGCGCACACCGCTGGAGGCGCGACGGAGAGCAATTGAAGACAACAATTGAATGTAAACCTTAACTACCTTGACATATGGTCAATATAAGAATAAATTCGCACGCGGTGCTCGGAGCGCCCTCAAGCTACTACAAGAGCATGCGCGCGACTGCTCCAGTCGCCGCCGTGCTGCTCTGCGCTTCGCCGCACTACCCCGCGCCCGGCTGGCTGGCGGTCAGATGCCTGGAGAGTTTTATGTCCCACTCCACTTCCATTACGAACGAGAGCGTGTTGTCGATCAGCACTAAATGACATGGGCGCGCTCGGAGTAGCTGCGCGCCGCCGCGCGTCTCTCCGCTCGAGGGTTCTCAAGTGCTCTTGGCGCCGCTCGGGGCCCGCGGAATCCGCCCGCGCGTTTCAAGGAAATACGCTCCGCCGCGCCTTCAGCGGTGTTCTGTGCGCTGGGCCTCAGTCGCTAGCTCGCGTGAACCATGGGATTGTCACCAACGAAAAAGTCTCTCTATATAATTTTATGTAATTTCATATCACTAAATTTGTAATGCAATTTTGGTTTCATTAGTTTATCGTCGACTGTTCACACCGACTGCGAGTGCGAGTACTCGTTTGTCGCTGCGGCAAAAGCTATCAAAGAGAGTACTCAAACTCAAACTCAAAGCATTTATTTCAATTAAACCATTGACGGGCAAGAAACTCCACGGACACTCTTTTAAATTAAAATATTGGTACAAAAAATTGGTTACATCATTCATATTGAAGTTAAACAGGTGAGAACGATGCAATACGTCAAACGCGTCCGTGATAAAAAGATAACAATTCAAAACTAAAATAATTAAAAATAAGCCGTGGCAGCTAAGAGATGACCAGTCCCAACTGACAGCGCCCGTTCACGAACATGACGCATGGATCAGCACCATTCAGCTCAACCATTTTGAAGGGAGCTAAATGATCCAACACACACGCCACCATCAGCGAGACATCTGAGTGAGCATGACATACTCTCAGCCGCCAGGGTACATTTAAGTCATTCGCTCAGCGACGCTCGCTTGCCGTACAGAACACTCGCTGTGAGACTCACGCTTGGTATTATACGCGTACCGACTAATTGCTCGTCGCCGTTGCGCACTCGCTGCTCGTTGCTCGCAAACTTGTTTATAGTTGCTAGCTGTAACTACTCGCTTCTCGTTAATCGCCGGCGGTAGGACAGGTGCCTAAGAGAGCCACAAACTAAAGTATATTAAGAGGGATCCATCAATGCTACCCGCGAGATTCAAATTTTCTTACGATTTTTGCAATTTGCAGGTCTGTGTCAGGTTGTATCTTGATTAAAATATGATTCGCGACTATAACAGATTATGTATTTACAGAATTATAATCATTAGACTCATTAATACATCTCTCTAAGTTAGGATTTGTTCCATTAAATGACTATCATGAAATCATGACATTGGGCAACAAATCTTATTTTTTTTTTTGGTAGAGTCAAGTGTTTCCCTGCAAGTTAAATGGTTGTTTTTAGATATATGAAAAAAGTTAAATGGTTGTTTTTAGATATATGAAAAAAAACATGGCAGTAATCTACATAAAGAAATTAAAAGGAAAACTATCACAGCTAAGTAGGCTTTACAAGTTAACGAGTAATAGTCGACCAACTTAAATTTGTAGTTGGAGAATTTATCGTGACGTATATCGATGTATGGGTGAACATGTTTTTCAACTACAATGTTAAGTTTGTTTTTGGGTTATATTCATCCCAACTACGGAGCCCTTCGCTTTGTCTGTGTAAAGAATAGCAACCTCCTATTTCTTCCCGTGGGTGTCGTAAAAGGCGACTAAGGGGCTTACTAGAGAATGGGCAGCAGCGTTCTCTATGCATTTTAACACCATACTGCGATCGCCAACCCGCCTGCCAAGCGTGGCGATTATGGCAACCCCCCCTTTTGGGGGACGCCTATGTCCAGCAGTGGACGTCTTTCGGCTGCATAGTGACGGAGCCCTTCATTGTGCGTGGTCCGACACGCACTTGGCCAGTTTTTGGGCAGTAAAGTTTTGAAGTACCAGGATACCATGAACTCACTGTGTAATTTATAAATTCCAGGACTCGGATAACCTGTGGTGGGACGCGTTCGCAACAGAATTCTTTGAAGACGATGCGACGCTGACCCTCACATTCTGTTTAGAAGATGGACCTAAGAGATACAGTGAGTACGCTTCGAACTTATACTCGCCTGGTACACTCGGGCGTTAAGGCGCTGACAAGAGGCAAATGATAAAAGTAGGCTTGTCTTAAACAAAAAAATAGCCAAATCTATATAGTTTGTGGTAGAAGAAAAAATATATCTTATTCTTGAACATTTTTCTCAGAACTTGGTTGTTACCAAAATACGTTTAGAAAAAAAAATCGATACCTACAAATTAACGGTAAACTAACCCTTTACTTTGAGTTTCAATCCAAAATATCTGTATTAAATATCAACGTACGGTCGGTATTTAATTAATAACGTTTTATTTGTATGCAGAACTTGGCTATTTTAGCAGTAGGTATTGAACATTTTGTGTGAAGTGATTTATCTGGTAATCTGTGCCTCCGCTGTCTGTCCGTCCGTCTGTCACAGTGCTGTATCTTTTGAACTGTGATAGGTAGGGTAGACACTTGAAATTTTCAGAGTGTGTACGGTCAGTGCTCTGCATTAACTGACCCCTCTTACAAAGAAGAAGAGGGGAAAAGGGGTCGGGTTGTACAGAGCACTGACTGTACTACTAAATAATAAAAATTAAAAATTAAAGAGGGTCCAACTTAAAGAAGGGACAAGAAGCGTTTAAAAAAATAAAATCGCTTAACGCGGCTAAAGAATTTTTCACATCAAAAATGTACTGATAAATATTGTACGTTGGTACCATTGATGTACTAAATAGGAAGATATGGTACTCGCTCCTCGATGTGGACCACATAAATTAGGGGAAAGAACACAATCGACCTACATTACTCTCGGTTTGCGGGGAATACCCGAATCGTATGTTTGTTTCCGAGTTGTTATGGGTACGTAACAGTGATAATTATTGCTATCTCGTTCCCGCTATAGCCCGCGTAATATTATGTCTCTCTATTTCGGTTGTCGAGCACATGACATGACCACGATATCGGGTCCATTTAATATTTACGTGATGTTAGAGAGTGGCCTATATTCCTATTTAATACATCAATGGTTGGTACGGAACCCTTCGTGTGCGATTCCGACTCGCAATTGTCCGCGTTTTTCTTTCCGTTTACTAATATTTATATGTTTTCTGTTTCCAGCGATAGGGAGGACGCTGATACCGCGGTACTTCCGGAGCATCTATGAGGGTGGCGTATCCGAACTGTATTACACGATGCGGCAGCCGAAGGAGTCCTTTCACAACACAAGCATTACCCTAGACTGCGATCATTGTACAATGGTGACGCATCATGGAAAGCCTATGTTCACTAAAGTAAGTGGCCATTTATATTGGGAAATAGTGATGGGTAACTCATCAATTGCATCTAAGGTTGAGGGAGTTAAATAAATATGGAGTGTCCAATAAATAACTTACCCTAGGGATAATAAATATAATTAAGTACTAAATAAAAATAAAAATAAATAAATAATGAATAATTTAAAAATAAAGGGTTTTTTAAATGTTAATAAATAAATAAATGTATATAATCTATAAAACAATAATTATAATTCTTAAATTCAATTATGTATTAAAAATACAGTTTAACTTAATATCAACCTAACCAATAATAAAATGTATCACATTAAACACCCAAGGTTCTTCCTCCTCTCTCCTACTTGATCTATGCTGTGCCCGACAGGGTCCATAATTGTGTCTAAAATAATTATTTCCTTACCAACTATATACATTATGGTACGCAATAAAGAATTGAGCATTGAGTACCTCACTTTATTTATGTATTAAAACTTTATGCACAAGTAAAAAAAACTACTGTACAAAGGCGGACTTAATGCCTGAGGCATTTTCTACCAGTCAACCTTAGGGTGAAGCAGAGACAAAACATGGTAGGTGCAACATGGGGATAGATAACTCGAAAAACAACAATATATACATAGATACTTTTAAACAAAATAAAAAGTGTCAGGAGAAATAACGATCAGCGCTGGGAAGATTCTGGCAACTTCTTACGAATATGTCCCATGTCTTCACTTTAAATGTTAACCGACTAGTTGCCATCCTGATGCTCAGAGGGAGCGCATTCCAAAGAAAAACCACCTGGACAAAGAGTGAAGAGAGACTTCTACGATGTCCTTCTCACCGCTCTGACAAGCGGTGAGAAGGACATCGTAGAAGACGATTGTTGGTGGAACGACTTTACCTCGTGAAATCCTCACGAGGTACCCCTCATTTGAGGGGAGGAATCGTACAACGGCGTATTCACCTCACGACTCGTGAGCCCGAACCGAACTCAGCCAAAGGTCCGAGGGACTAAGGCGGGCGGGCGCAACGATGACTCACGAGTACTCACGACTCTCCGTCTGATTTTTTTTCACAAACGATCATTTGACCTCACCTCGCTCATTCTCTAATATTCTCTATATAATTTTAAAGTTGGTTCATTCGCTCACTGAGCTCACTCAATCCTCACTCGCAACTCGCGAGTGCCGAACTCGGTCGCCTCACCCCTCGCCACGATTTGATATTGTCAGTGACAATTTTTGAGGACGCGTGATAGTGAGGTGGTTCAATGTTGAAATTTGAGTAACTCTTTCAATTTGTAATCACGAGTACCTCAAACTCGAGTACCTCATGAGTGAGGGACACATCACTATTATGGGAAATTTTTGTTTTCTTATAACTAGCTACTGCCCGCGGTTTCGTCCGCGTGGCTTTTTCTAAACATATTATATTATAAACCTACCTCTTGAATCATTTTATCTTTTTAAAAAAACCGCATCAAAATCTGTTGCGTAATTTTAAAGGCCAGGGGGCCTAAAATGGGCGCTTTGGCAGAATCTTATTATGATCTGCGTACAATTCATACATCCCGCAATTCATCTGTTTGACAGCTGCTATTTGACATTAGACTTCAGTACATATAGCAATTCTTCATTTGTGGACCATTTTACGAAACTCCATAAAAAACTGTTAAACAGATGAATTGAAATGAATTGTACGCAGATCATTATTATGATTCTGCCAAAGCGTCCATTTTAGGCCCCTGGTTGCTGGGACCTTTTAGCCAAGTCTTAATTTAGTTACAAAACTTGTTTAAATATTGATGAAAATAATTATATTCAATGCATGATGATGATATCCCCGCCCGCTCCCCTTGAGTTTCAGTAAAGATTCGGCACTTTATTGAGACCTCACGCGGACTTCTTAAGAGAACTTGAAGCGAAGTTGCACTGTTTTGATTCATTAGCCTACACTAATACACGTTCACAAACACTTAATGGTTAATAATCCACCATTATTACACATTAATATTCGGCTAAACACAAATTTTGGAAAGTAAAAGAAAACTGCTAAACAAGTCAAATCAAATAAAAAGTCATTTATTCAAACTAGGCTGAGACGCTTCACTTTCCCGCCAAGACGACCGTTTTAAAGATCTAAGCATACATAGGGACAGAGAGGAAGCGGGAAGCGACTTTGTTTTATAATATGTAGTGATTATTACCTACATAAAGAATTACATAAACTCACGACTCCTTCCCATGGGGTTAGGCAGAAACTATAGAACGCCACCTGCTACGCTCCTTACATACTCCTTTTGCTTCGCCTACGTTCGTATACATCTGGTCATACACGCACGCCGGTTGCGAGTACTACGCACCTGACCTTTCTGAAGAACATCACCAATTTGGTCACTATATGTCCTCCTAGGGCGTCCTCTCCCGGCGTTTCCACTCAATTCTGCCTTGGAAATACCTTTTGTTAGTCGCATTTCATTCATCCTCTCAACATGACCAAACCATCTAAGCATACTCTTTTAAATTTTTGTCACTAATCTTTTTTTAAACTGGACCGTTACCTTTTCACATAATGTTTCAGCTTATCATTAATATCACACCACACACTTATACACCCAAATTCACACTGGAAAGAGGCAACACTATTTTTTAAATACTGTTTCTTTAATATAATAACTTTATTTTTGTAATCAATGGATAGCTACTAACCCAACGCATGAATAAATTGGAAAAAAATAATAATAGACAGAGCCCTGGTTCCCATAACACAAGTTTAATCTTAGCTTGGGTGTTGGAGGTAATAATCAGTGATTTATGCAATTTTTAAAAACAATATTGTCATACTACGCACGGCTATACATTAAGGCGACGATAACCGACTTTTAATGATTTTATACTGAAGATCACGTCTAAACGAGTAGTGTTAATGATTTGAAAAAAATATATGTTAAATTAGAGCATTTTCTCAATAACTTAATATACGAATATTTTAGATTATGTTTATATTACATAGTGAAATTAATTTGTAAAGTTATTTCTAACGCGGATAAAGAACTGAGAATGGCACAAAATCTACCAAGCGTATTTTTCTGAAACCTTCACCAATTTAAACATAATTTAATCATTGATCTTTTAGTATACGCGTTTTATTAAAATACCTTTTGTTTTGTGTACTTATAATAACATAATAATGCGTCGAATTGGGGACAGCGCTCCTTGATGGGCGAGTCCTATTCCTGGCTGAACGTACGACGCGTTGCGTGAGCTCAGTACAGAACACGCAAGCTAACCACTCAAGGTCACTGACATATATCTGCCTCTTAAGCTATACATATCCAGTATACGCTGACCTCTCTTGTACTCCCGTACAAGAGAGGTCAGCGTATACTGGATCCTACAGAATGCGAGATCAGCTTATACTGGAAATGTATAGCTCTTTGTGTAAAGTATATTCTATTCACAGGTATGCACAGAAGGCCGTTTGATCCTGGAGTTCACGTTTGACGACCTCATGCGCATTAAGACGTGGCACCTGGCCGTGCGCGCGCACCGCGAGCTCATCCCGCGCGCCGCCGTGCACCCGCCCGACCACGCCGCGCTTGACGCGCTCGCAAAGAACATCACGCGCCAAGGCATCACCAACTCCACCCTCAACTATCTCAGGGTAAGTCCTTGCGCACATCTGGGAGTGGCGCGAGGAGGCGAAACGCCGGGGTGAAACTCCGCTGCCGCGAGAAATCACGGCACAGCGGACAGAGCTCCGGCGGGATCTCATGGCGGCATGGAGTGTGCGATTGCCGCAACCCAGCGCTGGGCACGCCACAATTGTGGCGATAAGTCCCCTCTTTGAGGAGTAGCTAGAGAGGCGCCACGGCGTCCTCACCTTCCGCGTGTCGCAGGCCCTCACCGGACATGGTTGTTTCGGGAGGTTCCTGTTCAGGATAAAGCGGGAGGAAACGCCCGGGTGTCACCACTGTGTGGATCGCCCGGAGGACACGGTGGACGTCTGCCCGGCTTGGGTGGAGCACCGCCGTGTGTGAGGACACGGCGATCGGCGGCGGCGAGCTCTGGCGTCCGGCCCTGGTTCGGGCCATGGTTCGGAGCGAGAGTGCATGGGAGACCGTCACCTCCTTCTGCGAAGCAGTAATGCTTGCGAAATAGGAGGCGGAACGCGTGAGGGAGAGGCAAGGTTCGCGCCCTCGCGCCCCTAGTCGCCGCAGGAGACGCCCCGGGCGTCGGGAGTCGCAAGCCGATTTCCGGCCACCGTAAGCGCGGGCTTGCGGACGGTGAGCGATGGGTAGCTCACCGTCCGATAAGGACCAGGCCCGGGTCGACGGCGTGTTGTATTCCACGCGCGCCTCAAAGAGTTGTCTGCAGCAACTGACGGGGTCCGCTAGGGCCAATGCCTGCCAGGGTTGCGAGTTTGTCCGAAAGGGATATCGTGGCCCTGGCAAACAGGCAAATGAAGGAATACGGGTGGGTTTTAGTCAGTAAAAGTCTGACACGCCCTCCCGCTCCGCCCAGAGCGAGAGTTATTTGATCATTTCCCAACCTAAAAAAAAAGGCTACAAGTCTAACCGGACGCAGCAGAATAGCCGTTGGTCCCTGCTGTCATTCGTGGATCTTTGTTATTTGATAATTTCCCACCCAAAAAAAAAAAATTGTAATTTATTGCAAAATATGAAGAAATTATTCATTTACTCAAAAATGAGTTGAGTAATCGAAAATAAATAAAAACTGGCAAAGTGCGATTCGGACTCGCGTACGAAAGGTTCCGTACCATTATCTATAAAAATGGCAAATTAAAAACACGATTTTTGTATGGGAGCCCCCCTTAAATATTTGTTTTTTTTAATTCAATTATTTATTTTTAAAGTGAATTATAGGGCGTCGCGACTATTCGCGCCAATTTGAACACTTCCATACAAGTTCTGCCCGAGCGAATTTTGTACCGCGACCCGCGCGGGATCCGCCTCAGTTTGGCCAGCGTTTTATAGTAAAGGCAATTCGATTGAACCTCCTATTAAATTGAATAGGTTTTTTTAAAAACCGAGGTACAGTAACCGTTCGTAAATATGGCAGTAAAATTTTAGGAAAGACCAGCTATGTAGAGCATCGTATCTGTCACTCATACCAGTACGACATTCTCATTCTAAAGCTCGATGTGTCATATTTTCGCCCGAGCATTGTAAAGTTGTTACTGAACAATTTTAAGAATTCCAGGATAGATAATTTGATACTGTCCATATCGATCGCGATTTGACTAGTTTGTCGAGCGATAATAGATCTTATTGCAAGGAGAATACAAAACAAATAGTAAGAACCGGGCTGTTTAATAAAATCGGACACATCGCAACTCAATTTCAACCTAGCTACTTGGCGATTTGTCAAAATACTCGCGGTATTACAAAATGAACCCTATTTCATAAGGACAAAGTTTATTTTGTAATAGCGTAATAATGAGAATACTTCGACAAATACTCCAAGCATTAGTGTGTACATTCAACAAAAGAACCAGTCAGGCTAAAATTGAAACAACACTTCGTATAACTCCGAACTGTAGGCCTAAAATGGACGCTTTGGCAGAATCATATTAGGATCTGCGTTCAATTCATACATCCCGCAATTCATCTGTTTGACAGCTGCTATTTGACATTAGACTTCAATAGAGCAATTCATAGTTTGTGGACCATTTTATGAAACTCCATACAAAACTGTCAAACAGATGTATTGCGGGATATGAATTGTACTTATGATTCTGCCAAAGCGTCCATTTTAGGCCCTCTGTTCTCGAAACGGTGAAGGAAAACATCGTAAGATAATCGACATGTCCAAGAACCAAAAATTCGAAGACATTGACATCCACCAATCCGCACTGGGCCCGCGTGGGTGGACTACGGCCCATTCCTCACAGAGAGAAGGCTCGAGTCTCATCGCTGATTATGTTTATAGTTGTGATCTTGTGACGAATTGCACTATTACCTAACAACTTCCCGGCATACGATACGCCCGGTTCCGTTTCTAGAAAAAGTGTACGCATACACGAAAATAAAGCACTTTCAAATGTCGAAAATAAGTTTCTCCATCTACTAATGAAATGCACAGCCAGATTTAATTAGCTCACTTAGAAAAAAAAAATCAGGAGGGTAGGAGTTATCTAGGCTCCTCACCCTAAGTTCGTATGTAAAGGTCTTAATTTCGCGATACAATAAAAATATATAAAAAGTGTACAACTAAATATTCTGTAAACATTTCAAGCGTCTACCTGTTGCCGTTATCAATATAGAGCAAAAAAATCACGTTTGTTGTATCCGTACCCAAAGGGTAAAACGGGAACCCTATTACTAAGGCTCCGCTGTCCGTCCGTCCGTCTGTCACCAGGCTGTATCTCATGAACCCTGATAGTTAGACATTTGAAATTTTCACAGATGATGTATTTCATTTGCCGCTAAAACAACAAATACTAAAAAACCGAATAAAAAGAATATTTAAGGGGGCTTCCATAGAACAAACGTGATTTTTTTGCCGTTTTTATAGATAATGGTACGGAACCCTTCGTGCTCGAGTCCGACTCGCACTTGGTGTGACTGAGACAGTGTGACTGAGTTTTTATCGGATTATTTTTTTTTTGCTGAAATGCTCTATTATTGGTAGATTTGTCTTTGGGTAGACTTTAATAATATAAATGTTTGCATGCCAAATGGTGAAATATGGCTGACCTTTAATGTATCTTGTCACCTATTACCCACAGTCCGTTAGTCCGTTTGGTTGCGGACGTAAAGAATAGCACCATCCCATTTCTTCCCGTGGGTGTCGTAAAAGGCGACTAAGGGACTTACTAGAGAATGGGCAGCAGCGTTCTCTATGTATTTTAACACCATACTGCGATCGCCAACCCGCCTGCCAAGCGTGGCGATTATGGCAAACCCTCCCTTTAGGGGAGGTCTATGTCCAGCAGTGCACATATTTCGGCTGAAATTATTACCCATATTTGCAAAATAAATGTTTTTTGTTTGTGTTCTGTCTTTGCGTCACATTTATCACAAATAAACGTGTTTTCTTTCTTTAAGTAAATAATGTTACTAAACAACTGTTTCTCCTGTTCCAGTTATGCGTGATCCTGGAGCCGATGCAGGAGTTAATGTCTCGACACAAGGCGTACGCGCTGTCGCCGCGAGATTGCCTCAAGACCACGCTGTTCCAGAAGTGGCAGCGGATGGTAGCGCCTCCTGGTGAGTACCCGACCATAGGGAAACATGGAAAATATTTATTCATACAGTCAAGTTAAATAAGCTAGCAAAACTGCAGACGTGATGGGTAGAGATAAACTACGATAACATGGCGCGCCCCTCCAAATTACTGTTTCAATGAGTGTAGTCACATCCTTACGAATGAGTTTGTATGTAATTGTATTCATAGTTTTTGTTCAATCATTACTCGTAATATCTCACTTATTACCAGATTTGTTGGTCAACTAATCATAACTAGCCGATCGCGCAACACAACGCACGTGTCGTTTTCATAGAGTACGTCAGTGCAGCGCCATACTAATAATAACGAGCGATTAATGACGCCACTAGTCGAGCAACAAATCCGTGGATGTTTTTGTTTGACGGTCGTCTCATTACGCACACACATGTGTCCTGTTGGTGGTGCTTTGTAAATACTTTCAAACGTTTTTAATTTTGGAGGGGCGTGCCATATTATCGTAGTTAATCTCTATCGTTATCTTAACACATTATTTACTTAACAATAGACGGGACATAGCGAACAAAATTGTAATCCGATACATTTGTCCTAGTGGGCAAAAGTCGCTCAGTCCAGTGTGGTACGCCTGCATCTCAAGTCGCATTCGTGACCACAAAACAAAAATATTTTCTAAGGAAATATGCCGAGTAAATCATGTTATGGTAAAACGACTGGACTTGTCTACGGAGTTTCGCTAGCTCATTAATATCAGCCTGTATATACTTTATTGTACAGACGCCAGCAGGTCAAGCTACCCAAAACTGACAAATTTACCCAACCAACCTTGAATCTTATGCTGTAGGGATAAAGTTGAAAATCTATTAAAGAGATTGTACAGATTATCGTAGCTTGATGTGCTGGCGTCTTCAAGAACACTAGAAAAATACATTACAAACAATATGAATGAATAAATATGCAAATATTACGTAAGCACCAGAGGGGAGTGGGGGGTGGTCTTTGCTTTGCTTATTTTTGATGACATGGGGGACGAGGGGGGTCTGGCTGGTGATTATGTCAGCAATATTTACTTTTTCTGATTTTTCTGCGAAATTTAGTAAATTCTGATTTGAACAAATATGGCAACTCTACTTGACTATGCTCGAAAGCGAAAAGCATGTTCAGGGATTCCCCAAAATAATTGATATTGCTTACTCGCTCGGTGTTTTATGGTTAAGTTAGAAAGAACCGAAGTACTTATTTGTAGTCACAGGACTTGAAAGATCATCTCAGGGTGTCAGTTTTCCTGCCAGGGTTGCGAGTTTGTCCGAAAGGGCGGGACGATATTCCCGCCCCGGCACACAGGTGGGAAAGGAACACGGGTGGGTTTTAGTCAGTAAAAGTCTGACACGCCCTCCCGCTCAGCCCAGAGCGGGAGAAGTTATTTGATAATTTCCCACCCAAAAAAAAAGGGTGTCAGTTTTTCCGATACATTGTTTGATACTTATAATTTGAAAAGTATTTGACCAAGATTTTTTTATATATTTTTCTGATAGCTGTCACGAGTTTGCATATCACCCGTTCTTGAATTTGATTTCTGGGACACCCTGTATATTGCGAGCCTTTCCACTAAACTTCATACACTGTATGTACGCATTACTTGCTTCATGCTCTTCAGTTACAATAATTTTAAAATATCATTCTCCCTTTATAAATATTTATTTTAATTTTTGTTGTCTAATAATAAAATTTAAAATAATTAAAATTAATATACTTAATGTATAGATTAATGTAATATTACAATACACCGTGGCATTTTAATCGTCTTACAACGGCAGCCCACTTTATGTATCCATCCAATGACTACTAATCATACATAAAAAAAAATATATGACGCATGACGTAGTTTGAAACAACCTGTTACGAGCCTTGCGTTCCAAGGATGGCGCGGATTGGAGTGCAAGGCTCGCACCGCGCTCATAACAGGGTGTTTCAAACTACATCATGCGTCATAATGTTTTTTTTATTCAAATGTTTATAAAAGAAAAAATCTTTTATGAATGATTATTGGATACATGAAGAGGGCTTCCGTTTTAAGACGATTAAAATGCCACGGTGTATACAACATTAGTTTTTGTTTATACTAAACCCGAAAAGGGGTCATTGTACTCATCATTTTGAACAACTTTTTCTATGGGACCAACCTTGAAATCGCGAAATAAAAATCAGCTGTTCCATACATTTTGTCGATTTAAGTGAACACATATGTAGGGAACAGCAGATTTTTTTTTCGCGATTTCACACTTGGGCCCATAGAAAAAATTGTTCAAAATGATGAGTACAATGACCTCTTTTCGGGTTTAGTATAAACAAAAACTAATGCTGTATATTACTATAATTTAATTTTTAAATAATTTGCATACGTTAACCGTTGTCCCGTAGCAGTACCACAAACAAAACTGAAATATTTTAAGGATGCGCTTAGGTAGCCCGTGAAATTCAGATTCTCTTGGGCTACCCTGGCGCTTTCACCTCAAGTTGTGATGATGTACTAAGCCCCCCCTCCCCCCACAGAGTCGCAGCGGCCGGCCAGCAAGCGCCGCAAGCGCAAGGGCTCGGCGGGCCCCAACGCCGCGCCGCCCGCGCCCGCCAAGAAACGATCTCCCGGACCCAACTTCAGTTTAGCGTCGCAGGTACTGTTACTTAACCTATTACATCTATACAAAGAAATAAAATTTAAGGGTCTCTTTGTAATGTCCCAATAATAGCTTTTTCTCAAACATGCTTGGAAATTCGAGCATTATTTTGACAACCTTCTTCGAGATAAATCGAAATTGCTGTACTGGCCAAATACATGCGAGCAGCGGCCACCAAAAGTCATATGAAAATCCATGTGTCGTAGTTTAGCGGCCAAATAAATTACAATAGTAAACTCTTAACTATCGTGTAATTTAAAAATGGAACGATCTTTTACTCCGAAACATGTAAATCGAAATTGCTGTACTGGCCAAATACATGCGAGCAGCGGCCACCAAAAGTTGTATGAAAATCCATGTGTCGTGGTTTAGCGGCCAAATGAATTACATAGTAAACGTTTAACTATCGTGTAATTTAAAAATGGAACGATCTTTTACTCCGAAACATGGCAACCAAGGAGGTAACTTATCAAAGGTTTTATTTAAATTTCGAACTGGCTTGCAACTAGAAAGCTGTATATTGCAAAAAATAAACACATTGGCGCGTGAAAAATTAACGTTGTTCGTCATAGAATCTGGAAGTTATAAATAATTTACTTTCCCTGCATTCTTTTGAGAAAAGCACTATACGGATATGCCTCGGCGGAAATGGCAATTACCTGTCTCGTATTAGTGAAACTCATACTCGACCTGCAATTGCCTATTTCACGGCCTTTGCAATAATGTACTATTTACCATTACCTTTAGTTGCGTTACCTGTAAATGTCAGGCAATTGCCCGACATTTACAATAATAATTATTATTATTACGTACGCGCCAATGAACATGCAGCAGCTAGTGACGTAACTAAATATGTATGTTCATCTCTTTCTAACAACAGATATCGGTATAGGTCTTTCCTTTTCTTCACGCGCTGTATGATTGTATGCAAGTATATAGACTACAATCATGGCTTGCGCTGTTTTTGAGTGCACTAATGTTCGTTTATGACGCGTCTATTTATAATACGTCATTGCTATTTACTAAATGCATAATTATGAAAGTATACAACATGTCCAACATGTAGGGGGTCATTGTACTCATCATCATGTAAACTTTTATTAAGAGACCAAACCTGAAATCACGAAAAAAAATACCCCCCCTACATTTATGCTCGATGTTCGACGTTCATTCCCGGACATGTTGTATACGGTACTTAAAACGGCTCGGCCTCATCCAATGACGTATTATAAATAGACGCGTCATACACGAACATTAGTGCACTTAAAAACAGCGTAAGCCATAAATTTAGCTACATACTTGCGTACAATCATACAGTGCGCGAAGAAAAGGATAGACCTATCCAATAACTGTTGTTAGAAAGAGATGAACATACATATTTAGTTACGTCACTAGCTGCTGCATGTTCATTGGCGCGTACGCGTCGGTCGCAGCAGTCAGAATAAATGGCTGACTGGCTGTACACACGGCTACACATCAAGCTATACATTTCCAGTTTACGCTGACTTCTCATTGTAAGGAAATCCTAAACAATGCGAGATCAGCTTAAACTGGAAATGTATAGCTTGATCTGTAGCCGTGCGTACAAGTACAAAACTAAACAACGTTTTCTTAAACTGGAAATGTATAGCTTGATCTGTAGCCGTGCGTACAAGTACAAAACTAAACAACGTTTTCTTAAAATAAATAAATACATTAAGTACTTATGCATGAAATGAGACGGTTTTCTGTACTCCCACAGTAGCAGTGTAATATGTACATCGTGTATAGAGACACGGGAAGGCATTTTCTTCACAAATAATTGCTGAGAATTGCGAGTGATTGTGACTTGTAGGCGCGTCACTGGATGGTGCGCGACTAATTTCATGTCAGGCGATTGCCTGGTATTTACTTTGCCAATATTGAGCTCGGGAACGCATCCAAAGGTAATACATCATTGGCCTCATCTAGTTTTATTTTTGAAGTATAAAAGTGATTTTTGAAATGAAAACATCTTTAGCCGCGTCGCGTTGAGCGATATTTGATAGGCAAAATGTATGGGCCGCGTCACCGACATGCTAGTGTGACGTGATTCGCCAGACTAGCGGCTTGTGTACATGTATACAGGGGTGATATTTGAGACGGGGCAGCAAACCTTAATTGTTGTAGCTACAGGAAAACGGTCTTAGGGGAATGCCCTTCACTTTTTGAGACATATTGATCTGCATACATACAATGTAACAAAAACCCTGTTGTTCCTTCTACCTACGTTTTAAGAATCGGTATACATACGTAATAAAGCAAGTCTTTTATAAAAACGGGTCAACAAAAATAATTAAAATACATATTTAATTATTAATATTTGTAATGCTTAACTGATTTCTTACCTCTTTAGTTCTTTGATTTTGACTTCTCGACTAGACAATTCTTAATTCTTTTTAATTATAACTCCACCAATGTTGTGCTTGTAGGTTAATGTATAAGTGCTTAAAAGGAACAACAGGGTTTTTGTTACATACTGTAGATTGCTCCGTGTGGTGCCGGACGTAAAGAATAGCATCATCCCATTTCTTCCCGTGGGTGTCGTAAAAGGCGACTAAGGGACTTACTAGAGAATGGGCAGCAGCGCTCTCAATGCATTTTAACACCATACTGCGATCGCCAACCCGCCTGTAAAGCGTGGCGATTATAGCAACCTCCTCGCCTATGTCCATCAGTGGACGTCTTTCGGCCGGAAAGACGATGATGACATACATTAAACAAAAAAAAATGGTACAAAATATGGTCAGCAAGAAAATGGGCAGTTTTCGCAAAAACTTTTTTTGCCAATCGATTCCGTTTCTTATAAGGATCAAAAAGTTTTATCGGACCGACTGAGGTTTCAGTACTAGAAAAGTCAGAAATCGCAAAAAAAAAATCCCATACATTTCGTAGGAAATGAGACTCCAAATTACTTTTTTACGATGGATAGACCGACCGAAAACAATCCAGCCTTATTTTGTGCTCACTCTCTATGTGTATAAGTCACTGTTTAAATAATAAGAAAATATTGTATCGAAATAGTAGTTTGAAAAGTGTTTAATCAGCGATATGTATGGAGAATTTTAAAGAAGTTGCTTTTTTCATACTAACATTTTCTTAATTTATTTATCAACCATGAATACTAATGTTTTAAAACTTTTATGCACCAATGTTTCAAAACTAAGATAACGTTATGCCACTTAGATTAAGCGCTAGCGCAAGCGCTTTTGGCTAAGTTAGAACAAATAGTAGTCATTTCTGCTAACAAAATGAGGAGTCATTTTTAAGGTATTTTTTATGTTTAGAAAACTATAAGAAATAAGGTTTTTTTACTACTGGTACGAGTAGTTGTCTATGGTCATTATTCGATATAATACCAAGAAATTGATGAATATTTTAAATCGAGTGTGGAAGTGACGAGGTTCTCTGTTTGTGAAAAAAAAAACGCCAATTTCATAGGTCTCTGAATCTTTAGATTTTTCCTTTAAACCTATGTTATCGTTGAACAGAAGATATTTCTTGTAGTATTGAACAACGTTTATTTCGTGTAAAATTATAATAAACAATAATCTATTCTATGAAGGCGACGATAACCGACTTTTAATGATTTTATACTGAATGAAGATCACGTCAAAACGAGTAGTGTTAATGATTTGAAAAAATATAATTATGTTAAATTAGAGCATTTTCTCAATCATTTAATATGTCAATATTTTAGATTATGTTTATATTACATAGTGAAATTAATTTGTAAAGTTATTTCTAACGCGGATAAAAAACTGAGAATGGCGTAAAATCTACCAAGCGTATTTTTCTGAACTTTCACCAATTTAAAGATAATTTAATTATTGATCGTTTAGTATACGCGATTTATTAAAATACCTTTTTTTGTGTGTATAATAAATTAATATTGCGTCAAATTGGGGACAGCGCTCCTTGATGGGCGAGTCCTATTACTGGCTGAACGTACGACGTGTTGCATGAGCTCCATACAGAACACGCAAGCTAACCACTCAAGGTCACTGGCATATATCTCCTTCTTAATTTTGTTAATTGTCCCCAGGACGTGATGGTAGTCGGCGAACCATCGTTAATGGGCGGTGAGTTCGGCGACGAAGACGAACGCCTTATCACCCGCTTAGAGAACACGCAGTACGAGGGCGCCGACGACTGGAGCGCGCCCCCCCCCGCCTCGCCCGCCAAGACTCCGCCCAACCACTGACACACTGACCACGTCACCCGCTGACTGTATCACCAAACCAAACTCCTAATACATAAATAAAACAACCTCAGTGAAGTCTCCTTTTCCAGTTATTTTCCCTCTGATTGTGCATCGCTGCCAAAAATACAGTGATCTTGCTACGGGCCGAGCACGTGCGTGTGACAAGACATGATAAATTATGTCTTGTCAATTTGTACTAGCATTTTAAGACAAAACGGTTTTATCGCTCAAACTGTGATAAAATGTGGGACTCAAGTCATGTCACAGTAGGCCGTGCTTGCCCCGCTGAGCGAAGGTTGGGTTTGTGCCAACAGTCTGGAAAAATCATAATGATCTTTATGATCGTTAAAATAAGGTTGCTATTGGCTTGATGCTTTCAGAGGTAAAATAACTTTGAAACGATTGTAATGTCAACAGAGACTTAGAAAATGTTATAGTGCACAAGTGTGTGCAAACACAGGTGTATAATTCTTCCACTTCTACGCAGCCACTTCCCAAGGGTTCAGCTTCAGGATGTAACTGAAAACCAGTATTTTACATGGAGCAACTATCTATGTCCTCTACAATCCAGTTACTGGGTAACACGATTCCAAGCGGTAAGACTGGCAACCGCTTAAATAAATTAATAAAAAAAAAATTGAGCTAATTTCATCAGAGACTAGCCAAGTATAGTGTGAAAAGGAGCTTTTGACTTCTGAATGACATTGACAGGGGGGTAAACATTTGTGACATTGCAACTGTCAAAATGTATTGACAAAACAAGATTGGCCACGCGACGTATCCTTGTAGCGTTGTACACAGGAGATGTTAAATGCACAAGTGTGAGTGCAAACAGATGTAATATAAATTATACAGACATAATTACACAATTTACCTTATTGTACATAGAACGTAAATAAAATTGATTGTTATAAAACAGGAATCTAAATGACGGAATGGCGATTTCTGTTACACAAAATAAGATAGTATGCACAACAGAGTCAAAATAGTTTGGCTGTCAACAAAAAAACGTTTTTTTTACGAGCCTGCGCGCCATCATTGTTTTAAAAGTCTCTGTGCACAGCCTAATAAGTCCATTCTAAAATATTATAGGTTTTTACCCGACTGCGGCGAAGCCCAGAAAACGGGTAATGTTTTAACCTGTTTGGATGTATACTTTCAGAAATTTAGAATGAATAATAGCGGGTTAGGTCTTCGTGCTGGCGTGCGAATGGTCTCGGGTCGGAATCCCATCTTTAAGGGTTCCAATGAAGGGACTAGCAGAGCTGAGCGTAGAAGTGCAGGATTCGACCAATCACCAACAAGAGAATTTGAGCCACTGTGATTGGTCGATTCCTGCACGTCACCACTCTGCTCGCCTCAGTGGAAACGAACTCAAAAACACTCCTAGTATGAGAAGGTCTCCTATAATTAAATATTAGCATCGTGAAATTTTGACCGTATTTGCCATGTTATGGCGATTCCATTTTGCAATTAAGTTTAAATAAATCACAGAGCACGGAGAGGCTTCCGCGGCTACTGCTAAAGACGTCATTGTCAACACTTTCCCAACAAACCAAGCGTGTCACCGTTAAGACCCTGACAACAGCTAAACCGCGGTCACTATCAGACTGCTTTACAAAAGAAAGAGAAGTGCGATGACACAACGCTTGTAATTTATTGCGAATTATGAAGTAATTATCTATTTACTCAAAAATGAGTTAAGTAATCGAAAATAAAAACAACCAAGTTCTGCATACTAATACGTTATTAATTAAATACCAACCGTACGTTGATATTTAATATCGAAGATGACAGAAATTATAATAATATTTTTTTTTATTCACAATACATACACTTTGACAATAACACAGAAGGGTAAACAGACTTGAGTAAAATTACACAATGAATGGATACAAAAGGTGGTTAGTGAGCTCATCGTTCAGCCACGATTTATTTTAGTATTATTTTCTCGCCGATTCCTTGCTCTGTGAAATAAATTAAATTATTTAAATCGACCGTCCAAATCACTGGTTCGTTCAACTTTGATTTTATTTTATTGTACTGAGTTTGCTTATTAGAAATTGTTACATTTTTGTATTTATATACACAATGATTACACCGCGCCATTTTTATCGTCTTACGATGGCGGCTATGTTAATTAATGAAATGAATGAATGAAAACGTTAATTTGTAAAAAACACATAAATATTTTAATTCATTCATTCTGCCCATAACCCAATTTATTTGGAGTAATAATTTATACAGACAGAATATTATTTTTTTAGAAATATTTTTTCCTACTAATATTATAAATGTGAAAGTTTGTAGTTTGTCATTCAATCACGCAAAAACGGCTGAATGGATTTGGATGAAATTTGGCACACATGTAGTTTATAACCTGGATTAATACGTAGGACACTTTTTATCTCGGTAAATGACATAGCTCATTGACATCCACGCGGGTAAAAACTAATAAAATTATAATCGAGAAAAAAGTAAGATAATAAAAAAGGCACGGTTGTACAGAGATATTAATATCGTATTATTATAGAATTAAATTAAATTAATAGTACTGTTTCTATGATGTATTGTCATTATTCAGTGTTAAAAGTATTTTTATTATTTAGTTATGGAGAACATACATTATTTATATTTTTATTAAATTGCGCAATTCTAGGCAACTCCTGAAGAATCTACAATATTAGTTTTTCCTTCCAAATTGGCTGGTGTTGCCGAAATGTCATGTTGACAAAAATTGCCAAGCACTGCTCAATTAATTGCCCGTGTTAACTGGACTGATCTTTTAGCGCGTGGCCAAAATCTGAACTAACGCCGCCATCTTGCTTTTTAAAATTTCTGTGACAATTTCACAAACGTTTAATAACAATGCCCTACTGTCATTTGGGCGCCATATCCGTGTAGCACTTCCAGATACGCAGCCGAAGTGAGCCAAAGTGGGTGGCATAGTGCAGCAAACATAACTGTCACTAGTGAAAAAAAAATCAGATCTTGTCAATTGTCGTACTTTCTTTAGTTCCAATTAAATCCACCGGGCTAGATAAGCCTGCTGCTGGCTGCTGTATATCTGTGAACGATATTCAGTCATTTTGATTTTAAGTCGTTCATAAGAGCTACACTGATACACTTTCGATGCTGACATAATCACCATCCAGACCCCCCTCGTCCCCATGTCATCAAAAATAAGCAAAGCAAAGACCCCCCCACTCCCCTCTGGTGCTTACGTAATATTTGCATATTTTTTCATTCATATTGTATTTTTCTAATGTACAAGACGCCAGCACATCAAGCTACTACAATCCGTCAAATCTAATAGATTTCCAACTTTATTCTTACAGCATAAGGTTCAAGGTTGATTAGGAACATTTGACAGTTTCGGGTAGCGAGACCTGCTGGCGTCTGTACATAGAATGCATACTAATGACCCTTGGCGCGCTCAAATGACGTTGACAGGGCACTGTCGGTAAACATTTGTGCTTTTTGCATTTGTGCCAAAAAACAAGATGGCCGCGTTAGTACTGATTTTGGCCACGTGACAAAATAACTTGTAGAGCTGTATATTACATTGGGACACCAAAGGGGTGCAACTATGATCGCGCTGCCTGACTGATGAAATACTTATCCTGTAAACATATCGCTGGCAGCCAGCGTGACCATGGTTGCTAAACCAGCGGGGTAATTGTGTCACACATACATGCCTTTCATTTCGAAAACTCAACAACATTCACTGCGTGATCTACGTTGTCGAACAGACTTCTTCAAACCTAAGTAGCAATGGATTAAAATCTCAAAATCCGTCGGGATTGTTAGTGTGCAGGGTGTTCCAGTGTAATACTGCTCTAAAAGTCTTTCTGCCGCTACAATACACCTTAAAACTGACAAGGACAGCATGACAATGAACGGGCGACTCAAGCGAACAGTCAATTTTTCACGGTAGCTTTATAGATTCTTGATCAAATGTACTAGGACACCATAAAAACAAAGAGGTATTAGATATATTGTTTGTAAATGTGAATATTGTGAAAAGCGGTTGGTATGAAGTCAGCGCGGCTGTTCTAACGGCTCTCGGATTATTGAACGGGCACACATGGATTATGTCAACAAAATATAAATAAATCAATAAATATAGGCCTTTACGGATAAATTATCATTATGACTTTTAATTTTTTTTCCTCTCCTACAGAATAGAATACTTTTTATTGTTCACCATAAAAAATACAGATACAAATGTAGATAGTGACACAAATAGATTACGCACCTGTAGATTCCTGTTGATCCCTTAATACCTGAAATACCTACTGCTAATTAACATTAACCTGTTCAGGCGCGGTTCACTTTCAACTGTTTCCCGCCATTCGTGGATGTGTCAGTTGACATTAGTGACAGCTACCCATAGCTACCTCACTCCCACTTCAATTTTTACGGGAGCCGCATCATAGATATAGCGACAAACACGCCGCGCGGGTGAGTGGCACCTGACACCAAATTTTACAAACACGCTATGTGTTTCAGTGGCACTGAAAGTGTTACGGGCTGCCCGGCAACGCAACTTTCGGACATATTGTATGAACCATCGCGCACTACAGGCGGACTGCAGCGCGCTTTTTAGCGTTCCGTACCTCAAAAGGAAACAAGGAACCCTTATAGGATCACTCGTGTGTCTGTCTATCCGTTCGTCACAGCTGATTTGCTCCGAATCTACTAGATCGATTAAGTTAAAATTTGGTACACTATATGAACTTCTGTGACCCAAACACGGACATGTTACGTAAATAAATTAGTTTTGAATATAGAGGTCATTTTTGGGGAGAAAATTAGAAAATAAAAGTTTTGTTAACTGTACCGTGTGAAAGGATTTGTTTTAAGGATTGTATATATATATATACACGTTTTATAATAAATACTTTTGTAATTATTTAAGAAAATACATGAAAAATTACCATCTAATTACCCCCCTTATCTCCGAAACTACCGAGCCTAAAATTTTGATAAAAATACAGAAAACAGTTCATTACTTATAGATTACAGGAAAGCCTGTAAGAAGTCTGTGATCTTGATGAAATAACATGGTAAATCAATCAATATTGTGCGTACAAACTTACATTTGCAGTTGGAATGTATGGGGATCATGTTTTTCAACTACAATGTTATGTTTGTTCTTGGGATAAATTCATCCCAACTACGGAACCCTTCATTTTGCGTGGTCCGACACTTGGCCGGTTTTTTTTATTGATGTCAAACATCTATAGCCGCATGTAAAACCGATTGCTGGCGGGGCGACGAGTCGACGCGTTGTTACTATAAAGTCTATAATTAATAGGTAGTAGTGTGTGAATAATTACGATGTTTCACACCTGCCAGGCGTCCCGTGACGGCTCAATTTTTTTATATTAGAATGCAATGCAGATGTAATATGCGCTTGCCTTTACATAGCATTATCTGCAATATCAGTCTGTAGGTAATGCATAATACTGAGAATCAAGTTAGGGGGATGCGCTAAGGTAGTTCGCGAAATTCAATTATTATTAATGACTTTAATTCTAATAAATGTTTGATACGGTCCCGAATCCATACCAGACCATCATACAACCGGATACTGACCTGCAAATTGCAAAAAACTAAAGAAAATTTAAATTTCGCGGGCTACTGTATCCTAAGACTTTTGAAAAGTGAATTCTTGTCGGTGCGAACGTGAAAGGCCATTACAACTGGCCCCCACTGTTTCATAACAAGTGGACCATAGAGTCACAGAAATTGGACGGGTTTGGAGAGTACAGGACACAAAATAAATAATTATAAAGTCCATTTCACGAAAGAAGTCCCGCGGAATTAAGTGGAACTAATTATTATTATACAAGTTAGCAATGCCTGCAGCGCCACGTCGCGCCTCGTCTGCGGGACTTCTTTCGTGAAATGGACTTTACAAAAGCTTCTAGTGAACCTGAAACTTTTGATAAAAGGACTCTTTTAGACGTATGCATTCATTGTTTTAATCACAGTTTTTAATCACGAACGCAACTGAAAGGCCAAAAACATAAACTTGGCATTTTCGTCACACGTCATCGCTGACGTTTGGAAAGTGCGTTCGGAACAATATAACGAATAAAATTCGACCTCACTTTGCATAAAACCTAACTTAGTGCAATTTAATTTGAAAACAATAAAATATCATAGAACTTAAATCAACTTAGAAACAACAGATATTTTTTATAAATTTCATAAATGGTTACTTTATTTATATCTTATTACCATAATTTTAATCAAAATAATCGCGGTTCCTTTCACTAAAGAAACCCGATCCGAAGAACTTTTCGAACGCCACATTAAGAACGAAGTACGTGGAGCCGGAACGAGTGCTGTTATAGTGTTATTGCTGAAACTGTATTTTAAAATATTAAATTAGCTTCAACAAGTCACAATTTGTTAGTAATTGAGCAAAATGGTCACAAAATACGCGATCTGTTTGTTGGCTATTGCGTCTGTCGCATTTGCGCAGGGCTGCACAAACCCACAAGTCGAGGCTTCGTCTTTCACGAGCTTAGATGCAACAGTAGTAACACATATAGCGTATATTACCGAATTTACGCTAAAATGCGACAACCCTCTGCCTGAAAACTACGCATTGTACGCCGAGGTTGAAGGAAAGCCGCTGACTGCTGCCCGTGTCGGCGATAATAGATATCAGGTAAGCATAACCTTTTTGGTATATTTTTGGCTTTCTAAGACTTGTGCCCAATGCTGGTGACGCTGGCAAATTTTTCGTATACCTTCTGAATTTATGTGATAGGTTCGGGGCGCTTAATTTCGTATAGAAAGTTACGAAATCGTAAGTAAGTGTCCATCTGTGCTCAGTGAAGGGTTTCGGGTTATCTATTGTATTTTTATGTAATGTTATTAATAAGCCATACTGAAAGTAATAAGTATAAGTTAGACGAATACAGACACCGTCTACATCCACTTGTCTCAAGTGAAGTCACATACAATTATTTATTAAACACTCATAATTATTTACATTGTTCACCAGCTTATTCTTGCTTATGGCGATACCAAAATAAATTGGGGTCTTTTTCGTAACCATTTATTTCACTAATAGAGCATGTATGGATTTAATTTTTGGATATAATTTTTATTGACTACTTATTTGATTAATACTCTGACTGAAGGAAAATGCAATTGGTTCAATTTCCTCGATAGAATTTAATTCCGAAAAGACCTCTAGTTTTTTGTATTTTTTTCTGAAATTTCAAAATCCTAGTAATTTCATTGCAAAATTGCATCCAAAATGTGTGTATTCGGTAATTGAAAACTGGCTGAAACACAACCCAGTTACTGGGTAACACAATACCCTTTGGTAAGACTGGTTGTCGAATTTTGTGGGCTTCTGAATACCCATAATGATTGCAAAGATCTATGCCAGGAGCAATGGCTTAACATGCTTTACAAGGCATGAAGAGGTCTTGATATGTAATGGATAGTCACCCATCCGTGAACTGACCTGAACCTTCGACCCTGTTAAAATTTAGACCCAAGGCCCTCGCCATGCCTACTTAGCATAGGTACTCCTTTTGTTTCACAATGAGATTTTAAGCTGCATCAAATGAAATAAATTGAGCCCAGACCATTCTGTCTCGTTACTTACTAACCATTCTGTCTCGTTAGGAAACAAGTTATAAATTTGATCTAAGCTTAAATCTTTGAGCCAGTATTTGTATTTTGACTGAGGTTCAGTTCTTAATACAAAATAAGTTCTGCGAAGCAGTAATGCTTGCGAAGGAGGAGGCGGAACGCGTGAGGGTGAGGCAAGGTTCGCGGGTGAGGCGGTAAGCTACACTTACCGCGGTTGGTCCGTGGATGGGTGATCTTAACATACCGAGACTCCTCCGTGCCTCGGAAAACACGTTGAGCTGTTGGTCCCGGCTGTCATTCGTGGATCTTTGAAAGTTGTTACGGGTCGTCAGAAGCCCAAAAGTCTGACAACCAGACCTATCAAGGAGTATCTTATTATCAACCCAGTTACTAGGTTGTGTAGGTCAGATGGGCAGTCACTCCATGTAAAATACTGGTATTCAGTTGGATCCGGTTAGACTGGAAGGCGACCCCAACATAGTTGGGAAAAGGCTGGCAGATTGATTAATTGATTGACTTACTTAATAAAAGGCTGGCAGATTGATTAATTGATTGACTTACTTAATAAAAGGCTGGCAGATTGATTAATTGATTGACTTACTTAATAAAAGGCTGGCAGATTGATTAATTGATTGACTTACTTAATAAAAGGCTGGCAAATAAATGAATTGATTGACTTACTTAATAAAAGTCTTAAATTCAAACTAGGCAGAGAATCAGCACTTTTCGAATGTCAAAACTACATAAGACAGTCCCCCAAAACGTCCACCCTTCACCACTTCCTATCAGGGACCATTTTGGTTACCCATTGAAAGGGTTTTCGATAAGGTTTTTCTAAGTGGTTAAACAAAAACCCATACGATAAGAGTAACCCTTTTGAATGGCATAAATTAAATTTTGGTAACCCATTGAAAGGGTTTTCGATAAAAACCCATAAGATGTGGGTAACCCTTTTGAACGGCTTAATTTAAGCCATTCAAAACTACCCACACCGTATGGGTTGGTGGTTTTTCTTAAATGATAACCAAAATGGTCCCTGGGTAGAATAGAGATAGAATTGGTCCTGCTACGCATGCTGGGCGGATATCGAAATAACATAATATTATGATTTTTTATGTTATTGGGTTTCAAGTAGGTATAGAACCCATTGAAATGGGTTATCAGGTAACCCTTTCACTGGGTTTCAAGTATAAAACCCATTCAATGGGTTATCATGTAACCCTTTCAATGGGTTTCTAGTATAAAACCCTTTCAATGGGTTACACCACGATAAAGGTAACCTATTGAATGGGTTATCCCTTCGAAATGCTTAACCCTTAACCGGGGTTGTACGGTCCCTGCTTCCTATACTCCGTTTGAAATAAGATTTTAAATAAAACTCTTTTACAGTCCGTTCAATCGATTTTGAAGTCTATTTCGTTGGTGGCATGACCAATGACAGCTGTAATAAACAGTTGGTATTGTAACCACGTTTTTGCTTTTAATGCCATCCTTATGCCTACGGAATAGAAGTCAAAATCGGTTGAACGGACTGTAAACAAGTTTATTTAAATGTCAAATCTTATTTCAAATAGAGTATAGTGCTTTAGTTGGGAAGAAGTGGCGCAACAAACACCCCAGCAAAATTAAATTCTATTCTTAAATTCATACATTTATTGACAGACAATGCATAGCCTAAATCTTTGGGTACAGAAACATGATTTTTTTAAATATTTACCCCCCTAAAGAGGCATTAACCCCTTTAGGGGATGAATATTCAAAAATCCTTCCTTAGTGCTCACCTTCGTTATAATACAACAAATTCTCTTGCAAAAATTCATGCTTCTATTTATGGTATGGAAGTTCATTGTTTTTGCTGTAGAGAAATCTCATTGTGCCTGTGTCTAGAAAACCTTTTTTTGTAATAAAATCGTTTATGTTCGATTACATTACGTTACCACACACTTACACTCAGTTGCAGAAACGATCTTTAAATTTTAAAGACTACATTAAACACTAATGTAGCATTAAATCATTGCACAAAACCATTTTTTATTTTATTTTAATGCTCCATTATAATTTAACTAATGAAATGTCAAACCTAATGAAACCGGCCATTTTAAACACTTTTACGTTGCACGTAACTTCATTAGCGCCCATTAGCAGGTGGTGAACTTTAAGTTTGACATTTCAGATTTTTTAATTTTAATGGGCCGAAAAGCATCCATTAAAGAGCAACATTAGTGTTTTCTACGGTACTTTAATGCATTTCTGTAATTGAAAGATGTCTTTAACCAGTCTTTCGTCATTATCTGATTCTTATTTAGTAGATTTACCTCGCCGTCGAATCCCAGACCGAGTGAATTTATTTTTAAAACATGATGGAGAAGAGTTTCGTGTAAGGTATAGAATTTCCAAGGAGGCAGTTCTTCAAATTTGTAACCTACTTGATTAAGATTTAGAACCAGTGACGCAAAGAAAAAAATCCATTAATGGCCTGATACAGCTCACACAGCTTTTAATATGTTTGAGATTTTTCGCCACTGGATCTTTCCAGCAAGTATTGGGTGATTTAAACAGTTTGTCGGAAACAGGTTGTGTCGGGTTGTTTGTCAGTTTGTTTATACAAAAAGTATCCCGTGAACTAGCAAAATTAAGCCACCTCTATATTAAAATGCCAGACCGGACAGAACTACGTAGAGTTGCAGAAGGTTTTTATGAAATTGATGGATTTTCACGTGTGGCAGGAGCTCTAGACTGCACAAATGTTAAAATTATTAGAATAAGGGGGATGCGCTAAGGTAGCCCGCGAAATTCAAATTTTATTACGATTTTTGTAATTTGCAGGTCAGTAACACGTTGTATGTTGATCTAATTATGATTCGCGGCCATAACCCTTAAGGCTTTATAGAATTATAATCATTAGAATATGAATCAGAAGTATAAAAATTGCAAAAAACGTTGGTAAATTTGAATTTCGCGGGCTACCTTAGCGCATCCCCTTAAACCAGATTATTTAAACTAGATTAAACCACAGAGTACACTGAATACACATAAATCAACTAAATTTACTTTATTTTATGCTAAAATTGTGGTGTACTTGTACGTACGGATAATAACAGAACGCAAATGTTCACTCTTTTCGTTCAATATGGTAATTTGTTCCTGGCAATATTATTTAAAGTCTTCTTTAACTAAAGTGGCATTAAAAATGTCTAATGCTATCAAAAATTTGTTTGTGCAACTTCATTAAAGTAATGAATTCATTAGCGATAATGCTGCTTTATGTAATGAAGTGTTAATGGTGAGCTTTCTGCAACTGAGTGTTACACACACACATTCACAACACATGATCACACACTTACTCATATTAGCGTTTTTTTATAGTTTTATTATTAATATTTTACTTTTATTCCGGTTAGTTTGTTGTTTTCTTTAATTTTGAGTATCACCTTTTTTGTAATTTGAAGCTAACCTTACTATTTAAATTGTTACCTTTAATGAGCATGTTTTTAAAATAAATGTTTAAATGGTAAACCCTCCATATTGGTTCCCAAGATACAGGCTTGCCTAGTTTGGGGCCAATGTAATCCACCTTTATAATCTTTTTAGCAATAAAATTTTATATTTATTTATTTTACATGTATTTTTTGTTCAAAATATAAAATAAAAAAATCTTCAGTTCAGACCACAAGCATAGAAAACACAATTTAATAAATAAAAATACGAGTATGCTTTAGACCACACGACTGAAGTAAAACTTACAAATAGTAATACTAATTAGGCTTCCGTAACGCTCTCGTCATGCATTAACCAGCTTACTCCCCAAGTCAAGCGTACCTAAAGAAGATTTACTTCAAAAGTATCAGTCGTCGATTGCACGTCAGAAGTGAAAATTTCTTAGCTTCACAAACTAGAGCGTGACGGTCACGAGAGTTCAGTGCTTTTTCCCCATGCCAAAAGGTTTCACTTCAATAAGTTAATAAAAAATAAACGTGTGCGGTCGGAGTACCCCCGTGAGAAACGTACTTTCTTACGGGGGTACTCGCAGCACACAGACACTCGTATATAATAGAAAGAGACAGACAGAGAGAAACTCGCATAGAGGGGGCATAACGCTATTTCGTTACGTGACGATTACTATCAGTCAACTCCTATCGCAAGCCGTAAAGAACTTCGTTCCAAAAACAAAATGGCGTACTACACACATACATAAACTCATTAAGGCGCTGACAAGAGGCAAATGATAAAAGTAGGCTTGTCTTAAACAAAAAAATAGCCAAATCTATATGTTGTACTCGTAGCGGAAAAAATATGTTTTCTTGAACATATTTCTCAGAACTTGGTTGTTATCAAGACACGTTTCTCTCTCGATACAAATTAACGGTAAACTAACCCTTTACTTTGGGTTTCAATCAAAAATATCTGTATTAAATATCAACGTACGTTTGGTATTTAATTAATAACAAGAACGTCTTATTTGTATGCAGAACATGGTTGTTTTTTATTTTCGATTACTCAACGAATTTTTGAGTAAATAAATAATTGTTTCATATTTTCCAATAAATTACAAGCGTTGTGCCATCGCGCTTCTCTTTCTTTTGTATGCAGTCTGACAGTGACAGGGTTTATCTGTTGTCAGCGTCTTAACTCACTTTTTCTGTATCTAATTAGTTAATATGAAAATAGGTACATTTCTTATCCATACATTTTGTTATCTTCAGGTGTCCTGGACCGAGGAGCCAGCGAAGGCCCGCTCTGGTACGCACGAGGTCCTAGTGTTGGACGAGGAAGGCTGGGCTTCACTGCGCCGCGCCCGCCGCGCCGACCCGAACGCTGCCGTCGCTCCTTTGATCGCCATTCAATTACATCACCCTGGCAGTAAGTATCTACTTAAGGGGCCGGCGTAGCATGCGTAGTTCATACAAACTTAATACCAAAATAATTTGGTAATCAAACATATTATTCTTACGGTAGTGTGTATTTATTTCGATTGGATTACAGAATATCTATGTTCCCAAATATATATTTTGAAAGGACAATGATATAAAGACGAGATAGGACAAATTTAAAATTTCTATAGAAAACTTATTTTTCTCATAGCTTTTGTTTAAATCAGTGTCCATTCAAAATATATATTTGGGAACCTAGATATTCTCCAATCGGAATAAAGACACACTATTAAGAATATGTTTGATTTACAAATTATTTTGGTATTACGTTTGTATGAACTACGCATCCACCGCCAGCCTCTAAGGCCTGAAACTGCGTTAAGCGGGCGCCCGCGACGGACAACCGTCGTGTGTCTACGCGCGTGGACACGCGGGTGGGCTCCGTGGGAACGCGACGGTCCCCGTCGCGGGTACCCGTCGAGGAGACCGGATTATTTTATTTACGTAGTGTCGCTAGTTCAATTTTAACGGTGTGCATGTATAATCGTGTCGATGGAGAACTTAATATATATACTTAATATTGACTGAAGAAGTCCACAAGTCCGTGCGTGTTTACGTGTTACCGGTCCGCTGGCGGGCACCGCGCGTGCCCCCGTGACGGACGCCCGCGCAGGTCCCCGCGACGTAGCACTTTTGTATGAAACCACGCGGGTGCCCGCTTAACGCAGTTTCAGGCCTTAAGGTGAATCCTGACGTTTTTTGCAATTTCGTCTGATCGGTTACAGTAGTGAGTTAGAATGTTGGATTTGGGCGTCATATCAAGATATTATTTAATGGGTTCTTGATGAAATTGCATGAGTTTAGATAACATGGTGTAGTAGAGTACTCTACCCGGGGATAAAGGTGTCTTCGTCTTGGGCGAGATTGAATCCCGCACTGCACTCAGGATCTTAACTCCTTAGCCTGAGCCCTGTAATCCCTGATTCAATATAGCGCCCGTGACTTAAGACGCAGATATATGCCAGTGACCTTGAGTGGTTAGCTTGCGTGTTCTGTACTGAGCTCACGCAATGCGTTGTACGTTCAGCCAGTAATAGGACTCGCCCATCAAGAAGCGCTGTCCCCAATTTGACGCATTATTAATTTATTATAAGTACACAAAACAAAAGATATTTTAATAAAACGCGTATTGCAAGATCAATAATTAAATTATCTTTAAATTGGTAAAGGTTTCAGAAAAATACGTTTGGTAGATTTTGCGCCATTCTCAGTTTTTTATCCGCGTTAGACATAACTTTACAACTTAATTTCACTATGTGATATAAAAATAATCTAAAATATTCACGTATTAAGTTATTGATAAAATTCTCTAATTTAACGAATTTTTTTTTCAAATCATTAACTCTACTCGTTTAGACGTGATCTTCAGTATAAAATCATTAAAAGTCGGTTATCGCCGCCTTAAGACACTGCTTTATCCCCTTATCATTTCACTAACTTGTATCCATTTTGCAGGTTACTCCGGCCCCTGGGTTAATTCAGAAGTGCTGGCAACTGCACTGTCCATCCTAGTCGCATACACAGCTCTTCGTAACAAAAGCAAGATCTTAGCCTAATAGTAAATAATCATATTAGTTAACTGTTTATTTTTATAATTAAATAAATGAGAAGTTAAGTTATTAACTACTTTATTTTATTTTACACATCCTGTATCCTGCGGGGTAATTGCGTGAATTATTAATATTTAATTTAATTATTATTCATATTTAATTAAATTATTATTAACATTTAATTAAATTATTAATATTAATTAATTTTGACAATTCGGTCACGTTCATTGCGTTATTTACGTCGCTAAACTGACATTTTTCAAACCTATGCAGCAGCAATGGATGTTATGATATTGAAAAAGAAATGGAGGAAACTTTAATATAGGTACGAAATAATGAATAGTCAAGGTGACGACTTACAACATTTAGAAGTTACTTCCGACGCCTTATTCCTTAAGTATCATGATGAGATACAAAAATGGAGTATGACCTCAGCAGTGCTATTCTTTAAGCATCTCACCGTGAAAACTTAGATGAAGTGAGCGTGGAGTGAACTGTCAGTGTCATCCACCTGACGCTAGGGATGGACCAAGGATTACATCGAGATTTTGAACTGAAACGCAATTTTGTTTGACTAAACTTCTGTTTTGCTATTTTATTTAAAATCCCCCTAAATAATAATGTTAAGATACATAAATACTAGCTCCGAAATAATATAAAATGTTCAATAGAATTAGCTAATAAAAATATTATTAAAATCTCGATTATGATTGTAAATGTAATCCTTGGTCAATCCCTAGCATCAGTGGAATGACACTGACAGCTCACTCCACGCAATAATTCACGGTGAGATTTTTACAGAATCGACATGCTGAAGTGGAAGTGGGAATTACCTTGAAAAAGACGGTCATCATCATTTCAGCAGAAAGACGTCCACTGCTGGACATAGGCCTCCCCTAAACGGGGTTTGCCATAAACGCCACGCTTGGCAGGCGGGTTGGCGATCGCAGTATTTTGTTAAAATTCATAGAGAATGCTGCTGCCCATTGTCTAGTAAGTCCCTTAGTCGCCTATTACGACATCCACGGGAAGAAATAGGATAGTGCTATTCTTTACGTCCGGCACCACACGAAAAAAGAAGTTAGTTTGTTGGTAACAGAAATACATCATCTGTGAAAATTTCAACTGTCTAACTATGACGGTTTATGAGATACAGCCTGGTGACAGACCGACAGACAGCGAGACAGACGGCGGAGCCTTAGTAATAGGGTTCCCGTTTTACCCTTTGTTTAAAATTAAGGCTTCAACAGACCGGCGGCGTGACACGCGACGCGACACAAAAGCACCGCTTGTCGCGCAATACGCGGGGCCTTTGTGTCGTGCCGGTATGTAGAAAGAAGCCTTTATTGTAAATCATTAAATATAAATAGCGCTCTCGGCAAGAGACCATGGAGGTGGAGTAGATTCTACATTAAAGCGTTTTTTTTTGGAAATCAGTTATTTTTTACATATTTTTAAAAAGTTAAGTGATAGACATAATTATAATACTAGAAATAAAGATAAAATAGATCAACCATTTTTCAGATTATCTAAAGTACATACATCTTTAATGGGGTACTGTGTTAAATGTTACAACAAGATACCTTGTGATATATTGCAATTAAATGAAAGAAAATTTAAAACACATATTAAAAGTACACTTTGTAAACAAGTATATTACAAGTTAGAGGATTATATCCAAGATAGGAATGCTTAGAAACATGCTGGTCCGGCTCCATAGGGCAGGGCAATCTAGAGTGTAGACAAAATCAAACTGGTTGCTATTTTAATTATATAATTTGTTATTTTAATGACATTGATTTTAAATTCTGTCTAGTTCAACTATATAGAAGATACTCCTGAAAACTATATTATCCTGAGTGTTGCACAGAATGATAAAAATCCTACAAAAATTACCATGGAATTGGCTGCGTTACTAAGTAAGCTACAATTTATAAACATTATAATTTTAAGTGTAACATACAACCCATACTTAAATTAATGGAAGCTCAATAATCTATTAAAAGGTATTTGTATTAATTTTAAGCAATGTTTCTTCCTATCATTATCAAATGTCACAAAATATAAGAAAGCCTTCATAAACGACACTAGCAACCGAATTAACTACTTGATAGACAGAAATGACTATGAGAACTTGGATTTACGACATTATCCTGTTCCTGAATCTGAAGAAATTAAAATTGTCTCAAATCCGCCTCCAAAAAAGGGCACCATTCCGTTTTATTTCTCAGTAAACACTAGACAAAATTCTACTTGTACTCAGCAAAAACCAGATTCTACTATGGATAATAATCTTTTTCGTGACCAATAAAAATTCTGATTGCACTTACTATGATTATACCGCTACTCTTTTGCACCAAAATATCGCTGGCTTACTCAATAAAATTGACTCTGTCCAACTCTGTTTAAATAAAATTATGTTTATTTATTTTTTATCTCCACAAATTACATCTTATGAATTATTAATTAAAAATGTTACCGTAGATATTCTTTGTTTCTCTGAGACTTTTGTAAGAGCTGGAGATGAATTAAATATTAATTTTAAAAACTATAATCTTGCATGCTCGTTTTCGAGGAAAAGAGAAAAGCGTGGAGGTGTCTGTATCCTGATAAATAAAATATTTGACTTTAAGAACATAGAATTACCTAAGGATTTGTGTACTGAAAAAATTTTTGAATGTTGTGGAGTAGACATACTTTCTTTAAAACATACCTATTTTTTGAAAAATTCGATCTACTATTGCACAAATTACTCAAACGAAAGAAACGTATTATCGTTACAGGTGACCTAAATATTGATACCTTAAAAGAAAGCAACGATACAACTAAACTTAAAGATCTTATATCAAACTATGGCCTTACTCTACATATCAATAAACCAACACGTCAGCTTTCTTGCTTAGATCAGATTATAAGTAACATAGAAAATGCAACTGGAAACACTCACGAAGTTTTTCTATCAGATCACAACACTTGCCAAACATTAACATTCCCAGTTGAAGAGAGGAAACCGGCCCTAAAATATTGGTATAAAGTAAATAGGGATTACTCAGATAATAACATCAAAAAATTTGTGGAAGCTATTGGGAACTTGTCATGGATTGATGTTCTCGAGAACACTGACGCAAACGATAGCTTTAATATATTTCATGAAAACTTCTCACTATTCTATAAGTTATGTTTCCCCTTAAGGAAAACTAAAATTTACGTCAATATACATCACCCAAATGGATTACCAAAGGTTTAAGGAAATCTTGCACTTATAAAAGACAGCTTAAAAAAATGTGTTACTTAAAAAATAAAAATAATGATATATTTAAAATATAATAAAATACTAAAATCATGCGTCCTCCACTCAAAAAAAATTCAAACCTTAACTACATACTAAAATCTAAAAATAAAAACAAAGCTACATGGGACATCATCAAAAATAGAACAGACACTCATAAAACATTTAATCAAATAAAAGCAATAGATCACAATGGCTGTATCTTAAACGATCGGAGTCAAATAGCTAACTCTTTTAATAATTTTTTTATTGATAGTGCTAATATAAAACCTCAACCTGCAAGAAATACCTGTTCATCTCAACCCTCTAGGAATAGTTCCAGCATATTTTTAAACCCATGTTCTGACACAGAAGTATTCCGTATAATAGTGTCTCTAAATAATAAAAAGTCGATAGGGTATGATGAGATCTCTACGCACATACTCAAATTATGTGTTGAAATCATATCACCAATACTGTGCCACACAATTAATTTATCGCTGTTTGAGGGAATCTTTCCTGAAAAATTAAAAGTTTCAATCGTTAAACCCCTTCATAAAAGCAAGAGTACACTAGATAAAACTAATTATAGACCTATCACTCTTATTTCAATATTCTCAAAAAATGACGAGAAAATAATGCATAGTCGTTTAGTTCAATTTATAAGCAAACATAAAATTATTAATGAAGAACAAAATGGCTTTCAAAAAGGTAAGTCAACAACTCTGGCAGCATTCTCGCTAGTCAGGTCTATAACAGACAATATTGATAAAAAACGCTCTGTTTCAGTAATCTTCCTAGATATGAGCAAGGTGTTTGATCTCGTTAACCACAATACACTTCTAGCTAAATGTGAGCGCTACGGCATCAGAGGTCCAGCATTAGAATGGCTGAAAAGCTATCTCAGCAATAGACAACAGTGTGTTGAGGTATCCCGTATTAATGATAAACTTGTTGCAATGGTATACAAATCTTTATTTAGATACAATGAGTCTGGAGTACCTCAAGGAAGCATCCTTGGGCCTCTTCTCTTCCTTTTGTATATTAACGATTTACCAAGTATAACTAAACATAAGTGCGTACTATTTGCAGATGATGTGTCAGTAATAATACCAGAAAATAACAAAACATTACATCAACAGGAAGTAAATCAAACTACCAACGATATAATAAATTGGCTAAATGAAAACAATTTAAAAGTAAATTTATCTAAAACAAAATTCATTCAATTTGCAAACTACAAACAAAACCCCCCAAAAATTAATTTAAATCACAATAACGACATGATCAACAAAGAAAATAGTATAAAATTTTTAGGTCTAATACTAGATGAAAATTGTAATTGGGGAATACATATTGAAAATGTATGTAAAAAAATAAACAGATTTGTATACGCTCTAAAAGAACTACTCAGAACAGCAAATGAAGAAGCTGCGCTCAGCGCCTATCACGGCTACGTAGCGTCTGTATTGAGGTACAGATTACTCTTATGGGGTAACTCGTCACATATCCAAAGAGTTTTCATAGCGCAAAAAAAATGTTTGAGAGCAATAACTGGGGCGCCTCCTTATGAGAGCTGTAGACCAATTTTTAAAAAACTAAATGTTTTAACCCTAGCTTCTATTTATATTTTAGAAATAGGCATATTTGTTAGGAAAAATTCACACTTCTTCTCCACAGTAGCTGAAAAAAATAGATTTACAAAAAGGGACCCCACCAAATTAAAAAACCAATTTTGTAACAGCACTCTCCACTACAGAAACAGCTATGTACAACCATATTCCAAAACGAATAAGAGAATTACCATTTCATTTCTACAAAAAAAAGTCTAAAAACATGGCTTCTTCAAAATAATTTTTACACAGTAAAAGAATTCCTTGAATATAAGAGTAATAAAAATTAGATTTATTTAGGTTTTGTAATACAAATGTTGTTATTGTTGTGTTTTTTATATTGAGTTTTTAAGTATCTTTATGTCTATATTCTTAAGTGTTTTGTATTGTAAAATAGAGTAAAAGTAGTATTTAAGTTAGGTTTTATGCCTATGTGCAATATTTTAAATATTCGTATGCCGCTTGTAGCGGTGGATGTGTCTTGAACATAACCCAAATTATCCAACTCTATACTACCTTAACCGACGAATAAATGTCTTTGTCTTTGTCTTTACCTAAACTCACACACTGTCTTATTATTATTTTTTTCCTTTTTTTTGGAAAGCAAATATTTTAAGGATGTTTGTAAATATGTGAGCACCATGTATCTATCTCATAATTAAGTTTATTTATACCAACGAGATACATTACAATCGATGAAGTTATTTTTCATTGCTTCATTTTTAATTCTTTTTACCTTTTGTGGTATAGTAATTTTATTCTAGGTGCATCGTCTTCACATATAATCATATAATTAAAGGTACAACAACAAAATATTATGAAACATTTTTAAAAGAGGAAGGGTGGAGTTTCGTGCCCATTCTTCTCCATACGAAACTACCTTTTGAAAGGGGCAACTAGAATCAATTCTATTTTTTTTTGTTATTATTGACGTTCAAAAGTGCCTTTTAAGTGCCTATTTGAAATAAATAATTTGACTTTGACATTCGATTGCGTTTTTCATGAAACGTTAATCAGGAAATTCCGCCACTACGGGATCCGGAACACCGCTCTGGATCTTCTTACTTCATACTTGAGTAATAGGATTCAGAGCGTTGACGTCAATGAGAAAAGATCTCCCGATTCTAACGGGAGTCCCACAGGGCTCAATTCCTGGTCCTTTCTTGTTTCTTATTTATATTAATGACTTGCCTTACCTCATAAAGGATAATCATGTTATAGTGTTGTTTGTTGACACTTAACTTTTGTTTAAACTTAAACGTCAGCAGCTGGTTACTGATGATGTAAATAGCGCGATAGCAAGAGTAGTTCACTGGTTCAATGTTAATAATTTACTTCTAAATGAAAAAAAAAACCAAATGCATTAAGTTTACGCTACCTCACGTTAGGCAGGTGAAAACTAATGTGTTGATAAAGGGCGAGGAATTGAATTCTGAAGACAGCACAGTATTCTTGGGCTTGACTTTGGATGCTATGCTTCAGTGGAGCCCACATGTAGATAAACTGTCAAAAAAGCTAAGCTCCGCAGCATATGCTGTTAGAAAAATACGTAATTTAACTGACATAGAGACAGCCCGTTTAGTGTACTTTGCCTATTTTCATAGTGTAATGTCGTACGGTATTCTGTTGTGGGGAAATCCCGCCGACATTCAGACTATCTTTGTTTTGCAGTAAAGAACTGTTCGATCAGTTTATAAATGAAGTCCAAGACACTCTCAGAGAGAAATTTAAGGAGATTAATGTAATGACAGTGCCTTCTCAGTATATTTTAGAAAATCTTTTATACGCCCATAAAAATATAAAATTGTTTAAAAAATACAGTGATATCCATAATATTAATACTAGAAACGTTTATAAATTTGTTGTGCCTATAACAAGGCTCAAGAAAATAGGTGGCTCGTTCCGATGTCAATGTATACGCTTTTTTAATAAACTTCCAAGCCACGTTCAAGACCTAAGCCTTAATAAATTCAAATCATTCATTAAACGTAAGTTGTGCCAGAAAGCCTTTTATACCCATAAAGATTATATTCAGGACAAAAAGGCTTGGGATTGAGCTGCTCCAATTTTTATTTTACATATTGAGGTGGTTTGTTTTTATTGTTTGATGTGGTTTTTTTGCTAACTTTTATTATTTTATAAACAGTGACATTTAATTATTATTTTATACACAATGACATGAATATTTACTTGTAAAGTATTATATTATTTTAATTATTGTGAATGTGAAGACTATGTGGGTTATTTTTTATTTTCCTTTTCTTTTGTTCTCAGTTACAATTGGAGTTCCGCACCGCAAACAAAGTTAAACGTTCTATTTTTAAACATTCCGTCAGAACGCCTCGTCTGAGCAGGAAATGTGCATACAATATTATTACCAATTAAACCATTTTCTTATCATGAACAACGTACTTAAAGATAAATTAGCAAGCTTGTACTTCATAGAAAGTCTTTGGATGTTAGATTACTTATATAAGAACATTGTGACGTGTCTTTTACTTGTTGAAAGTGAACAGTTCTAGTCTGGATAATGTCGATTCAAGCTCTTGTGTACTAAAGACTTATTAGATTTCATGGAAATCATTTACGACAGACGAGTGTAAGACCTAATACCTAGTGCCTAGCTGGCAGTATCATCACAACGGTAAAGTTTTCCCATTGTTTGTTGGTTATTAGTATATTCGTGTATTTATGTGTATTTATTTGGTCTTATATTTATGTATAATTGCTTATCTCTGCATCATTCAAAGGTTGACTGGTAGAAAATGCCTATGGCATTAAGTCCGCCTCTGTAGGTACATTTGTGTGCTTGAAGTATTAAATAAATCATAATAATAATAATAATAAATGTTTCTTAGAGAAATTGTATCTTTGACATCGACTGTATCTCCTCCCTCTCCCCCCCGGACCTTTGAGGAGCTCAGACGCTTTTACGGAGACCCGCTGTGTTAATTAAATTCAATTTTTAAATAAATTTTTGGCAATTAAATCGAATAAAAAAAATAGGAGTTCATCACCTTGGAGGAGATCTTATTTCGCACAAACATCGTAGTCTGTCATTGAAGTGACGCACCGCTCCAGCTCCACCTGCGCTGCCCCCGCCCACTGCAGCCAGCAGCCCGCCTCCTGGGGCGTGACGAAGTTCGGCCAATTAGCTGCGCACGCGCAAGGCCACGGCTACGCATCGCTACCACAGGTAGGAGGTACGTACCGGTGCTCCTGGTATTTCGTTATCAATCTCTCACACGGCTCATCGACACCTCTAGTACAGCGCTTGTATCCTGATACTTATTTCAACGATACAATGATGCCGCTTAGATGTACCCCACCGAAACAACAGATACTCTCGGAGACCGACTCTGAGAGCGTTGAGGGAAGCGTGTCAGATATGCAAAATACTGATGACCGGGGTAACATAAATATGAGGCGCACGTTGAAACGTAAACAACAAGAAAATGAGCTTACTAATTTTATGCAAGAGGTCCGCGATTCTTTCGCGAAGTTGTCGGACGAGCATAATTTAAAATTACAAAGGTTAGAATCGTCTTTAGCAGAAATAAAAATCCAGAATGACAGTATTAATACGTCTATGCAGGCCTTGTCCTCCAACTATGACGTCATTCTTAAAGAATTAGAAAGCCTCAAGTTTGAACGTAAGGAACACTTGGCTTATATTGGCTCCCTGGAAAATAAAATAGAAAACCTTGAAAAACAGTCTTGTTCGGCAAAGATAGAATTGAGAAACATTCCAAAATTAAAAAACGAGTCGAAAGCTGAGCTGCGTAATGTGCTGAATAAAATCGGAAATGTTCTCAATCTTCAATTACAAACTTCGGACATTAAAGACATTTATCGTCCGTTTGCAAAACCGAACGTATTGAAACCGATTGTCGTTGAATTCACTTCAGTTCTTACAAAAGAAAGTGTCCTAAACAGGGTTAAAAAACTAACTCAAGCAGAGAAGTCCGAGAAGTTAAATACTACCTTAGTCGGCCTTGATAGCCCCCAGAAACCGATATTTATATCTGACTGCTTAACACCAAAGGGCAGGTGACTGTTTTTCTTGGCGCGTGATTTTGAAACGTATAAATACACCTACTGCTGGACGTCCTATGGAAAAAATTTTTTGCGAAAGAAAGAGGGTATGCTGCACATCCGTATTAACGAAGAAAAAGATCTCGATAAGCTTAAGAATGAACAGAAGGCCACAGAATGACTATGTATAAATTATTATGTTATCTCTGATCAATCTCAATCCTTAAGTTCTCATTTATCCCTAGGTTTTTTATTATTGCATGTTAATTACATAAAAAATACTTTTTGTTATCTGAATACTGTAATTCACCGAACATTCAAACACTTCACACTAATACATAGCTACTTTAAATACTGCCATAACTACAAAATACGTACTTTTACTTTTGTTCCTAATTCTTTAACGCCTAAAATAATTCTTAAAACGCATAAAATAGTTACATCCTGTTGGAAAACGTATAGCAATGACGATGTAAATAGTCTTGCTCGACTACTGAATAACACTATCACATTTTTTGTCTATAAAAATTCTAAGTTACATTTAGTTGATCCTGTGCTTATATATGCTATCAAAAATGCTTGATATTGCTGCGGAAATTGATGGAATATCAGTGTCAAATTCAGTTACTTGTCATGTTGAGGATTGCAAAAGGTAAATTAATAAAATTAATAATAAATAAATAAATAAATTAATTAATTAATAAATAAATTAATTAAATTGTAATTACAAATACATTGATTCCTTGCCCGAATGACTGTTTGACTGTTGTTACCCAGTTATCCCTGAACAATGTGACGCTCTGGCTGATGCTTTCGAGAGGAACATAAATCTCACGCATGGCTGGCTAAGCGATAGTGTCGACAGGGACGTTCAGTCAACCACTACTCGCTTAAATGATCATGTCACAAATGAATTACATCTACCGGTGCGGCCAACTGAAGTCTGGAAAGTTATACGTAAACTCAAAACCAGGAAGGCTCCAGGTGATGACGGTATACACAACATTATGCTCAAAAACCTATCGCAAAAAGCTGTTGTGTTTACCACAAAAATTTTCAACGGCTGCTTAAAATTAGGATATTTTCCCAATACGTGGAAAACTGCAAAGATTATTGCAATTAAAAAGCCTGGAAAAGACACCTCCTTACCGGTTAGTTACAGGCCTATTAGCCTTCTTCCTGTTCTAGGTAAGCTGTTTGAGGTCATGATTTATAATCGTTTGCTACGTTGCTCTGACCAGCTCATTATGAACGAGCAATTTGGATTTCGTTCCTCTCATTCCACGGTACAACAATTGGCTCGAGTCTCTGAACACATTTCCTATCATCTTAATCTTAAGCAGTCTACTGGTATGTTCCTTCTGGACATCGAAAAAGCCTTCGACACCGTCTGGCACGAGGGCCTGTTACACAAGCTAATCAGTTACGGCGTTCCAATTGAGCTGGTAAAACTTATCCAATCTTACCTTAATAACCGCAACTTTGTGGTCCATATTGGTACTGACAGATCTTCGCCCCGGATGGTGTTGGCCGGAGTTCCTCAAGGCTCGGTGCTCGGTCCCTACCTCTTCATTTTATTCGTGAGTGACGTTCCTGTGCAGGTTCGTACTCATCTGGCCTGTTTTGCCGACGATACAGCATCGTACACAAGCGATGATGACATTGACATTATCATAGGTAGACTTCAGTTCTCGCTTGAACTACTTCAATCTTATTTCAATAAGTGGAAGCTGAAGTTGAGCGAATCCAAAACTGAGGCAATACTTTTCACACGTCAACGTACCACCCCAAAAAGAAAATTAAAAATCGCTGGGCAATTGATTCCCTGGGCCACAGAAGTTCGCTATCTTGGCGTTACGTTGGATAAAAAGCTCAATTGGACAAAGCATGTAACTAAATTACGCATTAAAGGAGCTCAAGCACTCGGTTCTCTCAGTCCTATACTTAACCGAAAAAGTAAGCTCAGCGCTAATACCAAACTTAGGTTATACACCACTCTAATTAGACCTTGCATCACATATTCGTGTCCGGTATGGAGTAGCACTTGTCAATCCAATTATAACCTGTTACAAATAATTCAAAATAAAGCACTTAAAATTGCCTATAATACGCCGTTTAAAACTAACCTTAAAGCACTACACACAAATATAAAGTTACCTAGCATTACAAAATTCATCTTAAAACTAACTGGTAAATTTTACAACAAAATTAAATGTCATCAAAATACATTGATTGCGAACATAGGACAAATTAAGTTGAAAGACTTGCGAAATATCGATGGATACGGTACATACAAGCTTCCCCATCACTACGTGTTGTTCGCGCACAATACCGATAACGCGTCATAGCTGGGCCCGTACGATGCGCCTGCGCTTCCCCTCTCTCACCGTATATAGGTGAGTGCGCGGGAGGCGCGGTAGCTCGTGCGTCGCTGGTGGCCATGCGCGATCACCTGAGCTACCGCTTGCACCGGTCGCACTTACGCTGAGCGCGTATTTAAGTATTTGCTGCTACCCCCTCATTTTTATAAATGAAATTATTACAATAGTTTCATAATGATAATGTTAAATTAATTAAAAAATGCCTCATGCTGTAATAAGTTTGTAACCTTTATTATTTTATACTTATAAAGGTGCTCCTAGCCTGTAAAAGTGTTATTAAATTAGTGAAACTGTAACTTTATTTATAAGTACTACAGCTATGTATATTTTATGGTAATAAAGAATTTTTCTAAACTAAACTAACCCAAAATATACGCAGTTTGTCTCGAAATTTTGATGCATTTGCGGTGTTTCTGTCTAGACAGGGTACCGGCTGTGACATTATTATTCTGACAGAGTGCTGGTTATCCTGTAACCCTGTATTACCTAATCTCGATGGATATAATCGATTCTCTTCAAATAATTTTGCCAATCAAAATGACGGAGTTACAGTTTTTCATAAAATAAGTATCGATGCTATTTGTGAGGAGCAGCCTTGCCAAGACTGTAATTGCCTCGTCGTCAAAATCGGCTCCCAAACTGCAAAAGTGGCAATTTATAGATCTCCTTCAAATCGAAACACGGATGCTTTTCTTTTATCTCTCAATAACATCTTAACTAGTCTCAGTACCTTTAAGAATATCTCTGTCATTGGAGATATCAACTTAAACATCTGTCCTGAAGGCCAATGCCCTAAATCCTTAGAGTACTTAAATCTATGTGCATACCACGGTATCTTGCCTGCCCATACCCTGCCCACGAGAAATGGCAAAACATGTCTTGATCACGTGATGCTTAAAACGCAATGTCAGGCGCTCACTGCTGTATTGCAGTCAACAATTACTGATCATCAGGCTGTTTTGCTATGTCTTCATCGCAAGCAGGCAAGAAAATTTGCCCACGTCTCCGTCAACAAAATAAATGTTGAAAAATTAAACTATAATTTATCCCAAATTAATTGGCAACCGGTCTACTCCACATCTGACGCAAATATTGCCATGGAATTGTTCATTACAACTATTCAGCATGAAATTACAGCAAACACTACCATCCTAAAATTATCGAACCGTAACAGAATTATTAAACCATGGATTACTCCAGGACTGATCCGTTGCATGAGACACCGTGACAGATTGCATAAAAAGTTACGAATGTCACCTGAAAACAGCACACTTAAAATTATTTACACAAGGTACCGAAATTTCTGTAACCGTCTACTAAAGAAAGTTAAAACATCGTACGAAAGAAACCTATTGAAAAATGCGGGCACTGATAACAACAAAATATGGGATGCAATAAAAACTATTACCAACACTAAAAAGACAAAAAATACCGCGACAGAATTAATTAATGCATGCACCGCAAGAGAGGCGGTAGGAAAAGTGAATGATTTCCTTGTCAGTGTGGGCAAAGACTTAGCTGATAGTACTACAAACTGTGCAAATCCAGAGCATTTTCATTTCGCAACTGAAAACACAAAGCACTGTTTAAAATCTTTCGCCTTATTGGACACAGATGAGGCGGAGGTAGAGAGTTTGATAATGGGTTTGAAAAATATCTGTTCCGTTGGTTGGGACTCTATACCAAATAGCCTTCTTAAAGAAAATAAACACATACTTGTGCCCCTTTTAACGCATCTTTTTAATACTTGTTTATCACAAGGTGTTTTCCCGGCGGTTCTAAAGAAGTCAGTGGTGCATCCGATACATAAATCCGGAGATAAAGACCGCATCACCAACTATAGGCCTATCTCTATTTTGCCCTCTATCTCCAAGCTCCTAGAACGCATCCTCAATAAAAGGCTCACAAGCTACCTAGAAACAAATAATCACCTTTCTTGCAATCAATTTGGTTTCCGAGCTGGCAAGTCTACAAGTGATGCGGCCCATGAGCTTGTGGATTACTTGGTAGAAAATTTAGATGCGGGCAAAAAGACTGGGCATTTTCTTGGATTTGGCCAAAGCCTTTGACACGGTCTCCGTGCCATTGCTTTTACAAAAACTGGAGCGAATAGGCGTTAGGGGAGACCAACTCAAAATATTTAAAGACTACCTTTCTGATCGCACACAATGTGTGAAAATAAATGGTTACATAAGCAGTGACTTACCAGTCTCATTCGGTGTCCCTCAGGGTAGTATTTTGGGTCCAAGTCTATTTCTCGTCTATTTAAATGACCTTTGTGAGCTAAATCTTGCTGGAGGTAAAATAATATCGTACGCGGACGATACGGTGCTTCTGTTTTCTGCTGATACTTGGGAGAATGTGTATAAAAGTGCACAGCATGGTTTTAATATAGTAAGCCACTGGCTGCAGAAAAATATTCTCACTCTTAATGCAGGTAAAACGCAATATCTTACCTTTTCTATGCGTAACCGTAATTGCCCTCCTTCAAATCTCTCCATAATAGCACACAATTGCTGTAATGATGTAAGCTGTTCTTGCCCTGCCCTGATTAAAGTGGACAAAATAAAATATTTGGGACTGATTATTGATAATAATCTATCTTTTCGACCCCATATAGACATGGTTACTTCTAGGGTAAGAAAACTGATATTTGTTTTCAAAAATCTAAGAAATGCAGCTGAACCTAAATTAATTAAGCAAGTATACCTAGCACTTGGCCAATCAGTTCTGCAATATTGTATTTCTGTATGGGGAGGCACGTCAAAAACTATACTCAAACCATTAGAAGTTGCACAGAGAGTAATACTCAAGGTCAGCACTTTCCGGCCCTATCTGTTTTCAACATACCTTTTGTATCAGTCCTGTGAAGTCCTCACGGTCCGGCAGCTCTTTGTCCTGCACGCAGTCTTGAGACACCATGCTAATACAGAGTATAACAAGTCCTCTTATTTATCTATGCGCAGACGAAAGGTCATTACATACAATGATCCACCGACCTTTAAACACCCATACGTTCGCAAGTACTATTGTTTCCTAGGCTCTTTTCTGTATGAAAGACTAAATAAGCTTGTCGATATACACCCCTTAAATAGGAACAAGTGTAAACTTATGGTAGTAGACTACATTCGCAAGCTAAACTACAATGAGACCGAAAACCTGTTGTCTATAGTTAAGTAGCTTACAATAATACTCACCCTCCTACACACATCCACTCATTTACACTCTACTCACCGGAGGCCGTCACTATACAACTAAGTTAAGATTGTTCTCCTTTTATTTTAATATTATTTTATCTCTATGTTTAATGTGTTATAGATTTGTATAGAGGTCAAATAAAGTTTAATTTCTAGTGTCGCCTACAACAGGGGAAGAGCGCTAATGTCTGAAATACAGATATTTCATATCTAGTTCGGGCACAGATGTTCAATATCACATCATTGAATAAAAGTGTAATATATATATATATATCACTTTAATCACTTTAATAAAACTGCTAATCTCATATCTATTAGTGAAATAAAATATCGAGTGTTATTTTTTTTTATTTTTAGATGGGTTTATTCCCGGTTTAGGTAAGCTTGTCGAGAAATCTGTGAATGCAGTTTTGTTTCTTTTTAAAAATAAAGGAATGTTTCCTTTTAGTGAAATAATCTATTTTAAGGATATAAAGTGGTTTCCGTTCTGGGCCCATTGATTTTTTCCACTCTGTATAATTCCGAATGCTGTTTCTTTTGTGTTACTTAATTTCTTACGATGTTTGTCCTTTACGCCGTAGGAGCTACCGCTTGGAGGAGGGTACGGAAGGCGCTTGCCCATTTTCCTTGTTTTCCTGGAGGAATTGGTACGTAAATCGCTCATCTTTTAATTCTAACACTAGAAATAGGAACAAATTAGATCAACCGCGTTTCAGATTGTCAAAAGTACACACTTCTTTTATGGGGTACTGTAAATGTTATAATAAAATACCACTCGATATTCTTCAACAAAATGAGAAGAATTTTAAAACATGCATTAAACGCACACTATGTAGACAAGCATATTATAGGTTGGATGATTATATCGTAGATAAAAATGATTGTGCTCCACAACCACTTGGGCTCACTTGTTAAAATTATAATAGTTGGAAGAGATGCTTCCCTCCTTTTTTATGTTCTGACATTACAATCATATTTATTGTAATCAAGTTTTAGTTGTTGAAAGCTTCAATAGGTAATTAACGTTTTTCCTTTTGCTAGTAACATTTTATGAATCTTTGAATAGCATTGCAAGCTATAGTTTTGTATAATTTAAAAGCATTTTTTTTCCATTTTTGTAAATGTGAGTACCATGGAGCCGTTTATTATGTTATGATGTATGTTGACTTAAAAAAGTTTGGCAGTTAAGAGTATGTCATGCTCACTTAAATGTCTCGCTGATGGTGGCGCGTGTGTTGGATCATTCGGTTCCCTACAAAGGTTGAGCTGGATGGTGCTGATCCACGCGTCATGTTCGTGAACGGGCGCCGTCAGCTGTGACTGGTCATCTCCTATCTGCCAGGGCTTATTTGTAATCTTCTATATTTTGTATTGTTTTTAATTTTTTTTTTTTACATTGTTCTCATATATATAGAAGCGACAAGAATAATGTACCCAGGATTATGTTATATCTTGATTTAAAAGAGTGTCCTTGGAGTTTCTTGCCTCCATAGAGATCTTACTTTTTGGAATGGGCAAATAGCTTTAACTTTCTGACTAACTGACCGACTCTTTGGCAATTCAAAAGTGCCTGTAATAGGTTTAATTGAAATAAATGCTTCGAGTTTGAGTTTGAGAATTCTCTAAGATTTCGCTGGTAAATCGATGATGACTCATCCACTATTTACTATTTAGGACACCACGCCAAGAGATTTTCCACCTCGCCAGCAGAGCTGAGCTCCTCTAGTGACATTACCAGATAAAGCTTGTACACTATTTTATTAGCCAACAATAGCTGCTAGCGGTTCGCCGATATATTTTTTATTACAAACCGAACTCTCTGCATAATGTTTACGTCGCGTTCTAGGCTTGTTACATTCGCTATCTATTAAGATTCAGATATATGCCAGTGACCTTGAGTAGTTAGCTTGGGTGTTCTGTACTGAGCTCACGCAACGCGTCGTACGTTTAGCCAGTAATAGGACTCGCCCATCAAGGAGCGCTGTCCCCAATTTGACGCATTATTAATTTATTATACAAAAAACAAAAGGTATTTTATTAAAATGCGTATACTAAAAGATCAATAATTAAATTATCTTTAAATCGGTGAAGGTTTGAGAAAAATACGCTTGGTAGATTTTGCGCCATTCTCAGTTTTTTATCCGCGTTAGACATAACTTTACAAATTACTAATCGTAATTTGTAAAGTCGTTTACTAATCGTAAGTCGTTTAGACGTTCAGTATAAATTTATATAAAATCATTAAAAGTCCGTTATCGTCGCCTTAAGCGAGGGTCTGGCTGCAGTCAATCTTTAGGTCGTTTAAATGAAAGATCAAAATCGCGACATATACAAAGCCAAAATACTTTTTTTTTCTTTTCTTAAAATTATGTATACTACATAATTTTAAGAAAAGAAAAAAAAAGTATTTCCAGAGTTTGTGTATTTTTAATTAGTTTTATATTATATTAATTCTTTTAAAGTGACGTACATATTCTTTTATTTATTTACGCCATAACATGCAGTACCTATATAGTAAGTACCTAAGAGGGGGATGACGGAACGCACCGACGTAAAACGAAAGGAAGAGATTAAGCTCATTGCGACTCGGTACTCGATCCTCACGATACATCTATTCAAGTTAAATGTCAAAACGGGCCTTTTGTTTTTTGACAAGTATAAGACTGGATCTGTTGTTTAAACAGTCCTTCATTCATATAGTTATGCCCCTTTTTCCTTCATGAAAACCAAGAGGTGAGTCCCGAATTTAGATTTTAGTCGTGGTCCAGTGAACTTTGGGAACCACTGGCCTATATCCTTCCTCAAGAATTGGGCTATACATTTTTATAGTTCCGGAGATAAGCACGTTCAAACAAACAAACAAACTCTTCAGATTTATTATTAGTATTGATAGATAAATTACGAATAACCGTATCTAATCAATATTTACCGATTAATTGTCGAGTATTTATATTAAAGCGGAATTGCACTGCTACTTAGGCTATTCACGGAGATGTTACGCACGCGAGCACGCAAAAGATGTTCACGTGCGTAGCTCAGTCGTGCTAGAGAAAGAAGGTGGAGCGTGTTTAATTTGGCACAATTTCTTAGTCACCCGGCCCGACTTTGGCAGTCACAAGTAGCAACCCACCTTACAATAACTTGATCATAGATATACGTTTACTATTTTCAGATCACAATCCTTGCAGTCACGAGACGGTGATACTTCGAGAAGCTCCCCGCGCGAACAGAGAGCTCCTGCGACTTGGAGTGATGTCGCATGTGTTGTGTTGACTACCTGCTGCAACAAAATGGCACAACAATATCCAAAGCGTCCTGGAACATTCGGGGTACGGGGACAATGGTACGAAACGAAACTTCTTAGTTTAATATATTTCAGAGCTATATACGATGGTAGAATTGAAGAGTTTCATTTAGCCACAAATGTAGACAAATTAGGTTCGTTTGATGACATTTGTTTTAAAGCTAAATTAAAGGGGATCGATAAGCCCCTTGCAGTGTTCATACAAGCAAAGCACAGAGAGAACAACAATTCAGTTTTAACATTTAATAAAAGCGATTTGTCTGAATACTTCAACAGTTACTTGGAAATTAGGCGCAAATTCAAACCTAATAATAAAGACGTGCTGTTTAACGGCCAATTTAGTGAAACAGATTGTCTATTCGTTATTTACACAACCGTCAAAGGTGACAAGAAAAATAGAACATACGAAGGTAGTTTAGCTGACCATTTGAATGGTCTGATAAGAACAGGTGACCCTGGCTCACTGCCATTGCATGAAAATAAGGATGTAGAGCTTTTATGTGAAGTCGTTTTAGAAGAACAAATGACGGCGCTAGCTCGACAGATGGTGAACTGTATTTTTGGAGAATTCAACGATATTCAAATGTTGATGCAAAATGAGCTCGTGTTACGGTACCATGTGATTTTAGGGCAAAAAGTTTTTGACATCTCAGAGATTCTACCCGAAGGACATCGTAACGCAAGCTTTAGAAACGATTTCTTTGATATTAAAGAAGATTCCTACTGCTATTTAAAGATGAACTGTGCACAGAAATTTTAAAAAGACGAAGGACGTGTGATAACCCTTCTCAATTTAGCAGTCTTTGGAGTAAACTTATCCTTTTACGCGAAACCACTGATACTGAAACACTATATAAACAAGTTGGAAGTAGATTCATTTATAAAAACGGAAAATTTGTTTAGTTCCTTGATAAAAATATACCCAACTACTTCATGCTGTTCCTTCTCGACAAAATTAATAAGTCACAAGAAAATATACGAAAGACAGTTGAAATAGCAGTAAAGGAGTGTTTGCCAACACAAACGTTTAAAGTACCGGCTTCGTTTGGCAATAAAGATTTAACAATAAAAGGTAGCGATATCAAAATCGAAAAAAAATTGAACGACTTGACGTATAAAATTATAAAATTTATAGACAAATCAAAACCTAGTAATGTTGTTATTATAGACGATTATTTTGGAGAAGGATTTCTACAGCTTAGTGGTGGCATAGCTTCTGCTGTTGGTAATTTATTAATTTTTGACGAATCCTCTAAATTGATTAAGTTCAATGCTAACTGCGAATCACTAGGAAATCTTGCCAAACATTTATATCGTAAATTGAAAGAAAAAATCGATAATTTGAACGAATATAAGTTTGATGTGAAAGCAAACTTATTCCCAAAATTATCATTCGCAACTGACGAATATGACAAAAAAAATGCGAGTGACTTTTTGAGTACACTACTATTTTATACATCCCAACATAATGAGAAAGACGTGGAGGTCAAATTAATATATGAAATAAATAATAGCCAAGGTGACGACGTACAACATGTCGAAGTTACTTCCGACGCCATATTCCTTAAGTATCATGATGAGATACAAAAATGGAGTATGCAATCTGAACTGCAAAAACTGAAAAAGAAGGTAATTTATATAAAAATGCTGTAAATCATACAGCAAAGCTACCATTGATCAGAGCTATAAATATGATGCAAAGAATTAAGAATAAAAATTACACTTTCAGAGAAGATGCTGTAAATTCAATCATGTTTGATGACCTACCTTCAGGGACAATTATAGTTACAGAAAACAGTGCACTAACTGTTGCTAAATTCATAAAACATTTAAGTAATAAGGATACTGCCATGTTAGATTTTGAATACATTACTAATTTATCTATAAGAGATGAAAAAGCATTACGTGCTGAACTGTTAAATGCGAAGGAAGTGAAAACACTTATTGTTGTCTTTAATAATGCTTTAATTGCCACAAGTTCCAACGGAAAATTAGAAAATATTGCAAACTGTATGGAGGATAACAAAGTGATTATTATTACAGACCAGAACTCTGTTGAATATGCAATAAAATATATCTCGCGAACAGGTAATGTTATAAAGGATGAAATTAAATTAAATTAAATGAGTGAAGAATCGCAGAAACGTATCTTAGAGAACACAAAAGTGATATTTCAAGGTAACGAAGTAAGTTTAGGACAAATTTTGATCAACGATACGATTAAATATGTCGAAGGAGACGTGTTAAATCAAATGATGCATACTAATAAGAATATTATAGGAAAACCGGTCAGCAATTCAAATTACAAGCCAAAATTATATATTCGAAGAAGTGTAAGACCATTTTTCAGAAACACGGAAAAGCAATCAACAATTCAACCTCCCGGAATACAAGATAACGTCGATCGCAAGCTGATCCAAACGCTAGATGAACTTGAAGATGACGTTGTCATTATCTTTGGGGATCCCGGAATGGGAAAGTCGACTTTGCTCACTCATTTGTCTCTTAAAACAAAAAAAAAACTGGAAAGATATGGGATGGATAGTGAGAATTAATTTATTGGAACACACGACTCAATTCAGCGTGTGGAAAGATAACAAAACATACATCGATACGATAGAGTCTTTGAAGTTCTTGTGTCAAGTTGCACTCAGCGAAGAAAATAATAAAACGAACGATCTAAATATAACTCTGTACAATTTACTGACGGTACCGTGTCTCTCGCGGGTTGTAACGGTGACGAGTGGACTGTATTTGAGTTGAAAATATTCCTGAACTTCTATAATAGTAATCAACTAATAATCTTATTAGATGGCTTCGACGAAATCTGCCCAATCTACGCGAATGAAGTATTGGAATTAATAAAAGCCGTGAAGAACTTTCCTCGGTCTCATAAAATGTGGATCACTAGTAGATCGTATGAAAAAATGCATAGGTACTTTATTTGAAAACATGAAATTTGGTACATTATTCCAAATAGAACCTTTGGATGTAGATGAGCAAGACCTTTATTTGACAACATTTTGGGATGAAAAAGAGATATTGAAGGACCTCAACGGCGATCACTACAAAAATATTGATGACTGCATCAGGTATGTGTCAAAAAATAGTCGTGTAACATATATGTTAACAAAGAAAACGTTACCAATTGAATATAAAAAGGACATGCCATTTTTTTTAGTTGGTTTGAGCTTAATAAAGTATATGTCTGTCTGTCTGACGCTTAGTCCTAGAAAGCTGTAATTTGGCATGGGTATACATATTAATCATGCCGAAAAAATGGTAAAATAAAATTATGAAAAACATTTTTTTTTAGGGTACCTCCCTTACACGTGAAATGGGGATGATAATTTTTTTTCTCTTCTATTTCATAGTGTGGGGTATCGTTGGATAGGCCGTTCAAAAATATTGAGGGTTTGTCAAAACCATTTTTCAATTAAGGGATCCGTTTGCGTAATATTAAGCTTTAAAGTGCTATTTTTTGTTAGAGTCAAGTGTCCCCCCCCCCCTGCCGGCTAAATGGTTGGTTTTGGATATGTGAAAAAATTCATGGCAATAGTATATATAACGAAATTAAAAGGAAAACTATCACAGCTAAGTAGGCTTCACAAGTTAACGAGTAATAATCGACCAACTTAAATTTGCGGTTGGAGAATTGACCGTAACGTATATCGATGTATGGGAGAGCATGTTTTTCAACTACAATGTTAAGTTTGTTTTTGGGATAAATTCATCCCAACTACGGAACCCTTCATTGTGCGTGGTCCGACATGCACTTGGCCGGTTTTTTATAATATTTTGCAATAAATGATCATTCAAAACCTTAAAAACCCCGATTTTTATTTTTGCGATTTTAAAAATGTAGCCCGTAGAATGACCCATTATCACGAAATTGTAGTTGGACGTATGCATAAATTTGTAACCTTTGTTCTGGGACAGGGAACGTGTAGAACAACAGTTTTAGAGTCAAATTTAAAAAACTTTGGAGAGTAGTGTTGGTTTGAGCATAAGCAGATTGAGAATAATTGTCCTTGTAGCTACTCAAGTCACATATCCACATACCTAGCTATATGTATATCTCCGGTCGTCTTTAAAAGCATGTAACCATATAATAGTAAGCAGTCGCCAATACGAGTATACTAGCATTCAAACAACACGTATTTCATCATCATAATCATTTCAGGTAAAAACACTTTATAAATTATGCAGATCAGCTTTTATTACTAAGTTATAGCAATACAGTAGCACAGTTGATTTTGCAATACTAGTGACTAGCACCGATGTTGAAGCCTGAACGCCGGGCATGGCGGGCATATCACTAAAATGCCCGCGGGCTATCTTTTTTTCCCCACCAGTTCACTTACATATGATTGGTCGTCGATAACTGTCAAAGTCTCGGCCTATCACAGGAAGTCAATCAATACAACTACTTCTGATCGTACAAATTCATAGAAATGATTGTAATTAGTCAATAAACATAGATAATGATAGGCATACATTAAATATTTATAACATATGTCAGTGAAGTGTGTAAAAAAAGATAAAATAAAAAACATCGTAATTTTTGAGCAGTTAATAGACATTTACATAGTTTTGCCGTTAATGAGGTACCAGGGAAGCCACATACAGAAGGAATTAATGCCAAACTTCCTTGTTTTCAACGTAGTCCTTAATCTTATATTATGCTTTTTTGCTAAGGTAAACAATGCAATAGTGAACCTTAATACAACCACCACAGGCACTTTGAGTAAATTTTATTTCATCACCACTGTTCTCAAAACCGTGAAAGAAAACATTGTGAGGAAACCGGCATGTCCTAGCCCAGCCTACTAAAAATGCAAAGACATGTGAGGATGTCACCTCTTTGAATTATTCCAACCCGCACTGGGCCCGCGTGGTGGATTACGGCCCACTGCCTCTCACAGAGAGGAGGCTTGTGTCCCAGCAGTGGGAACATTATAACCTGATTATGATGATAGTATAAAACTTTACACTGTTGTTATTATTATACGTAGATCTTAGAAATATTCCTTCATGTATTGTTATAATAATAAAGCTTGAGTATGAACAATAGCTTTGTTTTATTTTCTCGCTTAAAAGGCATTTTCTTCATCCACGCCGTGATCAACCCACCATTTTAATTTTAGATACCTGAGTAAGTGTGCGGTCATTCCACCATTGACAATATGGATAACCCAAAGAGTAGAGTAACTAGATTCCACCATTGACAATATGGATAACCTCACTTCAAGCTCACTTCACTTCAGCGGCGAGGTGTCCATTTTTGGATGAGAGAAGCCGAAGCGTAGCGGATTTTAACTTACTTTCTTCTACATAGTAAAACTTAATTAATTTTCTTAAAAGTAAGTCTTTCCTTTACTGAATCCATCCATCGTCAATTAACAGAACCAAAAAGACTCATCACTACACAGACAAAACTTTCTTGTTTGTTATTTCAATTCAAAGCTAATAAAATAGGAGTTTTTGCTGTTTGAATGTTATGGTGAATTAAATACCCGTAGTGTATCTAACTCATCGAGATATAAGTACTAACGTACTAGAGAAGCTACGTCAAATAACTGAATTGTCCTATTCTCGTAATTTGAATCTTTAGTTCGCGCAGCGCTAAAATAATAACAATTCGTCTAAACCGTAACTAATTTACCACAGCGCTAGATTTGCTGCGGAAGTGTATTTATTCTATATAATTTATTATTGTCGGAAGTACTAGGCGCGAAAGAGCTAGAGAGCGACTGAGTGAGGTGCGGCGCGATCGCCGCAGTTGAACGAGACAAAGTAGGAATTTACGGTGTCTTCTCTAGTACGTTAGTACTTATATCTCGATGACCTAACTATATTTTTTGGCAATAGTAGACACTATCGACTGTGTCATTTTTCAATAGCGGTAGAATTGTTAATGCGAACTTCCGAAGGGAAGCCGGTAGGAATCGTGTTTTATGGTGCTTTCGCCACTTTTTAACGGTGTTATTACAGACGATTGATTCCTTTTTCGGCAAATTTTTGTTTCGGCACATTCCGTTTTCGGCATAAATCATTATGTACAACAAAGCATCATTATTCTGAAATTTTAAAATGCCTAGGGCTATTTTGTAATATACTTACCCACAACAGATACCTAATACAAGGCAGACGGCAGTGAAATAATAAGGTAATTTTTGTAATGAGGATCTTATCAATTGAAGAGCATATTAGGCTTTGCCAACTTTTATAAAAGACGGGTCCATAAGCATAAGCATATGAATTTAGGTACCTAGTTGGTTATCATCATTAGTTAGTTGCCCGATAATTTTAAGTAATCAGTGTAGGTACTGTTTAATTTTTGTCTTTTATTTTTATTGATTAAAATATAATATTTTATTTTATTACGCAAGCAAAGTCTAAAGTATTTCATTTATTTACTAAAATGTGCCGAAACAAGAATATGCCGAAAATGGAATATGTCCAAAAAGGAATGTGCCGAAAAAGGAATCAATCAATGCGACTTCTTGGTGGGAAAGTGAGGCGTCATGTTCAGCAGTTTTGTTTCATTTTATAAAATTTGTGTTTAGCCGAATAGTAAGATATTTTTATTTTGAGAATTTTGATTATTTTGAGCTTTGAAATTGACGCTCGAAGTGAAATTATGAAAACCTCTGCTCAGAAATCTTGATAGGATTCCCAAATACTCTATTAATCTAAAAAAAATCTTACTGACTATTTAGACTTTATTTTGTTTTTTAAATACTTTTTTTAATGGATGGATGGATGGTTTTGGAAAGTACTGTTTTCGAGCAAAACAGCGCACGGATGGCGTAAACGCGCCCATGCAGTTGTTTTATTTTCTAAAATTTGTGTTTAGCCGAATATTAATGTGTAATAATTCATTATTTAAACAAACTTTTTAAAAACCATTTAGGGCCTGTGCACACCTCGTTTTTTAAACGCGCCGTTGACGCGCGTTTGTAGCGATACAGACGCGATTCGCACGCGAGTCAGTCTGTTCTGTAGGATAAAAGCACGCCGTCGACGCACATTTCTAAAAGTCGCGTCAACGGCGCGTTTAAAAAACGTGGTGTGCACAGGCCCTTATGTATTCGACTGATAGACGTATCTATGGTCATGAATTATAAAAAAAATTGACTACAGTCTATTGCGCGGTTGGGCGTAGGTACAGAAGCCAGCACATCAAGCTACTACAAACTGTCAAATTTATTTAATAGATTTTCAACTTTATCCCTGCAGAGTACAGCAGAGTTCAAGGTTGATTGAGAAAATTTGACAATTTCGGGTAGCTTGACCTGCTGACGTCTGTACTTTTAAACCACAACACATCAAGCTATGCATTTCAACGTAAAATGCGAAGTCAGATTTAAGACGCAGATATATGCCAGTGACCTTGAGTGGTTAGCTTGCGTGTTCTGTACTGAGTTCACGCAACGCGTCGTACGTTCAGCCAGTAATAGGACTCGCTCATCAAGGAGCGCTGTCCCCAATTCGACGTATTATTAATTTATTACACACAAAACAAAAGGTATTTTTATAAAACGCGTATACAAAAAGATCAATAATTAAATTATCTTACGCTTGGTACATTTTGTGCCATTCTCAGTTTTTTATCCGCGTTAGACATAACTTTACAAATTAATTTTACTATGTAATAAAAACATAACCTAAAAAATTCACATATTTAGTTATTGAGAAAATGCTCTAATTTATCATATTTTTTTTTCAAATCATTAACACTACTCGTTTAGACGTGATCTTCAGTATAAAATCATTAAAAGTCCATTATTGTCCCCTTATCTGATATTGCTTAGCTCGATGTGTTTTAACAAAAAGAACCAGTGTTACTACATGAAAAAAACTATATACGGTGTTTTAAACTCAAAATACCGTAAACACATTTGAAAAATATCGTATAAATGATCGTGTAAAAAGCAAAAGAAAACACATAGGGTAACAAATAACATCACGTCTGTAATCCTCGAAGGGTTAGGCAGAAGTAGTTTTTTTTTTTATAAAACGTTACCCCGCATTAGGAATTACTCCTGTATTGTGGGTTCGTTTACGAACATTTAAAACTCACATACACAAACAGCCAGACCCGGAACAACTACTTGCAGGTCATACAAATATTTGCTCCGTGCGGGAATCGAAACCGCGACACGCAGCGCAGCAGTCAATCGCTTAACCACTGCGCCAACCGTGCTGTCTGTGTACCTATAGTACACCCCCATTTCGCCAGTTATGTTTAAGTGCCATGTAATAGGGGGCGAGCCTATTGCCATCACCCGGGCCCAAATCCAGACTGTGGCTGCTGCTGAGACATCCCTAATGGAAAATCCCAATACCACTGCCAGACCTGGGAATCAAACCCAGCACCTCAGCAGGAGCGCATCCGATCGCAAGACCAACGAGGCAGCAAAAGAAAATACCATGAATATTCAATATTTGTGTTCATAATTATAATTAACCACTTTTTTAATCATCTAAAAAAAATTTTCCAAAAAAAAAAAGTTTATTTTTCTTCCAGAAATAACACTTATTAACTATAACTTACAAATGAGGAAAAAATATTATTAATTAGATTGTAGGACGTTCATTTGTGGAAGACTGGTGCCTAAACTAAGCCGTGACTTGTATTCCAGGACACCAGGGACTCGCCCCTAGAGGGAAAAAATATCATCAAAAACATTAATAAAGAAAATGCTTACATAATGAAAGTTACATTTCATGTTATATGGGCAAACTATTTGTTGGAAGATAATAATAACAAAATATTAAACTTAGGTACCGTAAAACGGGGTGAATAGGGATGCAGGGGTGAATCGGGACGCAACTTTAAAATGGATTTTAACCTTGAAATAATATTGTTTGTTGCCAACAAGGACACTTAATCGTTAATTATAATACAGGTAACACATTGTAGTTCTCTTTGGCAACAAAAGATGTTATTTCAACATTAAAATCCATTTTAAAATTGCGTTCCGATTCACCCCTGCATCCCTATTCACCCCGTTTTACCCGGTATATGAATTGTATGAAGTGTATAGTGGAGTTCAAGGTGCATGTGGGGTGTGGGTGAGGGTGTGATGTGTTTTGTGTTTGTGTGTGTGTGTGTAGTGTTGGAAGGGTGCGAGGGTATGTGAGTGGGTTCATGTTCAACTATACGAATGGTTCCTATTACGTTTTTATGACTAGTAGCTCTTCTTTTTTTTTGTAAAAAACTAACCGCCTTCCAAAAAAAAACACTAGGTACAAAGTGAAAAATTACTTTGATTGCGGAATTTGGTGTCTGGATCTGTATTTAAGTTTTTTGCTACCGAATTCGTTATTTCTGCTCATCACCTATTACAAATTATTGCTTTTCCCGATGCAGGGGCGTTCATTGTTGAGAACCATTAGCTCCACTTCACCATATGCATTGTGACGAGCATAAATTGCTTAGCAACCATAATAAGGCCGGCGCTCACTGCCGGCACGGCACGGGATGGCATGGCAAAGGATTCTATTACTAATCAAGTTATTTTGAATCTTATTCCAATGAATTTAGAGTTCATGTTACTTTATTTCGATACCACGATGCCGCGACGTGCCGGGGGATGCTGTGGCATGACGCGACGCGCCCCGGCATGCCGCTGTGGCATGACGAGTCATGCCGTTTCATTCCACGGGTTGCCGCGGCACGCCATTGCATCTCGCGAGACGTATGGGTCACTTTGTGTCGAGGAATTATGATTGCTAAGCTAGCAGAGTGGCTGGGCTTTCAGCAGAATGCCACGGCACGCCGCGGCATGCCGGAGCACAACCTGCCATGCCACAGCATGCTACGGAACGCCTTAGGATGCCGATGCCGCAGCACAATCTGCCGTGCCATGCCGTGCCATGCAGGTAGTGAGCGCCGGCCCTTAAAGTACAGACGCCAGCACATCAAGCTACTACAATCTGTTAATTTAATAGATTTTCAACACACACCCACACACATATACATACACACATACAAACCCAACCTCACACTACAAACATTTAATTCAATCACAACTTCTATTTCATGTGAACACTTCGTATAGTGTTCACATGAAATATTAAATTTACAGATAGGATAATGTTGTTCACCATATAATAATAAATAGATCGAAACTATTTCACTCAAAATGGTACAGACGCCAGCACATCAAGCTACTACAATCTGTCTAATTTATTTAATATATTTTCAACTTTATCCCTACAGTATAAGATTCAAGGTTGATTGGGAAAATTTGACATTTTGGGGTAACTTGACCTGCTGGCGTCTGTACAACTTACCGATACAGGCCTCCTATTATAAGAGACAGAGTTTATGTTCTGTTTATAGATTTTTTTGTAGCCTTTAAAATTTTGTACAAACAATTATGTATATTTTTAATATATCTAACACTGTGCTCAACCTGTGTCTATGTATTATTTTGGATAAAATTAACATTATTATTATTATTTCCTGTCGTTAGGAACTGGGGTAGCGAACCAGCACCAGACTCCAAAGCAGTCTGGTACTGAGCCGCCAAGCGAGCGTGCGACCCAACAAACCATTTGATCCAGAAGTTCTGCAGTCCGTCCGGTCCTGGAGACTTCCAGTTAGGCAACGGACGGACTGCACGAGTTACATCTTGAGGGCAGATGGTAATAGCCCCCATTTCTGGTATTGGATCGCAGGCTCGCTCAACTTTCCGAGTCCAATCACCTTCAGTGTGACCGACAGACACCGACCAGATACTGCCCCAGAAAGAAGACATGAAGACATGGCATCATTATCGGTTATAGGTGCGTGTCAGTCAGATCTTGATTCGGTCGCTCCCAAGCCCTATAAACCCACCTTTCATTGCTCTGGAAGGTGCGATTCTGAGTGTATCGGTCCACACGCCGCTTATACCTACGAATACGGTTCGCCCAAGCACACACTTTCTGCTTCAAGAAGTCTATGCGCTTTGTGACACGAGACAAATAGTCCTCAGGGCTGGTATCATTCCCTGAGAAGGCTTATGAGCAAGTCACCAGATTCTCAACTCACCAGATAACGCCCGCCTCACAAAGCGCATCACTCTTGGGCGAGTATTGCTCTCCCTGAAGCAGATTAGTTTGCCAATGAGCGCTCTGGCCCCACCAATACGACGCACAAGTCTGAAGACCACTGCCAGGCTGGTACGACTGGTTTCGGTCGTGTAGCTATAGAGACATTTGGAAATTTTACGTGAGCTACACGACATGCCGTTACAGCTGCGCAGTACAGAATCGAATGAGTATCAGTGAGGTCTTCGTAGTCATCAAAACAGTTTAACAACTGTGAATCCAGATCTGCTACTAGCGCCCTATTTTTGTTATGCATGGGCAAACGAGGTAAGCGTGGTCTAAGTTCAGGTGACAAACCGATATTCCCGAATCGCACCCTCCAAAGCACTCCTCAATTTCACATTGCACTGGATACTTACGTTTGTAGCCCTGTCATCATTCCACTCGTCAGCTTGGATTGTGTTGGACTGTGGTGGTACTACAACAGTCTGCGACAGGGGGGCGATGACATGGCTATTCCGCATTTCAGTTCGCAGGCGATCAAGTACAGTGTCATCCAACATATGATTACGTTGGATAACCCGCACCTGATCCGATAGTCGTTGTGCCGAAACGTTGACAGCTGGTTCAAGCACCTGAAAAAGAGAGAGCGTCCGAACACAGTACGCGGTCAGATTGTTTCCCCCCTCTGTAGCCCCATAGTATGAGCGCATGACGTTCTCATTTATGGTTCGTGTCCATCTCATGCGCTGCACACTTCCGCCGGGAGCTGGGACCCTATCAGAGGCCGGTGGGCCTCGAGGTCCTAAACCATCCGGCGGTCGGCGTCCTCCTCGTCGACGAGCAGGTGGTGGCGTCGTGGGCGGGGAGAAATACTCGTCGCTCGAGCTCGACGCAACTACCGCGACCGGTGTCGTCACAGTGGGGCTGGGTACCGGCGGCGGCGAGGCGGAGCTGAGCGAAGAGTCCGGAGGTGGTGGGCGTGCACTTCTTACGGCTGATCTCGTCAACATCTCGATAAAATTTTCATTATTATTTTCTGTTTTTCAGTGGCATGGTATGACAGATGTCATCTCTTAATCGGCAGCTTTTTATTCATGTCTTAAATAAAATATGGTGTTTTTTTGCGATGAATTGGTTTCAGACTTCTTTCGGGTTTTTTTTTAAAGCACATATAAACTATAATATTGAGTCGAAAATGATTAAAACTGTTAAAAAAAAAATGAAAATTTTAAGATCCAATTTGGAGACGTTTGTTGACGTTGGTGTTGCCAGCTATTTATTATTATTATTATTTATTTACATAGATACAATGAGGTACCAGGGAAGCCACATACAGAAGGAATTAATGCCAAACTTCCTTGTCTTCAACGTAGTCCTTAATCTTATATTATGCTTTTTTGCTAAGGTGAACAATGCAATAGTGAACCTCAATACAACCACCACAGGCACTTTGAGTAAATTATTTCATCACCACTGTTCTCAAAACCGTGAAAGAAAACATTGATGAAACCGAACAACAACCATGTGCTAGAACTAAAAATGCAAAGACATGTGAGGATGTCACCTCTTTGAATTATTCCAACCCGCACTGGGCCCGCGTGGTGGATTACGGCCCACTGCCTCTCACAGAGAGGAGGCCTGTGTCCCAGCAGTGGGAACATTATAACCTGATTATGATGATAGTATAAAACTTTACACTGTTGTTATTATTATACGTAGATCTTAGAAATATTCCTTCATGTATTGTTATAATAATAAAACTTGAGTATGAACAATAGCTTTGTTTTATTTTCTCGCTTAAAAGGCATTTTCTTCATCCACGCCGTGATCAACCCACCATTTTAATTTTAGATACCTGAGTAAGTGTGCGGTCATTCCACCATTGACAATATGGATAACCTCACTTCAAGCTCACTTCACTTCAGCGGCGAGGTGTCCATTTTTGGATGAGAGAAGCCGAAGCGTAGCGGATTTTAACTTACTTTCTTCTACATAGTAAAACTTAATTAATTTTCTTAAAAGTAAGTCTTTCCTTTACTGAATCCATCCATCGTCAATTAACAGAACCAAAAAGACTCATCACTACACAGACAAAACTTTCTTGTTTGTTATTTCAATTCAAAGCTAATAAAATAGGAGTTTTTGCTATTTGAATGTTATGGTGAATTAAATACCCGTAGTGTACCTAACTCATCGAGATATAAGTACTAACGTACTAGAGAAGCTACGTCAAATAACTGAATTGTCCTATTCTCGTAATTTGAATCTTTAGTTCGCGCATCGCTAAAATAATAACAATTCGTCTAAACCGTAACTAATTTACCACAGCGCTAGATTTGCTGCGGAAGTGTATTTATTCTATATAATTTATTATTGTCGGAAGTACTAGGCGCGAAAGAGCTAGAGAGCGACTGAGTGAGGTGCGGCGCGATCGCCGCAGTTGAACGAGACAAAGTAGGAATTTACGGTGTCTTCTCTAGTACGTTAGTACTTATATCTCGATGACCTAACTATATTTTTTGGCAATAGTAGACACCAAGACACTATCGACTGTGTCATTTTTCAATAGCGGTAGAATTGTTAATGCGAACTTCCGAAGGGAAGCCGGTAGGAATCGTGTTTTATGGTGCTTTCGCCACTTTTTAACGGTGTTATTACAGACGATTGATTCCTTTTTCGGCACATTCCTTTTTGGACATATTCTGTTTTCGGCATATTCTTGTTTCGGCACATTCCGTTTTCGGCATAAATCATTATGTACAACAAAGCATCATTATTCTGAAATTTTAAAATGCCTAGGGCTATTTTGTAATATACTTACCCACAACAGATACCTAATACAAGGCAGACGGCAGTGAAATAGTAAGGTAATTTTTGTAATGAGGATCTTATCAATTGAAGAGCATATTAGGCTTTGCCAACTTTTATAAAAGACGGGTCCATAAGCATAAGCATATGAATTTAGGTACCTAGTTGGTTATCATCATTAGTTAGTTGCCCGATAATTTTAAGTAATCAGTGTAGGTACTGTTTAATTTTTGTCTTTTATTTTTATTGATTAAAATATAATATTTTATTTTATTACGCAAGCAAAGTCTAAAGTATTTCATTTATTTACTAAAATGTGCCGAAACAAGAATATGCCGAAAATGGAATATGTCCAAAAAGGAATGTGCCGAAAAAGGAATCAATCAATGCGACTTCTTGGTGGGAAAGTGAGGCGTCATGTTCAGCAGTTTTGTTTCATTTTATAAAATTTGTGTTTAGCCGAATAGTAAGATATTTTTATTTTGAGAATTTTGATTATTTTGAGCTTTGAAATTGACGCTCGAAGTGAAATTATGAAAACCTCTGCTCAGAAATCTTGATAGGATTCCCAAATACTCTATTAATCTAAAAAAAATCTTACTGACTATTTAGACAACAACATTTCTATTGAAATTATTAGTAGAGTTGTTTGTTTTTTAAATACTTTTTTTAATGGATGGATGGATGGTTTTGGAAAGTACTGTTTTCGAGCAAAACAGCGCACGGATGGCGTAAACGCGCCCATGCAGTTGTTTTATTTTCTAAAATTTGTGTTTAGCCGAATATTTATGTGTAATAATTCATTATTTAAACAAACTTTTTAAAAACCATTTAGGGCCTGTGCACATCACGTTTTTTAAACGCGCCGTTGACGCGCGTTTGTAGCGATACAGACGCGATTCGCACGCGAGTCTGTCTGTTCTGTAGGATAAAAGCACGCCGTCGACGCACGTTTCTAAAAGTCGCGTCAACGGCGCGTTTAAAAAACGTGGTGTGCACAGGCCCTTATGTATTCGACTGATAGACGTATCTATGGTCATGAATTATAAAAAAAATTGACTACAGTCTATTGCGCGGTTGGGCGTAGGTACAGAAGCCAGCACATCAAGCTACTACAAACTGTCAAATTTATTTAATAGATTTTCAACTTTATCCCTGCAGAGTACAGCAGAGTTCAAGGTTGATTGAGAAAATTTGACAATTTCGGGTAGCTTGACCTGCTGACGTCTGTACTTTTAAACCACAACACATCAAGCTATGCATTTCAACGTAAAATACGAAGTCAGATTTAAGACGCAGATATATGCCAGTGACCTTGAGTGGTTAGCTTGCGTGTTCTGTACTGAGTTCACGCAACGCGTCGTACGTTCAGCCAGTAATAGGACTCGCTCATCAAGGAGCGCTGTCCCCAATTCGACGTATTAATTATTTATTACACACAAAACAAAAGGTATTTTTATAAAACGCGTATACAAAAAGATCAATAATTAAATTATCTTACGCTTGGTACATTTTGTGCCATTCTCAGTTTTTTATCCGCGTTAGACATAACTTTACAAATTAATTTTACTATGTAATAAAAACATAACCTAAAATATTCACATATTTAGTTATTGAGAAAATGCTCTAATTTATCATATTTTTTTTTCAAATCATTAACACTACTCGTTTAGACGTGATCTTCAGTATAAAATCATTAAAAGTCCATTATTGTCCCCTTATCTGATATTGCTTAGCTCGATGTGTTTTAACAAAAAGAACCAGTGTTACTACATGAAAAAAACTATATACGGTGTTTTAAACTCAAAATACCGTAAACACATTTGAAAAATATCGTATAAATGATCGTGTAAAAAGCAAAAGAAAACACATAGGGTAACAAATAACATCACGTCTGTAATCCTCGAAGGGTTAGGCAGAAGTAGTTTTTTTTTTTATAAAACGTTACCCCGCATTAGGAATTACTCCTGTATTGTGGGTTCGTTTACGAACATTTAAAACTCACATACACAAACAGCCAGACCCGGAACAACTACTTGCAGGTCATACAAATATTTGCTCCGTGCGGGAATCGAAACCGCGACACGCAGCGCAGGAGTCAATCGCTTAACCACTGCGCCAACCGTGCCGTCTGTGTACCTATAGTACACCCCCATTTCGCCAGTTATGTTTAAGTGCCAAGTAATAGGGGGCGAGCCTATTGCCATCACCCGGGCCCAAATCCAGACTGTGGCTGCTGCTGAGACATCCCTAATGGAAAATCCCAATACCACTGCCAGACCTGGGAATCAAACCCAGCACCTCAGCAGGAGCGCATCCGATCGCAAGACCAACGAGGCAGCAAAAGAAAATACCATGAATATTCAATATTTGTGTTCATAATTATAATTAACCACTTTTTTAATCATCTAAAAAAACATTTTCCAAAAAAAAAAGTTTATTTTTCTTCCAGAAATAACACTTATTAACTATAACTTACAAATGAGGAAAAAATATTATTAATTAGATTGTAGGACGTTCATTTGTGGAAGACTGGTGCCTAAACTAAGCCGTGACTTGTATTCCAGGACACCAGGGACTCGCCCCTAGAGGGAAAAAATATCATCAAAAACATTAATAAAGAAAATGCTTACATAATGAAAGTTACATTTCATGTTATATGGGCAAACTATTTGTTGGAAGATAATAATAACAAAATATTAAACTTAGGTATATGAATTGTATGAAGTGTATAGTGGAGTTCAAGGTGCATGTGGGGTGTGGGTGAGGGTGTGATGTGTTTTGTGTTTGTGTGTGTGTGTGTGTGTAGTGTTGGAAGGGTGCGAGGGTATGTGAGTGGGTTCATGTTCAACTATACGAATGGTTCCTATTACGTTGTTATGACTAGTAGCTCTTCTTTTTTTTTGTAAAAAACTAACCGCCTTCCAAAAAAAAACACTAGGTAGGTACAAAGTGAAAAATTACTTTGATTTCGGAATTTGGTGTCTGGATCTGTATTTAAGTTTTTTGCTACCGAATTCGTTATTTCTGCTCATCACCTTTTACAAATTATTGCTTTTCCCGATGCAGGGGCGTTCATTGTTGAGAACCATTAGCTCCACTTCACCATATGCATTGTGACGAGCATAAATTGCTTAGCAACCATATTAAGGCCGGCGCTCACTGCCGGCACGGCACGGGATGGCATGGCAAAGGATTCTATTACTAATCAAGTTATTTTGAATCTTATTTCAATGAATTTAGAGTTCACGTTACTTTATTTCGATACCACGATGCCGCGACGTGCCGCGGGATGCTGTGGCATGACGCCACGCGCCCCGGCATGCCGCTGCGGCATGACGAGTCATGCCGTTTCATTCCACGGGTTGCCGCGGCACGCCATTGCATCGCGTGCCGTATGGGTCACTTTGTGTCGAGGAATTATGATTGCTAAGCTAGCAGAGTGGCTGGGCTTTCAGCAGAATGCCACGGCACGCCGCGGCATGCCGGAGCACAACCTGCCATGCCACGGCATGCTACGGAACGCCGCGGGATGCCGATGCCGCAGCACAATCAGCCGTGCCATGCCGTGCCATGCAGGTAGTGAGCGCCGGCCCTTAAAGTACAGACGCCAGCACATCAAGCTACTACAATCTGTCAATTTAATAGATTTTCAACACACACCCACACACATATACATACACACATACAAACCCAACCTCACACTACAAACAGATCACAACTTCTATTTCATGTGAACACTTCGTATAGTGTTCACATGAAATATTAAATTTACAGATAAGATAATGTTGTTCACCATATAATAATAGATAGATCGACAATTTCTCTCAAAAGGGTACAACTTAACTTACGCAACCATCTGGCCGAACACTGTCTCTTAAGTTACAGGCCTCCTATTATAAGAGACAGAGTTTATGTTCTGTTACATATAGATTTTTTTGTAGCCTTTAAAATTTTGTACAAACAATTATGTATATTTTTAATATATCTAACATTGTGCTCAACCTGTGTCTATGTATTATTTTGGATAAAATTAACATTATTATTCTCTTTATTTCACTTAAGTACATACAAATTATATTTTTAAATATTAGAATATAAAAAAAATATATATAAAAACATTTAAAAATATAAAACATAGTAGCCCACCGGTATCGGGAACAGGTCCAAACTACCGGCGGTCAGGGCTCCAGAGAGAGGAACCTCCTAACAATGCGAGCCGTGTCCAGAAGTACCACTCTCTGAATCAGGCCCTTAATCCAGCTGCCCAACGAGAGCCTCGTTAGGTGTTGGTCGAGGCTCTTGGCAATTAAGCCATTGGCTGATACAACTATCGGCACAATGATTGCTGAGTCCACATCCCACATGTCGACAACCTCACGAGCCAAGTCAAGATACTTGATTTGTTTATCTTTCTCGGCCTTCACGAGGTTCCCGTCATGAGGGACCGTGATGTCAATAATCATTGTGCGCCGATCTATTCGATCCACCACCACTATATCAGGCTTATTGGCAACAATAGTCCTGTCAATGATGATGGATCGGTCCCAGTACAAAGTGATATTTCCATTCTCGAGAACTGGGTCGGGCACATACCTGTAGTACGGCACCTCAGTTTCTACAAGGCTGTATTTCAAAGCAAGTTGCTGATGGATAATCCTGGCTACAAGGTTGTGTCTATGCAAGTAAGCAAGTATGCATTAGTAAGACGAGAACACCCGGAGATAATGTGTCGGATTGATTCTCCCGGACGGTGGCATGCCCGACACACGTCAACCGTGCCGTCCTTCACAATAAATCTCCGGTAGTTGTTCGTCATGATAACTTCGTCCATAATTGCACAGACAAAACCTTCGGTTTCCCCGAAGAGGTCACCAAAACGCAGCCAGGCTACAGACGCTAAAAAGTCTACATCGGGTTCATGTAGGGCCCGGAAAAAGCGTCCGTGAAGCTCCTTACTTTGCCATACCTCCCTGCGATCGTTAGTGTCAAGCACGACAGGTTTGCGCCAGTTCTCTTTAGCCAAGGAGAGTGGGGTGAGGCCCTTGTCCACCGCGATCACATCTCGATGCATCCCCACGTCGGCTTCTAGGAAATATTCCCTGAGACTGCATATCTCGCGATTGTGGAGGGTCTTAGCGTTTAAAAAGCCTCGACCTCCACATTTTCGCGGGATATACAGTCTCATTACCGAAGATCGTGGGTGATGCATTCGATATGCAGTCAGCAGCGTACGAACCCTCCTATCCAGGGCGTCGAGTTCGGTCTGAGTCCATTTGAGTATGCCGAAAGAGTACATCAAAACCGGCATGACCCAACCGTTGAAGACACGCACCTTGTTTCCGCCTGACAGAAGACTATTCAATACTTTCTTCAGGCGGCCAAAGAAGCGCTCCTTCAACGATTGCTTCATGTCAGTAGAATTGATGCCCAACGCTTCCGACATACCCAAATACTTATAGGTTTCGGATGCGGAGAGGGCTCTGAGGTTTATGGAATCCGAGAGTTGGGTTCTCACGGATTCCACAATCTTCCCTCGCTTTACATGCATAACCGCACATTTGTCCACACCAAATTCCATCCTGATGGTACTACTGAAAGTTTCAGTTACTTTCAGTAGCTCCATCAGTTGCAAATTGTTGGGGGCAAAGAGATTTAGGTCATCCATGTAGAGGAGGTGAGATATAACCTGACCACCTCTCCTCAACCGATAGCCTAGACCTGAATCCTCCAGCAGTGTGCTTAGAGGATTCAAGGCTAAGCAGAACCAAAGCGGACTCAAACTATCGCCGAGTTGAATTGATGATTTTTATAATTATAATTCTCTTTATGAATATTTGATACGACCGCGCAGAGGCGTAGCCTGGACTAATATAGACGTGGGCGAAAGCATCAGCGAGGCCCCTTTTCTTTCGTTCCCAAGATCTACCCAATAGATTTATCCTAGCAAAAATGCTTTGACATGACATACCTACTCATGATAGTGAAAGTATATGAATGAAAAAGAAAAATGCTATTAGCATTGGCATTTCTTTGCAATTTTCCGAACTTATGACTTTTTGGCTTATGTGAAAAACGCTTACATAGAGCTATTAATTTCTGACTAGTCTCGTATTCCGTCAAACTAAGGGCGGGGGCACACGATGCGTTGCGGCGGCAGTGCGGCGCCGGAGCGGTGTCGCTGCGTCGTCTTACATAGAAATATATGTGGCATGTCACACGATGCGCTCCGGCGCCGCACCGGACTTGCAACCACCGAGACGAAGCGGGGAGGGGTGATTGCATTGCGACGTCGGAGCGGCACCGTTCAGTTGTTTATGCGTCACAAGGAAGGATACACGCTCGCTCGTTTCGATTTATTTTCTCCAACATCCAACGCTGCTACGGCGCCGTTGCGACATAACAACGTTGCGGCGCCGCACCGCTTGTGTGCCCGTTGATACGGTGAAATCTTTGCGGTGCGGCGCCGCAACGCATCGTGTGCCCCCGCTCTAACGGTTGCGAACTTGGAAGCTAGTTACAACGGCCTCGCAGCTATGGTGTCTTGACGCTTTCGCCTTAAGAGGGGCTTCTTGTGAGGCTCCAAATAAACATGACGTTCTTTTTAGAGCGTAAAAGTGATCAAATTAATTAGTCATCTGTGGTAAAGTCTGGGGGCATCGCATTTAAAGAGACCTCGCGAGGCCCCTTGAGTGCGAGGCCGTGGGCGGCCACTATGCCCATACCTAGCTACGCCATACTCTCTCCGACTCATATTTTAATTAATCAACTTACAAACTGACACTGACCTAAATTGCAAAAAAATATGTAATAGAAAATTTGAATTTCGCGGGCTACTTTAGCGGATCTTTCGTGATAGTCAAAATGAAACACTTTTTTCCGAGTCAAGTGTGCAGATATTCGTTCCAAAATAGTATTAGTATTAAATGTTCTTTGTCTAGTTTTTGTATTGAAAATGAACTCAGATTTATTAATTTCATGAGAATACTCACAATTTACTTTTCGCCAGACAAGACAATTTATATACTAGGCACACTGTAGTTCCCCATACTAAAACTAGAAACGAAACGTTACTATAACCCGGCTAAAGTAAAATACACTTTAATTTAAGTAGTTGGAATAACATAGTATGACTTTTTGATTTAGTAGCATAATACGTCATCTTCGTCTTATCTTTATCTGCTCAGCTGATAATTTTAGAGGTTAAGTTGTTGTGATTGAATTCATCTGTGTTGATTAATTTATAGAAAAATGACTGTGAAGCCTCGTGAGAAACCAGTGGATTCCGATGACGATCCAGTGGAGAGCATGTTGAAGAAGACAGGCTGCTTGGAATTACATTATAAAGTTCAGGTATCTACTTAGGACAATAATACCTAACACTCCTTGATTTTTTCTACTATGTTTACATATTTGAATAATATAAAGACTTTTACAACGAATACATAATTCTAGACGAATAAACGGTTTGCTTTGATCTGAATATCCTAAGAAAACATATACTTATCTCGATCGAATAAAAGAACATTAACATTCACTCAATATTTCTGTTTTGCCTACGTCCTACGTTTCATGAGCCAAACAATGTTAACAATTAAGGTTAAAAGCAACTATTACAATGCTATCATTAATTATAATATATAATTAATTTATAATAATAAGCAGTTTTATGTATTGGCCGACGACAAACGCCATCTAGTGCGGAATTGTAGATGTTTATGCGCAATTGTGACAGTACAGTGAAGTGTTGCCAGATCCTCTTTTAAAACTCCGTATGGCGACGCTAAATACTCCGTAGAAATCCGTAGACTGCCTCTATGAAAATCAGCCTGTCAAAGTAAACAGTAGAAGAAATAAATTATTTGTCTGATAAGAACAATATTTTAATATACTTAATAATATATAAACACTGTGTGCTGGGCTCTGTTGAAAGTCCAGCGCGCCATAAAAAATCGTCGCGTTAAAAAATCGCCAGAGCGTACCTGAGCTGACCCTACATAAAAAATCGTCGCATTAAAAAATCGCCTGTGCGTACCTAGGTTTACCGTGACCAAGATGTGTCCATCAACGTAGAAAGCTTATTTGAAAATATATCGGATGAGTTATTGTAAGTTACGCGTCTGTACCTACTTCTTCTCAAGGTTTTGGTCCCAAAGTCGGTCTTTTGATAAAAATGTTGGTTAATAAGTGCTTGACGATGGAGACCATATTGGTATGTTAGTTTACTCTAGGCAGAGCCAAAGTAAGGTTTTATGATGTAGAAATGTTGAAATTGTTGTATGTACTTTCACTACAAACTTTTTTTTTTCAGGAGTGCATTGCGACAACTAAGGATTGGAGGAAATGTCAAACAGAAGTTAATGATTTTCGAGATTGTATCAATAAACACAAGAAACCTGAACTAAAGAGTTAATTTAACGTTTATATTGTTTTATTACAAGAATATCTGTTCCGAAAGACGTTCTCCAGGGGGCCTAAAATGGACGCTTTAGCAGAATCATAATATGATCTGCGTACAATTCATACATCCCGCGATATCATCTGTTTGACAGCTGCTATTTGACATTAGACTTCATTAGAGCAATTAATAATTTGTGGACCATTTTACGAAACTCCATACAAACTGTCAAACAGATGAATTGCGGGATAGGAATTGCATGCAGTTTCATATTATGATTCTGCCAAAGCGTCCATTTTAGGCCCCCTGGGGACAGGACAGTGTCATTGAAACTCGGACTTTACCCGGAACCGTTATCTGGGACCGAACAGTTAGAAATTCATATTTTTGTTAGCTTGGGTATTACCTTTTAAAACAAATGTAGATAATGTGTTATTGAATAAATAAATAAATAAATATACACACAATATTGTTAGCTGCATCCCCGACCTATACCCCTCCGGCCAGCCCGGAGCATGACGTGATCGAGTCCATATAAGACGACGCGCAGTGTGACCACGGATTCACCCCAACCGATCACCATGTTCGGCAAGTCTATCCCTTGGGAGAAGCGAGCCAAATATCTCGGTGTGGTCTTAGACCATCACATGACGTTCGGCGAGCACATAAAACAGGTGCGCTCGCGCGCCAGTTTTGCTCTCGGCCGACTACACTCCGTACTCAACCCGCGCAGCAAGTTGTCCCTTAAGTGCAAATTGCGTATTTACACCGCGTGCATTCGACCGATCATGACTTACGCCTGCGTAGTCTTCGCTCACGCAGTCATATCACATTCATAAGATGCAGACGCTTCAAAACCGATTTCTCCGTAGAATTACGAAGGCTCCTTGGTTCGTTCGGAACGAACAACTTCACGTAGACCTTAAGATGCCTACCATCAAGCAGTTTATGAAGCGCCTTGCAAAGCGCTTTTTCGAATCCGCGGAACGTCATCGCAACCCCTTGGTTGTGCAGGCCGCTAGTTACAGGCCTTCTTCCATTAGTCAGACTCGCCGACCGAGGCACACTCTCTTAGATCCGGATGACCCCGTCACTCTCCTTCAGGAAAGCAATAGGGCCACGAGTACAGTGCACAAAATACACAAACCGACCTTCCGTCCTCGCCGCCGAGGTACCACGCGAATTTCCCGAGTAAATGGTAATAAAAGTCCTCCCCCCGTCCCTTGAATGTCGATGCGCCAGCCGCCCGGTTAGAGGCTGAGAGCGCCGTAGCAATAAATATAATATCCCCTGATAATAATCATGATCAAAATGTTGATCCAGCCCGTCCCCAAATTGTTACTAATTTTGTGATCCCCCAACGACGCCCTGAGCCGAGGTCCGTACCCCACAGGGGGTGCCCTTAGTGCGCTGTCGTTTAGTTTTAATATATATAATTTGCGCCCTGGCTGGAGGCTTTAAGATTAAAAACCTTAGGGCAGCCACAGGAATATCCGGTTAAGTAGCAACGACCTCTCTAGGTCTGCTACGAAATGCCATTCATAAAAAAAAAAAAAAAAACCACGGATTCATTACCGAACCCGGCGGCGCGCGCTTTACATTAAATTCCCCATCTGTTCACTTAAATAATAACACCTCGATTTTGTAACTTGATTAGATTTATTAAACAGACTTCCTTTGTTAAACTTAACTTGTTAGACTTCCTTTGTTAAACTTAACTATTATTTCATTAAATTCCTAAAAATATATATACTTTTAACAACTTGCATGCTGATTATTTATTTTTTCTCGTGTTTATACTCATGTTTGGACAAATAAATTATCTTTATCTTTTATCTTCGGTTTTGTTGGTAATCTCGACGGGCTGCCTAAGACTGCCAGAGAAAAAACGTTAATGTTGAAGATACCAGTATTCATTAGTTTATTAGGTGTTTGGCGGCCTCTCCTTCAAAGGGAGAAGTAAAGGCGCATGACCAAAAAATCCGCCTGATAGTTTTCACAAGTAGGTATTTGTTACAAAATATTAAGTGCATGAAAGTTATGTGGCCACGGCACGCTGTATAAAACAGCGTGCCGCTACAGTGGCGACATTAATTTACCACACGTAAACAGTTTCGCCTTTACGTTTTATGAAAATATTTGAATTGAATTTAAAATTATTATTTATTGATTTATTTATAATTTTCTAAAATAGCATCTTGGAGCAACCTGAGTTAAAGAACTGTAGCACAGAGGTAATTAGCCGGGGTCATGGATACATCGAATCAATTATATTAAAACAAATAACGTGCAAGGAGCAGGCGAATTGAAGGAAAGAGAGAGCTTATTTAGTTTTTTTTTTTTTTTTTTTTTTTCAATATTATGATTATTCATCCTTTTTTTACATAAAATATTTTATTAAAAATATATTTTTATGATTCCTGGCCACTAGCCCTACCAGTGTGTCAAATTAATGTCCCCACTGTAGCGGCCCACTGTATAATGTTGGTGGCCGCGATTTACGAGTTAGAACCCAGACAGCCACTTATAGTGTAAATTCATCCATCACCACTGCTCTCAAAACAGAGGAAAACGTCCAAGAACTAAAATAAATGAGTCGTCACGGGACGCCAGGCAGATGTGAAACATCGAAATTATTTACACACACTACACATACAGGGTGTAAGGGACAGCCCTCCGCAGACTGATGGGGTGAATTCAGTATATCGTACTAAGATGACCGGTACATGAAATTATTTCAGGAACGTTATGGGAATCCAATGAACCTGAACCGCGTTCGCTGATTTCAGGCGTCGTTCGTTAGAGAATTTCAACATCCATTGCTGATTTTTTTTATTTTAGCTGTGTTATTTACATTATTGGAGTACTGCGTACAGATAATATGATTTTACATTGAAATAAAGGAATAATAACTGAAATTACGATAAAAAAAATTACAATTTTCCTGAGAAAATTTTCAGTGGAATATGATTCAAAATAAGGAGCTGAATGCACCCTGTTAATTTGCGGAGGGCTGTCCCTTACGCCCTGTAGACTGTATAGTGGCGACGCGTCGCCACGCGGCATGCGTCGCCCCGCCAGAATCGGTTTTACGTGCGGCTTTATGTAGATGTTTCACATTAAAACTCGAAGACATGTGACATCTACCAACCCGCACTGGGCCCGCGTGGGGGATTACAGCCCACTGCCTCTCACAGAGAGGAGGCCTGTGTCCCAGCAGTGGGACCATTATAACCTGATTATGCATAAATAATGTTTCCTTGCCACTTGAATCCCTCGCTTGATGCAATCAATATAATTAGAACCATGACTGATACTTATTTATGTCATTTTATAAATATTAGATGATATCACGTATTTTTTCCCCGAAGGACTAGGCAGAGATGTACCTACCTGTAGAACTTACACTCAGAGGGGGCTGCGCTAAGTAAGCCCGCGAAATTCAATTTTTCTTAAGTTTTTTGCAATTTGCAAGTCTGTGTCAGGGTGTATGTTGGTCTAAATATGATTCGCGGCCGTAACAAATAAGGCTTTACAGAGTTATATTCATTAGAATCAGCAATATAACCAACTCTCTTCGTAGAATCCTATCGATTTACTATTTCATGAAATAGTCATTCAATAGGATTCTACGAACTTGAGAGAGTTGTGTTGCTGATTCTTGCCATCGATTGATGCCCGATTGGGCACATGCCAGACTACGACGAATAGATTTTATCAATTAACTAGCTGTGCCCCGTGGTTTCACCCGCGTAAGTCTCGAACCCGTGGGAAAGCCACCCTTAACACTTAGGGGTATACAAAATAGATAGTAGCCGATTCTCAGACCTACTGAATATTCTTATAAAATTTCATAAAAATCCGTCAAGCCGTTTCGGAGGAGTATGGTAACTAACATTGTGACACGAGAATTTTATATACTCGTATAAGATTATAGGTAATGCCAAATGGACTAGAGTTGTAGCGCAGAGGTCATTTGCCGGGGTCATGGATCATCGCATCAATGAAATTAAAACGAATAACGTGCAAGGAGTAGGCGATTTGGAGAGAGCTTTTTTATTTAGTTTGTTTGAAAAAAAAAATCTTTTTATATATTTTTTTATGATTATTTAGGTACTTACTGGCCCTACCCGTGTTTTTTTTAATTTAATTCCTAGTCATGACCATAGATACAAGTCTTTAAGTCGCATACATGGGTTGTATAGAACTTGTTTAAATAATGATGAAATGAATTATAAACAATGCATGATAGATGATCTCCCTGCTCGCACACTCCCCTTAAGTGGACAATAACCGAAGCGAGTACTATTACTGGCTGAACGTAAGACGCGTTGCGTGAGCTCAGTATAGAACACGCAAGATAACCACTCAAGGTCACTGGCATATATCTGAGTCTTAACTAATTCTTACTGTGGCAACTATATACGAAGTCAGATAGGTAGTCGCTCCATGTAAAATACTGGAATTCCGCTGGATCCGGTTAGACTGGAAGCCGACCCCAACATGGTTGTGAAAAGGCGGGCAGATGATGACATTTGGTTCGAATAGGTATTTAAGTTTTTTATGGGAAAGTTGATTATTTCTAATACACGATAAAGATAGATAGGTACACCAAAATATTAACAATTTAATTTACAAAACCAAATGGTTTTATTTATTTTATTTATTTAGGATCTCCAACAAAGGATACACATACAGGGTGTAACAGCCCTCCGCAAATTAACAGGGTGCATTCAGCTCCTTATTTTGAATCATATTCCACTGAAAATATTCTTATTAAAATATATTAATTTTAATTTTTTAATCGTAATTTCAGTTACTATTCCTTTATTTCCATGTAAAATTACATTCTCTGTACGCAGTACTCCATTAATGTAAATAACACAGCTAAAATAAAATAAAACAGCAATGGATGTTGAAATTCTCTACGAATGACGCCTGAAATCAGCGAGCGCGGCCGTCCACCCCGCCGCGACAAATCAGGTTCATTGGATTCCCATAACGTTCCTGAAATAATTTCATGTACCGGTCATCTTAGTACGATATACTGAATTCGCCACATCAGTCTGCGGAGGGCTGTCCCTTACACCCTGTATACCAGTAGCGAAGCTACAACTTACATTAGAGGGAAGCCGAAGAAAAAAAATGTTCAGTTCACATAAACTCAAAATAAAATCAAAATTGATTAACTCAACAATTTTTTTAGTCATTCCTTTACTTTTATTAATTTAACGCAATCTTAATTCGTCGGAATTCCTAGCTGTTAAGTAAATTTTAACTGCGTTCACGATTTAGGATAGATTATAGATAGGTACGCGTTGTTTATCTTATTATTTACTTATTAAATACTTGTAATGTGACAATGTATTATATGTACCATCATCATCATTTCAGTCGAAATACGTCCACTGCTGGACAAAGGGGGTTTGCCATAATCGCCACGCTTGGCAGGTGGGTTGGCGATCGCAGTATGGTGTTTAAATGCATAGAGAACGCTGCTGCGCGTTCTCTAGTAATTCACTTAGACGCCTTTTACGACACCCACGGGAAGAAAAGGGATGATGCTATTCTTTACACGGGCACCACACGGGGCGGGGATGTATATGTATATTATTTAGTAATAGTAAACTACACATTAAACACAACAACAACATTACAACAATACAACTACATTTATATCTGTAACTTTTATGGTGTACATAATAAAGAGCTATTCTATTCTATTCTAGTCGTTGCTCCGAGGGGAAGCCGGTAGGAATGGGGTTGTATGAAGCCGTCGCCCCTGACATATACAATATAAATCACAATAACAATAAAGGTTCTAGTACGTGTGCTCCTTCAATTACAGGAGACCACAGCATGCACTTATAACTAGGTTTATACAGGATAAAAATAAAATAGATTAAATTAATGACGAAATTTGAGGAAATAAAATAAAGTAAAAATTAACTTATCATGATTGAGCATTCATATTACAATTCTTTGGTATAATAATAATTCTTACACTTTTGTTAACTATTGGAAGAAAGAAACATATTAGTATACTTAGTTATAACTTGCAATAGTTAAATTATTTTTGTATTTTGAAATGGGGAGGGTTATGTCCAGAAGGCCTAAAATGGACGCTTTGGCAGAATCATAAGTACAATTCATATCCCGTAATTCATCAGAGGGCCTAAAATGGACGCTTTGGCAGAATCATAAGTACAATTCATATCCCGTAATTCATCTGTTTGGCAGTTTTGTATGGAGTTTCGTAAAATGGTCCACAAACTACGAATTGCTATAGTGAAGTCTAATGTCAAATAGCAGCTGTCAAACAGATGAATTGTGGGATATGAATTGTACGCAGATCATATTATGATTCTGCCAAAGTGTCCATTTTAGGTCTCCTGTTTGGCAGTTTTGTATGGAGTTTCGTAAAATGGTCCACAAACTACGAATTGCTATAGTGACGTCTAATGTCAAATAGCAGCTGTCCAACAGATTTAATTAATTCCAAATTTAATAATTGTACGCAGATCTTATTATGATTCTGCCAAAGCATCCATTTTAGGCCTCCAGGTTAAAATGCTTTGACAATTCATTGTATGGTTTATTAGAATATAAATAAATTATATCTATTACACATTGGCATTATCCTTATTTTATAGTAAAGGCGCTGTTCCATTGCTACGCAGAATGTACACGTGCGTAGCGTGTCCGTGCACAGTAAGGGACTGCGACACAGTCTATGATAAACTCCGTCTCACGACAGAAGTCCCGCGGAAATAAGTGGAACTAATTATTATTATTCAAGTAAGCAATATTTCTACAATAACCCCCTACCTCAGACACCTTTCTCTATTTAATATTGTGCATTTTATGATGTTGAGTTATATAAAAAAAAAAAATATGATTCCGTCGCATGATCGCATGCCTGCAGCGCCACGTCTGCGAGACTTCTTTCGTGAGACGGATAACCAGTTGCAATTTGGGGCAGTGACGTAGCTAGTCCTAAAGGGGGCTTGTATCAAATTTTGTTGGGGGCTCTTTTTCTCCAACCTTTGTTTACAAAATAGCGTACTGATTTGGATTCAGATTCATTTAATTGCAAAAACATGTGTAGATTTTATACATGGTATGATGCTTATTATAGGTGTAACAAGGTATTTTTTGGCTCAACATGTTTGACCATGTACAAATTAGGTCGAAAGACAATAGGATTTCAAAATTAAGATACAATGAACAATAATATAAATAAATCAGGGTCGATAGTCATGCGATTCAAAATAAATAGATTAGATGTCAGTATCTTCAGAGCGATTTATCGGTTAAAAATTCATTAACATTTTATTATTCTTTTTCTGTCGGTATATTTTTTAATGTTTACAGTTTGAATCGGAATCGGAATGATTTTGAAGTATATTGCTAATCCATTGCTTCTTAAAGTAGAAAAAAATGTTTGCGTAAATAACGCAATGAATGTTGTTGAACTGTCAAAGTGAAACCGATTCCTACTGGTTGTGTATTGCGCAATTAGCCCTCTGGTCTATATTTAATTTCTTAACACAGCTGGATATTATTATTTTATTGGAAGGTTAAGTTTCCATTGCCATTTTACTAAGAGAATGCAAGAGCGACCGAAGTGAGCTCGAAAGTTGGACATCCTGACATCCCATACTTTTTTTTTTTCCTTCTGGCTTCGCACGGTTTGTGCATTTAGCCAATGTCACGTTTTAGTTCTTGTATAGTATTGATGAAATGAATTTTAAATGCATGATGATGATATCCCCGCCCACTCCCCTTGAGTTTCAGTAAAGATGTGGCACTTTACTGAGACCACGCGCGGACTTCTTGAGAGAACTTGAAGCGAAGTTGCACTGTTTTGTTTCATTTGCCTACACTAATGCACGTTCACAAACACTTAATGGTTAATAATCCACCATTATTACACATTAATATTCGGCTAAACACAAATTTTGGAAAATTAAACAAACTGCTGAACATGACGCTTCACTTTCCCGCCAAGAAGTCCCCCATCCCATACTTACTAGGATGCTGTCATTGTTTTTTTTTTTTTTTGTATAAGACTACAAGAACGAGCGAAGCGGGCTCGAACATTTGAGCAGCCTGCGTTGGATAAGTAGTTTAGATTTACTAAAGGAATGCAAGCTTTAGTATGCCTTATAAATAACTTTAATTTTCATATTTTTAGAAGGTTCAACTCAGGGCCGGATTTAGAGATGTGGAGGCCCTGGGGCAACTAAGAAGTGGAGGTCCCAAAAATGTACTAAGAACCAGTGGCGAAGAGTGATTTTATAAGAGTTAAGCCGGAGCAAAAAAAATGTTTTCCATACAAAATGAACTCTTATTATATATATATCTATAATTTTTATGTAAATTGCATGTAGGTATATTCAACACGAAGTAAATTGTTCATGAATAAATGAAATGAAATGAATGAATGAACTCGTCATGACGTCGATTTTGTATAGAACTCACTGAGTTATTTTAGAGCAAAATGTTTTGTTGTTGGGATATAAAGTCAAATAACCCTCCTTCTGGAGCGGTCGGGGAAAAATGTAATGGAGACGTGTTTTAATGTTTTAATAGTATGGTGTAAAAAACTATTATATTATTTGGCATTATTAATCACTACTGACTGTGTGCCATTTTTAAATAACGATAGAGTGGTTGTGTTCCAAATTTCCGAAGGGAAGGCGGTAGGAATCGTGTTATACGGTGCTTTCGCTAAGAACAGACAATAAAAAAACTACTTAAAAAGGTACCTTGTGAGTGTGAACATTTTTTTAGCCTTTTCCCAACTATGTCGGGGTCAGCTTCCAGTCTAACTGGATCCAGCAGAATACCAGTATTTACATGGAGCGACCGCCTATCTGACCCCCAATACGATACCCCTTGGTAAGACTGGTTGTCAGACTTTTGGGATTTTTTTTCTTTGATACGCAAGGAGACTCGTTGAACGTCCCAGCGTCGAATAAAAACAATTCAATGAATGAACTGTTTACGATGCAAGTTAACTCGTTGACGAATTTAACTAGTTGATCGACTAGTTGACGAATGTAAATCAACGTTGACGTTTCGTTAACGGAAAAACCGTCAATGACCCATCCCTAAGGATGTATTTTCTTTCTTATCTAAAAAAATCTAATTGTGGTGGCCCCTTCTTTGTGGAGGCCCAGGGCTAGAGCCCCTGTTGCCGTGCCCTAAATCCGGCCCTGGTTCAACTCATGACGGGCACACAAGTCGCGTCGCGGAGCCCTTGTAGCATGGGGGCCCTGTATCTTTGATACGGCAGTAGCAACGCCCCTGATTTGGGGTCAACAACATCGAAAAACATCACAGAATTCCTGGAACCCCACGATTTCTTAATTTTAGAAGATATATTTTTTTCAGATCGAGATCTCAATCAATGAACCGAAGAACGTGTTCAGACCTATTCAGCTATTGTCGCAATCTGCCACTCTTCAAAAGAACAACAGTCTGACAGATCTCACAGTTACATATCTAACGCTCTCATCAGCGTTGCGCTGCACGATTACTGACAAATGCTTACACTGATTAAAAACAAAAAAAAAACTCAAAGCATTTATTTCAAATAAACCTATTACAGGCACTTTTGAATTGTCAAGGGGTCGGGCAGAGAAGAACGGACAAGAAACTCCACGGACACTCTTTTAAATCAAAATATTGTTACATATTAGTGGTTACATAATTTATGTTGAAATTATACATGTGAGAACAATGTAGCAAGACGTGCACGTTAAAAGCGTCCGTAATAAAAATATAAAAAAAAACTAAAATAGTAAGTTAAAATAAGCCGTGGCAGCTAAGAAATGACCAGTCCCTACTCTTGGCGCCCGTTCACGAACATGACGCATGGATCAGCACCATTTAGCTCAACCATTTTGAAGGGAACTTAATGATCCAACACATACGCCACCATTAGCTAGACATTTTAGTGAGCATGACACTCTCAGCCGCCATGGCACATTCACGTCAATAAAAGACGTACTCAGAAAATGGTAGGTACATAGTGCTCACACATGTGCTATGCAATTATACAATACTAATAGATTGAATTTATACAATATAAAGATAGTATTTACAATCTTCAGCAGCTCCAACAATAGTTTTGAATGCTATTCAATTAGTTTATGCGCCCTTGTGGAGCAGGACCAGCGTTAAGCCATTGGACAGGTCCACTAAAATTTGTGTGGTTCTTTCCTCAAAAGACCATTTCAGACACGGATCTACATGGTCCTCACATGATCTGACCAAGATTATGTCTGGGGGCCTAAAATGGACGCTTTGGCAGAATCATAATATGATCTGCGTACATTTCATACATCCCGCAATTCATCTGTTTGACAGCTGTTATTTGACATTAGACTTCAATACAGCAATTCTTAATTTGTGGAGCATTTTACGAAACTCCATACAAAACTCTCAAACAGATGAATTGCGAGATATGAATTGTTCGCAGATCATATTATGATTCTGCCAAAGCGTCCATTTTAGGCCTAATGGACTTTAAAAGAGACTTTGACCCCTGAGTTTGTTTCGCCATTTCTTCTCAGGGGTAGTCAGATAGGAAATGTCGGCTAAATCTAGTTTTTTTTTATATGACGTAAAAGTGATTCTAATATCCTATTTACAGAATAAACGTTTCATTACAGCTCCTGAGAACACAATGCATTTTGCAAGTTTTCTAGTAAAGTTCATGAGCAACAATAGTGGCTTTGACTGCCACAAGGACAGCTATGAGAAAAAGCAAACTTGAATTAAAAATATATATATATCTGTTACTATAATTGACCTATTTAATCGATATTACAATTTTGAACTTAGTATAACCAGCACATAACAAATTCACTATTCATGGGACACCGGGATTATATTATGTATTATGGATATTCTGATAACGTACTTAAAACCCAGTAACTGCACTCAAAATTCCGATCACTGATGATAACTTAACATATTTTTTTCTCTGGCAGCGCAAATATCGACCTAAATAAAATATATTTGACCACTTAATTCTGCCAAATTTTCCCAATCAGGGACTATGTCCATACGTGTCCACACATAACAGTGTAATTTATGAACTAACTCATCAGTGCTAACGTTTTGAACATTCTCATTGAGATCAAAATCTTCGAATAACAGTATCAACTTGGATTTATCTATAACTTTTACGTGATTAATTATGGACGCTATTAACTCTTCAAACTCCATTTTAACAGCTATAAGATACACATTAGTTTCTTTTACAATTTTGATGAAATCCATCAAATTACTCTCATCTAAGTTATCTTCTATTGTTGATAATAACAAAAACCCTATGTTTCGGAGACCGTTTCGAATAGCTTCACACAGAGATGATTTAATTACACCTTGCTTATTTTCAATGTTTTTACCCTGTTTCATTAACAGATCAAATATTAGTTTTTTGTTTTTTTCAAACATTTTAGGCAATTCTTTGTCAATTTTTATTTTAGCGTCCAATGTGGCCAGAACGTTCATGTTACAATTGAAAATCATCACATTCAACATAAAATCCCAAACAAATTTTTGGTTTTCATTACTTTTTAATAAATCACAAATGTATTCGATTGCAAAGTATTCTGCGAACGTCGAGTGTACAAATAGCGGAATACCGTTAACTACATCACAAATGATACCTGTTCTCTCTTCTCCCTCTTTCAGCTTGTTAATCATTTCCTCAAATTGTTTGGACTCATTTTCATTAAAAAGGCTTTTGTCAAAAACAGCGTAAGCAGCCAGTTTTTTATGCTTATCTTTAAAATCTGCATATTCTCGCTCGTACACCGATATATTATCTGGTTTAGACATGTCATATTGGTTTTTTTCTTGAAGGCGTATTTTTTTCAGTTTGGTTACCAAAAAATCTTCATAAATATCAAATATATTAGCTTCCAAGTCCCAGTGGTTAGATTTTATGTTAATTCCTTTTATTTTGTTGTACAAGTAATCAGCTATTATATTCAGGTGTAGCGGAATTGCGACGGATTGGTCATAATACATGTGATCGAAATACTGTTCAATGATTATTTTATTAAGAGCATTAATAACTGAAGATGGCACGAGTGAAGGATTTTGTCTCAAATACATAATTAAGCTGTAAAAAACTCTTACAAACGGTATTTCTTTTTTTGATTTAATTGGTAAATCTCTTTTTTTTTGTGACTCTTTTAAATTTACACTTTGTGACATAAACTTGATGAACTCGTCAATATTTTTTAATTGGTCGTCATTGAGGTCCTCCAACATCTTTTCTTCCCAAAAATAATTCAGATAAGAGTCCTGCTCAGACGTATCCAAGGGTTCTATTTCATACATTGTAACACATTGCAATTCTAAAATAGTATGCATTTTGTCATAGGATCTGCTTGTGATACACATTTTATGAGTCCGAGGAAATTTCTTCACGGCTTTTATTAATGCCAACACTTCATTTACGTAGGTTGGGCAAATTTCGTCGAAACCATCCAATAAAATTATGAGTTCTCTATTACTATAAAAGCTCAGGAACATTTTCAACTCGAATGCAGCCCACTCGTCACCTGTACAATCCTTTAAATACACGGCACCGTTAGATTCTTCTAGTGTTATACTTAGATTTTTCGTTTTGCTACTCTCCTCGCTGAGTGCAACTTTACACAAGAATTTCAAAGATTCCAAATGATCGATGTCAGTTTTCTTTTTCTTCCAGTCACTAAATTCTTGTGAGTACTCCAATAAATTAATTCTTAGTATCCATCCCAGGTTTGACCAAGTTTCAATTGTTTTAAGAGACAGATGAGTGAGTAGAGTCGATTTTCCCATTCCGGGGTCTCCAATGATAAGTACAACGTCATCATATAATAAGTCGTAAAGTGTTCTAGTGAACTTGTAACCTTTTCCTATTCTTCTTCTTCTTCCATATAAACCACGTCTATTTGAGTGTTGTCGTAAGAGAACATCTATATTTTTGAAAGTATTCAGTTCGACGCATCTTACAGATCTATTAATGAATAATTTTGGTTCATAATTTGAATTGCTGACCGATTTTCCTATAATATTCTTATTACTATGCATCATTTTATATAACACGTCTCCCTCGACATATCCAATGGTATCTTTGATCAAGATTTCACCTAAACTTACTTCGTTACCTTGAAATATAACTTTTGTGTTCTCTAAGAAACGTTCCTGCGACTCTTTGCTCATGCCAATTAATTTTATTTCGTCCTTGATAACGTTACCAGTTCCTAATAAAAAAGTATTTTTTACGCTTTCAACGGAGTTCTGGTCCGTAATAATAATTACTATTTTATCTTTTATCGTGTTTGCAATATTTTCTAATTTTTTTCTGGAACTTTTGGCAATTAGTTTTTTATCAAAGACAACAATAACTGTCTTCACTTCGTTTGTGTCTGTCAGTTCTCTACGCAATGTTTTGTCGTCCTTTGCAGATAAATTTAGAATATATTCCAAGTCTAACACGATATAGTCTTTGTAATTTATATCACTTGTGAGCTTAGCAACTGTAAGTGCTCTGTTATCTGTAACGATGACAGTCCCAGGAGTCAGGTCATCACATTTTATTGAATTTACAGCATCTTCTCTGAAAGTGTAATTCTTATTCTTAATTCTTTGCATCATATTTATAACTCCTATCAATGGCTGTCTTGTCGCATGTTTTACAGCATTTTTATATAAACTGCCATGTTTTTCAAGATATGTTCCCATTCCCAATTTAGATGTCGTACTCCATTTTTGTACCTCATCGTGACACTTAAGGAATATGGCGTCGGAAATAACTTCAACATTTTCTACGTCGTCATCTTGACTATTCATTATTTCATATATTAAAGTTTCCTCCACTTCTTTTTCATTTGATTGGGATGTATAAAATAGTAGTGTACTCAAAAAATCACTCATCATTTTTTTGGTATACTTGTCAATGGCGAATGAAAGTTTTGGAAATATGTTAACTTGCACGTCAAATTTGTATTTGTTTAAATTATCAATTTCACCATTCAGTTTATCAAATAACTTTCTGGCAAGCTGTTCTAGTGATTTGTAGTCGTCATTGAACTTCAACATGTTGGATTCGTCATCAAAAACTAGTAAATTACCAACAGCAGAAGCTATGCCTCCACTGAGCTGAAGAAAACCTTTTCCCATAGACTCATCTACAGTGATAATATTACTGGGTTTCGAATGTTCTATCAATTCTACAATTCTAGATGTTAAATCATTCAGTTTTCTCTCGATTCTGTTGTCACCTCCTTTTATTGTTAAATCGGTATTACCAAATGAAGCCGGTACTTTAAAATCTATTATAAACAATGTCTCCTTATAATGTAACCCTCTTTTGGAGAGTTCTGTGATTAGTTCAGTTTTAAATAACCGCAGAAATTCTTCATCAATATCATAGAAACCATCTCTAAACTGTGCGATACGATATCCATCAGATTTTTGCTTGGAAACATCGAAAACTTTTTGCCCTAAAATTACATGGAACCGTAACACGAGCTCATCTTGCATCAGCATTTGGATATCATTAAATTCTCCACAAATACACTTCGCCATCGGCCGAGCTAACGCGGTGATTTGATCTTCCAAAACTAATTTACATAGCTTCTCAAGATTCAAATAAAGCGATGGCCATGACCCAGGGTCACCTGTTCCTATCAGAGCATTCAAATGTTCAGCAAAATTACCTTTGAATGGGTTGCTAAAGTCACGTTTTGCTGTTGTGTAAATAACGAATAGACATTGTGTTTCACTAAATGTCCCATCAAACAGCACGTCTGTATTATTGGGTTTGAATTTGCGTCTTATTTCCGAGTAACTGTTGAAGTATTCAGTCAAATCGCTTTTATTGAGTGTTAAAACTGAATTATTGTTCTCCCTGTGTTTTGCTTGTATGAAGACTGTAAGGGGCTTATCGATCCCCATCACTTTTGCCTTGAAGCAAATGTCATCGAACGAACCTATTTTATCTACATTTGTAGCTAAATGAAACTCTTCAATTCTATTATCGTGTATAGCTCTGAAGTATATTAAACTAAGAAGTTTCGTTTCATACAATTGTCCTCTTATACCAGTTCCAGGACGCTTTGGATATTCTCTAGGTATAGTTTCTGTTGAGGTCGCCATTTTGTTGCTGCAGGTGGTCAACACAACATGTGATAGCACTCACTAGTAATGGCAATTAATGCTATTTCGAATTAATTTCATTAGCGTGTGAACTCTTGGGTCTTAGCGTGTTAATAGCTATTGCTATGATATTTGCTAATGACGATAATTGATAATAATGAAGTATGTCAATTTTGTTATTAAACGAATTAAAAATCGCGTTCGCGTTTAGTTTACTCGCCGACTCGCCGATAATTAAATATATTTATAGCACACCACGCTACCGCGCTGCACGCGCATGCGCGATTGCTCGACGCTCTGACTATTTAGAAAAGTACATCGCTTAGCATTTCACAGAATTTCGCGACTACATTTAATTTGCTAACTGCTAAATGATCATTCACACGCTAACAATGAATGCGAATGCTAATTAATCCATCACTAGCACTCACAGACGCAGGAGGTCTCTGCAGCGGCAGGTTGGCACTACAAGTAACCGTCGCGCCGGACTGAAGATTCACTTTCTCGGGACTGTAAGGATTGGGATCTGAAAATAGAAAACGTAGGTCTGTGAACTCTAAATATTAAAAAAAAACAATCATTTCATTGATGTAAAGCGAGATGTTGCTACTTGTGACTGCTTCGAAAGTCGGGCTGAGTGACTTAGAAATTGCGGCAAAATTAAACGCGCCCAACTTGTTCCTCCAGCTGTCCACGACAGACTGAGCTACGCACGTGACATTCTTTTCCTCCCAACTTCGGTTTGTAAGGAAATGTAGGCAAGTTCATTCAGTACCCTGAGGCCTGAGGGTGAGTTTCTTGGCGTATCCCGAAATACGCGGCGCTCAAGTTAATCGACCAAACGAATGAGCGATGGTTTATTTCTCCAGGGCTTGATGGGCTCAGCATTGAGCACCTGAAGCACGGAGGTGTACATTTGCCGAGAGTCTTGTCTATGTTTTTCACAATGTGTATTAGTCACGCGTACCTAACTGCTAATCTAATGAAGACCATCGTAGTTCCCATTGTGAAGAACAGGACAGGTGACATCTCGGACAGGGGTAATTATCGTCCCATTTCTCTTGCGACTATAATAGCCAAGGTGTTGGACGGTATGCTTGATTCTTGTTTAAGTAATTATATATATCTTCATGATGCACAGTTCGGGTTTCGCCCCGGACTACTCGTATCAACTGAAAGTGCTATTTTAAGTCTCAAGCATACCGCTCAATATTATAAAGATCGCAGTACGCCGGTGTACGCCTGTTTCCTTGATCTTTCCAAGGCCTTTGATCTCGTTTCTTACGATGTGCTCTGGAGAAAGATGGAGACAGGGGTATACCCGCGGAAATATGTGGGCTGTTCCAGTATTGGTATAGTAACCAAGTCAATCGGGTGAAATGGGATGATACAGTCTCTGAGCCGTATGGGTTGGAGTGCGGGGTGAGACAGGGTGGTCTGACGTCTCCCAGGCTCCTCAACCTATACGTGGATGACCTGATAGTCGCACTCAGCAGCATGCGTGTCGGATGCAGTGTTGATGGGGTTAGAATTAACAACATCAGCTATGCAGATGACATGGTGCTGCTGGGTCCGTCAGCGGGAGCAATCAGGGAGATGCTTAGAACGTGTGAGACCTACTCTGCCGCACATGGATTAAAATATAACGAAAAGAAATGTGAATACATGGTCTTTGAGGTCAGCGGCAAACGCTGTGGAGAGGGACCCGAGTTGCTTATTAACGGGTCACCAATTAATAGGGTGTCAACTTTTAAATACCTAGGGCATTGTCTTGCCGCTGACCTCAGGGACGATGTAGACATTGAGAGGGAGCGCAGGGCTCTAGCGGTCCGGAATAATATGTTGTCCCGTAGATTTGCGCGGTGTACAGACCAAGTTAAAGTAACACTTTTTAAGGCTTACTGCCAAAGTTTGTACACGGGCAATCTATGGGTCAATTATACTAAGAGATCGCTGGATGCCCTGCGCGTCCAATATAACAATGCTTTCAGAATGTTGTTGAGGCTGCCTCGATACTGTAGCGCGTCGAATATGTTTGCGCAAGCCCGCACCGACGGCTTCTATGCTATTGTACGCAAAAAAACTGCGTCGCTTCTGACGAGAGTGAGGGGCAGTCAAAACAGCATCCTGAAAACTGTAGCAGAGAGCTTCGGCTCTCCGATTATACAGCAGTTTGTGCGGAGGTTGATTGTTACTAACACTAGGCAATAAGTTATTTTTTGTATGTTACTAACACCTTATAGATAATTGTGTCCGAAATAAAGCGTTTCTATTCTATTCTATTTAAAAGCGGTGCGACTGTGAGTTGAAGTTTTTCGTACGGTTATCAGCTCGTATCGTCACTTGTCCGATAGTATGCCGAACATTTTGTAATTTTTTTAATGTTGCCTACACTGAACTTAGAATGGTTTCGGCGAGATAATACGACTAAAACACCTACAGAATTATCGCAACCATGATAACAAGCAGTAGGTATGCGTGCCATACGTAATTTAGACGTATAATATTGTTTATGAATGAGGTAATACTATTTCGTTTTAACGTGCAGTGAGTAAGGGAGATGTGATAAGTTGTATAAAAATGAAGAAAGCATATTTTTAATTCTTGTCAAAAATCATAGCATTCTCAAAAACCTAGGTACTCACAGCTTGTTTTCAATGTCCACCACAAGAATCGCTCACAATAACCAAAGAATAGAGTAACACAATAACACAGAATGACGTCATTCGACGCCCAGCTTGTCAACGTTATTAATGAATAGTTAACAAAATGAGGTTTTATTATTTGATATTTGCTTTATTTAAACATGTTATATGTATGTCGTATTCACAGTGAAACTCTGAGAAGTGAGAGATACTATGTTTATTATTGATGATAACATAATTCTACTATGGCGCTCGCCTCGAGACAGACGCCATTGAAATAATGATAATAAATATTAGAGGTTGGCGTTCGATTTAATTTTAGAAACATCGATTTAGGTATTCGAAACTAGTATCGAGATGTATTCTGGGCACGTTCCAGGATGACAACGATGTGAAGAAGTACTTTGACCCCTAAGGCTGCCTGTTCACCGGAGCAGAGCGAGGCTGTGGAGCGGAGTAACGGAGAAATATTAAGGGGCATGGGTAGCTTGCGTAGTTCATACAAACGTAATACCAAAATAATTTGTAAATCAAACATATTCTTAAGGTAGTGTGTATTTATTTCGATTGGATTACAGAATATCTAGGTGTAGTGGGTTGTTCCTAGGCATGTTGGTGTTGTATTTTGAAAGGACAATGATATCTATAAAGACAAGATATGAGGAATTTAAAATTTCTATAGAAAACTTATTTTTCTCATAACTCACGTTTAAATCAGTGTCCATTCAAAATATATATTTGGGGACCTAGGTATTCTGTATTCCAATCGGAATGAAGACACGCTACCTAAAGAATATGTTTGATTTACAAATTATTTTGGTTTTACGTTTGTATGAACTACGCATCCATCGCCGGCTTTTTCTCCAATAGGATTGCAAGTGGACAGGGATTTGCAATCCTATTGGTTAATATTTCTCAGTTTCTCCGCTCCGCAGCCTCGCTCCTCTCCGGTGGACAGGCAGCCTAAGTGTCCTTTTGTTTTTAGGGTTCCGTACCTCAAAAGGAAAAAATGGAACCCTTAAAGGAACACTCGTGTGTCTGTCTGTCACAGCCGATTTGCTCCGAATCTACTGGACCGATTGAGTTGAAATTTGGTGCACAAATGAATTTCTGTGACCCAAACACGGACGTGTAACGTAAGTAAATCGATTTTGAAAATTAAGGTCACTTTTGGGGGCAAATTAGAAAATAAAACCGGCCAAGTGCGTGTCGGACCACGCACAATGAAGGGTTCCGTAGTTAGGTTGAATTAATCCCAAAAACATAACATTGTAGTTGAAAAACATGCTCTCCCATACATCGATATACGTTACGGTCAATTCTTCAACTGCAAATTTAAGTTGGTCGACTATTACTCGTTAACCTGTAAACCCTACTTAGCTGTGATAGTTTTCCTTTTAATTTCGTTACTGCCATGATTTTTTTCACATATCCAAAACCAACCATTTAGCTGGCAGGGGGGGAGACACTTGACTCTAACAAAACTCTCAGAATTGAAAAATGGCTTTCACAGACCCACAATATTTTTAAACGGCCTATCCAACGATACCCCACACCATGTATTAGACGAGAAAAAACAATATCATCCCCGTTTTACGTCCAAGGGAGGTACCTTAAAAAAAATGTTTTTCATGGTTTTATTTTACGAATTTCTGGGCGTGATTAATATGTACACCCATGCCAAATCACAGCTTTCTAAGACTAAGCGTCTCTAAGCTAAGCCCACAGACGGACGGACGGACAGACAGACAGACAAACAGACGGACATGGCGAAACTATAAGGGCTCCTTGTTTACTACGAGACCCTAAAAAAGGATTGCAAACTGTACCGCGGCTTTTGGTTGGAGTAAATTGGCAAAAATTAAGACGTAAAGAAAAGGCGTTATACCCACTCCATGCGACTTTCTCTCTAGAAAGTGTGAATTTGGTCAAAATTAAATCCAAGTTGGCGGCAACGAAAATTTTCGATTTTTCATTATGGGTGTCGTTTTCCATGGTTTTCGAGGATGTTAAAGCAGATTGTGACGTTAAAATGTTAACTTTAAGAAATTGTATAGAAAAACAAGATGGCTGCGGTAGTTCCAATTATGCCACGCGCCAAAAAAATCCTATAGTTTTTATTTGTAGCTGCAGGCATCTTAGACCACTTAACCTTTTTAGGGTTCCGTACCCAAAGGGTAAAACGGGAACCCTATTACTAAGGCTCCGCCGTCTGTCACCAGGCTGTATCTCATAAACCGTGAAACTTTTACAGATGATGTATTTCCGTTGCCGCTATAACAACAAATACAAAAAAAAACAGAATAAAATAAATATTTAAGGGGGCTCCCATACAACAACCGTGATTTTTTTGCTCGATATTGATAACGGCAACAGGTAGACGCTTGAAATATTCACAAAATCTTTAGTTATTATATTAACTTTAAAAATAAATAATTAAATTAAAATAAAACAAATATTTAAGGGGGCTCCCATACAACAAACGTGATTTTTTTGCCGTTTTTATAGATAATGGTACGGAACCCTTCGTGCGCGAGTCCGACTCGCACTTGGCCGGTTTTTTCAATGTCGCAGCATCATGCTGAGATATGAGCCTTTTGGCCTCGTACAGGACTTTGTTTTATTTTAATTTTACTTTGTTTTTATTTTTGTTTCTATGAGTGTGTTTTGGTTTAATTTCTGATCTCCTGTATGAGTCCCAATAAATACTTACTGTTTCTTTCTAAATGGTCTAAGACCTTGTCCAGAATTCGCCGCGAAACGTTAGCGAGATACTAGGCGCCAGTACATTGCGTCCACAAGCATCGCGCGTGTTCAAAATACGCGCGTAAATCGCGAGCACTTCGACGAGTCGAGATACTAGACGCCTTGTTGCGTCCAGTTAACGCGCGAACTCCAGAGCAAAGAGTAGAGTAACTATCTCCAGAGCGAGTGCACGTATCGAGGGAAATGGAGCGCCAAAATTTTGATACGGAAATGTTTATAGACGCGCGTTGGTACGTTCCCTCTGGAAACAACGGTCGCGCGTAATAAGCGCTAGAGAATAACGCTACGAATTCGCCCTTTCTGGCCAAGCTCTTAGGGCCGCCATACACGGACTGCTCGAGCAGTTAGCCATTGATCAACATACACGGACGCTTACTCACGCGACTGCTTGAAGCAGTCCTTCCTGACTGCTGCAAGCAGTCGCGTGTATGGCGGCCCTTAGGCATAGTAAAATCTTAATTACCTATAATTTATAGGTGTCTCGATTTATTTTTCGTAACATGTATGTGTAGAAAGTTTCCCGGAAAATCATCACATTCGGGAAGAACTGAACGTCTTTTTTTGTATGAATTACAGAAATGGGGACAAGACATCTATAGGGTCAGCTAGTGCTAAATAAAACACACAAAAAGTGAAACATTCTATATATTTGCCTCGTATTATTTACAATGGATTGCCGAAACAATCTTGGCTCTAACTTACGCAAATAAAAATACATCTTATTATCTATCCTGGAGCAGTAAAAAAAAACGAAATTTTTTGAATGTCGACCTTAGGAGCTGGAGATAAGGTTCAAGTCTAAACTCGCATAGTCTTGGATACAAAAATTTCGTACATTTTTTTTTCAATACGCTGTCTTTTGGCTTGTTGCAAAAAGTTGACACGTCAAGCTTTAGGAGACTGTCGCACGGGTCTGCGTGAAAGAGACGACGCTATACAGAGACGAGCTTTTTCGTAACTCGATGTGCCATATTTAGTGCTGGGTTCCGTAGTAGTCAAAAGACAGCCCATTGGACAAGAGCTCGTAAAAAAAAACATTAATATTAAAATGCACTTTAAATTTGTAATGGCAAAATGGACCTTACAATAATTTTGTCATTTAATTTTTGACATTCCTGTCAAAATGGGATCGTTTAAAATGCTTAGGATATAATACTAGAGATTAAGAATTAGCAATTTTAGTTTCAAAACATTGTATTATGTGTACAAGCCGACCAAGTTAATTAGACAACTGTCCGACATCAAGCCGGCATTCCCAAAGGTAAAGAACACACATTCACCAGTTATATTTAAGTCCCATGTAATAGGGTGCGACCCTATTGCCATAAAACGGGCTTAAATCCGAACTCCGGGCGGTTACTAAGAAATCCCTAATAGAAATACGCAATAACGCTTTGCCCGACCTGGAGGTCGAGCCCGGGACCTCACGATCAGCATCGCTTGCGAACACTACACGAACGTGGCAGAATTTTCTACATTCAACTAAAAAAGATTATTTAACTACATTAAATTTTAAAAATTTCTTGGTTGCTTAATACTTACTACAAACTATCTCATTCTTAATATCAGATATTATGGATAAAAAGAGCTAGATCGTTTTTACGCGCTCCACAAGTGGCACGTTATAACTAGGCTAGTTAGCACTAGGGTTGCCAGCCTCACTATCTATATCTATAAAAATCAATGCCACTTTTCGTTGTAATTTTATAACTCAAGAACGGGCTCACCTATAAAAAAAAAAAAAGGTTTAGGCTTTGTCGGACTATTTAGTAGATGGTTTATGTGAAGTTTCTTTTTTTTTAGGTAGATAGGGACTACCAAGGTAGGTAGGGTAGGTATTCTTTTACCCATAGAAAGCCACGTTATTTGTGAGTGTCAAAGAGTAAAAATTTTTACCGCCCAACAGAGTGGGCACGGGTCAGCTAGTATAATATAGTATCCTGTTATATTAGAGTCCTAAATTCTATATTTCTAATGAAAAAATATTGTAGGCGAAACTAACATATTTTTATTTCAATACAAAATGGGGAGATGATCGCAATAGTAATTATAATTATAATAGATCTCGTATAGGCTAAATTAATGGTATTTTGTAACCTTAATTAGGAGTTTAATAAAAATAGCAAAACATATGCATTTATAGAATAAAAATGTTTTTGAAACATACTTACTAGTCATTTTTTTCGCTATATACTTTTTATCCAAGCAACGGCTTTGAAAATACTATATTTGAAATTAAAAAAAAAATTGGCAACCCTAGTTAGACCACCCGCGCCAGCGTCGAAGGAAGCAACATAATTATGCTTGTCTCTTTTTCGCTCCCGATAATCACGACACGCCGTCCTACTTCCACGTGACATTATAATAATACGTTATTTATGTGCCGTTTTTGAAGATGGTTTGTTGCCTAACTAACCTGTCAACCGCTTTTTACATAATAATATCATTAGTTAAATATTAATTAAAAAATGTTAAAACGATCGATTTTGACAGAATTTTTGTCACTTCAGCCAATTATCCAATCATACAAAACATTTAACAAATAAAAAAAAACTTCCGTAATTACCGTAACAGTAGGGTCAAACATTGTTTTATAGAAATTACTAAAGTCCGGTCACGAAGCAGAAAGAATTTCGTTCAATGACTCCTCATTACTTAACTCTATCGTCCTTCTAATGTGCGAGCGAGACGGCAATACAATTGCGCGCGAGAGATAGAGATAAGTAATGAGGGGTCATTGTACGAAATTCTTTCTGCTTCGAGACCGGACTTTAGTTTATGCCCGCGGCTTCGCACTGGTTATTTTAAATTGGCTAGCAAGTCCGCAGACGCGATGGGTATCGATCGATATCTGAACATGAAAAAACAAAAAAAAATGTCCATGATATTTTCATTTATACAACATTAGTTTTTGTTTATACTAAACCTCTTATGGGGTCATTGTACTCATCATTATGAACAACTTTTACTATGGGACCAACCTTGAAATCGCGAAAAAAAAAATCAGCTGTTCCCTACATTTAAGTTTGCTGAACTCGTCAAAATGTAGGGAACAGCTGATATTTTTCTCGCGATTTCAACTTTGGTCCCATAGTAAAAGTTGTTCATAATGATGAGTACAATGACCCCTTAAGAGGTTTAGTATAAACAAATACTAATGTTGTATGTTGTTATTACATCGTTTTAGATAATAATTGCACGAAATCGCATCATAAAATTCAAATTTTTGAACAAAGAAATGTTACGACCAAAACCGTTTTATCGTCCAAATTTGGACAAATTTTGTGTTTTATCGACTGCAAATAGATGAATAATCATAAATAAGTGTTTATTACATCGTTATAAATAATATTTGCACTAATTTATATTATAAATACTTGGGAAATGTTGTGAATCAAACAACAACAACAAAAAAGAAAACAAACCTATTGTATGCTAAGTTCTGAGTTAAGCTGCACGACTACTGACAAATGCGTGCACTGACTGGACAGGTCCATTCAATCTGTGTGGTTCTTTCATCAAAAGATCATTTCAGTTACCGATCTACATGGTCTTCACATGATCTGACCAAGATTATGTCTGGATTTTAAAAGAGACTGTGATCTCTGAGTTTGTTTCGGCCTTCCTTCTCAGAGTAGTCAGATACGAAACGTCGACCTCATCTAGTTTTTTTTTTAAATATGTTTGACATGTTTGTACAAAACTACTTACATAAATAAATCATTTATGGAAAGAAAAATTGGAAAAGTTACCTAGAAAATGTTCTAATTCGGGAAAAACAACGTTCTTTTTTTTAAATGGGATTTTTGTATGAATTTAAGACTTATTAAAATTTGGGCACGACAACGTCTCTCGGGTCAGCTAGTTTTAAAATAAAAAAAAAAACAATGTCCGACGCTCACATTACAAAGGCTTAAAATAAATGCCTCCTATATTGGAATCATTATTACATAATTCACATTCAATAAACAAAAAAATTATAAGTATTGGTGGTCGTCGATAGGAATATGACTCTTATAGCTTGTAGTTACGGTTTAAATCGACTAAAACGGGAGTAGTACGCAAAAATAAATGATAGTCAATGAAATTAAACTTAAATTAACTTAACAGACCACCAAAAACTTAAAATTTTGAACACACAAAATCATCTTGTACTATTTTATAATATTAATATTAAAATTATGTTTACAAAAAAAGAGAAAAAATATAGAATAAAGTGCGATTTAGGTAACAGTCATTTCGCACTCTTTTTCTACAATTATGCATAGAAATACCATGAGAACATCACGGCTGTATCCCCCGAAGGGATAGGCAGGGGTGTATGGCACACCCACACTTCGCCAATTATGTTTAAATCCCATGTAATAGGGGGCAAAACTTTGACATTAACTGATGAGACATGAACGTCATTTTTTTAAATTGACATTAATGTATAAGACATTAATGTCAATTTTTTTTAAATTTATAGATGTTTTCAACAGATAAGCGACTGACATTAAAATGCGAACGTTCTTAAAAATACGAAAAAACACATTACTCTCCTTTGCGTCACGCAGTAGGGTAAAAAGGCAGATGATGATCATTATTTCTATACAAAATTGTAAAAGGCAGTAATTGAAAAAAAAAAATGTAAATTTAAAAAACTATGCTAAGACGTGAAAACGCCGCGTATTAAAAATATCAACGTCCAATTATGAGGCTAAGTATGAATTTATTTATTTTATTAACTTTTTTAATCTAATGAATATGAACGCTTTACTGCGGCTATTAAATAATTACCACTTCTAACAATATAGTGTTATTTCTTTAAAGTTTTTATAGTTTTACCGCACCCTTCACCCCCGCCCGTCATGTTCCGAGCAGCCATAAAGGTTGAATTGGGCTGTAACACTTGACCTACAAAAATCGCCCTAATGAAATAAATTCGTAGTAAGACAATGATGTTACCATTAGATGCGTTACCCGCGCTCAATAATGGCAAAGTAAAAGCAAGGCAATTGCCCGACTTGGGATTAGTCGCGCGCCGTGCAGCGACGCGGCTAAACGTCACAATCACTCGCAATTCTCAGCAATTTTTTGTGAAGAAAACGCCTTCCCGTGTCTATACACGATGTGCAAATTACACTACTACTGTGGGAGTCAAATCAAAAATCAGCTGTTCCCTACATTTTAACGAATTATTCAAAATAAATTTAGCGAACAGCTGGTTTCTTTTTTGCGATTTCAGTTTTGGTCCCATAGTAAAAGTTGTTCATAATGATGAGTACAATGACCCCTTAAGAGGTTATTGACGTTTTAAAAATACCCCTGTCCTCTCCTTCGCCGATCGGCCTCAATGAGGCCGATGTTAATTATGCGAGATTCGCCAATCGGTCTGATTCAGTCCGACTGATTCAGTTTGTTCGTGGCGCACACCCATTTTCGCGCCAAATAGGCTGGTTCAGAAGAGGTTACACTCTCATCTGTCGATTGACCTGAATCAGGCCGATGTCAATTATGCCGGATTCGCCATCCGATCTGGTTCAGACCGACTGATTTAGTTCGTATGGTGGCAAATCCCATTTTCGCGCCAAAAAGCCGACCTAAGAGAGGATATGAAGGTCGGTGCCTTGAACGAAACATTCGAAGACATGTGCCATCCACCAACCCGCACTGGGCCCGCGTGGTAGATTACAGCCCAATGCCTCTCGAAGCGAGGACGGCTGTTTCCCAGCAGTGGGAACATTATATGCCACCAGTTGTGGGGGAACATGCGCGGAAGTTCGTAGTTCCTTTATTCAGACTAGTCATGATTCAGCGGCGGTACTGTAGTTGTTGTCCCACGGAATAAACAAGCTGAAGTGGCAATGGGCCGGCCATATTAGCCGTAGATCCGATGACCGTTGGGGTAGACGTGTTCTTGAATGGAGACCGCGAATCGGCAAACGTAAGGTAGGACGCCCTCAGGCAGGTGGAGCGACGATCTTCGCAGGGTGGCTGGTGGCAGCTGGATGAGAGTTGCCGAGAATCGAGCAGAATGGCGTGCAATTGGAGAGGCCTATGTCCAGCAGTGGACTGCTATGGGCTGATGATGATGACTGTAGTTTTTTTTATATATTTTAGCCATCATTCGCTATTGGTTCTACATCTGGACACATTACTACTCTGAACACTAAGCTCAACTACGCACGGGAGATTTTTTCGCGCATTGGATTTTGAACGCACTGCTCAGTGCCGAGAGTTCAAAATCCAAAAGTGTGTTTTTTTTGACGCGCTGTGCTTCGCTCTGTTTGATTCTCAATGCTCGGCTCAATACCGACAGTTGAAAATCGGGTGCACTTTAAAATAATATTGCGTTAATAAATCGCCCGTACGGACCTGGGGTAATTACTGCACTCAGAGTCGTTAAGAGAGACTTATAAGGAACTTGTACATTAAATAGACAGCTTTTTCGAATCAATAGCTATAGCTTAACTGAGGGAATATTTGTTCGGGTGCACATTTGATTCGGAAGTATTTGTTGCGAAGCAATTACTATACATAATGGGCTTTAATGCGGTTCGTGGCGATCGGCAAACTCAGTTCGACATCTACCTTCGCTGAATCATGTTCGGGTCGGCTCGGCACAATTCGGCTTTTTTCTCGAACATACAGGAAAATATTTTAACGCAATTTTTTTTTTTGGTATCTCTGTATCAGATACAGAACACGTTTCCAATATTTGTTAAAAAAAAACATTCCTGAAATACCAATAAAATACCTAAAAACCTATAAATTTCAAATCCAGCAAACGCAGAGCTGTTTAGGTACCTTCGCGCGTTCCGCTACACGGCGCACACTCGCCGGCCGGCAAGTCACCATAAAACCAGTTTCAAAGTAAACATCTTTCGTTGTTTGTAAACATGTTTCGTCAACTATAACAATTTTTTTTTGTACTAGAGACATATCAAAATAAATCAAATAATATTATTTTTATTAATTTTTTTATTTATAAATTTAAGAGTATGATTAAATTTATTTTATGTTTGATAAAACTCGCTTAGTTTAGTTTGTCAAAATTTGCGCACTGGTTATTTTTTTTTCCTGTATATAAAATTTTGCCCCCCAGCTATGCCGAATCATACCGACCCAAACAAACGTAGAACCCCTTAGTATCTCAAAACACAAAAATAATTAAAGAAAATACATTAATTCGTAAAGCGTTCATATCGATGATATTTGTCTTGAAACAACAAAATTTTTTATTAAAAAAATGTTTTAAAAAGCTTTGATGAATCTAATATTACTAGTTTTAAGACGTAATTAACGGCGATTAAGTTTTAACGCCTTTTGTACACACGCCGTGAGAACGGAGCTCGAAGAAGTGAAATCTTTTCAACTCTCAAACACGAAATCCTTAGTTTCGGCCGAAGTTACGTTTACGGTTACGGCATTTCCTACTCCGTATCACTTACGGACATAATAGCTCGGGGCTCGAACTAAGAATGAATGACAACACAGAATCACCAGACATCGATACACCGTTTGAAAAGTTTCGCTAGTTAATATAATTTTTAAATATTTTTAGAAATATAAAAAGAATTTTAGTACTATGGTTGTCGCGTTTTAGCGTGGCAATAGCGGTCATTGCCCTTTCTCTAATATCTTTCCGTGTAGGAACTCGAACAATAAACTATGTATGGTTTTTCGTTATTGAAACTTGTTGAAGGTCGAAACAGATATTGATTCAGGACTTCATTTCAGGTTTTGAAATAATAAATGCTTGAAAATGTAGGTTGGTTAATGACCGTTATTGCCACGCAAAAACGCGACTCATCTAATGAACAATGTCCAGCAGTGAGTCTTCCGACTGATTGTTGACGAAATTGATTCTGATACTCAATCCTTTATGTTTAGGTCTTCGTTAGGGCTCCAGGGCTCCGTTGACACGTACGTGTGACTGTTTACTCGCGCAGTTTCAGTGCGTGATCCTTGATGATGCCGCCATCGCCTTCAGAGACGAACCTTTTGCGGCCCCTGAGGAGAAAAGTACATTATAAAGTGATTTCTTTAAAGAGGATCGCTAAGACAACCGTAACAAATAATTATGTATTTAAAGAAATATTATAATTATCATTAAAACCATTAAGACGCTAACAACAGCTAAGCCGCGGTCACTGTCAGACTGCATCCAAAAGAATGAGAAGCGCGATGACACAAAGTTTGTAATTTATTGCAAAATATGAAGAAATTATCTATTTACTCAAAAGAGCAATCGTAATAAAAAAAGTTAATATGAAATAATACTATAAACAATCTCATGCAGTCGGCATCTTCTTAACAATAATGACCTATTGCCTCCGACTTTTTAACTTTAACTTTATTAACTTTTTTTATACTTAGGTACTTATTTAAATTATTATTTTTTTATTTCACATTTTTTTGTTAGGATTATTAATTAGGTTATTTTTCTCTCACTGTAGGTAGGTAGTAACGCTTAGGGTAACGGTCGATAACATTATTTATTATCTTTCAAAGCAAGTTCATTCTTGGTATGTCATTATATTCCTTTAACTAATTATCTAATATACGAATAAATAAGAACTTAAGAGCTACTTGAGAGCTTTAATATAAGTTTTCAACTTTAAATAGTTATGGATCCTAAATGGCCATTCAAAATTAAAAATGATTCGAGAAACCTAAAGATGATTTTCAAATACCTATCTGATGATACCCCACTTGGATGTAGTTCGTAGACTTTTTTTTTTTTTTCATAGTATGGCGTCTGGTTGTCGCCATATTTACTTTTGATTACTGTCATGTCTTTAGTGACACTCACAAGATTAAGGCAGGCGTTTGGTCTCTAGAGTACCACAAAGGAACAAACAAACATAGGCTGATAAACACATTACCCTCCTTTGCGTCACGCAGTCGGGTAAAAATACCAGCCGTACGTTGATATTTAATACAAATATTTTGGATTGAAACTCAAAATAAAGGGTTAGTTTACCGTTAATTTGTATCGAGATTATTTTTTCTACACGTGTTTTAGTAACAACCAAGTTCTGAGAAATATGTTCAAGAATAAAATGTCATATATTTTTTCCGCTACCACAAACTACATAGGTTTGGCATTTTTTTTGTTTAAGAAAAGCCTACTTTTGTCGTTTGCCTCTTGTCAGCGCTTTAATACATCTCTCTAAATTAGATTAGTTCCATTGAAACACTTTTTCATGAAATGGGGGCCGATTCTAACTTAGATAATTGTAATGATGATTCTAATGATTATAATTCTGTAAAATTAATTTCGGAAGCACATAACATAACATCAGGCCTTGTTTCCTCGAAGGGTTGGGTAGAGGTGTACCTGTAGTTCACCCACATTTAATATTATATTTAATTTAATTTCGGAAGTCGGTGTCTTTGGTTTTGTATTTTCGTTTATGGCCACCGTCTTCCCCAAACCCTAGTGCAAAATTTCACGTCGCTCCCAGTAGTTTGGGTTGTGCGTTGATACGTCAGTCAATCAGTCGGTCAGGTTCTCCATGTATTATACAGGGTGTTAAAGTAACTGCGTGACATAGCTTAGGGGTAGGTTCAGTATCGATAAAGGAACCAAGGACAAAACAAAAAAAAAATAACATAAAAAATTAATAAAAATAAGTCTCTTCGTAATTTAACGGGCTTAGAACCGTCAAATAAAATAATTTTAATTCTAGACAATTGCAATATAAAAAAAAATGTTTTCTTTTTTTTAAGTTAGTAGATAAGTACAAAATTAGGTTGATCTTGCAATATTTTTTTTGTTTTTTTATTTTTCTGGGTTCCTTTATCGATACTGAACCTACCCTTAAACTATGGCACGCAATTACTTTAACACCGTGTATAGATAGATTTGTTATTTAGATCAATACAAAATAATAATAAATCAAAAACGTATTTGTTACGGTCGCGAATCATATACCTGCAAATTGTAAATTATGATATTCACTCCATGTAAAATACAGGTATTCAGCTACATCTCATTAGACTGGAAGCCAACCCCATAGTTGGAAAAACGCTAGGCAGACCGATGGACTGACCTGGTAGGCATCCGCTTGAGCACGGCATCTCCAAGACGGAACTTGTGCTGGCAGCGCTCCATAAAACGATCCAGCATGATGTAGGCGAGCGGCACATCTAACACTATGTCACTCATGTCTTCAAGAACGCGGAGGAAACCCTGGCAGACAAGAAAGTCATAACATAAAAACCGGCCCAGTGCGAGTCGGACTCGCGCACGAAGAGTTCCGTACCATTATCTATAAAAACGGCAAAAAAATCACGTTTGTTGTATGGGACCCCCCCCCCCCCCCCCGCCCCCATAAATATTTGTTTTATTTTAATTTAATTAAAGTGAATATATAACTAAAGATTCTGTGAATATTTCAAGCGTCTACCTGTTGCCGTTATCAATATCGAGCAAAAACGACAAAAAAAAACACGTTTGTTGTATGGAAGCCCCCTTAAATATTTATTTTATTTTATTTTTTAGTATTTGTTGTTATAGCGGCAACAGAAATACATCATCTGTGCAAATTTCAACTGTCTAACTATCACGGTTCATGAGATACAGCCTGGTGACACACGGACAGACAGACAGACAGACGGCGGAGCCTTAGTAATAAGGTTCCCGTTTTACCATTTGGGTACGGAACCCAACATAAGCGCATTGGCGCGTGAAATATTATCGTTGTTCGTCATTGAATCTGGAATTTATAAATCAATATAATTTTCCCTGCATTCTTTTGAGAAAAGCACTATATATGCCTCGGCGCAAATGGCAATTGCCTGTCTCGTATTAGTGAAGTCCTCGCTTACGGCTCGGCCTTCAAACTCATACTCGACCTGCAATTGCCTATTTCACGATCTTTTCAATAATGTACTATTTCTCAAACATGCTTGGAAATTCGAGCATTATTTTGACAAACTTCTTCGAGATAAATCAAAATTGCTGTACTGGCCAAATACATGCGAGCATCGGCCACCAAAAGTTGTATGAAAATCCATAATTATGTGTCGTGTTTTAGCGGTCAAATAACATAGTAAACTCATATCTATCGTGTAATTTAAAAATGGAACGATCTTTTACTCCGAAGCATGGCAACCAAGGAGGTAACAATAAAAATAAGTATATTGAAAAAAAAAAAAAAAAAAACATAATTAGGTATGTAAAGTATTTTTCAGGTATGTTTTTTATATTTTTATTTTAATGATAAAAGTATTTGAAACACATAATTTCATCTATTTGTTTTTACAAGCTGTAGTTATTTTTATATATTTTTTTAAAGTATTGTTCGTACTGACGTCACTAGTAGAACTGAATAGCTTAGGATCTTTGCCACGTTTAACACTTATTTAAAACCAAAATTCAGTAAAGTCAAACTGTCAAATTTGACAATTAATTTGTTTACATTTCATACTTTAGCGATATCCGTACTTTAGTTTAAAGATGTGGCTTAATAAAATGAATGGATTCAAAGACTACTTCTGCTAAGTGCTTCATACCGTCAAGTATAAGAAACACCACAACAAATAGCCGACACAAATTGATTGCTAGTAAAAGAAACCTTAAAAAGGAAATGGTGCGAGAAAGTAAATGTTGAGTACAAGTCTGGGCGGCGTCTATTTTATTGTGAAGATCATTTGAACGTAAGTTAAGTTTGCCTGAGGGGATACATCGATGTGATTTGACTTGTACTGTCCGCCGCTGGTGAAAAACTACACTATTTACGTATTTATATAACTGAATAGAATAGTATTAAGTGCTTCATGTAGATTTGACGTTGACATGACACTTGACACAAAGAACAACTTAATTACAAGAGGCACTGAAAGTTTCCAATTCAGGCTGCTTTGTGACGGCATTTAGAGGTCAAATAAAAGTCAAGTGATTTTAAGTATTTTTGTGAAAATATATACGATCTTATAATTTTAAGACATATTAATAGAAAAATAAGTCTTAGAAGCTTAAAATCTTGAAATGGTTTTGGAATCGGATAGGTTAATTTTTACTTTACATACCCAATTAGGTTTTAATTAATTAATTATAGGTATTTTTCTATGGGCCTGTGTCGCCTGAAATAAACGGTATTATTATTAATTAACTTACTCTGTCCATCTGGTCGGGGGTGACGATCACACATCTTCTGAGTTCAGCGAGGAAGCCACACAGCTGTTCTTCAACACTCGAGTTTACTGTCTCGAGTGCCAGTAGAACAGTCTGTGAACAAATACAAAATCATCATCAACATAATTTCAGCCGAAAGACGTCCACTGCTGGACCAAGCACCGCCACTTCAACCGGTTCTGTGCTTCCCGCATACAGCGGATACCTGCGGCCTTCACAAGGTCATCGGTCCACCTTGTAGGAGGCCTTCCAACACTACGGACCGTATTACAGAACGTCACTCAATACTCAAGCATTACTTAAAACTAGATTCCAGCCATTTGATTGGTTGAAACTAGTTTTAAGTAATGCTTGAGTATTGAGTGACGTTCTGTAATACGGGCCTAAGTCTTCCAGTACGCGGTCGCCACTCCAGAACCTTTCGGCCCCATCGGCAATCAGTTCTGCGAGCAATGTGCCCTGCCCACTGCCACTTAAGCTTGGCAATTCTTCGGGCTAAGTCGGTTACCTTGGGTCGCCTGCGGATCTCTTCATTTCTGAATCGATCACGTAGGGAAACTCCAAGCATAGCCCTCTCCATTGCCCTTTGGGTGACTTTTAGCCTTCTGTTAAGGCAAATAATACAAAATAATAATAAATAAATATTTGATCAGATTTAAAATTGGTAACATTCACCAGTTATGTAGTCCCCATGTAATAGGGGGCGAGCCTAATGCCATCAACCAGGCACAAAACCACCGGATACGAAACCATAAACAAAAAAAAAAAATTGTTTACACAAATTGTTTATAAAGAAATTAGCAGGAAAGTGTGCCTCATGGCTGCGCTAAATAGGCCCAGTTCAGCAAAAGTACCAGACAACTAGTGCCTGACGCTGGTTTTCAACTGGACCTGAAGTTTGAGGTGACGGATGTAAATCATTATACTGGAATGTGTATAAGGATAATACATTTTTTTTTTATCAGATATTTGAAGTTGAACTCTGAAAAAGTTTAATAAGAGAAAAAGCAATTTCTTTGACCTCTGGTACCTTTTAACTAAACCTTTCTCTTACAATTTCTGGTACTTAGAAACACCATGTAAAGTTATTTACTTTATGAGCTTGTACATAATTGAGCATTAATTATTAATCAATTAAAATCGCGAAATCATTTTTTTTCATCCAACATATTTTCGACGGTACTGTAGAGATAAACTACGATAACATGGCTCGCCCCTCCAAATTACTGTTTCAATATGTGTAGTCACATCCTTACAAAAGAGTTTGTATGTAGTTGTAAGTACTCGTAATATCTCCCTTATTACCAGATTTGTTGGTCAACTTATCATAACTAGCCGATCGCGCAAGACAACGCACGTGTCGTTTGCATAGAGAACGTCAGTGCAGCGCTATACTAATAATAATGAGCTATTAAGAGCCAACTAGTCGCGGGCTCGAATTCACTGGCGGGCGCGGCCAAAAAGCACGCTGTCTCACCTAGCATCGTGTCCGACAGAGATAGCACCAGTGATGAGCAGTTAGAAGCTAGTCTACACGCATAACGTCTAGTTGCACGCACACAAACACAGTGCACGACGATTCATAGTAAACTGCACGCGTAAAAATATACGAAAACTCCTTTGGAACGTGGGGTTTTATGAAAAAACTACTGCATAAATCAATTACGAATAAAGTTTATTATAATCTTCGACAATTGAGCTTTGTCGGAACGAGCTTTGTTTTTGAGATTTTATACTTCTTTTATTACTTATTTACGCCCAAAGTTGCGTTAAAATTAGCAGGAAAAACGAATCTTTGTTGGCTCATAACTTTTTAATGCCTTTGTTTTTTAGTATTCTGCTTCTGTACAGACAAAATTAATAATAAAACAAAACGATATCATGTTTTACTTTAGATGTACAATGTGTAACAGTGGAGTGAAACCCCCCCGAAATTTGTATGGAAAAAGTATCGACTAGTTGCGCCTCTAGTCGAGCAACAAATCCGTGGATTTGTTTTTGGTTGACGGCCGTCTCATCAGGATACAAAAGTCTAAAAACTTAGTTAAGAAAATTTTCGAAAAACAGTGTTACAGCCAAATTAGAACAATTTGAAATTTTCCATAGAAACAGAGATTTCGAGTTACCTGTTTCTCTCTCTTCACCAATTTAAAGATAATTTAATTATTGATCTTTTAGTATACGCGTTTTATTAAAATACCTTTTGGTTTGTGTATAATAAATTAATAATGCGTCAAATTGGGGACAGCGCTCCTTGATAGGCGAGTCCTATTACTGGCTGAACGTACGACGCGTTGCGAGAGCTCAGTACAGAACACGCAAGCTAACCACTCAAGGTCACTGGCATATATCTCCGTGTTAAGAGGGTGGCTGGGACAGACTGGATGCGGAAGGCGGAGGACAGGGTGTTGTGGCGCAGCCTGGGAGAGGCCTATGTCCAGCAGTGGACTGCGATAGGCTAAGTTGATTGATTGAAATAAATGTATTTCCTTTCTTCTTTATCCTTTACGTATTTTAAATACTTAAATAAATATTTCAAAGTCTGTAATTACCTCATACACGAGCTCGTGGTGAAAGTGAGGCACTTCGAGTTCCCGGACGCAGCGCATGGCTTCCGTGAGGTCACTCGACGTCAGGTACTCCTTGAGCAGCAGCTGTATCTGGCGGATGAGAGACTTCACAGGCCTGCAAACGTTAAATAATAAATAAGAAAAATTATACTAAAAACTGGCTAAAAAAAAAGGCTTTACAAGTTAACGAGTAATAGTCGACCAACTTAAATTTGTAGTTTGAGAATTGACCGTGACGTATATTGATGTATGGGAGAACATGTTTTTCAACTACAATGTTAAAGTTTGTTTTTGGGATAAATTCATCCCAACTACGGAACCCTTTCATTGTGCGTGATCCGACACGCACTTGGCCGGTTTTAGGGTTCCGTACCCAAAGGGTAAAACGGGAACCCTATTACTAAGGCTCCGCCGTCTGTCTGTCTGTCTGACAGACAGATCTGTCCGTCTGTCACCAGGCTGGATCTCATGAACCGTTGAAATTTTCACAGATGATGTATTTCTGTTGCCGCTATAACAACAAATACTAAAATACTAAAAAACAGAATAAAATAAATATTTAAGGGGGCTTCCATACAACAGACGTGATTTTTATGCTCGATATTGATAACGGCAACAGGTAAATATTCACAGAATCTTTAGTTATACAGGGTGGATTTTTGGCAGTAAGGGGAGCTACCTTAACCGCTGTAGCTACAGGAAAACGGTCTTAAGAGAGTGTCCTTAACTTTTTAAGAAATTTTGATCTGCATTCACAGATTTTGAAAAAAATGTACAGTCAGCAGGAAAATTCGCAGTTTTCACAAAAACTTTTTTTTATGCCAATCGATTCTGTTTCTGATAAGGATCAAAAACCTCTATTGGACCAACTGAGGTTTGAGTACTAGAAAAGTCAGAAATCGCAAAAAACTTTTCCCATACATTTCGTAGGAAATGAGACTCCAAGTTAGTTTTTATCCAAGTTGTATTTCCAACAAGATGGCGCTCCGCCACACAACAGCCGCCATTCCCGTTCTTATTTGAACTGGCAATTCCCAAGGCAGTGGATAGGAACATAATTATGGTCCTATACCGTGGCCACCTCGCAGTCCTGATCTCACACCTGTTGATTTTTTTTATATGGGACTATTTAAAAAATGAACTTTATAAAAATAAAATACGACAATGTTCAATAACTCAAAGATTCTTCCACGATTCTCTATGGAATTAATCCTAGCACATTATCAGCTGCTACCCACTCTGTAGTAAAGAGTAGTAAACATGTGCCTACGTCAAAACGGCTACCATTTTGAACACCTCATATCTTAGAGCAAAAGTAAAATTTCTAGGTGAGTCCAAATGAAAAGTTTCAAGTTTTTAATTTGAAGGTAAAATAACACCCAAAGTAAAAGTTATTGTTTTGTATTTGTTTTCCGATCAGTATTTTATGTAGCGGCTAGTTTATCGATGATCTAAAATTTAAGTTGAAGTCTCATTTCCTACGAAATGTATGGGAAAAGTTTTTTTGAGATTTCTGACTTTTCTAGTACTCAAACCTCAGTTGGTCTAATAGAGGTTTTTGATCCTTATAAAAAACCGGATCAATTGGCATAAAAAAAGTTTTTGTGAAAACTGCCCATTTTCCTGCTGTCTGTAATTTTTTTTCAAAATCTGTGAATGCAGATCAAAATTTCTCAAAAAGTTAAGGACAGTCTCCTAAGACCGTTTTCCTGTAGCTACAACGGTTAAGGTAGCTGCCTTACTGCCCCATCTCAAAAATCCACCCTGTATATTAACATTAAAAATAAATAATTAAATTAAAATAAACAAATATTTAAGGGGGGCTCCCATACAACAAACGTGATTTTTTGGCCGTTTTTATAGACAATGGTACGAAACCCTTCTTGTGCGAGTCCGACTCGCACTTGGCCAGTTTTTTTAAATTAAATTAGTGTAAATCTACCTGATGCCACCTCCGACTCCCCAGATGTTGTCAAGCCGCACCATGCCTTGTTTCAGGGAGAGCAGTGTCTCCGCCCTGTGTATGGCTTGTCTGGAACAAAATCATTATTATTTTAGTACCCGGTCGTGTAACGGCCGAACCCAATAACATATTTCAGCCTACTCCAGTTTCGGCCTACTGGAGATATAAAAATATATCTATCGATGGTTTTAACGTCCCAATAATCTCTTAATCTACCGGCCCACGCTATCTACTGATGGGAGGGTGTATCGCCTACAACAGATATCTATTTGTATGAAAATGCCAAAGTATGCGTCCCAATATACGATTTGTTTGACAGGACAGTACTACAGATGGCAGATTTGGCTATTCCCCGAATTGCAGGGATAAACGTAAAGTAGCCAAGCTAAAATGAACTCTTTAGTACATGCAATAATGATCATAGAGGTTTTTTTGTATTTAAAATAATAAAAAAAAAATAAAATTCAAATATCTCGAAAACGGTGCACCCTAGGCAAAAAATAACAGAAATTTAACCCCCCCCCTTACTAACGCCCCCCGTGCAAGCACCATTCCAACATGAATTTAAGTTAAAAAAAAAAATAACATTAATGCGCTAAGGTTGCCCGCGAAATTCAAATTTTATTACGTTTTTTGCAATTTGCAGGTCAGTAACAGGTTGTATTTTGATTCGCGGCCATAACAAATATGGCTCTACAGAATTATAATTATCTTAATCCAGTAACTTATTTAGAAGTAAGAAACAAAGAAGTTTTAATATAACCCTAATTACACATGTTGTTTTTTAAAGTGATGTTGGTTGTAATGGAACGCACGGGAGGGTGAAGGAGAGAAATCTACTTATTGTTTTCGTTAGATAAATAGCCTTTATCAATGATTGTGAGACGCCATCCAAGCATAGATATAATTATACTGTCTATCATCAATAGCGATCTGTCTTTAACTGAAAATAAGTTATTGGGTTCGGCCGTAAGACTATATATATGCCAGTGACATTGAGTGTGTTAGCTTTCGTTTTCTGTACTGAGCTCACGCAACGCGTCGTACGTTCAGCCAGTAATAGGACTCGCCCATCAAGGAGCGCTGTCCCCAATTTGACGCATTATTAATTTATTATACACAAACCAAAAGGTATTTTAATAAAACGCGTATACTAAAAGATCAATAATATTGGTGAAGGTTTCGGAAAAATACCTTTGGTAGATTTTGCGCCATTCTCAGTTTTTTATCCGCGTTAGACTTAACTTTACAAATTAATTTCACTATGTAATATAAACATAATCTAATATATTAAGTTATTAAGAAAATGCTCTAATTTAACATATATTTTTTTCAAATCAGTAACACTACTCGTTTAGACGTGATCTTCAGTATAAAATCATTAAAAGTCGGTTATCGTCGCCTTTAGAGCCTATACTACCTCAAATGGCTTAGCATGATCCTCCGTTATGTCGAAAATACTGCAGAATTAATTTTGAAACAAATATAATATGGTAAAGTTGAGGATTAATGTTAAGTAAGTACTATGTTTGACGAAAACACGATTCCATAAAGTTTTCTTCATAGAAAAAAGTTACCTCCAAACCGCTGGTATTCAAAAAATACTTCAAATTAGATAATTAAACTTTGCATATTAACTGAACTAACTATAAAGCAGGTCATATATATATATTTTTTTAATTACCATTGTTTTCACCGTATAAAGAAATAAACTAGACTATCAGTGCCTTGGAGTCTTCTCCCTGCCACCCTGTCTCGCTTGCTCGCGTGACCACCAGCTACTTGTGCGAATGAGATAAAGAGTGAGGTGGCGCTGAGGTAGTATAGACCCTTAAGGCGCAAGCGTCAGGGTAGCCCGCGAAATTCAAATTTTCTTGGATATTTACTAATTTGCAGATCAGCAACAGATTGTATGTTGATCTAAATAAGATTGCTCATTCTAATGATTATAATTCTGTAAAGCCATATTTGTTACGGCCGAGAATCATATTTTAATCAACATACAACCTGACACAGACCTGCAAATAAATAAAATAAAAAAAAACAGTTAGAATTTCGCTGGCTACCTTATCGCATCCCCCTTTTTTTGGATGTGAAGTTATCAAATGACTGCTCCCGTTCTGGGCGGAGCGCGAGAAGTTACGGTGGCCGGGAATCGGCCTACGACTCCCAACGCCCAGGGCGTCTCCTGCGGCGACTATCGCATCCCCATTAAAGGGGAAGATTTATAAAACAATGGTTTGACCTGCTGTCTTGTATGGATCAGAATGTAGGGCAACAAAAGGGATGAATAAACGGTAATTGCATACATACAGCTGAGATGAGAATGCTAAAAGGGATGTCTGGTGTGATACGAATGGATAGAATAAGAAATGAATATAAGAGGAAGTCTGAAAGTGCAGAGGCGCAGCCTCCATACAACCCGATTCCTATCGGCTTCCCTTCGGAACAACCAGTCTTCTTACAACTTTTTTTTTTGTGGTATGGGAAATTATCAAATAACTTCTCCCGGTCTGGGCGGCGTCAGAATTCTACTGGCTACTACCCATGTTCCTTCAGATGCCTATGAGCCAGGGCCACGATATCCCTTTCGGACAAACTCGCAACCCTGGCAGGGGTCTTCTTACACCTGTGTGTATCACATCGCATTACAAACATTTAATACCAGTTTAAAACATCATTTAAGATTTTAAATATTTCAAAAACTGCCAATGTTTTTTCACTGAACAACTAATACCATAGCTGGCGTAAAATTTTGAAACATAAAGGTAGTACATCTTTTTTGAGTTAATTAATTTTGACGTTACCTAGAGTTTATGAGAACTGAACAACTTTTTCTTCGGCTTACCTCTAATAAAAATTATAGCTTCGCTACTGTGAAAGTGCCTTTAGAGCCGTGTCCAGATCGTGTAATGTAACGCGAATTCTGCGTGTGGACGACACTACGAGCACTACATGTAACGCCCACACTGATCCATCAGCTGTCGGTTTTTAGCGCAAACACAATAAAGGCTCTCGCAGTCAAACACATGTCATACTATGTAAGTAAGACTAAATAAGCTTGTCGATATACACCCCTTAAATAGGAACAAGTGTAAACTTATCATAGTAGACTACATTCGCAAGCTAAACTACAATGAGACCGAAGACCTGTTGTCTATAGTTAAGTATCTTACAATAATACTCACCCTCCTACACACATCCACTCATTTACACTCTACTCACCGGAGGCCATCACTATACAACTAATTTAAGATTGTTCTCCTATATTTGTCATTTTATTTTATTTTAATATTATTTCATCTCTATGTTTAATGTGTTATAGATAGGTATAGAGGACAACAAAAGTTTTAATTTCTAGTGTCGCCTACAACAGGGGAAGAGCGCTGATGTCTGAAATACAGATATTTTATATCTAGTTCGGGCACAGATGTTCAATATCACATCATTGAATAAAAGTGTAATATAGTGTATAATTTTAATATTTAACTGTCTGTATGTTTTTGAACAAATAAATTATTCTTATTCTTATACAGGATCCGCGTTGAGTTTGTATGCCGTCCACACTATTCACATTACAGTACACGCGAGTCGCGACACAGTTTTATGTGCCTAAGTGCGAATTTCACCAATTAAACTGAACGCGATCAGCACATAAACTACGTTTAAGAGCTGTCAGTGTCATTATTTTCTTTGTTAGATTGACACTGACAGCTCTTGAACTCGGGTTTTAGGTGCTAATCGCGTTCAGTTTAATTGGTGAAATTCGCCCTAAGGGGTTGTCCATTAATCACGACATGTTTTTTTTTAGCAACTTTGTAACCCCACTCCTGGTGATACATGGTGAGGTTTTAGTCTATCCCCTAGGGGGGCTACCCAAAACCACGTGTATTTTTGGTACCAAGTATGCTAAGTATCTTACTGAAATTAATCGGGTGGGGATTTCGTCGCCAAGGTCACCAGGGCTTAAAACCGGTTAATTTTTATGTCCGAAGATACAAATTATTTTTGATACAATAAAGATAAAGATATTTTATTTTTGTAAAACATGAGTAAGTACAATACATGTGCATTGTGGATGGAATTAAAATATCGCGTGTCGCGGGTTCGATTCCCGCACGGAACACATATTTGTATGACCTACAGGTAGTTGTTCCGGGTCTGGCTGTTTGTGTGTGAGTTTAAATGTTTGTAAACGCACTCACAATACAGGAGAAATTCCTAGTGTGGGGCAACGTTTTAAAAAAATAAATAAAAAGGAGCTACGTGTTTTGCCAGTTAAAGCGTACAAAAAAAACACAGAACTTATTTTTACCATGCATATGCCTAACTACATTATCAATACATCAATTGATATTAGCTTCATTTATTGCTGCATCACATTAAGTTCAGCATTGATTTTGTAACAAAATATTTAATAATTAACTAAATATGTTCGAAAACCTTTATAATAACGGTTAAGGTTAGATAGAAAATTAACCGGTTTCCAAGCCCTGAAGGTCACTCATTTTTCTTTGGGAGGGAAATTATCAAATATCTTCTCCAGCTTTGGGCGGAGCGAGAGGGCGTGTCAGACTTTAACTGACTAAAACCCACCCGTGTTCATTCAGTTGCCTGTGTGCCAGGTCCACGATATCCCTTTCAGACAAACTCGCAACCCTGGCAGGAAGGTCACCCGCTGCTTGCTTATCTATATTTAGAAATCGGGCGTGCAACGAAAAAATACACGTGATATCTCACTACACCCCCTTGTGATATTTTGTGATTTTTCCGAGTATCACATGATTAATGAACGATCCCTAATTGAAATAAATGGTTTTTCTTTGACAAACTCACTTTGCGTGCGCATTGACATCGGTCTTCTCCTTAGCGGTCTGCAAGAAGCGAGGCGGCAGGCAATCGTCAGCCACGCATCGCGCTATAAAGTTCGACAGCAACACTGCAGCGTCTGGAGTGTCCAACACCAGGTCTGGAAGCTTCTCCGACAGACGTTCGAAGGCTGGAATGGTACGGTGTAATTAGAGTATCTATACTATAGGAACCTATACAATAATAATAATAAAGATTAACTACGATACTATGGCCCGCCCCTCCAAAATTCAAAACGTTTGAAAGTACTTACAAAGCGCCACCAAGACTCACAACGCATGTGTGCGTAATGAGCAGGGACCATTTTCATTACCCATTGAAAGGGTTTTCGATAGGGTTTTTCTAAACGGTTAATCAAAAACCCATACGATATGGGTAACCCTTTTGAACGGCTTAAATTAAATTTTGGTTACCCGTTGAAAGGGTTTTCGATGAAAACCCATACGGTGTGGGTAACCCTTTTGAACGGCTTAATTTGAGCCATTCAAAATTACCCACACCTTAAGGGTTTTTGATTAACTGCTTAGAAAAACCCTATCGAAAACCCTTTCCATTGAAAGGGTTTTCAATAGGGTTTTTCTAAAATGGTAACCAAAATGGTCCCTGGATAGAATAGAGATAGAATTGGTCATGCTACGCGTGCTGGGCGGATATCGAAATAACATAATATTATGCTTTTTTCATGTCACTGGGTTTCAAGTAGGTATAGAACCCATTTCAATGGGTTATCATGTAACCCTTTCACTGGGTTTCAAGTATAAAACCCATTCAATGGGTTATCATGTAACCCTTGCACTGGGTTTCTAGAACAAAACCCACTCAATGGGTTACATCATGATAAAGGTAACCCATTTAATGGGTTACCCCTTCGAAAGGCTTAACTCTTAACCGGGGTTGTACGGTCCCTGGTAATGAGACGGCCGTCAAACATAAACAAATCCATGGATTTGTTGCTCGACTAGTGACGTCATTAATCGCTCATTATTATTAGTATGGCGCTGCACTGACGTACTCTATGAAAACGACACGTGCGTTGTCTTGCGCGTTATGATTAGTTGACCAACTAATCTGGTGATAAGGTAGATATTACGAGTACTGATTGCACAAAAACTATGAATACAACTACATACATTCGTAAGGATGTGACTACACGCCAGGGTTGTTGCGAACATCAGCATCAGCATCCGCATTGATCGATGCTGATTATTAATGCTGAAGTTCGAGTCGTGACATGACCGCAAAGGGGGCGGGGCTTAAAGCACCTGTTGTTTTCGTTTGCGAGTGTTGAATAATAACGCAATGGACTTGCTCTTTAAAAAAGTTCCATTCATTTAACATTGTCTCGTATTTTCCGGAAATAACATCAGATTGCCCGGAAATACGAGACAATTTTAAATGATCGGAAAATTTCCAAAGAGCAAGTCCATTGCATTATTAGAGATGAAGGATCTACTATGACCTAGTACATAACCTGATATCTATTAGTCTAGGTACTTAATTACTAATCTAGTTGTACGGCTTTCACCTTACGCCTTTTATTGATTGATAGGATTTGATTGATATCGAATAAAACGATGTATTTCACTTAATACGTGTATTGAGTCCACGACCTTAACTAATGATAAATGAGGTGTTGCTATGACGCGGTCCGAACGTGAACTGAACTTATGTAAAATGACTAAAATTATTATAAATGACTAAAATTATTATAATTCAATTTTGATGAGAGTGCAATTCTGCAATGTGCGGTCGCACCGTACACTAGTACTAATTATTACTAACTTAGTTTGATTCTATTTTCTATTAAAGGTCACAAAATCATTGAAACAATATTTTATTTCAATACCAAGGAAAGCTGTGCAACTTTTAGGTATAAATTCATCATGGTCACTACCTTTTCCCTGTTTTTTTAAGAAAATAATTAAAATCAGCATCAGCAACTGCTGATGTCAATGATAAAAAATCAGCATCAGCATCAGCATCAGCGTCCGCAGATGTGAAAAAAATATGCAGCAACAACCCTGCTACACACATTGGAACAGTAATTTGGAGGGGCGAGCCATGTTATCGAAGTTTACTCTAGCAGCAGAGGCGCAGCCTCCATACAACCCGGTTCCTATCGGCTTCCCTTCGGACCAGTCTTCTTACAACATTTTTTTTTCGTGGGTGGGAATTATCAAATAACTTCTCCAGCTCTGGGCGGAGCGGGAGGGCGTCAGACTTCTACTGACTAAAACCCACCCGTGTTCCTTCAGATTCGTGTGGGCCAGGGCCACAATATCCCTTTCGGACAAGGTCGCAACCCTGGCAGGGGTCTTCTTACACCTGTGCGTATCACATCGCATTACAAACATTTAATACCAGTTTAAAACATCATATATGATTAAAAATATTCCAAAAACTGCCAATGTTTTTTCACTGAACAACGAATTTTACGCCAGCTAATGGTATGGTACCATTAGCAGGCGTAAAACTTTGAAAAATAAAAGGAAATTCAAAATTTATTGAGTTAATTAATTTTGACGTTATCTAGATTTTATGAGAACTAAACAACTTTTTCTTCGGCTTACCTCTAACAAAAATTATAGCTTCGCTACTGTCTAGCAGTCTATTATTCTCTCTTCTCTTATAGAGAAAACACGAGCATTGATAACCACGCATGTTCAAGAAGGGTTGGCGATTTCAGACTTAAATTAACCAGGGACCGTATAACCCCGGTTAAGGGTTAAGCCTTTCGAAGGGGTAACCCATTCAATGGGTTACCTTTATCATGATGTAACCTATTAAAAGGGTTTTATACGAGAAACCAATTGAAAGGGTTACATGATAACCCTTTCAATGGGTTTTATACCTACTTGAAACCCAGTGACATGAAAAATCATAATATTATGTTAATTCGATATCCGCCCAGCACGCGTAGCATGACCAATTCTATCTCTATTCTATCCAGGGACCATTTTGGTTACCATTTTAGAAAAACCCTATTGAAAACCCTTTCAATGGAAAGGGTTTTCGATAGGGTTTTTCTAAGCAGTTAATCAAAAACCCTTAAGGTGTGGGTAATTTTGAATGGCTCAAATTAAGCCGTTCAAAAGGGTTACCCACACCGTATGGGTTTTCATCGAAAACCCTTTCAAGTTCCTAAGGGTTACCCATATCGTATGGGTTTTTGTTTAACCGCTTAGAAAAACCATATCGAAAACCCTTTTAATGGGTAACCAAAATGGTCCCTGAAATTAACCCATTGACCGCCCCAAACTCAAACTCAAAGCATTTATTTCAAATAAACTTATTACAGGCACTTTTGAATTGTCAAGGGGTCGGTCAGCCAGAGAGATGAAGCTAGTTGCCCATTCCAAAGCGTAGTAGGTTCCTATGGAGAAGAACGGGCTAGGAACTCCACGTCCCAGTCGGATTAATAACACAGATTACCAGAGAAATTGGTTGGCTCCGTGTGGTGCCGGACGTAAAGAATAGCACCATCCTATTTCTTCCCGTGGGTGTCGTAAAAGGCGACTAAGGGACTAGAGAATGGGCAGCAGCGTTCTCTATGCATTTTAACACCATACTTCGATCGCCAACCCGCCTGCCAAGCGTGGCGATTATGGCAATCCGCCCAGCCGCCGAGGCGTATGTCCAGCAGTGGATGCCTTTCGGTTGATATGAGGGTATTTGACTGTATATCTCAAAAAATGCCGAAGTCTATGGTAGACAGAGACAGCACTGCTGGGATCTGACGTCCCAACACAGGAACGCCACAGTAACTTCGCGCCATTCAGTACAATGATCGTTTTGCGTGACAAGGATAGTAGAGTAATTTCAAAAGCGCGTAACTGCTCCATTTTTCCACCGATTTAATATTTTTTTTCACAAATCGACTTTTTTAGTAACACATTTAAAAATAACCACCTTGAATTCATATATATTTTTGATAGCAGTCAAATACCCTATTATACATTAAGAGCCTATACTACCTCAAATGGCTTAGCATGAACCTCCGTTATGTCGAAAATACTGCAGCATTAACTTTGAAATAAATATATGGTACAGTTGAGGATTAATGTTAAGTACTATGTTTGACGAAAACATGATTCCATAAAATTGTCTCTATAGAAAAAAAATCCAAAGTTACCTCCAAACCGAACAATAAACCACTGGTATTCAAAAAATACTTCAAATTAGATAATTAAACTTTGCATATTAACTTGTAGCGGCATCAACATCGCCAGATGCGAACTACGCGTCACACTAACGTCACGTAAATCCTGCATCGCGCAAGCAGAGTTTACCGCGCAACTAGCATGTATACAACGTTCCGACAGTAACCGTGGGCAGTTGCCCACCAGACACAACACCCGTCTGCTCGGAGTATCCTCCCTTTTCTAAACTATACTTAATAATCTAAATTATCGGTGCCTTGGAGTCTTCTCCCTGCCTCGCGTGACCGCCAGCAGTAATGTGCGAGCGAGATGGCGTTTAGGTATTATGGACTCTTAATAATACGGTTAAACTCACCGATTCCGATATCCTTAGCGGAGAAGACTCTTCCATAGAGATCAGATATCAGTACGGAGGCCATTTCGCAGTGCGACGGCTTGTGGTCCAGAGCTATTTCAACGATGGTCTCACATACCTGTTGAAAAACATTATACATCTATAACTATAAAAATCAATGCCACTTTTCGTTGTAATTTTATAACTCAAAACGGGCTCACCTATCAAAAAAAAAAAAGGTTTAGGCTTTGTTCGGACTATTTAGTAGATGGTTTATGTGAAGTTTTTTTTTTTTTTTAGGTAGGTAGGGTAGGGTAGGGTAGGGTAGGCAGGTAGGGTAGGCAGGTAGGGTAGGCAGGTAGGGTAGGCAGGTAGGGTAGGCAGGTAGGGTAGGCAGGTAGGGTAGGTATTCTTTTACCCATAGAACGCCACGTTATTTGTGAAGGTGTCATAGAGTAAAAATGTTTACCGCCCAACGGAGTGGGCCCGGGTCACCTAGTAATGTTTATAATAATATTCTCCCGACTGAATGTCGGTCACGGCGGCTAATTTTAACGGAGATTTCCCAAGTTGGCAGGAAATATGTGGGCAAGCAAAAAGGGTCCAGTTTTCGGCATTTTGTTTCCGAGATACACGCAGTTTTGTAAAGTTGGGTGCAAAAATTGCATTTCGGGCAATGATATTATATTAAACAGATATGTTGTGAGCGCGCAATGTGAAGACTCAACGTCCTAATTGGGACGTATTTTTTAGTCTGTGATGCTAACATTTGGTAATTGGTGGCCAGAATAATGTTTGTTTACATTCACGCGCAATTGACAACACTAGCTGTCTTTTTCTTGTTGTTTTTATCAAGCCATCATGTTTACTTGTAGTGAAATGTAAAATTAATGAAAAGTGAGGTATGTGTGCTGACTGCTGCCGCTGCTGCGCGGAACACTTTTTCGGTTGTTTTGTGATATAATATCATTGATTTCGCGATTTTAATTGATTACTAATTTATTGAATTTAAGGTGTTTATTTATGTGAGTACATCTGTTATTTAATTTTAGTTATAATTGTGGTGTGTATTTAAAGCTTGGTTACTAACATAACTCTTAAGTATACTAACAAAAATATGGATCACCTGTGTCTGACATAAATAAACAAAATAAATTAAATGAATGCTCAATTATCTACAAGTTCATATAATTTTTCTCAAATCAAGCTTTTTCAGAGATTCAACTTGCAAATGTCTGATAAAAAAAAATGTGCGAGTTTTTGAATATTTTTTTAATCATAAAGAATCCAAAAAAAAACCTAATCATTTCTGTCCGTTTGTCTGAATATATGTTCCGGATTGGCGCAAAAAAGGGCTGAACAGATTTGGATGAAATTTGGCACGCATATAGTTGGGTGGATTGCCCTATCCAAAACAAATGGATGCGCATTGTCTTGGGCGCTCACTGACATATTGTTTATATGTATATATAAGTTTTAATGTATTTTTTTTTGTATTGTGTGAATTGATATTAATTTAATTTTGTGTTAAATGTAATGTATTGTATGGATTATATTATCTGAAATAAATGAGTTAATAATAATATAGTTTATAATACTTAGTTAGTTTTATAATTTTAATGATCGTGATTTTTTTGTATTTTTTATTTATTGTTTATGATTTCAAACACAATGTGAATTGTTCCTGAATAAAATTGAATTTGAATACTGGTCCAGCTGGGCAGCTGGGGTGGTTCAGCTGGATCCGGTTAAGCTGACCCCAACGTAGTTAGGAACGGGCTGGGTAGACGAGATAGTTTCCAACCTCAATTAACACATACTTTAAATCCCGGTAGTATGTTCCCATGGAATATTTTCCGACATCTATGCGTGCGAAGCCGCGGGCATAAGCTAGTCCTAAATAAATAAATTAAGGGCCCTTTTTCCCTAAAGTTTAGGCATGAGACAGCTTGCGCCCGCGTTGCACAGGAGCAGTCGCGATAGCACTATAGCACTGGCGCGGTGCGAGCGAGCCATTTTTCACGTATTTATTTAATATAAAAAAAAATAAGTGCCATATTATAAATCTATCCATTAATATCCCTGTCAAACCCGATTAGTAAATTAAATGTTAAATTTTCATAAAAATTGCGTTCCCCCAAGTCTCATACAACTTAAAATACTTTCAAAATCGACTTTACTTCTGATTTCTTTTTTATCAAGCAAAATGTTAAATATCGTGTTTTTAACCAAAAAGTCACTAGATCAAACATCTAATATCTGTACTATATAGTTTTCTACGAATTTAAATATGGTGATTTCTCTGAAAACAACTCTATCTAGAAACGTAAATTTCGGAAAAGGGGCCCTTAAGAGGAGTATTACAAAAATGCGCGTAGATGCATGATTTCCTCGTTGAAATTGAATACTATTCGTTGGTTCGTATAAATAATAGATACGTTGTAAAAATAGTTCTTTTTCTCTTTCAAAATAATAATAAAGCGATTTTTTTATTATTTATTTAGGAATAATCGTTCTCCTGATGCAGGTTTAGGCAAAAAATCATGGAGAGCTGATTTGAGAGCTCTTATTTGCAGATTCGGTTGAATATAATCCATCAAAAATTTTATTTTTTATTTTACAAATATCCTATACTTTTATAATAATAGAATACATTATTGTTTTATGTCTTTTATATAAAGACAAAACGAGTGGACCAATTCAATTTTCTACTGAAAAGGGTTGGAAACAAGTCTGAATATATCTCCGAAGTTCTACATCATTTTGAAGTAGTTTTTATACCAAAATAATCTCTAACATTTTCTTAAACAATTTTTTTTTTTTCTAAATATTTCACCATGCTCTCGCGTGATGTGCGCTCAATATCGCACGAACGCTTATCGAGGACGGACCTATGTCAATGGATTTCGCGCTCTTTGTCGTGTCGATACTATCGTTGTGTATATACAGGATGTTATAGAAATTGCGTGCCATAGCTTAGGGGTAGGTTCAGTACCGATAAAGGAACCCAGGAAAAAACAAACAAAAAAATTTAATTAAAAATAAAAACAAAAAACAATATTGCAAGATCAACCTAATTTAGTACCTACTAACTTGTAATTAAAGCATTTAAACAAATAAAATCATTTTAATTCTAAACGATTGTTATTTTAAGTTAATAGGTTTTTTTTTATTTAAATATCATATATACAAAGAACACAGGATTACATAATAGATAGCAATCAAAACTACTAAGGTTTAAACTTATGCTATCGTGAGTCTATCTCATTATCAAACTATACAATTAATAAAATCTTTAGGTCATTAAGTGGTTACAATCATTCCTTTAAAATACTTAAGTAATATTGCCTAAGTTTACATTTTATATTTTTAGGTGTAATACATTTATTTATTTCTGAGGTAATAAATTAGGTTGGGATCCGTGTGGTGCCGGACGTAAAGAATAGCACCACCCTATTTCTTCCCGTGGGTGTCGTAAAAGGCGACTAAGGGACTTACTAGAGAATGGGCAGCAGCGTTCTCTATGCATTTTTAAAACCATACTGCGATCGCCAACCCCCCCGCCAAGCGTGGCGATTATGGCAAATCCCCCCCCCCGTTTTTGGGGGAGGACTATGTCCAGCAGTGGACGTCTTTCGGCTGAAATCATGATGATAATATAAATATAGTGTAAAAATATATATTATATAAAATAAAATACCTAAGTTAGCGCAGCGCCGAAATTTAAGAGGGCTCTTAACTTCGTATCATTTGTGTTATCAATTCTCTTAAAGTGCCGAGGTGATTACGAGTGCGGTTTACACTAATCGATTGTGGTTAGGACACAGCTATCTTATCTTAACATAACGCCTGTATCCCCGAAGGGTATGGCAGAGGTGTACCTACCTATAGTACGACCAGATTTCGCCAGTTATGTTTAAGTGCCATGTAATAGGGGGCGAGCCTATTGCCATCACCCGTGCACAAATCCAGACTCCAGACTGCCACTGAGAATTCCAGATGGAAAAATCTAATAACACATCGCTGCAAGGTTGCCTGCTTGTCGGTCTTCTACAGATTGTATTTCGGTGAGTGTGCCCAAGAACTCCACGACCTCATTCCACCAGCGCCCTTCTATTATCGGTCATCTAGACGCACTGCAGGTTACCATTCCTTCCTTGTTGCTATTCCACCAATTCGCACTAAGCGTTTCCAAATGTCTTTTATAATGCGCACAGCAAAAGAGTGGAACTCTCTTCCTCCGTCTGTTTCCAAACGCATACAACCCTAATCTCTTCAAAGTTAGAGTGAACAGGCTTCTTCTGGGTAAACTCACTCCATCGTCGACTTTGTCTCTGTCACCTCTGCCCTAGACTAAGGTCAAGAGCAAACCCATCCTAAATAAAAATAAAATAAAAAAACACTTTTGCCCGACCCGGGGACCCAGCAGGAACCCTTTTGCTCAACACTAGCGCTTGCGATCACTAGACCAACAAGGCAGTCTCAGATCTTAATACAATATCTCACCAAATGGCTTCTCTTCGCCGTGACGAACTCCAAGAAGTCTTCGGCAGCCGCGTTGGTGTCTCCATGCTCAAAATACTCCAAGATAACAGGCTCAGCCTTGCGCTGAAAATTAAAAAAAAAATGTGGTTAATCATAATTTCAGCACTGGTGGACGTAGGCTTCCCCAGTAGGCTTAGCCAGTTCCATCGTTTGTGCTTCCCGCATCCAGCGAAAACCTGCGGCCTTCACAAGGCCTTCCAACGCTACGTCTTCGGCCCCACCGGCCATCTGTTCTGCGATCAATGTGTGCCCACTGCCACTTATGTCACCCAAAGGGCAATAGAGAGGGCTATGCTTGGAGTTTCCCTACGTGATCGAATCAGAAATGAAGAGATCCGCAGGCGAACCACGGTAACCGACATAGCCCGAAGAATTATGGTTATTAAAACTCTTAAATTCATTCGTTCTTCACTGACGGACAATGCACAGACAAAACAGATTTTTGAAAATTGTTCCCCTAAAGGGGTTAAATAAGGGATAAAAGTTTGCATGGAACTTCGTCATTTTTGCTGATGGAAAATCCCGTCGTGCACAAATGCACATGGCTTGTAAAATTTTTTTTTAAACTTTATTTCCAGACTACAATGCGGTCTAAATTTATAGTCAAATTCAAATAAATAATTGTGGATCATAGGTGCATAAGATGTGTTAAAGTGGAGTCATTTTAATAGGTAACATTTGACAATTCATCAGAATTCAACAAAGTAACCTTGTAACGGCGGGCAAAAAATAATAAGTTTTTTCGTTTTGTTAGAACTACACAATTGCTTAACTTTTTTCAATTACGATTACATATTTATTGTAATAATGACCAATACGAGTAATTTTACGATTTGCTTTCACTAATAAACCATTCTAAACATTATAAACAATTTCTGATCTAAAGAACTGAACGTCGCGCGTCGTTACAATTTTGCTTAACCCTTTTTCTTTTGTTACTCTAAAAATCGAAAGCTGATAAGTAGAATCGAATGCAATGATTACTTGTGAAGAAATATCACCATAAATTAATAACCACGTTGTGATTATAATAAAACATACCTAATTATATTTATTATTCTTTAAACTAACTTTAAAAATACAGTTTGAGTTCAACTGAATAAACGCAATTTTTTTGTTAAATTATGTACTTCTCTTATTTTGCTCCTTAAATTTACGAAAGAAAAAATAATAATGGAACAGGGATTCGCCTGATGATTTTTAAAATTCACATATGTTTCAAGTCCGTATCGATTCATTCACTTTATTCGATGTTTTTAAGCAGATCACCTCACTATGAAGATAAAACTGACAGACGTCAAATGATACCTATTAAAATGACTCCACAGTAGTTACAGGTAAGTCTGCTATTTCCCGCCATTGTGGCATACAAAATTCATACGATAAGTTCGGTACATAGTTCAAATACAATACATCAAATTACAAATTAGTCATTTTACAAAAGAGTACGATTTAATGTATTGTCATTTAGAAATTCTCTAATAAAGTAATAACATTTACTTATCAATAATTCGTGTAATTTTTTTAAAGGTATTTATATCGCTCACAGTTCTGAGAAAATGTGGAAGATTATTAAGGGGACGATAACCGACTTTTAATGATTTTATACTGAAGATCACGTCTAAACGAGTAGTGTTAATGATTTGAAAAAAATATATGATAAAATAAAGCATTTTCTCAATAACTCAATATGTGAATATTTTAGATTATGTTTATATTACATAGCGAAATTCATTTGTAAAGTTATGTCTAACGCGGATAAAAAACTGAGAATGGCGCAAAATCTACAAAGCGTATTTTTCTGAAACCTTCACCAATTTAAAGGTAATTTAATTATTGATCTTTTAGAATAAGCGTTTTATTAAAATACTTTTTTTTTGTGTATAATAAATTAATAATGCGTCGAATTGGGGACAGCGCTCCTTGATGGACGAGTCCTATTACTGGCTGAACGTACGACGCGTTGCGTGAGCTCAATACAGAACACGCAAGCTAACCACTCAAGATCACTGGCATATATATGCGTCTTAAAGTTACGTGGGCCCATACCAAAGATGCTTTGGTGCAAAAGCTTTGTCTTGCTGGCTACGGTGCGCAGCTTGTCTTTGTGTCTGGCCCTAGTGCAAAAATCAAATAAGTTTGGATTTGATTTTATGAACATTACAGTTTCTAAAATTATGTATTAGGTATGTTGAAACTGTTTGTATTCAACGTCACTTGTCCTAAAGGTTCATTAGAAAACCAGCGTCAGACAGCATCTGCCTGGAATTAATTGTGAAATGAACCTTATTAACGCAGCCGTAAGACACACGCTATACAGCATGTAACAAAAACCCTGTTGTTCCTTTTAGGGACGTTTACATTTACCTACAAGCACAACATTGGCGGAATTATAATTTAAAAAAATTAGGCATTGGCTAGTCGAGAAGTCAAAATAAAAGAATTATAGAGGTAAGAAATCATATACACATTACAAATATTAATAATTATTTTTGTTGAACAGTTTTTATAAATGACTTGCTTTATTACGTATGTATACAGATTCTTAAAACCTAGGAAGGAAGGAACAACAGGGTTTTTGTTACATATTCTATAGTTGTCAATATAATAAACGCTTTTATAATAAACTTCCAAGCCACGTTCAAGACCTAAGCCTTATTAAATTCAAATCATTCATTAAACGTAAGTTGTGCCAGAAAGCCTTTTATACCGTTAAAGATTATATTGAGGACAAAAAGGCTTGGGATTGAGAAGCTCCAATTTTTTTTTTTTTTCATATTCAGGAATTTTTATTGTTTGATGTTTTTTTGCTAAAATTTATTACTTTCTATACAGTGTCATTTAATTATTATTTTATACACAATGACATGAATATTTACTTTAAAGTATTATATTATTTTAATTATTAAGGGCTGGCTTTTACCTTGGCCAGAGGTTAAGCATTGCCATACAACGTGGCAATGCCGCCAGTCTCTTGGGTACATTACCAGTCGACAGCGATGCGGAGGAATTTTTCGACGCTATATTTTAATGTTTTATAGTTTTAGTTTAGTTAGTATATAATTTTGTTATTTTTATAAATTAATTAGTTATAAGTTGTTATTTATGTACTTAATATTTTAATTCTAACTAAATAAAAGGTAATAACCCTATTATTGTGAATATGAAGACTATGTGGATTTTTTTTTTCCTTTTTCTTTTATTATCAGTTAGTGTTAATCATGGTCTGGCAGTTTGAGTCTTATAAGCGGCCTACGCAAATGTCCTTACTTTGGTATTGTTCGTCGCATCGTTGAGCTCCTTAAGTTCTGAGTAGAGCTGCACGATTACTGACAAATGCGTGCACTGACTGGTCAGGTCCACTCAATCTGTGTGGTTCTTTCCTCAAAAGACCATTTCAGACACCAATCTGCATGATCTGACCAGGATTATGTCTGGACTTTAAAAGAGACTGTGACCTCTGAGTTTGTTTCGGCCTTTCTTCTCAGAGTAGTCAGATAGGAAACGCCGACCTCCTCTAGTTTTAAAAATATGATTGACGTGTAAAAGTGTTTGTACAAACCTACTTACAGAAATAAAAATCATTTATCATCATTTATCATTGATATTATATTAAACAGATAATATACACTCACAAAACAACCGAAAAAAGTGTTCCGCGCAGGAGCGGCAGCACACATACCCCAGTTTTCATTCATTTTACATTTTCGCTACAAGTAAAAATTATAGAAAAGAGATGGCTTAATAAAAACAACAGCTAATGTTGTCATTTGCGCGTGAATGTAAACAAACATTATTGTGGCCACCAATCACCGAATATTGACATCACAAACGTCCTAATTGGGACGTATTTGTTACGTCCCAATTAGGACGTTTTCGAGTCTTCACGATTGCGCGCTTACAACTTATCTGTTTAATATAATATCATTGATAGTTGTTAAAACATTATTTTCACTTTTTATTTTGTTATTTGTGTTTTGTTTCTCAAACAGTGTTCAAATAAACGTTATTCTTTCTATCTTTCTTCCCTCACTTTCACAGCCCGATGGGATAGCAATCCGACACGATCGGGAGAGATCAGATGCAGAACCAACAGCTCTACGTGGCACGGGGGTAACCAACTTCCAAACTCCGGGCTGCTATTAAGAAACCCCTAATGGAAAGTCCAAAAACATTTTGGCCGACCCAAGAATCGAACCCAGGAGCAGTTGCGCTTGCGACAAAGATATTTAAGATAGATACTATAGAGAGGCCATCAGAATTAATGTCATAGAAAAATTGTGATCCCATGTCTCAGTGACGCCATCTAGCGTAATATAGCAAAATTCAATAAAATCTAAGTTTGACACGTTACACTTTTACCGACGCCAATCTTTGATTACGAACCGTCAAATAGTTTGAAAATCTAAGAAAATTATTTATTTTGTCTAAATTCTAGGTAAATTACAAAATATTAACGAAAATAAACCGTGGAATCTAGTCGTTTTAGCACTACGAGATTTGCAAACCCATATTGCCTATTTAGGCATACCTATAATTCGAAAATAATTTTCTTTTGGTGGACACGAATGCGACTTGACATGCAGGCGTACCACACTAGACTGAGCGACTTTTGCCCACTAGGACAAATGTATCGGATTACGATTTTGTTCACTATGTCCCGCCGCCTATTGTTAAGTAAATAATTTAATGTCTTTGGCTTGCGATCATGAGACCAACGAGGCAAGCTGTCTTCCATTAAAAAAATGCTTTTTAAACTATTACTATTTAAAAGATATTATACTATTAAGGACTATTTAGAAGACAAATCAATAGAATCTGTAATTTGTAAGTTGGATTAATTGACATCGCTGATTGTGAAGACATTTGCACGCCATGTTATGGCAGGATATGCTGAAACGAATTTACTGTAACACCCTATGTACCATATTCTAGCAAATAAATATTTTTGATTTGATTTGATTTGATTTGATGCTACCAACATTATAAATGCATAATCATAATCATTTTTTATTTGTATAACATAGGTATTAGTGAATACAGTTCTTAAATTATAGTTTTAAGTCGCTATGTTATGCCAAGAGGCGTACAAATGTGGTTGCATGCAAAATAAAATATTGATCATGCGAGAGGTAAACAAATTATTTGGTAGTTACCTATGTCAAAATTAATAGAATGATGATAAATAAATAAGAACAAAAATTATAAATGTCACAATATGGAATAATTTCGAGTCAATGCATAAATAAATTATCATAAATTACAATTAGTCAAAATATTCAATAAAAATTTTGTTTCTCCAGTCAAGTAAGACTTATTTAAGGCTATAATTTATCATTTAGAAATTCATCAGTCGTATAATAACATTTTTCAATTAGTAACAGTTTTAATTTTGTTTTGAATTGTGTAACACTCAATTTTTTTATGACATCTGGTAATTTATTGTAAATGCACGGTGCCATGCCTAAAACGCTCTTTCTAACTAGGGCAGTCTTACAACGCTGATTGCTTAAAGAGTTTGCGTATTGGCGACGAATCGCAACATCTCGTAACGTTGACACTTTTTCAAATAACCTCATGTTTGTTTTGACGAAAACACAAATTTCAAAAATATATAGTGAGGGTAAGGTAAGTATTTTCAGCGATTTAAATAATGGTACACAGCTATCGTCAATTTTCAGACCACACATTGATCTTATGCACCTTTTTTGTGCTTTAAAAACGATATCTTTATCAGTAGAATTGCCCCAAAAAATAATACCATATCGCAAAATTGAGGCTACTAAGCCGTGATATGCAACTAGTAGCGCATCCATATTTATTTTTCTAGCAATTTGGAAAAGTGCGTATGCTGATTTATTTATTTTCTTACCTAGGTCATCTATGTGGGGCTTCCAGTTAAGTTGGTTATCAAGGAATAAACCTAAGAATTTTGCTACTTTTACTTCTTCAATGTCACAATCACTATGTCTGATATTTACTTTTGGTACTTCAGTTCTTTGGTGAAAGTGCATTATTTTTGTTTTCTTTAAGTTTATAACTAAATTATTTTTGTCAAGCCAATTAATTATGTCCGATAGTGTATTATTTATGTCATCTTGATAAATATTGCGATCAATACATTTAACTATGGCAGTACTGTCGTCTGCAAACATCACCATTTGATGTTGAGTCACCTGTGGCAGATCATTTATATAGATTAAGAAAAGAGGTGGCCCAAGGACGCTGCCCTGTGGTACACCAAACTTAATCAGTCTAGAATGAGAAAAAAAACTATTTCAAATTTTGTTTTTTCACATATTCTTGCAATCTCTGTACATTGCATTCTGTTGGAGAGATAGGATTCGAGTAGTTTTAAAATGTTTCCTCTGATACCATAACTACGCAGTTTGTCTAACAAGTGTGTTTGCATGGACGTATAAAACAAGTTTGTTAGTTTGTCCTTTCATGCACCAACGGAGCGACGCCATGTTTGACATTGACTATTTTTTAACAGACTTCCCAAAAGAAGGAGGTTATAATGTTCGACTGCAGATTCCTCCATCAATTGTGGACCAATTTTGAAACATCTTTTCTTGTTTGAAAGGTTATGCTCCCGAGGTGGTCCCCTGATGAGGGGATCCCATGGAAATCAGAGGGAAATCCTCAAATTTTATAGGCACACCTATAGCTTATATTATGATGGTCTTCAAGGCCGGTAAGTGTCCGTCAATTGTACCTGCGATTAAGTTGAATGGTACTGAACCGAAGCGGGTACAACAGTTCAAATACCTCGGACGTTACGTTACTGAGAGCCTTGACGACCAATTTGACATGGAAAGGGAACGTAGGGCATTGGCGGTCAGGAGTTGTGGAGTTTCTTGCCGGCTCTTCTCCATAGGAAACGACCATTTGGAACCGTGCACCTAGCTTCTGACGTTTCATAAGTGCCCATGTAGGCTTATGTGAAATAAAAATATTTTTTAATTTGGTTTTAAGGAGTAATAGGCCCGCAATGTTTGAAGACTCGGCCTTCAACCAGTGTGTCCTGCCCGTGACATACGGTGCCGAAACGTGGACAGTGACAGTCGGGCTGGTCCACAAATTCAAGGTCACTCAGCGTGCTATGGAGCGGGCTATGCTTGGAATTTCTCTGATGGATAAGATCAGAAATGAAGTTATCCGGAAGTGAACCGGAGTTACCGACATAGCCTGCAGAGTAAGTAAACTGAACTGGCAGTGGGCTGGCCATGTTTGTCGAAGGACCAATGGCTGGTCGAGCAGACGAGTCCTGGAGTGGAGACCGCGTATCGGCAAGCGTAGTGTGGGACGCCCCCCAGCTAGATGGACCGACGACTTTAAAAAGGTGGCTGGGACAGACTGGATGCGGAAGGCGGAGGACAGGGTGTTGTGGCGTAGCCTGGGAGAGGCCTATGTCCAGCAGTAGACTGCTATAGGCTGAGTTGATTGATGCTGGCCCACCGGTTTGAGCGTTGTAGTGACCAAGTTAGTCACACTATTTAGAGCCTACTGTCAGACTTTCTACGCGTGCAGTCTGTGATTGAGGTATACGCAGATGCCACTGAGTGCAGTAAGTGTCCAAAATAACAATGCATTTAGGATGTTGTTAAGGCTGCCCCGCTTTTGTAATGCCTCCGGTATGTTTGCAGAGGCCAGGGTAGGCGGCTTTCATGCCATCTTGCGCAAGCGACTCGCGTCGTTATTAAGCAGAGTCCGGGGTAGCACTAACAGCATCCTACAGGTCATTGCGGTTAAACAGAACTCAAATATCCTGTAAACATTTATTTGTGTTCAAATATTGTAACCCTACTTGTTTTTATTATGGACATGGCATTTGGGTATATTTTATAGTCCTATAACTCAAATTGCTCTCGGAAAACACCTATTGGTAAAATGGAACTGATGATGAAGACCACAGATAGCCACCGGAACAACAGAATAATAAGTACCTTAACGGGTTGCGATTCGATTAGGTACTTTAATATGGTTGCTAAGCAATTTATGCTCGTCAGTGAGTGGAAGTTCTCCTGTTTCTTACCAAGAGAACTCCTCAACAATTAACGTCCCAGCATCGGGAAAAGCAATATTTTGTAAAAAGGTGATGAGCAGTTGACATAAGGCTATTATAACTTAGAAAAATAAAAAACTGACCCACTAAAAAGTGAATAGACTTCCAAAAAAAACACAACAAAGTGAAAAATTACTTTTATTTCGAAGTCGGTGGCAAAAAACTAATAACTAGTTATGATATTCAGTGCCGAAACGTGGTCACTGACAGTCGGGCTGGTCTACAAATTCATGGTCACTAAGCGCGCTGTGGAGCGGGTCTAGGTTCGGAGTTTCTTTAAAGGATAACATCAGAAATGAAGTTACCGGAAAAAAAACCGGAGTTACCGACATAGCTTGCAGAGTAAGCAAGCTGAAGTGGCAGTGGGCTGGCCATGTTTGTCGAAGGATCGATGGCCGGTGGAGCAGAGCAGCTGAGACCGCGTATCGCCAAGCGTAGTGTGGGACGCCCCCAGCTAGATGGACCGACGACCTTAAGAAGGTGGCTGGGACAGAATGAATGTGGAAAGCGGAGGACTGGAGTTGTGGAGCAGGCTGGGAGAGGCCTGGCTGACTTGATTGATTGAAGTCGCTAGCAAAGTGTTAGTAGTATTAGACCCGCGACTACGTTCGCGTGGAAGTCGTAAGATACACAATAATATATACAAAAATAACAGCCACATTTTTATAAAACTCCCTAGGCCACCGATCCACTGCGTCGCATCACATCGCCAGCCCGCGCTATTACTTCGCTTTTGCTTCAAGTTCTTCCTGATTTTTTTTTTTTTTGCTCTGCTCGTAAGGGCCGTGGCGTGATGTTGAATAGCCTATATATAACCTTCCTTTCAATTAGCGCGTCCAAACAAACAAACTCTTTAGCTTAATTATATTTTAAGTACAGATAAAGATGAAAACCACAAGCTATCGCGTAAACTGTCCTAATTATGATTAATAATACATAAGACTTGTTATTATTTATACAATAATAATAATCTTTTGGCGATAAGCGTTTAGAATATTATAGTGTTATTGTTTACTTAAACATGTGGACAACAAGGAAACCGGCATGTCCCAGAACAAAAAATTCGAAGACATGAGACATCCACCAACCCGCACTGGGCCCTCGTGGTGGATTACAGCCCACTCCCTCTCGAAGAAGTGGAGGCCTTTGTCCCAGCAGAGGGAACATTATAGGCTGTTATGCTTATGTTGTAGCCCACCAACTATATTCTAGAGGCTTTGGGTTTCAACTCGTTGGAGGTAAGAAGAGACCTTGATCAGCTCATGGTAGCCTGTAAAGCCCTTAAGGGTCGTATCGACTGCCCTGAACCTCATGACCTTTTCACCGCCAAAGTCCCGACACAATCTGTTCGCGCAACTGTCTTGCAGAACGGTCGCCAGAGCTGAATCGCCTGTGTGTCGTACTGGCGACGATAACCGACTTTTAATGTTTTTATACTGAAGATCACGTCTATACGAGTAGTGTTAATGATTTGAAAAAAATATATGTTAAATTAGAGCATTTTCTCAATAACTTAAAATGTGAATATTTTAGATTATGCTTATATTACATAGTGAAATTAGTTTGTAAAGTTATGTCTAACGCGGATAAAAAACTGAGAATGGCGCAAAATCTACCACGCGTATTTTTCTGAAACCTTCACCAATTTAAAGATAATTTAATTATTGATCTTTTTGTATAAGCGTTTTATTAAAATACGTTTTGTTTTGTGTATAATAAATTAATAATGCATCAAATTGAGGACAGCGCTCCTTGATGGGAGTCCTATTACTGTCTGAACGTACGACGCGTTGCGTGAGCTCAGTACAGAACACGCAAGCTAACCACTCAAGGTCACTGGCATATATCTCAGTCTTAAGGATGCTCAATGATGGCCAACCCTGTATGTGATGTGTTTGCGGATGAATGGAGTAAAATTAAGCGCGTATGTCTGATGTTCTGTGAGAAACAGTACGCCAGGGTGTCCAGTTGTCCACTGTTCCATGTTAGTAAGTAGCGAATAATTGTTTGTGAGTTTATGACACAATTGTTTGCATTGTATAGTTTTGTTTTCTATGTTAATTAATGTAATTGGTATTGTACCGTGTTAATTAACTATAAATAAATAAATGTTTACTTAAATATGGGTTTTCATTAGCAGCGTCTTGTACATATTTATTGGGATTTTTAGGGTTCCGTAGTAAACAAGGAACCCTTATAGTTTCGCCATGTCCGTCTGTCTGTCTGTCCGTCCGTCCGTCTGTCCCCAGCTTAGCTCAGAGACGCTTAGTCCTAGAAAGCTGTAATTTGGCATGGGTATACATATTAATCATGCCGAAAAAATGGTAAAATAAAATTATAAAAAACATTTTTTTTAGGGTACCTCCCTTACACGTGAAATGGGGATGATATTTTTTTTTCTCGTCTATTCCATGGTGTGGGGTATCGTTGGATAGGCCGTTCAAAAATATTGTGGGTTTGGCAAAACCATTTTTCAATTAAGGGATCCGTTTCCGTAATATTAAGCTTTAAAGTGCTAGTTTTTGTTAGAGTCAAGTGTCCCCCCCTCTGCCAGCTAAATGGTTGGTTTTGGATATGTGAAAAAATTCATGGCAATAGTATATATAACGAAATTAAAAGGAAAACTATCACAGCTAAGTAGGCTTCACAAGTTAAGGAGTAATAGTCGACCAACTTAAATTTGCAGTTGGAGATTGACCGTAACGTATATCGATGTATGGGAGAGCATGTTTTTCAACTACAATGTTAAGTTTGTTTTTGGGATAAATTCATCCCAACTACGGAACCATTAATTGTGCGTGGTCCGACATGCACTTGACCGGTTTTTTTTATAAGTGCTAGAAATCAACGAGGTACATACCTTACACACACACAATGGCAATCGATCGCAATGGTTTTAATTTTGTCAGTTCGTTCAGCAATATTCATTGAGTAATTTACGTTGTTGAGCAAACAAATTGTTCAAACCTATGAAGCAATTGCACTCAGTTTGAAATAAGATTAGACATTTAAATAAACATTTTTACCGACCCTTTTCAACCGATTTTGACTTCTATAGCGTTGGTGGCATGACAAATGGCAGATGTTATAAACAGTTGGTATTGTAACCACGTTTTTGCGTTTAATGTTATCCTTATGCCTACGGAATAGAAGTCAAAATCGGTTGAACGGACTGTAAAAAAGTTTATTTAAATTTCTAATCTTATTTCAAATGGAATAGAGGAATTTCTTTAAGTATAAGTACACACTTAATTAATGTTATGTAGCTGTCAAAATGAAACCCATTGCTACTGATACGCTATCAGTAGCAATGGGTTTCATTTTCACAGCTCAATAACATTCATTGTGTTATTTACGATGTTGAGCACACAAATATTTTGAACATATGAAGCAATGGATTATCATTTAATTATCATTCAAATTCTAGATTGTTAGTGTGTTACGCGATTAGGGTGCTGGTTTATCTTTTAAATTTAAAAATTAATTTACGTTTCCACAGATTACCAAATTTCAACCAGAATCCATAAAATCTAGATTAAGGTTGTCATACCTCTTCTTTCTAGGATTCCGTACGCAAAGGGTTAGGCCCGGCGCCCATCAGCGGCAGTGGCAAAGTATTTTTAGGCTACAAATAAAAATATAACTTAATAGTATGGAAATAAAGTTGAAATTTCAATGGGCGCCGGGCCTAAGCATACCACGGTATTGTTTTTGTATGCCGTGCCAATGGGCGCACAGGGGGGTGCGCTAAAATAACCCGCGAAATTCAAATTTCTTACGTTTTTTGCAATTAGCAGGTCAGTTTGTATGTTAATTAAAATATGATTAAACAATACAACTCCTTAAGTTAGTATTGGCCTCAAATGTCATGATTTCATGAGTCATTCAATATGGTAATATGAACTTAGAGAGTTGTATTGATAATTATAATTCTATAAATAAATATTTGATAATGTTTTCCTTTTAAATTCGTTATTATATACTACTACCATAATTTTTTTCACAATATCCAAAAACAACCATTTAGCTGGATGGGACACTTGACTTAGCCACTTTAAAACTTAATATTACGCAAACGGATCCCCGAATCGTTGGTTTTCACAACCCTGCAATATTTTTGAACGGCCGCGGCCTTTCCAACGATACCACACAGCATGGAATAGACGAGAAAAAACCCCCCACTTCACTCACTCATTCATCCCTTTTGTGGCCCAACAGAGTTATATTGAGCTGCACGATTACTGACAAATGCTTCCAGCAGGTCCACTCAAATGTGTGATATTCTTTCCTCAAAAGACCATTTCAGACACGGATCTACATTGTCCTCCATGATCTGACCAAGATTATGTCTGGACTTTAAAAGATACTTTGACCCCCGAGTTTGTTTCGCCATTTCTTCTCAGGGGTAGTCAGATCTGCCAGGGTTGCGAGTTTGTCCGAAAGGGATTTCGTGGCCCTGGCACACAGGCATCTGAAGGAACACGGGTGGGTTTCAGTCAGTAAAAGTCTGACACGCCCTCCCGCTCCGCTTAGAGCGGGAGAAGTTATTTGATAATTTCCCACCCAAAACAAAAACCTGTTAAAAGCGAGTCGGACTCGCGCACCGTGGGTTCCGTACGTATATATAATGATGATGATTTCTGAAAAACTGTGCTATTTAGAGACATCGTTTTATTTTTCCTGTAATCTTTACATAAACTTCTATCACATAGAATAATTTCCGATTTTTATCTAAGCAAACTTTGGAGATAAGGGGGAACGGTATTTTTTTTTTACATTTTTCATCAAAAGTCGATAACTGTGCTGCCTAAAAAATAAATGTTTGAGAATGTGCAAACAGCGCTCTTTCATATGATACCCCCCACATGCCCTAGTAGCCCCACTTCAAATTTTTAAGACCCCCTTTCAGTCCCTTTTGCAAAAAAGATTTTTTTCTTTTTTTCTTTCTTGTTTGCAAAATAGTTGGGCAAACGTCATCTAAAACTATTCTAAATTTCAAGTTGATAGCATTAGTAGTTCTTGAGATATCCAGGTGTGACAGACAGACAGTCTTAGTCTCACCATGAGGGTTCCTTTTTACCAGTTTGGTACGGAAACCTAAAAAGGAGGGTGGGTAGTCAGGAAATGTCGACTACATCTAGCTTATTTATTATTTTTATTTTTTAATATGACGTGTAAAAGTGTTTCCTATATCCTATTTACAGAATAGGTAAACGATTTCATTTCATATAAATAAAGTAAATATATGTATACTAACCTACGCTATGTTATGTATTATCAAATTTTGAAAATAAGATTTAAGCTACTCAACATAGCTATAGACTTCTTGGCGGGAAAGTGAAGCGTCATGTTCAGCAGTTTGTTTAATTTTCCAAAATTAGTGTTTAGCCGAATATTAATGTGTAATAATGGTGGATTATTAACCATTAAGTGTTTGTGAACGTGCATTAGTGTAGGCAAATGAAACAAAACAGTGCAACTTCGCTTCAAGTTCTCTCAAGAAGTCCGCGTGAGGACTCAGTAAAGTGCCACATCTTTACTGAAACTCAAGGGGAGTGGGCGGGGATATCATCATCATGCATTTATAATTCATTTCATCAATATTTAAAACAAGAACTAAAACTTGACATTGGCTAAATGCACAAACCGTGCGAAGCCAGAAGGAAAAAAAAAAAAAAAAAACAGCTATAATTGATTTATCCATGTCAAGTTTTAGATTATTTATTAATTTTATTAGACTATTTTAGTTCGTTTCGCCTTAAACACAGGATTACCTAGTTCAGGCACGTAATTCATAAGAACATAATTTACATTTAAGCAAAACTGTACACATTTTTATACCTTGTAATTTTTGAATAAAATATTATTATTATATGAAAACAATATATTACGGAATTGTACCTCCCGTGGGACATTTTCCGACAGGCAGGCGAAGCCGCGGGAAAAAGCTAGTTTTAAATAAAAATAGTCATGCGGTGTTGTGTAGTTACTAGTTGTACAAGATTGTGTACAGGGCCACAGAGTTCGTTGACGCCAAGATAAGGTCATACGCATTAGGTCGCTTGCCAAGTGACGACATCTCAAGGCATGTTTTGTTATGCATGTCACAGATGGTGCACCTTTGTGGTAATAGGTACAAACCATTTTAAGTCCGTAACAAAAAAAAAGAACCAAACAATGTGCTGTAAATCGGTATTTAAAAAAAAAGTAAATATTTCTAATAACTCTTGGCCCACATACCGCAGTGTCTCAAGACGAAAGTCTTTGACCAGTGCGTGTTGCCAGTGATGACCTATAAGAACATTAAGTTTCGCGATTTAAGGTTGGTCCCATAGAAAAAGTTATTCAAAATGATGAGTACATTGACCCCTTTTCGGGTTTAGGGTAAACGAAAACGAATGTTGTCTAAGGCACTTAAATTTGGTCGCTCATAATGGGCGTTATTAGAAGGCTAAAAGTCACCCAAAGGGCAATGGAGAGGGCTACGCTTGGAGTTTCCCTACGTGTCGAATCAGAGTGAAAAGATCCACAGGCGAACCAAGGTAACCGACATAGCCCGAAGAATTGCCAAACTTAAGTGGCAGTGGACAGGGTACATTGCTCGCAGAAGAGATGGCCGATGGGGCCGAAAGGTTCTGGAGTGGCGACCACGTACCGGAAGACGTAGCATTGGAAGGCTTTCTACAAGGTGGACCGATGACCTTGTGAATGCCGCAGAAATCCGCTGGATGCGGGAAGCACAGAATTGGTCAAAATAGCGGTGGTTGGGGGAGGCCTATGTCCAGCAGTGGACTTATTTCGGCTGAAATGATGAAGTGCGAATCGGACTTAGAGGGTTTCGTGCCACCGTACAATATTTAATATATATTTTTTAACTTAATACTTTAATAAAAAACGCATTTTTTGTATGGAAACGTTCTTTCAATTTTCATTAGCTTTATTTTATTTTTATTGATTGTTTTTATAGCGGCCATAGAAGTACACACTCTGAAAATTATAAGAGTCTACCTCTACTTCTCTTTAGAAGATGCCTGTGACAGAAGGACGGACGGACGGAAAGACGGAACCTTAGTAATAGGGTCCAGTTGGCACCCTTGCGTACGGAACCTTAAAAACCGACTTAAGACGCAGATATATGCCAGTGACCTTGAGTACTGAGCTCACTCAACGCGTCGTACGTTCAGCCAGTAATAGGACTCGCCCATCAAGGAGCGCTGTCCCCAATTAGACTCATTATTAATTTATTATACACAAAACAAAAGGTATTTTAATAAAACGCGTATACTAAAAGATCAATAATTAAATTATCTTTAAATTGGTGAAGGTTTCAGAAAAATACGCTTGGTAGATTTTGCACCATTCTCAATTTTTTATCCGCGTTAGACATAACTTTACAAATTAATTTCACTATGTAATATAAATATAATCTAAAATATTCACATATTAAGTTATTGAGAAAATGCTCTAATTTATCATATATTTTTTTCAAATCATTAACACTACTCGTTTAGACGTGATATTCCGTATAAAATCATTAAAAGTCGGTTATCGTCCCCTTAATGCGAATCTTACTCGCGCAGGGAATAATTCCGTACCTTCTTTTTGTTATTTGCCACGATGGCATGGCAGTAACTGGATTGTGAAATAGGCAGTCGCTCCATGTAAAATACTGGTGATTAACTGCATCCGGTAAGCTTGGAAGACGAACCTAAAATAGTTGGGGGAAGACAGATGATAATCGCAATCGGCCTTCTATCAGATGGGACGAAAATATACCTGGCGTGGGTGGATTATAAACCGAGCCTATACTACCTCAAATGGCTTAGCATGATCCTCAGTTATGTCGAAAATACTGCAGCATTAATTTTGAAATAAACATGAAAACAAGATTCCACAAACCTTTCTTCATAGAAAAAAATTCCAAAGTTACCTTGAAACCGCACAATAAAACGCTGGTATTAAAAAAATACTTCAAATTAGATAATAAAACTGCATATTAACTGAACTAACTATAAAGCAGGTCCTATGTTTTTTTTATTGTAAATTACCATTATTTTCACGGTAAAAAAAAATAAACTAAAATATCGGTGCCTTGGAGTCTTCTCCCTGCCACCCTGTCTCGCTTGCTCGCGTGACCGCCAACTACTTGTGCGAGCGAGATAAAGAGTGAGGTGGCGCTGAGGTAGTATATACCCTTAACCCTTCGGCAAATACCAACGCGAGTGAACCAGCCGAACAGCGCAAGAAACAAATGAGGCCGCCACAACTTAAGTTTAATGGAATTCATGCAAAGCATGTACATGTGAGCCAAGTATAATCGTGAGAGGTTTAATAAAGTTGTGTTTAATCTAACCCTAAATAATTCCCTTTTAATTTCTTCAAAATATACACTAATTATAATATTTTTTAGGGTTCCGTACCCAATGGGTAAAACGGGAACCCTATTACTAAGGCTCCGCCGTCTTTCTGTCTGTCTGTCCGTCTGTCACCAGGCTGTATCTCATGAACCGTGATAGCTAGACAGTTGAATTTTTCACAGATGATGTATTTCTGTTGCCGCTATAACAACAAATACTAAAAAATGTAATAAAATAAATATTTAAGGGGGCTCCCATACAACAAACGTGATTTTTTTGCTCTATATTGATAACGGCAACAGGTAGACGATATTGACTTTAAAAATAAATAATTAAATTAAAATAAAACAAATAAAAATTTACTCCCATACAACAAACGTGATTTTTGCTATTTTTATACATAATGTTACGGAAGCCTTCGTGCGCGAGTCCGACTCGCACTTGGCCGGGTTTATTTTATTTATTTCTCAAAAAACTTAGTAATAGTTTACAGAAAATTGTTTGGCAGCATGAGTTTCTAATAAAATGGATGTAGTCACTGCAACCGAACTAGGCCATGCTTGTGTTTCGGTTTTCAGTTCCTTTTCCCTCGATATTTTAACAATAAAAATGCCATCAAAGCAAATATGTTTGGTTGTTCTACAAAACCTTTTTTCAAAGACTAACAACAAACTTAGTGTTACATTATTTATAATCTACTCTGTAAGTGTGGATATAGTGTGCGTAAAAGAGCGTACCTCCTACAAACTTATGCACTCCTATTTTTTAACCGACTTCCAAAAGGAGGAGGTTCTCAATTCGGCTGTATGTTATTTTTGTATTTTTTTGTATGTTTGTTACGCGATTACTCCGTCAATTATGAACCGATTTTGAACATTCTTTTTTAGTTTGAAGGGTATACTCCCGAGGTGGTCCCATTGCCACCAAATCAGAATCTGATGAGGGAATCGCATGGAAATCGAGGGAAACCCTCAAATTTTATATGCAAACCTATAGCGATTTGGGTATTTTTTGTAGTAACTCGTGCATTTGCTCTCCGAAAGCACCATTTGGTGAAGTGGAACTGATGATGGAGACCACAGATGGCCACCGGAATAATAATGAGTACCTATTTAACGGGTTGCGATTAAGCAATTTATGCTCGTCACTATGCATAATGGTGAGTGGCAGTTCTCCTGGTTTTTACCAGGAGAACTCCTCAACAATCAACGTCCCATTATCGGGAAATACAATATTTTGTAAAAGTTGATGAGCAGTTAACATTGGGCTATTGTAACTTAGATAAATTGTAAACTGACCCACTAAAAAGTGAAAAATAAAAAACTTTTTCCAAAAAAATAATAACCGTCTACCAAACATAACACTACAAAGTGAAAAATAACTTTAATTTCGGAAGTCGGTGGCCAAAAACTCAAATACAGATCCAAAGACACCGACTTCCGAAATTAAAGTTATTTTTCACTTTGTAGTGTTATGTTTGGTAGTCGGTTATTATTTTTTTGGAAAAAGTTTTTTTAACTAGTAATATTTTGCTTTTAAAATTAGATATTTAGGAATTAAAAATAATTACAAAAAAAATCTGTGGCACGTCTACTCTTAGCAGAGGTCCGATGAAAAAAAAAAGCGATTATGAAGGTTCATGGGGTACCTTAAGGAACGGGTGCCTTTGAAGAGTCCATCAAAAATGTGGTGTTACAAAATTACAACATCACACTAATATTATAAAGGCGAAAGTTTGTGAGTGTGTGTGTGAGTTTGTTAGTTCTTCACGCTCAAACGGCTGGACCAATTTATATTCCCACGGGATCGAAACTTACGCGGGTCAAAGCGTGGGGCTTAGCTAGTAATCTATAAATAAAAGAACAATAACAAATATTTTTTTATCACGCACATAATACTATTGTACAAACACAAGCTGTATTCGGCTCTATCAGCCTGATATTTAAGTTTAAAATCAAATGAATTTGAGGCATGAAATGCTGTGTTGTTCTCGCTTATTTCTGAATCGGCCTTGAGATAATGTGTTTACAAGAATTATGTACCTACTTATACGTTAACTTCATAACGACCGATGTATAGACTGTTGGCGTTATTCGGGTTATAAAGCGGGGTTTACATTATGAAACTAGTGTCGTGGAACAGTAAATTCAGTCATTCCAACACGATCGAAACGAAATTAGAGGATTACATCCAAGATAAGAACGCTTGGAAACATGCTGGTCCAGCTCCATAGGACAATCAAGAGACTAGCCAAAAACTGATTGCTATTTTAACTGTTTAATTTATTACTTTTATGACATTTATTTTACATACTGTGATTACCATAAATTCACACACTGATATTATTATATTTTTTTTTTAGGAAAACTTTCTTTTTTTTTTTACAATGTTTGTAAATATGTGAGCACCATGTATCTATCACATAATTAATTTATCTGTCATTGCTTCATTATTAATTCTTTTTAACTATTGTTAGTAATTTTATTCTAGGTGCATCGTCTTCACATATAATTATATAATTGATGTACATATACAAAATATTGTAAAACATTTTTAAAAGAGTAATGGTGGAGTTTCTTGCCCATTCTTCTCCATACGAAGCTACCTTTTGGAAGGGGCGACTAGAATCAATTCTATTTATTTGTAATTTTTGACGTTCAAAAGTGCCATTTATGTGCCTATTTGAAATAAATAATTTGACTTTGATCCCATTGTCATTTTGCTAAAAGTTCATAATCTGCTAAATTCATAATGGTCAATCATTGGTCGGTCAATATTCTCGTAATAGAATTGTGTTACCTATAATGGCATTGTCGTATTGCCATTATTATAAAACGAATTAGTAGAAATGTCATTCATCAATGTAGTGTCAGTGGCCGACCACTGGAAAGTCATAATGACGCCATTATAATAGTAGATTACCAAACTTGTCAAACTCAACAATTATGAAATCTATTATCGACCATTCTGACACTATTGTAATAGCAGACTTGAGGCCCTGAAATACTACGACGTATTAGTATATATTTTTGTTTTTCGAGTTATCTATCCCCTTATGTTGCACCTACCATGTTTTGTCTCTGCATCACCCTAAGGTTGACTAGCTGAAAATGCCTCAGACGTTACAGTATTTCACTTTGCTTGTGCATAAAGTTGTAATAAATAAAGTGACTCACGACCATCTCCTCGGGCTCAGCTTCAACGATGATTTGTTTGAACTCAACATCTCCGTTGGTGATCGCTTCCGAATCGTAGTTGGGGTCATTGGCGTCTTCCACGTATTCCTCCAGCAGTTCCGAGCCTGGGGCACCCCACACGCCCTTGCCGCCAGCGCCACCTGTGAGGTTATTCTAGATGTTTTAGGTGACTCTTAGCCCTGGTACCCACGGCTGATTTTTTAAGGGGGATGCGCTAAGGTAGCCCGCGAAATTCAAATTTTATTACGTTTTTTGCAATTCGCAGGTCAGTAACACGTTGTATGTTCGCCGATGCCGATTCTAATGATTATAATTCTGTAAAGCCATATTGGTTATGGCCGCGAATCATAATTAGATCAACATAAAACCTGTTACTGACCTGAAAATTGCAAAAGACGTTGGAAAATTTGAATTTTGCGGGCTACCTTAGCGCATCCCCCTTAACGCGAGGATTTTTAATCGCTCACTGGATTTTTATGTCTCGCTGTTGATTCTTAATGCTCCATTAAAAATCCTTCAGAGTGCACGATAAAAAAAATCGCCTGTGGGTACGAGGGCTTAGATTAACAAAACACTGGATACAACTTCACGTACAAATTCATACTCAATAGCATCCATAATCTCTTCAGAGCATACAAACATACAGAACTCAAAGAAAAGTATACGCTGCTTCGGAAATCATCGTCTATCTTCGGCAATACGAACGTGCGATCACGAGATCTAATATAGAGCTGTTACAACCATGGAAGTACTTGCCTATTTTGTATTATCTTGTTTAAAAAGTTATGGATCAATTCAAGACTATGCAATTCCAAAAAACCTTATTCAAAACTTTTTAGTGGCATATTTTACGTTGAAACAACAAACTGCGTAAATTGCGTAACACATTATCAGAACAATGGGTTTCAATGTGACAGTTCAACAATAACATTCATTACGGTCATTACGTTGCTGAGCAGTCAAATTTTTCGAACATATGAAGCAATGGATTAGCAATATATTTCAAAATAATTCAGATTGTGATAGATAGTGTATTACGCAAAGAAAGGAGACGTTCAATAAATGTATGGGGGCTTGGTACTAAAATAATTGAAAATTTAAACAGCTAGAATCTATGTTCTATATAATATACTAAAAGAGGGTAATTATTTTGATGTCTTTGGGCATTTTATTTTTTTTACAGTAGCCCGTTTTTTGAAACAAGGGTTGAAAAATAAAATGCTTGCATCACTTACTACAAACTTTATTTTTGTTTTAGGGATGGCAGATTGGCAGCCCTGTGTCAAATTACGTGACAATGACATTGTCAATCAGCAGGACTCGGGTCAGACGGCTTGACATTTACAGATTTGACCTTTTTTGACACGTTTTGTTATTGCATTGTCATGATAATTAATATTTTTTGTCTCAATTTCATGGAGCTGCAGCTAAAATTATAATGAAATCTCAAAGTATTTAAATAACGGAAACTTTAGCCACATTTAAAATAATTATATTGCATAGAAATGAATATACTTATAGACTATGTGCGTTTTGTTTGTACTGAAACATTTTTCACTTTTTTACAAAAACGGGCGCCTGAAAAATTCAGATTTAACTATAATCGAGTAGCATGATAAATAAGCTTTCTAATAAGGTATATCACATTAGCGTTTAAAAAACTTCGGAATATTATACCACTTTTGACCTCTCCTTTAAAATAATGATTAATAAATGTCTTTGGTATTACACAATAAGTGTGCCGTTCACTATATCCGTTGAATTATACTCCCGACCGAATTTCAATATTATAGTCCGCATGAATGAGATGACCGCGCCGAAGTAGCGATATGAATGAATGAATGAAATGCACCGACCCCAGCGTGGTTTGGCCAGAATCGATTGCTCGAATAAACCCAAAGATTCACAAACAAACCTCATGTTTCATGAGACTACAGATACCATTGTATATCAAAGAATAGACCGGAGGGCGCGATAATAGTTTGGAAGACGTGCCCTTGGGATATGGAAGGATTATTGGAGCCTACCGGGTATGCATCCTTGAGCAAGCATAGGAATAGTGGAGAGACGGGTTATAGACGCCGCCAGGTTGCGTATGATTTAATAATAAATTCCAATGTATAGCAAACTAGTAGGGAGTTGCGTTGGGTTAGTAGCTATCGTTTGAGGACAAAAATAAAATAAAGTTATTAAATTAAAATAACAAAAAAAACAAATTTAAAAAAATTTAACATCCTCTCCACAGTGTGAATTTGGGTGTGCAAGTGTACGTGTCGTGTGTGTGGTGTATATTTTGAGTTGTCTAAAATAAACAAGAACTTTTTTGTTTTAAACATTCCGTTCAACTTTTCTACCTCCTCGTAAACTAGTAAGAGTCGTGGGAGCCATTGATTCACTTTCCTTTTACATTCGAATTTATTTAATCGATAAATATTGTATTATTATGGCCGGGTATCCAACACAAGTCGGTCACGCGAGCGCCTCCACCGTCAGCACGGTTGCCAAAGTTGCACCGACCGTATTTCGAGTAATTCGGCGCGACCGCTAGAACTCGGCCTGAGATTGTGAAGGGTCGATTTTCATCTCGTCCACACACTGCAGTTGCCGTTCACCCGGTTTTTGTTTCATCTATCATATCATACTGAACCGTTCGGTTCGGTGGCGATGGTCACACTATCACGGTCACCGGCACGTCACGCTCGGTTCGAATAATCTCGTTGTTCGATGACGTCCCGGTGACGGCTGAGGTGGACAAACACCCCTAAATCTTTCCTCACTCTCATAGTCGGATGGGACGGGACAAAACTATGGTTTTAATTCTTCACTTAATCCACCTGGAATTTACAAATAATGAAGCACTTGTTATGAATTTACTGGCTATAGTAGTTTCAGTGACTGATTACCGCATAACCACAAAGTGTGTTGTTTTCATTCATTATGTTGTAATTTGACACGATCTTCTTGTAAACAACATGAACAGGTGTATGAGTATTCAAAAAATAATCTTAGAGAAATAAATAATCTCATTAATAGGCGAGCATCAAGAGGCAAAATATCAAAATCATTAGATTTCCGTACACATCAACTTGTCGTTATCTTGTAGACATTGTCGTTTTTGGGTAAGGACGACATCGTGCTGTTCCTTCACATCTTTGAGTTATCATGTTTGTATAATAACTCCCGCACTTCACTTTTTATGGGTTGGGGGATGCGCTAAGGTAGCTCGCGAAATTCAAAAATTTTCTTACCTTGTTTGCAATTTGCAGGTCAGTAACAGGTTGTATGTTGATCTAAATATGATTCGCGGCCATAACAAATATCAATCAACTCAGCCTATGCTGAGTCAGTGTCAGAGAGTCAATCCACTGCTGGACAAAGGCCTCTCCCAGGCTGCGCCACAACACCCTGTCCTCCGCCTTCCGCACCCAGTCTGACCCTGCCAGCTTCTTAAGGTCGTCGGTCCATCTAGCTGGGGGGCGTCCCACACTACGCTTGCCGATACGCGGTCTCCACTCCAGGACTCGTCTGCTCCATCGGCCATCGGTCCTTCGACAAACATGGCCAGCCCACTGCCACTTCAGTTTGCTTACTCTGCAAGCTATGTCGGTACTCCGGTTCTGTTCCGGATAATTTCATTCCTGATTTTATCCTTCAAAGAGACTCCAAGCATAGCCCGCTCCATAGCGCGCTGGGCGACCTTGAATTTGTGGACCAGCCCGACTGTCAGTGTCCACGTTTCGGCATCGTATGTCATGACGGGCAGGACGCACTGGTTAAAGACCTTAGCCTTCAAACATTGCGGGATAGGCGACGAGAAGGCTTGACGCAGTTTATAATAAATATGGCTTTACAGAATTATATTTAGATCAACATACAACATGATACTGACTGATTCACCTTATTGAATGAATTTAAGATTTTTATTATGTTGAAGAAGGCACACCCAAATATTCAATTATATTGAATAATACCTTGATTTCTACATAAAGGTCTTAAGGCGACGATAACCGACTTTTAATGATCTTATACTGAAGATCACGTCTAAACGAGTAGTGTTAATGATTTGAAAAAAATATATGTTAAATTAGAGCATTTTCTCAGTAATTTATTAAGTGAATATTTTAGATTATGTTTATATTACTTAATGAAATTAATTTGTAAAGTTATGTCTATCGCGGACACGAACTGAGAATGGCGCAAAATCTACCAAGCGTATTTTTCTGAAACCTTCACCAATTTAAAGATAATTTAATTATTGATCTTTTAGTATACGCGTTTTATTAAATTACGTTTTGTTTTTTGTATAATTAATTAATAATGCGTCAAATTGGGGACAGCGCTCCTTGATGGGCGAGTCCTATTACTGGCTAACCGTACGACGCGTTGCGTGAGCTCAGTACAGAACACGCAAGCTAACCACTCAAGGTCACTGGCATATATCTGCGTCTTAAGGATTAGGAATAATCTCAAGTGGATAAGATAATATTGTGTTATCTTGTTTTGTTTTTAACACCAACCCAGGCCCTGCTGTCTCGACATAGATAATCGATCGCTTTAAGACCGAATTCGGTCGCAAAGTCCTATGGGTTCTCTAGACAGTCAAAATTGCTTGAGAAGCACAAAAATATCACAATCCCGTCAAGCAATTTTGGTCGTCTAGAGATGCCATTAGGACTTTGCGACCGAATTCGGTTGTAAAGCGATCGCTATCTATGTCGAGACAGCAGGCCAGTTTTTTTTATAAAAGATAGTTGTGAGAACCAGTTAAACATGACATGTTTTTTTTTTGGGTGGGAAATTATCAAATATCTTCTCCCGCTCTGGGCGGAGCGGGAGGGCGTGTCAGACTTTTACTGACTAAAACCCACCCGTATTCCTTCATTTGCCTGTGTGCCAGGGCCACGATATCCCTTTCGGACAAACTCGCAACCCTGGCAGGATGACATGATGCCTTGTTTCCCCGAAGGGGTGGGCAGAGGTGGACCTGTACACCCACATTTCACCAGTTATGTTTAAGTCTCATGCAATAGGGGGCGAGCCTATTGCCATGTCCTAATCAGTCCTTAATGTTCCCACTGCTGGGACACAGGCCTCATCTCTGTGAATAAATCAGCTACGCCCCGCGCCACCGAGCTAGATTCATCAGCACGCCGCACTATGGAAAAATCGCGTACAGGTAGGTACGCGATTTTTCTATAGTGCGGCGTTTAATATGCTTGGCTGCATAGTGTGCGTTTTATACCAACAAGATTTAAATTTCCTTTTTTTAAACAGTACCCCACATGAAGGATGAGTCTACTTTAGCCAGTCTGAAATCCGGTTGAACTAATTGGTCCCTATTTCGAGTGCCATAGTTGAGTCTTTCACCTCTTTTACTGAAAATATTTAGACTTTTCCCGTTCTTGCAGTTCTACAACAGTAACTGATAAATTGGTTCTGCAACAATAGCCGTTATAAAGAGTATGTCAAAAAAACATAAATAATTAGTTCTACAACCATCTGTAAGGATATTACGGATTTCCTTTCAGTTTCAGAGATAATCGGATTTTTCATACAAAATTTTCGTAAAAAAATTATAATTAATTCGTTTGTGTGCAGTGTTGACTTGGATGACATATTTGTGTATACTAATAGCCAATAGAAGCAATATCTGGCAAAAAAATGAGTATTAAAAAAATGAAAAATTGCCCCAAGTCTATGAAAGTCGATTTTCAGCCCACCGTGCGCTGCCGCCGTAATATTCGGGGGCGGCACCCATGTCCACTTAAAATTTATTTATTATTGTCTGATGGATGAGTGTATGGGGGAAAATTCCTGAAGATAGCTTTCAAACTCAAACTCAAAGCATTTATTTCAATGAAACCATTGACAGGCACTTTTGAATTGTCAAGAAGTCGGTCAGTTACAAATATAAAGCTAGTTGCCCATTCCAAATAGTAGGTTCCTATGGAGAAGAACGGGCAAGAAACTCCACGGACACTCTTTTAAATTAAAATATTGATACAAAATATTGGTTAGGTACATCCAATGTGAGAACGATGCAATACGTCAGAAGCGTCCGTGATAAAAAGATAAAAACAAAAAAAAAAAAAACAATTCAAAACTAAAATAATTAAAAATAAGCCGTGGCAGCTAAGAGATGACCAGTCCCAACTGACAGCGCCTGTTCACGAACATGACGCATGGATCAGCACCATTCAGCTCAACCATTTTGAAGGGAGCTAAATGATCCAACACACACGCCACCATCAGCGAGACATCTGAGTGAGCATGACATACTCTCAGCCACCAGGGCACTTATAAGCCAATGAAATACAAAATTACCCGGTAAATGGTAGCTCTATTGTACATAGTACTCACACCTGTGATATGCAATTATATAATACAAAGGAGATTCGAGTTTATACAATGAAAAGATAGTCTTCCAATCTTCATCAGCTTTGACCTTTGTTCTGGTTTCGGCGGGTTGTTTCACGGCAGGGCTTGAAACCGGTTAATTTTTATTTCCGAAGATACAAAATATTTTTGATACAATTGATATTAGCTAGTCTGTGTGGTGCCGGACGTAAAGTATAGCACTCTCCTATTTCTTCCCGTGGGTGTAGTAAAAGGAGAGACTAAGGGACTTACTAGAGACTGGGCAGCAGCGATCTCTATGCATTTTAACACCATACTGCGATCGCCAACCCGCCTGCCAAGCGTGGCGATTATGGCAAACCCCCTTTGGGGGAGGCCTATATCCAGCAGTGGACGTCTTTCGCCTGAACTGATGATGATGAATGATGATATTAGCTTCAAAGATGCTTTATCACATTAAGTTCAGCATTCATTTTGTAACAAAATATTAAACAATTAACGAAATATGTTTGAAAACATTTATAATAACGGTAGAAAATTAACTGATTTCCGAGCCCTGGTTTCGCGAATTAGATAACTTACTTGCCAAAGACGTTTATTATTGTGTTTTTTGTTCATAGAATTGCATGCAATCTTCAACTGTTGTCGTGCTTTTCGTGTACGAGTCCAATAATGACTCCGATAATAAACCAATTAGTTACTATGCTCAAGGTCAGGTGCGTAGTACTCGCAACCGGCGTGCGTGTATGACCAGATGTATGAACGTAGGCGAAGGAAAAGGAGTATGTAAGGAGCGTAGCAAGTGGCGTTCTATAGTTTCTGCCTACCCCCATGGGAAGAAGGCGTGAGTTTTGTTTATGCATGTTACTATGCTGGAGCCAAACGAAAAAAATACTCGCAAAATTATAAAAAGTTGAGTAAGGAGAGTGGGTTTTACGTGCAGAATTCCGAATAAAAATCTCTAGATTTCTAGTTGGAAAAGGAGGCGTTCAATAAATGTATGAGGCTTGGTACACACGGCTGTATGCACATCAAGCCAGTATAAGCTGATCCTGTATAATGTAGGATTTTCGTACAAGGAGTGGTCAGCATATACTGGAAATGTATAGCTTGATGTGTAGCCGTGTGTACAAAAATAATTGAAAATTTAAACAGCCTTCTGAGCTATACAACTTGGAACGTTAAATGCGCAAAACCTCTTAAGGGGTCATTGTACTCATCATTATGAACAACTTTTACTATGGGACCAATAAAATCCAAAATCCTAAAATCGCAATAAATAAAATCATCTGATCCCTACATTTTGACGAGATATGAGAGCATAAATGTATGGAACAGCAGATATTTATTTAGCGATTTCAGGTTTGGTCCCATACTAAAAGATGTTCATAATGATGAGTACAATGACCCCTTAAGAGGTTTTGCGCATTTAACGTTACACCTTGTATAGGCTGAAAGATGGTGATTATTTTGATGTCTTTGGGCATTTAATTTTTTTTTTACAGCTGCCTGTTTTATTTTAAACATGGGTTGAAAAATAAAATGGTTTCATCACTAACTACAAACATTATTTATATTTTAGGGATGGCAGCCCTATGGTAAATGACGTGACAATGACAATGTCAGCCAGCTGGACTCAGGTCAGACGGCTTGACATTAACAGATTTAACCTTTTTTTGACACGTTTTGTTATTGCATAGTCAAGATAATCAATATTGTTGTCTATGTTTCATGGAGCTGCAGTTAAAATTATAATAAAATCTCAAAGTATTTATTAGAAACGGAAACGGGTTGGATCTAGTATCGTTTGGCAGGAGTTGGGGGGTAAAAGGGGTTAAAACTGGTAGGGGTCGGGTCCCCAATTTTAACGCTACCACTGTCTTAAAAGGTAATGCATATTTTTCGAGAAATTAATAAAAAATGTTTCTAACCTCAAATCAGATTGTATTTATAGAATTATAATTATTAGAATCATTAATACAACTCTTTTAAGTTAGATTTGTTCCATTGAATGACTTTTTCATGAAATCATGACTTTGGGGAACAAATCTAACTTAGAGAGATGACACCGACCTGCAAATTGCAAAATACATAAAAAGATTTCGGATTTACCATAAGAAGCTTGCAAGTGAGTATGGTGTATGGCCAATATAATGTGACTAATAAACATATATTTTGATTCAAACCCATATTTTCAATTGCTGTTATTTTAATTTTAATATACTTTGCCCATATACCTAGTTAATTTTAGATTGACTATAACTATAGAAAATGCCATAAAATGCTTGAAGATAAAAAACTTAATTTTTTTTGTAGGAATTTAAGTTATTCTTCCGAAAACACATCTTTGTTTACATGTATGGAAACTCAATTAGGAATTTAGAATAGTAGCTAGCTATGCTATCAAAGATAGACGTTGCGTGGTATACATTCATATTTTTAAGAAAGAAGATTGTAGAATTGTTTTTTCTGTACATCTTATAGGTTGGTAGAAATCACTATCTGTAAGAATTATTGTTATTGTATAGTGCCAGTGGAAACAGACAAACTTTTGTTTGAGTATAATTTGTTAATGTGTTTAAAAATAAAACGAAAGATAACAATGCTCTATAAAATGTTGTTCAGTGCTTTAAATAGGTAATATTAATAATAAATTTACCATTTAATTGTTTTTTTCATTAAATTATTAACTATTACCTTATCTATCAGGTAGTTATCAAGTAATAATATAACAAGTAATAATAAAGTTTTAATTTATGAAAAGTGAAGTGGCATTTACATAAAACCACTTCTGCCTACTCCAATAGGAAAAAAAAGTGTGATTCATAGATGTGATTTCACAGAAAAACAACAACAAACGAATTAAGAATGGTGTTTGTACGCTAAATACGCTCGCCAGTGACTGCCTGCCGTATCCCCGTCATGTAATGTTTATATTTAACCGCGTGGCGGCGACGACCGACCAAAATAGCCTTGATACGCGAAAGTTGTTTATATTTTGGTGTTGCGTAATCTCTCGGTCTCATACCATGCGCCCGGGGTTCAATAACAAAACTTGTAGGTAATAATAATAGGTAACTGCGCAAAAGGGTACTGCGTTTGCGTGACCTTCCACGATGGCCCGGATGCCCTATATACAGAGCAGACAGAGCTACCTATGTGACACGCTGTGTAGTAAACATTACGTAAAGAAATACCCCAAATGTACCTCTGTTCATGATGTAGGAAGCATTTTCTAGAACTTTCAAAACAACCAGTCGGATATTCGTTGGGATGGAAATAATGTTAAATGCAAGGCGTGGTGTCACCTACCTTTTTTTGGCAGTCCTCGTCCATGGCCGTTGCGCGGTCTACGGCTGTTCTTCCAGCTTCGGTATTTAGGCAACTGCGTCACAGCCGAAGCCGTCGCGTTTACCGGAGCCTCCTTGCTATTAGAGCGCCAATACTTCTTATTCTTGCGACGCAGACGCTCAGAATGGGAAGTGGCCGCGTCTCCGGCGCCTTCGTCCACAACCGGCTTCTCGTTATCGTCTACCGCCACGTTTTCAGAATCGGAAGCGAAACGCTCGACTTCCATGACGGCGGCGGAACGTAGGTTTATTATTGCAAATCGACGTTAAAAACCTAAAAAGAACTCGAAATATGATCTAATGGGACTCGCACAAAAAATGTGGGTCACGTTTATTTTGTTTTTATGTACGATAAACAATGGCTCGCCGCTCGCCGCTCAGTCGACGCACGTATTTGTTTTGGGAAGCACACCGACGTGAAGTTAGTCAAATAACACGGCGGACGTCGCGGACGATACGGATTTTTTCTTTGATTTTTGCTAAGCTGGACTCTAGTCTTTTTATTACACCCTCACTTCCGCGGTCACTGTCACGGTCGCACTATATTTTTGTTGGACAATATCTATCCAAAACCCATGAAGGTGATGCAAGTGTAAAAAATATAAGCCCTGCAGTACTTTATAATCCCAAATAAATACCTGTAACCCTAACTAACCACAAGAATGACCCGAATGTCATTATGGAACCAAGCGGAGCCTAGAAGAGAACGCTATACATTCTCGTCTGGTTGTATATTGATCAAAATATGTGGGCGTCCAAACAAAAAGGGGCCAGTGTAAAGTTGGGAGAAAAAATTGCATTTCGCAGTTTTAATATTGTTATTAATGCTTAAGGTGGAAGCATAGATGATCTCACTGCCATTTTGTCGCTAGATGGCGACACATCCACAATTTCGAACATTTTCAATTTTTACACTTAACATAGACATTTTTAATAAACAACTTTATTCTTAGCGAAACCTAGGGCATTAACTTGATTTTTTTAGATCATCACTGTGCTTGTTAACTGGTATCATACAAAGATTAGAACATAATAATGATTTAGCCGCATGAATTTACTCTTTACACACACATGCAAAGTAAATAGTAGTAACTTCCGACTCCACTAGATGTCGTTTTATTCAAACATGGTTGGAAATTAAAATGTCCAGATGGTGTTAATTTTAAAGAAAGAGGACCAAATTATTTATATGATGAATATCCTTACAGTATAGCAAAAACTGAAAACAAATATTAATTTACTAATTAAGCATACTTTAAATTACTAGAGGATTGTTATGTTCCAATCTATTTCTTAATAATATAATTATTGGGTTACCTATGCATACTTTTGTTTCTAGGCTCGATATCAGATACCTTTTCACCTTATCAAATTATTCAGATAAATTATTTTGGGTAATAAAGGTATATTGTACATAAATAGGTTGTTGTAATGTGACTGAACCTAAATAGTACCTAACGTGTAAATAAATTGTGACCTGTACTAAATAAATAAAAGATTATGTATTCAATTGTAAAGCGTTTTATTGTATCTTACTATAAATTAATAATCTTTATATATGGTTAATATTTTCATACAAATATCGTTTTATTTACTCTCACTGCATTTACCTAAATATTTTCTGGTTTGATTCGAACCATCGACTCGTACCACCACACAAAGATAACATCCTTTTTATAATATTTTGATATTTACAATTATGATTCTGAATTTAGTATTAGAAAGAATTATGTACGTAGATAACAATTTATGTAACATCACACGTAAGTGTAAGTATCTTACACAACACAAAAGTGGTTGCTAGCTAACCATAACATTTATGTTTCAAGAATACCCACTTATTATACAACTTTGAACAATAAATATTCTTTTACAATTGAATTGTTTGGCTGGTACCTAAATACATGAGTGAAACATATGTACACAGAAAAATCTTATAAACTAACAAATAACATAAACTATACATCGCTACGTAAAAAAATAGCATAATAATTAGTCTATAATGTTCCCACTGCTGAGACTCAGGCCTCCTCTGAACAGTGGTGATGAAATAATTTACACAAAGCAAAGTGTCTGCTTGGATTCGAACCATCGACTCGTACCACCATACAAAGATACATAAAAAATACTATAATAAAATATCTTCTCTTCTACACGCTACTTTTTGCTGCGCCGCCGTCGCCGCGCAGTATCAATCTTCTGCTTGTCACTTTTTACTTCCATTTATATCATTTCCGTGCGATCTGAATCAATTGCTGGGAGACATAGTTTTCGCTGCAACAAATGAATTTACACAGTTTTGTTAGACTATTCTTACTGAACCCACACCTCAGAAACCTGAGGATTAAGTTACGAAATGAGTAAGACTTATATTTTCATACCTTTTAATTCCTTGATGTCTAGACATTAGCATTTTTCTCAACTCGTCTCAAAATAATTTCCGGCAGTACACATGTTTTGAAAAATGTTACCAACTTTGGCATCATAGCGTTGATAAATTCCTCATCCCGGTTAACTTCTATGACAGTCAATGGTTGGGTGACAGATATAAAGCAAATGAAGTAACATTTACTCATTTTGGTAATTTGCAATTGACCCTGGACCTAGAATCAAAATAATAATAGCTGAGAAACAATCCAAGAAATACATTATATTTATACATACATGAACCAAGAAATAATGATCTTTGTTACTTACTTGATAATAATAATTATGCTTTTTGTTCATAACTAAAACATCGTTTTCCAAATGAATAGGAAAATTTCTATTTTCTGATGCTTCTCTAATATTTTGAGATTTCCTTTTCAAGGAGAGAAAACATTTTATTTCTACAATAGTATTTTCTGCTTCTATAATACCTGTAAAAAAGAACAGTTTTTAGGCCTACGCCACTGAACCAAATTAAAAAATCCACGCGACACACAAGATCCATGGGGGAGGAACCACAGGCAAAAGCTAGTTATTTGTATATTTTTATTATTGAATAATCTTACCATCAGGGCTAGCTGCTAAGAATCCAAAGTCTTCATCAATAAATAGACCTGATGGCTGATGACTCACTAAAAATCATTAGAAGAATTTCCATGATATCTTTTCAATGTTGCTTGCACTTTTTTCCGTGATTTTCGCGGCCCTGAATACATATGTCGTATATAGGCAAGTTTATTAGTCGGATTCATCTTAGGCAGAGTTGCAATTCAATCTGTAATCAAAAATAATAATTAAACACAACAGCAAAAGTATCGTAATTATGAAATGCTTCAAGAAATTTGTATTAGTCAGAAATAACACCACCATTTGTCACCATCAATCAAGCTGTCAAGCTGTGTGTGAAAATTTGCAAAACAACTGACAGAACATGAGAACAGACCAAATAGAGATGTCAATCTGAGATCGATTGAGCAAAGAATCGATTTTTTGGAACAAATAAAAACGTTTTTTCAAATCGATATCTAGTACTGAATCGATACAGGGAATCGATATTTCACCCTAGAACATCAGTATTTTGTTTTTTTGAATTGTTAAGAATTGTGGTGGCGGGAAAATTACGAACCATATCCAGTGCAAATCCTTTTGCGTAAAAATACGGTTTTTTTCCAATATGAGACTAGTTAAATTCTTTTCGCTCATCGATCGTTTTTTCGCCCTCGTAAACGTGTACGTTACCCTAGCAGGAATCGATTTTTCGTTTTTTTTTTCAAAACGACAAGGGGCACCAATTTTTTATGTAGGGGCACATTTACAGCAGATTAGGCACCAACTATACGTTCCACTCATATAACTATAGGAGACACTTTCTTGCTAGGGTAACGTACACCCCGTAAACCCCTACATTGCGAATTTCATCGAAAACAAATGATTGATTTTTGGAAAATTATTTCTTTATTTGTGAATCGATTTTTCATATTTCTTTCGAATCAATTCAGTAACGGATCTTTTTCGGAGAGTTTTTTTTTGGTTCCTTTCGTCCCTCTGGGACAGGCAAAGTGAGCTGAGACCATACAGCCATTTTTTAGAGAGAATTGACGTCCCTATTAGGGGGAAATATTTGAAATTTAGAGTAGGTAGGTATGTGATGTGATGACAATCAACGAGTGTTGCTAACGTTTGATTTTGTATTTCCTCTTCTAAATCTTACACTTTTTTAAGTTTTAAGGGTTATTACTATTATAATATAACTCTGTATCACCTTCAAGCAGAAAAGCATCCTTTGTACATAAAAATAACACTTACCGTCAATAAAACACAAAAACACTTCACTTTTAAATAAAAACTCTTTCACGGATGGCACTCGTATGAATGGTTCTCAGTAGTAGCCCCAGTCACCAATTCTAAACCTGAATGGTGCTTACTACTTACTTAGCTACAACCATAAATGAATGATGTACAGCAGTGGTGGCTCTGACTTGTAAGTCAGAGCCACCACTGGTGTACCTATATCATTCATCGTTTTAAATATCAGAACATCCTACAACTTACTACTAAAATACTGCCCTATGTTTTATTTCCCCTTTTTCTTGGTAAACTTCTTAGATGGCAAGACCAATTTATCTCGACGCACTTTGACGTGTGCTAATAATAATAAAATGTGCAATTGTTATGAAAAATCAATGTGGTTTGTCTGTGTATTCACTTATCTTGATGGTTTCACATAAATTAAATATGATTCAATCAATAGATGTAAGTAGTACCTACGTGTCACCATTGCGTAGGTAGGTAATTAGAAAAAAAATTGGTAAAATTGCCTACGCTGATCGCCTGATTTAGGTATACCCTAAGTTTACATGAACTTCTATTCTCTGATTTTATTCAACCCAAACCAATGAATTAGTACCTAACCGTGTCAGAAAATGTATTATCAGTACCTACTTACATTCAGTAGAAAGATTTTTAAATCTTTAGGTACTTTATATTTAAAGTAGATAATACAATAATTACATTAGTATTGTATCTGTGTGAACCAAATGCAGATCGCAGATATTTTTTTTCACTTTCTAGCATTCTTTCTCATTCCCTAATAAAAAACATTTTATCAATCATAAAATGTAAAACCCGCGGGCAAACCCGCGCGCCGGCGCTAACTTTCTAGAAACACAATTTTGGAAACGATTCGCAAGTTGTCAAGACAATCACGCATGGACTGACTGGAGCAATTTGGCAACAACGCGGGGTGCGTCTGAATGGCAACGTCGCATCGCCGGTCACTCGACGTGTAACCTTGGCGCTTGTTCCAATTTTCGAACGAAATTTCGAAGCGCCATCTATTATAAATGTTTACCGAACGTAAACTCGTAACACAACAGCAAATAACTCTTTCTTGGTGGTTCTTCAAATTTCTGTTAGATGGCGCGATTCAGGTCACTCACACATGTAAAGATTTTTCGTTTTTTATTGGGTCTAATTCTCCTAGAAATACTGTTTTTTTAATAAAATTTTGGCGTTAGGCGAACATAATACATTATAAAGTCTCATTATACTTGCTTTTATTCTGCAGAAACCGTTTATTTACGGAGATTACAACCCCTGAAAAATGTATGGCGAGGCCTGTCTAGGCATCCGCCTTAAATAACTACAAGTTCTTATAGTAAATGACTTTATATGATATTTGTATCAGAAAACATGATGCCTGCACATTTTCTTCCAGACTGTAACTTTTTCAAAATCTGTGAAAGCTCAAAGCAGATCAAAATGCCTCAAAAACTTAAGGACAGTCTCCTAAGACCGTTTTCCCGTAGCTGCAACGGTGCCTGTCCTTACTGCTCTGTCTTAAAAACCTCCCTGTATAGTATATATATATTTTGGTAGTAGTAGTATTTCAGAGTGTTCATATTTGTCTGAAGACAATCTGAGAACATCCATATTTGTCTGAACTATGTAAACCATAAAAACAAACCAAATCAAATAGACACGTGGGTGGAGTGCAATCCAGTGCCTAACAACTACTTAAGAGTACATACTAATTCCATGGTGATCCGACCGATCATGACTTACGCCTGCGTAGTCTTCGCTCACGCAAAGTCATATCACATTCATAAGATGCAGACGCTTCAAAACCGATTTCTCCGTAGAATTACGAAAGCTCCTTGGTTCGTTCGGAACGAACAACTTCACGTAGACCTTAAGATGCCTACCATCAAACAGTTTATGAAGCGCCTTGCAAAGCGCTTTTTCGAATCCGCGGAACGTCATCGCAACCCCTTGGTTGTGCAGGCCGCTAGTTACAGGCCTTCTGCCATTAGTCAGACTCGCCGACCGAGGCACACTCTCTTAGATCCGGATGACCCCATCACTCTCCTTCAGGAAAGCAATAGGGCCACGAGTACAGTGCACAAAATACACAAACCGACCTTCCGTCCTCGCCGCCGAGGTACCACGCGAACTTCCCGAGTAAATGGTAATAAAAGTCCTCCCCCCCGTCCCTTGAATGTCGATGCGCCAGCCGCCCGGTTAGAGGCTGAGAGCGCCGTAGCAATAAATATAATATCCCCTGATAATAATCATGATCAAAATGTTGATCCAGCCCGTCCCCAAATTGTTAGTAATTTTGTGATCCCCCAACGACGCCCTGAGCCGAGGTCCGTACCCCACAGGGGGTGCCCTTAGTGCGCTGTCGTTTAGTTTTTAATATATATAATTTGCGCCCTGGCTGGAGGCTTTAAGATTAAAAACCTTAGGGCAGCCACAGGAATATCCGGTTAAGTAGCAACGACCTCTCTAGGTCTGCTACGAGATGCCATACCTAAAAAAAAAAAAAAAAAATCCATGGTGATCACTTCCTCTGACTTGTTTATAGCTGTGATCACTTCTGTCAGAGTCTGAAATTGGTACCCGCGGGCGGGGTTCTTGGCGGGAAAGTGAACTGTCATGTTTAGCTGTTTTGTTTTATTTTCTAAAATTTGTGATTAGCCGAATGTGTATTTATTGGTGGATTATTAACCGTTAAGTGTTTGTGAACGTGCATTAGTGTAGGCAAATGAAACAATACTGTGCAACATCACTTCAAGTTCTCCCAAGAAGTCCGCGTGAGGTCTCTCTCAGTAAAGTGCCATCTTTACTGAAACTCAAAGGGAGCGGGCGGGCGGGGATATCATCTATCGTGCATTGTATTAATTCATTCCATCATTATTTAAACAAAGTTTGTAACTAAATAAAGATTTGGCTAAAAGGTCCCAGGCTATTAAAATATATTTAAAAAAAAAGGCTGATAAAAAAACCAGAAACCAGAAACCTTAGAAAGAAACGCTAACCGCTAACCATAGAAAATACACTAAGGCTGCATTCCGAATATAATCGACCATAATCGCTGTAATCGATTTTAGCGCGCTCCCATTACCGTATATCGAGGTAAAAACGATTAGTGATTATGGTCTTAATTCGGAATGCAGCCCAAGATGTGATTTGTCAGTGTCAGTCAATAACACTGGCAAGTAGTGTCAAATGTCAATCAATCACACAACCACAACAAAATTCTATTTCACACCGTCACACGTTGGATTGTTTATTTTTGCTGATCTGAGATTTTTGTGTAATACTTCAGCCGTTTGCTAAACGACAATGTTATTGCTGGCTGCGATACAAAAATGGATATTGAAGTAGTAGCAGCCGCTGCCCTTTATTTAAGTTCTACATACAATTACTATTTAGCTGTTTACCGGCACCACACAGCCGCTAAAAAAAGGCTTCGTCGAAGGCGTTGCTGGATGCAGGCTATACATCATGAAAGAACTAGGTAAACCATCGCTCGGTCAGTGGGGCGTCTTAGGGGCTTAGGCGAGATGGAAGTCAACAGCAGGACTAAGCAGCATTAAAAAAAAAAAGTAAAAAATACAAAAGTTCTTAAAGGATAGATGACCCTCTGCCCCATAATACCATGGGAACTAAAACAGATGTGCATGTAAAAACGTGTTTCGTAAGAGATAAATGAAAGAACTGTGCCTTTGCCCAGCTGTGGGGCAGTAAAGGATAATAATATAGTGGTAAAAAGTCGTCTGGTATGTGCTCTGGTCAGGAGATTCACCTTAACTTTGAGATACAACAATTATAAAGAAAACACAGGCAATGCACCTGCCATGTTACCTCTCCACCACCCATAGTTGACTGGTAGATAATGCCTAAGGCATTAAATCTACCTTTGTGTCTTTTATGTTGCATACAATTTAATAAAGTCCTGCATATTAATAATATACACATATACATATGTTGCATACAATAATATACATATTAGGGTAAGCCAGAAGGTTACTGGAACGCTGCGAACTCTGTACCGGTTGAAAAATGTATTACCATCGAGTACGAAGACAATGCTTGTGCAGTCCTTAATTTTACCTATCATCGATTATGGTGATGTGTGCTACTATGACCTGAATGCAGATCTCCTCGACAAACTTGACCGTCTTCTAAATAACTGCATTCGATTTGTTTTCAATCTGCGTAAATATGATCATATCTCTGTGCATCGGTCGCTTCTAAAGTGGTTACCCATACGCCAGCGCAGAGAGCAAAGGGCGCTAACCACCTTGTTTTCATTTCTTGACTCTCCCTCTTCCCCTAGTTATCTAGCCCCCCACTTTCAGTACATTTGCACCAACCATAATAAAAATTTACGTTCATCTCACAATCGTCTTTTGCAATGTCCCACTCACCGCACAGACTTCATTCACTCTTCCTTTTTCGTTCAGTCTATCTCTCTGTGGAATGCGCTTCCCCAGGAAATCAGGGTGGCAACCAACCGATTATCCTTTAAAGTTAAAGTTCGCGAGCACATTCGCAAGAAGCTGGCAGTATCATCACAACGGTAATGTTTTCCCATTGTTTGTCTTAATTATTTTAATATATTTATGTATATTTATTTGTGCATAGATTTATATATATAATTAGGTTTATATATTATATTTATAGTTTTAATAGGTATATGTATATCTTTATATTTAAATAATATTATTTTATTCCTCAATTCTCACTATTGCACCTACCACTGTTTGTCTCTGCATCGCCCAAAGGTTGACTGGTAGAAAATGCCTATGGCATTAAGTCCGCCTCTGTACATTTCTGTGCTTAAAGTATTAAATAAATAAATATACATCATAATTATTATTATCATAAAAACACTATCTCTATACACATAGTTTTATGGTTTTGCACTTGTTCCATGATTAATATTGTATATTATAGTATAAGTTGTATTGTACTTATTGTATAATATGTAAATGGTACACCACAGACTACCTGCAGTATTGTCTCTCCTTCTCCCTTAATCCATCCAAAGGTGGTCTCTAAAAGATAGCTTTTAGCAATAAGACCACCTTCATTTATGTCTATAATTTTTGTGGTGTCCATAATGGAGAGTATTCTATCTACCTATTCTACGAGGATGAGGCTGGTATAGTAATTCAGAGTGCCACAAAGTCTAAAAAAAAAGAATGATTAAAAAAGGTTCATAACATTTTGTTAACATTGTTTTCAGGTCGAGCCTCAACAACCGTCTTGTTGAGCTTCTAACGGAGCTAACCGGTGAATACTTTGTTCACATGTCATCAAGCGACTTCGAGTACTTACTCCAGAAAATATCCCCCATTATCAAAAAACAGGACACTCATTGGAGGGATTCAATACCGGCAAAGATCCGGCTTGCAGTCACTCTGAGGTTTCTGGCGACGGGAGACAGCTACACCACTTTACATCGGTTTTTCAAGATTTCTAGTTCGTTGGTGTCTAGAATCATACCAGAAGTCTGTCGAGCTTTTATTGTCATTTTCAAAGACTTGATTAGGGTGAGTTTCTTTATATATTTTACAATAGTTTTCGTACATGGAAAGATCAATCAAACCACCACTAGGATCATGTTAGTGTGTACTTACAACATAAATCTTCAAGTTATATTTCCAACACATTAAAGTAGTACACTGGTGCACTAAGCGGGGAGGGGGGGTGGTCCAGCCCGGGTCCCTGGTCCTGAGCAGGGACCGTACAACCCCGGTTAAGAGCCTTTCGAAGGGCTAACCCATTCAATGGGTTACCTTTATCATGATGTAACCCATTGAAAGGGTTTTATACTAGAAACCCATTGAAAGGGTTACATGATAACCCATTGAACGGGTTTTATACTTGAAACCCAGTGAAAGGGTTACATGATAACCCACTCAATGGGTTGTATACCTAAGTGCTTGAAACCCTGTAATATGAAAAAATCATATTTATGTTATTTCAAAAGGGTTACCCACATCATATGGGTTTTTATCGAAAACCCTTTCAATGGGTTACCAGAATTTAATTTAAGCCGCTCATAAGGGTTACCCTTATCGTATGGGTTTTTGTTTAACCGCTTAGAAAAACGCTATCGAAAACCCTTTCAATGGGTAATCAAAATGGTCCCTGATTAGAACAGAGAAGCATGGCACAAAAAGGAGGAGGCCTATACACTGGCGGACTAAGGAAGGGGAGCGGGCGGCAGGGGTGGTCCACCCCGGTCCTGAGGGGCCCCAAATCTCCACAAATGCTTTTAAATAAAATCCCAAACAAGACCGCGACTGCGAGCTCGTTTCGCTCGCCCTTGCATCTTACATTTTCAAACTCTTCGGTATAAAATTAATTCCTATTTCTGCATAAATATTCAATAGAAAATGTAAACTATGCGGGGTAGGTACAAACATTTTGGAGCTCCTCTATTCGTCTCCTATTTTTGTATCAATGGTCATAAGAAAACCTAACCTAACCTTTTTTGGGGTAGTGTTGTCACCCTGGGCCCCCGACAGGCTTAGTCCGCGTCAGCTACAGGGCCTATTCTCAGCAGTGGCTGGAGCACACCCACTGGACACAAGGACATTCACGATCGACGTAAAACCAGTCATTGTGATGTAACTCTTGTCTCGGTACGGAACGGTATAAATTAGAATGATTGCAGTTTTTTATCAAACTCACGGCAATCATTCTAAACTTTATTACAATTACAAGTACGCTGATGACACCACGCTATTTGCTACTAGCGCAAGCCATCTAGAGGAATTACTTCGTAACATAGAGAGTGCAAGCCAGGGTTGGATTTAGGTAGGTTGAAAAAGATAGTACAAAAAAATGAAAACGATAGTATTTATAATAAATTATAGTACACATCCATTATTTTTAATTTAACATATAATAGTCAAAACCAACACCCGTTAAGGCAAAATTTACTCCTCTTCTAAGTTTATCAGTTCTTGAATATTACTAAGAGTCACTAAAATTGCGTCTATGGATTGTGTTGCCAGTTTGTTTCGTATCTTCACACCAAAATTCGCAAGCGATTGTTAAAACATTAAGCAAACTTTGATTGAATTTCGAATGGAATGGAAGGAACGAGATTAGTGGAAAGAGAGAAGTGTACTGCGAACGATAATCGGGGAATCAACACAGAAAACATCGCAAGATCAGAATTCGGTCGGATACACGCACGGTCGAAATATTCATAATATGACGTAAAACTAAGCATTCGGGAGCAAACTTTAAGTTATAGTATTTTAGCGTACTATCCTTAGATGTGGATAGTATATAATACAAAGGGCGAAATTATAGTATAAATACTATAATTATAGTACGAAATCCAACCCTGGTGCAAGCTTCGAATTCGGACTAATGATTAAAACTGCAACAAAACTGAGGTGATGATCGTGGACCGCGCTAACAACTCTCCCGAAGTCTCTAAAATTGTTATCTGCGATGTGGTCCAGTCCTACATTTATCTTGGTGCGTTAATCACAAACTTGGGTGGATATCATCATCATCATTTCAGCCGAAAAACGTCTACTGCTGGACATAGGTAGGCCTCCCCCAAGTACCGCTACTTCGACCGGTTCTGTGCTTCCCGCATGCAGCGGATTCCTGCGGCCCTCACAAGGTCATTGGTCCACCTTGTTAGGAGGCCTTCCAACGCGGTGGATAAGCATAATTATATGAAATTAAGAGACAACTAAATCATCGATAGAGAACCTGAAAAAAAGCTGGGTGAACAGAGATATTACAAAAGCCACCAAGATCTGGCTTGTTCAAACACTGGTTTGCCCTATGTTCCTATACGCAGCTGAGACGTGGACACTGCATGACATCATGCAGCGTCCACGTCTCATAATCAGAAGATAGACGTTCTGAAAATGTGGTGCTGGAGAAGAATGCGTGGGGTATCGTGGATCGAGTTTCACAACAACACCTGTATACGCCAAGAACTCGGCATCAAAAAGAGTATCTGTTCTGATCCAAACGCGCATTCTCATATACATCGGACACGTCTCGGGCGTGAGGGTGACTCTGTACAGCAACTTGTCTGGCAGGGTAGAGTGGAGGACGCTAGACCACGCGGACGCTCACTCATGAAATGGACTGACCAACTTAAATCCGCAGTTGGCGATCCCTTGTATGAGTGTACTAAAACACAAAAAAACGGCCAAGTGCATGTCAGACTACGCACAATTAAGGGTTCCGTAGTTGGGATGAATGAATCCCAAAAACAAACTTAAACTTAGCCAATTTTCCAACTGCAAATGTATGTTAGTAATCGCATATATTTTTTATGTGATAAAACTACAAATTTACAATTTTTGGGCTTTTTCCTATACAAGTAAATATGGCAAGAAGCAAGGTCTCACAGCACAACAGTGAGACCATGCTTCTTGCCAAATTTCATGATCCTAGGTCAACGGGAAGTAGCGAGTATCGAAATATGTCGCATAAATCGCCGTATTTTTTATTGCGTTGACTTAGAAGCTTGATTTTTTTGGAGCTACAAGGGACCGTAGATCTACGTATTTGATATTCATTTCAACTTGATACCTACACCCGTTCCTGAGAAAAAGGGTCTTGACAGACTGACAGACAGACAGAAGGACAACGAAGTGATCCTGTAAGGGTTCCGTTTTTTCCTTTTGAGGTACGGAACCCTAAAAATCGGAGTTGATAGCGAGAAATCGTGTGGCGAATCTCATCAGCCCCTGGACAAGAAACTACATGAAGACCACGACTGCTCTAACAAGAATGCTACAAAGAACAAGGAGATGAGCTACATTCTGCTACGTTGTAATTACTGGTTTTACGTCATTCAAATTCAATCGTGAAAGCTTCGTTTTAGCCGATTTTCTTTATTAGACTTCCGTTATAGTATTTAAAAATTTCCTGTGTGCTGGCTGTTACCTGTAGCTCACATCCTGAACTGCTTCAAAGATATGACCAGGAACCGCGGAAGTGGGGAGCAGAGGGGGCCAAATGCTCTCCCTAAAATAAAACGGGGGGGGGGGGATGTCATTCTCAGGGAATTCACTTCAAAGACGGCTCAGAGGCGCAGTCTTTGATATCGTCCAGTGAATATCATCGCAATATAAGTGATAAGTAAATAAAATATGTTTATAATTTGACTGAAAGAAGAAAGAAAGAAACTACATTTATTTAGCACAGACTAAAAGGCACACAATATAATATACAGTAATACAGCAGATAAAGAAAAAAAAAATAACAAGTAAAAAATGTAATGTTCTCACGGCTGCGCTAAAATGTCCCATTTCAGCAAAAATGCCAGACAACTAGTGCCTGACGCTGGTTTTCAACTGGACCTGGCTGGCCTGATATTTTGATCAAAATCAAATCATTTATTTGCATAAGACATGGTATACATACAATGGTGATAAAATAAATTACAATGGCACAAATATGTCTATAAATACTTCGTTTGAAATAAGATTAGACATTTAAATAAACCTTTTTTACAGTCCGTTCAATCGATTTTGACTTCTATTGCGTTGGTGGCATGACCAATGACAGCTGTAATAAACAGTTGGTATTGTAACCACGTTTTTGCTTTTAATGCCATCCCTACGCCTACGGAATAGAAGTCAAAATCGGTTGAACGGACTGCAAACAAGTTTATTTAAATGTCTAATCTTATATAAAATGGAGTATAGCTAATACAAACCATAGCATGCAAAATTTCGGGGTTTGATTAGTCATCTCTGTTTCGTCTCATAACTGCAGTAAATTGACTGGAGGAAGCCGGGACCGGATATTGAAGGAAGGGGTAACCAAAGATGTTCCCCCCCCTGTCATAGAGTACTTCCGCGGTCCCTGGATATGACTGAAGTCCGTGTGGGCAGATTTTACCCAAATTAGTTCTGCCACTACAACTACAGTATGTTATATATATGTATATTAACTTATATGTCGGATCCGGTCATTAGTACGGATACGTAACGAGTCGCAAGCGCGCCACTCCTGGCGACATGACGTCATCTACCCACACCATTGGCGCGCGTCTACAGATTTGTGATGTTTTGAGCCGATGGCGAGCAGGACATTCAAGATTAAGACGTCGTGGAACTGTACTCGATTCGTTATGCTCGGTTATTATGGAAGTTTAAATTTGTAGTGATTGTGTCAATTTATAATTTCATTAAACGCTGTGTATCTCACCCAGTGTGTTTTCATTGCACGAAACCCAACTTCTGCCCAAATGATGACCGAATCTAACGGAGTAAATCCTGACGCTCCGACATATATTTCACTAGCAGCACCTCGCGGTTTCACCCGCGCATAAGTCTCGATCCCGTGAGAATATCGGGATAAAAAGTATCCTATATTTTAATCAAGGTTAAAAACTATCTGTGTGCTAAATTTAATCCAAATCCATGTAGCCGTTTTTGCGTGATTGAGTGACAAACATACAAAGTTTCTATGGTCTATGTATAAATGGGAAACTTTGTCGGTCTTAACAAAACAAGATTTATATTTTGACATGTCATAAACCATGGAGCCAGTTTTTGTAATAAGAACGTAACAGTGATTGAAATACCGTTCTTTATACAAATCTGAAAACTTAGTTCGGTACTAAGTTGTCAGTTTTGTGTTTAGGAACTTTACCATAGACTGAATGAAGTTCGAAATTCAATAATGGCTCCATGGTTTAAACCTGGGTCTGAAGATAAACCTTGTTTTGTCATAAGGGGTAAATGTTTAAAATAGAGGTTCGAGTCCCTAGACAGATTATAAACTAAGGATGTTTCATACTTTCAACTGTAAAATCATGTAAAAAAATCTAAATTCATCTTTACAGACACCAACATGTGCCGAAGAATGGCTGGAGAAAACTCAAGGATTTAGTTTCCCTCATTGCCTCGGGGCACTGGACGGGAAACATGTCTCCATATGGGCCCCGTCGCACACAGGCCCTGAAGATATGAACTACCAAGGAAGCTTTAGCATGGTCTTACTGACCCTAGTGGATAGCGATTACAATTTCATGTACGCTGACGTTGTGCAGAGCCAAAATATGGATAACAAAGTGTTTAATGAAAGCGATTTGTGGCTGAATATTAATACTGACAATCTGAATTTGCCGCCGTACACACCACTGCCCGGTGATACTAATAATATGCCTTATATATTTGTAACAGATGGAGCGTTTCCTCTTGAGAGACACATAATGAATCCGGTCCTCGGCCACTATGATTCAAGCTCCCCTGAAAGTATTTACAATCAATTGGTCGCCCAGTCTCACTCCGCAGTTGATAATGCCTTTGGTGTACTATCAGCCGTGTTTAAAGTTTTGCTCAAACCGATTATTTTGGAGCCAGCCAAATCTGCCATCATTATACGCAGTTGTCTGTTCCTACATAACTTTTTGATGAGAAGCGACTCGTCCAAAGATATTTATTGTCCTCCAGGCTCGGTTGACACTTATGTAGATGGTGGGATAGTGTCTCAGGGCTCGTGGAGACATGAGAATCAGGACCATTTTATTCCGTTACAAACATTGCCTTATGAGCCCGAGGAAGATGCCATTCAAATAAAGCGTAATTTCCTTGATTATATTAGGAGGAATGCGCTCATAATTAATTAATTCATGACGGATCCCTATTGCACGGGAATTGGTAACGAGTGAAAAGAGATTCATAAGAGTCACCTTGGCTATGAGAGAAGGCCATAGAAAAAAATGGTTGATTTGCGCTTAGGTTTGCGTGAAAGGTTGTCTAAAATGAAATGAACTCTGGGATTACGGCTAATTGGTAGGTAAATAAAGCCGCGGTGTGCCGACCACGGCGACCACTAAATTCGGGTGAGGGCAGGCGGAAAAGTGCAACAGAGATCTTTTGGCGCTCAAATGGCATTAATGAGGTGCTGTTTGTTGGTAAATATTTCAGTTGAGTGATTGTATTACGAAATGTATTGAAAATTAAGATGGTGGCGTTAGTTCTGATTTTATCCAAGCGCCAATAAATCCTTGTACAGTCACGAGCACCAATATGTATACACTCAGCAACTTTTAAAAGTGATTTCCTCCAACTATATTGATTTAAATTTGATTTCTCTACGAACATAGTGTTTTGGAACCCAAACTGTTATGAAATAGATCTTTTCTCAAAGATGCAATCGTTGTTCCACGAGAAAATCGGTTTTGAATTCTGCTAAGCGTTCACATATTAGTGCTCATGACTGTACAGCTTTAATGATAATGGTAGGCCCCATTTGTTCTATGGAACATGACGCAATAGAACAAATTGAGAAAATATTGTCCCTATTTGTACTATATAACAGTTTGTACTTTTTGTCTCAAATTGTTCCATGGAACAAACTAAGTATAAAACAGTTATTTAAACTGCTGTTTTGCTTTTATTTTTCAAAATAAAAATATTATGTAGCGAGTAGTTTATTTTTTTTGATAGTGAACTGCTCAGATTATAGAAAGAAGCAGATAGACCGCGCGGAACAATAAAGTGAGGCCCGTTTGTAGACATGTGTGCGTTACAGCCACGTGACAGCACTATAAGAACAGGTGCCTCTATGTGTGTGTACGGTTGCCAGGAGAATGAAAAAATTAGCCATAATATTTCATTACATGAAAAAAAAGAAGTATTTTTTTTCTTAAATCTGTTGTTGTTATTAACAGTATACGTCAGATTAACAATACCCATACAAACGATACATTTGCGATATATTTTTATTTTGAGACACCAACATTTTATTGTTTTCGGTAGCTATATTTTCTTTATGGTGACGTCATTTAACCCATGATATAGCAAATCGACTGATGTAATAAGTATTATAAAATCCATTAACTAGTTACACTTACGAAGACACATACATACTTATTTATTTATCAACGTAATAACCAGAAAAGGCGATAAATAAAACACTATTAACGACATAAATATTTTTGTAAATCGATACTCCTGTATCCTATACTTATTTCCTAACTTAGGGGTAAATGTTTCAATATAAACTAGCAACACCGAATGATTTTGTGTTTCAAGATGTCACTAACAATAAACACGTAAAATAAATCCAAATAGACAAATAACCAATATTTTACATATGAAAGATACTCCAACTTATTTCTTTTGTTTTTGGGAACAGTTTTTACAATGTTTAAAAATACAAGACGGCATTATTCTGAAATTATCTGTTAGAGCCCGTGACGTACTAACGATGCGACGCTTCGTGCTGTACTGAATCGAGAGTGTATTCGCTTTTGAATTTGTATTTGCTTTGTTGGCCGCACTCTCGGTGTTCCGCGCGGTCTATCTGCTTCTTTTCTATAATCTGAGGTGAACTGTACCTGGTATTAATGTCATTCACGTCATAAATATCTCATCATGGAAGAATTTGGGGAAAGCGATTCCCATTTAGTTCTGTGCATTCACAGTCAAATAAAAAGAGGAGCAAAACCTAGTATGTAGTTCTATAGTACAAATAGGGACAATATTTTCTCAATTTGTTCTATTACGTCATGTTCCATAGAACAAATGGGATCTACTGATTTAGGTTAGAATAGAATTGAAATAAACAATGGTGTGATTAAAATGGTTTTTTTTTTACTATTAGGGGGGCAGGGTTATTCCTCGGGGGAGGGGATCTCGAGAAGTACTTTTAAATCAAATCCCAAATAAAATATAAAAGTAAAAGGCAGTTTGTCTACGTACTACTATGTCTACTACGTATGCAAAATATTAACATATGGTTCTAACATTTTCAAGCTCGCTTCGCTCACTGTTAATTACATGTTACATTCTCTTATTTCCAAACTATTTCGCTTTTTCCGCAAAGTATGAATGGAAAAGAAAACCTTACCTACCTACCCGAGGGTGCTGAAATTGCCGAGTTGCCGACCGGTACATTTTATGTTGCGGCCATTTATATGTATAAGTAGTATAGGATTGCGGCAACGGTCGGCGATTCCAGTAGGCTGGCACTGTCGACCGGTAGGGGGCGCTGCGTAGCTGCTACCGGTCGTAGTGTTGCCAACACGGCCATGCTGCATCGTGCCTGCCCCAGACACGCGTGTACGCTCACGCCGAAGCCAGCCACCGTACACAGACAGTTGATAATTTTTGCGAAATTCCTTTCGTCCCTTCCTTCGTCTCTTAGTTGGCGGTAGTGACGTGGCGGTGTGACGGAGTCCACACGCTACTACTGCTGCCACTGCTGGAGCTTAAAGAAAGTGCGCGTTTCAAAACTTTTTTTTTTTTAATATATGGCATCTCGTAGGTGACCTTGAGAGGTCGTGCTACTTTACCGGACTTTCCTGTGGCTGCCAGAGGGCGTACGTGTGTATAGAATTTTCTAATACCATATAGAAAGTTTCATATTGAGACACGAAGCAACAAAATACGATGTAGATGAATGTGGCCGCTTTTCTTTAGATCGTATTTTGTTGCGTCGTGTCTCAATATGAAACTTTATTAAAGGTAGAAAATTCAAGACACACATACCGGGGGTCCCCTATTAGCCGTTATTCATAATTCATTCTCAGTCACGAGATAATACTTTTTTAAAGGAGTGGCGCTTGAGATTTTGAGATCATTTCGCTCGCTCCTGCATCCCAGCAGCAGCTCCCCTGCATAAGTCGACAAAGTAGGTATCTCTTATTTCTGTATAAATAAATACAACAAAAATGTATTGCGTCCTTCCTATGTGACTAAAACAAAAGACAAACTCTAATTATTCAAAATATATGAGAAAAAAAAAATACTGTCAGTCCATTGCATTGGATAGTTTTTTTTTTTTTTTTTTTTTCCTTCTGGCTTCGCACGGTTTGTGCATTTAGCCAATGTCACGTTTTAGTTCTTGTTTAATTAATATTGATGAAATGAATTATAAATGCATGATGATGATATCCCCGCCCACTCCCCTTGAGTTTCAGTAAAGATGTGGCACTTTACTGAGACCTCACGCGGACTTCTTGAGAGAACTTGAAGCGAAGTTGCACTGTTTTGTTTCATTTGCCTACACTAATGCACGTTCACAAACACTTAATGGTTAATAATCCACCATTATTACACATTAATATTCGGTTAAACACAAATTTTGGAAAATTAAACAAACTGCTGAACATGACGCTTCACTTTCCCGCCAAGAAACCATTGGATAGTTGGTTCATTTATTGTGTTTTGGCGGGAAAGTGAAGTGACATGTTTAGCAGTTTTGTTTTATTTTCTAAAATTTGTGTTTAGCCGAATATTAATGTGTAATAATGGTATATTATTAACCATTAAGTGTTCGTGAACGTGCATTAGTGTAGGCAAATGAAACAAAACACTGCAACATTACTTCAAGTTCTCTTAAAAGGAAGTCCGCGTGAGGTCACAGTAAAGTGCCACATTTTTACTGACACTCAAGGGGACCGGGTGGCGGGCGGGGATACCATCATCATCATGCATTGTATATAATTCATTTCATCAAACAAAAATTCTGCACGGAAGACAAGGCGGTATGGTCGAAAGACTTTAGTCTGCCCTTTGGGAGAATTAAAAAAAAAAACTTAATTGTGTATGGTGTCATTGTCAGTTTTGTTTGTCTGTGGCAAAGAGTATAATAATAATATGGGAGGTCTGTGGGCTTGTCATTCGATAGAGTTCGATTTGGTCATTGTTTACAAAGTTTTAAATCATGCAAAAACACCAAGAAAACGTATTTCTGGAAAAATTCAGTTTGTTAAACTCACAAGATAACAGTGAAGATATCAAATGGTCATCGAGTTTATCTAGTGATTATGAAAATACATCGTACAATGACAAATTGTGCAACAATAGCAAAACTCTCAGCCGGAAACGAAAACGTAAGAAAAAAACGCCTAAGAACTTATCTAACTTGGATATCACGATCATAGATGCTTCCAGGGACCATAAAAGGGTTAGTTATGGAGAGAAATCACCGATTTTAATGAGGAAATGTGTCGAGACCCCCACATCTCCAATACTAACCTCTTCCAGATTCCCGCCAAGCAAACGCTGGTCTCCCATATTATCTATGTCTATGAAAAATTTACAACAAAAGAGCCCTATTTTGATGTCAAAAAATTCATCGCTTAAATATTCAAATAAAGTGAAAAAAAAACTGGCTTACAATGAACCAAAAACATCGAGAGCGGATAATGGGTATGACAGTTCAGGAATAATACTTGAGTCTAATTTTAAAACACCAGACAGAGGCAAGAATACTATGTCGAAAACCGACAATTTAAACATTAGGAGAAATTATATAGAATCAAACAGTCTTAGCTCAGAAGTTTGTGTTGCAGATGACACATCATATATACTGAACTCAATAAAATCAGACGAGAGTGGATCTTCAATAAAAGCAAAACTAAAATTGATGAACAATGTAAAGATTTACTTTGACAGCCATTTTAGCTCACAAAGTACTTCACAGAATATTAGTGACACACCCACTCCTGAAGAAAGTTTAAAAAATGAAAATATTGATATCTTAAGTTGTAGAACACAAACAGCTTCAATTTCAATGATACAGAATATATCTAAACAAGACAGTACATGCACTAGTAACTCAGACACCTCAACCTACTTTGAGAAAAATAAGAAGGTGAAATATAAAAAAGGAGGGCTAGCATACAGGTTGAATGGGCTTTTAAAAAAACAAAATGCTCATGTTTCTCTATGGCAACATGAAAGATTTTTGGCAGGCACTTCAAACTTCGTCATTCCGAAAGGAGAACATGTTGTGTTCTGTATTAAAAAAATAGATTTTAAATATGGATGCTACTTACTTGATGCGGTTGATGTGAATAATGTAAAATATATTATTTTTATCAATAGTTTCTATGCTAATAACAATGTTACTGTAGAATCTGTTTTGAAATTGTATGAGCCCTATAGAGTTTTAGAATTTAAAGACAAAAATTATAAAATAATTGTTAATGTTTGTAAGTTTGAATGTTTTGATTTGAATAATAGGTAGGTGCAAGAACGCATGCATTTGAATACTTGATTTATTTTACGATGATGGCACAATTTAAGTTCATCGATGTAACTGGTTCTTGACACAGCCAGTCCCTGGCAGAGTTCATTAATGCAAGCTGTGATCAAACTGAGTCGAATACCATGCGGGATGCATACGAATTTCGCTCGCGCCCATTGTATAAACTAACTTATAGGGAAGTGTTCAAAGTGGCGCGAATAGTCGCGTGACGTCGTGGGGGATGCGCTAAGGTAGCCCGCGAAATTCAAATTTTATTACGTTTTTTGCAATTCGCAGGTCAGTAACACGTTGTATGTTGATCTAATTATGGGGCCATACTTTCTTTTCTGTGCGAACGAAGATTCACGACGCGCCTTATCAATTGGGTACCACTGTACACACTGCTACACATCAAGCTATACATTTCCGGTTTACGCTGATCTCGCACTGTACGGAAATCTTATACAATGCGAGATCAGCTTATACTGGAAATGTATAGCTTGATGTGTAGCCGTGTGTACCAACGTTGGGGTCAGCTTCCAGTCTAATCGGATGCACCTAAATACCAGTATTTTAAATGGAGCGATTGCTTATCTGACCTCCACAACCCAGTAACTGGGTAACACAATACCCCTTGGTAATACTGGTTGTCAGACTTTTGGGGTTCTGGCTACCTTTAACGACTGTCAAAGATTTACGAATGACAGCTGGGACCAACGGCTTAAGGCGCTGACAAGAGGCAAATGATAAATGTAGGCTTGCTTAAACAAAAAAATTGCGAAATCAATTAGTTTGTGGTAACGGAAACCATAAATATAGGTAAGTATATTATTGTTGAACATATTTTTCAGAACTTGGTTGTTACAAAAAAAGTTTGAATTTTTTTTCAATACAAATGAACGGTAAACTAACCCTTTACTTTGTGTTTCAATCCAAAATATCTGTTTAAATATCAACGTACGGTTGGTATTTAATTAATTATTAACAAGACGTCTTATTTGTATGCAGAACTTGGTTGTTTTTTTATTTTCGATTACTCAACTCATTTTTGGGATAAATAATTGCTTCATAATTTGCAATAAATTACATCGCGCTTCTTTTTCTTTTGTATGCAGTCTGACCGTGACCGCGGTTTAGATGTTGTCAGCGTCTTAACCAAAGAGTCAAGTAATTTTATAGGCAATAATTATAAAGGGCTTTTAACGTGCTTTCAAAGGCACGGAGAGGTCTCGATTTGTAAATGGATGATCTTGATCTTAGTCATGAGCCCCTGGTCATGACTAAAAATATGATAAAAGCCACACGGGCCGACCGTAAATTGCCGCGGTTGGTTCGTGGATGGGTGATCAAGATCATCCATTACATAAATTTGTACACTCTGACAGTGTACAAATTTATGTAAAATAGACTGTAATTTCTTTCACATAGAACTGAAATTGGTATGCAATAACAAAATGTCGTATGTGATATTGTAATTAAAATATAAGTAAAAGTTTTTAAGTTTATGAAAAAAATCCAAGAAAATATATTAACATTATTTTACAAGAACGTGTTGTTTTTCTTAATAACCCCTAAATTAAGTGAATGCGCTAAGTAAGTTAGCTCGCGATCTCAGATTTTCTATAATCTGAGCCCGCGATATGAAATCTATCAAAGTTACCTACGTTCTTCAAAAAGGTCAGGTGCGTAGTACTCGTAACCGGCGGCGTGCGTGTATGACCAGTGTATAAGCTCTTTTCAGACTACGCCAAAAAGTACTCTGTGGACTACGCTATAATATAATATCATACAGTTCCTAGCACAACAATATCGCGCACCATACATTGGGACACGTTCACACTTTACTGTATGATATATTATTGGCTATAAAATTGAGCGTGCGCTGAGTTCATGTTGTGCTATATCGTGCGCCGCTCTCTTCCTCCTCCCTAACCCCCAGCCGTCCGCGGTCAACTGAGCTTGCCATAAATAAATGCTTGCGATTATACCGCGTAATGTGAACGCCATGCTATATGTATAGTATACATTAGGTCCTTATTTGCTATACTATTTATCAAAATAGTATACCGTAGTCTGAAAAGAGCTTTATTATTACCTACCTGTATTATCTCTTGAGAGAGAACGTCTTGTGTTCATTAAAAATAGTCATAGTAGGGTATCTATTACTTATTTACTCCTGAGGGGGAAGCGCTAAGGTAGCCAGCGAAATTCAAATTTTCGTATGTTTTTGCAATTAGCTGGTTAATATTGGTTGAATGATAATCAAAATATGATTTGCGAGTCGACCGTAACATAATATTTCTGAAATAATCATTCAGTAGGATTTTATGAATTTATTAGAGTTGTAATGCTGATTCTAATGATTATAATTCTGTAAGGCCATATTTGGTATGGCTGCGAATCATATTTTGATCAACATACACAACCTGTCTTGCAAATTGTGAATTGGAAATTTGAATTTCGCGGGCTACCTTAGAGCATCCCCTTAAAAATAAATAATCCCACTGATGGGACTTCTTGGCGGGAAAGTGAAGCGTCATGTTCAACAGTTTGTTTAATTTTCCAAAATTTGTGTTTAGCCGAATATTAATGTGTAATAATGGTGGATTATTAACCATTAAGTGTTTGTGAACGTGCATTAGTGTAGGCAAATGAAACAAAACAGTGCAACTTCGCTTCAAGTTCTCTCAAGAAGTCCGCGTGAGGTCTCAGTAAAGTGCCACATCTTTACTGAAACTCAAGGGGAGTGGGCGGGGATATCATCATCATGCATGTATAATTTATTTCATCAATATTAAACAAGAACTAAAACGTGACATTGGCTAAATGCACAAACCGTGCGAAGCCAGAAGAAAAAAAAAAAAAATCCCACTGATGGAACGCGCCTTTAATTGACTTTGACGTTAGCTATTCGTTCATGAATATTGTTTTCTGAAATAAATATTTATTTTTAGCTCAGTGACATTGAAACAGGCTATACGAGTAGTAACAACTGCAATCATTATAATCCGATTTTTTTTATTGTTTATCAATTACGTTATTAAAGAATTTCCCTCGAAATACAAATAAACAAATTCTCCCTCACTTGGTTTTTTTTTTGATCTAGCAACTCTGATTTCAGTAGAGGAGGTCCTGAATTCAGTCGATAATTATAGCACAGATTTGATACACGCGTTCCGGTCGTTCCAAAACAAAATCAACACTTTATAAACGAAAATAGTGTTTTTTATCAAAAATAAAACTATAGTTTACGAAATAGGTTACTTACTTTCAGAATAAGGCACCAATATTAAAAATCACGCGTTCATTTTGATAAAATCCATTTTGAAGTGTTGTAGTGTGTTTATTGATTGATTCCTGTATTTTGATTCACAGAATTTTGGTAAGTTTACTTTATTAAAAGCTCTAAATGTAAATTGTAAGCATTATGAATAAACAATTTAGAGTTTTGTTTATATGACGCTCGCTCTCGAACTAGATACTTCATAAATATTTATTAAACAGTAAATAGTTAAACCCGACATCGTAAATGAATTCTGCATTTTTATTAATATAGTAGTTGCTGCCCGCGGTTTCTTCCGCGTGGCTTTTTCTAAAACATCAAATATCTGCCAGTGAAAGTTCCGTCAAAATCGGTCGACCCGTTTCGGAGATTAGCAGGAACACAGACAAACATTTCTAATTTTGTTTTATTATCGTAAGCTTTTATTAAGAAGTTGTTATCTTGACAATACAAACAGACACTTTATTTTTATTTATTTGTCTAATTATTATGTTATATAAAGTTAATGTGAAGATAAAGTAAACTTTACAAACAAGTCATTAATAATATTATTACCTCGAGTTCTTTTTCTAAGAAGACCTTTACAACCAGCTTTAAAATTGTCAAAAAACATTACCGTTTCTTTGCTGTCGCGCAGTTGGGTAAAAACGTAAATAAGCATAAGGAAATAAGTACCTACATACTTACTCACCAGGTCATAGCAAATCAATATCATTAATCACCACGCTTGACTGGTGATTAAATAATGTATTCGGTGATTATTAAGTAGGTACATGCATAACTTCACGCCTCTAATCCCCGAAGGGCTAAGCAGAAGTGTAGTATGTCCACATTTCGCCAGTTATGTTAAGTCCCATGTAATAGGGGCGAGCGTATTGCCATCACCCGGGCACAAATCCAGACTCCGGGCTGCTACTGAGAAATTCCTGATTGTGAAAAACCCAATAACACTTTTCCCGACCTGGGAATCGAACCCAGGATCTCGAGGTTAGCAGTAGCGCTTGCAACCCTTGATCAACGAGGCAGTTTCTATGACGCATATATATGCCAGTGACCTTGAGTGGTAGGTTGCGTGTTCTGTACTGAGCTCACGCAACGCGTCGTACGTTCAGCCAGTAATAGGACTGGCCTATCAAGGAGCGCTGTCCCCAATTTGACGCATTATTAATTTATTATACACAAAACAAAAAGTATTTTAATAAAACGCGTATACTAAAAATCTATAAAACTATCTTTAAATTGGTGAAGGTTTTAGAAAAATACGCTTGGTAAGATTTGCGCCATTCTCAGTTTTTTATCCGCGTTAGACATAACTTTACAAATTAATTTCACTATGTAATATAAACAAAATATAAAATATTCACATATTAAATTATTGAAAAAATGCCCTAATTTAACATATATTTTTTTCAAATCATTAACACTACTCGTTTAGACGTGATCTTCAGTATAAAATCATTAAAAGTCAGTTATCGCCGCCGTAAAGAATTAATTCGTAGACTTACGCTTTTTTTTTTTAAATTATGTAATATTTTAATGGCCTGGTTCCTGGGACCTCTTAGCCAAGTCTTTATTTAGTTACAAATAATGATGAAATGAATTATACAACAACCAGCACCCTAATTCCGTAACACAGTTTGAATCGGAATCGGAATGATTTTGAAGTATATTGCGAATCCATTGCTTCTTATGGTAGAAAAAGATGTCTGCTCAACAACGTAAATAACGCAATGAATGTTGTTGAACTGTCAAATTGAAACCGATCCCTACTGATAGTGTGTTACGCAATTAGCTCTCTGGGCTCGGCGCACGACTACATTACATGCACCAAAACTCACACATCTGTGATCTGTGTGATCACAGTCGCAAACCGATAGACAAGAACAGAGATAGGATAAGAAGCTGTCGCGCGAGCGAAATCGCGTTAGCTGCCCAATGTTGGCCGAATGTTTCTGTACTCGTCGCCAATAAGGGCCGGCGCTGACTGCCGGCATGGCACGGGATGGCATGGCAAAGGATTTTATTACTAATCAAGTTATTTTGAATCTTATTTCAATGAGTTTAGAGTTCATGTTACTTTATTTCGATACCACGATGCCGCGACGTGCCGCGGGATGCTGTGGCATGACGCGACGCGGCATGCTGCGGCATGACGGGTCATGCCGTTTCATTCCACGGGTTGCCGCGGCACGCCATTGCATCTCGCGAGACGTATGGATCACTTAGTGTCAAGGTATTATGATTGCTAAGCTAGCAGAGTGGCTGGGCTTTCAGCAGAATGCCACGGCATGCCACGGCACGCCGCGGCATGCCGGAGCACAACCTGCCATGCCACGGCATGCTACGGAACGCCGCGGGATGCCGCAGCACAATCTGCCGTGCCATGCCGGGAGTAAACGCCGGCCCTAAGTCGGTCTCGCATCTCGCGCATTATGTGCGTATAGTGTCTCTCACGCATGTTTGTAATATCTATCTCGCTCTCACAAACATGGCGAAGCAAACATTCAATATTATTATAACTTTCAACAAAGTAGCATTTTTGGCTGTACTTACGAGTGGTAATTAATCCCCTTGTGTCTTATTTTTCTTCCTTGTATTATTAAAACGCTGTTTAGACAAACACAAGAAGAAGAACAAGGGGGTGTGTACAAGAAGTCATTTTAATGTGTATTTATCACAAAAAAAACTAATTATGGAGCTGTTTGATCAATGATATCCCATGCGCGACTGAGTGCCAACTACGGGCCATCACTTAGTTTGATAGGACCAGGCGCTGTTACTAAGTCCCGTCATATATAAACACCGTCCGGATTTCTCTAAGGCGATTCGCACACTGCACCGGATTACGCAGCGTAGCATGGGAGTTCGTGTTCTTACGTTGTTTGAAAGTTATCTCTTTGCATTGAAAACACGCGTAGTGCAACACACAAGAAACGCATTCACGTGCAGTGTTGCAGGTCACGCGCCTACATGCAGAGAAACACGCGCCCTCGCGTGTGGGTAGACGCAAGGTATGGTACACCGTGTTTTCCAGTATGGTGCGTGATTTTGACAGAGCTAGCCCATTGTGTCACCCTATGTAAAATTTAAACATTTATATCTGTAACTTTTATGGTGTACATAATAAAGAGTATTCTATTCTATTCTAGCCGTGAAGTAATATTTTGAAATCGATCTCGCTGAAAGTGAAATGAGGCCTTAAAGGCCACCGTATACTATACTGCAGCTCCGCGCGTTTGAGCGAAGAAATCTGCTTGATGGTGCAAATCCACACTCACGCAACCACGCGCGTGACTTCGTCGCCACGCACCCCGCAGCGTGTAGCGGAGCAGCCGACTTTTAATGATTTTATACTGAATATCACGTCTAAACGAGTACTGTTGATGATTTGAAAAAAATATATGTTAAATTAGAGCATTTTCTCTATAAATTAATATGTGAATATTTTAGATTATGTTTATATTACATAGTGAGATTAATTTGTAAAGTTATGTCTAACGCGGATAAAAAACTGAGAATGGCGGAAAATCTACCAAGCGTATTTTTCTGAAACCTTCACCAATTTAAAGATAATTTAATTATTGATGTTTTAGTATACGCGTTTTATTAAAATACCTTTTGTTTTGTGTATAATAAATTAATAATGCGTCAAATTGGGGACAGCGCTCCTTGGTGGGCAAGTCCTCTGACTGAACGTACGACGCGTTGCGTGAGCTCAGTACAGAACACGCAAGCTAACCACTCAAGGTCACTGGCGTATATCTGCGTCTTAATGATGATGAAAATCCCATATAAAATCCGTTTCGTAGTTTAGAACAACAATTCGGTCACAAACATACTTTATATACTTAATATAGGTACTTAGATTTGTATGGATAGTAGTTTGTATGTTGATAGAAGCCATTCGCGGGGGCATCGATAAGACTATATATCAACTATCACCTTCAGGGTCAGCGCAGATAGGTAGGGAGCAGACTGAAATCGAATGTTTAACTATTGAGAGTTTGCCTAAGACCTCAGAAACCAGGCATAATGATAAATGATATTTATAAATAAATATAATTTATCAATATGCCTGGTAATTTAACTGTGACGTAAGTATAACAGTGTTTTTCACCCCTCTTGCTCTAAGTCCGTCATTGTAGCGTACCACAGCGGGGATAAAAATAGCATATTTTCCTCTAGAGGAAAAAGTTTTTTTATTTTTATTTTTGTCTTTTATCAACGAGCCCACAAAAACGAAAGTTTTTATTCATATGTAGAATACCTAATCATGAATAAAGACTCGACGTATCATACAAAAGAAGAACATTTTTTTTTTGTAAATCGAACTAAAAGCGGCGATCTCTTCGGTAGTATGCGTACATTGCGTTGCGGCTACAGAAGAAATTTAAAAAAAGGAAATCTTAAATGATAATTGATTTTTATTTCTGTAAGTAGGTTTGTTCAAACACTTTTACACGTCAATCATATTTTAAAAACTAGATGAGGTCGGCGTTTCCTATCTGACTACTCTGAGAAGATTTTTTCTCTAATTACAAATTAAATTGGTGACCGTAATTTACTTTACAACAATGAAAATGTCATCATTTAGTGAGAATGTAGGGGTTAATTTGCAAATGGAAGAGAAATAAATAATTTTTAATTTGTTGCCGCCAAGGTGTATTGGATAATTTTATTTTCTCGCAATCGTAGTGAAAAGTATAGTGTAACACACGGCGCTAAAAACCCATTATAACTGGGTTTCTATTTACTCCCTCGGTAAAGCTCGGGAATAAAACTACCTCGTATACAATGGGTCATTTTAGCCCCTTGTATAACAATCTACTATTTTTACATTAATTTAACAAAATTGGTAAAAAAAAACGTCAGTTACTGGGTAATACGTACGATACCCCTTGGTAAGACTGGTTGTCAGACTTTCGAGTTTCGGGATTCTAACTACCAGTAACGATTGTCAAGGATCTTCGAATGAAGGCCACGACCGACGACGTGTTTTCCGAGCCACACAGGCGTCTCGTAATGTAATTTATGTTTACCCATCCACGGACCGCCTTCAATATTCGTGCGATTGTTATTATACTTAGCCACGAGTCCCCCTCATCATGAACGCAGCAATAACATAGCATATTCAGGCTGTAATGTTCCCACTGCTGGGACACAGGCCTCCTGTCTTCGATAACGCGGGCCCAGTGCTGGCTGGTTGATAAAAAAAAAAAACCGGCCAAATAAATGCGTGTCGGACCACGCATAATGAAAGGTTCCGTAATTGGGATGAATTTATCCCAAGAACAAACATAACATTGTAGTTGAAAAAAATTATCCCCATACGTTCCAACCTTCCAACTGCAAATTTAAGTTTGTACGCACAATAGTGAGTGATTTACCATGTTATTTTAAGATCACAGACTTCTTAGAGGTTTTCCTGTAATCTATAAGTAAAGAACTATTTTCTGTATTTTTTACAAAATTTTAGGCTCAGTAGCCCTTTCATTTGTTATGTCACATACACACACACTTTCATTTGTTATGGCAATTTTTTTTTTAAAATTTTCTAATTGGCCCATATAAGTGACCTCCATATTCAAAATTAATTTATAATTTACCCCCCAAAAGTGATCTCCATATTCAAAATTAACTTATTTACGTAACACGTCCGTGTTTGGGTCACAGAAGTTAATAATATGAAATCATTTATGTGTAAAAATTTCAACCCAGTAGATTCGGAGCAAATCAGCTATGACAGACACAAGAGTGATCCTATAAGGGTTCCTTTTTTCCTTTGAGGTACGGAACCCTAAAAATGAGCCGTCACGGGACGCCTGCCATGGCAGATGTGAAACATCGAAATTATTTACACACTACTACATGTTAGACTGTATAGTGGCCGATCGCCACGTGGCATGCGTCGCCCCGCCAGCAATCGGTTTTACGTGCGGCTATAGACGTTTCACATAAAAAAAACAGTTCTTTATTACCTTCAATTGTACAGACGCCAGCACATCAAGCTACTACAATCTGTCATATTTCTTTAATCGATTTTCAACTGTATCCCTACAGCATAAGGTTCAAAGTTAATTGGGAAAAATTGACAGTTTCGGGTAGCTTGACTTGCTGGCGTCTGTACATAAACAACATAATCATTAATCTTACATAGTGTAAGATAATTGTTTATGCAGCGATATGTATGTGTGGTGCCGGACGTAAAGAATACCACTGCCCTATTTCTTCGAGAGAATGGGCAGCAGCTCTCTATGCATTTTAACATCATACTGCGATCGCCAACCCGCCTGCCAAGCGTGGCGATTATGGCAAACCCCCCTTTTAGGGGTGGCTTATGTCCAGCAGTGGACGTCTTTCGGATGAAATGATTATGATGATGATGCAGCGTTACAAGTTTACAACTAAGGGAAAGAGTGTTTTCGAAGAACTCTGCACCCAGAGTAAGGCTGCCTGTCCACCGGAGTGGAGCGGAGAAACGGAGAAATATTAACCAATAGGATTGAAAATCCCTGTCGGAGCGGAGAGTTTATGCAATCCTATTGGTTAATTGCAAACCAAGTATATATTATAATATGTATATTATGTATGTATTCTACTGCTTCTTACTTTAATAAGGTGATGTGTTTTTTTTGTTTTTTTGCTCACACCATAAATTATTAATAAAAGTCTATACGTGAGGATTTGTTGGAATTGGCTTTCTAGTGACTAAGGTTTCCTTATTTTTGTCTGTTTTTATAGTCCTCCATGTTCTAAATAAATAAATAAATATTTCTCAGTTTCTCCGCTCCGCAGCCTCGCTCCGCTTTAGTGGACAGGCAGCCTTAGATTTAACTTGTGTTTAGGGTGCCAGAGCGTCCTCAAAAACAAAAGGTATTTTAAATAAAACGCGTATACTAAAAGATCACTAATTAAATTATATTTAAATTGGTGAAGGTTTCAGAAAAATACGCTTGGTAGATTTTGCGCCATTCTCAGTTTTTTATCCGCGTTAGACATAACTTTACAAATTAATTCCACTATGTAATATAAACATAATCTAAAATATTCATATATTAAGTTATTGAGAAAAAGCTCTAATTTAGCGTCATATTTTTTTCAAATCTTTAACACTACTCGTTTAGACGTGATCTTCAGTATAAAATCATTAAAAGTCGTTTATCGTCGCCTTAACAGTAGTTGTAGGACGAACACAGTATACAGTTACTAGAAAATGCATATTATGATGTGGCCTATTAAAGTGCCTATGTGCCTATAACACCATGGGTATGTGTATACAGGGTCAAATTAAATTAGCTAGCGAAACTTCGCAGACGTGCTGGGTATCAATATCATAATATAACAAAAATGAAATAAAGATGTTTTTTTTTTTTTTTAATCTGCTGCAACTTGTAGGTTAGTTGCTGTTAAAAAAATTAGACAGATTACTGATGTAGATACTGCCAGAATTGTTTATTTTAGTTATTTTCATAGTCTTATGTCGTATGGGATCCTTCTCTGGGGATTATGTGCGGACATTAATAATATCTTTATTTTACAGAAAAGGGCTGTTCGAGCCATTTACAATCTAGGTCCAAGAGATTCACTTCGTGAAATATTCAAAGAAATAGATATTCTGACTGTAGCCTCTCAATATATACTTGAAAATCTATTATATGTACACAAAAATAAATCAAATTTTAAGAAAATGTCCGATATTCATAGTTTAAATGGCTCCGACGCAGAATGTCCACTTCTCAAAATGTCCACTGGTCGCAAAATGTCCTTTTCTCAGAATGTCTCTTTCGCAAAATGTCTCTTTCTCAGAATGTCCACTTCGCAAAATGTCCCTTTCGCATATTGTCCCCTTTTTATTTCTGACATCCTGTAATCATAATTCAATTCATTTTAGCAATTAGCTTTCACACATCATGTTTGACGTGTGTTTATTTGTATCGATATGGGTGTAAGCAAAAAAAAAAAAATATAGTACAAATCACATTTAGTATACGTCCTGTATTAACGCGTCGGTGCCAGCCTTCCAAAGCATTCGTTGTTCGATGGCGTTGGAAAGCACAACTCAACAACGTGGTAGACATTTTGGGGTACCACTGTTTCGAAATACTTTCTAAAACGGTGCATTTCAGAACTATTCGGCGCCTGGTTTATAATATAACACCAAAACCAAGTCTGTACATGTTTGTCTTTAAGTTGAAAAAGGAAAGTAAATACTGGGATAGGGTAATAAGGAACAGTCTTTTTAAAAACGTGCAGCACAATAGAAGATAACATCGACATTTATTTTGATAAAAAATATAAGGCATTATTGGTTCAATTAGAACGAAATAATTTGACATTGCCACAATTTATAAAAAAAGTAATATTTTTACAGTTAACGGTTCGTAAGTAGGTTCTTATTTTTTTTATTGCGACTTAGTAAAAATTAAGTTGGTAAAATAATTACTTTAAATCAAGCGATTATGCAAAGAAATAAATGTGATTTGTACTATATTTTTTTTTTTTTGCTTACACCCATAACGATACAAATAAACACACGTCAAACATGATGTGTGAAAGCTAATTGCTAAAATGAATTGAATTATGATTAAAGGATGTCAGAAATAAAAAGGGGACAATATGCGAAAGGGACATTTTGCGAAGTGGACATTCTGCGAAAGAGACATTTTGCGAAAGAGACATTCTGAGAAAAGGACATTTTGCGACCAGTGGACATTTTGAGAAGTGGACATTCTGCGTCGGAGCCGTTTAAATACCAGGAATAAACACAATCTTGCTGTACATCGCACTCGCCTCCACAGAGTAGGCAACTCGTTCATGGGTCAATGTATACGCTTTTACAACCAACTTCCTACTGACATTCGGAACTTACCCATTAAACGATTTAAAATCTGTATTAAAACTAAACTTTGTAAAAAAGGGTACTATAAGATTTCTGATTATTTAGAGGACAAAAAAGCTTGGGATTGAGCTGCTCGCTCTGCTAGCCTTGTGATAAAACTTGACATTTTAATTATTATGCATGATTTTATATACATATTGACATTGCAGAATATTGTATACAATTTTACATGAATGTTTACTTTGAAAAGTATTATATTTACTGCTTTAATTTATTGTGAATGTGTGAGCACTATGTGGGTCATTTTTTTTTTCTTTAAATGTTTTCCTTTCTTTTCTCAGTTAAGTTTTAATGATGGTCTGACATTTTGAGCGCTTTATGCGGCCTACCCAAATGTCCTTTTTTTGCTACTGTTCGTCGAGTCGTTGAGCTCCTTAAGTTTTGAGTTGAGCTGCACGATTACTGACAAATGCTTACACTGATTGGACAGGTCCGCTCAAATTTGCGTGGTTCTTTCCTCAAAAGACCATTTCAGACACGGATCTACATGGTCCTCACATGATCTGACCAAGATTATGTCTGGACTTTAAAAGAGACTTTGACCCCTGAGTTTGTTTCGCCATTTCTTCTCAGGGGTAGTCAGATAGGAAATGTCGGCTACATCTAGATTTTTTTTTTTTTTATATGACGTGTAAAAGTGATTTTAATATCCTATTTACAGAATAAACGATTTCATTTCATTTCACTTCATTTAAATATCAGTTTACATTAATTTTTATTTGTGTAAACTTCACAGACGTGAACAAAAAAAACACTGATTTTATCTACTCATACTTTAAGTAACTACATTTCCAGCGGCCGTTGACCCCAAACAAAATATCATCTTATTTTTTTAATTTATCGTATTTATATATCGATACTCAACACGCATGTGGAGTTTCGCTAGCTAATTTAATTTGACCCTGTATATTAAGTAAGTGATAAAATATGGTGCAAACTTGTGTTTATCTAAGTCTGATTTCTGTCAGATGTCACATGTCTTCAAATTTTTGGGTCTAGGACATGCCGGTTTCCTCACGATGTTTTCCTTCACCGTTTTAAGAGCAGTGGTGAAGAAATTATTTACACAAAGTGAAGCACCTGCCCTGGTTTGACCCTCGACCTACAACTCGTAAGTCGGGGACGTTACCACTGGGCCACCAGCTGTGCTATTCTTTAACCATCTCACCGTGAAAACTTAGGTGAAGTGAGCGTGGAGTGAACTGTCAGTGAGGGATTAACATTAACAACTCACTTCAAGCTCACTTCACCTACGAATACACGGTGAGATTTTTTCAGAATAGATTGGCTGTCCACCACTGCTCCTAGAACGCAGAAAAGTTACGTGATTAATTAATTAATTTATTTATTTTGTTAGGGAAAACAAACAATTGTACATTATAGATTACATCAAGATAACATTTGAAGTGGGTAAATGTACAATCCACGACGTTTCCACAGATTACCTAGAATAATGGATACAGTGACAAGACATTATTCAAGTTCAAAACACAAAAAAGAACACAGGAAGAGAAAAAGAAAAACCGGTCAAGAGCGAGTCGGACTCGCGCACCGAGGGTTCCGTACGAATATATGATGTTGATGATTTCTGAAAAACTGTGCTATTTAGAGACATCGTTTTATTTTTCCTGTAATCTTTACATAAGCTTCTATCATATAGAATAATTTCAGATTTTTATCTCTGCAAACTTCAGAGATAAGGGTTTTTTTTACATTTTTGATCAAAAGTCGAAACCCATGAATCCTAAAAAAAAAATGTTTGAGAATGTGCAAACAGCGATCTTTCATATGATACCCCACATGCCCTAGCCCCACTTGAATTTTTTAAGACCCCCTTTTAGTCCGTTTTGCAAAAAATATATATTTTTTTAAATTTCTTTCTTGCTTGCAAAATAGTTGGGAAAACGTCATCTAAATCCATTCAAAATTACATGTTGGTAGCATAAGTAGTTCTCGAGATATCCAGGTGTGACAGACAGACAGGCTTACTCTCACCATAAGGGATCCTTTTTACCATTTTGGTACGGAACCCTAAAAAGAGGGTGCACTTATATCAAACTAAAACAAATAGTACTTAATATAATTACTATTATACGAAAACAAACAAAAAGAAAAGACGGTACACATCACGCAATTGCAAACAATCCAATATTTTTTTTTTTAATTTTTGACGATCTAAAGCGAATATATCCAAATTCACAAAATGTGTGTTATAGATTAATTGAAGAACTTAAAAATTTTAAACAACGTTATTCCTGAATCAATCACTAAATATTTGGAAATTCTCCAAGAATCTGGTTTCCAGTAGATATGGCATTGAAGTTAGAATATTCAACCATTTATAATAGGGCGAGTCGATTTTCAACTGCATTTGCACGTGAACATAGACTATGTACAGACGCCCAGGTGCTACCCGAAACTGTAAAATTTCCTAATCAACCTTGAACCTTAATGAATCCGGGAACGCAACGCAGTCGAGATGCGAATCAGCAATGATTTAGGTAAAGTACTGTAAAGGCTCGCGCACATTTGGGCGGCCCGCGACGCATCGCAACGCATTGTAAAAATCCTCCTGCAACACTTTAGTACATTTTGTATGAACCATCGCACAATACAGGCGGGCCACACCGAGCCGCAGCGCAATTTAGTGTGTGATGTTTCAAATAAAATGTACAAAAACTTTTTACAAAAAAAAAAAACAACCGACTTCGAAATAATTTTTCACTTTGTAGTGTTTTTTTTGGAAGTCGGTTGTTTTTTTTTGTAAAAAGTTTTGAATTTTTTACTTTTTAGTGGGTCAGTTTGTAATTTATCAAAGTTACAATAGCCTTATGTCAACCGCTGATCACCTTTTACAAAATATTGCTTTTCCCGATGCAGGAGCGCTAACAGTTGAGGAATTCTCCTGGTAAGAACCAGGAGAACTGGAACTGATGGTGACTTCACCATATGCATTGTGACGAGCATAAATTGCTTAGCTACCATTATTAAAGTGTCTAATCGAATCGCAACCGTGAAATACTTATTATTAAGTAGTTCCGATGGCCATTTGTGGTCTTCATCATCAGTTCCACTTCACCAAGTGGTGCGTCCCGAGTGCAAATGCATGAGTTACTATAAAAACATCAAAATTGCTATAGACGTGCCTATAAAACTTGAGGATTTCTCTCGATTTCATCAGATTCTGACTTGCAGACAATGGGACCATACCCTTGCAAACACAAAAAAAAAAACAAAATCGATCGAATCGATCGGTTCACAATTGACAGAGTAATGAATGACCAAACATAAAAAAAAAACATACAGCCTAACATATCTCCTCCTATTTGGAAGTCGTTAAAAAAGCGATTTAGGATGATTTTTGCAATGCGTTGCGGTGCGCCCGCAGGCCGCGGCTTCTAATGTGCTTTGGCACATTTTTGCAATACGGCGCGCTGGGGCCCACCGCTGTTGACCGGTGTTGTGTGGGGGCGTGGAGGACTCAAAATCAAAATCAAAAATATTTTTATTTCACATAAGCCTACATGGGCACTTGCGAAACGTCAGAAGCTAGGTGCACGGTTCCAATTGGTCGTTTCCTATGGAGAAGAGCCGGCAAGAAACTCCATGGTTACTCTTTTAAAACAAAAAATGGCTTTTACAATATTTTCAAAGTATGAGAGGACAGCGTGGACCAGCGCGGACTGGGACGTAGATACCTACGTACCTAATTAAAAACGACTTCTTGGCGGGAAAGTGAAGCGTCATGTTCAGCAGTGTTGTTTTATTTTCTAAAATTTGTGTTTAGACGAATATTAATGTGTAATAATGGTGGATTATTAACTATTATGTGTAAAGAAAACAGTGCAACATCGCTTCAAGTTATCTTAAGAAGTCCGCGTGAGGTCTCAGTAAAGTGCCACATCTTTACTGAAACCGGGGAGCGGACGGGGATATCATAATCATGCATTGAATATAATTCATTTCATCAATATAGGTTATGTAACTATACAACTACAAATATAAGTTTTGTAATGTGATGAATGTAACTATAGATATAAGTTTTGTAACTTTTTGTAACTAAAAAGTCCCAGCAACCAGGCCATTAAAATATAATAAAAAAAACTAATTATTTTTTTAATTATATTTTAGTTAAATTTTGAATTTTTTATATTAATTTTTAAATAAAAAAAATTAAAACATAAATATGTAACATGTTACATGACGTAGAAATTTATGGAAAATTATCGACGAAATAGATACCACAAGCAAGCTGTTAAGGCTTCTACATACCGGGGCGACTTGTCGCACGACGCGACGCGACACAAAGGCACCGCTCGTCCCGCGACACGCGGGGCCTTTGTGCCGTGTCGCGTCGCGCGACAAGTCGCGCTGGTATGTAGAAGCCTTTAATGGACACATCGGCATCGACAATAGAGTTTTTTTTATAGCGTGCAGATTGGCAGTTATGTAAACACATTAGTTAGCCTAAACAAGAATATTGATTTATTGTATATTTATCTTATCCCGAGTTTCTGCGTAATCCGATCATTTCTAGACAGAGTAGGACACACACAGATTGGTACACAGGCAGCGACCTTAGCCACATATCCAACCGAAAAGTGAGTAGAGCTAATGCCTTGATCACACGTGCCGAGTAGAGGTGAGACAGTGCTCTTGGCCGAGTTCTCGGTCGAGTACGGTACGGTACGGTGGTACGTGTAAAGACCACCTCACCGAATGCTCGGCCGAGCGCTCGGTCGAGTTAAGGGGCGAGACAGTCACTCGGACCTTGTTCTATTTACTAGATCGAGAGCCCGCCCCTGCGTTTCCCCGCACTGACTCGCATGCCTGCACTCGACAGGTATAAATATGTACTTGGTGCCTACTCGACACTCATTCCCCCCCGTCCCTTGAATGTCGATGCGCCAGCCGCCCGGTTAGAGGCTGAGAGCGCCGTAGCAATAAATATAATATCCCCTGATAATAATCATGATCAAAATGTTGATCCAGCCCGTCCCCAAATTGTTACTAATTTTGTGATCCCCCAACGACGCCCTAAGCCGAGGTCCGTACCCCACAGGGGGTGCCCTTAGTGCGCTGTCGTTTAGTTTTAATATATATAATTTGCGCCTTGGCTGGAGGCTTTAAGATTAAAAACCTTAGGGCAGCCACAGGAATATCCGGTTAAGTAGCAACGACCTCTCTAGGTCTGCTACGAGATGCCATTCATAAAAAAAAAAAAAAAAAAAAATACTCGACACTCAGCACCCTCACGTCGCTCGCAGCACGCTACCGTTTTCCGCGATTTTTGTGAATTGACTGACTCGGTACCAAGTAAAAAAATACCTGTAAACACCTACTCGTCCACCCAACTCTCTTGGCCTAGTATCAGTTTCCTGGCTCGCCCATCTACTCGGTACGTGTGATCAAGGCATTACAACTAGCAGTTACTCGCTAGAATTGCGTATGTCGTAGTACCAAGCGTGAGCCGAGCGTCACTGAGCGACATAAACGTGAACGTCGACGACAACAGCATTGCGAGGCCTCTTTCATTTCCCCGTCGAAAGAAAAACGTTATATTGAATGAGCTGAATTATACACTAATGATGACCACAATTACATAAACAAACACAAATTAAAATAGACGAGTAACAGCAGCCGCTATTTCTAATGCACAAAAGTTTGAGAAGTAAGATGCAAGAGCGAGAGTAGCAAACGCAGCGCACACCGCCTCTAATGGTTTTTAGGTTGTCTTTTTTAACCATTCTTACAGATATATGCCATATTTTGATAAGTACACCACAAAAAAAAATTGATGATTGTAATGATTATAATTATTTACGTGGCGATGTAATTAATTTTACCGATTTTAATATTGTGGCGTTTGGATGATGTTGACAGGGGGCTGTCGGTAAACATTACATTGTGTTTTGTAAAAAACAAGATGGCAGCATTAGTTCCGATTTTGGCCACGCGCCAAAAGATTCGTGTAGCGCTGTACAAGAACGAGATAAAGATAACAAGATACTTGTGTTCGACAAGTCTTAAAAGACTTGTCGAAAACATATTCCGTCTTATTACAAAACAAGGTTTATCTTCAGACCCAGGTTTAAACCATGGAGCCATTATTGAATTTCGAACTTTTTTCCGTCTATGGTAAAGTTCCTAATACAAAACTGACAACTTATTACCGAACTAAGTTTTCAGTTTTGTTTAGAGACGGTATTTATTATATATATATATATATTTTTTAATAACGTTGCCCCACACTAGGAATTACTCCTGTATTGTGGGTGCGTTTACAAACATTTAAACTCACATACACGAACAGCCAGACCCGGAACAACTACTTGCAGGTCATACAAATATTTGTTCCGTGCGGGAATCGAACCCGCAACACGCAGTGCAGCAGTCAATCGCTTAACCACTGCGCCAACTGTGCCGTCAATCACATTTACGTTCTTATTGCAAAAACTGAAACCGTTACTGAATTAAAATACTAAATGATCTAAATTAGTTTTCTAAGTATTGCGAAAAGCCGTGCATTTTGTAAAAAATTTAATTTTCATTTAGTAACGGTTTGTCTTTCAATGTGGCGGACATGTGACGTTGTTTGAATGAATGAACAGACATGAACCTCCAATGATGTGTATGTCATTGTGAACCTCAGTTTTAATTCACATTATTTATAGCGGTACCTGTGTGGCTGTTACCTAAGAGTAGGTAATACATAAATCTCTTTGCACACAGCTAATCCAAAATATTTTTGTTTCAGACTCGTTATTACAATGGAGAAGCTTCCAGACCGCGCCCGAAATAATATTTTCATAGCTGCTTTTATTACTCTATGTTGGGCGACTACAGGTAAGAATCTTTATTAGGGTGCTCGCCCACGAGCGATTTTCTTGGCGATTTTTGTGTATTTCTTTCTGACAAAAATCGCCGAAAACATCCACTATTATTTGATAGTTTTAAGTTTTCACTCGTCCGCAGTCCCCATGACTAGCAATTTTTTTATTTTTATGTGGAAATGAACATAAAAATGTGGGCGTCCAAGCAAAATGGGCATTTAGTTTTCGGCATTTAGTTTCCGAGATATAAGTACTTACGCAGTTTCGTAAAGTTGGGTGAAAAAATAGCATTTCGCGTTTTAATTGATTATTAATTAATGCTCAATTATCTACAAATTCATATAGTAAATGACTAGATGTTTCTAAGTACCAGAAATTTTAAAGTGGTCCAATTAATTGATAAAAATACTACACAACGTTATAAATGAGATCGAAAAGACTTAGGTAGATCCTATATAGTTCTTATTATCAATAATTAATTAAACAAACCGATTTCCGATTCATTTAGTTTTCTACTACAGGGGGCCTAAAAAGGACGCTTTCGCAGAATCATATTATGATCTGCGTACAATTCATATCCCGCAATTCATCTGTTTGACAGTTGTGTATGGAGTTCCGTAAAATGGTCCACAAATTAAGAATTATTATAGTGATGTCTAATGTTAAATAGCAGCTGTCAAACAGATGAATTGCGGGCTGTATGAATTGCACGCATGATTCTGCCAAAGCGTCTTTTTTAGGCTCCCTGCTCTAACACGGTTTTTACAAGTTTGCCAAACATCGATACTTATTTCTTTTTTGCTGTATGTCTGTCCCCAGCTTAGCTCCAAGGCTCTTCTTAGTACTGGAATGCTGTAATTTGGCCTATACATATAATATGTATAAAACAACTTTTTTAGTGTAAAAATAATAATTAAGTATCTTCCCCACTTTACATGCAAGGCCTTGCACGTAAAGTGGGGATGATATAATTTTTTCTCGTCTACCCCATGGAGTGGGGTATTGTTGAATAGGCCGTTCAAAAATATTGCGGGTCTGTGACAACCATTTTTCGATTCAGGAATCCGTTTGCGTAATATTAAGCTTTAAAAGTGCTATTTTTAAGTGTCACATAAACCTTCAGAAATATGTTCTCTAAATGATGCTAAAAACCTCATCAAAATCAGTTGCGTATTTTAGATGAACAACGCTTTTACACGAACAGACACGACTAGCGGCGACTTTAATAGGTAATGTGTATTGTAGATTCTATTTACTGCCATCTATCATAATAATCAAGCTAAGTACGTATAGCAAGCTTCGGTGGGCTTAATGACAATATGGCAATAACTTTGGCGATAACTATCCATTTATTTTCTCCTCTGTGGTTTATGACAAATATCTATCACCATAACCTTTTTTATTGCTTTTTTTTATATGGCAAATATTCGCGCGCCTATTTTCATTTTAACACTGTAGAGGTGTTCCATGAAGAATACCTAATCTGAAAACTTCCAGAAAGAATAATCTTAAAACTCAGATTATAGAAAGAAGTCTTAAAACGAAATTGTTGAGAGATAAATCGAAATCGTTGCATTTATTGTTTTATTTTTATTAGATACTGTGCTTCCTTTTTCTTCTCAGAAATCTGTACGAACTAAAATGAGAATAGCTCAATATCCCGAGGCAAAAAAAAGCACCTACATTAAAAAAATCAAAAAGCTCGATTTCGTAAGAAGTGAACTTTAAAAAAGATGGAAACAATTAATATCTTAATACTATAAACAAACTCATGCCGCCTTATTACAAAACAAGATTTATATTTTGACATGGCTTAAACCATGCAGTCAGTTTTTGTAATTATATAATATATATAATAAGTTTATTGATTCAAAATATACATAGACACGGGTTGTATACTAGTTACATGCTAAGACTTAAATAACTAACAATGGACACAAGTGGAAAAAAATAAAATAAAATAATTGTCTTTATAAACAAAAATTTAAATCCTGTCTCCTAAACTAGGGATGGCCTGTATCTTAGGAGACAGTGATTCGACCAAGCTGAAGTGCAAATGATGGATCTTAGGTTTCGAGTGTCGATGCTAATTCTACCATGAAACAAAAATGTGAGTTAGCTGAGTAAGTAATTAATTTTAGATTTATTTGAGCATGAAAGGATGGATGCAGGTGTGGAGAAAAAAAGTGGGGGTGTGAATGGGAAAGTGGTGTGTGTGTGTGTTCGTGTTCGTGAGTGTAATGTTAGTTGTGTTGTATATTGGTGTGTGTGTTGTGTGTTATGAGGTGTTTGTTTGTGTGTAGTGTTTTGTGTTCCTATTTAATAGTGATTTGTTAAACGATGTATGCCAGAAGAGATTCGGTGTTATTGTAGTCCTGTTGTAAGAGCCAGTATGTAATTTTACATTTGATATTAAATTTATTTAAGTTTATTATATTTAATTTCTTTTGTATAATTTTATATACGTGAATACCTAACACGTAGTATTGGTGTTTCGCAAACGAGGTTTTGTGCTGTGCACCAGAGGGGACGTATGTTCGCTTCCTTGGGTTAGGTAGGGGTAGGCAGCCATGTACCCTGAGGACAGATCGAAGGACAAACAACTGACGTACCGTCACTACTTTGCAGTCAGAATAGAGTTGTGCTGTGGGGTATCTAAACGGATTCCTGGTCATAGCCTTAAGTACCGCTCTTTGAGCTCTCTCTGCTCTCAGAATAAAAGTCTTCGCTGCTCCACCCCACACGGTTATGCAGTATCCGAGGATTGACTGGCACAAAGTGAGGTAAACCATCTTGAGAATTTTAAAGTCAGCCGATTCTCTCAAAGATTTAAAGATGTGAATCAGACGGATAGTTCTACTAGTTAGAGCATCAATCGGGAAAAAAAAGGGATTAAGATCCTTCATCTATATGCACCCCCAGATACTTTACATTATTAGATCTAACAATGGCAGCACAAGAGCACGACATCAGCTGATTTTGGCATGAGTGAGCTGTAATCGAAAAAGTATTCGGGGGTAGGGTGTTACGTCGGATCGCAAAGGGTATATAATACGTTTTATCCAGGTTTAGCGTCAGCAAGTTCAGATTAAGCCAGGTCATCACTGAAGTTAGTGCAGATTCAGCCCTAGTCTGCACATCGTCCCACGTAGCCCCGTGAATTAAGATCGCCGTGTCATCGGCATATGCATAGATCTTACTATCAGGTATTGAGATTCTACAAAGGTCGTTTATATAAATTTGAAAGAGCGTGGGGCCTAATATGCTTCCTTGAGGCACGCCGAATGACACCGATTCTTCATCACTGTCCCTCGAGCCTATCCTAACTCGCTGAGTGCGATTTGTCAGGTAATCAGTAAAGAGTTTCAAAGCTATGCCACGCACGCCCACACACTCTAACTTAGCTATTAGTTTGGGAACAGAAACTGTGTCGAAAGCCTTTGACAAATCCAAAAATATGCCAAGGCACTTAGTTTTATTGTCCAGTGTCTTTGCTATAGTTTGAGTTAGATCTAACACAGCATCTTCAGTGGAGACACCAGACCTAAAGCTATACTGGTTGTCAGCAATAATTCTGTTCCCGTCCAAAAAGCTTCTAAGATTATTATTTAAAATCTTTTCCAGTATTTTCGAGAGCGAGGATAAAACAGATATTGGCCTATAATTATTGACACAGTTCCTGTTCCCTCCCTTATAGATTGGGTGTACAATAGCCTTCTTAAGAGAATCCGGAAAGACTCCCGTGTCTATACAAAGATTGCATATGTGTGTTATCACTGGTACGAGAGTGTGGCGACATGTCTTAAGAAGCGATGACGGGATTCCATCCCATCCTACAGCACAATCACTTCGAAGCTGTAGTATAATAGAATTGACTTCACTGTCGTCGACTTTTTGTATAGCGAGCGAATTGATGGGCGGATTCAGCGTCATGCAACCGGGAGGTTTATCTCCAGTTAGAGGTGTTTTATTAGGGTCGTTTAGTATTGCCCCTGCCATGTTTTTACCTATACTACTAAAGAAGGAACATATATTGTTTAGGGAAGATTTAGGATTATCAGTTATTTTTAATAGCTCATCTGGACTAGAGTGTATTTTACAGGTATTCGTAATTTCCTTAATTGTTTTCCATAGCATTCTTGGATTACCGTGTGACTTTTCAAGTTCGCTCTTCTCATATGCACTCTTCAATTTACGCAGCAGCGCATTACAAAAATTTCGATAGCGGGTATATGTTACATGTAATATTAAATTGTCTGGTGATTTTTTAGATTTTGTGTGTAATTTATCTCTATGCTTAATACATTTTAATAGGCCAGTAGTTATCCATGGTTTTATAATTCTTAGTTTCCTTGGTACGTTAGTTTGTACTGTATGTTTAGTTATAGTTGATGACAGTAGTGTAACTTGTTCGTTCATAGCGACATTCGCATCTACAGTTTTGTAAATATTTGTAAAATCTGTATGTTCTAATTCTGTTTTGATTGCTTCTGTATTAATGTGAGATTTAGAGAAAAATTTGTTACCGGTAAAGTTTGTATTTAAGATTGCAAGTATAATTGGTTTGTGATCTGTGATATGCGATTCTACTACCAAACTTGTGGCCGATGACTTGGTTTTTAATAATATGTGATCAAGACAATTTTCATTTCTAGTGGGTAAAAGGTGGGTTGGTAATAGCCCATGGGATGCATTCAAAATAAGGTAGTCTAACGCCCGATCATTCCTACTACCTAATTTTATGTCAATATTCAGGTCACCTACCATTACAATATTTGGCGAGCTTGCTATCTTCTCATAGATACAACTGAGACTGGTCAAAAAACTATCGTAATGATCTTTTGAGGTATTTGAAGGGGATCGATATATCGCAACTACCGAGAGCTTATTATCAACCTAACATATTAGACTATTCGCAAAGTTTATAGTTGGTTCCCATACTGTTAAATTTAGGCCAATCTTAGTATAAAGAATAACTCCATCGTTCTGATTCGTTATGTTTTTAGTAGAGTGCGACTGGTAACCGTTCAGTGGTGGGATATTATTCACTCTACTCAGCCAGCACTCAGTCAAAACAATAATGTCAAAATGAACATTCATTAGACACAACAATGCTTGTAGACTATCAAAGTTTTTATTTACGCTACGTATATTCATATGCAGTAGTTTTATACTACTATTAGTCGTATTTATGTATTTTATACACTCTTGAGGGTCACATGAGAAAGAATTGTCGAGATTAAGGTTGTCAAGGTCCTGATTGATGCTGTCTATATTAGCCATTGGAGATATCAGTTAGTACCAAAAATGGGATTATTGTATGGTCCGTGGGAATAGGCATATCGTAAATAGAAATAGCATCGCTTTTCCTTGAAAAAGAAGCACAGTGGAGTGGAGAAGTATGTGTGTGTACGTTATGTTCATTTATAATGTGTAAGTTTTTTAATTTTATTTAATTTAACAAAGTTGGCAAAAAATAACAATAAAAATATAAGTGTGTCTAGATTTCGAAGCAGCAATTGATAAAAGGGTACAATTAGTCACATATTTATGCTACCGAGATCCAGAAGGCACTTCTCTGAGGACACTAATAACTGTTTATCACCCGTCTGCTTGCGAAGGAAGATATTTCCGTTGCTTGTCCAACAAAAAACATAGCCATTCTTCTTGGCAAATTCCCGTGCCAGATAGAATAGCTTTTTGGAGCTAGGAGGTAGCTGTTCCGCAACATAAATCGCTTGACGTTTCCCTGGTATGCCAATCAATTCAGTATTTAATTTGTCCTCCTTTGTCTTGCTGTTTTTGTTGAAGGAACGGACTGCCGACAGTATGTTTTGCTTTGTGCGCACAGTCGTAAATTCCGCGATGATTAGAACGTAACAGTGATTGAAATACCGTTCTTTATACAACACTGAAAACTTAGTTCGGTACTAAGTTGTCAGTTTTGTGTTTAGGAACTTTACCATAGTCGGAACACAGTTCGAAATTCAATAATGGGTCCATGTTTTAAACCTGGGTCTGAAGATAAACCTTGTTTTGTAATAAGGGGGCAGTCGGAGGCCTATTACGGAGGTCTATTGTTAAATTTAAGTCGACGATAACCGACTTTAAATGATTTTATACTGAAGATCACGTCTAAACGAGTAGTGTTAATTATTTGAAAAAAATAAGAGCATTTTCTCAATAACTTAATATGTGAATATTTTAGGTTATGTTTATATTACATAGTGAAATTAATTTGTAAAGTTATGTCTAACGCGGATAAAAAACTGAGAATGGCGCAAAATCTACCAAGCGTATTTTTCTGAAACCTTCACCAATTTAAAGATAATTTAATTATTGATATTTTAGTATACGCGTTTTATTAAAATACCTTTTGTTTTGTGTATAATCAATTAATAATGCGTCAAATTGGGGACAGCGCTCCTTGATGGGCGAGTCCTATTACTGGCTGAACGTACGACGTGTTGCGTGAGCTCAGTACAGAACACGCAAGCTAACCACTCAAGGTCATTGGCATATATCTGAGTCTTAACTCGTCAAAATGTAGGGAACAGCTGGTCCCATAGTAAATGTTCATAATGATGAGTACAATGACCCCTTAAAAGGTTGTGCGTTAATTCTGGTACATGTTGTATAAAAAACAAGATGGCGGAGCGTTAGTTCCGAATTTCGCCACGCGCCAAAATAACCTACTTGTTATACCTATTAATCTACCGTTTTTTTTTGTAGTTCTATTCCTACTTACCTACCGTTTTGTTTTTCAGCCCATAGCATCGACTGCTTCAAGTGCGTGTCGATGAATGGCAGGTTCCCTGCGTGTGACGACCCGTTCCACAACAACCATAGCCTGCAGATGCTGGAGTCACCCTGCATGGGCGGCAGGAAAGGACGCGACGGGCTCTTCCCTGCTACGTCTTGTATCAAAATAGCTGGAGTTTTTGGTAAGAACTACCTATTAGAACTTTTTGTGACTTCGGGGAGCTAAACTAGCTATCAGTTGAACAACAAAGCCGAATCGAAGCAATTTTCGGCTTGTACCGCTCGGCAAACTCCGTTCGGCATCCGAAGTCCCATCTCAAGAAGCGCTTTGACTTTAAGTACTTTGTTAAGCAAAGTTAGCACTGAACGGTATTTTTAAGCAAATAAGGTTCATATATTTCAGTTATAGTATATTTACATCTACACTAATATTATAAAGAGGAAAGATTTGTTTGTTTGTTTTTATGTTTGTAACGAATAGGCTCCGAAACTACTGAACCGATTTACAAAAATCTTTCACCAGTAGATAGCAACATTATTACGGAATAACATAGGCTATAACTTATTGTCAAAAAAGCTTGAGCTTGTAACCCAAGGTAGAAAATCAAAAATTGTTTTTGGCGTGCGCTGCGAAAACTATTAATGATAGAACAAAATAATGTACAGACGCCAGCACATCAAGCTACTACAGTCTGTCAAATTTCTTTAATAGATTTTCAACTTTATTCCTACTGCATAAGGTTCAAGGTTGATAGGGAAAATTTGACAGTTTCGGGTAGCTTGACCTGCTGGCGTCTGTACTACAGGTTTGTAAGTGTGCTCAATCTTTGTCCACTTTTAAAATTCTGGTAAAAAAACACTTCCTATCTCCATAAACATCATCATTACGGAATACAGTTCCTTGCTCTTGTTTCATGTTTATTATTGTATATTATAAGTATATATATATTGATATAGATAAGTGTACCTATGCTTTATGTAAGTATTTATTTATTGTATAATTATGTAAATGGTACACCACTGACTACCTGCAGTATTGTCACTCCTTCTCCCTTTAATCCATCCAACGGTTGTCTGGATCGCTTTTAGCGATAAGACCGCCCATTGTCACACTTTGTAAAATTTCAACATTTATATCTGTAACTTGTATGGTGTACCTTTATAGAGTATTCTATTCTATTCTACCATGATGTTATTACGAAATATCTGAACAGAGTGTGGTTTAGACAGCGAAGCTAATATAAGGCGTAGTCGTGCGAGGTACTACTGGCATGTGGACAGGTGGCATGCGGTGAGATTAAAACAAAATCTTCAAGTAACTATTCGTTTATTCCTTGGTCATCAAGTTGTCATGAATAGCAAATCATAAAGTATACTAATTACATGGTATCAAACATAAAAGAAGATTATTCACATTAATAGGAAAGGAAAAGATGTTCACCCCATGATGACGTTTTGACAAGAGGAAGATGTAGATAATAAACCTTTTATAGAGTGAGAACTGTTCTCTATAATCTGTGGACTAATAATTCAAGCGGATCATGCATATTATTTCATCACATGAAAGTCTCGTAAAACTCCCTGCAACTGTTTCAGATGACACTGGAGAAACTATCACAGTTCGCGGGTGTGGGTTAGACTCTGGTACGGCGACGACTGACACGGAGATCATTAGGATGTCTCATTGCGGTCGATTCTACTATGATGACAGGTAAGCGAGAGAAACTACGATTTTTTTACTAGTAGTCCTTTCACAGCTGAGTAACTCGTGACTAAAAGAGCCGCACGGGTCGATGTGGGTCGAGGCAGAATGCATGAGGGAGAGGCAGGGTTCGCGCCCTCACGCCCCTAGTCCTCGCAGGAGACGCCCCGGGCGTCGGGAGTCGCAAGCCGATTTCCGGCCACCCTAGGCGCGGGCCGCGGATGGTGAGCGCTGAGTAGCTTGCCGTTCGATAAGGACCAGGCCCGGGTTGACGGCGCGTTGTGTTCCACGCGCGCCTCAAAGAGATGTTAGCACCTACTGACGGGGTTCGATAGGGCCTTGCTTGGGCCATGCTTGCCAGGGTTGGGAGTTTGTCCGAAAGGGATATCGTGGCCTTGGCACACAGGCAACGGAAGGAACACAGGTTGGTTTTAGTAAGTAAAAGTCTGACACGCCCTCCCGCTCCGTCCAGAGCCAGAGAAGTTATTCGATAATTTCCCAACCAAAAAAAAAAACGGGTCGATCCATCAGTTTAAGCTACGCTTGCCAGGGTTGATCCGTGGATGGGATAGGCTGGAAGCCGACCCCAACGTGATTCTAACAGCTCTATGTTCGATCTCCTCATCGTGCGTTCGTATTTTCGAAGATATTCGATGATTCCCCGAAGCGCATTCTGTTATTGGGATAACTGTAAAAAGAGACCACGTAAATCAATTTCGATCCTAACAACGTTGTAATAAGATTGTTTTTCTTTCAGATACGTTCACGGTTGCCTGCAAAGCTGCAACGATGCTGACGCTTGCAACAAATCTGATCAACTCCAAGCTAGTTTCCCCGCCATACTCCTTATTTACCACGCATATCTTCTATTAATAAGCTAACAAATATCTTAAGAAATATAAATAAATATTTATAAAGCTATGTAGTTATGTCTTACTTTTAAGTTCAATTTAGTTTTAAGATAAAAATAAACCCGACTACGTATGAAACGAAATGATTTTTTCGGTTTTTTTTGCACTAATAGAACTAGCGTCCGCCAGTTACAGTGACGTCATCTCAGATACAGTATGACATGGATCTAAATGAACGTGGATGGTAGCGCTGCTTGTCAAGGAAGATGTCAGAAACCTGTCAAATCCGTTTCATGTTTTTTCTCTGTTTTGTAACGTTCATTCAAGATACTTGTCGGTGTGGACCTATTATTCTATCAAGACAGATCCATAAGTATTCAGTCCAGTAGTTTAGGCAGAATAGGGTTACAAACTATCTGACATTCAAATTAAGGCTATTGAAATTCCGCGTGGGTAAAGCTACGTATTCCCAGAATAGCGCTGGCCGGCTTCCATGAAAATTATGGCAGCGGGCAACAATAACTTTTAGATGCGTTACCTGCGGTCAATAATAGCAAAGTAAATACCAGGGAATTGCCTGACATTTACAATAATAATAATAATTATTACGTACGCGCCTATGAACATGCAGCAGCTAGTGACGCAACTAAATATGTATATTCATCTCTTTCTAACAACAGATATCGGTATAGGTCTTTCCTTTTCTTCACGCGCTGTATGATTGTATGCAAGTATATAGCTACATTCATGGCTTACGCTGTTTATGAGTGCACTAATGTTCGTGTATGATGCGTCTATTTATAATACGTCATTGGCGGGCAATCGTTTGATTTTACGGTGTCAAAAACGCTCTCTAAGAAAACACACCAACTTACATTTATAAATAACGTTTTAGTGGCGGCCACCGCTTTTCTAAGAAACGATAACTTTACCCTCCCATGCTTCGGCGTAGTCGAGGAAATTTTATATTTTGCAATAATTTTATGGCGGCAATAGACGGGCGATTGTTGCCGTCAACTGCAGTCGTCTGTTAGCAATCTAAGGCTGCGATTACATTGTAGAAAACATAACGCCTTTAAAGCCTGACCAATGAAAGCTGTCAAAAAAAAGCGGCAATTTAAAAAATCAAAAGCTGTCAACCCTCAAAAAAAAAAGAACTATGCCATAAAGGCGTCTACTCCGTTCACCTAATATACCCTTTTTTTTCAAGACGCTAAAAAATATCATCTGGTATAGGGTCAAATCAAATTAGCTAACAAAACTCCGCAGATATATGATGGTTATCGATAAACAAGATGATAACATTTATTTGACGAATTCCCTTAATCTAAAGGTACTTCCAGTAAGTCCTTTCTTTTTTATTTGTATTTTTTCGAGTTTTGCTAGTTAATATAAATTTGACCCTGTATGTTTACTTACTTGGGTGAACATTGCCATATTAATTATCACTACACACAACAAAACACTACTCTTAATTCTTATAAGTAGAGATTAATTACGATAATATGGCCCCTCCAAATTTCAAAATGTTTGAAAGTATTTTTGAAAGTGTATGTGCGTAATGAGCAAAAACAAATCACAGATTTGTTGCTCGACTAGTGGCGTCATTAATCGCTCATTATTATTAGTATGGCGCTGCACTGACGTACTCTATGAAAACGACACTTGCGTTGTCTTTTTTTCTTTTTTTTTTTCCTTCTGGCTTCGCACGGTTTGTGCATTTAGCCAATGTCAAGTTTTAGTTTTTGTTTAAAATATTGATGAAATGAATTATAAATGCATGATGATGATATCCCCGCCCACTCCCCTTGAGTTTCAGTAAAGATGTGGCACTTTACTGAGTCCTCACGCGGACTTCTTGAGAGAACTTGAAGCGAAGTTGCACTGTTTTGTTTCATTTGCCTACACTAATGCACGTTCACAAACACTTAATGGTTAATAATCCACCATTATTACACATTAATATTCGGCTAAACACTAATTTTGGAAAATTAAACAAACTGCTGAACATGACGCTTCACTTTCCCGCCAAGAAGTACCGTGCGTTGTCTTGCGCGATCGGCTAGTTATGATTAGTTGACCAACCAACAAATCTGGTAATAAGTGAGATATTACGAATACTTACAACAGACTCTTTCGTAAGGATGTGACTACCCACATTGAAACAGTAATTTGGAGAGGCGAGCCTTAAGCGGCGATGGATGCGTAGTTCATACAAACGTAATACCAAAATAATTTGTAAATCAAACATATTCTTAAGGTAGTGTGTCTTGATTCCGATTGGAATACAGAATATCTAGGTTCCCGAATAAATATTTTAAATGGACACTGATTTAAAAAAAGTTTTCTATAGAAATTTTAAATTCCTCATATGTCGTCTTTATATCATTGTCCTTTCAAAATATATATTTGAGAACATAGATAGTCCGTAATCCAATCGAGCCCCTAAGTTATCGTAGTTTATTTAAAGGTACCATAATAATATTAAACTTTTTTTTTTTAATAAATCGACGAACTGTTGCCTGCAACTTTATTCACAATCTTGGGACTAAATTACTATCTTAGTGCACTTCTTCATCTCTATTTTTTTGTAAGTAGTAATCATTATATTAAAATGTTATTTAATTATGTAAAGAAAATGAATACCTATTATTTTTAATCATCATCGCTAGGTCCACACACATATCCGCAAGTCTTTTGCAAAATTTAAAGTTAATTATTTAACGCTTATTCATAAAAAAAAAAAAACTAGGGCCAAGCTGTCATGGAGAAATGAGTGACAAAAACTTCATTTTGATTTTACATAGACAATTTTGTAGATATCTTACTGACTTTGCTATTTTTATGGCTTCTTTAGTCAGCTGCGGGATATGCTTTTATAGTCATGTAAATAACCAACCAACTTATTTTTTTTTTTTCTCGGTGTCAATCCGCGATCAGTTTTTACTTTTAGCGGATGAGCAACTTAATGATGATTGTTTTGTGTTGCCAATATTTGACGAATTTTGAACAGTCTTACCAAGGGGTATCGTGTTACCCAGTGACTGCGTTGTTCAAATAGGCTGTAAAATACTGGTATTCAGCTGCATACCTACGGCTAGACTGGAATCCCGATCCCAACATAGTAGGAAAAAGGGTAGGCAGATGAGAGATCTTCGTGAAAGGTTTTTGTGCTTCAAGTGGTGTTGGTAGGCTGTTATATCTATATACTGCATTGATGTATTAAATAGGAAGATATGGTACGCGCTCCTCGATGTGGACCGCATAAATTAGGGGAAAGAACACAATCCACCTACATTACTCTCAGTTTGCGGGGAATACCCGAATCGTAGTTTGTTTCCGAGTTGTTATGAGTACGTAACAGCGACAATTATTGCTATCTCTTACCCGCTATAGCCCACATATTAGGTATGTCTCTCTATTTCGGTTGTCGAGCACATGACGCACGACATCGGGTCCATTTGACATTTACGTGACGTTAGAGAGTGGCCTATCTTCCTATTTAATACATCAATGATAATACTGTAAGAATTTTGCGTTTATCATTCATGCCCAAGTTTTAAGACTCTAAAACCATCGAGATCTTTAGGGCGCAGACTATACATGATTTTAGTGACTTTTAAATCTGTTATTAGGTTCGCCTTCTAATGCAAGTAAGTTAGCAAAAAATGTATGTTAAACTAGAACCCATACACATCAATTCTTGTGAATATTTAAATATTGTAGTAAAATACTTAATGAAATAAATTCAGGAAGTAATGTCTACCCAAAGCATTTATAACACGATATTACTTTCAAACTAAGTAAGATAATTTCATGTTTTTTTTTGTATGAATAGACTGTTTTATTATCTATAATACTATCTGTGATTTTTTTATATATTCATATTTTCGTTACAAAAAATAAATTTTCCCTATGACAGCTAATGGTGGCGCGGCGTGAGCGTGACGCGCATTTATATGGCCAAGGTCAACGGCGATTATCTGACCCTTAAGCCCGTAGGTTCTCGCATCTGTTCCCGCAACTGACTATCTTCTGGCAACTATTTTTTTTTTCGCTTGGCTGTGATAATTTATCTGTTTCAATCATTTTATACTTCTATAATACCTGTATTGTGTAAAATATACAAAATACTTAGTATAAATTGTAACAAATTGTCTAATATTAAACTATGAATCCGTATTTGTAATGAGAAGAAATAATATTAATCATTTATGACATTTATATTTTTCGGTATTTACCAACTTTTTATTTTATTAAACTGACGAGATATTTTTTTTTTATAAAAAATACTAATTGGTAACCAACAAGATTATAATTATCTATATGGATTGACAGTTTTAAAAATAAAGCTACTTTAAATAAAAATGATTTTATAAACTGCTATGAGCACACATTTATGTATTGAAAACTAATAAAATATTAAAATGCTGTAAAAAATCTTGTTTTATTAATTATTTTAAATTCTCAGCGCCATCTTTTAGTGGTAAAACGTGTGCGAAGTCACTGGCATCGCTCGAAGCCACGCTCAGAGCGACACATGTTTATGTCCGTGTTCGCCAACAGATACACGCTCAAGCGACACGCGTCTTACGACAGCGACTGCGGAGAAAACAAATGGAAGAAGTTGTTTACTTGTTTAGACTCTAAACAAGTAAACAACTACTTCCATTTATTTTTCATAGTCAACGCGCGGTGCCTCGTGGCATACTCTAAACTTTAGACTTTAGAGCATGCCACGAGGCACCGCGTCGTGACTTGCGGAGTAGGCTTGTAGTAAAAATATCGATGTATCAATATTTTTTGTTGTATATATCGATATTTTTCGGCGATATCTATTACATCGATATATAATATCAAGTATCGAAAATGTAACAATTTATGCGATATACTTCTAATAGCAACACGGTTGTCCTCACTAACTAATACCGCTAGAATTCAGAGCCGTAAAAAAGGAAACTTATTTTTAACAATGTTTTATTACTTAGTTTAAGATTTTAAATAAGAAATTATGTTTTGAGTTTGGAATTTCTATGAATTAAAAACAAACAATTCAATTTCATAAAGTACATAATTATACTTTTTAAATAATTAGATGCCGATAAAGCGATATATTTTTTACCGATATATGTCAAAGTCGATATCAATATTATTTTTAATATCGATTTGATATTATTGATACTTTTTGGTACTTCTTGCATCCATATTGCGGGGCAATCGATGGGTAGAAACAGGTGACGCGCGCGCGTGTCGCTTGAATGAAGCAAGTTGCACCGCTCAAAGCCGTGAACCATAGATATAAGTTCTATAATATGCCGTGTAAACGGAGCCTGTAACAGACTGCCGATGCCGTAAACGGAGCCTTAACATAGAGGCGGTGTTGCGGTAGGCCACGATACGTTAGCCGGGGATTGTGGAAGTAATAATAGATCCCAAGATTCCGGTGCAAGTGTACGAGGGGAACACTGGGGTGGTTTTTAGTCAGTAAGTGCGTTAATGTGACAGATAACAAATGTCAAACGAGGAAAATATGAGTTAGAATATGTAATGTGCTGTGTAGTGTTTAGGTACAATTAGTTTTTAACAAGGAATCTTATTATAAAACTAACGGTGCTAACCGCTACAAGTCTGACAGACCCGGCGCTACAAGTAGGACATCCATGCGGATTTTCCACCACGTGAACAAAATAAAAAAAAAGGCCACGATACGTTAGTGAAGAATTTGATTTGTAATTTGGCACACAGTGCAACGTTTAAAGAGCGCACTTTGGGATTGCTACGTAAATTAAGCGTTTCATACGATTAAAAACCTTATTTGAACTTATAATAATGTTTTTATTTATATCCTCTCTCGTGTCGGCTTTTTGGCGCGAAATGGGGATTTGCCACTATACGAACTGAATCAGTCGGTCTGAACCAGATGGCGAATCCGGCATAATTGACATCGGCCTGATGTAGGTCAATTGACAGATGAGAGGTCCTCTTCTGACCCAGCCTATTTGGCGCGAAAATGGGTGTGCGCCACGAACGAACTGAATCAGTCGGACTGAATCAGACCGATTGGCGAATCCCGCATAATTGACATCGGCCTCATCGGCCTCATTAAGGCCGCTTGGCGAAAGAGAGGATATGAGCGAATGTGAGCTAGCGTCGCATACGATTGTGAATGTTATCATCATCTGCCCAGCCCTTTCCCAACTATATTGGGGTCAGCTTCCAGTCTAACCGGATGGAGCTGACTACCAGTATTTTACATGGAGCGACTGCCTAACTGATCTCCACAACCCAGTAACTGGGTAATACGATACCCCTTGGTAAGACCGGTTGTCAAGACTTTCGGGCTTCTGACTATCCGTAACGACTGCCAAAGATACATGAATGACAGTCGGGACCAACGGCTTAACGCTATCCACACATTTCTGGGTCAGGGTTATTCGTGTTCCGAGTTGTTCGTTTCGGTGTTCCCGTCAGGGACGTGCCATCCGTCACCCGTGTTCTCACATGTCAGGGAAATCGGTATCAGTGTAATCTGTTTCTTTAGCTGATACGCACACAACACGATGTCCTTATTTAACAATGAAGAATTAGCAATGATCGCAATGGCGCTAGATGAAGAAGAAGCAGATCACCAAGGAGACTATCAGCTGGCAAAACGTATTTGGGTATGTGAGCTGTAGATAAAAATCGGATAGCACTGTCAGAGCGTCCGTGCGTCCAAGCGTACTCCAGGACCCCTCTGCTCCACCGGCCATCGGTCCTTCGACCAACATGGCCAGCCCACTGCCACTTCAGTTTGCTTACTCTGCAAGCTATGTCGGTAACTCCGGTTCTTTTCCGGATAATTTAATTCCTGATTTTATCCTTCAGAGACATAATAGTTCCGGTTAGACATAGGACTCCCCTAAACGGAGGCGGGTTGCCATAAATAAGGGTTGGCGATCGCAGTATGGTGTTAAAATGCATAGAGAACGCTGCTGCCCATTCTCTAGTCCCTTAGTCGCCTTTACGACACCCACGGGAAGAAATAGGATGGTGCTATTCTTTACGTTCGGCACCACACGGAACAAGCGAGTGTAACTACTGGTAACCGCTACTTTTTAAACGGTAGCATAACTCGATGCGATTTTACTGTGTTTTTGTAAAAAGAAACCCGCATTTATTTATTAAATTATCAGCAGTCAAGAAAACTGAATTGCGTGCTCAGTACAAAAATCAACAAATAACATTCCTAATTCCATAAGGGTACTGCCATTGTCAAAATTTAAAATCGTACCCTATAGACTATTGTAGTCTGTGATCGTACTGCAGAAACTTCTTCTTGACAAATGCTACTATACAATAAACGAGTTTTTAAACGATATACCTACAGTATAATTATAATGCTACATGTAAAGTTTTCACATCTGTAATATTTTTTATTTTAATGACTATTTGAATGTTTGTTTTTATTGGTGACATTTTTGTATTTATTTTTTTATTTTAATGACTATTGGAATGTTTGTTTTTATTAGTCACATTTTTTAATTGATTTGTATTTTAATGACTATTGGTACTTATGTTTGTTTTTATTAGTGACATTTTTTATTTATTTTAGCATATTTACTTTGCATGTTACCATATTTGTATGTCTTAAGGCGCGGTGTTACCTCAACATTCACATAAACTGGTGTCTTGGATAATCGAATATGACGTACCGCAATGAAAATATCCGACGCAATTAATACAGTGGACAGAAATGGGTTTATAGAAAAATTTTAACCGAATAGAATAATAAAATATAGTTTGATATTCCCAATAAAAACTAAACTAAACTTTGGCGTCGAATATCTCTCTGTATTTTCTGCGAAAACAATTTTTTTTTAGGATTCTAACTGCATTAGCTTTGTTTTAAAACTTTAACCGGTAAATTATTTAATATAATGTGTATATTCCAAATAACATAAATCAAACTCGTAAAATAAATGCCCATTCGCAGCTTAGTCACATCGTCAACAAAATGTTTATTCAGTTTTCAACCTTATTTGAAGCGGTTGTATGAGTGCAGTTGTAGCGTTTAATATTATTTTATTCCTCAATTCTCACTATTGCACCTACCACTGTTTGTCTTTGCATCGCCCAAAGGTTGACTGGTAGAAAATGCCTATGGCATTAAGTCCGCCTCTGTACATTTGTGTGCTTAAAGTAATAGATAAATGAATAAAATCATAGTCAGTCCGCGCGTTAAGACAAAACATAGCGTGCTATTTTGTATGTATGATCTATTGTATACCTACCTATGTTTCACAAATAAACTTTATAATATATGATTTACTGACACCTTAATTCTCCTGCCTGTATCCCGATTTACCTACTTGTGCTCGGCGCAACACGTTCTGCTTCCATATTTCTCTATTATTTGTTACCCCCTTTTTCCACTTAGTCACTTAGTCCATCCATCGTTTCTTTGGTTTTCCCCATCCATATTCATTACTCAAAACATCCCACATGACATTTTCCTCATTCCTCCGCATTACATGTACACACGGCCATTTACAGAATAAGCTGATCTCGCATTGTATTATCTCCGGATTTCCGTACAATGAGAGGTCAGCATAAACTGGAAATGCTTGATGTGTAGCCATGTGTAAAAAAATAAACAACAATGCACGTCAATCAGTTTGGAAATAAAACAAATAATTTTGAATAAACATTAATTATTAAATTTTATAAAGTATACAGATCAATGTACGTACAAACAAACATGATTGCATGAATCTAAATTAAAATAAATATTTTATAATGACTAGTTGCGTCGCATGACTTTTCTGAAAGTGAAACCGGTGAAGTGAGCCGTCATTCCACCTGCTGATGCTAGGAATTGACACTATTGACAACAGTGTTTCTTTCAGGTACCTACTATTCTGGAGTAGCCTTACTGCCCCCCCCCCCCCCCCGGTCGTTTGGAACAATAGTAATTTCGCGAAATTTGTAGAATGAAAATTATAAGGCCGTCTTTATAAAACGCTCTCGAGTGTTAGTGTCCTTTATTTACTGCCCCCCCCCCCCAATTCTCTTAACCGCCCTCTGGAGAATTTTTCTCACATCCCTAGCACAGGCTTCTCCAAGCAAGCAGTTGCTAGCTCAGCCCTCCCCCTCGAACTGCCCCTCTGCTCCTCCCTCGCCCGTGACTGTTGAAGTGTAGTCCGTTGCGTCCGTGTAATCCGTAAATTCCTCTGCGTTTAGATCTGGAATTGAATAAGATGTAGTAAGTTATACTTAGCGACGGCACAGACATAGTTTTTCTAGTAGTTACAAATACATTCAATGGTGAAATTAGATCTCAGAGGTCACGGTCTCAAGTAGAGTCATAATCTTGGTCAGGCCTTAACTGTGATCATCAATTTTGTATGTCGAGCGTTCTACTGCTACTACCTACCTTGAATTGGATCCTCAGATTGGAAGTCGCACTTGCATTTCTTCAACCCCTCAAGCGCCCTCAGTTCTGAAGGCAGAAGCCACTTCTTTTCTTGTCCAGTCGGTGGGCCTGAAGAATAGAGACTTTTTTTGAAGTTTCGTAGCGTTCGCGTAGTGGGCGCGTAGCATTGGCGTAAACTACGCGTAGAGGTAGCGTAGCCCAGCCCTAGACTGCGCGTAGAAGGCACTTAGCAAACGGACAGGGAATTCGTAAACGGTGCGTAGAGTTTTTACACTTTACACAGACGACGCAAAGAGGGCTCGTAACCGAGCTTACATGGTGCCGGTAAAATTCAAACAGCTGCACGGGTCGATCCATCAGATTAAGCTAATCTTGCCAGGGTTGGTCGGAGGATCGATGCCCATCTTTACATAGTCCTCCGTGCTTCAGAAAGCACGTTAAGCCCGGCTGTCATTCCTGGATCTTCGCCAGTCGTTACGGGTCGTCAGAAGCCCGAAAGTTTTTTTTTTGGGAGGGAAATTATAATATAACTTTTCCCGCTCTGAGCGGAGCGGGAGGGCGTGCCAGACTTTTACTGACTAAAACCCACCCGTGTTCCTTCAAATGCCTGTGTGCCAGGGCCACGATATCCCTTTCGGACAAACTCGCAATCCTGGCAGGCATTGGCCCTTTCGGACCCCGTCAATTGGTGCTGACATCTCTTTGAGGCGCGCGTGGAACACAACGCGCCGTCGACCTGGGCCTGGTCCTTATCGGACGGTGAGCTACCCATCGCTCACCGTCCGCAAGCCCGCGCCTACGGTGGCCGGCAATCGGCCCCGAAAGTCTGACAACGAGTCTTACCAAGGGGTATCGTATTACCCAGTAACTGGGAACCTAGTCCAAAGCGTTGTATCGGCCGAATGTTTGGCCGTTTTATAACTTCCATAGTTTCCTTTTTTGACTTTGAATCCTTACCCGACTTCATATTTTTGACTTTGGCTTATCTCTTACACTGTCGTTTTTTTTTTTTTTTTCGCCGTATTCATTCATAGTTAGCCGTCGTCAAGCAACGGCTGATCATTCGGCCGATACTTCGAATTTATGTTAGTGGGAAAAGGCAGATTGATTGGTTTAAATTGGTTTCAAATGAGACTTAAAAAAAAGAAAAAAAAACATATTATAACGCCTGTAATCCCAAAGGGTTAGGTAGAGGAGTACCTATAGCACACCCACATTTCGCCAGTTATGTTTAAGTTCCATGTAATAGGGGCGAGCCTATTGCCATCAACCGGGCACAAATCCAGACTCCGGGCTGCTATTGAGAAATTACTGATGGATAATCCCAATAACACTTTGCCCGACCTGGGAATCTTGTCTCTCATCTCGACCTTACCGAATACCAGCTTTTTGGAAGACGTGGCGACTGGCACGGCGTGCGTGCTGTGGTCATTCTCACAGTAGCAGCGCCCCTCGCCTGCCAGGCGCGCCGCTTCCTCCTCCACGTGACGCCGCAGTTCTGAAGGCAGCTCCTTAGGACCTGGGCGGAGTTACAAGTCGTTTTACACTATTTTTATACTAGTCCGGTCAAATTAGATAAAAAAATAGGAGTGAAGGTACAAACATTCGCACTCAGCTCAAAATCGGTAGGATTGTTCAAAACACTATCATAAATGAAATCTGAAAAATCCTCATCGATCTGATACCTGGAAAAAAATTTACTCGGGGTCAAAGGTCACAAAAACGGGTTTTCGTGATTTTCAGCAAAACGTTAGGTACCTACTAATAATAACGGTAATAATTTTTACATTAAATTAAAATAAGCCGTAGCAACTAAGAAATGACCAGTCCCTACTGAATGTGTGTGTGTTATATGCAGACGCTAGGACGCTACTCGTCTTCAAGCACACATTCACAGCATGTTTGTTACCACAAGTTAAGATGCTGACAACAGCTAAACGGCGGTCACTGTCAAACTGCACATAAAAGAATGAGAAGCGCGATGCCACGACGCTTGTAATTTATTGCAAAATATTTACTCAAAAATAAGTTGAGTACTTAATCTAAAATAAAAAAACAACCAAGTTTTGCGTACAAATAAGACGTTCATGTTATTATAATTAAATACCAACCGTACGTTGATATAAATTAATACAGATATTTTGGATTGAAACTTAAAGTAAAGGGTTAGTTTACGGTTAATTTGTATCGAGATTTTTTTTTCTAAACGTGTTTTGGTAACAACCAAGTTCTGAGAAATATATTCAAGAATAACATATATTTTTTCCGCTACCACAAACTATAAAGATTTGATTTTTTTTTGTTTAAGACCAGCCTACTTCTATCATTTGCCTCTTGTCAGCGTCTTAAGTACGCGTCGCTTCGTGACAAAAATTACAGTAATAATAATAAAATATTTGTCACATAACTTACATGCTGACGGTTCGGTAGATTCGGTCCGTGGTAGCGCGTCGGTTCGAGCTTGTCTCGAATAGTAGTGATATTTACTTTCTTTCAATGGTAGAATCTTTTCACCGGTAGCTATGTCAACGGCTGAAAAAAAAAACAACGAAATGCTGTTATAAAGGGACTCATTGGTTGGACTGCTGAGTGTGTGGACTTGGGTTCAATCCCCAGGTCAAGCAAAGTGTTATGTAGTAGCCCGGTGTTTGGATTTGTGCCCGTTGATGGCAATAGGCCCGCCTTCTATTCAGGGACCATTTTGGTTACCCATTGAAAGGGTTTTCGATAGGGTTTTTCTAAAATGGTAACCAAAATGGTCCCTGGGTAGAATAGAGATAGAATTGGTCATGCTACGCGTGCTGGGCGGATATCGAAATAACATAATATTATGATTTTTTCATGTCACTGGGTTTCAAATAGGTATAGAACCCATTGTATGGGTTATCATGTAACCCTTTCACTGGGTTCAAGTATAAAACCCATTCAATGGGTTATCATGTAACCCTTTCAATGGCTTTCTAGTATAAAACCCTTTCAATAGGTTTGTATCATGATAAAGGTAACCCATTGAATGGGTTACCCCTTCGAAAGGCTTAACTCTTAACCGGGTTTGTACGGTCCCTACACCTCTATCTTACCATTCGAAGAATACAGGCGTGATGTTATGCTATTTCCATTCGTTCATGCAACATCCGTTCACTCATTCACTCACTATTCATTCGAAGCATCATTATTATTTTGAACGCACTACTTACCAACATTCAGGGAGCCTAAAATGGACGCTTTGGCAGAATCATAATAAGATCTGCGTAAAATTCATAAAACCCGTAATTCATCTGTTTCAAACTGCTATTTGACATTAGACGTCATTAAAGCAATTCTTAATTTGTGGACCATTTTAGGAAACTCCTTAAAAAAAAACTGTCAAACAGATGAATTGCGGGATATGAATTGTATGCAGATCATATTATTATTTGGCTAAAGCGTCCATTTTAGGCCCTCTGTACGTGTTTCACATATCCAGAGTTATTCCATTCGTTCATACAACACCCATTCACTCATTGAATTACCATTCATTGGAAAGATCATTATAATATGATTCTTAGATTAAAGTGTAATATAAGTATCACCATGATATTTAAATGTCTGTATATTTTAGAGCAAATAAAATTATTCTTATTCTTAGGCCCCCCGCGCATTAGGCAGCCTGGCTGCGGGAGCTAGGCAGCCTGGCTGCGGCAGCCAGTGGAACATATGACGGTGTATGGGAGCCCGCGCACTAAGCAGCCACGAACTCCTGGCTGCGGCAGCCAGTAGAACGCGTCCGATTGCACGGCAGTTAATTGGCTGCGCGCAGCCAGAGCGAGTGTAGGCGAATGTATGTGGCTGACTGGCTGCCCGCTGCCGTCAGTCTCCGCGCACATGTCGTAGAAGCCACACGTATTTTGTGTTCTGTATCCTTAAAATATGTATGAAATAAGCCTTTTGAGTGTCTTTCTAGAAAAAGAGGATAAATCCAATGCCTTTTCTTTGTTTTGCGTTTTTACGAGATAGATAAAAAATTATAAGTTCTTCCATATCGCTCGACGATTGGATCACAACTGGCGGTCAATTGGCTGCTATAACTGGCTGCTCAAATATTTTGGCTGCTGCAGCCAGGCTCTAGTGCGCGGGGGGCCTTATTCCACAAGGCGATTGCGTTATTTACTATTTCTTAACAAAAACGGTGAAAGTACTGGTAGTATCTTCCCTCACTCTCATAGTCCGATGGGACGGCAATCCGACATGACCGGAGAGAGATCAGGTGCAGGACCAACGGCTTAACGTGCCTGTTTGTGCACACACTTGTGCACTATAATATCTCCCGCGCCGAAGGCTGGTCTCCGCTGAGATTGGTCGCCATGGCCCAAATTCGGTCTGGACTACACTTACCGGTATCCAAGAAGTACTTGATATCCAGTGCTATTTCCATTTGTTCATTCACAAGGTCTTTGGCGTCGCGCAGTTTTTCCAATGCCTCTGCGCGGTCTTTGCGTGATTTCTTCACAACTGTGTAAATAAATTACTATAAAAATGATTTATTAAGGGTTGGGGAAAAAGTACACAAAACTTTTAAGACGGAGATATATGCCAGTGACCTTGAGTAGTTAGCTTGCGTGTTCTGTACTGAGCTCACGCAACGCGTCGTACTTTCAGCCAGTAATAGGACTCGCCCAAAAAGAGCGCTGGCCCCAATTTGACGCATTATTAATTTATTATACACAAAATAAAAGGTATTTTAATAAAACGCGTATACTAAAAGATCAATAATTAAATTATCTTTAAATTGGTGAAGCTTTCAGAAAAATACGCTTGGTAGATTTTGCGCCATTCTCAGTTTTTTATTCGCGTTAGACATAACTTTACAAATTAATTTCACTATGTAATAAAAACATAATCAAAAATATTCACATATTAAATTATTGAGAAAATGCATGGCTTTAACCATGGAGCCAGTTTTTGTAATAAGAACGTAACTGTGATTGAAATACCGTTCTTTATACAAAACTGAAAACTTAGTTCGGTACTAAGTTGACAGTTTTGTGTTTAGAAACTTTACCATAGCCGGAATAAAGTTCGAAATTCAATAATGGCTCCATATTTTAAACCTGGGTCTGAAGATAAACCTTGTTTTGTAATAAGGGGGAAAGCATTTATTTCAATTAAACCATTGACAGGCACTTTTGAATTGTCAAGAAGTCGGTCAGTTACAAATATGAAGCTAGTTGCCCATTCCAAATAGTAGGTTCCTATGGAGAAGAACGGGCAAGAAACTCCACGGACACTCTTTTAAATTAAAATATTGATACAAAATATTGGTTACATCATTCATATTGAAGTTAAATATCTGAGAACGATGCAATACGTCAGAAGCGTCCGTGATAAAAAGATAACAATTCAAAACTAAAATAATTAAAAATAAGCGGTAGCAGCTAAGAGATGACCAGTGCCTACTGACAGCGCCCGTTCACGAACATGACGCATGGATCAGCACCATTCAGCTCAACCATTTTGAAGGGATCTAAATGATCCAACACACACGGCATCCATGCCACTAAGCCGGACATTAATAAGTTGGTATTGTCATAATGCTATGCCTATGTTGTGTTCTTACCATAGAAATATTCTATTGCTTTAGTTCTTATATTGACTGACACATCTAGTTTGTCATATTGTAAAACGTGTAAACGTGAATTTATTGTCTATTGACAATAAATTGTTTGCTAACTTTGCTTGGACCTTGCTGAAACTATTTTCACTGTTGTATTAATTTGTGGATAACGATGCTGGTTGCGTGATTACTTATGTGTTTTTATAAAATATCTGTACCTAAATATTAAGCATTATTGCGCAATTGTTTGTTATCCTGACGAAATAAAAATAAATAAATATTCTTATATCTATGGTTCTTACCGTCATCCACTAGATCTCTCAGCATGCACCTCATCTCGTACGGCATCGGGAACCTTTCTGAAGGCGTTTTCGTTGGTGACTTCGGGTGAGCTGAGAGATATTAACTATTAATTACATGATAATAATCTTCCTTATTACATAAAAAAGCGGTTACAAATTGTGTGAACTATCACTCCCACGCTTTTCGAGGAATTCTTAATTGGCAACCACTTGCCAAACAAGACAAAAAGGTCTTCTTTGGCAACCGGTTGCATAGAACGAAAGTTATTTCTTTGTTGACAACTAGTTACGGACTAGTCAGGGACTTCCCTGTTGGCCGCTATTGCAACTGCAATAGCGGCCAACAGGGAAGTCCCTGACACTCGTGCTATGCAGTAGCGAAGCTATAATTTTTGTTAGAGGTAAGCCGAAAAAAAAAGTTGTTCTGTTCTCATAAACTCTAGATAACGTCAAAATTCTTTTAGTTTTTCCATTATTTTTCAAAATTTTACGATAGCTATGGTATGGTATTAGTTGTTCAGTGAAAAACATTGGCAGTTTTTGGAATATTTTTAATCTTATATGATGTTTTAAACTGGTATTCAATGTTTGTAATGCGATGTGATACACACAGGTGTAAGAAGACCCCTGCCAGGGCTGCGAGTTTGTCCGAAAGGGATATCGTGCGTGGCCCTGGCCCACAGGCATCTGAAGGAACACGGGTGTGTTTTAGTCAGTAAAATCTGACACACCCTCCCGCTCCGGCCAGAGCGGGAGAAGTTATTTGATAATTTCCCACCCAAAAAAAAAGAAAAAGTTGTAAGAACACTGGTTGTTCCGAAGGGAAGCCAATAGGAATCGGGTTGTATGGAGGCTGCGCCTCTGGTGCTATGTGATAGCCTGTTTCTTAGTCAGTAAGAGTCTGAGAGACCCCTCCGCCCGCCCCAGGACGGAGGACGTCCATGTGGACTTTCGACTACAGAAAACAAAAAAAGTAAAGGTGGTTAGCCTGTGTTACAAGAGCCAGTGCCCTCTCCCAGAGGCTCCATTCCCTATGGATGAGTGAACTTTACACCCTGTAACTCATCATAACTCTACAACATTATAGAATAGAATACTCTTTATTATGTACACCATAAAAGTTACAGATATAAATGTTTAAATTTTACATAGGGTGACACAATGGGCGGTCTTATCGCTAAAAGCGATCTTTTACAGACAACCTTTGGATGGCACCAACCATTATTTGTAGTATATGCGAAACCTGAATAAATTTTGTTCAGAATAAGGAACTGAATCGATTTCAATAATTTTTACACCATGTTATATTTTGTCCCAAAATATTTTAGTGTGATGGAAAATGTTACCACCATTTAATTACTTACAATACAATCGCCGTACGGTTAGGTACCTACTGCCAAATTATTATAAATGAGCGCAAGACGACCCTGGAGGCGCGGAGGCGCCGTTAGCATGTTTTTGTACGGATAACCCGGTAACATAACAACCTTATAACTTTGTGATTTTTCATGATACAGTTTTGAAATTTTGTACATAGATTCTTTACATAAAAATAATAGACACGTGTTTCGGGTTTCGCATAAACCCGAAACACGTGACGTTTACTAATATTGTATAATAGTATGCAACATTAGCAGTGTCAGCAGCAATCAACCTTTGTTGCTGACCGTTCTATGTTAGTGGATTGGGTTTCCGCACTTTAGTCCTTCATGTGGACCCTTGTGCGTGGTTGCTGACCGTTCCCGTGTGTCAAAAACTCATACTAACGCCATGCCTACTACTAGTAATGGCAATTAATGCGATTTCGAATTAATTTAATTAGCGTGTGAACTCTTGAGTCTTAGCGTGTTAATTGCTATTGCTGTGCTATTTGCTAATGACGATAATTAATAATAATGAAGTATGTCAATTTTGTTATTAAACGAATTAAAACTGCGTTCGCGTTTAGTTTACTCGCCGACTCGCTGATAATTAAATATATTTATAGCACACCACGCTACCGCGCTGCACGCGCATGCGCGATTGCGCGACGCTCTGACTATTTAGAAAAGTACATCACTTCGCATTTCACAGAATTTCGCGACTATATTTAATTTGCTAAATGCTAAATGATCACGCTAACAATTAATGCGAATGCTAATTAATCCATCACTACCTACTACACCATCGCACCTGCAATCCCCCGAGGGTTTAGGCAGAAACAATACATCTACATTTTGAAACTCACCTGCCGCGACCTTCCACCTCCAATCATACCTCGATGGTGTCTCCGTAGGTTCCAACTTGATAGGACAGATGCGACATCGACACTTGCCATCCAAGCCTTCGCCGCAGCGAATGCACACGTCTGTAACAAAACATCACGCTTGTATTCGATACGGTAGGCAGAGGTATCATCCGGATAACTCGTGGTTCCCACTTAATTTTCTCATAATTACAATACATCTCAAAAAATATTACTCAAATTATTAAACAACAATATTTTTACAGCATGGAAGAATTTACCGACGGGAAACATTTTGTAATGTAATGCATGCTATGATATAAGCAAAACATGTAGGTATGCTCTATAATGTATTTTAAAACAACTTTATACACCATGTTTTATGCAAATAAATATTATTTCTATCTCCTTAGAAACAGACTTCGACCTCGCCAATGTCTTCTATTCTCGATACCTCAAACCAGTACCGTAACCCATAAATCAGGCCATTTGTACCTAGCCCTCACCAATATTAACATTTTATTAATATGACGAATCCCCAGATGACTTCGCGAGTAATGAACTGAGATTACTGACCAGTGCCTACTCAATACCTCACTCCTTGTGCAGATTGTCATCATAATCATATCAGCCGAAAGACGTCCACTGCTGGACATAGGCCTCCCCCAAAGGGGGGGTTGCCATAATCGCCTCGCTAGGCAGGCGGGTTGGCGATCACAGTATGGTGTTAAAATCAGGGACCGTACAACCCCGGTTAAGGGTTAAGCCTTTCGAAGGGGTAACCCATTCAATGGGTTACCTTTATCATGGTGTAACCCAATGAAAGGGTTTTATAATAGAAACTCATTTAAAGGGTTACATGATAACCCATTGAATGGGTTTTATACTTGCAACCCAGTGAAAGGGTTACATGATAACCCATTGAAATGGGTTCTATACCTACTTAAAACCCAGTGACATGAAAAAATCATAATATTATGTTATTTCGATATCCGCCCAGCACGCGTAGCATGACCAATTCTATCTCTATTTTACCCAGGGACCATTTTGGTTACCATTAATCAAAAATGGTAATCAAAAACCCATACGGTGTGGGTAATTTTGAATGGCTTAAATTAAGCCGTTCAAAAGGGTTACACACACCGTATGGGTTTTTATCGAAAACACTTTCAATGGGTTACCAAAATTTAATTTAAGCCGTTCATAAGGGTATTCGTATGGGTTTTTTTTAACCGCTTAGAAAAACCCTTTCAATGGGTAATCAAAATGGTCCCTGGTTAAAATGCATAGAGAACGCCCATTCTCTAGTAAGTCCCTTAGTCGCCTTTTACGACACCTACGGGAAGAAATAGGACACAGGTACAGATTGTATTTTGGAGTAATGAAATTCAATTTTATCTTGTAATTTATAAATCATTTATTCTAATTCTATCTAATTTTGTCTAGTTTGATATAATTTAACCTAATTTTATGATTTCATGTGTATCAACCGATAACTTGTATACCGTGCCGGGGCGCAATAATAGGACACTCCTAATGACAAAATTAAAAAAAAAAACAACCGACATCCAAAAAAACACTATAAAATGAAAAATAACTTTAATTTCGGAAGTCGGTGTCTTCTGATCTGTATTTTAGTTTTTTGCCAACGACTTCTGAAATTAGAATTATTTTTCACTTTGTAGTGTTTTTTGGAAGTCGGTTATTTTTTTGTAAAATGTTTTTTTATTTTTCACTTTATTTAGTGGGTCTGTTTTTATTTTATCTAAGTTACAATAGCCTAATGTCAACTGCTCATCGCCTTTTACAAAATATTGCTTTTCCCGATGCTGGGACGTTAATTGATGAGGAGTTCTCCGGAGAACTGCCACTCACTATATGCATTATGAGGAGCATAAATTGCTTAGCAACCATATTAAAATACCTAATCGAATCGCAACCCGTTAAATACATGTTGTTCCGGTAGCCATCTGTGGTCTCCATCAGTTCCACTTCACCAAATGGTGCTTGCCGAGAGCAAATGCACGAGTTTCTATAAAAAAATACCCAAATCACTATATATTTGCCTATAAAATTTGAGGATTTCCCTCGATTTCCATGGGATCCACTCACCAGATTCTGATTTGGTGGCAATGTGACCACCTCGAGAGCATACCCTTTTAAAAGAAAAAAAAATTTTCAAAATCGGTTCATAATTAACGGAGAAATCGGTGAACATACAAACAAAAAAAACATACAGCCGAACGTGTATAAATAACCGCCTCATTTTTGTAAGTATCAGAATAGCGATAATCTAGTTTCTTTATAACTCAAAGAAACTAGATTATCGCTATTCTGATTCTTACCTCTCTTAGTCTCTGCGTCCTCGAGGAGCCCGAAGATCGCCTTCCTCGCAGTCTCAAGGCTTTTATTCTGAAGTTCAGTGATGTGGTGTCTTGTGGCTGTCTTCGTGGTGTGAGGCAGCAAGAACTGATGAACCAACTCAGCCACCAATTCGTTTGTAGTCGCAGTATTTCTTAAAAAATAAAAAAATAACATTACCTACTCTTGTTTTCCACGAAGGGAAATGTATTAATATATATCAATTTTTTTTTTTTTACTCTTTATTTATTTAGGGGTTTTTATCTGAAAAGATACGCCAACCCCATCGTGTCTTTTAACATTGTAAAAATAACATTAATACTTATATATAAAACATACAAACACATAACTTATTATAATACTGAACAAAGATGGAAGTCACAGTTTAAGTACTGTAATTAACTACCCAACTTTTTGGCACCTTCTGACGTTGGTTGCGATAAAACTAACTGAATTAACCCCATATCATGTTTGTTTAAGTCAAATTCCCTCAAAAATGACTCCCTCTCGCGCCTGTTCCGGACACAATCCATCAGCAAATGTTGTACGTCCTCAATCTGATTACAAACTCTGCAATTCGGCGAATCAGCTTTTTTCATAAGGAATGCAAACTTCGCTGATGGATAATGTCCAGAGCGAAGTCTTAATATTAATTTAACATAATTCATACCAAGTCGATCAACATCAAACCAAGGCACACGAGACGGCTCGCATATTTCAATTGATTCATTTTATTTTGATTTAACTTATTTTTTTTTAATTCTTTAATTCTAATAATAAATAATATAATTTGAAAGCTACAGTAACAATAAACAATAATTATTCATTCGATTGATTTAAAATTGAAATTATAAAAAGACATAAATTATACAGGGTTATTTTTAAAACGTCAATAACCTCTTAAGGGGTCATTGTACTCATCATTATGAACAACTTTTACTATGGGACCAAAACTGAAAACGCGAAAAAAAAACCAGTTGTTCCCTACATTTATGTTCGAATAATTCGTAAAATTTAGGGAACAGCTGATTTTTTGCGTGATTTCAGGTTTGGTGTTTGGTTTGGCAAAAATTTTGTAAAGAACATTTTCGAAATATCTTATATAAAAACAGGTAACTGGAAATCTCTGTTTCTATGGAAAATTTAAAATCGGTCTAATTTGGCTGTACCACAATTTTTCTAAAATGTTATTTTTTGTTATTTTTTAGACCTTTGTATCCTGCGTATGCGTATGAAGTTTAATTAAAATCGGTTCAGTCATTTCGAAAAACAAGGGCTTGAAAGTTTGTATGAAATGCTGTAAGATGTAAACGCTCTTAAATATGTTAATATTATTACACGTCTTTATGTCTTCCGGTAAATCATTGAACATTTGTGCTCCCTCCACTAATGCTGTTTTTTGCCGTAATTATTAGTTGGAATTTGTTTTTACTTCTTGTATTGTTTTCTTTATGCAGTTGTATGTATGATTGTACAGAATTCGTGGTGATTTTCTTTATATGAATGCAGGTGCGTACAACTCCACCAAGCTAAGTTTGGACCTCGCTGGAATGCGTTGTATGTTTTAATGTACAGTCGACTACAAAGAGATGTATATCCCCTAAAGTTACAAATACATGTACCCATTGAAAGAAATGTACATACTTCGGTACAAATAATTATATACATAATACATGACGATTATAGTATGTGTTCACTCTTTGTGACAAATTTATGTACGAGTATACAGCAAGATTGACATTGTAATTATGTGTACACATTACAGTGTCAATCTTGCTGTGTACATACATTTTGGAACATTTAATTGAAATATAAATCTGTCATACATCATGTCTACAAGTATTTGAAACAAACAATTACTACATCATCAAAGGATATATATTTTTGTAACTTTTAAATGTATACATCTCTTTGTAGTCGACTGTACCTATGTATAATCTAACGTTAAAAACAATAAATGCAAAGTAAAATCTAACAAACAGTTGACTTTTTTAAATTCATAGCGAATCCTTTTTTGCAGACCGTACCTAAGCGTCAGTGTGACGTAATCGACGCGAGGTGCAAACAGTACTATTTAATCTGTGGTGCAAACTTAGCTTGGTCGAGTTGTAAAGTTGTGTGAGGTTTCTAAGTAGTTTAGTATTTTTCGTATATTTTCTTTGTTGGTTAAAGGCAGTGGTAGTGAAATAGTACTTTAATAATTTTGTTCTGTATTCTTTGTAGTGGATTTAGATTAGATTTAGCGGCTGATCCCCACACTTCGATTAGGTATTCAAGGTTTGATTTTACTAACAGTTTTAACCAATGACGTATTATAAATAGACGCGTCATACACTAACATTAGTGCACTCAAAAACAGCGTAAGCCATGAATGTAGCTACATACTTGCGTACAATCATACCGTGCGCGAAGAAAAGGAAAGACCTATACCGATATCTTTTGTTAGAAAGAGATGAACATACATATTTAGTTACGTCACTAGCTGCTGCATGTTCATTGGCGCGTACGTAATAATAATAATTATTATTGTAAATGTCAGGCAATTGCCTGGCATTTACTTACCCATTAACGCAGGTAACGCATCTAAAGGTAATACATCATTCGTTTTAACTATAAGTACTTACAATTCAGGGTCCTCGATAAACGTTTCGGTGTATTTGACAGCTTGGGCCTCCGCCCTGGTTCTGGCATCGTCTTCAGCGGCCAACTCCACTCCTTCCTCTATGATTTCTTGCAAATAGGCCTCCACAGTCTCTTGTGTTACGCCGAGTACCTAATCATTAGAAATTGTGTGGATTGTAGAGGATTAACTAATGTAGAGGGACTGTTGGGTTTTGCTTTGGCTTCCACTATAAATCCCGCCAAAAACTGCCAACGGCTCACCTCGGCGCCAATCAACGCGCGCGAGTCGACAAGTTCCCGATGCGCCCGCGCCCGCGCGCGTGGCGCCAATGTCAGTTGCACAACCGAACGAGCGGAGACTGCAACGCCATCATTGCATGCGCTCAAAATTAACTAAAGCTAACAAAACCTGAGTGCCTGAACCATATAACTTTCCATTAGCACGGCCTAAACCTTTTGAAACCCGTAAAAACTATCAGCCCGTCCCGGGACGAACCGGAGCAGCTTCAACATCCTGGGCGCAGGTAAGTGAGGCCACATTTCAAATCTATTCAAATTCAATACAGGGACTATATATATATTTAAAAAAACCAAACGCTGTAAGTAATACTTTTTTTATGGTTTTACTATTTGATCATCATCATCATCATTTCAGGAGAAAGACGTCCACTGCTGGACATAGGCCTCCCCCAAAAGGAGGGGCGGGTTGCTATAATCACCACGCTTGGCAGACGGGTTGGCGATCGAAGTACGGTGTTTTATTGCATAGAGAACGCTGCTGCCCATTCTCTAGTAAGTCCCTTAGTCGCCTTTTACGACACCCACGGGAAGAAATAGGATAGTGCTATTCTTTATGGCACCATACGGAACTATTTGTAAACTACCATTTGATGTTTATACAAAAAAAAACGTTTATTTTTAGGGTTCCGTACCTCAAAAGGAAAAAACTGAACCCTTATAGGATCACTCGTGTGTCTGTATGTCCGTCTGTCACAGCCGATTTGCTCCGAAACTACTAGACCGAATAACTTGAAATTTGGCACATATATTTAATTTCTGTGACCCAAACGTGCAACGTAATTATTATTTTTTTTTAGTAAGAGGGTACCTTTTGGGGGCAAATAAGAAATTAAAGGTTTTGCAAACTGTGACATATCAAATGAAAGGGCTTGTTGTGAGGGTCTCAGGATTTTTTTTATAATTATAAAATATATAGTTTCAAAGTTATAAGAAAATAGATGAAAATTTTCAATTTCCGGGGGGAACGTGGTCAATTTTTTATTCTATTTTCTTATCTCCGTAACTACTGACCCTAAAATTTTGAAATAACAGAAAATAATTCTTTACGTAAATTACAGGAAAACAGGAAAAGTGTAAGAAGTCTATCCTATTAAAATAAATTGATAAATCTCTCAATATTGTGCGTACAAACTTACATTTGCAGTTGGATTGTATGAGGAGAACATGCTTTTCAACTACCTAATGTTTTTTTTTTTTTTTTCTCTCTTTATTTATTTAGGGGTTTTTATCTGAAAAGATACGCCAACCCCATCGTGCCTTTTAACATTGTAAAAATAACATTAATACTTATATATAAAACATACAAACACATAACTTATTATAATACTGAACAAAGATGGAAGTCATAGTTTAAGTACTGTAATTAAACTACCCAACTTTTTGGCACCTTCTGACGTTGGTTGCGATAAAACTGACTGAATTAACCCCATATCATGTTTGTTTAAGTCAAATTCCCTCAAAAATGACTCCCTCTCGCGCCTGTTCCGGACACAATCCATCAGCAAATGTTGTACGTCCTCAATCTGATTACAAACTCTGCAATTCGGCGAATCAGCTTTTTCATAAGGAATGCAAACTTCGCTGAAACTACCTAATGCTAAGTTTGTTCTTGTTCTTGGGATAAATTCATCCCAACTACGGTACCCTACATTGTGCGTGGTCCTTGGCCGGTTTTTAAATACCATGTAAGTATATTGTGAGTTGCTGTTCACGTAACTAGGCAAGGTTTTGGGGTAGTGCGGGTAAGTTCTCGCATAGTACATATATGCAGCAAAAAAATGGTCACTTTTAATGTTTGTTATTATTCTTTGGTTATTGTCAATTCAAGGTCGCCCAGCGCGCTATGGAGCGGGCTATGCTTGGAGTCTCTTTGAAGGATAAAACCAGGAATGAAATTATCCGGAAAAGAACCGGAGTTACCGACATAGCTTGCAGAGTAAGCAAACTGTAGTGGCAGTGGGCTGGCCATGTTTGTCGAAGGGCCGATGGCCGATGGAGCAAACGAGTCCTGGAGTGGAGACCGCGTATCGGCAAGCGTAGTGTGGGACGCCCCCCAGCTAGATAGACCGACGACCTTAAGAAGATGGCTGGGTCCCACTGGATGCGGAAGGCGGAGGACAGGGTGTTGTGGCGCAGCCTGGGAGAGGCCTATGTCCAGCAGTGGACTGCCATAGGCTGAGTTGATTATTGCCATCATTTATTTTAAACATCTCTGTTTAGAGGAATTCGTGAAGTTTATTAGGTGTTATAAATAAAATATATACATATTTTTAGTTATTGTGGCCTTTCAAAAAACAATGTTAACGAGAACTAAAGGTCAACAAGCTTCATTAGTAGCTGCCGCAAAAATACACTCCTAAAATAAACTTAATTTAAAATAGTAACAACAATTCGTATCAAAAACTCAACAATTATTTTAGTGCACGCAAGTGTAATCAGGAGCGAACGGAACGCGGGTCGAGGTGCGGGAGGCGAGTGTCGACTGACGCACCAATCGCGTGCTCGGAACGGTGCTCCCTCATTCCCCGCATCCCGCTTGACCACCAAAGAGACCTAAAAAATAACTTCTGCGCATCTAACTACTCTTGCCAACTTACGTGCCGAGGACTGTACCTGTTTGAACATCTCATCGTGCTCTCTTCGGCGATGTTCTTCTCTCTGTCTCCTGCCAGCCTCAGCGGCCTCACGCATCGTCTTTTCACGCACTGTTGACCAACAAAACAACAATAACTATCAATTTGCATTGCTGCCGAAAATAAAAAGACATTTTGAACTTTATTTCCATTAATTAACGTACAAATTACAAGGGCGACCAAAAACTGGTAGCGCATATTCTGAAGAATTCTCGACGTCGTCGATGGACTTGTTGAAATTTGCTAAATTGATGCAACTTTTCCCTTGGTTTCCGATGCAATGTAAATTAAACATGAGATAGGGTTACCATGTCTAATTTTGAAAAGTAATTTTGCTTTTTAGGGTTCCGTACCTCAAAAGGAAAAATGTAACCCTTATAGGATTACTCATGTGTCTGTCTGTCCGTCTGTCACAGCACTCACAGCCAATTTGCATCGAATCTACTGGACCGATTAAAATAAATACTTTCAAAATTATTTAGAAACCCCCCCTCAGTCCCAATTCTCAATTCTTTATTGCGTACCATAATGTATATAGTTGGTAGGGAAATAATTATATTAGACACAATTATGGACCATGTCGGGCACAGCATAGATCAAGTAGGAGAGAGGAGGAAGAACCTTGGGTGTTTAATGTGATACATTTTATTATTGGTTAAGTAGTTAGTAAGTTAAACTGTTTTATTAATACAGAATTGAATTTAAGAATTATAATTATTGTTTTATAAATTATATACAATTATTTATTTATTAACATTTTAAAACCTTTATTTTTAAATTGTTCATTATTGTTTTATTTATTTTTTATTATTTTTATTTAGTACTAAATTAATATTTATTATCCCTAGGGTGTTATTTATTGGACGCTCCATATTTATTTGAAAGAATAACGGTCACGGTCCTTAGGAAATTTACCCAGGCCCGACACAAAAGGAACGTATCTCAGTTATTTTGTTATATTAAATATAACAGAAATAAATTAACACTATTCTGAATATCAGTGGCTAACACCTTTATATTGCGTATAAGCTTCTAGCTCCGTTAGAGCTAAAATATTCTTGGTGGATCACAATATACGGGCGTCTTATTTAGTGCCTTTACTTTAAGTTGTATTATTATAATCTTCTAATCTTAATTTTCAATACCAGCTGCGGCTTAGGTAACCCAGTAACAGTAACAAATCATGCTATCTCACTCTTTCATTAGACGCTCATGTCAATCCACCACATCGCCTCACTTGGACTCCATTCCTGACCTCATAGTCTCAGTGGCAGACACGACGGGTGCGATCGACTCGATTTACAGAACACGTACAATCTGTATTGACGGATTGTTCACGGGAAGTTCCGGTGATGGAAGACCATCGCATCACCGGCTGACGTACGTGAACTGATAACGAGAAGAACGGCGCCATACGTGCCTGTGACTCCTTTCCCTGCAACGCGAACAAAGTCCGCATGCACCATTTACAACCTCATAGGTTGAACTGCGAGATGCCATTAAAAAAAAAAAATATCGCTCTATCTGTCGCGATCTGTGCGTTTTTTTTCGAGATTCAATAGAACTAGAATAGAACATATTGCGACGATTTTTGGCTTTCTTATTACCGGACAAATATTGGTTTTATTTTTGTTTCACAAACGGCACTGAAATAGAGTTAATATTGATAAGCTCAAACTCGGTGTATTTAGCACCTAGCTACCGAAATATTCGACTATCTATCCAGCTTCTTAATAATACCCTAATCTCTAATCTGCAATCGATTGCAGAGATTGAGATGAATTGCGGGATATGAATTGCACGCAGTTTCATATTATGATTCTGCCAAAGCGTCCATTTTAGGCCCCCTGAACATAAATATAAGGCAATATTTTGGTGTTAGCCATTGATTTCGAATATAAAAAATATATATTTTAGCTATATTTAAAATAACAAAAAAACTGAGATATGTCTCGTTCGTGTCGGGTCTGGGTCACAGATGACCGTTCTTCTTTATTTGTCTTATTATTAGTAGGTGGGCGGGCGTATCTTTATTTATTTTATTTTATTTTATTTAAACTTCTCGCACACAATAAGGTACAAAGGCGGACTTAATGCCTTAGGCATTTAGTGAGTATTTGTAGTTAGAAATAAATAGTTATGAAATTAGGTACCTATAATTTATCATTATCATTCCCAAACTACTGTGCCTAAAATTTTGAAAAATGACAATGATAATGTCTTCTTTACTTATAGAATACAGAACTATTATGAAGTCTATAGTCTTAAAAATAACATGGTAAATCTCTCAATATTGTGCGTACAATTTGCAGTTGGAATGAATTGCATTTTGTAGCAGCTCGAAGTCTGAATTTGTGCTGGGTTGATGGCAATAAGCTCGCCCCCTATTACATGGGCGTCTATTACGCCTCCGCTTAATACTGGTACAGTCTCCGAGTCTTAAGCTGAGCTTTGCATTTGTGTGTGTATTTATTTCGATTGAATTACACAATATATGTATGTTCCAAGTGTATATTTTGAAAGGACAATGATATAAAGTCGAGATATTAGTAATTTAAAATTTCTATAGAAAACTTATTTTTCTCATAACTCTTGTTTAAATCAGTGTCCATTCAAAATATATATTTGGGATCAATGCTCAATTTGAAATAAGATTAGACATTTAAATAAACTTGTTTACAGTCCGTTCAACTAATTTCGAGTTCTATTCCTTAGGCATAAGGATGGCATTAAAAGCAAAAACGTAGTTACAATACCAACTGTTTATTACAGCTGTCATTGGTCATGTCACCAACGCAATAGAAGTCAAAATCGTGTTGAACGGACTGTAAAGAAGGTTTATTTAAATGTCTAATCTTATTTCAAACAGTATAGATCCAATCGGAATAAAGACACACTACCATAAGAATAATGTTTGATTAAAAAAATATTTTGGTATTACAGTAGTACCCAACTGATATGGCTTACCGATGTACCTGCGCAGAAGGTGAATTTTAAAAGTGCGGGAAATGCTATTGACCAATCGGCACGCTCCACGCACCGCGGTTTTTTTTCCTGTACCGCTATTGGTCGGCAGCTGCCGCCATGTTAGCGCGCGCCGCGTGGCATGTTTGTCAGCCGCCATACTTCTGATTGAGAGCACGCTAACAGCTCCAGTGTATTATGAAACTCGCAACCCCGGCAGGTATAATAGTGACCTAAGGTTGATTGTAAGTTTTAAGCATTCTTTCGTTAATCTTCGGGGCCATACTTTCTTTTCTGTGCGAACGAAGATTCACGACGCGCCTTGTCAATTGGGTACCACTGTACGTTTGTATGAACTACACATCCATCGCCTAATAGGTATTGGAGGGAAATCTTGGCGGGAAAGTGAAGCGTCATGTTCAGCAGTTTGTTTAATTTTCCAAAATTTGTGTTTAGCCGAATATTAATGTGTAATAATGGTGGATTATTAACCATTAAGTGTTTGTGAACGTGCATTAGTGTAGGCGAATGAAACAAAACAGTGCAACTTCGCTTCAAGTTCTCTCAAGAAGTCCGCGTGAGGTCTCAGTAAAGTGCCACATCTTTACTGAAACTCAAGGGGAGTGGGCGGGGATATCATCATCATGCATTTATAATTCATATCATCAATACTATACAAGAACTAAAACGTGACATTGGCTAAATGCACAAACCGTGCGAAGCCAGAACGAAAAAAATAAAATATAGGTATGGGAGGAGCCACCTCTTAATAGGTATGGGAGGACAGGTAGGCCTGTCAAGAAGTACTGATGTCATGACTTACATGCTATCAGAAGGAAGGCGTGCTGTCTCCTCTCCTCCTTCAGTCTACGCAGCTCTTTCTCCAAGAAGTCCAATGCGGCCGCCACGGCGCCGCCACACAGCTCGTCCACAAGAGCCGAGATCGTGTCCTCCTGCACTTATTGTTATTTAATTCAGTTCAATAACATCACAGATCATAATTATAATCGTTTTGAAAAGTTTTTCATGTGTAACATCTCTCCTTCTGTGGGAGATTTCGTGAGAAGGCACGGAAGTGTATAACAGGAAGTGACAGCTTGAGCATGGAATAATAGTAAGTACTTTTAATAGCATGGAATTAGTAAGTACTTTATAATAGCATGGAATTAGTGTACTCATGGAATTAGTAAGTACTATATAGATTGTAAGTATGGGTAAGTATGGTAAGGTCGAATTTCGACCAGTAGGTGAATAATATTCGAATAAATATTTCAGTATTTAGCTTTTCAATGTTGTGGTTAATTTCAGAGCTGCAAAGGGTAAAAACGGGAACCCTATTACTAAGGCTCCGCTGTCCGTCCGTCTGTCACCAGGCTGTATCTCATGAACCGTAATAGTTAGACAGTTAAAATTTTTTCAGATGATGTATTTCTGTTGCCGCTATAACAACAAATACTACAAAACAGAATAAAATAAATATTTAAGGGGGATCCCATACAACAAACGTGATTTTTTTGCCGTTATTATAGATAATGGTACGGAACCCTTCGTGCGCGAGTCCGACTCGCACTTGGCCGGCTTTTTTTTAATTGCATACAGTTGTTTATCTATAACTTTCTAACCATGGTTTAGGATAGTACAGACTGGTGCAATATCGCGGGCGCGACGCGACTCTAATAGCACGATTTCTTTGTCGGTACCTGTCGCGCCCGCGATATCGCCCCAGTCTGTACGAGTCTTTATGCTAAATGCAAGTTCTTCCATAGTTTTAACAGCTCTATATTACATCTCATAAGTATAACCGCGTGTTCGTTTTATCGATGATACACGATGATTGCCGAACCAAAGACTTTTCTTGGGAGATCTGTATTTTGTAGGGACCATTTTGTTACCTTTTGAAAGGGTTTTCAATAGGGTTTTTCTAAGCGGTTAAACAAAACCCATACGATAAGGGTAACCCTTATGAACGGCTTAAATTAAATTTTGGTAACCCATTGAAAGGTTTTCGATAGAAACCCATACGGTGTGGGTAACCCTTTTGAACGGCTTAATTTAAGCCCTTCAAAATTACCCACGCCGTATGGGTTTTTGATTAATTGCTTAGAAAAACCCTATCGAAAAGCCTTTCCATTGAAAGGGTTTGCGATAGGGTTTTTCTAAAATGGTAACCAAAATGGTCTCTGGGTAGAATAGAGACAGAATTGGTCCTGCTACGCGTGCTGGGCGGATATCGAAATAACATAATATTATGATTTTTTCATGTTACTGGGTTTCAAGTAGGTATAGAACCCATTACAATGGGTTATCATGTAACCCTTTCACTGGGTTTCAAGTATAAAACCCATTCAATGGGTTATCATGTAACCCTTTCAATGGGTTACCCCTTCGAAAGACCTTTAACCCTTAACCGGGGTTGTACGGTCGCTATTATTTTATACTTAAATTAACACAAAATGTTTGTGTTATAAATGATAAAATAATAATGTATAAACTGAATCATTTGGTACCTTCATTTCAGTCTCAGTTCTCCTCGCATTGAATTCCCGAGCCTTCGACTCTTCATTTGCAATTCTGACTTTGTCCTCTCTTTGCAGACCATGCGTTGTCTTCAACTCCTCAGTCAATTCCGCAGCCCGAGTGCGTCCTTCATACATCTATAAAATTATGAAAATATTAGTAGGTATAGCTCTTTGTGAAGGAGCTCAAACTCAAACTAAAACACATACGTGAAGATAAGATAACATAAGCATTAACTTTCCTTTCAACTGTGAGTATTTTTATGTACCTATATATGTTTCTGTATTTTTTTAAGTATATTGTATTTGTACGTCTTTACGTGTACGTACGCGTGTGTATATTATATACAGCGTGTTACGGAAAGGGTATAGCCATACAAACGGGGTGAAGAGAGAATCTGAGTTCAGAAGCTCTGTACAGAATTTCAGCTCAAAAGTAATAACTTTGAAAATGCTTAATATTTTGTTTATTCCATAGATATTTTAAATTTAAATCATAACAAACGTGTCACCGCACTACGAGGGTCAATAGTACACACGTACACACACTTGCGCACAGCTCTGTAACACACACAGCTCTGCGCCGCACGCCACGCGGCGCGGGCGGCGGGATCAAACGAACTCAGTAGGTACCTATCTCTTCGGAAAGTCTGTGCGCCTGGTACACGCATACCGCAGTTCTGACCGCTTTTTGTGTAGGTATGAAATATAAAGGCTTCTATATACCGGGGCGACTTGTCGCGCGACGCGACGCGACACAAAGGCACCGCTCGTCTCGCGACACGCGGGGCCTTTGTGCCGTGTCGCGTCGCGCGACAAGTCGCGCTGGTATGTAGAAGCCTTAAATTAAACTTTGTCGTGGTAGGTACAGTAACGTAGACGATTTTATTAAATTAAATTACACCTAAATCACCATCATGCAATCACTGAAGAAATTAATACGTTTTTCGTAAAAACGGCGGCTTTCCCTTGGTCTGCGAATCGTAAGAAAGTGACGTGCCCGCCGCTGCGCACCGCATGTGGCGCGGCCACCTACGATTTTAAGGAAAACGTAATAATTACGTAAAAATTAAGAAGAATACGTTTGATAAACAAGGTTCACAGCGCCGAGCACTAATCTAGCTCGCCTTGTGCTAGTGCGTGAAGTACGTTCAAAATATTCTAGCACAGCGTTTTCAAATCCCTCCTGCTTGGCTGACCTTCCGATGCAGGCTCATGGAATGAACCCCAGGATAGAGTACAGACGTTGTACCATCCGGCTGAAACATGCCCTCGGCAGCGGCCGCCCAGCAACTGTTCTTCCGTCGATGAATCGCTGACGATACAGCTCTCGGGCAGCTCGCAGATTACCATCCGATCCTCCAACACACATGACACAACATCACCTCATAGTATTCGCACAACGATCACTGAAATATCTGTTATACAACTTCGCACCGATACGGACAGAGAGCGACTAAAAACACACGCAAAAAGTCTGTTATCCTAGCCTAGTGTCCTAGTACTAGGGTAACTGTCCTAATTATTGCTTTCGTAATTTTTTTCTTTAAAATTAAGTAAATTTACCGACTTTACGACGCCAAACACTTCATATGAAGCATCTTTCATGCATTACACGAAATTGATAAATCCATTTGAAAATTAATTAGTTTATTTTGAGATGAATATGTTAAGTCTTAGTTGCTAAAATTTGCTTAGGTACTTGGACATTGGGGATAATCAGGAAATAAACAAAAAATTTGAGCATAAAACATAAGCACTTTGTTTAGGCCGGATATCAAAACAAAAAAATAATTTATAAAAAATCAGAAAAATAAGCGAAGTGCCGAGAATTGCCTCATTGACCCTAAACATCAATGTGTGGGTAACCTTTGTTATCCTACATGATTGTAAAAGTACAGAAATTCGGGTTGCGTATTATTAATGTGCAATAACTTCCGTTACTCATGAAGTCCTAGTACTTTAAATAACTTCTCTTGCATATTTGAGACATTCGCTGATTACGGAAAATTTTATCATCGACGAACGGACATCGGGACAACTGTAAACAAACTAAACAAAGTGACGTGTTTGGATTCATTTCTTTTTTATGTTATTTTATTTACACCGCTAGTAAATTTTCATTGAATAAGTAGGTAATCAATGAACATTACTAAAACAAAATTAAGTACTGAACCCTCTGGCATTATTTGTACCAGGACAAACATAAGTTACGTAAGAAAGTTTTCTAGGGTTCATTTTCAAATAAATGAAACCTTTTTATTTGTATTGAGTACTTTTGTAGTTTCCTATTATTTATTGCAATTCGCAGTTTTGTAAGCCATTTAGTTACAGTGTCCAAAACATAAAAACTGAACTTGGATAACTGTTGAGTGTAGTCATTTAATTCATAGAAAAATTGGGCTATAGCGTTTTAGTAGTAGTGCCTATTATCTGATATTTAAAGTATGATTTGATGATACTCCTACTGTACTATTAGTTACATACTCGGCGGTACGTTTTTTTACTAAAAAACAAAAACAATTTCCTAAGTTACAATAAGGTTTTTGTAGTACAACTTAACCCATTTGTGTTCAAGTGTTTGATATTTTGTGGAATAAAACTACTGCAAATAGTATCAGGAGACACAAATCCTTTACAGACTTGTTTCTTTGTGTGTAGTTTATTGACACCGATCAGCTGTCTTGGTCTAGTGATGTGTAGAATTCAGTTGGAAAAATTTGATTTAAATTAGTTAAACGTTTCTAACTTTATAATTATGTAGGTATAGGTATACAAAAAATGTTGCCATGTATTTTGTTATCACCAAAAGAATCCGTGCCTTTGATATGTATATACCCTTTCCGTAACACGCTGTATATATTAGTAGATTATTAACCAAGGGGATAAAGCAGTGTCTTCTGTCGCGGATGACGATTTAAATCGCGAGCGTAACGTAGGACTCGAGGTTTACTCCCGAGCGTAGCGAGGGTGTTAAAAACTTAAATCACGAGCGAAGCGAGGGATTTAAGACGAGTCCTGAATGTAGCGAGGGATTTAAGTTCACCCAAGACTAAGACAGCTTTATCACCGAGGAAAATACTCTACTTTTCGTACCATTTGCGAAAAAATTAACACAATAATAATATGAGATATAAACTTAACGTTTATGTATTTGAAGAAAACAAAAACGCGGCAAATTCCTAGACTAATATTTTTTTGTCGGAAAAGCAAAGGCATCAAGCTTATACGGCCTCGTCGGTTTTCGTAATTTTATTTAATAATCATAACTGCATAATAAATGCGTATTCCTTTTTCAAAAAGATGTATAATGCTTTATATACAAACTCAATAGTGTAAACACAGATGTAGTTCAATATAAATTTCGGTAAGTATTCCAAATTTAAATCACATTCTCCCCCTAGAGGATGAATGAAATTCTGTACAATTTTCTTTCCCTGTTTTTAACAGATTAAAAATGACTATTGTTATGTTCGCATTTTGTGGCATAGAATGTCACTTTTTTGAGCAAGTGGTACGAAAATATATATATAGGTAGTTATGGTATAAGTACAGGTATATTTAACATTTTAGTTTAAGACTCCGCATATTCATATTTTTCTCTTCTTGTTCTCACACACTATTGTCTACATTTCTTTTTCATTTCTCCTTTCGCAGGTCTGCTGGAAGAAATTTCTTAAGAAATAAGCAGTATCTTTGTACTTAAATTTTAATTATGTCATATCGCTTTGTATTTTACTGTGTGTAAATAAATAATAAAATAAATAAGATTAATTTTATTTGTATAAACATGGTATATACATACAACAGCATGCAAGATGATAATAAATTACAATAAAGTCCAATCATTTTTAGCCTTATAATATATTGGCGTACAAATATTTTAGTCACATTAATTATAAAAAGAAATTAACCAAACTGCTATGTCAAACTTACATCTATACATATTATAATAAAATTAATGTTGAAGCGAAAACTTTGTACCCCTTTTTATATACAGGGTGTTAAAGAAATTGCGTGCCATAGCTTAGGGGTAGGTTCAGTATCGATAAAGGAACCCAGGAAAAAAAATATAAACAAAAAATAAAATTAAACATATATTTTTTTAATAAAAATAAGTCTCTTCGTACTTTAACGGGCTTAGAACCGTCAAATAAAATCATTTTAATTCTAAACGATTGCTTTAAGTTAGTACGTACTAAATTAGGTTGATCTTACAATATATTTTTTTGTTTTAATTTTTTTTTCCTGGGTTAATTTTTCGATACTGAACCTACCTCTAAGCTGGCACGCAGTTTATTTAACACCCTGTATAATCACGCGGACGGAGGAGTATGAAATTTGGGCCAATTAAAGTTTATAATTAAATAAATAAATAATTTCTATAGAATGCAGGTATTACAATAATGGTGTTAGTTTTAGATATATTTCCAGTACATTCTGCCTGTTGGCATACAAAAATTTGTTAACTTACAGGAGATAATTGATCAGCTGAGTAATCGAAAATAAAAAACAACCAAGTTCTGCATACAAATAAGACGTTCTTGTTATTAATTAAATACCAACCGTTCGTTGATATTTAATACAGATATTTTGTTTGAAACTTAAACTTAGGCGGGTTAGTTTAACGTTCATTTGTATCGAGATTTCTTTTTCTAAACGTGTTTTGGTAACTACCATGTTCTGAGAAATATGTTCATGAATAACATATATTTTTTCCGCTACCACAAACTATAGGTATAGATTTGGCAATTTTTAAAAGACAAGCCTACTTTTATCATTTGCCTCTTGTCAGCGCCTTAAGGCGACGATAACCAACTTTTGATGATTTTATACTGAAGATCACGTCTAAACGAGTAGTGTTAATGATTTGAAAAAAATATATGTTAAATTAGAGCATTTTTTCAATAATTTAATGTGTATTTTTTAGATTATGTTTATATTACATAGTGAAATTAATTTGTAAAGTTATGTCTAACGCGGATAAAAAACTGAGAATGGCGCAAAATCTACCAAGCATATTTTTCTGAAACCTTCACCAATTTAAAGATAATTTAATTATTGATCTTTTAGTTTACGCGTTTTATTAAAATACCTTTTGGTTTGTGTATAATAAATTAATAATGCGTCAAATTGGGGACAGCGCTCCTTGATGGGCGTGTCTTATTACTGGCTGAACGTACAACGCGTTGTGTGAGCTCAGTACAGAACACGCAAGCTAACCACTCAAGGTCACTGGCACATATCTCCGTCTTAAGCGCCTACTGTAAGGCTCGCACGTTTTTTATTTAAAGTTATTCTTACCAGATTCTGTACGGCACGACCTCTAATGATTCTCTGCAGCACCAAAGCCGCTTGGTGGGCAATTTCATCGGCTTCATCCAGCGCATCCACCTCAGGAGTGACAGGTCTAGCAACTACCGGCGCTTGGCGAGCTTTCAGCACGTGGAGAGGACCTGCTGTCATTTTAGCCGCGCCTAGTCGAGCCTCTGAAAGGTTAGGAGTTTCGTTAGTTCATATTCCTTTGGTTTATGCCACCCTTACCCAGCTAGCAAAATACCCTTACAAACAAAAGCTTGTAAGAACTATGGTTTCATACAAGGGTTACAAGTGTTCTGATTAAGCCAGAAACCCTAAATACCCTTACAAACAAAAGCCTGTAAGAGCTATGGTTTCATATAAGGATTATTTGTGTTCTGATTAAGCCAGAAACTCTAATAGTGCTATTTTATGAGTCTATTTAAGTTTTAAGAGCATTCATATTTGTAACATATCCATATAGACGTATATAAGAAAACGTTTTATAATATTAATAAGAGCAGTGGCATTATAAGCGCCTTTTACAAGTTTAATTGTCTTTAATTCTTAACTAATACTTATAAATACACGTTATAAGTACATTCAATCTTAGAAGTGACTTTACTAAGTGTTTCATTGGACTTCTATAAAACTATTATTTTAAAAGTGTGATTTATCTCACCTAAGACATATTAGCACTATAAAAGTCCTACAAGTGTCTTAAACAATTCTCTTTTAAGGGTTTTTTTTTTGTTATGTCTGACTCCAGAAATTGTCTCTAGTTTTATATAAACCTTACACAAGAGTACTGGACTTATATTGTTCTGATAAAGCACTTATGAGTTGTGGTTGGTCGTAATGGCGACATTTTTATATTATTTCACAAATTATTAAAATAATTTATAATAAAAGACACATTTTAAAAAAGGCCCGTGATAATATTGTTATTCAATTTTCAAATTACTCGAGAAAAACTACTGCGCAACTTAATAATTGCTTAAAGTGCGTGACAAATACGTGAGTAATAAATTAGAAAATATATACACTAGCGTTTTGTAGGAAAGTGAAAAAATATTATAAGTAATACTTATTATTTTCGCAAAAGTTTCAAAGCACTTAGCAACTTCACGGCGGTGTGTGATTACACTCTTATACGGGAATCACAAAGAGGACTACTAGCGATATTACACTTAAAATAGCATTAGTAAGAGGACTTTAAGGTTATTTGCCCTTAAACCGTGCCACTGTAAGTCACTTGTTAGTTTGTTTGTGTTACCGTTTTTATCGATCGTGAAACCTAAATAAGACACCGCATCTTGAAATAGTTTGCATTTGCTCTTTTGCAGTACTAATCCTGCCCGCTCTAGTCTTTTAAAAACTTCATGCAGCGTTGTTATATGATGGCTTTGACTTGGACCTGTCACTAAAATATCGTCTTGGAATACAAGTACATTATCTAAGCCTGATAGAATTTGCTCTAGGGTTCTTTGAAAAATGGCGGCTGAACTCGATAAGCCAAAGATGAGCCTCGTAAATTTAAACAGACCTTTATGTGTATTGATGCAAGTTAACATTTGAGCCTCTTCTGTCAATACCAGTTGGTTATATGCTTGCGAGAGATCTAGTTTGGAGAACTTTTGGCCACCGTGCAATTTTGAGAACAACTCTTCAATCCTCGGCAATGGATATTTATCTATGATGAGTTGTTTATTTAACGACACCGAGTAGTCAGCACAGAGCCGTATCTCGCCATTGGATTTGAGAACGGGAACTACGGGACTAGCATAGTCCGAGCTGCTGACAGGTACTAATATACCAAGCGTAACCAGTCTCTCAAGTTCATATTCTACTGCTTTCCTCAACGCGAATGGTACCGTGCGGGCTTTGAAAAATATTGGCCTGGAACCCGGTTTCACATTTAACCTAACTTTGGACCCCGTGTAGCAACCCAAAGCACTCGAGAATAAGGTTGGGTACTTAGTGACTGTTTGCTTATAAAAATCTGTGCAATTATTGATTGACGAAATCATAAAATTGAATTTCGATAGAAAGTCCCTGCCCAGCAAACATGGCCCGTCACTTCTTACGACATAAACTGATACTTTTTCACTTTTATTTTTATAAGTGAAGGGTAGACTGATACTCCCCAACGTTGCAATGTTGCTGCCATTGTAACTGTGTAAAATTGTATTGGTTGGTTTTAATTTTACATTTTTGAAGTGTAATTCATATATTTTCTCTGGAATTATCGTTACAGCTGAACCCGTGTCTATTTCAAAGTTAATACTTATTTGATCCACGAACACAGACTCTCGTACAGGCGCATCATTGCTGACTGAGATGTTGCAAATTATATGCTTACCATCATCACCGATGTCGTCACCCACCTCGACCTCGACAAAGTGTTGCTGCACTTCCTTCCGAGAGCACACTCGACGCAGATGACCACGATCACCACACCGACCGCACTTATAACGCTTGAATTTGCACGCACTAGCCACATGACCGCTGTAGCCGCACACTGAGCAGGATTCTACTGCTACCGCTCGCTCGCGGCCGCCGCCGCCGCCACCGCGGCTGCCGCCGCCGCCGCCACCGCGGCTGCCGCGGCCGCCACGGCCCGCGCCCGTCCGGTACACAGGCAGCTCGAGACACGGCGCACCAGGCGCCGGCGCGGCCCGCGCGGCTCCCAGACGCGCGCTGCGTATGGCCTGCGCAGTCTCCAATGCTTTGCTCAGCGTGAGCTCAGCCATATCCATGGTGAACAGCTTGTCTCGCTCCGGGCCCGTCTGCATGCCCAGTACGAAACGGTCACGTAGTAGTTCGTTGAGGCTCGTCGCCGGGAAGGCACAGTTCACGGCAAGCCCACGCACGCGGGCCGCCCACTCCGCCAGTCCCTCCGATGCCCCTTGAGTCGATGTGTAAAAGCCATTTCTTTCGGCGAAACCACATTTCGCCGGCTCGAAGTGATCATCTAGCAATTTGAGTATGATCTCGTAGTCCAGAGAGGTGATATTGTTTGGTAAAGCAAGATCACGGACTAACTTGTAAGTGTTTTCTGACAAACTGCTCAGCAACACCGCCCGTCGTTTGATTTTTGCTTTGTCATCCGTATTTAAATCGTTGGCCAAAAACCATTGTTCTAGCCGATCTTTGTACACCGACCAATCTTGACCGTCATGGTTAAAACTACACAACGACCCAACGGACACTTTAGCCATAGTGGTTTATTATTTGTATATTGCACACGCGAACAATTTATTTTTATTTTAATAACGAATCCTCGTCGCCAATGTTATGTCTGGGGACGGACCGGGAGAGAGGAGATGACAGAAACACGTATTCACGGCGATAGCTTGTAATCGACTGACCTTCACTCGTAGGTCGCAGCCTACCTACATCTTACAATACTAACAGTTTGTCATTATAAAAGCATCAGCAAGAGTTTTGTAAGTTTGAAAATACACTTCGCGAGACCATTACAAGGCAATTGTTAGGGTGAATATACTTATAAAGTGCGCCCAACTCCACACTTATAAGTGTCTATAAGTGTGATATAAGACTGAAAAATATATGGTCTTGGGATATTTGTAAGATTATTTTTTGCTAGCTGGGTAGGTACATGTCCCATCACCAACGAGGAAGCTTCTTCTCGTTCAAGAACCGTGCAAAAGATTGTACCCGTTTATGTAAAAGTAACATGCATATTAAGGCGCTGACAAGAGGCAAATGATCTAAGCAGGCATGTCATAAACAAAAAAGTTGCCAAATCTATATAGTTTGTGGTAGCGGAAAAAATATATGTTATTCTTGAACATATTTCTCAGAACTTGGTTGTTACAAAAACACGTTTAGAAAAACATTTTCGAAATGTCTTACTTATTTAAAAACAGATAACTGGAAATCTCTGTTTCTATGGAAACTTTAAAATCGGTCTAATTTGGCTGTACATAACGCTATTTATCGAAAATGTTCTTTACTAACTTTTTAGACCTTTGTATCCTGCATAAGCGTATGACGTTTCATTAAAACCGGTTCCGTCATTTCGAAAAACAAGGGCTTGAAAGTTTGTATGAAATGCTGTAAAATGTAAGCGCACATAAAGCCGCGCTTTTTCACGATTAACTTCTATGCGCCAGAGTCAAGAACATAATTATTTGACCTTGTATAAACATATTAAAGTCAAACATCTCTACTTACTCTTCAAATCATTATGGAGATTCTCCAAGAACTGCTCGCTCCACTTGGTCTGTCGCTCACACGGCACCGTAGGGTCCCGAAGCAGGTGGTGCCCAGAGCAGGTCTTGGTGAGATCCTGGCCGCAGGATTCCAGCCACTCGGGAGGCTCTGCAAGCGCCTTATGGTCTTCTAGGGCTGAAGATTTATTTATTTTAAAAAAGCATAGCCGCATCACTTACTTACATTACATGCTAGAAATAATCTTAAACTAAAAGACTATAATCCAACAGTTGCTCGTAAGTCCAGTAAATTTAAAAGAAAGAAAGAAAAATTGTTTATTCTGCACAAACAAAACGCACATTACAATGAAATAAGATGAAATAACATAAATTGCACACAAACAAAGTAGCCAAAAGCCTCTTAATCAAACGATAAAAAGTTTGACAATCTTGTCCATTGCCAGATGTCAGGGCCAGGGACCAAAGACAATTTAAATTGCGTAAAATAATTATGCCCCATTAAAAGTAATGCTGTCTTTATCTACGTTACGTATCAGAAAGTGACAGCATTGCTTATATGGGGAATTAAATGGACAACGTGCAACTGGCGGTAAAGCCCGATTTACATGTTCCAATTTTCTAGAAAGTTCAAGAGCAATAAATAATCACATGCCATAAAGCACGTCCAATTATTGCCATTCAAAAATTTCATGCATGTGTTTACACTAGTGCGATTTCCATGCGTTTCATCCTCCGTTAGGAGTATACAACATTCGTTTTTGTTTAACCTAAACCCGAAAAAGGGTCATTGTACTCATCATTTTGAACAACTTTTTCTATAAAAAAAAATCAGCTGTTCCCGACATTTGTGTTCACTTAAATCGACAAAATGTATGGAACAGCTGATTTTTATTTCGCGATTTCAAGGTTGGTCCCATAGAAAAAAAAAATCAAAGTGATGAGTACAATGACCCCTTTTCGGGTTTAGTATACTTAAACAAAAACTAACGTTGTGTTATACAACCTGTTTTTTTTATATCCCGTAACTCTAGGGTTATATTCTGTAGGTAAAAATAATACTAAAACTCCAAGAATAGGTGGTCCAAAAATGCATCGTTTCGGAGATATCTTCAATCATAATTAAACTAGGTCAAAAATTGTCACCAGTATGACGAATCTTTACTTTTGCGAGGTTGCCAAACTTCGCAGTAGTGTAGTAAAATAATTAGTAAAATAAAATATGTAGGTATGTTGGTATCGGGGCTTCCCGGCGGCAGCTAGTGAAGGGAAAGCTAAAATGCGACGTTGTCATATTTCACGTAAGGGTGTTTTACATTAATAATCGTGACTTTGCCGAATTATTTTGTATGAAAAATTAAAAAAAAAAATAACGAAGGATTGGAACATAACTCATATGCCAGTTGATTCTTTGATATGGCCTCAATCATACCCTAGAGTTATGGGATATCAAAAAAAACTCGTTGTATAATGCGTTCTGTGGTTCCATCCCATTCCGTTTTGTCATTCAAAAATTGCATGCATTTTTTTTTCCAAATGATTTAATCCTTAAAATGATGATGATTAAGTTCAAAACTTAAGTGGCAGTGGGCAGGGCATTGGTCGCAGAACAGATAGCCGAGATGTTTTTTTTTGAAATTTCGGTTGCTTGTCGTATACTACTCAACAAAGTCTACGAAACAAGCCAACCCAAATCAACTTATTTAAGAAAATTCTTTAGGAGTACCGACCACAAAAAATTGTAAATGTAGGTGATGAACCTCATCTAGTTTTTAAAATATGATTGACATGTTTCTTACAGAAATAAAATCATTTATAATTTAAATAATAGTACGAAATTAAAAAAATATAGTTTTTACAAAAAAAAATAAACAACCGACTTCCAAAAAAAACACTACAAAGTGAAAAATAACTTTAAACCACACCAAATCATATACCACTGCTTGTTATGTAAATAACAGTGACAATTTGTAGGTATATCTTGATGATGTTATAATACTTCCTTAATATAACATCATCAGGATACACGAAGTGGATTAAATTATCGAAGCTAACTCAAAAACTACCGAAGCAAAGTGAACGATATACACGTGCAGCCTGTGGAGCAATTACACTAAAAAAGCCAACAATGCCCTGCGCGTCCAGTATAACAACGCGTTCAGGGGCTTGTTGGGGCTCCCATGGCGGTGCAGTGCCTCTGGCATGTTCGCCGACTACAGTACGGCCGGCTTCCGGGCGGTGCTTCGCAATAGAACGGCCTCCCTGTGGTCTCGGGTAAATGGTAGCTCCAACACGCTTCTGGGCGTGGTGTCGGACAGAGTGGACAGCCAAATCCTGTGGCATTGGTCGCTCACGCATGTCCAAAATAATAAATATTTTTCATTTTACTAACATAGCTATAAGTATCTACCTACTAACATAATATGGACCTGTATCATTTACTGTGTGCTTGGTCTGAAAAATTTTTTTTTCTTCAAAATCGGTTCAAAATTAACGTATATACAAAAAAAAAAACAAACAGACGAACATAAAAACCTCCTCCTTTTTTTGAAGTCGGTGAAAAAGCACCAGGAGATAAGAAATCCACAAGAGCTCACACAAAAGCGTCGGGTCGTAAGTAATCTCTGCATGTCTCCTGAGCGCCTGGTACCCGTGCCTGGCGACCGGGGCGTGCAGGTCTGACGTGGGGTCCTTGGCCGCGTAGGTTATAGAGCCGCAGCCGCGCGCCGCCTTCATACGTCGCACCAAACCCACGCGACCCCCGCCTTCGTGTATGGCTATTAATTTGCGAAGTTCTGTGAATGAAGTTCAAATCGACTGTCAATTACCTTAGTGTGTACCTAATGAGTATGGGAGAACAGTGAGTGTTATGGGGGATGCAGTATGTAGCCCACGAAATCCAAAATGTCTTCTGTTATTTGCAATTTGCGGGTCAGTATTCAGTTATACAGGGTTATTTTAAAACGTCAATAACCTTTTAAGGGGTCATTGTACTCATCATTATGAACAACTTTTACTATGGGACCAAACCTGAAATCGCGAAAAAAAAATAAGCTGATCCCTACATTTAAACGAATCGTTCGAACATAAATGTAGGCAACAGCTGATTTTTTTTTCGCGATTTCAGGTTTGGTCCCATTCCGTTTTAAAAATAACCCTGTATATTGACCACGATGACACGATGATGATGTTCGCGACCGTGACAAATATCCATTTACTGAATTATAATTAATATAATCATCAATACAACTCTCTAAGTTAGAATAATTGGCCTCATGACGTCATGATTTCATGAAATAGTTGTGAATGTCATGAATAGGGTAATTTGCGGCGTTTACAATAACCCGTTGACATTCCATAAATTCCAGCTAACTTACCTCTGTCCCGCGTCCTCCTAATATTGCTAACTTTCCTATCCATCTCCTGCTTCTTCTCGTTCCAGAGCTTCGCTAGCTTCAAACTGGTGCGGTTGGTCCGCTTCTTGCGCTGTTCCGTCTGCAGACGGTGCAGTAGCTCCAGACGGATGTCTTGGAGCTCGTCTATCTCCTGGAAAGTTGATGTTAGACGTTACTCTTAAATCTCCTTTGTATTATATAACTGCATATCTCAGGTGTGAGTACTATGTACAATAGAGCTATCATTTGCCGGGTAATATGTCTTTCATTGAATTGAATGTGCCCTGGCGGCTGAGAGTATGTCATGCTCACTCAGATGTCTCGCTGATGGTGGCGTGTGTTGGATCATTTAGCTCCCTTCAAAATGGTTGATCTGAATGGTGCTGATCCATGCGTCATGTTCGTGAACGGGCGCTGTCAGTTGGGACTGGTCATCTTGTAATTGTTTTTTTTTTGTTTTTTATCTTTTTATCACGGCCGCTTCTGACGTTGCGCGTTTGAATCGTTCTCACATGTTTAACTTCATTATGAATGATGTACTTAACCAATATTTTGTATCAATATTTTAATTTAAAATAGTGTCCGTGGAGTTTCTTGCCCGTTCTTCTCCATAGGAACCTACTATTTGCAATGAGCTTCATATTTGTAACTGACCGACTTCGTGTCAATTCAAAAGTGTGTGTCAATGGTTTAATTGAAATAAATGCTTTGAGTTTGAGTTTACAGCGCGTTGCAGATATTCATGATGACTTCTTTTGCCTGCGTTTACTGTAACAAAGAAGAAGTACGTACCGCCTGTCTAAAAAGCCAGTCTTTGACGACCACATCATCGATGATGTCATTTCTCTTCTTCATCCATCGAGGTAACCTCCCCCCTTCCACTAGATTCATCCACGCGCGAGCATGACGCATCCTGGCAAACAAGAAGATACAGTACTTACATCACAAGGTTTTGATTTGTGTGCGAGATATTCGCAATTTTCGCGTGATAAAACTTCAAATTTACAATTTTCGGACTTTTTCCTTTACTTGTGTTTGTGTTTCTAGGCCAACGGGAAGTACCTTATAGTTTTTGATTTATTTGCGAGTATCGAAATATGTCGCAAATAATGTTGCTTATATCGCCGTATTTTTTTTTGCGTTGACTTGGAAGCTTGCTTTTTTTAAAGCTTCAAGGGACCATAGACCTACGTATTTGATATTAATTTCAACTTGATACGTCTACGCGTTCCTGAGAAAAAGGGTCTTGACAGACTGACAGACAGACGGACAACGAAGTGATTCTAATTCGCACCTCCACTCAAATAGTGTCACAACTCAAAAAAATTAAAAACTCTTATAATGTTCCATTTGTTTCAGAAAACTTCAATGTCTTATCTCAAATAGTGTCATACTTATGACAGATTTTTTTGACTTACGACACTATTTCAGCGGAGGTGCGCTATAAGGGTTCCGTTTTTTCCTTTTGAGGACGGAACCCTAAAAACGGTGATTTATGCGACACATTTTGATATTCGCAAATAAATCAAAACCTATATCGTACTTCCCGACCCCGTTGACCTAGAATCATGAAATTTGGCAAGAAGCAAGGTCTCACAGTACAAGTAAAGGAAAAAAATTGTTAATTTGTAGTTTAATCTCATTTTTTTTTGCAATTTCAAACTTACATTTGCAGTTGGAAAATTTACCGTGGCCAGAGACATTAAACTATTTACTTAACGAATTATATGGATAAAGCGAACAAAATCATAATGCGATACATTTGTCCTGGTGGGCAAAAGTCGCTCAGTCTAGTGTGAGAGCCTGCATATCAAGTGGCATTCGTGTCCACCAAAAGAAAATTATTTTCGAAGTATAAGTCTAATTATGCAATATGGTATTCCACGGTTTATTTTCATTAATTTATTTTGTAATTTTAAACCCAGAATATACATAAAATTAATAATTTTCTTAGAGATTTTTCAAAATTGTAATTATCCCGAGGTCTACATTACAGTTAGAATTATTTTTTTCCCTGATTGTAATTAATCTAAAACTCTAAATCATAATTTTACTTTATAATTTTTTTTTTATACTGTCTGAATGTTTGTAAGCAAAGGTTGGCGTCGGTAAAAGTGTAACGTGTCAATCTTAGCTTTTATTGAATTTTGCTATATTATACGCTAGCAAGATGTACGAATGTTATAGCGTAGTGTGGGACGCCCCCCAGCTAGATAGACCGACGACCTTAAGAAGGTGGCTGGGACAGACTGGATGCGGAATGCGGAGGACAGTGTGTTGTGGCGCAGCCTGGGAGAGGCCTATGTCCAGCAGTGGACTGCGATAGGCTGAGTAGATTGATTGACGCTAGATGGCGTCACTGAGAATGGGATCACAATTTTTCTATGACATTACTTCTGATGGCCTCTCTATAATCTTAATATTTATATATCTTAATTATTATTTAATTTATTTCAATTGATTCAATTTTAAGTCTTATAATAAATAATCTATATCTATAAAAATTAATGCCACTTTTCGTTGTAATTTTATAACTCAAGAACGGGCTCACCTATCAAAAAAAAGTAAAAAAAAGGCTTCGTTCGACTATTTAGTAGATGGTTTATGTGAAGTTTTTTTTTTTTTAGGTATGTAGGGTAGTAGGTAGGTAGGTAGGTAGGTAGGTAGGAAGGGTAGGTAGGTAGGAAGGGTAGGTAGGTAGGTAGGGTAGGTAGGGTTGGATTTGATTTGATTTAAATCTCATTGACCGTGGTGTATAACGATGTATGGGAGAACATGTTTTCCACTATAATGTAAAGTTTATTTTATATACACGCTGGTCGCGTGGTAAACTCTACTTGCGCGATGCAGGATTTTGCGTGACGGCAGTGTGATGAGTAGCAGCTACAAATGTAAGAAATACTTTAAAAATGGTGATGAAAAACGTGCGCTTAAAATTCGAGAAGGAGGTATGTTCTCTGCTAAACAAACTCAATAAATTCCATGTTTCCAACTGTTATTATTTCCATATCAAGGACTCAAGGAGCCTAACTCTTTTTTAACGGACTTACTAGAGAATTGGCAGCAGCGTTCTCTATGCATTTTTAAAACCATACTGCAATCGCCAACCCGCCTGCCAAGCGTGGTGATTATGGCAACCCCCCATCCTTTTAGGGGAGGCCTATGTCCTGCAGTGGACGTCTTTCGGCTGGAAGGATATGAGGAGCCTAATTCTTTTAAAGGGACTTACTAGAGAATGGGCAGCAGCTTCTCAATGCAGTTTTTTTTTTGGGGGGTCAAGTGCAGCAGTGGACGTCTTTCGTTCGGCTGAATTGATAATGATGTTGATGATGAACTCTTTTGGTTAAAAAGGAAAGAAAAAATAAATCTTACTTGTTAATAATGGCCGTCGTATGGAAATCAGCTGGCAAATCTCCAAGGCGGTAAGGACAGCCTAGACCTAAACACAAAATGATAAATATTATATTTACACAGAAAATCTGCAAACGTGATGGGTATCGTTATCGAAACACGATAAAATAAAAATAGAAAAGATACGATGTCTTTTTTAGGGTAATCGAATAGAATAGAATAGGTCTTGGACCTATTTCCCTAGGGTCTTGGTCTTGGGGTGTGTGGGCCGACCTCAGAGGGCCTAAAATAGACGCTTTGGCAGAATCATAAGTACAATTCATATCCCGTAATTCATCTGGGGGCCTAAAATGGACGCTTTAGCAGAATCATATTATGAAATTGCGTGCAATTCACAACCCACAATTCATCTGTTTGACAGTTTTGTATGGAGTTTCGTAAAATGGTCCACAAATTATGAATTGCTTTATTGAAGTCTAATGTCAAATGGCAGCTGCAAACAGATGAGTTTCGGGATGTATGAATTGTACGCAAATCGTAGTATGATTCTGCTAAAGCGTCCATTTTAGGCCCCCTGTTTGAAAATTTTGTATGGAGTTTCGAAAAATGGTCCACGAACTATGAATTGCTATAGTGAAGTCTAATGTCAAATAGCAGCTGTCAAACTGATGAATTGCGGGATGTATGAATTGTACGCAGATCATATTATGATTCTGCCAAAGCGTCCATTTTAGGCCTAATGGTAGTGTTGTTACTTGAAGTATGAGTTGAGAAAATCTGTTTTCTTTTGTTTTAACGTGTTTAGAAGTGGATACCTATGACGGATACATTTACATAAAATACAGATTTTTAAAACTGATATTTCAAGTGACAACACTAAAAAAAAAAGAAAAGATGACCCCACAAAAAATCATCGCAACTAATATAACAATATCTGCCCCAATAGTGTTTGATGCAAATGTAACGGCACGGTTGGCGCAGTTAGTTAAGCGATTGACTGCTGCGCTGCGTGTCGCGGGTCCGTGCGGGGATTCCCGCACGGAACAAATATTTGTATGACCTACAAGTTGTTGTTCCGGGTCTGGCTGTTTGTGTATGCGAATTTAAATGTTTGTAAACGCACCCACAATACAGGAGAAATTCCTAGTGTAAAGCAACGTTTAAAAAAAAAAAAAAAAACTCAAGCTGTTTTCGCGCGTAAGTGTAAGTCTTTCTATTTTGTTTTCTATTTCTAGACATAAATATTAATAAATAAAAAAATTGCCAAAATATTGCCGGGCTGCCAAGGAAGCCACCGCGGGCCGCATGCGGTCCGAGGGCCGCGTGTTGAAGACATTTGCACTAGTTAGTGTGCTACCATCTCCGAGGTAAAGCTGAATGCACATGTGCGTGTAATTACGATCGCACCCACATACCCTTTCGGCGCGTTGTGTTCCACGCGCGCCTCAAAGAGACGTCAGCACCAATTGACGGGGTCCGAAAGGGCCAATGCCTGCCAGGGTTACGAGCCTGTCCGAAAGGGATATCGTGACTCTGGCACACAGGCATCTGAAGGAACACGGTGGGTTTTAGTCTGTAAAAGTCTGACACTCCCTCTCGCTCCGCCCAGAGCGGGAGAAAAAAAAAAAAAAAAAACCCATACCCTTTAAATCGGCACACAGCTCAACGCTTGGCGGTAGAAGTATGTGGTAGTATTTACACGAGCAGGCACGCACTTAGAAACCAGGGGCCCCTAGGCACTTGTCATTTGGGCCCCCCATCCCGAAGCAAAAACTTGCACCTCGTATAGTATAGGTTTCTTTTGACTATTCATATTCATACAGTGCTTAAGGCGCCGATAACCGGCTTTGAATGATTTTATACTGAAGATCACGTCTAAACGAGTAGTGTTAATGATTTGAAAAAAATATATGTTAGAGCATTTTCTCAAAAACTTAATATGTCAATATTTTAGATTATGTTTTTATTACATAGTGAAATTAATTTGTAAAATTATGCCTAACGCGGATAAAAAACTGAGAATGGCGCAAAATCTACCAAGCGTTTTTTCTGAAACCTTCACTAATTTAAAGATAATTTAATTATTGATCTTTCAGTACCCGCGTTTTATTAAAATACCTTTTGTTTTGTGTGTAATAAATTAATAATGCGTCAAATTGGGGACAGCGCTCCTTGATGGGCGAGTCCTATTACTGGCTGAGCGTACGACGCGTTGCGTGAGCTCAGTACAGAACACGCAAGCTAACCACTCAAGGTCACTGGCATATATCTGAGTCTTAATAGGAGTTACTATGTCAATTTACGCAAGAAATTTGAAGAATTAAGAGTAACTGTTCTACTATGCAGGAGCGAGCGAAGCGACGTTGAAAATATTTTGCATTTATTTTGAGCATTGATAGATAATATTCCATTGGACCTACAGGTGGTATAGGTACCATGATATGAGCGCGGGGCCTGTAGCATTTGCTACACCTGCTGCGTGGTTAACAAGCCTTGTCCGCCTCCCGGTAGACAAGCGACCTGGTTGCGGTAGCTTGGTGGGTGGGGCCCTTAGGCTGGCTGGGCCCCTAGGCTAGGTCTTTATACAACATTATTTTTAGTATAATATGCGAAACCTGAATATAGTTTTTTCAGAATAAGGAACTGAATCGATTTCAATAAGTTTTACACCATGTTATATTTTGTCTCAAAAATATTTAAGTGTGATGGAAAATGTTAATAAATATTTAATTCCTTACAATACAATCGCCGTACGGTTAGGTACCTACTGCCAAATTATTATCAATGAGCGCAAGACGACCCTGGAGGCGCGGGAGCGCCGTTAGCATGTTTTTTTACGGACAACCCGGTAACATAACAACCTTATAATAACTTTGTGATTTTTCCATGATACAGTTTTGAAATTTTGTACATAGATTCTTTACATAATAACTGACTTCCAGAAAAACACTACAAAGTAAAAAATAACATTAATTTCGGAAGTCGGTGTCTTTGGAATCTGTATTTTAGTTATTTGTATATATCTAGGCGGAAATCCGGGGCTGTACACGAGCCTTCAATTACTTACTACTGCTAAAGAATACGCACCCCATTCTAAATTATCAAGGTACAGCACTTCTGGGGTTTTCTCGCACTGTTCAGCTACCTTGCCATCGGGTTGCCAAGGTATCGTCTGTGCTGAAGACTCCCTGAAACATATACATAACATCACGCTTGTATTCTTCGAAGGGGTAGGCAAAGAAGTACGTGGGGCGCTAGTTAAGTGTGACGACCCTAACACTATTTGCTTTGTCAGCAAATCCACCTCCACTCGAAGTAGCAAATAAGTAGTTCATAAGAATATTGTAAACTTAGCAATAATTAATTATAAATACGTCTCACGACTAGAATAAATCATTACTATCTTAAGTACTGTAACGCTGTTCATCTAAATAAAGTATTTTTTTTAACTAATCAAGTGTCGATCACTTAATTGGCGCAGCCGGTAGGATCTCTGTAGTCAGTTCGCGACGTATACAACTCTACAAGCATAGCTGGACGTCTGTTTCTACAGTTTAACAGAGATCGCCGAACAAACAAATCTATTAAGTACCAGGCACAACGGCTGGCGCAGTATTTGATAGTAGTCACAAGGAGGAGATGGGAGTAACTACAGGACTGTGAGTAAAACTTTTTCACTATCCTTTCTGTTTTCCTTTATCATTTTTCTCTTTGTTTTAATTGTATGTGTTGTGTTATTGGGGGTTGAGCAATACCGCGATAACATAATTTTATTTTATTACGATAAAACTTGCGTAATAAGATTAACCGTAGTTAAGTATTTAGGGCATTTTCCCTTTCTTTCTTTTCTCTCTTTCTCTGTGTTTTGTTCTTTCAAAATGGATCAAATCGTGCAGGTTCCGTCAACCATGGCAAAAATTATTCCAGAGATTAATGGCGATTCTAGACAACTCCCACTTTTTATAAAGAAATGTGAATATATTATAAATACATTTCAAGGGGGAGAAGTCCAAAACGAATACCTATTCCACGTTCTTACTAGTAGATTAACTGGGGAGGCCGCGAACCTAGTAGGGGAGCGGGAAAATATTCGTACCTGGTTGGAGTTGAAAACATTACTGGCCCAACATTTTGGTGACCCTAGAACTGAAGATTGTCTAGTATTGGAATTAGAGTCAATGAAAATAAAACTCAATGAAAGTTATTTAGACTTTGTCAGCAAATCCACCTCCACTCGAAGTAGCAAATAAGTAGTTCATAAGAATATTGTAAACTTAGCAATAATTAATTATAAATACGTCTCACGACTAGAATAAATCATTATTATCTTAAGTACTGTAACGCTGTTCATCTAAATAAAGTATTTTTTTAAACTAATCAAGTGTCGATCACTTAATTCGCTCAGAAATTTTATTTCACTAGAACGTCTGTGAAAGTGTGAAGTTTACACAAAAAACAGTTCACTGTCATTACAGAACATTTTCGAAAAATAATGTTACAGCCAAATTAAGACCGATTTTAACTAATTTTTAGACCTTTGTATTCTGCTTATGCGTATGAAGTTTCATTAAAATCGGTGCAGTCATTTCGACAAAACAAGGTCTTGAAAGTTGAAATGCCGTACGTCGTAAAAGCTCTTAAACATATCTATATAAATATATAAAATATATACATAATAAGTTTGGTAATATAGTTTTAAATTCTAACACTTTCCGTATCAAATTTAAAATGATTTAAACGATTGAAATCACTGAAAATAACGATAAAGTCAAGTAAAACCAAACTCATGAATGAACTATTGAATGAACACGAAATTACGATGGAGCCATTACTTTAAAATTGGAATTGGAACACGAAATGGAATGAAAAGCATTGAATGGACGTTACGTCAAATTTAGTTTAAGCTACCTAGCTATGGTCACGCCATCTACAAATAGCTTTGACCGGTCTTCCCCACTCCCCTTAGCGAATAATCTACTATTATGTATTTGGTTGAAATGAGCCGGGAGATCAGGGAAGACAATCATTGAAACTGAGCCGAAGGATGGCGAAGGAATTATCTCCTTTGTCACCAAAAACTGGATCTTTGACATTTTCACAATTTAAACTGACCCTAAGAGCGTTTGTCCACCGCCATCGTCAACGGGACGTCAACTAGAACGAAATGACGGCGCCGAAGTGATACATAGATTTACTGTGGCCGCGTGCCCACCGCACGTCCATCACCCGAGCGCCGAGACCTCGGTCGCCCAGTTTTCGATTAATTCGGCGCGACCGCCAGAACTCTGCCCGAGATTGTGACTGGCCGATGTGCCGGCACCTCGGACCAAGGTAACCGACATACCGCTAGTTGCACCCAAGTCGATTAAAAAATCCCCATTAAAACTAGTGCTGTCAGTGCTGTCACTTTCTGATATGTTCCGTTAGATAGAGATAGCTTTACTTTAACCGGGAATTTAATTTAATGGACTTAGGAGCGGATAGCCCGAAGAATTGCCAAAGTTAAGTGGCAGTGATGTGGGCAGGGCACATTGCTCGCAGAACAGATGGCAGATGGGGCCGAAAGATTCTGGAGTGACGACCGCGTACCGGAAAACTTAGCGTTGGAAGGCCTCCTACAAGGTGGACCGATGCCCTTGTGAAGGCCGCAGGAATCCGCTGGATGCGGGAAGCACAGAAACGGTCGAAGTGGTGGTGCTTGGGGGAGATCTAGCAGGAGACGTCTTTCGGCTGTTTGATTTTGTCCACACACTGCGGTCGCACCGGGCGGCGGCGGCGTCGTTCGCTCGGCTTTTGTTTTGATCATAACATACTGAACCGCCGAGTTCGCTCGCGGTGGACAAGCGATCGTCGTCACCGGAACGTCACGTTCGCTTCGAATAAAATCGTTTATCGTTGAAGTCACGGTGACGGCTGAGGTGGACAAACGTTGTGAGCGGGCGGGTAAGTTGCATTCAACCGAGTTGACTAAATGTCTTGGTTGCCTTACCTGAAGAGACTCTGAGTAGCCCGGTTCCTCGGTTTGCCGGGTGGAGGCCGCGCCAGGATCGGTGTGTTGGGCCGAAAGTCCGGGGTGGCAGACGGAATAGCTAATACTTTCTTCGGACTGAAATATAAAGTGTTTGATTAGAAGATTTTAAAGTAATAGCAGCGCTCGAGATGGCCCCGTGATTAATTTATTTAAATCACAATTTATTATAACACCTTCAGCTTCACAGACTCATCCAAGGCGATGTTATAAGTCACAACCTCAAAAATGTATAAATATATATTTCATCATTTTATACTGAGATCACGACTAAACGAGTAGTGTTAATGATTTGAAAAAAATATATGTTAAATAAGAGCATTTTCTCAATAACTTAATATGTGAATATTTTAAATTATGTTTATATTACATAGTGAAATTAATTTGTAAATTAGTTATGTCTAACGCGGATAAAAAACTGAGAATGGCGCAAAATCTACCAAGCGTATTTTTCTGAACCTTCACCAATTTAAAGATAAGTTAATTATTGATCTTTTAGTATACGCGTTTTATTAAAATACCTTTTGTTTTGTGTATAATAAATTAATAATGCGTCAAATTGGGGACAGCGCTCCTTGATGGGCCAGTCCTATTACTGGCTGAACGTAGGACGCGTTGCGTGAGCTCAGTACAGAACACGCAAGCTAACCAATCAAGGTCACTGGCATATATCTCCGTCTTAAGACGCCGACAACAGGTAAACCGCTGTCACTGTCAGACTGCATACAAAAGAAAGAGAAGCGCGATGACACAACGCTTGTAATTTATTGCAAAATATGAAACAATAATTATCTATTTACTCAAAAATGAGTTGAGTAATCGAAAATAAAAAACAACCAAGTTCTGCATACATAAATACCAACCGTACGTTGATATTTAATACAGATATTTTGGATTGACACTCAAAGTAATTTTTTTTTTTTTCCTAAAAAAAAAACGTTGCCCCCCAAAGAGAATTAAACTACTTGAGAGCTGATAGACTGATTTCGTCTAGGGGCACGACTCACCACTGCGGGCCGGGAGACGAAGAAAATACAGCGGTTGTGATTGGCTGATGCAACAATGTCATGACGAATGTTCCAAACATAGTGATGACAAGTCAGTTTTGCAACTATATTTTCGATATCGATAAAATCGACGGGTATTAATTCTGCATTTTTTTTTACTAAAAACGAAAAATATGAAACAGTTGCTGAACTAAATAAACGGCGTCGGTTCTTTAAAGTTTCAAAGCAATCAGTTGTGCAATGCCTTGAACAAACAACGCTATATTTTTTTGAAAACCAATTTTCCCTGTGAGCTGCCTTAATCCACTTTTCTTTCAGTTCTGGAATATTTGGAAATCTAAAGTGTAAACATTAAGTAATATTACTTTTTTACCATTAGGAAATATCGATAATTTGAATTGTCATTAGCGATTTGTTTTGAAGTATAAATTAATATTTTGTATATGTGTAACATATACAAAATATTAATTTAAATTAATTAAATACAAAATACAAAAATTATTTATTGACATAAAACATATTTTACAATAAAATAGAATTCTCTGACTCCTGCGCTAGTTAAAACTGTGTTGCAGGAGCCAGCGTCCTCCCGTAATAAAAGACACAATTTTGTTGTTTTATGACAAGACAAAGAAAAACAAATACAAAAGGAAACAAAAGAGACTTCACTATAAATGTACTTACATCTAAACTAAAAACAAAAAAAAAAAATAGAAATACCTAAACAATAGTTATGGTGCTTCATTTGCGCGAAAGTATGTTTTTAGTGTATGTGTGTGTGTGTGTATAATTGTATTTGTCTGTGTGTGTATGTGTATTTGTGTTAAAGTGTGAGTTTGCATGACCCAATTGTTTGTTATGAAGAGGCACCAACTCAGAACAATGGCCTTCATTTCGACAGTTCAACAAAATTCATCGCGCTATCAACTTTGTCTCTAATTACATTTTATTAATTACCCTCCTTTTTTGGCTTCGCCGCAGTCGGGTAAAAAAATGACAACGTACATAGGTTTTTTTTTTAAGGGGGAGATTTCTAAAAATGGTCATAAAAGTGGTTTTTTAAAGCAGTGTACGTAAATATTTTTTCCAAAACAAAAACAGTAAGTATGATATTTTCAAGTCTTGTGCATACGGGTGATGGAACTCGAAAACATAATTAAACATAATTTAATACATCAAAAAAATCTTCAAAGACAACTCTTCAATATTTTTAAAAGCAGTTTATTCCTTCGCTAACAGTTATAATTATAATTAAAAGTATACCATAAAATTGCAAATGCCCAACTGCATACGGTGATGGATTAATTTCTATTATTAATTAGTTAATATCTAATAGTATACGATTTTATTTGCATTTTCAAGCCATACGTTGTCATCGCGCATCTCTTTCTTTTGTATGCAATCTGACAGTGACAGCGGTTTACCTACATAAACTACCCGGAAAAAATGGCACATTGAGTTCTGGACAAGTTAGTCTTTGGTCGTCTTTGTCACTCACACCTGCGAGACAGTTTCCTTCTCTCTCGATATGCCATGCTGTATTTACTTCAATAAATCAATCAACTCAACTTATAGCAGTCCACTGCTGGACATAGGCCTCCCCCAGGCTGCGCCACAACACACTGTCCTCCGCCTTCCGCATCCAGTCTGTCCCAGCTTTATTATTATTGTATTTTTACTTACATAGCAGTAAATTTATAGCAGTCTTTCCCGCCGAAGTCAGGTGTTGGCAGACTTCTGGCTTCCTCCATGCGATTGACATAGGCGGCGTAAGATCTGTCGATATGCTCCGGCAGTCGGCAGTTTGGGTGGTACACTGTTGAACAGGCAATTTTAAAAAGCTGGGTCTTTTAAATTAGCTGGACAAACTTAATCAGTCTTGACGTGTATGTTGTCAGAAAATAATAGGCCCGTTTTGACATTTAACTAAAATCGATTTATCGTGAGTATCGAGTACCGAGTCGAATGGTTACTTCACTAGTAACATACGACTCGCTTCTCGATATTCACGATAAATCGATTCAAGTTAAATGTCAAAACGGGCCTATTATGTTTTGACAACTATAAAAACAAATATCTATTTACTCGAAAATTGGTTGAGTAATCGAAAATAAAAAACAATAAAGTTCTGCATTCAATTAAGACGTTCTTGTTATTAATTAAATACCAACCGTTTTTTCTTTTGGTTGGAAATTGATCAAATAACTTCTGCTCTGGGCGGAGCGGCAGGGCGTGTCAGACTTTTACTGACTACAACCCACCAGAGTTCCTTCATTAGCCTGTGTGCCAGGGCCACGATAACTCTTTCGGACAAACTCGCAACCCTAGCAGGCATTGGCCCTAATGAACCCCATCAATTCGTGATGACATCTCTTTGAGGCGCTCGTGGAACACAACGCGCCGCGACCCGGGCCTAATTAATTACCGACCGTACGTTGATATTTTAATACTGATATTTTGGATTGGAACTCAAAGTGAAAGGTTAGGGTATCGTTTTTTTTTTTCTAAACGTGTTTTGGTAACAACCAAGGTCTGATAAATGTGTTCAAGAATAAAATATAGTTTTTCCGCTACCACAAACTATTGAAATTTGGTAATAGAGCCTACTTATCATTTGCCTCTTGTCAGCGCCTTAGCACTCAAATATTCAAATCAAATAAGCACTCAATTGGTAAGTGGTACTAATAATTGGCATCCACAAGAACATTTGATCTGATCAATTTGTACATATTTTCATCAGTTAAGTACTTTTGGCACAGACCAATAAGTTTCAAACAAACTCACAAATCTTCATTCTGGGTCGGAGACTGTGTTCTGAGAACATAGTGTTGTATATTGGTTGTAGCACCTGCAAACAGAGAATACATCGTCTTAAAGTCCTATAAATCAACAGAGTGAATTTAAAGGATACAGACACTGGCTGACTAAGGGCCCCCGGCCCCCGGTCGTGAGGAGCCCCAAATCTCCAGAAATACTTTTAAATAAAATCCCAAACAAGATGAAAGTATGTTCAGTAAGTAAAAGGTAGTTTGTAGTTAGGGGCCCCTACGCTATACACAGGGTAAAATTTAATTAGCTTTCGAAACTCTGCAGAGGTGATCGGACACAGGCCGCTTTCCGGTTTACCGAACAAAAAATGACATATCGCTGGTTTGGAAGAATACTGTATTATTACAAAATACTACAATTTCGAGTTAGTTAGACCATGTGACAAAGAATAATCCATATTTATACTCAGTAAGATCATATTGGTATCACAACTCTTACAGGGGTGAGCCGTCCAAAGAGGCAATTAGACCTAGCCTTTTTTTTTTGTTCACGTGGTGGAGAATCGTCATGGATGTCCTCCGCCGTGGGGCGGGCGGAGGGGTCTGTCAGACTCTTACTGACTAAAAACCACCCCAGTGTTCCCTTCCCACACTTGCACCGGGGATATTGGGATCTGTTATTGCTTCCGCAATCCCCACAAACAACAACTTACAAATTAATTTCACTATGTAAGTAATATAAACATAATCTAAAATATTCACATAATATGTTATTGAGAAAATGCTCTAATTTATCATATATTTTTTTCAAATCACTAATGGTATACATGGGTATACATATTAAGCCGAGAAAGTCGTAAAATAAAACCATGAAAAACATTTTTTTTAGGGTACCTCCCTTGCATGTAAAATGGGGATGATATTTTTTTTGTGGTCTATTTTGTGACGTGTGGTATCGTTGGATAGGTCGGTTAAAAATATTGTGGGTTTGTGAAAACCATTTTCCAATCATGGATTCGTCCATGATTGAAAAATGCTTTTCACAATGGTTTTATTTTACGACTTTCTCGGCGTGATTAATATGTATACCTACCCATGCCAAATTACTGCTTTCTAGTACTAAGCGTCTCTGATTTAAACCGGGGACAGACGGACGAACGGACAGACGGACATGGCGAAACTATAAGGGTTCCTTGTTAACTACGAAACCCTAAAAATGGTCAAAAATCGCAATGGAATCGCAGCTGAATCACGGTTTTTATGCGTTTTCTCATTCTACTAAAAAAATTAGCAAAAGACTTTCTCTATTGTATTTATAGTAAAGTTGGAAGCACTTCCTACTGCAATTTTTCCTCAACTGCTCAGATATCTAAGACTGCCCCATCAGCGTAGATACACTTGACGTTGTAAGTGTTCAGATATTTTTGGTTAGTTGTGTGTATAGAAATTATTGACTAGCATCTGCTCAGGGAGCCTAAAATGGACGCTTTGGCAGAATCATGCGTGCAATTCATACAGCCCGCAATTCATCTGTTTGACAGCTGCTATTTAACATTAGACTTCACTATATTAATTCTTAATTTGTGGACCATTTTACGAAACTCCATACACAACTGTCAAACAGATGAATTGCGGGATATGAATTGAACGCAGATCATAATATGATTCTGCGAAAGCGTCCATTTTAGGCCCCCAGATATTAATGAAGTAATGAATGTTCAGATATTAATGGTAACTTGTAGTGTATGGAACTTAATGACATTTTAAATTGTTCAGAAGTATTTGGTCACCTTGTCTGCTCCAATATATCTGACGGCGACTGTACAGCGAGACGTCGACCGCTGTGCGAGAGAGAGCACGCGAAGTGGAGTTCACGTTATCGCGACAATTAGCCCAAGCAGAAGCATTAGCCTCAGTGGTTTTCCCAACTATGTCGGGTCGGCTTCCAGTCTAACCGGATCCAGCTGAAGGAGCGAGGAGGAGAGAGAAGGAGGGATGGAGCGACTGCCTATCTGACATCCACAACCCAGTTACCTACTGGTTAACACGGGGCATCCCTTGGCAAGACTGGTTGTCAGACTTTCGGGCTTCTTGTAACGACTGTCTACGAATGACAGCTGGGACCAACTGCTTAACGTGCTTTCCGAGGCACGGAGGGGTCTCGGTATGTAATGGATGGTCACCCGTCGACGGGCCGACCTTGCCAAGCGCAGCTTAACTTGTTTACTACTCTACGGTACAAAAAGTTTGTAATACATATGCTTACCATTTGTGAGGACGCCATAGCTGCTTTGAAAGCTGTCCTCGCGTAGTCTCGAGCCCCCGACACGATAAACGTTGAATCTGACGACAAAATATAGGAATAAAACCAGTTAATTTTATTTTTCACTAACTTTGATGGCTACATTGTCGCGATAACGTGAACTAAACTTCGCGCGCTGTCTATTGTACATACGGCTACACATCAAGCTATACATTTCCCGTTAAGCTGATCTCGAATTGTATAGGATTTCCCTACTATAATGAAAGGTTAGCTTTTACTGGAAATGTATATTTATTTATTTATAAAGGTACACCAACAGCTTCATTATACAAAATATCAAATAAAAGTATATAACAGTCATGAGCTGATGATAAACAGTTGCCAATAACAGGTGAACCAGCATTCTCAAATACAGTGATAACCTAAGTTAGGAACGAAATAAAAAAAATACTTATAAAAAAAAAAATGCGGTTTCAAACTATTTATCCAGAAGTACAATAAAAGACACAAGACATAAGGTTGCAAGAAATACCTACGTACAACACAATGAATCTTTAGATTATGTGGGTTGCGTGCTTTGGGATCTTAAAATTTGTATACTTAGCTAAATATGTAGCCGTGTGTGTACAGCGAGACGTCGAGCGGTGTGCGAAAGACAACGCGCGTAGTTCGCGTTATCGCGACAATGTAGCCGTAGCAGCGTTCATGTTTTTTTTTATTAATTTAATACCGATTAAGCCCTGTGACTGAGCCCTGTGACATAGTCAAGTACCTGTCCTTATCTTAATGGCTGCCAGATTTATTGCCCCTGCTGCCAATGTAAACAAAGAAAGTCTCAAGTGATTTCTAAGAGCATAAAAATCCTCCGTCTTATTACAAAACAAGATTTATATTTTGACATGGCTTAAACCATGTAGCCAGTTTTTGTAATAAGAACGTAACAGTGATTGAAATACCGTACTTTATACAAAACTGAAAACTTAGTTCGGTACTAAGTTGTCAGTTTTGTGTTTAGGAACTTTACCATAGTCGGAATAAAGTTCGAAATTCAATAATGGCTCCATGTTTTAAACCTGGGTCTGAAGATAAACCTTGTTTTGTAATAACCCCGGCCTTTGTTTAAGCTGTTTGGGCCGTCGGTGGGACTTGAGGGTTGGGGAACCGGGCCTTAACCGGTTAAGTCTAATGCATATTAGGTACTTACAAGCTTTCTGCACTCCTCCATTTATAAACTTTAACTGTGCCTTTCATACTCCTCCGACCGCGTAATTTCCGTAAAAAAGGGGTACCTACAAAGTCTTTGCTTCACGTATTAATAATATAATTATGGGACTTACCGTAAAGATAATCATGACACCGTATTTTAGAAACACTGTGTTTTCTCCTAGGAGCTTCATACAACGTGTCCCCGCTCATTTTGTCACTAAAATAATGTTAATAACAAAATAATTTGTTAACCTATCTCTTGATGTCAATATTGAAGTCACATTGAAGTATATGGTTTCCATGGCAACGGATGGTTTGCGAAGGCCGCTTTTCATCTGTGACTATCTTTGTAGATTAAATACTCTTCTACTGAGTCTTACGGCCGCACTCAGAGACGGCACTTGAAAAATAATTAATCATTACTTTCATCTTTTTCCCTATGACATACCGCGACTGCAAAAAGACACTCACTGAATGGTTGAAGAGCAAAAGTTCCGAAGAAATCGAGGCTATGCTCCATGCAATCACATAATTGACAAAATATATATAATCTATAGATACTTACATTATTTTGTAGCTGACTAAAACAAAAATGACACCTTCCACACTAACATTCACACCCCTACATCACACACACCTCCACCTCACACATACTCCCCCCCCTCCCACACACACAACACTGTGCGCATTCCTTATACAGGGTGTTTGGTGCATCGTGTGCCAAATTGAAATGGTCGACTGAAGGAGTCATCCGCTAGCCTTTTAGACCCTTTAACACCCCTCATGCTCTGTGGATTTTTTTTTATCGACTTTTTATTGTTTTCCAAAAAAAAAGACCCAAATTTTACATTCAAATACAGATTTAAAAAAAAATATAAGGCGTAGACTCTGAATTTTATTTTTATTTCGATGTGTATTGTTTAAGAATACTTTTAAATACAAAATTAGTGATATTAGTCACCTAGTTCTTTTTTAATTCACTCGCAAAGGTAAAACTTAAATTAAAGCTGTACATGTTACAGCTGTTTATAAGGCTACAAAAAAAAAATCATTCTTATGGTTAGGTAAATTTGTGTCTCATATCTGTATCTTTCGTGGGATTTACTTGAAATAAAAAAACAAAATTGCATTTTTAACATTTATTTAATCATTGTTACAAATCTTGCTCAAATTGTTAGCCTCTGTTGCGAATGCAGGCCCGACACCTGTTTCGTATTTCAACAGTTGTTGTACGAAGTCGTATTTCCTCCTTAATAGTATTGAATGCCGCTTCTATGCGTTGGACTAATACCTCCCTAGTTGGAACCTCCGTGGCATATACCAACTCTTTGGCACGTCCCCAGACATAAAAGTCTAACGGAGTTAGATCTGGGGAACGTGGCGGCCATGGAATAGGGCCATCGCGTCCAATCCATGCATTGGGGAACACATTGTCGAGATATTCCCTCACAGTCAATCGCCAATGCGCGGGACAGCCGTCATTTTGAAATACAATGGGCACACGTTCATTAAATACGGGCACATCGGTCACTAATTCGGGCAGGTCATTTTGTAGGAATTCCAGGTAGTCTTCGCCATTGAGATTATCGGGCAGGTAATGCGGTCCAATTACCTGATTCCCAATCACTCCTGCCCAAACGTTTACACTAAACCTTCTTTGAGAAGATTTCTGTCTTTTAACACGTGGGTTTTGCGTTTTCGTTGTCCAGTGGTGCAAATTGTGTAAATTGAGGATCCCATCCTTGGTAAATTTGGATTCATCCGTCCACAGTATTCTTTTAAAAAAATCAGGATCATCCACATCCGTGTGTAAAAGAAACCGACAAAAAGCCACTCGTCTCTCAAAGTCGCCACCCTCAAGACCTGCAACAAACAAAAAACTCTTTTAAATTTCTCTTGGGCAATAAGTAATTGCACAAGAAAGGACCCGCTGTTCGTGCTAATAGATTCACTACCTGGAAGTGACGCCATACCATACCCATTACCTGCTAAACAAAGGCAAGGTCAAACAAAGCTTGCACGGGTTTAAAGTTAGTTTAAAATTACGTACCTTGCACCGGAGTGTAGTGGAATGGATGCTTTTTGTTTTGACGAAGTACTTTCCACACTTTCCATATTGAAATATCAAGATGTGATGCCACATTTCTAATGCTTCTTGTAGGGTCTTCCTCAAAAAGTGCCAGTATTCTCTCGTCTACTTCAACATTATGTCGCACAATATGGCCCCTTGGTTCATTAAAAGTAACACTGCCAGTCTCGCGTATGCGTCGGTATGTGTCTCGGAAGACTCTGCGGCCAGGTAATCGTCTACCAGGAAAGCGTTCCTGGTAAAGTCGTTGCGCTGCACGAGCGACGCCATTAGCGGCTCCGTAAGCCATCATGATGTCCGCATATTCTTCGTTAGAGAATGTCGCCATTGCAATAACAAAAAACTCAAAGTTTAACAATAACAACAAAAATTAAACAAATGTAACAAGAACCAGCAAAACTTAACGATAACAAAGTAATAAAAGAATCGCGGAGTATGGTGAACTAGCACACACGTTAGGTAGCAGAGGCAGTCATGTCTCGACTAAAAAAATGGCGGGTCGGGCGACGCGATTTGTTCAAACCGATTTAAGGTATGCAAGAAAGAGATAGAAGATAGATTTTACTGTGAAAGAGTGAGAAAACAAATTTTACCTCTTTCTCAAGTAACAGTTCCGCAATAAATATTTTTTCATTAGAATTTGGAATGTAGTTTTATGTGACTTGATTCACAATTCTAGCGAATTCACAAAGTTGTTAAAATACTTTTATAGCATGTGGCACATCATTAGAAAGAGGATAGACTGGAGAATTAATGAGGGAGTTGGAAGATCCCGGTCGCTTTTGGTTTTTTTTTTGTAGCCTTATAAATAGCTGTAACATGTACAGCTTTAATTTAAGTTTTACCTTTGCGAGTGAATTAAAAAAAAAACTAGGTGACTAATATCACTAATTTTGTATTTAAAAGTATTCTTAAAAAATACACATCGAAATAAAATTAAAATTCAGAGTCTACGCCTTATATTTTTTTTAAAATCTGTATTTGAATGTAAAATTTGGGTCTTTTTTTTGGAAAACAATAAAAAGTCGATAAAAAAAAATCCACAGAGCATGAGGGGTGTTAAGGGGTCTGAAAGGCTAGCGGATGACCCCTTCAGTCGTCCATTTTAATTTGGCACACGATGCACCAAACACCCTGTATATACGGGTGACATTTTTACCGTCTCGAAATAAAAATGGCTAATCGTGTTACCCAGTAACTGGTTTGCGGAGGTCAGAGCAGTCGCTCCGTGTCAGCTGAATCTGGTTAGCCTGGAAGCCGACCCCAACATATTTGGGAAAAGATTACGAAGATGAGATTGATCTTAGCAGTCAACAAAAATTAAAAAAAATTCGCAGTCTGTAGTAGATACTTAGTATTATAATATAATGCGAAGGGAAATCCGTCTGTCTATAACCGTTTCATGCCTTTAATGACGGAACGGATTTTGATGTTTGGGTAAGAACATAAGATATTTTATTTATCCCGATAGTACGGTCAATACTCTGCATTACCTGGGGGCTTAAAATGGACGCTTTGGCAGAATCATAATATGATCTGCGTACAATTCATACATCCCGCAATTCATCTGTTTGACAGCTGCTATTTGAAATAAGACTTCACTAAAGCAATTCACAATTTGTGGACCATTTTACGAAACTCCATACAAAACTGTCAAACAGATGAATTGCGGGTTATGAATTGTACGCAGATCATATTATTATGATTCTGCCAAAGCGTCCATTTTAGGCCCCCTGACCCCTCTTACATATAAGAAGAATGGAAGAGGGGTCGGGGTATGCAGGTCTCTAACTGTATTCCTGTAGGATACTTTCCGAACTCCACGCGATCTAAGTTGCAAGCAAAAACGAAAGAAAAGAAAAAGAAAGAAATAGTAGATTATTAACCTAGGGGATAAAGCAGTGTCTTCTGTCGCGGATGGCGATTTAAATCGCGAGCATTACGCTCGCGATTTAAATCAGAAGGACTCCAAGTTTACTCCCGAGCGTAGCGAGGGTGTTAAAATCTTAAATCACGAGCGAAGCGAGGGATTTAAGACGAGTCCTGAGTGTAGCGAGGGATTTAAGTTCACCCAAAACTAAGACAGCTTTATCACCGAGGACTACTCTACTTTTCGTACCATTTGCGAAAAAATTAACACAATAATAATATGAGATATAAACTTAACGTTTATGTATTTGAAGAAAACAAAAACGCGGCAAATTCCTAGACTAATATTTTTTTGTCGGAAAAGCAAAGGTATCAAGCTCATACGGCCTCGTCGGTTTTCGTAATTTTATATAATCATAACTGCATAATAAATGCGTATTCCTTTTTCAAAAAGATGTATAATGCTTTATATACAAACTCAATGGTGTAAACACAGATGTAGTTCAATATAAATTTCGGTAAGTATTCCAAATTTAAATCACATTCTCCCCCTAGAGGATGAATGAAATTCAGTACAATTTTCTTTCCCTGTTTTTAACAGATTAAAATACGTTTATTTGCGGTAAACATGACGCAAAGAAAGAACATAAATACAAAAAGAACAAGTAGGGGGAAAATATGCGTCACATCCACGCAAAAGGGCCACCGCTCAGCATAATGCTGCGACCCTATGCGAGACACAAGCCCCAGCGCTGGATTTCAGCGATAGCCGGCGTTGACGTGATGACGTCGACCGGTGCAGCATACAGTGAGATTATAAATAAGAAACAAAATAAATACAAACTACTTAGGTAATTAAGTCGACTAGTCTGTAATATTTTGACCGACAGCGTTCTAATAACTATCCGTATTTGCCAATTAATTTTAATTATTGTTTATTGAAGTCTCTGAGTGCGGTAGTAAAACATCAATAAACCCTCAAATGCTGCTGTTTACATTATGATAACGATTTGCTATCTAATCACATATAATGACGACCGCTTTTGGAAGGCGCAGCGAGAATAGCCCCTCTCCACCCTCACAAGGTTCTTTTGCCTCATAACCTACAGGAATCGTGCATTTTTCGGATAAATCATGGCCTCCAAAAATCATGTCGCGTCGATCTGATGGTCCGTTCCTGCGAGAATGAAGGGCAATCCAACACTTATAAATCACTCCACACAAAATGTTCAATTAATAGCCAGTTAGAATAGAAGTTGTAACTTCGAGTCGCTAGACCAGCATAGCTATTCACAACCGATCGACAGGCTATCGTGTCGAAAAGGACTCATTGCGATTACCTGATTTACCTTGCCCCCGACACCAAACAGCTGTCGAAAGGATAACGGTCGACTATTTGATTTATACTGACCACATTTTCGGGTTTTCAATTTGTCAATAGTGTTGAGAAGACTACCTTAGATATAATTGATTGATGTTCGTATCGGCACGGAATCGCATCGAATGGTTGTGAATAGCTGTGCAGGGCCCCAAGTCTGCATTTTTATAAATTCAGACATTCCAACACGATCCTATTGTTTTTGCTAAAAGTTCGTAATCTGCTAAATTCATAATTGTCGATCATTGGTCGGTCAATGTTCTCGTAATAGAATTATGGCATTTTCGTATTGCCATTATTATAAAACCCATTAGTAGAAATGTCATTCATTTGTCATTAAAGTACGAGATTAACAATAAATTCAATTTATTTTAATGTAGTGTCAGTGGCCGCCATTATAATAGTGAATTACCAAACTTGTCAAAATCAACAATTATGAAATCAATGATCGACCATTCTGACACTATTGTAATAGCAGACTTGAGGCCCAGAGGTCGGCAACCTGCGGCTCTTTCGATGTAAAGTTGTGGCTCTCCAATTCCATAAGCAAAATATAATTATTATTCAATAACTGCAATTAAATTATTGTTTTTTTTTTATTATTTTCGCAGCTAAAATGCTAGCTAATGTTTTTTGCTAAAAACATTTTTTGTATGTTTTTATATTGATAAATAAGTTCCGTGTGGTGCCGGACGTAATGATTAGCATCATCCCATTTCTTCCCGTGGCCGCCCGTGGGAGTCGTAAAAGGCGACTAAGGGACTAGAGAATGGGCAGCAGCGTTCTCTATGCATTTTAACACCATACTGCGATCGCCAACGCGCCTGCCAAGCGTGGCGATTATGGCAACCTCCCCTTTTGGGGGAGGCCTATATCCTGCAGTGGACGTCTTTCGGCTGGAATTATATGAATAAACTATTTCCTATTTCAAGTCGTTTATTTTAAATCAAAAATATACCTACAACATTATTTTTAGTTTAAGCGAAACCTGAATATAGTTTGTTCAGAATAAGGAACTGAATCGATTTCAATAATTTTTACACCATGTTATATTTTGTCCCAAAGATATTTAAGTGTGATGGAAAATGTTATCACCATTTAATTACTTACAATACAAGCGCCGTACGGTTAGGTACCTATTGCCAAATTATTATCAATGAGCGCAAGACGACCCTAGAGGCGCGGGGGCGCCGTTAGCATGTTTTTATACGGACAACCCGGTAACATAACAACCTTATAACTTTGTGATTTTTCATGATACAGTTTTCGAATTTTGTACATGTAGAATTTTTTACATAAAAATACTAGACACAATATTGTAGCAAATTGTATTAACTCTTCCAAATTTTTACTAGGTAAAATTTGGAAGAGTTATACTCTATATTATAAGTAAAGAATATTTATTTTGTGGTCTCCACTATGCGAAGGAGTAGAGGTAAACCTACTTAATACCTTATGGTGTCCTTTATTTTTGTGTCATGTAGGTAATGTGTCATATATTTTGTTGGAGATACTAAATCAACAAATAAATAAGTAAGTAGGGCCGTATTTAGACGCTGCGGGCGCGGCGATTCCATACTGTCTGCGCGAGCATGCTCCAACACACGTGACAAGGAATCAGCGCATGCACCCAATTTTCAACTCTATTTTGATGGCTATTTAGTTCATTTTCTTTATCAAGAACACATAACACAGAGAATCATATCTCTTTCATTAAATTTTGAACTCTATTTTAGTTGTTATTTAGTTAATTTTCAAATTATCAAGAACACAACACAGGGAATCATCTCATGCACGCTATTTTGAACTTAATTTCAGTTGAGATTTAGTTCATTATCAATGAAAAACTTTTCAGGCTTTTTTCTGCTGATCCTACAAAGAAAGAAAGAAGAATAATTTATTTAGCACAGATTTATTTTGCTGTATGGTTCACATACTGAGCAATCAAGGTCGGTAATGTGTCATAAGTGATATTTTTAATTGTGTGTTTTTATTTATTTTTCTTTTCAATGTGTGTTTTTATTATATTTTTAATTTGATAAAACATGTTGTGCATATGATCCTTGTTGGTCGAAATAAACGTTTTTTTTTTAAAAGACAGCAGATTAAAAAAAGCAAGTGTAAAGTGCAATGTAACAAATTGCAGCAGGAAAATATGCGTCACGGCTGAACCAAAAAGGCCGATGCCATGGGAAAGAAAACAACATTTCCTTCATTTAATAACTAATTTATTTTCAATCAATAATTGCAGTATTTACAAAACTTACGACTACCTTACATCTACTAACATACATTCATTCGTTAACTAAAATTAAGCTTCTGTTTAACATTTTATTGCTTTTCCCAGTTTTCCAGGATGCATTAAAATAGCCTTCGCGATACTTAAATTTAGAGTGCTACGGGGATCCTTAGTCGCCGAATGACATTGACAGGGGGGACGCAGACTGTAGTGGAGCAGCTTGGGAGAGGCCTATGTCCAGCAGTGGACTACGATGGGCTAAGTTGATTGATTGTTCGGTGGTGTGTAAGGTCATGCGGCCCTCAAGGTGTCATCAATCTCTGCTAGAGCCATCGCGGCTGACCGCAGCTGGTCGGCTTGACGTCGTGCACTGTCAGTCAAAGCTGACAAACTTTGCCGTAGTGTGTTCACTTTTGTATTGACGCGGCGACGTTCGGCGAGGAGTAAGTCGCGGGCTTTTACACCTAGGAGTGAAAATGCTATATTATAGTTGGGTGACAAAAAAGGTAGGCAGAGTTGTATAGTACAATCAGTGACCTGCATTACCTGACCCCTTTTACAAAGAAAAATCGGCCAAGTGCGTGTCGGATCACGCACAATGAAGGATTCCGTAGTTAAAATGAATTTATCCCAAAAACAAACTTAACATTGTAGTTGAAAAACATGCTCTCCCATACATCTATATACGTTACGGTCAATTCTTCAACTGCAAATTTAAGTTGGTCGACGATTACTCGTTAACTTGTAAACCCTACTTAGCTGTGATAGTTTTCCTTTTAATTTCATTATATATACTACTGCCATGATTTTTTTCACATATCCAAAACCAACCATTTAGCTGGCAGGGGGGGACACTTGACTTTAACAAAAAATTGCACTTTATAGCTTAATATGACGCAAACGGATCTCAAGATTGAAAAATGGCTTTCACAGACCCACAATATTTTTAAACGGCCTATCCAACGATATCCCACACCATGTATTTAAATGAGAAAAAAAATATCATCCCCGTTTTACGTGCAGGGGAGGTACCTTAAAAAAAATGTTTGTCATGGTTTTATTATACGACTTTTTCGGCGTGATCAATATGTACACCCATGCCAAATTACAGCTTTCTAGGACTAAGCGTCTCTGAGCTAAGCCGGGGACAGACGGACGGACGGACAGACAGACAGACAGACGGACATGGCGAAACTATAAGGGTTCCTTGTTTCCTACCGAACCCTAAAAAGGATGGAAGAGGTTCAGGTTATGCAGGTCACCGACTGCACATAAATATTTGTGGGCGTCCAAGCAAAAAGGGTCCAGTTTTCGGCATTTAGTTTCCGTGATATACGCAGTTTTGTAAAGTTGGGTGAAAAAATTGCATTTCGCGTTTTTTTTTTTATATTAAATGACCCACACTACGAATTTCTCCTGTATTGTGGGTGCGTTTACAAACTTTTAAGCTCACATACACAAACAGCCAGACCCGGAATAACTACTTGTAGGTCATACAAATATTTGTTCCGTGCGGGAATCGAACCCGCGACACGCAGCGCAGCAGTCAATCGCTTCCGTGTCGTCAATTGATTATTCATTATGGTCAATCCACAAGTTCATATTTCTAACAGGGACCATTTTGGTTACCCATTGAAAGGGTTTTCTATAGGGTTTTTCTAAGCGGTTAAACAAAATCCCATACGATATGGGTAACCCTTATAAACAGCTTAATTTAAATTTTGGTAACCCATTGAAAAGGTTTTCGATAAAAACCCATACAGTGTGGGTAACCCTTTTGAACGGTTTAATTTAAGCCATTCAAACATTATATCATTACCCACACCATATGGGTTTTTGATTAACTGCTTAGAAAAACCCTATCGAAAACTCTTTCCTTGAAAGGGTTTGCGATAGGGTTTTTCTAAAATGGTAACCAAAATGGTCCCTGGGTAGAACAGAGATAGAATTGGTCCTGCTACGCGTACTGGGTGGATATCGAAATAACATAATATTATGATTTTTTCATGTTACTGGGTTTCAAGTAGGTATAGAACCCATTGAACGGGTTATCATGTAACCTTTTTACTGGGTTTCAAGTATAAAACCCATTCAATGGGTTATCATGTAACCCTTTCAATGGGTTTCTAGCATAAAACCCTTTACTACGTTACTCCTTCGAAAGGGTTAACTCTTAACCGCGGGTTTTACGGTCACTGATTTCTAAGTACCAGAAATTTTAAGAGAAAGTAAAAAGATACCCGTGAACGGCATGTCAAATTTGAAAACGCTTTTTCTCAAATCAAGTTTTTTCTGAGTTTCAATTTGAAATGTGTGTTAAAGTAATGATCTTACCTAATAACGGCAAGTAGTCGCCGGCTCTTTCCGCTCGGATGTCCAGGGTGAACCAATCGTCCAAGTCTTCGGAATCTGAAGACGGCAACTCCTGGAAACATATCAATATTAAAACTGTTGATATCCCGTTCCCGCACGTATAATACGAAAGAGATGGCAGATAACTTGAGCTGTCAAACCAGATTGAACAATGAATGCCATACAACTTAAGGTGGACTGCGGGGCGAGCACGGCTTACTGTGACATGACTTGAGTCACACATTTTATCACAGTTTGAGCGATAAAACTGTTTTGTCATAAAATGCTAGTACAAATTGACATGACATAATTTATCATGTCTTGTCACAAACGTCTTGTTCAGCGGGGCGAGCACGGCCTACTGTGACATGACTTGAGTCACACATTTTATCACATATTGAGCGATAAAACTGTTTTGTCATAAAATGCTAGTACAAATTGACATGACATAATTTATCATGTCTTGTCACAAACGTCTTGGGCAGCCCGTGCTCGGCCCGCCGGACAAACTGGGGCGAATCCCGCGCAGGAAATTATTTTCAGTCGAGATTTTTTAATGGAATCGTGTTATCGTCATTAATCCTCAACTTTACCATATATTTATTTCAAAATTAATGCTGCAGTATTTTCGATTTAATGGAGGATCATGCTATTTGAGGTATTGTAGACCCATAACCCTGTTAGCAGCTGTAGATACTCAAAATTAGGAGTTTTTATTTTGTTTGTTTATCGTCATTAGACATTGGTACCCAGAACGTCATTCATTGTTATTCATTTGACCCTGTACATTCTTTTACGAGTCCCAAATAATAGTACATTGTGATACAAGGGTGGAAAGTAGGTTAACATTTATATCTGTAACTTTTATGGTGTACATAATAAAGAGTATTCTATTCTATTCTATTCTATTGTGCCATTAACAAGCCCGAGCCGAAGGCGAGGGTTTTTAATGACTCGAGTTTGCAATAACCTACACACCCGTGTATCACACGTTTTTCAATACACTTGTGGGAAATGGTAAAAAACAAATCAAAGAATTAAATATACTAAAGAACCATTTAAAATACTTTTGAGAATTCAATGCGTTAAGACGTACGGACTCATTCATTTTTCCTTGTAGAAAATCTATCCCATTTTATTCTATGTATCAAAAATCTTTGCTACTAAACTTTTTAAACTGACTTATAAATTTAAAACTAATGATAGAGCTCGTAAACAAAAGTCACGACAGCGTAACAGAAAGATGCCTATGCAAAAGATTTAATTTTCGAATCATAATTATACCCTCCGAAAGTACGCCATTTTTAACAACTGTATTGATGATATTTTATCTTTATTTTTTGATTGAACGAGACTACGATTGTACTCATTGTGAACAAACCAACTACTTTCGGATTTGGTCTGTTCTGAAAATAACGTTTACGTTGAACACAACGTGTATCAGATATTTTTGGTCGTATTTAAAGTTGTGGTACAGACCATCAAAGTGAACAATTTCTCCATGGGACCAACAACCAAACGCGAAAAAAAAGAATTTAATATGTTATTTATTTATTAATGAATACCTACATCAATTTATTAAAAAAATAATATAATATTATTTAACCCTAAAAAAAAATATTTATAAAAAGTATAAATGATTACATTTTTAATAATCAGCTGTCATATACATTTGGGTAGAGTAAGTATTTAAGTTTTGTATGGGACAGTTGATTATAGTTATATAAATAAATACACGCTGTATTATCTTGTTCTTCTGTCTATTTTTACGTTACTTACATCGTAAAGACTTCCATCTTCAGACCGACTTTCGGCGTCGCTCGGAATCTCCTCATCCATCATTTCAGGTCTCATGATGCGTTGCTTCTTTGAACCCTCGCCTTCCGAATCTTCGCCGAACTCCTGACAGAAGAACAGAGAAAGAGTAAAGTAACGTCAGACCGCTAATAGTTCTTTTTTCGGCCGAAAACGGAATTCGGTCTGATTTGCATTCAATAAATAAAGAAATATCTTTATTTCCCAAAAATACAGATAATTATTGTACTGTAAGTATTCAATTTTTAAATTTATGGAGAACATTTCACACAGACGGCTTTCACACTGTACTGCGGCGCCGCATCGCTTCGCTGATGTTCCGCACGCGTGGGAGGGAGCGCAAACACCATCCTGAGCGTGCTCAGCCACAAGCTGGACAGCCCCCTTCTGGGGCACTGGGTTCAATCACAAGTGCGTGTGCCCGCCCGGTGGCCCAGAGGGCGGCAAATATTTAAATTAATTTTTGATTTAGTTTTATTTATTTGATTATGATTTAATTTAATTCGGTTTAGTTTGTTTTAGTTCCACTACCTACCAATATTATGGACCAAATATGTCTGAAATATTTTTTTTTTTTTTTTTATTTACATAAAACATTTGGATGCTGCAGAAATCTGTACAAAACAGATTAAACTTTGTCTCATAGGCTATAGCTATAACTCCATTTGAAATAAGATTAGAAATTTAAATTCTAATTAATTATTTATTTTATTATTCATTTTATGTTCTCGTTTTTTTTTTATTCTAATCTATTCTATTCTAAACCCTTTTACAGTCCGTTCAACCAAATTTGACTTCTATAGCGTTGGTGGCATGACAAATGGTAGCTGTAATAAACAGTTGGTATTGTAACCACGTTTTTGCTTTTAATGCCATCCTTATGCCTACGGAATAGAAGTCAAAATCGGTTGAACGGACTGTAAAAAAGGTGTATTTAAATTTCTAATCTAATTTCAAATGGATTATCCTGTATCTTAAGAGGCCGGCGATGGATGCGTAATTCATACAAACGTAATACCAAAATAATTTGTAAAACAAACATATTCTTAAGGTAGTGTGTATTTATTCCGATTGGAATACAAAATATCTAGGTTCCCAAATATATATTTGGTTATTAAATTTGGTTGGTTATTATTTGGGTATTTGATTCACCCTTACCCTGGCACTGGCCAGGGTGAGGGTGAATGAGTGTGATTGTAGGTGTGTGGGTGTTTATGTGTGAGTGTGGATAACTAGGTGATGTGGTGTTGGTGTGTAAGTGAGTGGGGGAGTTGAATGTACGAGTGTGTATGGATGTCGAAGTCAAAGTGTTTATTTCAAATAGGCACATATAAGGCACTTTTGAACGTCAATATTTACGAAAAAATAGAATTGATTCTAATCGCCCCTACCAAAAGGTAGCTTCGTATGGAGAAGAATGGGCAAGAAACTCCACCGTTACTCTTTTAAAACGTTGTACAATATTTTTTAAAGACATCTATATATATAAAATTCAAAGTCCTGACTGACTGACTGACTGACATATCAACGCACAGCCTAAACCGCTGGTCCTAGAGACATGAAACTTGGAGGGTGTGTTCTTTGTGAAGAGTAAGTATCCACTAAGAAAGGATTTTTGGGAATTCCACCCCTAAAGGGGTAAAATAGGGGATAGAAGTTTATATGAAAGTCCGTCAGTTTTGAAGTTAGGATCTTCAAATTTTGTTTATAGGCTGACAATTAAAAATTAATTTATATGTGTTTCAGCGTTTTTGATAATTCTACACCCGAAGGGTTAAAAAGGGGGATGATTTTGTGTATGAAAAGTCCTTAATTTTCGAAGTAATAACACTAAATTTATTAACTAGGCTTATGGTTGGAAGCTAACACAACGGTGTTGTTAGAATTTCAACCCCTAAGGGTTGAAAAAGGGGATAAGATTTTCTTTTTAATGAAAGTTCTTTTTAAGTTAAAATCACTAATATTTCGGCTTATGGTTGGAAGCTATGCATCCGCTAAGAAGGGATTTTTCGAAATTCGACCTTTAAGGGGTGAAAAAGGGGGATAAATCTTATTCCTTGAGTTAATAAACCTGAAACTTGGCACGGATACTAACCTAAGTAAAATATAAAGTTTGTCATTTTTTGTTTTTTTAAACTAGGGTTTTTACAACTGTTGGTTTTTAAACGGGGGATATCAAAGTTTTTATGGAATAATTTTAACGCGCGGTCCGATTAACTTGAAACTCAGTATTTTTACTGAAAACAAAAAATAAAGAATAACTTGAATCAGGTTTTTTTGACAATCTGCCCCTAATAATTGGGTGAAAAGGGATAGTCAATATACAAGAGAGGATTTTACTGCTTGGCTTGATTAACTTGAAAATTGATATATATAACCTATAAATCCAATAATAGAAACGTCAAAAAAATGTTTGAACAATTTACCCTTTTGAGTGCGTAAAAAGGGGCGATACAGTTTGTATGAACAGAATCTTATTACTTTTGATATATAAACATGAAATTTGGACTGAGTATTTATTTACATAACATCACGCCTGCAATCCCCAAAGGGTTAGGGAGAGGTGTACCTTTAGTACACCCACATTTCGCAAGTTTTGTTTAAGTCTCATGTAATAGGGGGCGAGTCTATTGCCATCGCGAAAGACATAATTATAGTACTAGAAGTAGGGATCACAACCACAACAAATTTATTAACATTTTAAAATACTGTTGGAGCTGCTGAAGATTGTAAGACTATCGTTTCATTGTATACACTCAATCTCCTTTGTATTATATAATTGCATAGCACAGGTGTGAGTACTGTGTACCTACCATTTTCTGAGTCTTTCATTGACTTGAATGTGCCTGGCGGCTGAGAGTGTCATGCTCACTCAAATGTCTAGCTGGTGGTGGCGTGTGTTGGATCATTAAGTTCCCTTCAAAATGGTTGAGCTAAATGGTGCTGATCCATGCGTCATGTTCGTGAACGGGCGCCGTCAGTAGGGACTGGTCATTTCTTAGCTGCCACGGCTTATTTTAACTTAGGTGTTTTAGTTGTTTTTTATATTTTTATTACGGACGCTTTTAACGTGCACGTCTTTCTACATTGTTCTCACATGTATAATTTCAACATAAATTAGGTTACCAATACTATGTAACAATATTTTGATTTAAATTAGTGTCCGTGGAGTTTCTTTCCCATTCTTCTCCATAGGAACCTACTACGCTTTGGAATGGGCAACTAGCTTCATCTCTCTGACTGACCGACCCCTTGACAATTCAAAAGTGCCTGTAATAGGTTTATTTGAAATAAATGCTTTGAGTTTGAGTTTGAGTACAATAGAGCTACCATTTACCGGGTAATATGTCTTTCAATGACTTGAATGTGCCCTGGCGGCTGAGAGTATGTCATGCTCACTCAGATGTCTCGCTTATGGTGGCGTGTGTGTTGGATCATTTAGCTCCCTTCAAAATGGTTGAGCTGAATGGTGCTGATCCATGCATCATGTTCTTGAACGGGCGCTTTCAGTTGGGACTGGTCATCTCTTAGCTGCCACGGCTTATTTTTAATTATTTTAGTTTTTTTTTTGTTTATCTTTTTATCACGGACGCTTCTGACGTTTTGCATCGTTCTCACATGTATAATTTCAATATGAATGATGTAACCAATACTTTGTATCAATATTTTAATTTAAAAAAGTGTCCGTGGAGTTTCTTGCCCGTTCTTCTCCATAGGAACCTACTATTTGGAATGGGCAACTAGCTTCATATTTATAACTGACCGACTTCTTGACAATTCAAAAGTGCCTGTAGATGGTTTAATTGAAATAAATGCTTTGAGTTTTAGTTTGAGTTTGATCACCCGGGAATAAATCCAGACTTCGGGCTGCTACTGAGAAATTCCTAATGGAAAATTCAATAACACTTTTCCCGACCTGGGAATCAAACCCATCCCTCATGCTCAGCAGTCGCACTTGTGACCACTAGACTAACGATGCAGTCATTACTTAAATAACAAAGTTTATCATAATTTTTGCGTTTTTCAAAAGGAATTTAGGGAGTCATGGGTTTTTTGGGATTTCAGTTTGTATTTAAGAATCTTAACGCGCGGTTGATTAACTCGAACCTCAGTGCTCATACTTTTGACAGAAAAAAAAAGGAAAAAAAATTGAGTTTTCGAGAATCGGAAAAAGGGGTAATTAAGTTTTCGGGAGAATTTTACTGCGTTCCTTGAATAGCTCAATAGTTGGTATACATCAATTATTATTTAAAAACAAAAACGTAGAAAAAATAAACAATACAAAATTTATTTCAAATAGACTTAGACATGAAATGGAGGACACGTTTATTGAACAAGTATGTACAAAACGAAGTTGGTATTTATACGTTATCTATATTATTATCCTCCGTAAAGTTGTAAATCAAACTGCACTCCTATCTGCTTAACACGCTTACGTTGCAGTTGGTTTTAACTAAGGTATGGTATAATATTTTAGGGGAATGCTGCTGATAGAGAAGCTGTTTTTTTTGTTTGCTGTGTCACGCGGGCGAAGCCGCGGGCGAAAGTTAGTTAATTATACAATTATATGTGAAGACGATGCACCTAGAATAAAATTACTATAAGTACCACAATAGGTAAAAGGAGTTAAGAATGAAGCAATGACAGATAAATTAATTATGTGAAAGATACATTATGGTGCTCACATATTTACAAACATTGTAAAAAAACAAAAACGTTTTTCTAAAAAATAATAATTACAGTGTGAGTTATGGTAATCACAGAATTTAAAATAAATGTCATAAAAATATAAAATAAATAACAATTACCTGTTTGATTTTGTCTAGACTCTAGATTATCCTATGGAGCTGGACCAGCATGTTTCCAAACCTTCTTATCTTGGATATAATTCTCTAATTTGTAAATGCTTGTTTACAAAGTGTACTTTTAATATGAGTTCTAAATTATCTTTCATTTAGTTGCAAGGATAGAAGTATTCGTGCAAGCATGGAGATGAGTGTGTGCTTAATAGGCGATGTAGGTAAGTAAAGTCTCCGTTGCGACATTATCGGCCAAACACGGAAAGAGAAAAACATTAGTTTTTTGTTTGCCGGTCTAAGGTTATATAATATCACGCTACGACCCTTAGGAGCTCAGCAAAAAGAAAAAAAGTCGGAAAGAATGCTAAGCTAAAACGAAGTAAAAGCACGGACCGACGATGCAATGCGACGAAAAGGGTCTGGGGAACAAGAAATTTCACGCGAATGAAGTCGCGGGCAAAAGTCAGTAGACAAATAATAAAATACGCACCTCCTCATCCAAATCCGAAACGTCTTCTTCCAAGAATTCCTCTTCATCAATTATTTCATCTAACTCCTCATTTTTGAAAGTCGCGTCTTTAGCATCTTTGCCTTCAGACTTCAAGACTTTTTCTTTGGCAGTCGATTTAACTAGTGGCTTGAACGGCGTTGGCGTTTTGAGTTCTACCGATTTTGACGGCTTCTGGTTGGCGGCTGGGGTTGCCGGCTTTGAAATCGGCTTTTGACTGGTAAAATGCTGCTTGCTGTTGACTTTTTGCTCAGGTTTTACTGTAAATTAAAATTAATTTGTTGTTTTTTTATTGCATCACTCTGCCACGCCATCTATACGACGTTGAGACGCAACAAGGACACGACAGAGGCGCCATCTATCGATAAAGAGGGGAAGATAATTATCGATTTCGAATCCGATCTTTCCTTCGGTCGCCGTTGACCTATGATCACGTGACATTTCGATAGTCAAAGTCAAAGTTAAATTATTTATTTCAAATAGGCACTTATATGGCACTTTTGAACGTCAAAATTTACAAAGAAAGTAGAATTGAATCTAGTCGCCCCTTCGAAAAGGTAGCTTCGTATGGAGAAGAATGGGCAAGAAACTCCACCGTTACTCTTTTAAAATGTTTTACAATATTTTGTTGGTATAGGTAAATCAATTATATAATTATATGTGAAGACGATGCACCAAGAATAAAATTACTATACCACAATAGGTAAAAAGAATTAGTAATGAAGCAATGACAGATCAATTAGTTATGTGATAGATACATGGTGCTCACATATTTACAAACGACGGCACGGTGGCGCAGTGGTTAAGCGATTGACTGCTGCGCTGCGTGTAGCGGGTTCGATTCTCGCACGGAACCAATATTTGTATGACCTACAAGTAGTTGTTCCGGGTCTGGCTGTTTGTGTATGTGAGTTTGAGTGTTTGTAAATGGACCCACGATACAGGAGAAATTCCTAGTGTGGGGCAACGTTTAAAAAAAAATAAAAACTTTTCCCTAAAAAAATTAATATCAGTAGTGAGTTAAGATAATCACAGAATGTAAAATAAATGTCATAAAAATAATAAATTATACAATTAAGATAGCTGTTTGGGATGAATATCCGAACGAAATTCGGTCACGTTATCGTAAGCCAATCACAGCACAGTTAAATGACGTGATAGCTTGTTGTGATTGGCCCGTTTGTTCCCGTCCCCTTTCCCTCGATCGCTGTAAAAAACTATATAGAATTACATTCGCTAACGACCATTGTAACAACAACTTGTCTTTTTTTTATCATCAAAACCCATTCAAAAACCCAAAAAGTAGTAGCTAAACAAGCCGCTCCATCACACCAGAACACATTCAAACAATAGCTTATGAAGTTATGATGAGCTATTAAAGTGTATTTAAATTTTGTGGCTTTTCATTTCATTTTCATTTCATTTATTTGCATACCATAATGTGTTTTTAAGATGTTATATAAGGCTTAAAGCTAAAGTACAGTTATGGACCCTGTTAGGGCACAGCAACATAGTAATAACTTACAATTAAAATTAACGAAAAAAAAAAAAAATACAAATTATAACATTTTGAAAATAAAAATTATTATAAATGTATGTGAACTTATAAATTATTATTAATGGATATGGTTATTTAGATAATGTCAATGTTAGTGTTAATCATACTATTAAATTTAAATTAACTAAACTTAAATAGAAAAGATTAAAGTTAAAAATTAGAATAGTAAAAGTAAAAATAATGTTAAAAACAAAATCAGTCATGTTACATAGTTATTATTATAGGTTTTCTACTAGCGTTATCGCTATGCGAATGCTACTTTGTCCAGGCCCTCTGGTGTAGAGACCGCGTATCGGTAGGCGTAGTATGGGACGTCCCCCAGCTAGATGGATCGACGACCTTAAAATGGTGTCTGGTATGGGCGTAACCAGCATTTTTTAGGGGTGGGGCAGAAGTAAATAAACTCGATAAATATTAGAAATTTAACCATAGTTCAATAACAACCTGCGAGCTCGTAATTTGACAGGTGCAAATGTCAAACTCCAAATTGATAAACCGGACACCACAGAACTAAGAACAAGGAAATGCATAGAAGGATGATTATAAATAAAATAAAATAAATCATCATTTATTTCAGATTAATCATTATGATTACATCCATATTTGTTAGTACAACTGTGAGCTTACAAACTAGTGTTAGTAATAATTAATAGTAATTGGTTATAATAATTTAATTAAAAAATATACAATAATAATTGAATTAAATCATTTAAAATAATAATTCAATAACAATACACAATTTAATTAAATCATTAAGCAAAACAAACACAACAGTAAGTGGCCGGTCCGGGTGGACTCCCCGATGCCGGTGACAAATTGACGACACGGTTGGCGCAGTTAGTTAAGCGATTGACTGCTGCGCTGCGTGTCGCGGGTTCGATTCCCGCACGGAACAAATATTTGTATGACCTACAAGTAGTTGTTTCGGGTCTGGCTGTTTGTGTATGTGAATTTAAATGTTTGTAAACGCACCCACGATACAGGAGAAATTCCTAGTGTGGGGCAACGTTATTTAAAAAAAAAAAAAAAAAAAAAATCACTATACGACTGCGTGCAGCCGTATCCAGCGAGCCAGCATCGGAGAGTCCCATCGGTCCGCCAGCGCGTGCAGGATGGTGTTGGGACTGCCGCGCGTGCGGACCGATGGGACTCTCCGATGCTGGCTCGCTGGATACGGCTGCACGCAGTCGTATAGTGATTTTTTTTTTTTTTTTTTTTTAAATAACGTTGCCCCACACTAGGAATTTCTCCTGTATCGATAGAAGCGCACCGTTTGCGCATGATGGCCGCAAAGCCGTCTGTCTCAGCCGCCGCGAACATTGCGGAGGCGCTGCAATGGCGCGGCAGCCCCACAAGCACCCGGAACGCGTTATTATAAAAACAACTCTGTAACGACCTTTGTTCCCGTTTGTATCTTATGGCACGAAGACGGATGTGGGAAAGAGATAAATGATTTACTCTTTGTTTTACTTTTTTGGCATGTCACAAGATGAACATGTCATTTGGTTATAATGGTATATTTCAACCCGACCAAATTTGATATTACTTTACTTCAATGTCTGACAGTTCGTTCATTGAACTACTTAACTTGTTCGCGTATTCTTTGTTTATGCGTTCGTCGAAATCTCTTACAATTTTTCGATGTTTTAATAATATTTCTACTGTTAGATTGCACGAATTCTTTGAGTAACTACAAATAGTGAGTACAAGTGAGTGCATGGATGCTGTGGAGCAATGTCTTGTGTGGTTGGGGGCTGCAAGACCCATTAATCACGAAAAGAAAAAAAAGAAAAATGTTGACCTTCCGTTGGTAAGTTTTTGCTCAATTTTGTGTTGAATGTGAGCTGATGAATTAATATAATATACATAACAAATGTTGCTGAATCGCTTTGCAGCGGAAATTAGACGTATTATCTATTCCAATATAAGTTATCAGCGAATATTTGGAGAATGTTGTCGATACTTTTCTTTTACAGATTTCCTAAAGACAAGCAGAGTCACATATTATGCTCCAAGCATTTTACTTTGAATTCATTTACTTATATGTAATGAAACTGTGAAATAGTTAATGTTCGTGACGATGCGTCACCAAATAGTGTTTTTAGTGTTTTTGATATTAACTTAAATTCGGAATGATAACAGTGATAGTTAAACAAAAACAGTGGTGAAACAGTGTTTAGTACATAAAATCGTAAGTACGACCCTTCCAAACCTCAATTTAGTGGGCTTTATAGCCGTAATTTATTTTTATTTCTTTTTAGTGCGTCCAGGTAACCTAGACCGAAACCTAGCCCTGGACCTAACTTTTATGTATTTAGTCTCTTGAGAAAGCCCATTTAATTGAGTTTGTATGTCGTGTTTTATAGATTGTTAATCTTGTTATTTTGGTTTGCCAATCATCTTTTTATCTTTGAAAAATATAGTTGTGATATTTAGAATATTAGATTGATTTAGGTCTATAGACAGGCCTGAAGTATCTACAACTAGTTAAAAAATCGGTTTAGTAGTTTTTAGGAAAATCAACAAGTTAAATAGTTTTAATTCTTTGTTTCCTCTGAAATACCCTTTCAGTGGAAATTTAAATAGCTGATAACGATACCTCAGGAGACAGGGAATTTGATATGAAATCCAATGTTACGTAACATGCCTTATGTAGGTATTCTTATAGTTAATGTGTTATAAGCATTAAAGTGATGTAATCTTGATGAAAAATAGATCAAATAAAACTTTACAACAGGAAGCAATTAGCGGCTCTCGTTAAGGCAAAGTAGGGGTGTACATAACTAAGCAAGCGTGTAAAATAGCATAAAGCTCAAAGCTTCAATATAGTTGTAGTGTTTTTGAAGAGTCCCGAAAATTGATTCGTGAAGACTTGTGTATTATTCAGGTCAAATATTCCTTTAAAAACGACGTCAAAACGTACTCCTCGAACAGATGTCAAACCTACTCCAACATTTCTCCAAACTCTTTCCCGTCATAAATACTGGAACATAGAAGCTGCAGGTAGCCGTCTTGAAGATAATTATCGTGAATCTATAGGTGCAGAACGTCAGCGCCGCCTGGACTGCGAGGTCTACCCTCAAATGGAGACGGTTATCATTTTTGGAATTATATATTAAGATAATGTCATTGTAAATTCTATCGACGTTAAAATTTTGTGGGTCACATCACTAGTCAGAATAAAAAGAGTTTACCTACGAAATTTCGAAACGTCTTCTGTATACGTGTCCTTCTCTAAAATCATAGCGGCTCCATAAGTCATAATGAAGCAAATATATTGAGTTCAGTTGCTATTTTAATCATCCTTCTATGCTTTAGTTATTATTCTAAGCCACAGAACACTATTACTGCTAGCGGAGTTGAACTCGCATGGTGCGTAAATTTTCAGGGTCCAGGGTGGGGCAGACGCCCCACCTTGCTCCACTGTGGGTACGCCCATGGTGGCTGGGACAGACTAGTTGCGGAAGGCGGAGGACAAGGTGTTCTGGAGCAGCCTGGGAGAGGCCTATGTCCAGCAGTGGACGTCTTTTTTATTAGGGTTCCATACCCAAAGGGTAAAACGGGAACCCTATTACTAAGGCTCCGCCGTCTGTCTGTCTGTCCGTCTGTCACCAGGCTGTATCTCATGAACCGTGATAGTTAGACAGTTGAAAATTTCACAGATGATGTATTTCTGTTGCCGCTATAACAACAAATACAAAAAAAAACAGGATATAATATATATTTAAGGGGGCGTCCATACAACAAGCGTGTTTTTTTTGTTCTTTTTTGCTCGGTATTGATAACGAACCTGTTTTCGTTGTTCGTTTCTGTTTCGTTTGAGACGCTTGAAATATTCACAGAATCTTTAGTTATATATTCACTTTAAAAATAAATAATTAAATTAAAATAAAACAAATATTTAAGGGGGGCTCCCATACAAAAAATGTGATTTTTTACCGTTTTTATAGATAATCGTACGGAACCCTTCGTGCGCGAGTCCGACTAGCACTTGGCCAGTTTTTATTTTATTTTAATATTATGTTTACTTACGACTTCTATTTGAGCTGGAGTTGACTTGAACTACGTGTTTCACGATTCTCTTTTGTTCCGGTTTCCTGCCGCTAGGGGGCGGTTTCTTCATTTCAAACATTCGCTGCACTGTGGTACCTTCGTCTGAAGACTGGAAAATAATATCATACATTTACAATACATAGCCACTTCAAAAGTACATAACATGATAGCCTCGTTGGTTGGTTTTACGCAAATGCTACTGTTCAGTCGGGCTGATCCACAAAATCAAGGTCACTCAGCGTGGTATGGAGCGGGCTATACTCGGAGTTTCTCTGAAGGATAAGATCAGAAATGAAGTTATCCGGAAGAGAACCGGAGTTACCGACATAGCCTGCAGAGTACTCAATACTTTATTGCATTCCATAATGTGTACATAAAACAGTTGGTATGTTAAAACATAGAATCAATTATAGACCCTGTCGGGCACAGCAAAGATAATTTTTAATAGGAGAGAGGATGAAGGCGCTTTTTGCTAAGAAAAAAATAATAATAGTAAAAATATTAAATTAAAATTGTATCATTTGCTTTTATGGTATTTATATTTTATATTAGTATTTATATAGTTGGTTTCAAGTTATATGTACATATTTTTTTATTATATATTATATTGCACACATTATTAATATTATAAATTACAATAAAATAAAATAAATATTTAGAATTTTATTTAGTCTTGTAGAATGTTATTATTATTAATTAATTGTGCACATTCATTACATAGCATATTCATTTTTGAATTAACAATATTTTAGTGTTTTAAAGTAAATTTATATTCAATGTAAAATTTATAATGAATTATAGGTATTATGTAAAAGTTTGTTTTTATTGTTGTTGAAATTTATCGCTAAAATATTCGTCAATAGTGTAAGCGGAGTAAGCAAGCTGAAGTGGCAGTGGGCTGGCCATGTTTGTCGAAGGACGTGGAGCAGACGAGTCCTGGAGTGGAGACCGCGTATCGGCAAGCGTAGTGTGGGACGCCCCCCAGCTAGATGGACCGACAACCTTAAAAGGTGGCTGGGACAGACTGGATGCGGAAGGCGGAGGACAGGGTGTTGTGGCGCAGCCTGGGAGAGGCATATGTCCAGCAGTGGACTGCTATAGGCTGAGTTGATTGATTTGACTATTGACAATGAGGTCCTGGAGGCGTACTCCGAAGCGATAATCCGTAGTATCGACCGTTTCTTGACTTCCAAAGTTTCCTTTTTTGACTTTGTATCCTTACCCAACTTCAAGTCACATGTTTGACTTTGACTTATCTCTTTGACGGTCGTTTTTTTTTCTTTCGCCGTAGTCGGCCATTGTCAGCCGTAGTCAGGAAACGGCCGAACATTCAGAAGATACTTCGGATTTATCTTCATAGTAGACCCCCCCTTTTTTTTTTGGGTGGGAAATTATCAAATAACTTCTCCCGCTCGATATTAAGTTCGGCATTGATTTTGTAACAAAATATTAAATAATAAACTAACTATTATGTTCGAAAACCTTTATAATAACGGTTAAGGTTAGATAGAAAATTAACCGGTTTCCAAGTCCTGAAGGTCACCCTTTTTTTTTGGGAGGGAAATTATCAAATATCTTCTCCAGCTCTGGGCGGAGCGGGAGGGCGTGTCAGACTTTTACTAAATAGAACCCACCCGTGTTCCTTCAAATGCCTGTGTGCCAGGGCCACGATATCCCTTTCGGACAGACTCGTAACCCTGGCAAGATAGGCCTCGATTCCTGGGTCGGGCAGTGTAATAACAGGTGGCGCAAAAGTAATGTCATAGTGTGAATTTGCCGTAATTTTTGCAAATGACGTCATAATACATTGTGATTTGATACTTATACAACGTGTTTTTTTTGATATCCCATAACTCTAGTATGATTGAGGCCATATCAAATAATCAACTGGCATATGAGTTATGTTCCAATCCTTCGTTATTTTTTTTTTTCATTTTTCATACAAAATAATTCAGCAAAGTCACGATTATTAATGTAAAACACCCTTACGTGAAATATGACAACGTCGATAAGGTAGCTTTCCCTTCACTAGCTGCCGCCGGGAAGCCCCGATACCAACATACCTACATATTTTATTTTACTATTTATTTTACTACACTACTGCGAAGTTTGGCAACCTCACAAAAGTAAAGATTCGTCATACTGGTGACAATTTTTGACCTAATTTAATTATGATTGATGATATCTCCGAAACGAAGCATTTTTGGACCACCTATTCTAGGAGTTTTAGTATTATTTTTACCTACAGAATATAACCCTAGAGTTATGGGATATCAAAAAAAACAGGTTGTATATTAGACTCATACCGCCTTATTACAAAACAAGATTTATATTTTGACATGGCTTAAACCATGGAGCTAGTTTTTGTAATGAGAACGTAACTCTGATTGAAATACCGTTCTTTATACAGAACTGAATACTTAGTTCGGTACTAAGTTGTCCGTTTTGTATTAGGAACTTTACCATAGACGGAATAAAGTTCGAAATTGAATAATGGCTCCATGGTTTAAAACTTGGGTCTGAAGTTAAACGTTGTTTTGTAATAAGGCCCATAGAGAATTAGTCGACAATGCAATGGAGCGACACACACAGCTCAGACAACTCTGGAGATTTTGAAACACTTATTTCTGGGCCGTGTGATCTCCCGTTTTGTCCATTTGAACTAGCCGATGATCCCAGAGATATCAGAGACCAAAGGACTTTTTGTAATCTCGCGTTTACCACAACAAACCACAAACCTTGTAAGTTTTGAAAGCCAACGTTGAAGAAGAAGTTTTGAAAGCCAATGTTGAAGAAGAAATCACCAATTTGGACCCAGATTTTTTGCGAGCAACAATTCAAAATGCCGTAAAACGAGCATAAGGGTGCGTTTCCACCAGAGGTGTGCGAGGATACGTAGCGGTGAATGTGGTAAAACTAACCAATGACAACACTAGCTTAGCTTAAGCAATGAAATGAAGCGATGTTATTCGTTAGTTTCACACACGCCCCTCGCTACGCATCTTCGCTCATTTCTGGTGGAAAAGCAGCCTAAATTTGCATCATCTGAGGTCGTCATTTGACTGATATAATTTTTTCGAAGTTTAATCAAATTTTACACCTTTACACAAACTTTCCGTGAGTGCTGTCACCCCTTTTTTTTATTTACAACTAAATGCAGCCAATTCACATTATGACATTACTTTTGCACCAACCTGTATTAGTTTCTAAGGCTACGAACAACAAAATGGCCACTGTGGGCATCACACTAATATTATAAAGGCGAAAGTTTGTGAGTGTGTGTGTGTCTGGTACTTCTTCACGATCAAACGGCTGGACAAATTTTGATAAAATTTTGTATGGACGTAGCTGACATCCTAGATTTACACATAGGCTACCTCCAAACCGAACAATAAACCGCTGGTATTAAAAAAATACTTCAAATTAGATGATGAAACTTTGCTTATTAACTGAACTAACTATAAAGCTGGTCTTATGTTATTTTTAAGACCTGCTTTATAGTTAGTTGAATGAAGCTTTGCGATTTAATTTACTTGGTCCAACAAATAAGTGCAATATTGGAGAGTGCAATGCTATCCTGGCTTGTCCTTTATCGGAACAAGCTAGGATACTGTACAAACTGGCATTTTTTGTTTTAAAGTATTAATTTTAGAATGATAAAGTGTTTTTAGGTTAAGTTGATTGTGCTGATGTTACAGGGTGACGTTATCGCTCAGCGATAAAGCCCTTAAAATAAAGAAAAAAAAGTTCTTTTTTTTTATTACCATTATTTTCACCGTAAAAAGAAATAAACTAAACTATCGGTGCCTTGGAGTCTTCTCCCTGCCACCCTGTCTCGCTTGCTCGCGTGACTGCCAGCAGTGTGTGAGCGACATAAAAGAGTGAGGTGGCGATTATAGACTCCTAAGACTCAGTTAAATGGCAGTGACCTTGAGTGGTTAGCTTGCGTGTTCTGTACTGAGGTCACGCAACGCGTCGTACGTTCAGCCAGTATTAGGACTCACCCATCAAAGAGCGCTGTCACCAATTGGACGCATTATTAATTTATTATACACAAAACAAAAGGTATTTTAATAAAACGCGTATACTAAAAGATCAATAATTAAATTATCTTTAAATTGGTGAAGGTTTCAGAAAAATACGCTTGGTAGATTTTGCGCCATTCTCAGTTTTTTATCCGCGTTAGACATAACTTTACAAATTATTTTTGCTATGTAATATAAACATAATCTAAAATATTCATACATTAAGTTATTGAGAAAATGCTCTAATGTAACATATATGACGGAAGCCATATTGTTTAACAGCTGCGAGAGGCGGCGACTAGATGGCGCTAGTGGAACGTGCACCATAGACAATCATTCATTCTATCGGTCATTTGAATTAAAACACTTGAAGTCAATTGAGTGAAATAATGTAACGTTACCCCCCACTAGCGGATCGCCTTTATAAGGAGCTACGCTGTTGAGTCGGTACGCAGCTACACTCGCGCTGTATGCTGACGACGCCGCGTATATTACTACATCGCTTAATGCGAAGTACGCGGCGGTCAAAATGCAGCGCGCCCTGGAGCTCCTTCCCGAGTGGCTGTCGGTGAACGTAGGTAAGACGCAGGCGATAATCACCGGATTCGCGCCTCTCCCGCCACCCTTGAAGCTGCAGGGGGCCGACATCGAGTGGGCAGCCCGGGTCAAATACCTGGGTGTGACCATCGACCGTCGGCTCACTATGGGGCCACATGTCCGCATGGTCGCCGCACGGGGTAGGGTCGCCCGCAACCTGCTCAAACCTGTGCTCTCGTCCCGCATCCCGGCGCGCGTCAAGTTGAGCGTGAACAAGCTGTACGTGCGCCCAATCTTGACGTACGCCGCCCCCGCTTGGTTCGTCCTCACGTGCGAGTCGAGCCGCAAGCTGCTCCGCGCGCAACAAAGTCTTGCGCTGCGGACCATTATTGACGCTCCTTGCTTCGTGAGGAACGATGTCATCCAGCGGGACCTCGGGATCGAGAGCCTGGATGAGTTTGTGCGGCGTCTCGCGAAAGGGATGTTCGCGCGTGCCGACGCGTCTGATTGCAGCCGGGAAACAATGTTCCGGTACTGCATGCCACGCCCCCTTGCGGGGGCGTAGCGACATCCCGATAGTAGTCGGTACGCATTTTGAACGGATGCTTCGTGGTGCACGGACCACTGTCTCTCGACAGTACGTACTTCCCGGTTATGGGATGTGGAACGTTGTCTCCGACAAATTAGTACAATCCTTATTGCGGTGGGTGCATGGACCACTGTCCCTGACAGTCAGTACTGCCCTATGTGACCGCCACTACCATTATTAGTTATTTAATTAATTTTATTTCATTTCTATATTCTCTCGATTTAAAATAACTGATAGTTCGATTGAAATAGATTACTGTATTGCCATATCTGAGTATTACATCTGATGTCTGGACCTATCCCGACATATATTTTTTTCAAAACATGAACACTACTCTTTTAGACGTGATCTTCAGTATAAAATCATTAAAAGTCGGTTATCGTCGCCTGAAACGCAACGAACGCTTACCTGATCAGTTTCATCATCTCCGTCGCTCATGTCTTCCGGTATCGCTTTAGTCGCTGTTCTCTTGATTAATGCGTTCCTTGCAAGTTTCATAGTTTTGACTTGACTGCGCTGTGGACGAAATAAAGCATATTTTTGAAAAGCTTGTATTCTACGATGATTTAGGCAGAAGTCATAATTTCAGCTGAAAGACGTCCACTGCTGGACATAGGCCTCCCCTAAAGGGGGAGTTTCCCATAATCGCCACGCTTGGCAGGCGGGTTGGCGATTGCAGTATGGTGTTAAAATGCATAGAGAACGCTGCTGCCCATTCCCTAGTAAGCCCATTAGTCGCCTTTTACGACACCCACGGGAAGAAATGGGATGGTGCTTTTCTTTACGTCCGGCACCAAACGGACAAGGGTAGGCAGAAGTATACATCTACAATGCATCTACTTATCCCTTAAATGAATAATGTAATGCTCTGTCATCATTACACATGACTGTGTGGTGCCGGACGTTAAGAATAGCACTATTTGTTCCCGTGGGTGTCGTAAAAGGCGACTAAGGGACTTACTAGAGAATGGGCAGCAGCGTTCTCTATGCATTTTAACACCATACTGCGATTGCCAATCCGCCTGCCAAGCCGCGCTTTGGGGGAAGGTCTATGTCCAGCAGTGGCAGTCTTCCGGCTGAAATGGTGAATTAATGAGTGAATGAATTAATTTAAGCCTCGCCGGCTCACTCACTCTGCGGGGTCTATACAGTATCATCATCACGTCTGCGGAGTTTCTCTAGTTAATTTAGTTTGACCCTGTATTACTTATATAGCTGTACAAGGATCTATTGGCGCGTGGCTAAAATAAGGAACCAACGACGCCATCTTGGTTTTTCAATACATTTTACAAAACTTTTGCACAATTAATTACCAACGGCGCCGGCGCCACCCTTTTTAATATTTTTTTGGTTTGGACGTTAACAAATAACATCTCCCGCTCTGGGCGCAGCGGGAGGGCGTGTCAGACTTTTACCCACCCGTGTTCCACGGCCACGATATACCTTTCGGAGAAACTTGCAACCCTGGCAGGCATTGGCCCTATCGAACGCCGTCAATTGGTGCTGACATTTCTTTCGAGGCGCGCGTGGAACACAACACGCCGTCGACCCGGGCCTGGTCCTTATCGGACAACGAGCTACCCATCACTCACCGTCCGCAAGCCCGAAATCTACGGTGGCCGGGAATCGGCCTGCGACTCCCGACGCCCAGTGGGTCTCCTGCGGTGACTAGGGGCGTGAGAGCTTTGCCTCTCCCTCACGCGTACCGCCTCCTCCTTCACGGGCATTACTGCTTCGCAGAAGGAGGTGACGGTCTCCCATGCAGTCTCGCTCCGAACCAGGGCCAGACGCGACAGATCGCCGCCACCGATCGGGCTCCGCAAGGACACGGCGGTGCTCCGCCCAAGTCGGGCAAACCCACACCGTATGCTCCACCGTGTCCTCCGGGCGATCCACACAATGGTGACACCCGGGCGTTTCCTCACACTTTATCCTGAACAGGAACCTCTCGAAACAACCGTGTCCGGTGAGGACCTGCGTCAGGCAGAAGGTGAGGACGCCGTGGCACCTCTCCTGCCACTCCACAAAGAAGGGACTTATCGCCACAATTGTGGCGTGCCCAGCGGTAGGTTGCGACAATCGCACTCTCCATGTCGCCATGAGATCCCGCCGGAGCTCTGTCCGCTGTGCCATGATTTCTCGCGGCAGCGAAGTTACGCCCCGGCGATTCGTCTCCTCGCGTCACTCCCAAATGTGCGCGAGGACTTTTGCCTCCAGATCCCATGGTGAACAGCGCCCCCCTGACAACATCATTAGCGCGCCAAAAGATACTTGTAGCAATGTATAAAACAATGTGTGACATACCTCGTATATAAAATCATCATCATCGCTAGAGCCCTGATCATCATTCTTTTCACTCTTCATCACTTTAAAAGTCTTTTTCTTCACTTTTTGATCTCCTTCGCCCAACATGCGCTGTAAATAAAATAGTACTTAATCGTAAAGGGGAGTGTCCGTGGAGTTTCTTGCCCGTTCTTCTCCATAAATACCTACTAACGCTTTGGAATGGGCAATTAGCTTCATCTTTCTGACTGACTGACCCCTTGACAATTCAAAACAGCTATGGCTTTAAGACGGAGATATATGCCAGTGACCTTGAGTGGTTAGCTTGCGTGTTCTGTACTGAGCTCACGCAACGCGTCGTACGTTCAGCCAGTAATAGGACTCGCCCACCAAGGAGCGCTGTCTTCAATTTGACGCATTATTAATTTATTATACACAAAACAAAGGGTATTTTAAGAACACGCGTATACTAAAAGATCAATAATTAAATTATCTTTAAATTGGTGAAGGTTTCCGAAAAAATACGCTTGGTGGATTTTGCGCCATTCTCATTTTTTATTTCTGAACTGTAACTGTTACGCAGGTTTTTTTTAAAACCTATTTCAGGCACCAGCTATCACAATATGATTTTTTATAGGTCAAAACTGATATAAGCTACAAAACCATTGTGAGAGAATAGTAGATTGTTTCATAAGGGACCAAAATAATGTATTGAGGGCGAGAGCGACGGATTTAAAGTACGTCGCTCGAGGTAAAATAATTTTGGTACCGTGTGGCACACTCTGCTTTTCATCCCCCTCTATGAGAAAAATAAATAGGAGATGCTTTTAGTAGTGACGAACATTTATATTTACATAACTACAAACAATTACAAATTTATATTAATATTAGATACGTTTTCGCAATTTTAGAAGTTTGTTGTAACTATTTTGTTGGGGTCAGAAAATGTCGTTGACTCATCACTTGGGTGTTCGTATTAGCTTCAGACCAGCTTCAGTATAAGAAGATCCCGCGTATTTTTTTTATTCGGTGAACCAATGCCGCGTCGGTAGGCGCGCTTTTTTTATTACCGGCCGGGACTTTATCGAAGTGAATTGCGTTCAAACTTTTTAATGAAATAGTGTTCCAACTTCAAAAGTCATTTCGTCACTGTTATTAAGTGCGCCGGAATGACCCATTTTACTCGCACTTATCGAGGAACCCTTCGGCTCTTTTCGAATAGATGGGATGAAAAATAAATAAACTTATAATTATTATTATTAAACCCCAGTGCCATCTTATTCATGACCGCCGTCACTGCGGCCGTTATGTAGCGGCCATCTTCTAGGAATCCGTAGCTTAAGAAACCAGGTATAAGTTTAATGGTAAAATAAACTAATCACTAACTTGGTCAACTTATGCCTGGTTTGATTGTAAGTAATGGGTAAGTCTACTCTGTGAGAGCAGTGGTGGCCCAGTGGTATCGGCTCCGACTTACGAGTTGTAAGTAGGCACTCCACTTTGTGTATTTAATTCCATCATCACTGCTCTTAAAACGGTGAAGGAAAACATCGTGAGGAAACCGGCATGTCCGAGAACCAAAAATTTGAAGACATGTGACCCACACTGGGCCCGCGTGGTGGATTACGGCCCACTCACAGAGAGGAGGCCTGTGTCCCAGCAGTGGGAACATTATAGGCTGATTATGCAACTTTATGAAGGGTAAGTAAAGGGTAAGCATAGGGTAATTTTACTAAGTAAAGGGTAAGTTTTTTTTTTTGTAAACTGAGTCTTACTAGTAGGGAAATGTCGTGAGGAAAGTTTTGAGTATGAATGTGGATGGCTATATGATGATTTATATTTAACAAACAAGTAACAGAAGACTCAAACGTGTTAGAAACAATATTTATTTATAACTGTGTTAGTAAACGAAACCTACATAAATTACATATTTACCACACATGCATACTAACAAAGAAAATTTTAACAAACAAAATACACTCACAAATCACCTTCAATCACAAAACTCACCACTACTACACCAGGAATACGGATAGTATAGAACTGCGTTCAGTTAGGACATTGTACGGAAGCGGGAGCGCAGCTTTATAATAATTTACCAAAAGAAATAAGAGATTCTTCATTAGTGAACATTTTTAAGAATAGGTTAAAGTTGTATTTGTCTAACCGACAATAATAAATCATTACTATATGTACTCGATAGTTTGAACAATTATGTTTATTACTTAATATATTTTTTTGTTTAGTTTCTCATATGTAAGTGAACTATGTATGTTCTTTTTGAGAAATAAATTTCTTTAAACCGACATACCCCAAAGTTATGAGAATCCCTGCTACAAACTCAACACCGATGTGGAAATCTAAATTAGCGGATAAAAAAAGAAACTATGGCTGGAATGTGTCAAAGATGTCAAAGTCAAAGTCAAATTGTTTATTTCAAATAGGCACATATACGGCACTTTAGAACGTCAATATTTACAAAAAAATTGAATTGATTCTAGTCGCCCTTTCCTTCAAAGGTCCCAAGGTGGAGAAACTCCACCGTTACTCTTTTAAAATGTTGTACATTATTTTTTATAATGAAGAAGATGCACCTATACTCGGAATTTTAATTCGATTCCAGATTTGACATTAGCTACTGTCATTTTGTGAAATAATGATACCACATATAATAGTGTAGTGATGAACACAAAAATCGATAAACAATAAGTGTGTGTGCCATCAGTGTGCCAATTAAAGACTAAATTATTGATTTTTATTTAAATAAATACATAATTATTCATAATAATTATTTATTAATTAGTAATCGCTGCTCTATTTTATAAAAAGTTAATATTTTTGTTTTTATATTAAAAACAAAACTTATAATAAAAGAGCCTAAAGTCAACGCCATGAGACGAGATAAATTTCATACTTTGGGATTTAAAACTTTAACTGAAATTGCGTATGGTTCAGTTTCCATTGCAACTAAAATTATTTTATGACGTTTAGCGATAATTTCTTCATTCATAAATCAACTTAGATATCTTGAGTTTAAAGTTGATAGTTGTATAATTTGCAATTTTATGTATTTATAGCTTCTCATGACGGTTACTTTAGATAGTTTAATTATTACCATAATACATCTATCTGTTTTATTTGTCATGTTCCTTCATGATCACATTTTTTTATTTATTTCACACACAATTATAAAAGAAAAGTCTCAGATCGTTAATTAATCGTCAAAACTAAATTATCGGTTCAGAAATATTTAATTTCCTGATATACTTAGTTTACGAGAGTAAAATTATAAACGAGAAGAATCGATCTGGAAATATTCCATTTCCATATCGAATAATTTCGCAACGTCACTATTTAGTACTTGTCATAACGTTGCAACACTGAAATTGTCAAATCTGGAATCGAATTAAAATTCCTAGTATAGAATATAATTACTATATAAGTACCACAATAGGTAAAAAGAGTAAAGAATGAAGCAATGACAGATAAATTAATTATGTGAAAGATACATGGTGCTCACATTACAAACAAGGTAAAAAAAAAAATACGTTTTCCTAAAAAAATATAATATCAGTGTGAGTTAAGGTAATCAGAATTTAAAATAAATGTCATAAAAATAATAAATTATACAATTAAAGTAGCAACCTGTTTGATTTTGTCTAGACTCTAGATTGTCCTATGGAGCTGGTCCAGCATGTTTCCAAGCCTTCTTATCTTGGATATAATCCTCTAATTTGTAATATGCTTGTTTACAAAGTGTACTTTTAATATGAGTTTTTTCTTCTCTTCTTTCATTTAGTTGCAATATATCACAAGGTTTTGTTGTAACATATAACACACATGATTTGGCTAGAAAGGGGGGCTACCGAGATGACCAGGGGTGACTAATAGGGAAGTATGGATGAAAAACGCCATATTGCAGCGACCCCGAATAAATTGGGATAAGGGCAGGAGAATGAGGACGTATCTTACCAGTAAGTCATCAGTATCATTGCCATCATCCTCGTGTTGTTTGGCCTTAATTGCTTCCGCTTCATCAGCCAGTTTCGCCTCAACCACATGCCCATCTGTCTTTCTGTGAATAAATGGTACAGCTCGATTCAAACCTTATTGCGGGCCGGAACATGAGGTGAATCGCTGCGCGGTATCAAAATCAAAAGACATTTATTCAAACTAGGCTGAGAATCAGCACTTTTCGAACGTCAAAAATTATATGAGACAGTCCCCCAAAAACGCCCACCCTTCACCACTTCCTAGTGCTTTAGCTGGGAAGAAGTGGCTGAACAAACTCCCCAGCAGCACAGTTGTCTGTTTTACAAACATTTAAACTCACATATACAGACAGCCAGACCCGGAACAACTTGTAGGTTATACAAATATTTGTTCCGTGCGGGAATCGAACCTGCGATACGCAGCGCAGCAGTCAATCGCTTAACCACTGCGCCAACCGAGCCGCCAAATACTGAAGCAGAAATAAAAAATATAAGCCTAAATAAAAGTCTCCAGGCATATTGGGCGTGTCCGCTTACATAAAGCTATAACCGTAACTCGAAGTCACAAATGATAAACTAGCACCATCGAAGTAATAGTTATTTATGATATTAGTGCGGTAAGTTGGTTTTTACAAACGAGTAGACGAATTTAAACCCGAGACGAAATCGAGGGCTTACCCTAGTCACGAATTTGTAAATACCAATTTCCAAAAATTGATTAAGGTCAATTTTAATGAAAAGACTGTAATTTTTAATTCTTTAACTTCATATTGTGTGACATAAAGTCAATTTGTGATGACAGAGAGTGCATTGTGAGATTATTGTTTTCAATTTTACAATAGGTACATGTACATACTTAGTTTGCCTATGTATTCAAACCAGGGACCGTATAACCCCGGTTAAGAGTTAAGCCTTTTGAAGGGGTAACCCATTCAATGGGTTACCTTTATCATGATGTAACCCATTGAAAGGGTTTTATACTAGAAACCCATTGAAAGGGTTACATGATAACCCAATGAATGGGTTTTATACTTGAAACCCAGTGAAAGGGTTACACGACAACCCTTTCAATGGGTAACCAAAATGGTCCCTGATTGAAACTATTTACCACGAAATTATAACATTAATGTTAGCAATTTGTGTTTTATTGACCTTACGCAATTTGGTTTGGAGCCGCTAGGAACAATTTTAGTATTTTATTATTTAACAGTTAACTACTACGGCTTAAATTAAATTTTGGTAACCCATTGAAAGGGTTATCGATAAAAACCTACATAACTACACAACTACCATACAGTGTGGGTAACCCTTTTGAACGGCATACTTTAAGCCATTCAAATTTACCCACACCGTATGGGTTTTTCTAAAATGGTAACCAAAATGGTCCCTGGGTAGAATAGAGATAGAATTGGTCATGCTACGCGTGCTGGGCGGATATCGAAATAACATAATATTATGATTTTTTCATGTTACTGGGTTTCAAGTAGGTATAGACCCCATTGAAATGGGTTATCATGTAACCCTTTCACTGGGTTTCAAGTATAAAACCCATTCAATGGGTTATCATGTAACCCTTTCAATGGGTTTCTGGTATAAAACCCTTTCAATGGGTTACATCATGATAAAGGTAACCCATTGAATGGGTTACCCCTTCGAAAGGCTTAACCCTTAATCGGGTTTGTACGGTCCCTGGTTTGAATAAACCTACTTACAGAAATTAATTAATTTATCATTAAAATACCTTATCAAGAACGCGTCCAAATCATCAGGCAATTCATCCCCATTGTGCATACTCTCCAAATTATTCAACTGTTCCTCAATATTCTGTGTAACATTGCCCATGACTTGGGTAGCACCGCCATGGCTACTATTGCTGTGTGCAATAGTGCCGTGGGTTATAGAAGCATGGGTAATACTGCCGTCGTGTAGTTCCACTTGCCCTATGACTGTTGTAGTTTGTATAATGTCAGTTTCTTCAAAAGTTTGGGTTGTACCATTCTCTTCTGGATTTGTGGGTAGGGTAATATCGCTTTTGTCTTGTTCTTGGTCTTGCTCATTCTGAAATTTTAAATAAGATAATTACAGTAATACCCCGCTATAAACGAGGGATGCTTTCCGAGGGATTTTTTTTTTTTATCGTGTTTAGATCAGGGACCATTTTGGTTACCAAAATTGTCCCTGGTTATGAGAACATAAATGTATGGAACAGCAGATTTTTTTTCGCGATATCAGGTTTGGTCCCATAGTAAAAGTTGTTCATAATGATGAGTACAATGACCCTTAAGAGGTTTTGCGCATTTTATCATATTATTAATAATATATTATTTCTAATAATAATAATATTATTTAATTTATTTCTGTGGGGTGAGCACGGCCTACTGTGACATGACTTGAGTCACACAGTTTGAACAATAAAACTGTTTTGTCATAAAATGCTAGTATAAATTGACATGACATAATTTATCACAAACATCTTGGGCAGCCGTGCTCGGCCCACTGGTGTAACTACACTTACGGTTTGACCATAGTCATCATCAGTCAGTACTCCTTCACTGAGCCACTCCTCCTGGCCCTCTTCCAAACATTCCTCATCCTCGGGGTCTAAATACTGCAACAAAAACATTTATGATATTAAATGATATATCATGTACAAGACCATCCAACCACAGCTCCCGGTGAATAATTGGACTGATCAAAATCTGCTTAGCAGAAGAGATTTAGTTACGGCACTACAACTTCGTTCCGGTCACATTCCATCAAAAAAGTTTGGTTTCCTCATGAAAAAGGTTGCATCACCCAACTGTGGAGAATGTGGAGTGGTCGAAGATGTGCAACATGTTTTGATGGAGTGTGTGCGGAATGAAGCTAAGCGATTTAATTTACTTGGTCCAACAAATAAGTGCAATATTGGAGAGTGCAATGCTATCCTGGCTTGTCCTTTATCGGAACAAGCTAGGATACTGTACAAACTGGCATTTTTGTTTTAAAATATTAATGTTAGAATGACAAGGTGTTTTTAGGTTAAGTTGATTGTGCTGATGTTACAGGGTGACGTTTTCGCTCAGCAATAGCACTTAAAATAAAGAAAAAAAAATATATATATCATCATGCTTATATTCCTTGAACAGGCACAGTGGTTAAGCGATTGACTGCTCCGCTGCGTGTCGATTCCCGCACGGAACAAATTTTTGTATGACCTACAAGTAGTTCAAAGTCAAAGTCAAAATAATTTATTTCAAATTTGAACTTTTGACCGTCAAAATTTACAAATAAAATAGAATTGATTCTAGTCGCCCCTTCCAAAAGGTAGCTTCGTATGGAGAAGAATGGGCAAGGAACTCTACCATTACTCTTTTAAAATGTTTTACAATATTTTATATAGGTACCTACATCAATTATATAATTATATGTGAAGACGATGCACCTAGAATAAAATTTCTATACCACAATAGGTAAAAAGAATTAATAATGAAGCAATGACAGATAAATTAATTATGTGATAGACAGATAGATACATGGTGCTCACATATTTACAAACATTGTAAAATAAAAATATAAAAGGATTTCCAAAAAAAAATGTATATCAGTGCGTGAGTCAATCACAGAATGTAAAATAAATGTCATAAAAATTATAAATTATACAGTTAAAATAGCAATCAGTTAGATTTTGTCTAGCTAGTTGTTCCGGGTCTGGCTGTTTGTGTATTTGAGTTTAAGTGTTTGTAAACGCACCCACAATACAGGAGAAATTCCTAGTGTGGGGCAACGTATCTATAAATTTTCTGTATTTCTGTGTTCTGTAGATATTACAGTAGGTACACAACACATTTATCCAGTTGTGTTAAAAGTCGTCTGTAATGGGTAATATGGTCAAACCTTTTGAAAAATACTGACTAGAAAATCAAATAAATAAAATCAAATCAAATATTTTATTGGAATAAAAACATATAACAATTTTCGTGTATATTAATACTGCGTTAGTTTAGAAACTGTGTCGCAGTTATTAGCACCCACCCCAGGAGCGAAAGACAATACTGAGTTCCATAACAACAAATTTGGTAGAAACTAAACATAAACAATTAATAATAATTAAACAAACTAGACATTTATTAGTAATAGTTGTAGCAGTATAAGGGTGTGTGTGCGTGAGTGAGTGTGTGTGTGTGTCAGAGATGGTGTGGAGGTGCGTGTGTCAGGGTGTGTGGGAAGGGTGCGTGTATATGTATGCGGAGGATGTGATATTAATATATTTTAAGTTTGTATGAGTCTCTCTGTTTCCTCATAAGTCCAAACAGTATCCCAAGAAATACTGCCCCATCTGAGAATAATAAGGTCTAGAGTCTACACCTTATTATTCTCAGATGGGGCAGTGCCAAATCACAATGAGTCTAGGACTCTAGAGTCATTGTGATTTGGCAGTATCCCCAAAGGGGTAGGATAGGAAGAGGTCAATGGTACACCAACAATAACATTATGCCCAGCCAGTTATACAATCATCCAATTTTCATGCCACAGCTAATGCTATATTTGACACACTCAGTGGGCAACTTCCAGTAATTTCAGTCCAGAACTATTTTTTGTCACACAATCTTCAAAAAGGTAATGATTATGGAACTAAACTATCTTAGCTATAAGGTACTTAACTTACGTAATTGGGTCATGCAGCATGGAACCAAGGGATCTAATTTTAAGGAAAATTGTGTACAAGAAACCTTGCTTAAGGCTTTTTCAAAACTTGTTAGTGAGAACTAGCATAGAGTTAAGGAAATTCGGTCTCATTCTAAAGCGAAAAAAAAACTTCTACTAGGTATTGCAAGATTATATTGAAATGGAAGCACAGATACCTTACAGAAGTATGGAATGTGTTTTCATGAATAAACTGGCAGGCAACGCCTCAAGTGGCTTTTACAAACCAAAGTAATACAAAACAAACATACCTCTTCGTATTTCGACATCTTCGTCGGCGGTTCTTCAACGTCAGACATTTTATAACTTAAATTTTAAAATAAAAATGTTTTCTTACTAGTTTTGCCACTTAAAGCACGTAAATAACATAATTTCTCATAAAATCAGCAAAGCTTTTCGCAGTTTTGAAATAACCTCAATCAATACAGCGCGTTCCATGTATAAGCAAGATTACATTATTTTGTCTCACCTTTCTCTAAGTTGAAACACGGAGTCAGAAAACAACAAGGCTAATACTATTCAAAGATCGTCGATGGAACGCAATGCGACGCCAGCAGTGTTTTGACAGTTTTAGGGATGTCCAAGGTTTAATTAGCGATGTAAATCGATTGAATATGGTTGAATTCTTTCAAATTAAAGCTGTGAGCAGTTATTTGCCAGTCGCAATTTCACATTAATTCTACTACAGTACTTTGTGGTCCAGCACAGTGGAGTGAACACCAAACTCAAATCCGCACAAGAGCACAAGGTTTACATCGATTTATGTTCTTACCTAGTGTTATTTCTCAACAATATTTTTCAAATGTCTGCCCGTAGGTAATGGTGAAGGTTTCTACCGATAAATAAAACTACAGCTTACAATAGACATTTATTTATTTATCAATAAAGAAATTTTCATTATTTACAAATCACAATATTTATCCATTTATAAAGTAGGTACAATATTACAAACTGAAAGCAGTCTATTACAGTTATTTTATACTGATCTTACGCGACAAAACAGCGTCATGGAGATATGGTACCATGAAAGTTAGAAGGCGAAAATATAATTTAGAAGGGATTGTTTGTGCTAGTGAAAAACCTGAGTTATTTCATACTATATTATAGTAGGTATTTAGTGCTCTAATCCAACCTGTAATGTGCTTTGTTGTACGTAGATAGAAAATAGCTGCAAATGTTCTGAATTTTCCATTGTACAAAGCTGGCCTAGCCCAGTCCGAGGAATCTATGTTAGAAACAATTACAATATGTTGCTAAGTAGATAAACGACTAGTCCAAGATACAACTGTATGTCGGGACGTCATTCGAAAGTATTAGACCGATATCAACTAGACGATCACAGGCCCCGATGCGTTGTCAAACTGTATTGGTCGACTTGTATGTAGGTTTGTACCTATTTTATTTTTTGTTCTAACTGAATAGTGCGTGATGCTATGTACAATAAATAATTGGACTACAATGGAAGAGTTGTGATGGAAGATAAGTTAATACCAGTGTTTTTCTATGCTTCATTCTAGGAACTATAATCGCGAATTGGAAGCTCATTGTATTATTATAATGCCGTTACATAAATGGCCTATGCTTACACGCGATTTAGCGGTGAACTACAATAGGCGATAAAATTATATGATCCATCTAAGTAGATATAAAAACTATTAGCTATAGAACAATTTTTCTCGTTGTTAAAAAGCTCAAGACAAATTACTACAGTAGCCGTAAAACTAGATCGATACTAAAATTAATAATTAGCATAATCTAAACACATTTTCGCCTTCTAAACTCAACAGCTATAATAATAATTGATATATTATCTATAGCATCAAACGGCACTGCCCTTACAAACAGAAAAAAAAGTTAAAAATAAATCTATACATTCCCATTTTATACATTTCCCGCCTTTTTTGCTCTAAACCTACATTTTTTGCCTGAGAAACATCTCTGTACTATTCTTTTCGACTGGACTGTGCCTCTTGCCACATCAAGGCAGTCTCGAAGTGAAGAGATTCTGTGTAGGTACTCTGCCTACGGGGAAAAACAGCTTTCGAGGTAAGACACACTTAGGCTTAAACTCGATTACGAGGTAAAGTAAAATATGTTTATCCAGTTTGGCCCTTCCTTTCACTTATTTACAATGAAAATATCTTCATATTTACACAATCAACAAGGTATTATTTTCATTGGCTCACTAGCCACCCGCCCGACTTAATAAAACATTTACCCCCTTTTTACAAAACAAGGTTTATATTCAGACCCAGGTTTAAAACATGGAGCCATTAAATTGAATCTCGAATTTTATTCCCATTATGGTAAAGTTCCTAAACACAAAACTGACAACTTAGTACCGAACTAAGTTTTCAGTTTTGTATTAAGAACGGTATTTCAATCACTGTTACGTTCTTATTACAAAATCTGGCTCCATGGTTTAAGCCATGTCAAAATATAAATCTTGTTTTGTAATAGAGCGGCGAGAGTTCTATAAAATATTTAAGTTTAATTTGAATGTAATAAACCTTCCGGAATAAATTCTCTAATTCATGGTGAATCCCGCATCAAAATCCATTGTGAAATTGTTACTTTAATTTAACTATAAGTACTCCATTTGAAATAAGATTAGAAATTTAAATAAACTTTTTTACAGTACTTTCAACCAATTTTGACTTCTATTCCATACGCATAAGAATGGCACAAAAGCAAAAACGTGGTTACAATACCAATTAGTTTATTACAGCTGCCATTTGTCATGCCATCAACGCCATAGAAGTGAAAATCAGTTGAACGGACCGTAAAAAAGGTTTATTTAAATGTCTAATCAAAGAAGAGAAAGGAGTATAGTAATGTTATAAAATATGCCTATTTTTTAATTATGGACGATGCGCGCTCACGATTCACGAGCGTATGAAACCAAACACTGAAAATTAGGTAAAAAAAAAAAAACATCAAAACCAATAAATAAATTAAATTAATTTAATTATAAACAAGCAATATATACAAAGATTGCGATAATTCGGAATAAACAATATACATGATGCGTTTATGTTTGTGTATTTATATTATAATCCATCTATTCATCCAGCGCAATAGTAAAATCAATAACATGACTACTTGGCGAATTAGTTTTTTAAACCACATATTTTTTGGAATAATCTATTAAATTTTTAAACTGAAACTGCCAAGAACTTTAATATGGATTAAAATATACCACAATTACTATTTTAACGGTAAAACCAAAGAACTGAAATAAAACTTAATTACATACAATTAAAATTAACATAAAAGCTGGGTTTACAAATAAAAAAAATATAAAAAAACAAGGAACTATTTAAACATCGGACACACTTGAAAATAACAAAATTCGGGCATCTGCATCGCCCATGTGCCAAACGCGAGAGGCCTTGTACAAAAAGATAATCTTAAAATTAAATAAGTATCGCTGCTTACATTATTTTTTTCTAATACAAAACTATTTTTTTATACAATGCCAATGAAAATTCTTTGTACAAAATGGATCATTGGATTTACTAAAACTTGAATTAGATCATTACAAGTCATGGAGTAAAGAGCTTACAGAAGACTCGCTCTTGCAAGAAATATGCACAAGTATAGTATACCTTATCAATGCTTTAATGCTTTACCAATTTTGACAAAACACCCATTAAATTCGAACTTCAATAGAGCTTGGGTTTGCTAAGAAATCAGTTCCGTCATAGTAAAACATCCATCATGAAGGTCTGTCGTGCCCGTTCACCGCTTTCATGAAACAAAACATACGGCTGAAACTGTCCGACTGTCACATTGGTCATAAAAGCTAAAATAGACCTTGGTGTGTTAGGACGTGCAAGTGAAATTCAACCTTAAGGCAGTAACGACGAGGTCGACTTTACATTATCTACAACTCGATTTTGAGACTTCTTAAATTGATAAAAGGAACAATGGCTTCATTTGTCTACTGCTTACTGGCTACGGTAGCCTAATGTTCTGCAAATAAAAAAAACACTCAGCCCAGGTTTGCACGGCCGATTTACTAACACGACGATTTTTTTACTACGCACTCGATTTTGAACTTTCGGTGTTGAGTAGAGCATTTAGAATCCAGAGCGTGCATTCCAGCGCGTAAAAAATACACTGTTGGATTTTGAACTCTTGGCGCTAAACGGTGCAATGAAAATACTGTACGCGATAAAAATCACCCGTGGATACAAGGCCTATATGAGATCCGTGCCTAATTTTGAGAGATTCGACGAATTTTGCGACAATTGTTTTGCTTTGTGACATCGAACGTGCTGCCCCAAGATATTTATATATTTTATAGAATTGTGAAAGAAAAGGCCATTTTAACTGGGTTTGCGATAGTTTAAAAACAATACCCTCCTTTTGGGCTTCGCCGAAGTCGGGTAAAAATGTCCTATCGATGCAAAAGATTCGGATTACTTGCAGTTGAAAACTATAAGGTAGTACTTTGTTTCAATCTTACAAACCACAAAATATTGGCATCTCTACTCGCAGGTAAAACTAGAAATAGACGGAAGAAAGTTATGTTTCTCATGCGCTGTTGGATTATCAACTCTCGGCTTATCGCCGGAAGTTGCACGCATTTACTTAGGCATTCATTTAGGTGTCGCTTAGTGAAAACGGCTATACTATTTTTGACAACACCCCCCAAAATGAACAAAAAACACAGCCAATTTGACAGCTCTAAACCTCACTCCAGTCTCTTTCTCGCTCTGCCTGGTGGGTAGAGATAGCAAGACTTTCGGCCTTACTACAAAACAGAGTTCTAAATTTAGTCCAAGCCAAAACCTTCGAACCAGTTATTGTATTTTAAACTCTACTCCGATGAACGTAAAGTTTTTAATGCAAAACTGACTTCAGAACCGAGGTTAAGCTTTGAATTTTGAATTCTGGTTTTAGTTTAGGCTGTGTGTCACAAATGAGACCGCGTCGATGCGTAATAAGCTTTACAAACTGCGTTTCAAACTTCCCATTTTTTACAATACGGTACATCTAACGGTAATTCTAATATAGTTTTTTATAAATCTTTTGAACGCCGTATTGGTGTTTTACATCACATTATTACGATTAATGGTACGCGATTATTGGGAACGAAGTTCATTTTAGCACGATATACCCTGCACACTTGGCGAATGAGAGCCAGACCGAAAAAAATTACATTTTGACCACCACATGTTAACGTTAAAAAACTGTCGCGACGGTCAAAAACTGACACTTTTTCGTTCCTGCTCATTCCCCAAGCGTGCAAAAGCGAAAGTTACTTCGTCCCAACCGGATGTCCCACGACTCTCTCGACTGTTTTCATTTGCGAGACTTTCAGAACAAAACTGCCTTAAAAGTCACTTTGTAATGTTTGACCGATATTTTTCCCCCTTACAGACCTATACTAAATAATGTATTAAGTTACAAGTCATAACGCCAGTTAGCTTTGGCCGAACGGCTGTATTATCTTTTATTACTTCAGGGTCAAATCGGGCCTCATTACTACAAAGAAGTCCAGAGGCATAACAGTTGCGTTGCCATACACGCAAACATTTAAAACGTTTTAAATTGTAAGAAATAAAAAGGCAGTTTTGCTCTGGCAGTTTCAAATATAATCTGTATTTATTTACTCTAAATTAGCTATCTAGCGCCGAAATTATACATCTGTTTATTTAATATTATAACTCTAAAGCGTTATGTTTGGATTTTAAATCTGTATTAAACACGGCCCGCCTTATTACAAAACAAGATTTATATTTTGACATGGCTTAAACCATGGAGCCAGTTTTTGTAATAAGAACGTAACAGTGATTGAAATACCGTTCTTTATACAAAACTGAAAACTCTAAGTTGTCAGTTTTGTGTTTAGGAACTTTACCATAGTCGGAATAAAGTTAGAAGTTCAATAATGGCTCCATGTTTTAAACCTGGGTCTGAAGATAATCCTTTTTTTGTAAAAAGGGGGAGGGGGGGGGGATAGACAAATCTGAGTGGAAAACCGGAATTAACATCAAAATATACAGAAGATCGGCTCCATAAAACGAGCGAATATGCACGCACACAGAGACACTTCACGTTCAGTCAGTGCAAGTGCACTCGCGACTGGCATTCGTTTGAGATTTCCGTACGTAGAGATAGACTAAGTAAACATGGCTCGCCCCTCCAAATTACTGTTTCAATATGTGTAGTCACATCCTTACGAAAGAGTTTGTATGTAGTTGTAAGTACTCGTAATATCTCACTTATTATCAGATTTGTTGGTCAACTAATCATCGCGCAAGACAACGCACGTGTCGTTTTCATAGAGTACGTCAGTGCAGCGCCATACTATAATAATGAGCGATTAATGACGCGACTAGTCGAGCAACAAATCCGTGATTTGTTTTTGTTTGACGGTCGTCTCATTACGCACACATGCGTACCAATACTTTCATACGTTTTGAATTTTGGAGGGTCGTGCCATATTATCGAATTCAATCCCTACGCGTCTGTGTTCGAGCGCCTGTTGTCGCTTATTGTATGGAATCGATCTTCTGTACTATTCTGTGTTATCGTACGAAATTAATTGTTTCCGAAAGCGTCATTTCTCCATTTGAAATAAGAGTAGACATTTAAATAAACTTGTTTACAGTCCGTTCAACCGATTTTGACTTCTATTCCGTAGACATAAGGATGGCATTAAAGCAAAAACGTGGTTACAATACCAACTGTTTATTACAGCTGTCATTGGTCATGCCACCAACGCAATAGAAATCAAAATCGATTGAACGAACTGTAAAAAAGGTTTATTTAAATATCTAATCTTATTTCAAACGGAGTATAGGTGAAAAACTCCGGGTTTTTCCGCTCACATTTGCCCAAGCTTTTACAGGAAGGCTAATGATTGGTCAATACTTTGACAACACATAATATACAGGGGTGTTTTTTTTTTCTCTTTGAAAAACTCACATTGTGTATTCAGAATAAAATGGGGCTGAATCTACTAGCAAGTTGAATTTGTAATTGACTTACACCGTGTAACCAGCAAGTCGACTTTGAAAGTTTCAGCGAGCTTGCTAGTAATTAGCGCAGACACTGTTATTAATATTAATTGTGCATACTGCACAACTCAAATGAGGTTTTAGAATCATTTACAAAATCACCTCAGTCCACTATTTCACGATTAAAATCAACAGCCTGTAAGCAGACAATAAAATTAGGACTTAACACATTCGTCACTTTTTCATTTGACACAGGACGTAAATAAAAACTGACAGCTGTCATTTTGACAATGACAGCTGTCAGTTTTCTACAAATCGAGTGAAGTGGGTTACACAAGAGATTTAGGCACAATTTTATTGCTTTAACGCCAAGCCTTGATTACATTAAAAACGTAGAGCATTTAACATGATGTCTTTCTTTACATGTTAATTTTAAGTTAAAATGTCATAATTAAAACTCTTTTGATGATGTATTTGTCACCTTGTTAAATGTTTTACGTCCTAAGGCCTGCTTCTATTTATTACTTTATTAATTTCAGTGCAAAATGGACCATAATATTGATTATAACGAAACCGAAAAAAAAAATTTTTTCGGATTAACTAAGATTTTCTTATCAAAATAAATGGCAAAACGTCTATAAACGTAACGATCGAGTATCCTGAAATCGGTATATAAGGACTGTCATAATTATCAATTTATCCTGCAATAGTTATAATTTTGGCTAATATAAAACGGTCCAATCCGTAAAGAATCTATTAAAAAAAATCTCAACTAAAATGCGTGGCGTTCAAAAGACATCCGGTTATCAGAAATATTATTCTTTATATTTAAACTACTTTAGTTAGAATTGTGTTACTAAATACTTTCGGGCAAGGCATTTTTATAAGTTACGGGTAGAAGCGTTTTTTGGTCTTTTAATTGGCAGTAACTGTCTATGGACGAAGGCTATCCACGTAAAGGTAAGTACTTACTTAAAAAGCAGTAAAAAGTTACCTATTCAAGTTGTTATTAAAAAAACTGAAAATTATAAGGGTCAATGATATTATATTAAACAGATTTATTGTGAGCGCGCAATCGTGAAGACTCGAAACCGTCCTAATTGGGACGTATTTGTCAGTCTGTGATGCCATCTCTTTTCTATCATTTTTACTTGTAGTGAAATGTAAAATGAATGAAAAGTGGGTATTTGTGCTGCCGCTGCTGCGCGGAACACTTTTTTCGTTTTTTTGGTGAGTATATAACATATGTTTAATATAATATCATTGGTCACTGTATTCACAGTTATTAAAATAAAAAATACTATTGGACTAACACAGATATCCGAAAAAAAAAATCTGTTGTTCCCTAAACTTTATCGAGTTATGCGAACATAATTGTATGGAATAGCTGCACTCTTACCAAGGGGTATCGTATTACCCAGTAACTGGGTTATGGAGGTCGGATAGGCAGTCGCTCCATGTAAAATACTGGTATTTAGCTTCATTTGGTTAGACGGGAACCTGACCTTAGGAAAAGGCAGCTGATGATTGAAACGTATGGAGTAGCATATTTTTTTCGAGTATAGGGTTGGTCTCTTAGTTAAAGTTGTTCAAAATGATGAGTACAATGAGGCCCTTTCAGGTTTTAATTTATTGCAATTACACCTTTATTTAACAATAATAGCGTAAAATACTTTAAGGGGTAATAGTTCTCATGAAAATAAACGACTTCTGCTATGGGAGCAAATCTAACATACCAAAGAAAATCAACTTTTTCATACATTTTGATTGCGTTGGTATTACTTTTTTGTATGAAATACCTGTTTTTTTTTTTGATATTTTCGATTTTGTGTCGTAGCAAAAGTTGTGATGTAATACCAGCCTTAAATAAAGACATTTATGTTAATGAAATTCAAATACTAGACAGTAAGGGCCTGCACCCACTGGCAGCACGGCATAGCAAGGGATTTTTATGCGACGGATAGGAATATAACTTAATGGTATGACAATAAAATTGAAATTTCAATGATAATGCCTAAGGACATCGCGGCTTGCCTAAGGATCCGCGGCATCGTTGCGGTCAGTTTGCACTTGCATGTAGTGATGCCGAAGAATCTCCTGCCGTGCTGTGCCGCCATTGGGTGCAAACCCTAAGTCGACATAGGAATAGACAGCGATTCTCAAAAAATATTTTTAAATTTGCGTTTTTGTTTTATTTCTAAGGAACTAAACTAAAACGATAGGCTCCCAAGAATAAATAAAATAAAAATCAGTGAATAGCAAAAAACAGCACGTTTATCATTAAGTTAAAAAAGAGCAAAAACGCTCTACCCATTTTTAATTTACAATTATTATTAACATTATACCTACGCTAGTTCACTTTATGTTTTTACAAAATAATTATGTAAAAAAAAATCCACTGAATATCGCACACACAACACTTTTAATTAAAACCTTCAATAATAATATAATCTAGCATTTATCGACAAAAAAATGAACAGAAAAAAAGACAAATTTTTTTTCATCTACTCTAGTAATTACAATATGTCAGTGCGGTCGAGGAAAAAAGATTAAAACAAAAAAACCATTATCATACGCAGTTCTAAAATCGATGAAAACGCACGACAATGAAGAGTCGCATACACCTGTAACGAAACTTGCACGAAAGTAGACAATAGACATGGGTAGTTCGCGAACGATTGAAGGAAATTAACTACTACTGCTACTACTACATTTCACAAAATAAACTTATCATTCAATCAGTAGTCATTCAAATGTGTCTCTACTTCATTTAGTTCAGTATATCTTTTCGCTAGCAGCAACTGTGATTTCGATTTTCAAATACGCCAACCTATACACATTCAACAGAAAACATACTACTTAATGAAAATAGTTTTGCTTAGATTCATAAGTCATGCTTGCAGTCCTAACTAAGCCTGTATAAAGTATGAAGGAAAATTGAGATAGAAGATAGGTATAAAACTAAACTAGTGAAGTGCGTCGTTCATCATTCACTCTCTCGTAATCGACTCGTTCTGATTTGCTGTACTAAATGAAGTACTGAAGTAAATGAGTGGACTACTATACTTCATTCATTTCTTTTCACTGACACATTTTGCGCATGTCTACACGAAAGTATGTACAAGCTTGCATTGTACCATAACTACCCAAGTCTGACAACCAGTCTTACCAAGGGGTATCGTATTACCCAGTAACTGGGTTGTAAAGGCAGTCACTCCTCGTAAAATTCTGGTGTTCAGCTGGAAGCCGACCCCAACACAGTTGAGAACAGGCTAGCCAGATTGAAGTTAGTATGGCTCGATGACATGCAAGCTACTTGCATACTTTTGTAGTTACTGGCATCTGTATTTGTGATTTTAAGGCGCTGACAAGAGGCAAATGATAAAAGTAGGCCTGTCTTCAACAAAAAATAGCCAAATCTATATAGTTTGTGGTAGCGGGAAAAATACAGGGTCAAATTAAATTAATTAGCGAAACTCCGCAGACGTGTTGGATATCGATATCTAAATACGATAAAGAGAAAAAAACAACATTGTATTTTTTACGACTAGTTACTTGAAATATGAGTTTCAAAATCAGTTCTTTTTTCTGTGTATACTTCACAGATGTGATGTGTATCGATAACTAAACACGATAAAACAAAAACTTAACTACTTCATGTAAATTCACTGTCATTGACACCAGAACAGAAAAAAAAAACATCAAATCTTTCTTTTTTTCGTTTTATCGTATTTAGATATCGATACCCAACACGTCCACGGAGTTTCGCTAGCTAATTAAATTTGACCCTGTATATGTTATTCTTGAACATATTTCTCAGAACTTGGTTGTTACCAAAACACGTTTAGATAAAAAAAATCGATACAAATGAATGGTAAACTAACACTTTACTTTGAGTTTCTATCCAAAATATCTGTATTAAATACCAACGTACGGTTGGTATTTAATTAATAACAAGAACATCTTATTTGTATGCAGAACTTGGTTGTTTTTTATTTTCGATTACTCAACAAATTTTGAGTAAATAAATAATTGCTTCATAATTTGCAATAAATTACAAGCGTTGTGTCATCGCGCTTCTCTTTCTTTTGTATGCAGTCTGACAGTGACAGCGGTTTACCTGTTATCAGCGTCTTATCTTAATTTTCGTGCATGTTTAGGCCCGCTTGCACCAGCACTAAACAAGTTAATCACTAGTGGTATTTACTTACTTGTGGTACAAAACCATTTTTAAACCATCATGGCGAATCACTAAATAAAAATTTAAATTGGTGAACGAAAACATCGTGAGGGAACCGGTCCTAGTTTAAATATAAGTTTACGTTACATAATATTTCAGAAACAGTAGTTTTAACTCAAATTGTAACTAGGATAGGATGCACCGCGACAATATTTTGTCGCCGCATTATCTCGCGCCGGAAACCTGACTATGTAACACAATCACGAGATGATGTGACGGCAAAAATTTGTCGCCCCCACATTTTAGCCTACTTTCAAGATCTTGGCATTTTCCCCGACCGTACTTTTATTCAGACATTACTCATCAGTACAAATTAATATTTACAATATTTTGTCATAGTCCTTGATTTTACGGGGCATTTTCAGTAGCAAAAAAACTTTCAGGCAAAGATATTATATTACGAAAATATTTTGCTTTACAATTTGTAAGGCTTGTTTCGCCACCGCTGGTTAACTTAAGATAATCATGTATCCAATGATATTATAATAAACAGATATGTTATACACTCACAAAACAACCGAAAAAAGTGTTCCGCGCAGCAGCGGCAGCACACCAGTGGCGAAAGCACCGTATAACACGCTTCCTGCCAGCTTCCCTTCGGAAATTCGGAACACAACCACTCTATCGTTATTTAAAAATGGTACACAGTCAGTAGTGTTTAATTATGCCAAATAATATAATAATCACATTGTAGGTATTTAATACACCATACTAGTAAACCATTACAAAACGCCTTACTTTATATCCCAACAACAAAACATTTTGCTCTTAAATAACTCAAAATCACCCTTCGCCACTGCAGCACACATACCCACTTTTCATTCATTTTACATTTCACTACAAGTAAAAATTATGGGTTGATAAAAACAACAAGAAAAAAAGAGACAGCTAGTGTTGTCAATTACGCGTGAATGCAAACAAACATTATTCTGGCCACCAATCACCGAATGTTGGCATCACAGACTATTAAATACGTCCCAATTAGGACGTTTTCGAGTCCTCACGATTGCGCGCTCACAACATATCTGTTTAATATAATATCATTACATATGTCATATAAAACAGTTCCTTAAAGTTCTTATTACCCAGTTACTGGGTTTTGGAGGTCAGATAGGCAGTCGCTCCATGTAAAATACTGGTATTCAACTGCATCCCGCTAGACTGACAGCCAACCCCTGAATTATAAGTCATCTTAATTTTATATGAACATGTTTTTTTTCTAATCTTTATTCTCAAATTAAGATTTCTTCTAGCATGAGTGAAGTATGTATGTAGTTCATTACTTTGACTTAAATCTTGTGCGGCTACTTCTAACACATCTCACTAAAGCAAAATTATTATGTTATTAATTAATATTTATATCCCTGAAAGTTTTTCATCTACTAAAAACTGCCCCATTTAAAGAATACGTCAGTATACACACGAAGACTTATCAAGCTCTACATTTGCAATATAAGCCGACCACATAATCTACGGAAAGCCTGGGCCTCAAGTCTGCTATTACAATAGTGTCAGAATGGTCGATCATTGATTTCATAATTGTTGATTTTGACAAGTTTGGTAATCTACTATTATAGTGGCGTCATTATGACTTTCCAATGGTCGGCCTACACTACATTGAAAGAAATAGCATTTATTGGTAATCTCGTACATAATGACAAATGAATAACATTCCTACTAATGGGTTTTATAATAATGGCAATACGACAATGCCATTATAAGTAACACAATTATATTACAAGAACATTGACCGACCAATGATCGACCATTATGAATTTAGCAGATTACGAACTTTTAGCAAAATGACAATGGGATCGTGTTGAAATGACTGAATTTATAAAAATAGCTGACTATGGGCCCTGATACAAGGTGGATTTTTGAGACGGGGCAATAAGGGTAGGTATCTCTAGCCGTTGTAGCTACAGGAATACGGTCTTCGGAAAATGGCCTTAACTTTTTGTGACACTTTGGTCTACATTCAACGACCTTGAAAAAAAAAATATTACATACATTAAGAAAATTACCAATTTTCACAATCGTTTTTTTGATGCCAATCGACCCCTTTCTTGCAGACAATAACTCTGTGAATGCAGATTAAAATTTCTCAAAAAGATATCTCAAAAATCCATCCTGTTCAATGCGAGGTTAGCTTATATTGAAAATATATAGCTTGATATTTCGCGGTATGTATTTTACTGTGCCAAGTTTCTAAAAAACCTCTTAAATTTAATAGCGTTGTCAAATTTAATTTCTCAATAGTCCTTTCACGGTTATTTTATCTCTGCACAACAGCAACCCAATAGCAACCTTATTGTAAAGGGGATAAAAATCAGTATGAAATTGACAGACTTGTCAAAGGAATCCCAACAGCAACCTAGGCTGCATTCCGAATTAGGCCATAATCGCTCACAGCGCTCACATCAATAATTTGCGTTCCGATTTAGATATCATGATTATGACAGTTGAGAGCTGTCAACAATTCGGAACGTTCGTGATCGCGCTCACAGTTGGATAACAGTATTTCTTTGTGTATACACCACAAATTTCTTCTTCTTTGGTTAGGTGGCGACTGTAGCCAGATGCACAATTTCGAAAATGCCACGTCACTTTAAAGCTATGATGCGACTCAAAACAAAACAGCTCAACTGTCATTTGTGACAGCGCTCACGGTGATATTAATTTAGGACATGGTCGGTGTTATCGCATGAACGTCATCTATGACGATTCACGCGACATCGTTTTCGCGGTCAAGCTAAATCGGAACGGTGTAAGCGCGCTCAAATCCATTACAGAGCAACTCGGAATGCACCCCTTATTGCAACGACAATAAAGATCACCGTGATTTTGACAGTAATGCGTTTTCAGAGGTAACATTAGATCTGACGGCAGGATAACCGATTCACTTGATCAGGCTTAAGCCCTGATCACACGCGCGGGGTGCGGGACTCGACTGCACGTGTCAGTTGTTACAAACGCGTTGTACGCGTTGTTGATTAAAGGGTCTCGCGACTATTCGCGCCAATTTGAACACTTCCATACAAGTTCAGCCCGAGTGAATTTTGTACCGCGACCCGCGCGGGATCCGCCTCAGTTTGGCCAGCGTTTTATAGTCAAGGCAATTCAATTGAACATCCTATTAAATTGAATAGGTTTTTTTAAAAACCGAGGTACAGTAACCGTTCGTATATATGGCAGTAAAATTTTAGGAAAGACCAGCTATGTAGAGCATCGTATCTGTCACTCATACCAGTACGACATTCTCATTCTAAAGCTCGATGTGTCATATTTTCGCCCGAGCATTGTGAAGTTGTTACTGAACAATTTTAAGAATTCCAGGATAGATAATTTGATACTGTCCATATCGATCGCGATTTGACTAGTTTGTCGAGCGATAATAGATCTTATTGCAAAGAGAATACAAAACAAATAGTAAGAACCGGGCTGTTTAATAAAAATCGGACACATCGTAACTCAATTTCAACCTAGCTACTTGGCGATTTGTCAAAATACTCGCGGTATTACAAAATGAACCCTATCTCATAAGGACAAAGTTTATTTTGTAATAGCGAAATAATGAGAATACTTCGACAAATACTCCAAGCATTAGTGTGTACATTCAACAAAAGAACCAGTCAGGCTAAAATTGAAACAACACTTCGTATAACTCCGAACTGTAGGCCTAAAATGGACGCTTTGGCAGAATCATATTAGGATCTGCGTACAATTCATACATCCCGCAATTCATCTGTTTGACAGCTGCTATTTGACATTAGACTTCAATAGAGCAATTCATAGTTTGTGGACCATTTTACGAAACTCCATACAAAACTGTCAAACAACTGTCTGTCAACTGTCAACTGTGTATTGCGGGATATGAATTGTACTTATGATTCTGCCAAAGCGTCCATTTTAGGCCCTCTGTTCTCGAAACGGTGATGGAAAACATCGTAAGATAATCGACATGTCCAAGAACCAAAAATTCGAAGACATTGACATCCACCAATCCGCACTGGGCCCGCGTGGGTGGACTACGGCCCATTCCTCACAGAGAGAAGGCTTGAGTCTCATCGCTGATTATGTTTATAGTTGTGATCTTGTGACGAATTGCACTATTACCTAACAACTTCCCGGCATACGATACGCCCGGTTCCGTTTCTAGAAAAAGTGTACGCATACACGAAAATAAAGCACTTTCAAATGTCGAAAATAAGTTTCTCTATCTACTAATGAAATGCACAGCCAGATTTAATTAGCTCACTTAGAAAAAAAAAATCAGGAGGGTAGGAGTTATCTAGGCTCCTCACCCCAAGTTCGTATGTAAAGGTCTTAATTTCGCGATACAATTCGATACTTAAAATTTTAAATAGTACTTAAAAGGTTCAAACTAACATAATTAAAAATACTATTCAGATCAAGTGCGTAGTACTCGCAACCGGCGTGCGTGTATGACCAGCATGTCCATTCTGTAAAAATCTCACCGTGAATTCTTGCGTGGAGTGAGCTGTCAGTGTCATTCCACTGATGTTAGGGATTGACCAAGGATTACATTTACAATCATAATCGAGATTTTAATAATATTCTTATGCTAATTCTATTGATCGTTTTATATTATTTCAAAACTAGTTATTTATGTGTCTTAACATTACTATTTAGGGGGATTTTAAATAAAATCGCAAAGCAGAAATTTAGTCAAACTCAATTTAATGTAAAAAAAAAAATTGAGTTTCTGTTCAAAATCTCGATTATGATTGTTAATGTAATCATTGGTCCATCCGTAGCATCAGGTGGGATGACACTGACAGGTCATTCCACACTCACTTCTTCTAAGTTTTCACGGTGAGATGCGGTTACAGAATAGCACTGCAGATGTACGAATGTAAACGAAGCAAAAGGAGTATGTAAAGAGCGTAGCAGGTGGCGATTTATAGTTTCTGCCTACCCCCATGGGAAGAATGCTTGAGTTTATGTATGTAAAAATACTACAGGCTGCTATCTGACAGCTAACGGCAACAAAACCCTGTTCTTTTATATTTACATCAAGCCTTCTTCCCTGGGGGGTAGGCAGAAACTATAGAACGCCACCCGCTACGCTCCTTTACTCCTTTTGCTTCGTTTACGTTCATCCGTCTTTTTATATTTATCTGTGAGATAATGACTTTTAAGACACTGGACACAAGGTTAATGAAATAATACAAGCCGGGTGGTTTTTTTGAAAGCTTGACAAAATCTCTGTTCAATACTTTTATTATCAAATCTTATGTTAGTTGTTTGGAGTGGTCGAACCACAGAGCACAGAATCACCGCACCGGCAGCGTCGAGACGACAAGACTATAGTTTGACCGATACCGCTGTAGAATTAAACTTTGATAACATGGCGCGCCCCTCCAAAATTCTAAACGTTTGAAAGTATTTACAAAGCGCTACCAAGACTCACACCGCATTTTGTGCGTACTGAAACAGCCATCAAACAAAAATAAATCCAATTATTTATTTATTCGTAAGGATTTGACTACAAACATTGAAACATTACTTAGGCCCTCCTAAACGGGCCATGTTATCGTAGTTTATGTCTACCGCGCGGCGAGGAGGGGGGGGGGGGCGATACACTGTGAGCGTTGACGAATAACGAAAACACTTACCAAGGCTACCGTTACAGCGGTATCGGTCAAACGATATTTTAAATTATTAGTTTGACCGATACTGTTGAAAAAGATAAACTACGATAACATGGCGCGCCCCTCCTAATTACTGTTTCAATGTATGTAGTAAAATCCTAACGAATAAATATATAATTGGATTTATTTTTGTATGACGGCTGTCTCAGTACGCACTCAATGCGTTGTGAGTGCGTTGTAAATACGGTCACAAATACTGGTCAATGGGTCGTCTTAAGGGCGGAGTTGTAGGAGTTGGAGTATACCCTTAGGGGCACTATGAGCAGCAAAGAAAACAAAAAAAAAAGATTGAGATTTTTTTATTTTACTATTTTTATTAGATTTTTTTTAATTTAAAATATAATAATTTATAATATTAAAAATTAAAGAAATTATTTAAAAAAGAAATTAATCAATTAATTGGTATTATTTGTGGAATAAAAGAATATTACATTTTATAGTAATAAGTAATTTAAATTTACTTTCAAACGTTTTGAATTTTGGAGGGGCGCGCCATGTTATCGACATCGTAGTTTATCTTTACCGCGACGCGTCACGAAAACGTCAGTTTAAATACGTCATTAGTGTCGTAGCGCAAATAAACGGTTTTGACAATGGAGCCTCTCGAAGCTGCCAACGAGGCGTCAACGTGCTCGGTGGGTTGAACAAATAACAAGAATCAATCATTTAAGTTTACATAAGATTTGTTGACAGAGGTTAGATTAATTAATAAATATGTTTGTAAATCATTTTACATACCTAATTACAGGAAATAAGGGGCCGGCGTAGCATGCGTAGTTCATACAAACGTAATACCAAAATAATTTGTAAATCAAACATATTCTTAGGGTAGTGTGTATTTATTTCGATTGGATTACAGAATATCTATGTTCCCAAATATATATTTTGAAAGGACAATGATAAAAAGACGAGGTATGAAGAATATAAAATTTCTATAGAAAACTTACTCATAACTGTTGTTTAGATCAGTGTCCATTCAAAATAAATATTTGGGAACCTAGATATTCTGTATTCCAATTGGAATAAAGACACTACCTTAAGAATATGTTTCATTTACAAATTGTTATGGTATTACATTTGTATGAACTACGCATCCATCGCCGGCCTCTTAAGAGCTTAAAATAACGAGTTTCACTTTCAAATTATAAAAGAACATCGCTCGACAAATGAAATACGTCAGATTTACATTGTTTATTTTATGTTGCTTGATTTAGCACACACAAAATACATACATACAAAACTTTTTCTACATAATTAAAGCGAGATCGACAATAACCAGTTCCAAGAATCAAAAATCGTGAAATGCTCGAAAGTCTCGCCGTTCCATCAAATTCAATAAAAAAACTATGAATGAATCTCCACACGGCAAAATGATCGCGGCGATAATTTGAAGGCACAGCGTGACTATCGCTGCGACTCTCTCGATGCCGGCGATGGATGCGTAGATCATACAAACGTAATAATTTGTAAATCAAACATATTCTTAAGATAGTGTGTCTTTATTCCGATTGGAATACAGAATATCTAGGTTACCAAATATATATTTTGAATGGACACTTATTTAAACAAGAGTTATGAGAAAAATAAGTTTTCGTTAAATTCCTTTATATCATTGTCCTTTCAATATATATATTTGGGAACCTAGATATTCTGTATTGCAATCGGAATAACACATTACCATAAGAATATGTTTGATTTACAAATTATTTTGGTATTACGTTTGTATGAACTACGCATCCATCGGCCTCTTAAATAATCATTTTGCATATGTAATTTCGATCATCATGAAATGAACAGACACTTCATTGTCGAATAGGAAATATTTTAAAGGTAAGGATAAGAAGTTTGGGGATACATAATCAGCCTACAATGTCCTGGGACTCAAGCCGCCTCTCTGTGAGAGGGAGAATGCACCGCTTAGTTGTTTACAGAATCACGAAGGAGTATCGTATTACCCAGTAACTGGGTTGTTGAGGTCAGATAGGCAATCGCTCCCGGTAAGATACTGGTAAGTATCCAGCTTCATCCGGTTAGACTGGAATCTGACCCCGATATAGTAGAAAAATGGCTAGGCATATGACGATAATAGATAATCACGAAATTAACAAGCGTTATTTAGCTTTGTATTTACTTCAATAACTAGGAATCGAACTCACAACCTCGCATTCCTTAAACATAATGTTTACAAAAACTTCGTTTAATCCCTCATTCTCTTTAAAATGTAAGTCCGAATCTTAGCGACCGTGTGATGTTTCCTTAACTCGTCGTCGTGGTAACGGTGTGAATAGTCCTTGCTGTGACGTCAGTCACTCGGCTGCGCGCGCGCTGCCTCTTGGTAAAAGAAGTCTTATATTGTCCTTATTATAAATTACTGGAAACAAAATTTAAATAAGCATTAGATATTTGGTATTGCTCAACGTATTTAAATCATTGCTCTGTATCTGTCAACAGGGGGTTTACTCCGAAGATAAATCCGACGTATCGACTGAATGTTCGGCTATTTCCTGCCTACGGCTGACTAGGGCGAAAAAAAAACGACGGTCAAAGAGATGAATCAAAGTTAAAAACATGACTTGAAGTTGGGTAAGGAGGAAATAATGAAACTTTGGAAGTCAAGAAACGGCCGAAAATTCGGCCGACACTTCGGATTATCGCTTCGGAGTAGCCCCCAGTAGATGAAAAAGACAGAATCATGTGTTTTTGGTGGAACGCTAAAGCAGCGTGTCAAAGTTAAAAATATGATACTCGTAGTCTAAGGTAAGTCCTAATATTATAGGTAAGGTGAACGAAAATAAAATAAATATATTCTTATGAACAAGTTGTTCATGTTTATTTGAAACTAGGATTTATATAATATTATGATTTATTCACTTTGTGATTCGGACTCTGAAGAACTTGATGAAGAGTCCAAATCAGTTCAGATTCGGTTCAGTTCAGTCACTAATTATGAACTGATCCGTCACCCTGTCTATAATGTGATCGAGATCACACATTTTTTGTCCTCTTGTTTTATTATGTGTTTAACGCAATCACTTCACCGCTGCAGCGTCACCTCATTTAAATCCTACGAGTCTACACGACAGTCAGTTCAGCTCTAGCTCTGCCACAGTAAATAGCAAAGTAAGGAAGCACTCTCTTGGAACAACATATTCTTAAACCTTCTGCGAAGCCGAGGTGTTTCGTTAGTTGAAAACACTAAATGAAGTCCAAATGTTTAAGACCACTGGCTTATTGCCAGTATCATAAAAATAATTTGCACAATTTTATTTCAAACAGTTATATTTTATTCTTGGATCCAAGTTTACATCACTTTAAAGTTGAAAACTGTGTGCAATATTATTTTTTAACTGTTTAAGATATGCCTACAATTTTAGCACTATGTTATAGTACTTTTGGCAAACGGCACGATTGAGGTTATTATTTAAAATTGGCAACACCTTTGTTTACATTATTTTATCTCGCATTACATTTCTGGGTTTAGTTAATTTAACTCACCACACATACATGTCATCTCTCTGTCTCGCTCGTGGTCGCGGTATTGTAGGCAAACGTAACTAAGATGACATATTTTACCAAAAGCAGATCCGTATTTACCAAAAGTGACCCCAATCTACCAAAAAGAGACCCCATTGCAACAAAAGTGACCCCAATCTACCAAATTAGACCCCGATTTCAACAAAAGAGACCCCAATCTACCAAAAAGAGACCCCAATTTCAACAAGTGACCCCAATATACCAAAAAGAGACCCTATTTCAACAAAAGTGATCCCAATCTACCAAAAAGGACCCCAACATTCCAAAAATGTCTTCAAAACTCACCTAATCATACAGGTCATGCTCTCTGTCCCGCTCGTGGTCGGGCGTGCGCGGGCGCGGCTGCGGCGCGGGCGCGGGCGATGCGCCGCCATAGTTGAGGAAGTCCCACACGAGGATGGTGTCGTCGTGGGAGGACGACACTATTTGAAACTCGTCGAACTGCAGCCGGAATACGCGGCCCGTGTGCTCCTGTGGCAACGTGTACGGTCACATTTGGGAAAGCTTGGCATCCTAACTTCCTACTAATATTATAAAGGCCAAAGTTTGTAAGTATGGATGGATGGATGTTTGTTACTCTTTCACGTAAAAACGGCTGGACCAATTTTGATAAAATTTTGTATCGAGGTAGCTGACACCCTGGATTAACATATAGGCTACTTTTTATCACTATATTCCCACGGGATCGAGACTTACGCGGGTGAAACCGCGGGGTGCAGCTAGTATTATTATAAATGCAAAAGTATGTTTGTTTGTTACCTTTTCACGCCTAAACCACTGAACCGATCATCCTGAATTTTTGCATATATGTTGTCAGGTGTACAGAAACGGACATAGGGTATCTTTCATCCCGAAAAAAGTACTGTTCCCGAGGAAAACAACTATAACGTTCGTATGGTAATAGATGGCGCCTCCGCCATGTCTTTCGAATTATGATTGAATTATATTATTATAGAAACTTTAATAGTGTTAAGAGTTTTTTGCCGGCAAACAACAAGCAGTGTACAACCCCAATTGATTGTCAAATTCTAAATTAACGCGAGCGAAGCCGCGGGCAAAAGCTAGTAGATTTTATACAGGGACAAATTAAATTAACTCCGCAAAGGTGATAGGTATCGAAGAAGTTTATATTATTGTGTCGTAACAAGTATATTATTGTAGGTTTGATAAAAGGACTCCTTGAATTAAAAGTTGCTGTTATTTTTAAAAAATCCGCATAATTCTAAAAGTACGTTAAAATAGTTATTTATGCAACTGTTGTATACTAAGGGGTATTAAAACACGAATGTGGGTTTATCACATGAGTGTTTTAATACCTAATTATATACAGTTTCATACAAGACTTTATCTACACTCATGATTATGAATCCTCTATAATACATTTTTGCAATACTAATATCGAACAAAAATGACGGGATACGACGTGAATTCGAATAACATACAAGTTTTTTTTTTTAAGTACGGCTCTGTGGTAGTGCATCGCGCGTGCATGACAATGTTCTTTTTTTGAAATTCATAAAGATTCCACGGATTGAGTAGTGAGGAAAGGAGTTGCATAATGACATTTAGTACAACATTATAACACTAGTGTTACGGACAACGAGTACATAAATATTAAATAGCTATTTACCTAACTTTTTCTTAAGCGAAAAGGTATAAAACGAGGCCCGGGCGGGCGGCGCGCGCTTTCTACTCTGACACGCGGCGCTATCTACACGTTCCGACTTACGGCGACTCAAGACCACAGCGAAGCACCCTATTCTCTACGACACAGCGGACCCTGGGCGACTCGTAGTCCTTTTCCTTCTGCATTATGAACGAGTGAAGATTTCATCGAGGAGGCGTTATTCAAGAGCTACGAGTTACGAGTCGAGTTCGTTGATAATAGCGTCTGTCGTTTGTTAGGCGTCAAAGTTTTATTTTATTTACTTCGTTATTGTTGTGTACCAAGTTAAGAAAAATATAGTGGCAAGTGCCTTTCATCGACCACGGTGTTTATCTTCATATTATTTACCCCACTGTCCCCTACAACTAGTTTGGATGATATAATGGTCACTATGACAATGTTGGCAATAAGCTAACTGTTTCAGAAACTTTTGTAGAGGATTTATAGCATGGGTGTAGGTAGATAAAGGTGATAATCTATATCTATAAAAATCAATGCCACTTTTCGTTGTAAAACCTATAAAAAAAAAAATGTAGGCTTTGTTCGGACTATTTAGTAGATGGTTTATGTAGTTTTTTTAGGTAGGGTAGGCAGGTAGGGTAGGTATTCTTTTACCCAAGCCACGTTATTTGTGAGTGTCATAGAATAAAAATATTTACCGCCCAACGGAGTGGGCACGGGTCAGCTAGTTAAATTATAAAGCTATTATTTCTAAAGAACGCCACTCACCACCAATGTTCTGAGGCATAGTTCTTGATGAGGCGTGCGTACGTCTAATGCCGCAGGGAGATCCCACACTTTAATTTTGCCGTCGTACGCGCCGCTTACTATCCGTTTATTGTCGAATCTGTAGACAAATTATAAACTGAGAAAGAACACACATACATACACAAAAACTCACCACTTCTTCTCATGGGGTAGGCAGAAACTATAGAACGCCACTTACTACGCTCCTTACATACTCCTTTTGCTTCGCCTACGTGCATACTACGTTCGTCTAGTCATACACGCACGTCGGTTGCGAGTACTACGCACCTGACCGTTCTGAAGAACATCACCAATTAGAGAAAGAAAGTGCTACAAATATCTTTTTCTTTCAACCACGTAGTAATGTTATCACTAATCACTACAAAGCCGATCACAAAGGACGTTTTTTCATGTGAAACATTAGCCACACGTAAAGCCGATTGCTGACGGGGCGACGCTACTAAACAGTCTATATGTAGTAGTGTGTAAATAATTTCGATGTTTTACATCTCCCAGGCGTCCCGTGACGGCTCATTTTTTTTGCTTCGAATAATACAGTGCTGAAATGTTATATGAAAGCTCATTGTTGCACAGTTTTTCATTAATGCACTGTTTTTTATTTTTCATTTAGATATAAATTTACCACAGAGGTTTAATGTCTCCCATTAGGTTTAACATAAAATGTTTGCATTAGAATCATTAGATCAAAAAGATACTGGCTGAAAATAAAAATCGGCTGAATAAATCCGACTTAGTGAAAAATTTTGTTTTCTATCATTTGAGTTTTTATTTTGAGTAGGTATATTTTATCACGGTAGGTAGATTGGTAGTTGAAAGAAAAGTAGATTACGCACCTTGCTAAAGTGATTAATTAATGCACTCGTGCTAATTTAGTGCCCTCGCATGACAATCTACTATTAACTCTTGTACGAAATTGTTAGGGAAGCGTTGTTGGTAAACGTCTGAGAAATTGTATTGACAAATCAAGATGGCGACGGTAGTTCCGATTTTAACCACGCGCCAAATGATCCTTGTACAGTTATACTTGAAAAGGTTGGAAAAAGAGAGTTATTTTTCTCTAAGAACTCTCTCGAGTGAGATCGGTGCAGTCCACCGCCCATTGTGAGCGTTGACGAATGAGCAGCCCGCAGTCAAAATCAAGTCATTTATTGGCTTAAGCAATCATTGCTTAGCCAAATAAGAGACGGATGCTAGAGGAAAGAATTGACTGAAAACAAAGCGTTTAAACAAGACTTAAAACTGCGACGTGAATCAATTCTCTACCCTCTCTAACGAAGAGGGAAACATCTTTCTAACAAAGGTGACCCCAATCAATCAACTTAGCCTATAATGGCAGTACATGTGGCCCCAATTTTGACAAAAAGTGACCAAAAAAGTCCCCAAAACTCACCGTATACACCTGACGAGCTCTTCATGCCCCTCTAAGACACGTATACACTGCCCACACTCGATGTCCCACAGTCGGATCGTGTTGTCCGACGATCCCGACACGACGAGTCGATCCCGGTATTGTAGGCACGCGATACCGCGCTTGTGACCGTTTAGTGTGCGAACGAACTCGCACGATGATGTATTCCATACCTTAGGAAGGAGAAATGTAGGTTTTTTAGTAAGTATACAGGGTGTAAGGGACTGCCCTCCGCAAATTAACAGGGTGCATTCAGCTCCTTATTTTGAATCATATTCCACTGAAAAAAATTACAAAAATTGCAATTTTTTTTATCGTAATTTCAGTTACTATTCCTTTATTTCAATGTAAAATCACATTCTCTGTACGCAGTACTCCATTATTGTAAACATCACAGCTAAAATAAAAAAATCAGTAATGGATGTTGAAATTCTCTAACGAACGACGCCTGAAATCTGCGAGCGCGGCCGTCCACCCCGCCGCAACAAATCAGGTTCATTGGATTCCCATAACGTTCCTGAAATAATTTCATGTACCGGTCATCTCAGTACGATATACTGAATTCACCCCATCAGTCTGCGGAGGGCTGTCCCTTACACCCTGTATATAGTACATGCAAAACTTTATGAGCTCCCTGAACTATCGTCTTCCTTGGCCGAAATTTTCTAGGCACATTATCTGATGTTCCATGCTGTTTGTAATGTGCAATGGCGTTAAATACTATCTTTACAGAACACTCTAGTGAGCGACTATTTTTCTGTAAGCCCATTTTCGTTTGAAATGAAAATTTAAAATATTTTTTCTTGTTACTGCATCACAGCTCTTGTTTTTACCCATTTTTAGGGTTCCGACCTAAAATGGTAAAAAGGAACCCTTATGGTGAGACTAAGTCTGTCTGTCTGTCACACCTCAATATCTAAAGAACTACTAATGCTATCAACTTGAAATTTAGAATTGTTTTAGATGACGTTAGCCCAACTATTTAAAAAATATATCTTTTTTGCAAAAGGGACTGAAAGGGGGTCTTAAAAATTTGATGTGGGGCTACTAGGGCGTGTGGGGTATCATATAAAAGAACGCTGTTTACACATTCCCAAACATTTTTATTTTTATTTTAGGCAGCATAGTTTCAGAGTTATGATGAAAAATATAAAAAAAATACCGTCCCGTCCCCCCCCTTATCTCCGAAGTTTGCATAGATAAAAATCTGAAATTATTCTATGTGATAAAAGTGTATGTAAAGATTACAGGAAAAATAAAACGATGTCTCTAAATAGCACAGTTTTTCAATAAATTAAAAGCTGAACTGCTGAATGAAATGGTCGCAACATGTGGCAGTAATTGATCGATCACTGAACCAGTTAAAAACTACCTGGATCTACCTTCTTAGATGAAGAAGTATGCTATTTATTGTGTAAACCAAATATTTTAAGACGAGCGCTAATCCTGCCGACAAACTGTCACGCAGTTTGGCAGGTTTATAAAATGTGTACAAGTGTTTGGTCCAAAATAAATGATTTATTTATTTATTTTACGTACCGGAACCCTCGGTGCGCAAGTCCGACTCGCTCTTGACCGGTTTTTTTAATAATTAAATCACTCTTAATGTAACATTACTAAATAAATAGGAAAAAGCAGCAAACTGCCTGAGTTGATGACATTATGAAAGATGTATTGTAGTTTCAAAATTAAATTTTAGATCGTAAGTTACACTTTGTTTCTAATTAGTTGTCCGACTGCCAGTACTAAAGATATCGTAAAAAAATTCTAAGTTATATTTTTTTTAATTAGGTAACAGACTGTTAATGCTAGTTTTTAAACTAGAGTTACAGTGGTACCCAATTGATAAGGCGCGTCGTGAATCTTCGTTCGCACAGAAAAGAAAGTATGGCCGCGAAGATTAACGAAAGAATGCTTAAAACTTACAATCAACCTTAGGTCACTATTATAAGGTTCATAATACACTGGAGCTGTTAGCGTGCACTCGATCAGAAGTATGGCGGCTGACAAACATGCCACGCGGCGCGCGCTAACATGGCGGCAGCTGCCGACCAATAGCGGTACAGGAAAAAGAACCGCGGTGCGTGGAGCGTGCCGACCGCGGTGCGTGGAGCGTGCCGATTGGTCAATAGCATTTCCCGCACTTTTAAAATTCACCTTCTGCGCAGGTACATCGGTAAGCCATATCAGTTGGGTACTACTGTACGAGTGTACATTTTAATTTTTACCTCCAATTAATTGCAATAATAACATAAAAAGTAATTAACACTACCAAGTGACTCTGTGTTTCTAATTATATGACCACCACTGTATATATTATCCACTCTATGTTACTTCCTTCCTTGAAGTTTAGGTAAATAAACTCTACAGGTGCTTGGCGGGAAAGTAAAGCGTCATGTTCAGCAGTTTGTTTAATTTTCCAAAATTTGTGTTTAGCCGAATATTAATGTGTAATAATGGTGGATTATTAACCATTAAGTGTTTGTGAACGTGCATTAGTGTAGGCAAATGAAACAAAACAGTGCAACTTCGCTTCAAGTTCTCTCAAGAAGTCCGCGTGAGGTCTTAGTAAAGTGCCACATCTTTACTGAAACTCAAGGGGAGCGGGCGGGGATATCATCATCATGCATTGAATATAATTCATTTCATCATTAAACAAGTTTTGTAACTAAATAAAGACTTGGCTAAAAGGTCCCAGCAACCAGGCCATTAAAATATTATTTAAAAAAAAACTACACGTGATTACAGGCGTAATGTTATTTACCTTAATAGTACGATCTCCACTCGCACTAACAATATATTTCTCGTCAAAATCAACAACGTTTACTGCGGCCCGATGGCCGACTAACACTCTTCGAAGCATGATCTCTGTGGTAGAAGTCATGTCCCATACTGCTATCGAACGATCCTGGAACAAAGGGCGTGTTATTTTAAATAAGGGTAAAATGAGGGAAAATTGCAGTTTAATGTGACCATTTGAAAAAGGTCAGGTGCGTAGTATTCGCCACCGGCGTGCGTGCATGACCAGATGTATAGTGGCCCGGCACGTAACTTGGCAAGGATTGGGCGTAGTGGAAGTAAGTTCACGCATATACAGTTAGTGCAACAAAAAAATTACAATTTTATTGCATGGCATTATTCCATGGGTATTGCCAGAATTCATTTTTAAACATATATGTTTAGAAGAAAGCTAAAGAAAGTAGAAAAACATCTAACGATTCTTGCCAAGTTACGTGCCGGCGACTATATGTGTTCCCACTGCTGGGACACAAATACTGTATTTTGCACCGAATTTTGTAGTCATTTGGTTGGTAGTTCTGTTCTGTCAGTTGCCATTTTGAACTCTATTACTATTGAAATAAAGACAAAGCAAAATTCAGTGCTAGCAATCGCGTCACACGTCAAGTTATAATAAACGCACAGTACTTCTGATTTACCTGCATTTTTGAATGAATGAATGAATGATATTTATTTGCAAGAATATAGGTATACATTAGTTTTTAATAGCTATGGGTTTCACTATATTCGGCATTTCAGTCGTGCAAATATTTAGATTTTACATCTTGGTTATACTTTATTTGACATAGATTATCGATGAAATGATATTGCAACTGCATTTTGAACGTTTTTAAATACGGGAATTAGCTTTTTGATAACATATCCAAATTGTCATTTTTAGGGTTAACCAAAATTGACCCCATTAATATCTCTCACCTTACTGCATGTGACCATCATCCCGTTACAGAACCTGAGATGCAGCACAGCCTCGCAATGGTGTATGAGCGTGTTGAGCATCGCGCCCGTGCTCACGTCCCACACGCGCACCGTGCTGTCCGAGGAGCCCGATATTATGGCTCGCTCGTCGTATTGTAAACACAGTACGGAGCCCGTGTGGCCTTGTAGTTCCTGGGAAAAAAAAGGGAGATTAAACAAAGTTACGCGAATTTACACCGAACTACTAAGATCATAAAGGTCGAAATAGCGAAACAACGGTTTAAAATCTGCAGACGGTCACAGATCTTTGAATTTGATCTTTATTTGGAAAGCAATAAAGTGTAGAGATGCTTGTAAATGTGCATTCTCCTTCGTAAAATCACGCACTACGGCCACATTAGGATGTTTTTAATAGTAGATTATACAACAAGTGAAAAACAAAGGGATTTTAATTCGAGGGACTAAGTTGGATCCCGAGAGCAGCAAAGGATTCTAGGTCAGAAGACCAAAGCGTGGGATACAAGGACCGAGATGCTTTTTTTTTTCACGTGTTGTGTAACTACTCTACTTTTTACCAGACTTTAACCTCCTTATTACAAAACAAGGTTTATCTTCAGACCCAGGTTTAAAACATGGAGTCATTATTGAATTTCGAACTGTATTCCGACTATGGTAAAGTTCGTAAACACAAAACTGACAACTTAGTACCGAACTAAGTTTTCAGTTTTGTATAAAGAACGGTATTTCAATCACTGTTACGTTCTTATTACAAAAACTTGCTCCATGGTTTAAGCCATGTCAAAATATAAATCTTGTTTTGTAATAAGGCGGTAAATGTCTGGTAACAAAAAATTTGCCAGTTTTCGAATTATTTGTAATCCTTATTATCAATTGACTATTCTAGATACCGAATCTAGTCTTAAGGGGACGATAACCGACTTTTAATGATTTATACTGAAGATCACATCTAAACGAGTATTGTTAATGATTTGAAAAAATATATGATAAATTAGAGCATTTTATTTTAGATTATGTTTATATTATATAGTGAAATTAATTTGTAAAGTTATGTCTAATGCGGATAAAAAATTGAGAATGGCGCAAAATCTACCAAGCGTATTTTTCTGTAACCTTCACCAATATAAAGATAATTTAATTATTGATCTTTTAGTATACGCGTTTTATTAAAATACCTTTTGTTTTGTGTACAATAAATTAATAATGCGTCAAATTGGGGACAGCGCTCCTTGATGGGCGAGTCCTATTACTGGCTGAACGTACGACGCGTTGCGTGAGCTCAGTACAGAACACGCAAGCTAACCACTCAAGGTCACTGGCATATATCTGCGTCTTAACTGAATACCCCACTACTGGATTATTTTCGCTTGGACGCCCACATATGATCTACATTGTATGAATAATATTACAAATTTTAACTCACCCTGACACATTGCAACGTTTTCCTATCCCAAATTTTAATAGTATTATCTCTTAAACCAGAAACAATCTTGTTGTCGTCGTATTGAAGGCAGTACACGCCTTTGGAGTTTTCTGATCTGCAGTTTATCCTCTGTGGAAGAAAGAAAAATATTATTTGTAGTATAAATAATTTTTCAGGCTGTCTGTTGCAAAAGCATCTGATGACAGTTTAAACAAAGCCTGTTCAGGTTAAATTCTTGCGAAATCACTCATTAAGGCGACGAGAACCGACTTTTAATGAGTTTATACTGAAGATTACGTCTAAACGAGTAGTGTTAATGATTTGAAAAAAATATTTGATATTAGAGCATTTTCTCAATAACTTATTATGTGAATATTTTAGATTATTTTTATATTACATAGTGAATTAATTTGTAAAGTTATGTCTAACGCGGATAAAAAACTGAGAATGACGCAAAATCTACCAAGCGTATTTTTCTGAAACCTTCACCAATTTAAAGATAATTTAATTATTGATCTTTTCGTATACGCGTTTTATTAAAATACCTTTTGTTTTGTGTATAATCAATTAATAATGCATCAAATTGGGGAAAGCGCTCCTTGATGGGCGAGTCCTATTACTGGCTGAACGTACGACGCGTTGCGTGAGCTCAGTACAGAACACGTAAGCTAACCACTCAAGGTCACTGGCATATATCTGCGTCTTAAGAGGGTCCTTCCCCGTCCGTCTATCAACAACGTGAGCATTGTCGAAAAGCTTGTTTCATCCAGCGCCAATAAGAATGCGATAACATTGAAAGAAAACTAGTGTGCGGAAATTTCATAAATCTAGTTCCAGGAAATACGTGTTTTTGCGTAATCCTAACAAGTTTGTGGAATAAATGTTTATCATTTAGAACCTCCATTACAAGTGCGAGCTTCCAATCAAAATGTTTTCTTTACTTTTACAATTTACGAGTTAAGTTCCTGTAAAATTTGTGCAGAAAAGTAAATTTTTACAGGCTTATACTGAATTGGTTTCTCCAAATTTTGATTTTTGCTGGAACCTAGATATAGTACACAAAGTACATAATTATTAAATCGGTACACTAACGCCACTCCTTTAAAAAAATATTATCTCGTGTCTGAGAAGGAATTATGAATAACGGCTCATTAAGGCGCAACTAGTCGATACTTTTTCCATACAAATTTCGGGGGGGTTTTACTCCACTGTTACACATTGTACATCTAAAGTAAAACATAATATCGTTTTGTCTTATTATTAATTTTGTCTGTACAGAAGCAGAATAAAAAACAAAGGCATTAAAAAGTTATGAGCCAAGAGAAATTCGTTTTTCCTGCTAATTTTAACGCAACTTTGGGCGTAGATAAGTAATAAGAGAAGTATAAAATCTCAAAAACAAAGCTCGTTCTGACTAAGCTCAATTGTCGAAGATTATAATAAACTTTATTCGTAATTGATTTATGCAGTAGTTTTTTCATAAAACCCCACCTTCCAAAGGAGTTTTCGTAAATTTTTACGCGCGCGGTTTAGTATGAATCGTCGTGCACTGTTTGTGTGCGTGCGACTAGACGTTATGCGTGTAGACTAGCTTCTAACTGCTCATCACTGGTGCTATATCTGTCGGACACGATGCTAGGTGAGACAGCGTGCTTTTTGGCCGCGCCCGCCAGTGAGTTCGAGCCCGCGACTAGTTGGCTCTTAAGGACCCTCGGTAATTGTGTCTAGAATTTACTAATATCTTTTATAAAGTTTCAAGTGACAGCTTGAATAAGTAAGTACCGGTAGATGCGGGTTACTTTGACCCTAGGGCGTACTTTGGCCCACATCTAGAAAATGTTTGAACTGCCCGCCGTGTCGCGACCACACAACCGATCGTCGTAGGTCCTTCGGTATCTAATAGATGGCGATATAGAAGCGTACTTGCGGTACTGTTTTATGGACTCGAGTGAACGTCGCTACATGCTCGCGCCATTTGAAGTTTTTACAGTAAAACCGGCGTATTTTTCTGCTGCAAACTTTGATGTGTAATGCTGTATTTTGGTAAGTTTACCAATTGGATTGTAATTTATTTTTTTAAAGACGATTTACTTATATTCTGGGACTTAAAGATTTAGAAAATCGGTATACTTAGACCGCCTTTTCGGGTAACTTTGGCCCTAGGTCTAAAGTAATCTTGCGAAGTATATGAATGAAGAACTTTACATTTTTGATCAATTTGTTATACAGAGCGACATTCCTGATGCCATTCGTGTACAGACGACCACCTGGCAGTCGTCGATAGCTCGACTACACCCAGGCAGATTTAATAAAAAGGCCTGGATGCAATCCAATCAAAAGTTGTTCTTTGAACACAAAGAGCGGCTGCAGAGTTGTTTAACATTCCTCGCAGCACTTTGAAAAACAAATTAACCCGTTTAAGAAAATATGATTGTTTGAAAGTTTGTTACCTACCTAACATTTTTTTTGATATTTTCTTACCGTAAATATTTTTGAAATATAGAATGTTGATTTTACATAATAGTATTTTAATTTCGGTATTTCAACTTTTTTCTTACATTAAAATCCTCCTGGATATTCAATCTTACCGCCCTTGATGGTTCTTTGGCTACTGATAGCTGCAAGTGCAATTTTTTGCCGATAAAGTTCATGGGATTAAAGTAACCCTTTCCTAAGGACAACTTTGGCCCAACTTTAATAAAAAAAAAAAACTAATTACGTTTAACATATTTCTTAAATACACTACGGATCTTGTTGATTACATCCTCGAGCTTCTCTATAACATATAAGAACACTAAAAAGATAATACCAATAAACACTACAGATCAAACTCTAAAATAATTTGAAAAAAGTAGCTAAAATAACCCGCTGTTACGGTACTTTTTAATAGTATGGAATTGGTAAGTACTTTATAATAGCATGGAATTAGTGAACTCATGGAATTAGTAAGTACTATTATGGTATTTATAAAGAGTATTCTATTCTATTCTATAAAGATTTTAAGTAGAGGGGTAAAATTTCGACCAGTGGGCGACCACTAGTAATGAATAATTCTTCGAATAAATATTTCAGTATTTAACTTTTTTTAATGTTGAGGTTAATTGCTGTCGCTGCTCAGATGTTTATTACCAAGTTGAGATGTCAGATGTTACACATCATATGCGACTACTGTAAGGCTCGCACTTTTATAAATATAAAAACACACTATTTATAGTGCATACTATTTCTGGTGAAATACAGTAAAAAATAAAATTAATTATACAACATTATTTTTAGTATATGCGAAACCCGAAACACGTGTCTAGTATTTTTATGTAAAGAATCTATGTACGAAATTTCAAAACTGTATCATGAAAAATCACAAAGTTATAAGGTTATGTTACCGGGTTGTCCGTACAAAAACATGCTAACGGCGTCCCCGCGCCTCCAGGGTCGTCTTGCGCTCATTGATTTTAATTTGGCAGTAGGTACCTAACCGTACGGCCATTGTATTGTAAGTAATTAAATAGTGATAACATTTTCCATCACACTTAAATATTTTTGGGACAAATCGATTCAGTTCCTTATTCTGAACAAACTATTTTTAGGTTTCGCATATACTAAAAATAATTATGTATAAATTACACTTAAATAGTACTACTAGGTCACCCCTCACCTGAAGGTTGTGTTTGCCCATTCGCCAATTATCCTCAATCGACTGAATGTCTTTGATGATCTTGGGGTACAGCTGTCTGTAGAACGAGTGGGACGGATGCTGGCTACCTGGCTTCGGCTTGAATAGGTATTGGATCCTGAAAGAAAAGAAAGAAACAATTATTAAATTTACAGGTAAGCCAGAAAAGGTATGGGCTTCGTGTTCCTGAAATATTACGAACTATGCCACAGAGTATGCTCCCCACAGAGGCAAAGGTTCTATGTTTTGTACTCGTAACTGCTAAATGGCTGAACCCATTTTGTTGAATGATAATTGAACCGACTTTGATGAATGATATGTCGTTAGATTCGTCTTTATTGCGCGAGTGTCACTGGTTATACTAAAATAAAAAATATAAAAACATCAAAATGGCGGATTTTTTGGCGCCAAAACATATTTTGTATTTGTGTTCTTTCTTTGCGACATGCTTACCGCAAATATAGGTATTTTCTTTTCTTTGTTTTCATTGCCAAAAAAAGCGACGGCGCAACGCACCGGCAACACCCGTGTGGCTTCACTCTTTGTCGCAGTGCACTTATCATTGCGTGTTTGTAAGAAGTTTTGTCTCTGTTGGGTACCTACTCTGGTCGCACCTTGTCATATTATGTCACTCAAAAGCTTTAAAATATATCTAATTAAAAAAAATAAAATAAAAAGACATACAGACGAACATATATAACCTCCTCCTTTTTAGAAGTCGCTAAAGATTTTGTAATCATGGTAATACAAAATAGGTAAGTACTTTCATGGTTGTAACAGCTCTATATTAGATCTCATAGTCGCGCGTTCATATTTCCGAATATACGATATTTCCGATTCTTGGTACATCGTCTTCACATATAATTATATAATTGATGTACCTATATAAAATATTTTAAATGAGTAATGGTGCAGTTTCTTGCCCATTCTTCTCGATACGAAGCTACCGTTTGGAAGGGGCGACTAGAATCAATTTTATTTTATTTGTAAATTTTGACGTTCAAAATTGCCATTTATGTGCCTATTAGAAATAAATAATTTGACTTTGACATCCGGTTAGACTGGAAGCTGACCCCAAGATATTTGGGAAAAGGCCTGGCACTAGGTAACGAAAATTGAAGTTCACGAGATACCCTGGCGAATTCCTCTTAATTATAAGAATGTTTCAACGGAACTATCATAGGAAGTACTTACCACCCTCGTCGCTCCGCAAGCCCCCGCCACAGCGAGTCGGTGCGCACCTTCCTCTCAATCAGCTTCTTCCACAGCATCCCCTCGGAGATGACCCTCAGCCACTCCCGGCAGACCAGCTCAGCGGCACAGAGGGAGCTGGCGTCCAGGTACGAGAGGATGTTCTCTGCTACGTGGTCTAAACCTTTTTCTGGGGACAGAATACATTGAAGCTGTTAATGGTTGGTCTAAAGATTAGGCAGCCATAATATATATAGCATAATGTAATTATGTTTTCGTACGCACGTTTTTTCTGTGACAAAGTTATTTTTCTTTCTTTCTTTCTTTTCTTTAGCAATTTGGCTGTTGTAATTACGTTTATTTTAAGTTTTATTAAAAAAAACTTTTAAGTATATTAAGTTTATTTTTAGGGTTCCGTACCCAAAGGGTAATACGGGAACCCTATTACTAAGGCTCCGCTGTCCATCCGTCTGTCTGTCTGTCCGTCTGTCACTAAGCTGTATTTCATGAACCGTGATAGTAAGACAGTTGAAATTTTCACAGATGATGTATTTCTATTGCCGCTATAACAATAAACACTAAAAAACAGAATAAAATAAATATTTATGGGGCTCCCATACAACAAACGTGTTTTTTTGCCGTTTTTATAGATAATGGTACGGAACCCTTCGTGCGCGAGTCCGATTCGCACTTGGCCGGTTTTTTATGTACTAACGGTTATTCTGGTATAAATGTTACGTAATAATATTAATGTAGTAAGGAGAAATTTACAGTTAATTCTGAGCGGTTTTAGTAGATTTATGGTTTTGAACGGGTATAATTTTATAGATATTCCATATTTATTTCAAAATTCGAACACCCACTACCAAGCCACTATTTAAGAGATATTATCATATACCACTTACGCATAACGTTTTTGCGCATACCGATGATTTTTAACCGACTTCACAAAAAGGAGGAGGTTCTCAAGTCGTGTGTGTTTTTACCTCAGAACTCCGTCGTTTATGAACCGATTTGGAAAATTATTTTTTTTACGCCATAATGCGCAAAAAAACAAACTCCATCTTGTCAAGAGCGAGGTCTAGTTCTAACAGCATCCTAAGTATGTTGATAGAAAAGTACGACGCACCTTGGTTGTCCCACGCTGTGGAGGTGCTGGTAAGAACCACACCCACACACCCACAGCTAAATTAATTAATTATCTATTTTATTTTTCTTTTTGTTTCTGTGTTTGTCTACTAATAATAGTTTTTAAGAACATGTTTTTCTTTTGGGCCTAGTTGCCATGAATAAACAAATATTTAATTTAATTTATATATATTTTATTTCGTTTGCATATTGTACATTAGTTCAATCCACGAGCTCTAAAAAGTGACGTCGCGCATTTTATGATAAACTTGCTTCGAAATTTTGGCTTTAAATAGATATGAAAAAATTGGGAAAACGGAGACCGCTATAAACCATACTAATAACTATTTTCCACCACATCATAAGTAAAACTTGTCGCAGTCCTTCGGTTTCTCAGAATAAAAACGCCAAAGTTGGCCATTTAACGCAAAAATCACGGTTGAAGGCCTCTTAAGACGGAGATATATGCCAGTCACCTTGAGTGGTTAGCTTGCGTGTTCTGTACTGAGCTCACACAATGCGTCGTAGGTACGATCAGCCAGTAATAGGACTCGCCCATCTAGGAGCGCTGTCCCCAATTTGACACATTATTAATTTATTATAACCAAACCAAAAGGTATTTTAATAAAACGCGTATACTTAAAGATCAATAATTCAATTATCTTTAAATTGGTGAAGGTTTCAGAAAAATACGCTTGGTAGATTTTGCGCCATTCTCAGTTTTTTATCCGCGTTAGACATAACTTTACAAATTAATTTCACTATGTAATATAAATATAATCTAAAATATTCACATATTTAGTTATGGAGAAAATGCTCTAATTTAACATATATTTTTTTTCAAATCATTAACACTACTCGTTTTGACGTGATCTTCAGTATAAAATCATTAAAAGTCGGTTATCGTCGCCTTAAAAAATACATAAGTAACGCCGTAGAACACAAGTAGTAATAGAATTCTTGAAAAACAACGTATCACGTTAACTCTATAACCTTGATTTTAGAATATGATTATCATATTTTAATAAAACTTCAGAAGTGTTTTGTTTTCAGTGATTGAATTACAGATTTCTTGCGAGACCACGATTTGAACTTAAAATATTATTATTGCGACTTGTCTTCCAATTGTTATTCACTGCGAAATCTATGTGGTCTAAGTATGTTATAAAAAACTATTATTTACTTAAGACGCAGATATATGCCAGTGACCTTGAGTGGTTAGCTTGCGTGTTCTGTACTGAGCTCACGCAACGCGTCGTACGTTCAGCCAGTAATAGGACTCGCCCATCAAGGAGCGCTGTCCCAATTTGACGCATTATTAATTTATTATACACAAAACAAAAAGTATTTTAATAAAACGCGTATACTAAAACATCAATAACTAAATTATCTTTAAATTGGTGAAGGTTTCAGAAAAATACGCTTGGTAGATTTTGCGCCATTCTCAGTTTTTTATCCGCGTTAGACATAACTTTACAAATTAATTTCACTATGTAATATAAACATAATCTAAAATATTCACATATCAAGTTATTGAGAAAATGCTCTAATGTATCATATATTTTCTTCAAATCATTAACACTACTCATTTAGACGTGATCATCAGTATAAAATCATTATAAGTCGGTTATTGTCCCCTTAACAATAGACGGGACATAGCAAACAAAATCGTAATGCGATACATTTGTCCTAATGGGGAAAAGTCGCTCAGTCTAGTGTGGCGCCTGCATGTCAAGTAGCATTCGTGTCCACCAGTAATTTTTTTTTCGAAGTATGTACAGACGCTAGCACATCAAGCTACTCCAATCTGTCAAATGTCTTTAATAGATTTTCGACTTTATCCCTACAACATAAGGTTCAAGGTTGATTGGGAAAATTTGACAGTTTCGGGTAGCTTGACCTGCTGGCGTCTGTACACTGAATTATGCATTATGGTATTGCAAATCACGTATTGATAAAACGACTAGACTTAACCACGGTTTATTTTCGTTAGTATTTTGTAATTTACCCAGTATTTAGATAAAATAAATAATTTTCTTAGATGTTTCAAACTATCTGCCGGTTGGTAATCAAAGGTTGGTGTCGGTAAAAGTACACTTTTATCAGTATTATATTTTATTAGTATTATGTATTTTGCTTTACATATTACGCTAGATGTCGTCACTGAGACATGGGATCCCAATTTTTTATGACATAACTTTTAATAGCCTCTCTGTAGTATCTTTCTTAAATGTCTTTGTAAAAACATACTGTCTTTGCTGTAGCGCAATCGGGTATAAAATCACATAAAGCGTTCGTGATAAATGAGTACTCTAAGCCTTTATTTCTATTTTCAATGTTTTTAAAAATACCACTTTATGTCTATTCGTTTAGAGATGAAGTTTCTGATGATTGGTTTTTGTTTTTCTCTTGATAATCGGAGACGCTTTTGAATGCCACAGGGCTCAATTAACATTGCCGTGGAACTCAACGCGAAAAAAAAATGTACATAAATGGTTAAATAAATTAAGCATAATGAACTTTATGTCAATCACGTAAAGTTCAAATTAGTTACGAGCTGCGGGAATTTCCAAGATTGCGCGAGAATTTCCGGAAAACGCCCTATTAAGGGGCTCGTATCTGGTTTCTCCGTTACATCATTGACATAAAGTTCATTATGCTTTGTACAATTTCGTCACGAAAATTCGATCCCATTCCGTTCTGCGGAAATATGTAAATTGAGCCTATTTTGAAGGAATAATAGGTTATTTGATTGGAATTTTTTTATTTGATTTTACGAAAACTAAAAAAAAATTAAGCCTTAGTAAAAAAAATAAGTTTAAATATCTCAAAAAATGGCGAAGTTATATGCGTTTAAAGTCTGCGCAGAAACAGCACTACAAGCGTCTGACGTCACAAGCCAGGAAAGCCATAGTAACTTTGCGCCATTCAGTGCAATGATAGTTTGGCGTGACAAATTGACAAGAAACGAAGAATAATTTCAAAAGCGTGTAACTTCTCCATTTTTCCACCGATTTTACCGTCTTTTTCAGTAACATCTTTAAAAAAAAGTATTAATTCATGTATATTTTTGACAGTAGTCAAATAATAGTGTATATTCGGTTTATTATTATGTATGAATGTCGAGGAGTAAAAAACACCATAGTTGCCACTTTTACAGCTAAGAGTAATACTTACTAGGTAACATGCTGATAAAATCTCTCTGTAGCATAGGCTTGAGATAGGCATTGATGTGACCATGTTGGTAGTGACACATTCGCGCCAACAGCTGTTCCACAAACTCCACCTGCAAGACATAACAGCTTTTAAATAAACTCACAGAAAACAGGGACACCCTAGAAGGGCCATACAAAACAGGGACACCCTAGAAGGGCCATACAAAACAGGGACACCCTAGAAGGGCCATACAAAACAGGGACAGCCTAGAAGGGCCATACAAAACAGGGACAGCCTAGAAGGGCCATACAAAACAGGGACACCCTAGAAGGGCCATACAAAACAGGGACAGCCTAGAAGGGCCATACAAAACAGGGACACCCTAGAAGGGCCATACAAAACAGGGACAGCCTAGAAGGGCCATACAAAACAGGGACACCCTAGAAGGGCCATACAAAACAGGGACAGCCTAGAAGGGCCATACAAAACAGGGACAGCCTAGAAGGGCCATACAAAACAGGGACAGCCTAGAAGGGCCATACAAAACAGGGACAGCCTAGAAGGGCGATAAAAAACAGGGACACCCTAGAAGGGCCATACTAAACAGGGACACCCTGGAAGGGCCATACAAAAGCCGTGGAGTTTCTTGCAGGCTCTTCTCCATAGGAAACGACTAATTGGAACCGTACACCTAGCTTCTGATGTTTCATAAGTGCCCATGTAGACAGCTTTTAAAATAAACTCACAGAAAACAGGGACACCCTAGAAGGGTCACACAAAAGCCGTGGAGTTTCTTGCAGGCTCTTCTCCATAAGGAACGACCAATTGGAACCGTACACCTAGCTTCTGACGTTTCATAAGTGCCCATGTAGACAGCTTTTAAAATAAACTCATTCAAAACAGGGACACCCTAGAAGGGCCACACAAAAGCCGTGGAGTTTCTTGCCAGCTCCTCTATTGGAAACGACCAATTGGAACCGTGCACCTAGCTTCTGACGTTTCATAAGTGCCCATGTGTATAATGTATATATGTGAAATAAAATATTTTGATTTTGATTTAAAGCAGTCTCTTCACGTGGTAACTTCAAGTGGTAACCGCCGCCTGTAGCGTAAGCATAATCCGTCATGGTCAATTCTCTAACTGCAAATGTAAGTTGGTCGACTATGCTGAATGCTTTACTAGACATAAGAGTGTGATTTTTTTGCCGCGAGATGGATAGACATATGTCATGGATATCGAGATTCATATTCATATTCTCATATATTTGTGAGATGATGGACGAAAGATGAAGTGCCAATATTATTTGTTAGTTTTACCTGTTTTGTTAGTTATTTTTGTATTATTTCTTATTATTCCTTCCATATTGTAAATATATCTGTTTTTATTTAAATTTAACTGTGCAATAACTTAGATCTGGGTCTGTAATATTGTGCATGTGTTTTTACCAAAAATAAAAATAAAATATTACTCGTTAACTTGTAAAGCCTACTTTTGTAAAAAAAATCCTGACAGTAGTACAAATTATAACGAAATTAAAAGGAAAACTATCACAGCTAAGTAGGCTTTACAAGTTAACGAATAATAGTCGACCCAACTTCCATTTTTAGTTGGAGAATTGACCGTGACGTATATCGAATATGGGAGTACATTTTGTTCAACTACAATGTTAAGTTTGTTATTGGGATAAATTCATTCCAACTACCTTCATTGTGCGTGGTCCGACACGCACTTGGCCAGTTTTTCACCACGGCCACGCAGCAATAATAATACAACTTTATTGCCAAAAAAGTTAAAAAGACGTTTTTTTTTTGCATAGAAACAGTTTAAGGACCAGAGTATCAAAGGATACAATTTATCTCGAAAATATAATACATATATTTTTACCATATTATGTTAACTGCAGGAATCTCGCAGCTAAATGCAAAGTTCCTGTGGGAATCTCGCAGCTAAATGAACGATTCCCGTCGGAATCTCAGCGTGGCGCAGCTAGTAGAACATATGCCGTACCTGATCCGTTTCGTTCCATCTTGTGAAGTAATTGAGGCAGGCGTCCCTCTCCGCTGCGTACGCGGGGCTGCTCGGCATCGGTCGCACGCCAGAATCCACGCATGTGATTGACGTCACCTGTAATTTAACAAAAAACCAATAAATACAGGATTTAAAACGACCTATCACAGCATTCCGTATATCAAATTATTTCTGGGAAATGTAATTTTTGGTGGAAAAATCGCTGTTGTAACATTTAAAAATTGTTTTCGTGAAAACAGCGTACGGTCCAGAATAATAACCCAGAATAAGGCCGGATTTTTCGTAATTCCGAAATTCCGATTGCAATTATAGGGCGGAAGAATTCGCTGGCAAAGTGCTAGTAAATTGTATACACCAGATGACAAGCCACGACACATAATAGCCACATCACTGAGATTTAGAAGTTAAGGCGACGATAGCCGACTTTTATTGATTTTATACTGAAGATCACGTCCAAACGAGTAGTGTTAATGATTTGAAAAAAATATATGTTAAATTAGAGCATTTTCTCAATAATTTAATATGTGAATATTTTAGATTATGTTATATTAAATAATGAAATTAATTTGTAAAGTTATGTCTAACGCGGATAAAAAACTGAAAATGGCACAACGTCTACCAAGCGTATTTTTCTGAAACGTTCACCAATTTAAAGATAATTTAATTATTGATTTTAGTATACGCGTTTCATTAAAATACCTTTTGTTTTGTGTATAATAAATTAATAATGCGTCAAATTGGGGACAGCGCTCCTTGATGGGCGAGTCCTATTACTGGCTGAACGTACGACGCGTTGCGTGAGCTCAGTACAGAACACGCAAGCTAACCACTCAAGGTCACTGGCATATATCTCCGTCTTAAGTTAGTTTAGCTTAAAATTCTAGATGGATGTTTTCTTATTCAACTTCTTCATATAACTGTAACTGCCACAGTTGACCCCTATTCAAACACTCAGCCTGATTGATTACATAATTATGAATGAGATTTTATTTTAAAAGTCCAGGTCTAACCCTGTATATGAAATATTATTATGTGAAAATAATATTAAAACATACTACCGTTTACTATTTTGATACAAAAGTTTTAGATAAAGTTGTTACAACATAAAATAAAATCTTGCATTATTATTACCAGATGTATAACATAGACCAAGCAAAAGGAAAACCTATGCCCCCTTATTCCAAAACAAGGTTTATCTTCAGACCCAGGTTTAAAACATGGAGCCATTATTGAATTTCGAACTTTATTCCGACTTTGGTAAAGTTCCTAAACACAAAACTGACAACTTAGTACCGAACTAAGTTTTCAGTTTTGTATAAACAACGGTATTTCAATCACTGTTACGTTCTTATTACAAAAACTCCATGGTTTAAGCCATGTCAAAATATAAATCTTGTTTTTTAATAAGGCGGATTTTGTTTGAGTTTATGTTTGTAACAAAACAAAAATCTATGAAAGGTTTCATTGCCATAAGAATACAAGGAAAAGTGTGTGCATAGATTTTAGTAAGAACGTAGTTTTACATTGTAGTAGGTGACTAAAAGGAAACATACATACAACACTAAAAGGAACGTGGAGTTTCTTGCCGGCTCTTCTCCATAGGAAACAACCAATTGGAACCGTGCACCTAGCTTCTGACGTTTCATAAGTGCCCATGTAGACAGCTTTTAAAATAAACTCACAGAAAACAGGGACACCCTAGAAGGGTCACACAAAAGCCGTGGAGTTTCTTGTCGGCTCTTCTCCATAAGGAACGACCAATTGGAACCGTACACCTAGCTTCTGACGTTTCATAAGTGCCCATGTAGGCTTATGTGAAATAATAATATTTTTGATTTTTGATTTTGATATGTGACTAAAACCGTGATGAATATAAATACTGATAGTAGGAGAGGAAGAGGAAGGCCAAAGGATGGATGGATTGTGTGAGGAATGTGAAAGACAGAGGAGTGAATGATAGCGGGACTGTTGAGAAGAGAGAATGGAAGGGGGGACAAGGTGACATGTTAATATTATTTAAAGTTCTGGCCCTTTTGTTATTTTTTTCTGGGTGGGAAATTATCAAATAACTTCTCCCGCTCTGGGCTGAGCGGGAGGGCGTGTCAGACTTTTACTGACTAAAACCCACCCGTGTTCCTTCCGTTGCCTGTGTGCCAGGGCCACGATATCCGTTTCGGACAAACTCACAACCCTGGCAGGCATTGGTCCTAATGGACCCCGTCAGTTGGTGCTGACATCTCTTTGAGGCGAGCGTGGAACACAATGCGCCGTCGACCCGGGTCTGGTCCTTATCGGACGGCGAGCTACCCATCGCTCACCGTCCGCAAGCCCGCGCTTACGGTGGCCGGAAGTCGGCTTGAGACTCCCGACGGCGACGCCCGGGGCGTCTCCTGCGGCGAAAAGTTCTGGCCCCGCAGGCTCGACATAGATAGCTCGCTTTACGACCGCATTCAGTCGCAAAGTCCTAATAGGGTCAAAATTGGTTGTTAAGCACGAAAAAATCTCAATTTTTGACCGTCTAGGGACTCCATTAGGAATTTGCGACCGAATTTGGTCGTAAACCGATCGCTATGTATGTCGAGATTGCTGGGCCTGTGCATTCTACCAAAAAATATTGTGTATAATGTAAAAAGGCCTAGCATTTCACTTTGAATAATCTGATCTCATCGTTCGTTCATTGTTCGTTCGTATTTTAATAAGCTTCGACTATTATAAATTTATAACTTCAAAATTTGCACGACTAGAAAGTCGAATATAGTGAAACCCTATATCAAATTTTACCATAAACAATGTACCTATATTCTGGCAAATAAAGAATTCATTCATTCATTCAAGAATGGCAACAATAATTCTTGTGTGTCCTCTGAATGAGAAGAGGCATATGACCTGAGGCAGTTGCAGTTTATTATAATTAATCATAACTTTCATAAACAATACTTATCAGCAATTTCTTCACAATAACACCAGACAGCATTAAGTGTTGAAAATGATTCTATAGTCATAGTAATATTACTTGCAGTATGCCAACTATAAAGTTTGGTCATGTTGATAGAATGAATAAAAGGTGACTAACAAAACGTATTTTACAAGATAGATGGTGAACAGACAGCTGTGCTGCTGGAAGGTTTGTTGCTCCACTTAGGTTTAAAGAATCTTTATTTCTCATAAGAACATGATACAGTTCACTTAAATGAGATTTAATGTTCTTCCCAACTAAAGCACTAGGAAGTGGTGAGTAGTATTATATAATTGTATAGCACATGTGTGAGTACTATGTACTTACTATAAAGCTACCATTTACTGGGTACGTCTTTCATTGCCTTGAATGTGCCCTGGCGGCTGAGAGTATGTCTTGCTCATTGTGTTATGATGCATCTGTTTGCATGTCTTTTGGGCTAATATTTATTATTGTCTGTGTTGAGGGGTCTGGCGCTGTATGCCAAGATACAGGACTCGTCCCAGTTCGGCTACAGATGCTCCCATGTTATTACTAGCCTATAAGTTTGTGTAATCTGCTGTATTATTTTTGGTGTAATAAATAAATTATTATTATATTGAGTTCTTTATTTTTCTTCTCATTTCAGAGAGTTTTACAACCTTACCCACGGTCCAGAGCCAAGTGGGTAAGGGGAAATTTAAATTGAAAAGGTGGATGATATTGTAGAAGAAGTCAGGAACAAATTATTATTATTATTAATGTATCACTGATGGTAGCGGGTGTGTTGGATCATTTAGCTCCCTTCAAAATGGTTGAGCTGAATGGTGCTATTCCATGCGTCATGTTCGTGGACGGGCGCCATCAGTAGGGACTGGTCATCTCTTAGCGGCCTTGGCGTATTTTAATTTCATTTTTGAGTTTTTTTTTAAATCTTTTAGCTACGGACGCTTTTGACGTTTTGCATCGTTCTCACATGTTTAAATTCAACACGAATGATGTAACCAATATTTTGTAACCATATGTTAATTTAAAAGAATGTCCATAGAGTTTATTGCCCGTTCTTCTCCATAGGAACCTACTAAGCTTTGGAATGAGCAACTAGCTTCATCTTTAAGACTGACAAACACCTTGACAATTCAAAAGTGGCTGTAATTGGTTTATTTGAAACAAATGCTTTGAGTTAGGTTGAGTTGAAGGTTGGGCGTTTTTGGGGGACTGTCTTATGTAATTTTGATGTTAAAAGAAAAGTGCTGATCCTCAGCTTAGTTTGAGTGAATGACTTGATTTTGATTTTGAGATGGGAGTGGAAACGCCAGGAGAGGACGCCCTTGAAGGACATATAGTAACCCTATTGTTGCAACTGGCGAGCGTATATGACCGTATGACAGATGTATGAATCTGTAGAGTCTGTGTTGTGTATTTGGTGGTTACAGGGAACTTTTCATAGTAAACACAGCTCTAACGTTATACATTAAGTTTATTTACGTACTTAATACAAACAATAATAATTACGAGTTTAACACAATGCGTATGCGAGGCGCGAGCGAGTCAAAAGTCCTCTCTGCTCGATAGGACGTTTAGCGCGGACCTCCGGGCGACCGAGGGGCGCATCAAGAGCGCGGGGTGGAGGCGGCGAGCCGGCGAGTCGAGCCGCTAGCCGCGCGGTTCGGCAAACCTCGGTTTTGTTCGGAGATCTTATGTTGGCAGAGCGGCCGAGCTGTAGGTATACGGTAGGTATAGCTAAGCTATAGCCTACAAATCTAAACGAATCAAGGATCGTAGCAGGTAGCATTCTGTAGTGTCCTCCTACCCCCATGGGAAAAAGGTATGAGTTTATGTATGTATGCCAATTTTAACATAACTTATCCCCCCTTATTACAAAACAAGGTTTATCTTCCGACCCACATGGAGCCATTATTGAATTACGAACTTTATTCAGACTATGGTAAAGTTCCTAAACACAAAACTAACCACTTAGTACCGAACTAAATTTGCAGTTTTGTATAAAGAACGGTATTTCAATCACACTTACGTTCTTATTACAAAAACTGGCTCCATGGTTTAAGCCATGTCAAAATATAAATCTTGTTTTGTAATAAAGTTAAAGTTTAAAAAAGTTCGGCAATGTACAGCATTGTCTCTGCAATTCAAACCTGTGTGACGTTCTTTTACTAGAAGTTGATGTGTAATTTTAATGCCCCAGGCATTACTGTACTGTACAGTTGACCATATAAGTTATTTGCCACCCTAACTAAAGTTAAATCTCACTTGCACCTCATAAAACAATAAGGTCTATTTGTCTCTGTGACAGTTAAATTGTTTCAACCTTAGTGATGTTCCAGGTTACTGGAAATTATTTACAAAAGTCAAAAAACTCAAAACTCAAAAAGAAATTATTTACAAAAGTGACAATTCAATTATGAGGTTGACTTTACATAAAATTATATGTTGAAGAATGAGAGATATATAATTTATTTTGTTACCTACTTACTACCTGACTTGGGTTCCGTACATATTTTTCGGGTGGCCACTGAAAATCAGCACTGTGCTGTAGGTCCGCCATAGCACAGCATCATGCTGAGTGCAAGCCTTCTTGTCACAGTCATGACGTGCAGCTGCCGACTATTTGTTTGTTTGTGCTCGTGATTGTAGGCGTGATATAAAGCTGTAGTGCGACTGGCATGTTCGTTGAGAACCGAGTTACCGATTTTTACGGGCTCTTGAAGAAACTCAAGGCATCCTTCCTGACTCGACTATGTGCTTACTAATGAAATAGTGTCTGTAATACTTCGCTGTGTGTACATGTTAAGACGCTGATATTTTTTATTTCATTTAATTTAATTTATTCTATTGTAATTTAATTTAATTTTGATGCATGTAATTTAATTTAAATTTATAATGGATTGTAATTTTACTATGGGTTTAATACCTGACTTAAACGATTTTTATTTATTTTATTTATTTATAGGTAGATTTGTTTTGTGTATTTTTTTTTTGTTTCTACTCAAGATATTTTTTTTCCTATGCATGTGTTTCTATGACAAATAAAAGTATTTTTCTTTCTTCCTTTCTTTCCGTCCCTAGAGAACGTGAGAACGTGTTTTACAAATGATGTATAGATTGTATGGAAGATGACATGGCTAGAAAAGGGGGGGCGAATATTGGGATGACAGCAGCAAAGGAGGAGCAATATTGGGATGACAGCAGCAAAGGAGGAGCAATATTGGGATGACAGCAGCAAAGGAGAAGCAATATTGGGAAGACAGCAGCAAAGGAGGAGCAATATTGGGATGACAGCAGCAAAGGAGGAGCATTAAGGTTCAATATTGGGACCATTCCTCTTTTTAGTTTATATTAACGATTTACCCCAATTATTTCAAAATCAACCGAAGATGCTGTTATTTGCAGATGACACATCACTGATATTTAAAATAGACCGACGGTCACAAAATCTTGGCGACGTGGATAACTCTATTCTTCAGGTCCAAGATTGGTTTACGGTAAATAATTTGGTACTAAATAAAGTAAAAACCAAATGCATTCGATTTAAATTACCTAATGTTAGAAGTAGTGAATGTAATATCATATTGAATGGAGCAAAACTGGAATTTATTAATCAAAGGGTTTTCTTAGGAATCACTCATTACAATGGGGACCACATATAACATCTCTTGCGGGGCGGCTTATGCTGTTAGAAAAATAGGACAGTTAACAGATGTAGAAACCGCGCGTTTGGTCTATTTTAGCTACTTCCACAGCATTATGTCGTACGGCATTTTACTGTGGGGTCGGGCTGCTGACATTGAGTCCATCTTTATTTTGCAAAAGAGAGCTGTCAGAGCAATTTATAATCTAAGTCGCCGCGAATCTCTTAGGGAACTATTTAAAAATATTAATATTATAACGGTACCTTGCCAATTCATTTATGGAAAATATTATGTATGTAAGGAAAAATCTACATCTTTTTAATAAAATAAGTGATAGACATAATTTTAATACTAGAAATAAAGACAAAATAGATTAACCATTTTCAGGTTATCTAAAGTACATACATCTTTTATGGGGTACTGTGTTAAATGTTACAACAAAATACCTTGTGATATATTGCAACTAAATGAAAGAAAATTTAAAACTCATATTAAAAGAACACTTTGTACACAAGCATATTACAAATTAGAGGATTCTATACAAGATAAGAATGCTTGGAAACATGCTGGTCCTGCTCCATAGGACAATCTAGAGTCTAGACAAAATCAAACAGGTTGCTATTTTAATTGTATAATTTATTATTTTTATGACATTTATTTTAAATTCTTTGATTACCTTAACTCACACTGATATTGTTATTTTTTAAGAAATCGTATATATTTAAAAAAAAAATTGTATACATGTGAGCACCATGTATCTATTACATAATTAATTTATCTGTCATTGCTTCATTCTTAACTCTTTTTATTACCTATTGTGGTATAGTAATTTTATTCTAGGTGCATCGTCTTCACATATAATTATATAATTAATGTACCTATAAAAATATTGTATAAGATTTTAAAAGAGTACCGGTGGAGTTTCTTGCTCATTCTTCTCCATACGAAACTACCTTTTGGAAGAGGCGACTAGAATCAATTCTATTTTTTTGTAAATATTGACGTTCAAAAGTGCCTTTATTGCCTATTTGAAATAAACAATTTGACTTTTTTTTTTTTTTAAAGCATAATCAGCCTATAATGTTCCCACTGCTGGGACATAGGCCTCCTCTCTGTGAGAGGGAGAGGGCCGTAATCCATCTCGCGGGCCCAGTGCAGGTTGGCGGATGTCACATGTCTTCGAATTTTTGGTTCTAAGACATACCGGTTCCCTCACGGTGTTTTCCTTCACCGTTTTCAGATCAGTGGTGATGAAATAGTTTACAAAAAGTAATGTCTCCTTGGGTTCGAACCCAAGACCTTCAACTCGTCAGTCGCGGCTAGTTACCACTGAGGAACCACCTGTACACCTACATTCAAGGCAAATAAACTTTTTCTTCTTTCTAGGGTCAGGGGGTTTACTCCGACCATAAATCCGAAGTATAACCGAATGTTCGACCGTTGCTTGACTACGGCTAACTATGGCTGAATACGGCGAAAGAAAAAAAAAAACAACTACAGTCAAAGAGATAAGCCAAAGTAAAAAATGCGACTTTCAGTCGGGTAAGGATTCAAAGTCAAAAAAGGAAACTATGAAAGTTATTATATATATAAGAATTTTCCTTTGTAGCTGCGCGCCGCCACGTAAATATATGCGTACGTGCGCGCCTCACGGCAACCCACTGAGAAATGGGTTGCGTGCGACCCGGCGCACTATGGAAAATATAGGTCGGTATCGGATCAAAAATCTGTAACTTCATGAATTTTTGTTGTATCGTGATGAAATTTGGCACAAATATGCAGCAAGGTTCGGAGATTCGAACGATGTGTAGTTTATAGGGTTTTCTTGTATATCTATGTATGTTTTTTTGCATAGAATGAAAGAAATGGGAAAAAATCACGAAAAAAATAGTTAAAAATTTATTTCAAGTGGAATACAAGTTTATAATGACTAAAAAGATTAAACCATGGTTAATTACAATAAGCAAAGCAAACAAAATATATATATATGAAAAAAAAAAACTAAATTAAAATCATATTACTAATAGGTACATCCTATACTCTGGCTTCAGGAAATGATGTAGCTAGGTACAAATATAAGTAATAACTAAATATAAATATTATTTTTAACTTATACCACTTCAGGATCAGGGTCAGTAAATGTGGGTTCACTTTCAGGTGCCACGTTTAAAAGACTTAGTGCCTCTTCTTCAAGTTCTTTCACATTTCTTACGTACGGTTTTCTCAAACTTGTTATATATGGATCTGACGTGTATAAAAGCGTTTTAAAGACATCTTCATTTGTAGCAGATCGGGAACATTTTCTGGCATGATGAAGTCGTATGTTTCTGTAGTCTTTGTTGCGAGACTCTTGTGCGTCTTCCGATAGCTGTCCAATAGGAAGCACCGCAAAATGTTTGATAACGTTTTGCCCGTGTATGAGTATTTTATGAACGGAGGATGGCATATAATACCAATCGTAATTACTTACATAGATTCTTGCAGTTTCTATTGCATATTCCCCAAATTTTTCAGGGTCGATCATCATTCCAGAAGAAAGAACTTGCAAGATAATGTACAGGCGTTTAATCAATGCCTCATCTACACCTGTTATTTCCGATGAGCAAGTGCTATTATAGAAGAATCTTCGTGCGGTATTGCCATCGTTCGTATTCCCGCTAACTTGCCGAGGTTTGTCGACGATTAATCCCAATTCCTCCCTGAAACGTTTTTGAACAACTTCTTTCTTTTCTTTTTTTAATCTCTTATTTTCCTCAGTTGAAGCAGACCAAGTCTTAAACGAAAGATTATAGGAAATATGCAATATCATTTCCATGCAGCGAATCCAGGCGTGTAAGGTGGACAATCCGTATTGGTAGGCGTTTTCGTTTTCGGGTCTGGCAGTTACTTTCGATAGGTCATTCATTAGCCGTGGAGTAGCCCCACATATCGTGCATGTGGAACCAGATGGAGTATCTGTAAGGACCTGAGCCACCTTTCCATCGATCATCGTTAGAAATAGTTCATGCTTCACATTTACTACAACACCATCTTTGTTTATAAGTGATGCTTGTGCAGCCCTAATTTGTTTTTTAATATCATCAACAACTGCCTTGGTTTTTTCTGGAGTTTCCTTACAAAACTCAATAGAAATGGGTCTGCAAAAACGGACAGATGAAGGTACCGGATTTTGCCAAACAACGGATCCCGATTGCACATCAACTAATCTGATGGGGACTAATGAAGTGATGAACAAATTGGCATCTGAAATTGTTTCTGACTCTTCTGCAAGTATTTGCTTGTATTGGCTTTGACCAGATGAACCATCACATCCCCATTTAGAATAAAGGATCAATGTTCTATGTTGTTTTTGGAAAACAGAATCGATTTTTAAAATTCTAGCAGCAGTATGATCCAATAAATCTTGTATATTAATCACTTTAGCATAAGTATTCGTGATTTCGATTGTAGAAGATGGTGGATAACAGGATCTTTTTATTTCTTGTATTTTGTAGTAAGGCGGGAATATACAACACTTTCGTTCGTTGGTTAAGTTTTTCAGGTACATATATTGTGCTTTTGTTAGATCTAAATCTATAAAAGCACTCAATGCTTCCGTATCGGAAAGAATCTTCATCTGGTCTGAGTCGTTCCACTTACTTGAGATATCTAATTTCTTTTGAGTGTCAGCGGTTCTTAATTCTTCGACAAGATGAGCTTCTGTGTACTCACGTAAAGCCCGTAGTCCCTGCAGATAGGCGTTTTTTATATGCTCGAAGCCATAGTCTTGGAGTAGAAGAGAGTTTTTCCTCTTCTTGGTAGATTCTGAGGAGTCTCCATAAGCCACGCATGCTCGTCCTCGTTGGCCAGATGTTGATGGCGTAGAATATTGTTCAGAATCCGGTAAATTTAACGAATACCTTGAGTCCAACCAAGTACAATACTTCTGTAAAAATGTTTCTTTTTTCCGAGATGCCAGGGCCCAGCGTTTGTTGAAAATAGGAAGAATGTGCCTTTGTATGTCACTAATTATAAAACACAAGTTGTTTTCAGAAACATTCAGCTTTTCCACTAAAACTTTGGATAATGATTCCATGGTCTTGCCGCCCTCTATATAGGGGATTATGAAGTCTCGTTTGGTACAGCTGAAGGAAGACATTTTAACACTTCACAATCTGCAGAAATAATAGGCGTAGATGAGATTTGCTTCACTTGAAGTTACACTGATGTAGATGGTTCGAATAGTTTTTGCTTCCCTTTAAATACTCATTTTACAATATCGAATTGGTACCTACATCATTATTATCTTGTAATTTCCCACGCAAACCGAGTGCAAATTTGATAAGGTCCCTTTGTTATCACGAAATAATGAAGAAAATATCCAAAAAGTTCTATATTGTTCATGTGAATGGTGTCAGTGGTAAACCGCAAAAGATACTAATTTTCGGGTTCTGACTTTTATCAGTTTTTTTCTCATATCTTCTAAAACCGCAAATATCCGCAGCTGATTTTTTTTGCATTCTATTTATGAATAGTTAGACTACTAGTCGACGCAAAAAGTAGCGCTTGGGCAAACGTGGGTAATACTGAAAACCTTCGACGAAAAAACATACAAGTGAAAAAAAAGGTATGTCACTTTTTAAGTAATTACTGAAATATTTTTCTTTACTTTTAAAATCATTAAGCTGTATCGCAAAAAGCATAAAATAACCTTTCTAAAAATGTATAATACTGCATATCTGTACCAAGTATTTTTTTCACAATATGGTATTGAAACATGTATACGCAAAGACTTGAGTTTGGCACTTCTGTTTTCTATGTATTTCTATCTAAGAAAAAAAAAATAATTTCGCGTATTAAGAAAAAAAATCGTAATGAATATTATAATTTGACTATTAGAAAACCTAAAAGAATAGCCATATTAGCCAAATTATGATATTCGTAAAAAGCATTTTTGATATGCGCTTGTTCTACCATTTTCCATAGTGCGGCGGCCACTAGGTAGTAAGCGCGCGTAAGTATATGGAGTGATTATTTTAGTACTCTGTGCTGCGACTTCGACCGCATGAAATTTATTGTTCCACCCACTGCATCGCATTGCATCGACCGCCCGCGCTATTGCTTCGTTTTCACTTAGCATTCTTTAATTCTCATCTCATTCTCTCCTATTTATTATTATGTTTTTTTTTTATTTTCTTTCTGACTTTTTTTTCTTTTTGCTCGGCTGCTTAGGGTCGTAGCGTGATGTTAGATAGCCTATAACCTTCCTCAAGAAATCAAATGGCAAAGAATTTTGGAAATCCAACTGGTACCAAGTGCCAGACATTACCCCCTACATTCAAACAACAAACAAACAAAAATGTTAAAAGTTGTTTTTTTTTGTTATTTAAGTATGGTATAATAATACTTTCTTAAGCCTTTATTAAAATGCTGTTATTTTTGACATTAAAAATAGACACCTAAATTTTCGAGCCTGAAAAAGAAGAACATCGTAAGCGACATAATGTAGGTATTTCACTTTTTCAATAAATAATTAATAAAATAATCAATAAAAAACCTCTCCTGTAAATTTTAATTTATGTCGCTTACAATGTTTTTCCTTTTCAAGCTCGATATTTCTAGAAATGTATAGAGAAATGCTACAACAACCACAAAATAAATTTGGATAAGGACAGAAGGGTGATGACATTAGTAAAGCTTATGCCAATTTATTTTATTTTGGGGTCAGGGTTGCCAGGTGTCTGGCAACCCTGACCCGGACATGTTCGGCTTCTAACAATCATGTCCGGCCAAATATATACAAGTCTGGCCTGTCCAGGTTTTGTTAGGCTTTTAGTCAACCAAAAGATGCTGAACGAAAGTACAAATGACTTTAGTAAGAACAAAATGTGATTCATAATAACGCAAATTAAAATTAACTCGTTCAGGACCGGTCAGCACCCCTTTTTTTTTTTTTTTTGTTTTTTTTGTGTGGGAAATCATCAAATAACTTCTCCCGCTCTGGGCGGAGCGAGAGGGAGTGTCAGACTTTTACTGACTAAAACCCACCGTGTTCCTTCAAATGCCTGTGTGCCAGAGCCACGATATCCCTTTCGGACAGACTCGTAACCCTGGCAGTCTCAGCACCCCTTGATGGGTGTCATAACACTTTCTATTGTATCTTGTTCAGTGTCTTTGAGCTGTATCAGTTTCTGTGTAAACTAATTTATTCTGCAGTAGTATGAATAGAAAGAAACAGAAGTAGATTGAGTAGAGAAACTCTCAAATGAATAACAGTAATAAAAGTATTTTCTTTTCTTTTAAAAACTGGCAAAATATGAATCTATGTCCAGCATTTCTATTTTTGGGCCTGGCAACCCTAGTTGGGTAGCACAATTATGTTTTCTTCCATAAGTCTCTATTAGCAATTCTTTCTGAAATTACTTGCTTCTTAGCCATTTATCAACTTTAACATAGGCTGTCAGAATAATAAAATTCTTAGCAGGTATCATTTTTAAGTTTACCCCAAGGAAAAACAAGTCCTATTTGTCACTTAAGCCATTTAAAGTTTAAAAAAATGTTGACTATTTTATTACATGAATAAATTATTCATAGAAACACGATTATAGTACCTAGTATGTTTGAATTATTCAGTGTTGTTTTTGTTATGAGAATGAAGCAGATATAGGTACTTATGTGGTCTAAGTAAAGAGTGAAAAGTAGTTTTTTTTTTCCTGATCACTCTCTAATTTATGCCTAGATTAAACCTGATCATTTCGTAATCTTGTTGCTGCTAATTAACTGCTGGCAGGATAATGTTATATCACTATGCAAACTCTTTCTTCTGTAAAATACATCACTATTGCGAAATATGTATGGTAAGTAGCACACATTATTTTTAATGAATTATGCCTTGTTCGCTTCTAATAACTAAGTTTATCAAAGGAGGTTCGTTTGGGCGAATTACAATGAAGGTTTGAATACAATAAAACTTTTTTAAAGATGAAAAAGAAGTTTTTATTCCATGATTTCCTGTGAAACGTGACAGCTTTGCTCGCGTACGAATTGTGTCGTGGATGTAAATAAACAGCTCAATACCGGCACGAAAGTAATGTGAATGCATAAAATTAAACGCTAAACGCAGCAGACCCCGACAATGACTACAGGAAATATACAAAAAAGTATATCTTTTTAAAGGTCCGCATTGCAGGACGGCTTAAAAAATTAGTACGAGGCGTTGTACCAAATCTCTAACACGTAGCATAGTTTTTACGTCTGAACTAGCATTGTTCAGGTAATTGGGGAGGCTATTAAATCTTCCAAAACTACTTTTGTTGTCAGATTGGTCATAAAAACACAAAATACTCCAAGCGAATAATGGTAAAAGTAAATATGGCCGACGGAACATCATGACACTAAGGGTTGTTCCATTTAAAGTTTCCGGCCTTACCTGGGGTGGCATGGTGTCTTCTATCATCCTTTCGGTCTCCATTTTTGCTATTTCACAAGAAACATCAATATTAAGTCCACTAAAACACCACCAAATAATGAAACCACTGTCGCTAAATACTCATCGCTCGCATGACGTCAAGCACAACTACTTTTTTCGAACTGGAATTACAACTGTAGGCACTGGTATTTTATGAACATGCAGCCAAATTATGTTACATTGAAGGTTTTTTTTGGTTTTATTAAATTATGTTCAAAGTCAAATTTCCGAAAATAAAAAACTTATTTCCTTCGATGAATAGTAGATTTTCTCGATATTGATAGGGAAAATTAGGCAAATACGAAAAATTTTTTTTGCTCAGTGGCTTATTTTTCACACAAGTGTAAAGAAACGTAGAGAAACGTCATTTCAAAAGTGAAACTAATAGTGATTGACGTGTAACAAAATACTAAAAAATACGAGTCAGCTCGAGTCAGATTTAAATATTCACGTTCACTATAATTTTTGTTTCTTCGACAAAAGCCGTAAATCAATGATGACTATTCGTTTACTCACAATAGTAATTAATCAGGCTATGATGGAAATAATAAAGTGTGAAACAAATGCATACTTGCTTGATGCGAGTAGTCTTGTATATATTATATTATGACAGTCGAGATTATCTAAAAGCTTTCAGTTTTTCAAGCCATTTAATCGATTTGTTACTTCAAAAGGTTTTTGGGCATCACTAGAAGTTGTCAGGTCTAATGTCAACAAGACAACTGTCATCGAATTGTCATCAGTCATCCCATTTTCCTGTGCAAAAATGCATGAAAAAGAAACAAATTAGCATAATTCTTTAAAAATACTGATATCAGGGACAAAACTGTGGTTTCGTACTTGGTATACAGTGCAAATAACCTATTCATAAGTTTAATAACTCAATACATGAACAATTTTCAAGAAACCAATGTATAAAGAAATACGCACTTTGAATGCAAAGTGATTTTGTAAATAATTCACCTAATAATACTTTACAGGTCAGTATTTACGTTTGTATTTATTATAATTTAAGTTTCGATAGTGTTTACCGAAGAATTTTAGACAGAAATTTATCGTGAACTCGCATTTATTCGTTCCTTGTAAGTAAATAAAGCCACTGTACTGTTAAATTGTTTTTTGTTTGCACATGTAATTAATTATAATTAATAACTGTGTAGATACAGTTTTCCGGGTACTTTCTTGTTTGATTTAAACATATTAAGATTGATTGGTTTTCTCGTTTTTGTACCTAGTTAATGTTTCTTTGAGTTTTGATATCACATCTCTGAACATAAAAAATAAAAAAAAAACGTACGTAAAATGGTGGAACAAATCTGAGGGGATATTCCCGAATTTTTAACCTTTAACTGGTGACATGGTTTTTTGTGGAACGTAACTGGTAATGAGCAGTCTGAGAGGCTGCTATCGTATTTAGTCTATAACATAGAAACTATTTATGGTAGCATACCCTTTTTTTTGAGTGGGAAGTTATCAAATAACTTGTCCGGCTCTGGGTGGAGCGGGAGGGTGTGTCAGACTTTTATTGACTAAAACCCACCCGTGTTCCTTCAGTTGCCTGTGTGCCAGGGCCACAATATCCCTTTCGAACAAACTCGCAACCCTGGCAGGATGGTAGCTTACCCTAGTATGTATTTAGTGTTAGAACGTAACACTAAAAGTGTGTGTGAAAGTAAAAAAAATAAATTGTGTACTCTAAATCAGGGATCGTACAACCCCGGTTAAGGGTTAAGCCTTTCGAAAGGGTAACCCATTGATAAGCCTTTCGATAGGTTAACCCAGTGACAAGAAAAAACCATAATATTATGTAATTTTGATTTCCGCCCAGCACGCGTAGCATGACCAATTCTGTTCAAGACCTATCTCTGTTCTACCAAGACAAAGTTTTTGATGTGAAACATTCCAAAGCCGCACGTAAAACTGATTGCTAGCGGGGCGACTCATGCCACGTGGCGACACGTCGCTACTATACAGTCTTATGTGTGCGTGTGTGTAAATAATTTCGATGTTTCACATCTGCCAGGCATGGAGTAGAACGAAACCGAATTAAAAATATTATATTTTTTCATGGAGTAGGTTGGGAACTCTTTTTGGAGTACTTTGGGAATAACCCATAGGATGGCTCAATTTTTTCTATCCAGCACGGGCGACCTGTAGACTCGCGTTTCTATGAAGACAAAGACATTTATTCTTTCCTTAGCAACAAGGAGGTAGCTAATGATGTAGCATAAAGTGTGTATGTATAAAGATAAACTAAGAATTCTACGATAATTATTACGTTTCGTTTTCGAAAAAAAAATGTGTCAATCGTCAAGTTTTTAATTATTAAAAACAAGCGATTTTTTTTTTATAAAACAAAAAAATGAAATTCAAATATCTCGAAAACGGTGCGTCCTTTATTTAAATTTAAATTTAACCCCCCCCCTGTGTCACTCCCGTGCAATCCAGCATCCCAACTTATGACATGAATTTTTTCCCATTTTTTTGTTGTTGTTTTCTTTGCTGCTCATGGTGCCCCTAAGCATATACTCCAACTCCTACAACTCCGCCCCAAAGACGGCCCAATGACCAGATTGTTCAGTGAGAAGAAGTATGGACGGTGAAAATATTTAATTGAGTTTTCAAAATCAGTAAATATTCTTGTCTAGATCTAATTTGATGTGGACTAATGTACACTTGTCGAGTAGAAATGTTTTTACCCCAAGTGTCAAAACTTCAAAAGCAGGGACCATTTTGGTTACCATTTTAGAAAAACCCTATCGAAAACCCTTTCCATGAGGGTTTATCTAACCAGTTAATCAAAAACCCATATGGTGTGGGTAATTTTGAATAGCGTTCGAAAGGGTTACCCACACAGTATGGGTTTTTATCGAAAACCCTTTTAACGGCTTACCAAAATTTAATTTAAGCCGTTCAAAGGGGTTATCCTTATCGTATGGGTTTTGGATTTACCGCTTAGAAAAACCCATCGTAACCCTTTCAATGGGTAACCAAAATGGTCCCTACTCTAAATATAATTTTGATGAGGAAATTGCAATTACAATGTGTAAAGTGCTTGCAACACAAAGAAACTTGACTTGAGATCAATAATTACTGACAAAGTAATAAAAATCAACATAATTATTACGATAAAAAAAATACTTTTTTCCATAAAGTTAAAGTTTTTTTGAAGTGAAGTAGTAGTCTCTTCAAAAAGTTATTAAAAAAAAAGGCGTGTAGATCACTTTTTGGATGAACAAAAATCATGGAACTCGCGTCATCGTCACCGAAAGCTCGTCGATACAATTCACAAGTTACTAGCGTGAATACTACGCGCTATGTTACTAGCGTTTGGAGCACATAAAGTAGCAGATACACTCACACTCTCTCTCATACACACACTCACTTACACTCTCACTCACTTATACTCTCACCCACACACACACTAACTTACACTCTCACATACAAACACACTACGCTTAGGTATTCACACTAGAATCATACCCTCACTAACATACTTACCTTCTTTAATTTAATTTTAATTTAATTTATGCTGTACGGTGGAAGAGCGGAGTCTCCTAACACAGGCATTGTTTGCTTAAAAGGAGGCTCCAAACTATTCTGTATAAATCAACTGTAGCTTATAATAAAAAACTTTATTATTACCATTTAATATGTAAAATAAATGGCTTTTGCCACTTGAACAACAAGGCATTCATATATGTTGTCACGACCGCGGTCGAAAGCGCACTAGTTCGCAGATACAACTATTCAGTGATGTCAACTTAGCAACTTTATAGCTAGATCTAGCTATTATTTGGTGACAGACAGCTACAATTTAATGAAATTTGTAGCTAAACTTTTTAGCTACTTTTTTTTAGTAACTTTTCATTTCATCGTGAGACGTGAGGCTGAGGCTATAAACTAAACGCGAATCTATGGTCATAGATGCTATGGTAGGTACAGGTCGGCGTTGGCCGGGAATTCCCCGTTTACTGCTGCGCTACTACAGAATTCTTACAAAATAGTACGCGCTACTCGTATTCTACCTTACCTTGGGTTTGTTTTGTTTTATCTATTATATATAAAACTAATGCTCGTTGTTTTAATTTAATTTGAAAATGGATTTACTTTTGAAAAAGAAAACGTACGCACAGAAATACAGACCGGAGTGGGAAAATATGGACGAATATAAAGGTTGGTTAAACGTACACAAGACATTTTTCACTCTCTTGTTGGAATTAATGAAAATAAAAATGATTGTCAGAAATTGTCATTTTATTGTAACCTACTTACATACTTTATGAAACATTTAACTACTTCTAGCAAATTTTTGGGGTAAAAAAAACTGGCATTCTAGCAACATTAAAAAAAAATCTAGCTACTGGGTAAAGCTAGCAGTTGGCAACACTGCAACTATTTGCCTGGTAAAGTCCATTTCACGAAAGAAGTCCCGCGGAAATAAGTGGAGTTAATTATTATTATACGCTAAGTTAGCAACATTCCTAAAATAACCCATGCCTGCAGCGCCACGTCTGCGGGACTTCTTTCGTGAAATGGACTTTACATGAGTGTCGCGCGGACACAGACACGCCCCCTTGCCACTTCTCCTGTTTTTTTATATTTCTATGGTGATTTCTAAAGTGCCTATCTTGATTTCATTCAGGAGAAGGAGGAGAAGTATCAGTTATTTAAATTTATTATTTTGTTTGCAGTTGTGAGCAATGTTGTCCGAAGATGGTATAGAGAACAGGCGTGGTCCTCCCGGAGTTAACTCACGGTCTCTAAGCGTCGCGCATTCCGCTGCCGATCTTGAGGTAAGCATAATATCAAATCAAATCTATTTATTTGCTATAAGTGTTGGTACAATTTCGGTCTTAACATAAATTTATATAGATCCATATCACAGTCATAACAATGTGACATGCAAACATTTGGGTTTATAGTAAGAAAGAAAGGATAAAGTAAGAAAGAAAGAATAAAGTTTATTTGGACAGTTCATGAAACACACAATACAAACAATAAAAAATAAAAAAAACATAACCCTTCCTTGGCAGTCGGGTAAAAACAGTGAAAATAAAAACAATGAAAATAATGTTTTAACAACAATATTAAGTGCCTCACGGCTGCGCCAAAAAGGTTAATTTCAGCATTAATGCCAGACAGATGCTGTCTGACGCTGGTTTTCTAATGAACCTTTATACATAAGTAATCATAATTATTATCACATACACACAAAGTTAAACTCACGCATAATCATTTTTTAGGGTTCCGTAGTAAACAAGGAACCCTTATAGTTTCGCCATGTCCGTCTGTCTGTCTGTCTGTCTGTCTGTCCGTCCGTCCGTCTGTCGCCAGCTTAGCTCAGAGACGCTTAGTCCTAGAAAGCTGTAATTTGGCATGGGTATACATATTAATCATGCCAAAAAAATGGTAAAATAAAATTATGAAAAACATTTTTTTTTAGGGTACCTCCCTTACACGTGAAATGGGGATGATATTTTTTTTTCTCGTCTATTCCATGTTGTGGGGTATTGTTGGATAGGCCGTTCAAAAATATTGTGGGTTTGGGAAAACCATTTTTCAATTAAGGGATCCGTTTGGGTAATATTAAGCTTTAAAGTGCTAGTTTTTGTTAGAGTCAAGTGTCCCCCCCCCCTGCCAGCTAAATGGTTGGTTTTGGATATGTGAAAAAATTCATCGCAATAGTATATATAACGAAATTAAAAGGAAAACTATCACAGCTAAGTAGGCTTCACAAGTTAACGAGTAATAGTCGACCAACTTAAATTTGCAGTTGGAGAATTGACCGTAACGTATATCGATGTATGGGAGGGCATGTTTTTCAACTACAATGTTAAGTTTGTTTTTGGGATAAATTCATCCCAACCACGGAACCCTTCATTGTGCGTGGTCCGACATGCACTTGGCCGGTTTTTAATAGTTAAAATTCAATTACAATTGAGTAGAAATATTTTTACATTATTTGATCAAAACAATTAAAATACTATTAATGTCAGAGGGGATTATAATTTTTTTTTTTTTTTAAATCTCTTATTAAATAATATTATGTCGCTTACTGAGTAGAAATTATTTTCCCTTAACCATACTTTAAGACACCTTGTAAATTTATTGGCTGATAAGATTTTAATACTCTCAGGTATGGCATTAAATATGCGACCTTACATTGCATAGCTATTCTTACATTATAATGCTGTATTAGGAATTATTGGCAAAACTATTCTATTTCTGTGTCTATTACTATTTGGAAACATATCTTGAGCTTTTTTAAATAACTCCGGGTGCATCTTAACAAACTTAGCACATTCCAAGATATACAGACTTGGTAAGGTTAATATCTAATCTAATAACTCTCACTAATATCTATCACGCCCGAAGATTTTTTTTTGTTGTGTATGGCATCTCGTAGGTGGCCTTGAGAAGCCGTGACTACTTAACTGGACATTCCTGTGCCTGCCTTAAGGTGTGAGCTTAAAGCCTCCAGCCAGGGCGTAAAATATATATTATAACTAAACAAGCAGGCAGACAGAGGCTTACATACTTGCATTTTGCCAGTTATTAGTCCCATGTACTGAAATTGCCTCGTTAGTCTTGTTAATCATGAGGTCCTGGGTTCAATTCCCGGGTCGGACAAAAGTGTTATTGGGTTTTCCATATGGAATCTCTCAGTAGCAGTCTGGATTTGTGCCCGGTTGATGGCAATAGGCTCGCCCCCTATTACATGGAACTTAAACATAACTGGCGAAATGTGGGTATACTATAGGTACACCTCTGCCAAACCCTTCGGGGAATACAGCCGTGATGTGTGTTGTACTGCAATTGCCATTGACACAAATCTAATAACCAATTTCTGTCTATTGATAAAAATCAATATCAATACATTGTTTTAAGGCCGACTTTTAATGATTTTATACTGAAGATCACGTCTAAACGAGTAGTGTTAATGATTTGAAAAAAATATATGTTAAATTAGAGCATTTATTCAATAATTTAATATGTGAATATTTTAGATTATATTTATATTACATAGTGAAATTAATTTGTAAAGTTATGTCTAACGCGAATAAAAAACTGAGAATTGCGCAAAATCTTCCAAGCGTATTTTTCTGAAACCATCACCAATTTAAAGATAATTTAATCATCGATCTTTTAGTATCTGCGTTTTTTAAAAATACCTTTTGTTTTGTGTATAATAAATTAATAATGCGTCAAATTGGGGACAGCGCTCCTTGATGGGCGAGTCCTATTACTGGCTGAACGTACGACGCGTTGTGTGAGCTCAGTACAGAACACGCAAGCTAACCACTCAAGGTCACTGGCATATATCAGGGTCTTAAATATCCCTCTTATTTCAGGCACATCAGGCAAACAAATATCAAAACTGATTTGTTTGAAATCAAGCCGAATCTAAATAAACCTCCATTAATCCAGGAGAACATCAATGTGGGCTGATTGACGGATATATGTATTTTCAGAGACGAATTGTTGATATTTGTTTGACAGGGAAAACCGGGCTTTTTCGCACCTCACCTGAGGGTATACTCCGAATGTTCGGCCATTTTATTACTTCAATAGTTTCCTTTTTTTACTTTGAATCCTTACCCGACTTTAAATCACATTTTTGACTTTGGTTTACTCTTTGACTGTCGTGTTTTTTTGGTTCGCAGTAGTCGTCGTCGACGTCATCACGTCAACGCCGGCTGTGGCTGAAAACCAGCGCTGGGGCTCTGTCTCGCATAGGGTCGCAGCATTATGCTGAGCGGTGGTCGTTTTGCGTGGATGTGACGCATATTTTCCCCCAACTTGTTCTTTTTGTATTTATGTTCTTTCTTTGCGTCATGTTTACCGCAAATAAACGTATTTTCTTTCTTTTTTGTTTCTAGTCAGTCATAGTTAGCCGTAGTCAAGCAACGGCCGAACATTCGGCCGATACTTCGGATTTATGTTCGGATTAGACCCCCCCCCCCGGCCTAAAGTGTCGACATAGATAGCGATCGCATTACGTCCGAATTTGGTCGCCAAGTCCTAATGGGGTCCCTAGACAGTTAAAATTGCCCATGGTGCCGAGATATATCAGGTGTAAAAAGACCGAATTGCAATTTTTTAACCTAAAAATAAAAATCGGTTCCCAGCAATAATTTTTGCGCAAAGCGCAAGTTAGATGTAAGAAATGCGTAGTTGACGGCTTTGTGATGTGTCTTTTTACACCTTTTTTGTATAAACTTTATTATATCCTGGGACCATGGGGTCCCGGTCCTTTCGAAGGCGTACGAGGCGCCGAAGCCAACTGGCAGAGGCCCCTTAGACAATTTTAAATGGAATGAGAACTATTATTATTGATTGCAGGTGCTCCGCGAGATAGAGAATGTGTACTTCCACGCGCCGACGGAGTTCGATGCCGGCCGCTATGTGTTGGAACACGCGCCTTCAGTTACCTCCTGTGACGATATTGAACACATGTTCACTAAGCTGAAGAGGCAACAACAGGTATTTACTTGTAACAAATACGATTTATTCCTAGTATTTGATCCTTACCAGAGGGAAATCATCATATAGAAACCGGCATGTCCTATAACCAAAAAATATTCGATGATCATTTATTGTGATGATGTGACATCCACCCGCACTGGGACTCAAGTCTGATATTACAATAGTGTCAGAATGGTCGATCATTGATTTCATAATTGTTGATTTTGACAAGTTTGGTAATCTACTATTATAATGGCGTCATTATGACTTTCCAATGGTCGGCCACTGACACTACATTGAAAGAAATTGCATTTATTGGTAATCTCGTACATAATGACAAATGAATGACATTTCTACTAATGAGTTTTATAATAATGGCAATACGACAATGCCACTATAATAACACAATCCTATTACGAGAACATTGACCGACCGATGATCGACCATTATGAATTAAGCAGATTACGAACTTTTAGCAAAATGGCAATAGGATCGTGTTGGAATGTCTGAATTTATAAAAATAGCAGACTTGGGCCCCTGGTCCCGCGTGGTGGACTACTGCCCACTCTCTCTTACAGAGAGGAGGCCTGTGTCCCAGCAGTGGGAACATTAAGAGCGTTTACGACATACGGCAAAGTTTCAACCCTTGTTTTTCGAAATGACTGAACCGATTTTAATGAAACTTCATACGCATAAGCAGGATACAAAGGTCTAAAAAGTTAGTTAAGAACATTTTCGAAAAATAGTGTTACAGCCAAATTAGACCGATTTTAAATTTTCCATAGAAACAGACATTTCCAGTTATCTGTTTTTAAATAAGACATTTCGAAAATGTTCTTAACTAACTTTTTAGACCTTTGTATCCTGCTTATGCCAATGAAGTTTCATTAAAATCGGTTCAGTCATTTATTTATTTATTTAATAAAAGGCAGCTTCACAGCTGACAGTAAATACAACAATTAGATTGTTCAAACATTACGCCAATTACGAATTACACAAAAAAATAAGAAATACAAAGAGTGGTGACATAGGTAATTATTAATATTTAAATTGTGTGTGTGCGTGTAACTGTGTGGTGTCTGTCATTTCGAAAAACAAGGGCTTGAAAGTTTGTATGAAATGCCGAGCGTCGTAAACGCTCTTAAAGTCTGATTAATGAACCATTACTATCGTTTAGTACGATAATAGAGGGTAGTATGGCATATTTCATAGATTTATACTGTATTTTACCCATTTTTTATTTTGAATAAATTTTATTATTTTTTATTATGTCAAATAATAACAAAAAAAAAACAATCGTGCCATACAGTAGTCGCATAATAGGTGTAACATCTGAAATCTCATCTTGGTAATAAGCAACTGAGCAGTGACATAAATGATCCCCTCTACTTACAATGTATATAGTACTTACTAATTCCATGCATTATAAAGGACTTTAGTACTAATTCCATATTACCAAAAAAAATACTAATTCCATGCATTATAAAGGACTTTAACTCATTCCATATTATTAAAAAAAAACGATCGTGCCATACAGTAGTCGCATATTATGTGTAACATCTGAAATCTCATCTTGGTAATAAGCAACTGAGCAGTGACATAAACGATCCCCTCTACTTACAATCTATATAGCACTTACTAATTCCATGCTATTCAAAAGTACTTACTTATTCCATGCTCAAGCTTTCACTTCCTATTACACACTTCCGTCCCTTTTCACGAAATCACTCCCACAGAAAGATGTTACACATCAAAAAATGTAGTATCCACATCTCAATTAGCTCATACACCTCTCCCCATACCACTTTACCTAATGTTTTAAATAAACATTCTACAATCAATTATTTTTGTACCACAGGTAGTATCAGGGAAAGCTCTCCACTTAATATCTCAGCAAAGAGATACTTGCGATAGAGAATTCAAAGAAATTCAGACCATACGAGATCAACTCTCAACCACTTTAGAGACTTGTCAGAAAGCAAGGGTCCAACTCAGGGCAGCATCCAACCATCTCACAATCTCCACGTTCGTAATCCTAGCAAACTTCAGAAAACGTCAAATCATTAGGTCCGTACTAAAATCCCTTGAATTACTCAGAAGCTTACGAAGCGTAGAAAAAGATGTAGCAGAATTGTTACTAAAAAAAGAATATTTTGAAGCGATAGAGCTTATTTTAAAAAGTAAAAAAGCTGCGAGCAGTCATAAGGAGTATACTTGCATAGCAGATCTAGCGACACGACTCCAAGATACTTTGGATATGACTGAGGAGAAATTAGACTCAGTACTAGCAAGCATATGTTATAACTTCGATGAAAATACATTTAGGAAATTAAGGAAAGCTTACGCATTGTTGGGAAAAACTCAAGCAGCGATGGAACAATTGCACATGCATTATTCCTCAGCTGTGAACGAGTCTTCCATTGAAGCAGTGAAGAATTACGTCGGGGATTGTACGGACATGAAATTTCAAGAGATGTGCCACTCTGTACAAGCTAACAAAGCCCCTATTTGTCTGTTAAATCTCTGTGAGAATTTGTTTTTAATCATGAGGAGCTATTATCTCCTCGTCGATTGGCATTCGAAACACGACGAGGAAGAGGCAATACCTATAACGAGCAACGTGTTTGAAATAGAAAAAAATGTTAGCAGAGAATATATACGCCAAAAGTTAAAAGCAGGTCTTGTCCGAATTTGGAACGATGTACAAGCTAAATTGTCTACGTTTTTGAAGAGTTCTGGCTTAGAAGAGTATCCTTTCGAAAAGTTTATTCAAATGCTTGGCGTGCTAAGGAAACTGACGCAGGTAGCTGAAGTTTTTTGCGGCGACAAATCAGATTTGCTACAGGATTTTATTAAAACTCAAAGTGTTATATACATCAAGAACTATCATCGGGGAAGGATGGAAGAATTAAAGCTTTTTCTAGAGAACGAAGGATGGGAACAGTGTCCAGTGAAATCAACGTTCAATCTGTTGTACTTACAAGAGTTTAAACAGTTTAAAAAGTACCTCAACATCAGGTCTGATACATCATTGTTGAAAACGCACTCTGATGGCGCGTCCTCCGTACATTCTCAAGATGACAGCGTTTATATTGCAAAGTATTTCAAGCAAAACACAAGTCACACTCCCTTCGAAATATTCCGAAACGAAAATATAACGAACGATGACATTTTCGGCTTAGAACCAGAGCTGGTGAGCGATGATTCGGAAGACGACGAACCTGATGAGTTGAAACGAGATTTTGTCGACGAAAACGATCGGCCCGAGCCGAACGAGAGTCCCAGTAAAGTGAAAGACAGCGTTATAGTCACTAATACGACGTTATCAGTTTTAAGACACTGTGGGCAGTATTTACAAATCTGTCGCTATCTACCACAGATTTCTTTAGAAGTCGTGATGCTCATGAATCAACTTTTCGATTACTATTTCTTTACGGTCCATTTATTTTTCACCGCTGACTTAGACGTCGCTTCTTCGACTCTATACAGCTCCAAATTAAACTCTGTGTTAAAAAGGATTAAAAACAATATTGACACGGGAAATTCTGGGACCGTTGATGGAAAGGTGTCTTCCCCTGATCCACCTCAGCATTTGAATTTTACTTCCGAAGAAAATTTACACGGTCTATCTGAAAGAATAGTTGCGGTCGAGAGTGTAATTTTTCTGTCCAAGCAATATGAGATTTTGGAACCGTACTTAGAGTCGATAGTTGCCCCTCATCAGAGGATGATTTTGGAGCATTTTAAAGATAATACTCTAGCTGTCGTCCAAGATTTAAGGGTCCCAGTGTATATGTGTTCCGCGTCTAAAGCAGTTGACGCTCGAACAGCTTTGATAGCCATGTCTCAGGTGAAATGGGATGTCAAAAACGTTGCAGTAGAACACAGCGCTTACGTAGACATGATTATAAGAAAAATACAAGTGTTCGCGTTACGTTTGGAAAACGTTTCGAGTAGGGTAACTTTAAACTTGGAAGTCTTAAACTCAATTTGGAGTATGGTCTCAAAATTCATAGTCCACCTGCTTGTTGAAGGATTCTCAAACGCGTTAAAATGCTCGAACGGTGGGCGTGGTCTAATGCAGTTAGATTATAGGCAATTATTCTTGAAATTGGAAAAGATATCGGGTTTAAAACCCGTCCCATTTCAAGAGTATGTCGATAAGTATGTGAAGGCGTATTATTTGCCTCGAAAAGGTTTGGAAGAATTTGTTTTAGAACGGATTGAGTACTCAAATAAGCATTTGATGGCTCTAGTCACCTGTGCGTGTGAGAATAAGAAGGATAGGCAGGCCTTGTCAGTGATCATTGAAGGCAGGGATGCAGCGGTGTAATTTTGAAGGGATACTCAACATTTTAAGCCTTAGTTAACTGTCCCACTGCCAGGGATTAACTAGATGTGAGTAGAACTAGGAACTAAACACATGCGGGGCAGTCTTTGGGGACTACCAATAGAAGTGAAAACAGTATACATATAGCTCGTGGAAAGCGTTCGGTGACGATGATGCGAGTGCCATGATTTTAGTTCACCCAACAAGTGCTCAACGCGCCTATAGAAGTTTTCACTTCAAAAACGAGTTGGCGAGCAGCGAGTGTGCGTCGACGACGACCGATTACTCGCTGGTATGCGTAATGTACAGTAGTACCCAATTGATATGGCTTACCGATGTACCTGCGCAGAAGGTGAATTTTAAAAGTGCCGCGGTTCTTTTTCCTGTATCGCTATTGGTCGGCAGCTGCCGCCATGTTAGCGCGCGCCGCGTGGCATGTTTGTCAGCCGCCATACTTCTGATCGAGTGTACGCTAGCAGCTCCAGTGTATTATGAACCTTATAATAGTGACCTAAGGTTGATTGTAAGTTTTAAGCATTATTTCGTTAATCTTCGGGGCCATACTTTCTTTTCTGTGCGAACGAAGATTCACGACGCGCCTTATCAATTGGGTACTACTGTACCTAGCGTGAATGTCTCGGCGAGTGTTCGTTGATAGCTATACCCCATTTGAAATAAGATTAGACATATAAATAAACCTTTTTTTACAGTCCGTTCAACCGATTTAGACTACTATTGCGTTGGTGGCATGACAAATGGCAGATGTAATAAACAGTTGGTATTGTAACCAAGTTTTTGCTTTTAATGCCATCCTTATGCATACGGAGTAGAAGTCAAAATCGGTTGAACGGACTGTAAACCAATTTATTTAAATGTCTAATCTTATTTCAAATGGAGTATAGTCGCTTCCTCGTCGGCGGTAAGTTAGGTGATTTATGACTAGAGATCGGATATTCGGATGCATATTTACTTAAAGTACGTTTTTTTCCCGGCAAAGGATACAAAGTATGGAAGCGGCTTCTTAAAATATATCTCAATTCCGGGATCGTGGGTTTCATTAATAACAGTGTGTAGGTATACAATTTTGTATTCCTAAGTATAACAAATATTTCTTATCTATTTAGAACTAGGCAAGAATTTTGTGGAAAATATATCACGTTTAAAAAACACTATTAATATTTCTTCAAAAACTTTAATTCTAAAATGAAATATATTTATTCGGGGATACACAGTACAAAAGAGTAGTTCTTAAAAACTTGACAGTCCTGGAAACCGACACTTTCCTGTACCGAAGCGCACTCCATACTAGTCAACTCTCAAACTTTAGGTGAATATTATGCATCCGAATAATATATCCGATCTCTACTTATGAAAGATGCTAACGTGTATTTTTTGAATTGTCTCATTTGGCAAACATAAAATGGCGTACTGAAATTTTAATACGAGTTTTAAATGTTAAGTTAAAAGCAATTTTTTTTGTGTAATTCATACTGTATTGTTTCTTGCAAATATCAAGATTTTCATATAAGTAATTAATTGTGTGATTGATGGAAAAATCTCTTGGTTTTCCACAGTATTTGTTTACCAAATATAAAATATACAAGAAAATAAACAATAGTTGAAAAAGGCTGTTTTAAAAAGTGACAACACTATCCGTCTACATTTCAGCCAGTTTTTGTATTTTGAACCTTATTCCGACTGTTATAGAGTTCTTAATACAAAATTGGTAAATTAGACTCGGGTTTAAAATCAATTTTTGTATTTAGAACTTTAACGTTGTCAGAATAGAGTCCGAAATTGAAAATTGGCTCGACCTGAGTCTAAGGCCTGCTTGCAGCACAAAGCACAAAATATGTTTAGCGCTAAACGCATTTAGTAATTAGTGGTGCAAGAGGGCCTAAATACAGGGTCAGATTAAATAGCTAGCAAAACTCCGTAGAGTTTCGCTAGCTAATTTAACTTAACCCTGGATACATTTTGTTTTGTAATAAGGCTGTTCTATACTCAGGCCAACGATACGAGTTAAATACATAAAATTGCAAATGATACAAATATCAACTTTAAACTCAAGTAATCAAAGTTGATTTTTGAATGAAAAAACTATCGCAATACTTCACAATTTTTTTTTGTTGCAATGGAAACTGAACTATACGCAATTAAGTTAAAGTTTTTAATTCCAAAGCATACAATTTATCTCGCCTCGTTGCCTTTAATACAATAGTTGATATAATTGCTTGCTGTTTAAAAATCTGTCTATGAAATTTACCCATCAGTTAATATGTCACATCGAACTTAAGAAAAAGATCAGCGTTGTATAGCGCCGTCTCTGTCACTCGTACCTTTGTGACAGTCTCTTTCTAACGCTCGACGTGTCATATTAACACCCGGGTAATGTACACACGGCTACACATCAAGCTATACATTTCCAGTTTACGCTGATCTCGCACTGTACGGAAATCCTATACAATGCGAGATCAGCTTATACTGGAAATGTATAGCTTGATGTGTAGCCGTGTGTACCGGTATCGTACTTAATGTAAGCATAGTACAAAATGTGATATTTTTTTTACTGTTTAATGCTTGAATTGAATAAGTTGAAAAAATATTCCTTTCAACACATTTTCTTGAAAAGTGTCTCTTATGGCACCATAAGAGCCATTTTTCACGTTCACAAACAGCCCGTAGCTTCGCTTTTAGGTACTTAATGAATAAATGCGCGTGTTTTTTACTTTCCCGCACTAGTGCGGCAAAGTAAGCCAGAGATCTGCAATGTTTTTTAATCTTATGTTTCACATCAAAAATTGGCTTTGTATATTGATCTCTCTCACTCAAACCTGTGTACAGTGTGTGCCAGTCTTTAAAGCTCTTGTGAAACGAAATGAAAAGTGTTATATTTACGCCCTAGTACTGTAACGTAGTCTTTAAGTTATATTTTAATAGTAAAATAGCCTGATTCGATTTTTATCTTAGAAAAAATATTATAACCAAAAGTGTATGTTTGTATGTACAGGGAACAAGTAAAATCTCAAAAAAATACATAATATTAGGTAATAAAACTATTGTATTTGTATGTCTAAAAACTTTATTATTATTAATTAAAGAAATGGAATGTATTATTTTTGTTTTATTATTTACTGTTTGATTTCCGGAGTTACTGTGACTTAATGAATAATACATAACTTTACCGTGATACTTCACGACTGTAAACCCTAATAGGTTAAGCAGTGGTGTACCTATACAATGTGGAGACAACAATACGACAATAAGTGAAAACACTGGCAGTACTAATGCATAAGAGTATTTTGAAACGATCAAATAAATTCTAGGGACGAAATTAAAAAAGTGATTTTTTCAAACAAGTGGTGTGCCGACGGGTCTTGCCAATCATTGACTGCTATAGCGACTAAACGATTGGATATATTTGATTGAATTTTCGTGTCGAACATCATTAGATAAACGCAGTTGAATTTATTGTCATATTGACGTCTCCACGTTGTATCAAACGCAGGGTCAAAAAAATTGCTAGCAAAACTCCGCAGATGTGATGGTAATCGATATCTAACCATGATCAAATAAATTAATTTGATGTGTTTTTTTTTGTGTAATGATACTCGTATACCCATCACGTCTGCGAAGTCTTGCTAGCTTATTTAAGTTGACCCTGTATAAGTAGTACACCCACATTTCACCATACATACTTAGATAGATTCATTTATTTGCCTGAAATATGGTATTTCACAGATTGTATAACACATACACAACAGTTGTTCATATTCCGCCTACTACATTCGGCATGCAAATTTTGTGACAATAATAATTATTACATACATAATTAACTTATATAATTTAAACAAAACAATTAAATTACAAAGTCAAAAAAAAACTACTAAGTTAAAAGTACCAGTAAGTATTAGATGTACCAGTTAAGTTTATGTCCTATGTAACAGGGCCTATTGCCATCAACCTGGCAGAAATCCAGACTCCGGGCTGCTACTGAGAACCCAATAAAACTGCACACATAATACCTACACTTTATATTATACATTAATAAATCTCATAAATTAAACCTATACAACATTATTTTCAATACACTTCCTCGAAAACTTGTTCATATCGCACTACGATTAGGTTCACAATGCAATGTATTTCACACGCGTGCGATTTTTAATTTTCCAACACGTGTGCGGGAATAAAAATTGCCATAAATAACTTATACCTATACCTAATCCAAATTGGTTCAATCAATGCCTCTATTCACACCGTCTCGCGCCAGAGACGGTCCTCTCTATTCGGAGGTGATTTTGTTTTTAATCTCTGCATTTATGTAAAGAATCTATGTACAAAATTTCAATGTAATAAATAGGTAATATTAACGCCGTAAAGACGCATAAAGATGCGTCTTTACGGCGTTAATATTTTTGGAATACCTATTTATAACATTGAAATTTTGTACATAGATTCTTTACATAAATGATAAATGATTTAGTTTCTGTAAGTAGGTTTGTACAAACACTTTTACACGTCAAACATATTTAAAAAAACAAAAAAAAAACTAGATGAGGTCGGCGTTACGTAACTGACTACTCTGAGAAGAAAGGCCGAAACAAACTCAGAGGTCACAGTCTCTTTTAAAGTCCAGGGGGCCTAAAATGGACGCTTTCGCAGAATCATATTATGATCTACGTACAATTCATATCCCGCAATTCATCTGTTTGACAGTTGTTTAGGGAGTTTCGTAAAATGGTCCACAAATTAAGAATTAATATAGTGAAGTTTAATGTTAAATAGCAGCTGTCAAACAGATGAATTGCGGGCTGTATGAATTGCACGCATGATTCTGCCAAAGCGTCCATTTTAGGCTCCCAGACATAATCTTGGTCAAATCATGTAAAGACCATGTAGATTGGTGCCTGAAATGATCTTTTGATGAAAGAATCACACAGATTGAGGGGACCTGTCCAGTCAGTGCACGCATTTGTCAGTAGTCGTGCAGCTCAACTCAGAACTTGAGGAGCTCAACGATTCAACGAACAATACCAAAGAAAGGACATTTGGGTAGGCCGCATAAATTACTCAAACTGCCAGATAATGATGAAAAGTAACTGAGTAAAAACAAAAATAAACAATAACCCACATAGTCTTCACATTTACAATAATTAAAACAATATAATACTTAACAAAGTAAATATTCATGTCATAGTATATATAAAATTCATCAATGTCAATGTGTATATAAAATACGGATATAATCTTGGTCAGATCATTGGAGGACCATGTAAATTGGTGTCTGTAATGGTCTTTTGAGGAAAGAACCACACAGATTTGAGTGGACCTGTCCAGTCAGTGCACGCATTTGTCAGTTATCGTACCGCTCAACTCAGAACTTGAGGAGCTCAACGATTCAACGAACAATACCAAAGAAAGGACATTTGGGTAGGCCGCATAAATTACTCAAACTGCCAGATAATGATGAAAACTAACTGAGTAAAAACAAAAATAAACAATAACCCACAGTCTTCACATTTACAATAATTAAAACAATATAATACTTAACAAAGTAAATATTCATGTCATAGTATATATAAAATTCATCAATGTCAATGTGTATATAAAATACGGATATAATCTTGGTCAGATCATTTGAGGACCATGTAAATTGGTGTCTGTATAGGTCTTTTGAGGAAAGAACCACACAGATTTGAGTGGACCTGTCCAGTCAGTGCACGCATTTGTCAGTTATCAGGAGCTCAACGATTCGACGAACAATACCAAAGAAAGGACATTTGGGTAGGCCGCAAAAAGTACTCAAACTACCAGACCATCATTAAAACTAAGAGAAAAATAAAACAAAAACAATGACCCACATAGTCCTCACATTCATAATAATTAAAATAATATAATACTTTACGAAGTAAATATTCATGTCGTTGTTAATGTAAAATGATATATAAAAGACAAAAAGAAAAATATAAGTAAAAAGTACAAAAAAAAAATGTATATAAATCAAATCAAGATTCACTGTAAATTTATTGGAGCAGCTCAATCCCAAGCCTTTTTGTCCTCAATATAGTCTTTAACAGTATATAAGGCTTTCTGGCACAGTTTCCGCTTTATAAAACATTTGAATTTATTAAGGCTTCATTCTTGAATATGGCTAGGAAGTTTATTAAAGAAACGTATATACTGGCATCTAAATGAGCCACCAATTTTTTTAAGCCTGGTTGTAGGAACAACAAATTTGTGCTTGTTCCTAGTGTTTACATTATGGATATCACTGTATTTTTTAAACATATTAATATTTTTATGTGCATACAAAAGATTTTCATAAATGTACTGAGAAGCTACAGTCATTATAATTATATCTTTAAATTTGTCTCTAGGGAGTGTCTGGGACTTAATTTATAAATAGAACGAATTGCCCTTTTTTGTAAAACAAAAATTGATTGAATATCGGCGGCATTTCCCCACAACAGAATACCGTACGACATTAAACTATGAAAATAACTAAAGTATACTAAGCGGGCTGTCTCTAAATCAGTTAAATCACGAATTTTTCTAACGGCGTATGCTGCATAAAAATACTAGACACGTGTTTCGGGTTTCGCGTATACTAAAACGAATGTTGTATAAGTAGGTTAAAAATATTATAAATTTATAACATTGTTTAAGATTCATATAAAAATATTCAGTTACATTTAACAATACACTCCCACACTCACCTAAAGCTCTGCCCAAACTGAGGCGGATCCTGCGCGGGATGCGGGACAAAAATCCCTGGTCAAATGAACGCGAATAGTTGCGTGACTTCTTAGGGTCGATTCATACTGGCGCAGAGTCAAAGCGCAGTGAATCTAAAATTTAACAGCAAATTCCTTATCTCTACCACGTACGTCAGTATTCAGGTAAACGATCGCATAAGCATAGCATAATGCCGCAGCATCATGCTGAGATACGGGCCTTTTGGCCTCGTCCAGGACTTTGCTTTCTTTACTTTGTTTTATTTTTGGTTTTGTTCTTTTTTTTGTTTCTATGAGTGTGTTATATTTAATTTGTGATCTGTGCGAGTCCCAATAAATGATTTTTCTTTCTTTCATATTCGCGCGACTCGACCGATGGCGACGCAACGTAATTATTAAAACAATTAACGCGCTTAGTTGCGACCTGAGGGTATACTCCGAAGATAAATCTGAAGTATCGGGCGAATGTTCGGCCGTTTCCTGACTACGGCTGACGATTATGGCTGACAACGGCGAAACAAAAAGGAATGACAGAAAGATAAGTCAAGATAAAAAGGACTAGAAGCCGGGTAAGGACTCAAAGTCAACCAAGGAAACTGGAAGTCAAGAAACGGCCGAATATTTGGCTGATACTTCGAATTATCGCTTCGGAGTAAACCCCCTGTACCTACCCCGCGCGGGATATGCCTCAGTATGGCCTGGGGGCCTAAGATGGACGCTTTGGCAGAATCATAATATGATCTGCGTACAATTCATCTGTTTGACAGTTTTGTTTGGAGTTTCGTAAAATGGTCCACGAATTATGAATTGCTGTAAGTATTGAAGTCTAATGTCAAACAGCAGCTGTCAAATAGATGAATTGCGGGATGTATGAATTGTACGCAGATCTTATTATGATTCTGCCAAAGCGTCCATTTTAGACCCCCAGATCTTTAAGGCTTCTACATACCGGGGCGACTTGTCGCGCGACGCGACGCGACACAAAGGCACCGCTCGTCCCGCGACACGCGGGGCCTTTGTGTCGTGTCGCGTCGCGCAACAAGTCGCGCTGGTATGTAGAAGCCTTTAATATTGATGACTCGGTTTGCGATTGCAATTTAAAACTACAACCAACATAACATCACGCTTAAACCCTAAAAGGGTACCCTGCGTTCTAACAAAAATCGATCCTAGCGAAAAACCGGAGCAGCGCTGTCAGTGCGGCCACGCGTTCCGGTTCACGGAACAAAAACTGACATATGTACAGTCATGAGCACGAATATGTAAACACTTAGCAAAATTCAAAACCTATTTCCTCGTGGAATAACGATTGCAACGTTGAGAAAAGATCTATTTCATAATAGTTTGGGTTCCAAAATACTATGTTCGTAGTAAAATAAATTACAATCAATATACACTTGCGTGCAATAAAATCGACCCACCCCATACGCTTTCGTTCAGAACACGATAAATAAAAATCTAAAATTAATTAATGAATATTTTTCACACTGTTTGTTAAATGTTAGTCTAAGATTACAATACACCAGTTTTTAGTGTAACCGATTTTGATTTATTCATTTTACAGACAGAAAAACAAAGACGGTTAGAATTTCTCAATTTTTTTATGAATAATTTTGACAGTAAAAATAAAAAAAGCATTAAATTTCTAAAGAATACTTTGTTCAGTAGCTTGTATTCCCCCCACGTGCTCTTATTGCAGCTTCCATCCTGTTTTTCATTGACCTTATTAATGTTTTTATGAACTCTTGGGGTATACCTTCCCACTCCTCTTGAATAGCCACCTTTAGTTCCTGGAGGGTTTCTGGGGACTGATTTCTGGCCCTGACCCTTCTCTTCAGCTCATCCCATAGATGTTCAATGGGATTAAGGTCAGGGCTCCTTGCTGGCCACTCCATAACAGGAATTTCCACCTCACGTAGGTACTGGAATACTATCGTGGCTGTATGTGGTCGGGCGTTGTCCTGCATTAGCGTGAAACCCTCACCTACAAATCCGGCGTATGGCATAACATGTTGTTCTAGCACCTCCTGGATGTATCGCTGTGCATTCAGATTGCCTATACGAGGTCCGGATACGAACTGAAGGTTCGTTTTTCCTTCCAAAGAAATTCCTCCCCAAACAGTCCACGAACCTCCTCCAAAAGCCACTCGTTCTTCAATACATGCCTGTGCAAATCGTTCTCCCTCTCTTCGGTAAACTTTCCTGCGCCCATCATTTCCATGAAGACTAATTTTACACTCGTCCGAGAACAGCACGACCTTCCATTGTTCGAGTGTCCAATCGACGTGAGCACGAGCAAATCGAAGCCGCGCTTGGCGATGCGCGGGGGTTAATTTTGGACCATTAGCGGGTTTGTGAGGATGCAATCCGCTTTCTGCAAGTCTTCGTCGTACAGTCCATTCACTTATAGCTACACCGCGTACATTACGAAGTTGCTGTTGCACCTGAACACCAGTCAAATGTCGATTTCTTAAACTTGTAGACACCATATAACGATCATCTCGTTCTGAAGTAGCCCGATTTCTGCCCGAACCTGATCGTCTATTGAAGCTCCCAGTCTCTAAGAACCTTCGATACACTCGTCTTACTGCTGATCGACTTAGGTGTAGACGTCTGGCCACGACGCGCTGACTCAATCCAGCCTGGATCAGTGCTACAACTTGAGCGCACTCAGACGGAGTAGTATCCATTTTCACAGAGAGTAAAAACAATTAAACTCAAGGTAAATGGTCACTAAATCAGTAAAATAACCAATTATTGAATAAACAATAAATTGATTAACTTCTAACACAATGCAATGTCACTGAGATTGCGTTATTAAAAATGAGAAATGAGGGTGTCCGAATAAACGAGTCAATATCATCAACAACATCCCGTTTATTGAAATATAGGGTATGTACAAATAAAGTTTATGAAACATACCTTCAAATTACATTATTAGTTTTTGTTTGTTTGATCTTATTTTTTATATATTGTGTTCCGAATCGAAACTTACTGGGTGGGTCGTTTTTTTTGCACGTAAGTGTAGTTGGAGTAAATCACTTTTAAAAGTTGCTAAGTATATACATAATGTTGCCATTGTAAATAATATATATTATAAACTTTATATAAGTACTTAGTTTGTATTTATTTTGTTTCTTATTTATAATCTCACTGTATGCTGCACCGGTCGACGTCATCACGTCAACGCCGGTTATCCCTGAAAACCAGCGCTGAGGCTCTGTCTCGAATAGGGTCGCAGCATTATGCTGAGCGGTGGCCGTTTTGCGTGGATGTGACTTGTTCTTTTTGTATCTATGTTCTTTCTTTGCGTCATGATTACCGCAAATAAACGTATTTTCTTTCTTTCTTTACATATTAGTGCTCGTGACTGTACATATGTCAGTTTTTGTTCGGTGAACCGGAACGCGTGGCCGCGCCGACAGAGCTGCTCCGGTTTTTCGCAAGGATAGCTTTTTGTTGTACCTACACGACGCTCGCGTATTTGATCGACGATCGCTTTTGGTTATGACGTGGCCGTAAGCAGATACAAATGAATCAATCAAAAAAATCTTCCTTGCACATTCAATTTCGGCAAATAACTAACTTCTTCAACAAACTGGTCGTAATCGCAGCAAAAACTGAAGGTGCCATCGTTCGAGCGCCACTTTAACCACGAATACTCAGAGTTATCATCACAAGTGTTTTCACAGAACAGTAAGCTGTTAATTGTAGTGTCATTGTAAAATGACGAGTTGATCGAAATGAAGACGGCTGCAGTCTTGTGCTCAGCGTCATAAACGAGCTGAAATAAATAAAAGACATTAGAAAAGTCAGATATTATAAGTAGGTATACATACAGCATCTGTCCGCGAGTACCTATTGTTAACCGAGGACCAATTTTTGTAATTTTCCAGAAATTTTCAATTTAATTGAAAAAAAAATCTGCCACATGCAAAACTAAGAACTCGACTTTACAAATCAGAAATAATTTTGTTTAAATTATTTTTCCCTTTCTCACGAACAATGAACAATATTGATCCAAATCAGTCGATTTCGTGCACGGCCCCTTAAAAAGTTTATTCCCGTTGATCCCGTATGCCATATCCCCGTCACGGGGACAGCGGGACGTGATTAAATTTATTTCCCGTTGTCCCCCTATCGTACGAAGTAAACCTTTTTTAAATCGAAACAGGTTATGTTAGAACTGTGACCAGGGGGCCTAAAATGGACGCTTTGGCAGAATCATAATAAGATCTGCGTACAATTCTTTGGCAGTTTTGTATATAGTTTCGTAAAATCCTCCACAAAATACGAATTGCTTTAATGACGTCTAATGTCAAATAGTAGCAGTCAAACAGATGAATTGCGGGATGTATGAATTGTACGCAGAACATATTATTATTCTGCCAAAGCGTCCATTTTAGGCCCCCAGACAACGCACGAGCCGAGCGGGCGGTGACGCGGCAGCGGCCGGCGAGTGCCAGAAACATATCTTTGAATGTGAAACCAAATCACGGGGACAACGAGAAGTATTTTTAAATATTTAATTGAAGTACCGCTGTCCCCGTAGGACGGGGACAACGGGAATAAACGCCTTAAAAACCCATAGCAGATCAAGGGCCCCTCGATAGAATTTGCTACGGGCTGCTTGCCCTCCGCGTCCAGTTCAATAACAAGGCGGTGTTGGGGCTGCCCCGCCACTGCAGCGCCTCGGGCATGTTCGCGGAGGCGCGCACCGACTGCTGTGCGCGTCTCTGTTGCGTAGAGTGCGGGGCAGCGCCAACACCGTCCTGGCGATGATCGCCAACAGACTGGATTGCCCTTATATCCGGCAATGCTGCAGCAAACATATTGTTACCTTTGTGAGTGTTCATTTTCGTCTGTGCTTGTCATCCTGTCTGTATCCTTTTATGTCATCATCATCATCATTTCAACCAAAAGACGTCGAATGTTGGACATAGGCCTCCCCCAAAAGGGGGGGGGGAGGGATTTGCCATAATCGCCACGCTTGGCAGGCGGGTTGGCGATCGCAGTAGGGTTTTAAAAATGCATAGAGAACGCTCCTGCCCATTCTCTAGTAAGTCCCTTAGTCGCCTTTTACGACACCCACGGGAAGAAATAGGATGGTGCTTTCTTTACGCCCGCCCCCGCACACGCGCTGCAGACGCCTTGTGGCTGCGCTTCGGTTAGTGCCGTATTGACTGCGATCAAGGGCGTTTTTTGATTAAATAATAAGTAGTATAAGCGGGAGTTCCGTTTGGTGCCGGACGTAAAGAATAGCACCATCCCAGTTCTTCCCGTGGGTGTCGTAAAAGGCGACTAAGGGACTTACTAGAGAATGGGCAGCAGCGTTCTCTATGCATTTTTAAAACCCTACTGCGATCGCCAACTCGCCTGCCAAGCGTGGCGATTATGGCAAATCCCTCCCCCCCCCCTTTTGGGGGAGGCCTATGTCCAGCAGTGGACGTTTTCGGCTGAAATGATGAGTATAAGCGGGTGCGAGGCGGGCGCGTGGTCGTCGCGGTTTATCTGAACACGGCTTTACGCACTCACCTTATAGAAGTACATAGGCACAGGTACGTCCAAGTTATTATTTGCGTCTACATGCAAGTACACGTCTTGCATACGTCCTCTTCTGTCGGGTAAAGTCATGAATCCGTGAGTTCCCGTGTATACTGTGACGTATGTGGCTAGGGCTCTCACGCGGCGTCGCAGACCCTGGGGGGAATAAATTGGTATAGATACTATATCTAAGTATTTATACTTCCCGCACACAGTAAGGTATAAAGGCGGCCTTAGGGAAGATCCCTTCCCACATCAGGGACCGTACAACCCCGGTTAAGAGTAAAGCCGTTCGAAGGGGTAACCCATTCAATGGGTTACATCATGATAAAGAAGCCGACAAGAAGCCTACTAGAAACGCAGTGAAACGGTTACATGATAACCCATTCAATGGGTTCTATACCTACTTGAAACCCAGTGACATGAAAAAATCATAATATTATGTTATTTCGATATCCGCCCAGCACGCGTAGCATGACCTATCATATCATGATTACCATTTTAGAAAAACCCTATTGAAAACCCTTTCAATGGAAAGGGTTTTTCTAAGCAGTTAATGAAAACCCCATACAGTGTGGGTAATTTTTAATGGCTTAAATTATGCCGTTCAAAAGGGTAACCCACACCATATGGGTTTTTGATTAACCACTTAGAAAAACCCTATCGAAAACCCTTTCATCGGGTAACCAAAATGGTCCCTGCTTTTAATGCCTTAGGCATTCTCTACCTCAACGAGCAGACTGTGAATCTTGCCCTAAGGTGAGATTTACAGTAGTGCCAATCCCGGTGGGTCTTCAGGCTCCTTAATTTTCACCGTGAGATTGTTACAGAATGTGACCGCCGTGAGATACTTACGGCGCCGTGGAGTTTCTTGCCGGCTCTTCTCCATAGGAAACGACCAATTGGAACCGTGCACCTAGCTTCTGACGTTTCATAAGTGCCCATGTAGGCTTATGTGAAATAAAAATATTTTTGATTTTGACACTGTTCGCCAGAGAATCTTAGCTAAACACACACACGCACACCCACCGCCCACACACACAGACATTCACGTATTTTCTGCATGCCTTAAAATAGAAGAGGATGAAACCAATGTCTTTTCTATGCTTTGCGTTTTTTACGAGATAGGTAAATAATTATAAGCTCTTCCACGTCGAAATATTTTTTTATCACGGTTGGGTATCACCCCCAATCAGGTGGTAACCCCCCCAGCTACCAGGGGGAGAGGAGTACCAACAAACTGACAGAGGAAATTAAATTTTGCCAGAAGCAGAGACGCTTCGCTCGCTCGGTCAATTAGTATGGATCAAGCTTAACTCACGTCTTCTAGGGCTGCCCAATCACCGGAGTTCCCTCTCATCCACTGTGGAGCCGTGTTGACATAGTGGAAGCTGGCTCGAATTAAGGCACTTGTCGGGTAATCAGCGTTAGCAGCTAGATGTCCTCGAGAAAGAAACTGGAATAACAAATTATAGGTATTTCTGAATTAATTTATTGACTGTATATTGTTTCTCTGCGTTTGTATTTTTTTTATATTTTGTAATTTTTATCTGAAATAAACTGATTAATAATAATATTGTAACGTCCGACAAAAACCGGACAAGTGCGGGTTGAACTCGCGTGGTGAGGGTTCTGTACAATGAATATGTTATCTAACATGTTTTTTTTTATCCCAAGAACAAACATAGCATTGTACTTAGTTGAAAAATATGTTCCCATACACTCCAACTGGAAATGTAAGTTTGTACGCACACAGCTCCAGAAAGAGACAGTTATTACGATAGTGGGGCGGGCATGTGTCATCATTATAGGTATGGCGGGATACTGTAGAATCCGTTCGTAACTTCGTAAATATCCTTCAAAGATGTTCTATTACCTGTTTTTTTGTCAAATAATTTCCAGACATATTCTGTCCTAAGATAGCGTCTAGGGCCATTTGCTGACCACCAAATTTGTAGACTTCATTCATTCGAATTTTTCCAAATAAGTTGCCTTCTGAAAAATATAAATACAGTTATAAAAATAAGTACTTATAATTATGTAATCAGTCTGTAGTGCATGGAAAGGTATTTTCAATACACTTCCTCGAAAACTGGTTCATTATCGCACTACGATTAGGTTCACAATGCAATGAATTTCACTCGTGTGCGATTTTTTATTTTCCAACACGTGTGCGGGAATAAAAATTGCCACAGATAACTTACTTATACCTTTATTTAGTCCAAATTGGTTCAATACCTCTATTCACACCGTCTCCCGCCAGATACGGTCCTCTCTATACGGAGGTGTTTTTTTTTTATCTCTTCATAGATGCGTCTTTACTGACTTTACGGCGTTAATATTTTTGGAATAATTAAATAATGTTTATAAATAGAATACCATGATTAATACAATAAAAAAAAACGTATGAACAAATTAACATTTATTTGTGTTCTAAACTCAAAAATATTAGAATTTTCTATTTTTCATAATAGGCTGTTTATCGGCTTTATATTTTGCTTCTCTTCAACCTGGCGAAAGCAAAGCGCGGAAAAAAAAATTAAATTAAATCATAGTTTCCTAATAATTCATGACAAAAATATTTTTCGTTATTTTATTTTATTTCTTCCAAAGGGTATTGAAAAACGTCGTTTGATACACATTTGTTATTGCAGTTCTCGGCTCAAAAACAACCTCGCCAAAGTCGCCTACGGCTCGGGTGTTAATTCCGCCTCGAATGCAATAACAAACATTCTCCACTTGTATCAAAATGTACTATTATTAATTTATTTAATATAAGGTAGCTTCACAGCTAAACTTCACAGAATAATTTTTATTTTATCGTGTTTAGGCATTGGCGGCCCGGCATGGCGAGGTATTTTTAGGCGACCAATAATAATATAACTTAATAATATGGAAATAAAGTTGAAATTTCAATGTTAACGGTCGTAAGTACAAAAACAAAACCGCGGTATGCTTAGGCCAATGTAGGAAATTGGTATGGTCACCAAATCGGGAATCGAACCCGTACTAATGATTAATTAGCTTCAAAGTGTATAGCGTAGCGGAAGGATGAAAGAATGATGCGAGTACAGATGAAGAAATGATGAATATTATTAAAATGATTAGAAAGTTATATTTGAATAAATAACACGGACAATTAAATTATTATTTATTTTTATAAATTACAAGTTACAACACTGAAACAAAGCACACAATTAGACCTCTGGGGTCTGTCTTAGCATGCCATGACCTGAGATTTGATCAACGCGGTTAATAGCGCGTTGATCAAATCTCAGGTCATGTTATATCGAGTTGATGTAATGTTCTTTCAGCTTATGCTTTATGTTTTTACTATTATTGGTATTAGCTTTAGTAAATTGGGGATTGTGAAAGAAGCGGTACGCCTGCCATAAAAGTTATTTTTGCGTGGCCCTTGCAATGCTTTTGATTTGGCTTGTCGTGTATTCACGTTATATTTTACTGGAATTTGAATATCACTGCTATCGAAACGCTCTATGAGGAACATAATTATATTATACTCAGCGCGCGCTAGAACAGGCAATACTTTGTAATGTTTAAATATTTATATTTTATATATTTTGGTACTACAAGTTTCAACAAGCGTGTTTGCAAATTATGAATTTTATCTAGGTAAGTTTTACATATGCGTCCATAACTGGTGAGTCCATATGAGATTATCGACTCAGCAAGAGCTGTGTACATTTGAAGGAGGGTTTTGTACGGTATATTGCGCTTTATAATGGAAAATTTGGTGAGTATCGCACGTAACTTGCCGCAAACTGAATCCACCTGGTAACTCCAGTTGAATCAGTTATCAATTATTAGTCCCAGATATGTATGATATGGGACTTGCTCTATAGGCGAGCAGTGGCAGTCTGGCACGTTTTTATGCAGACAATCATGACTATGAGCTATGATTTCAAAGGGATCAGAGGTACTTATGTGACTTGAATGTACGAGTAGAACTTTAGTTTTTTGTGGATTCAGAACAAGTCCCATGTCATGGGCCCACTTAGCCATAGAAGTAAGATCTAAACTAAATTAACAGAATAAAAAAATAAGCAATACTAAGCGCGGCGCGATCTGAATGATTCATATTCATTCATTCATTATTTGTATTTGTAAATTAATTACCAGTAAACGGTGGTCGTTTCAATCCATTTTGCCGAAACACGCTCACTGGAGTAAGCCGATGTTTGACGTAGTGTGTGTGTACGAGGTTCTTGTCGAAGCAGGCTTCATACAACGAATGGAAGGTGCTCTTCACATTATACCCGACACTGAAAATGAGAGATTATAAAATGAGAAAAGAACCACCCAAGTGCGAGTCGGACTCGCGCACGAAGGGTTCCGTACCATTATCTATAAAAATGGCAAAAAAAACACGTTTGTTGTATGGGAGCCCCCCTTAAATATTTGTTTTATTTTAATTTAATTATTTATTTTTAAAGTGAATATATAACTAAATATTCTGTGAATATTTCAAGCGTCTACCTGTTGCCGTTATCAATACAGAGCAAAAACGAACAAAAAAATCACGTTTGTTGTATGTGTAACTACTGTTACACTATACACAACTGACTAACTATCACGGTTCATGAGATACAGCCTGGTGACAGACAGACAGACAGACGGCGGAGCCTTAGTAATAGGGTTCCCGTTTTATCCTTTGGGTACGAAAGCCTAAAAACTGCATCGTTCGACCCCATCGAAAAGGACCACCAGACAGTAGTAAGGGTCCTTTTCGATGCCTAGAGAAGAAAGGTCTACGCGGGCTGGGCTCCAGTCCTGAAGAAGCTAGCGAGTCTCTAACCCCGTCATCCAAGATGGACAACGCCGGAGGCGTGGAGCAGAGGTGCGGTGGTTCTGTTCTTCAAAAAACCGGCCAAGTGCGAGTCGGACTCGCGCACAAAGGGTTCCGTACCATTATCAAAAAAAAAATTTAAAAATCAATTTGTTGTATGGGAGCCCCCCTTAAATATATTATTTGTTTTATTTTATTTTAATTATTTATTTTTAAAGTGAATATAGTATAACTAAATATTCTGTAAATATTTCAAGCGTCTACCTGTTGCCGTTATTAATGTACCTCTGATGAGTTTAATATAGAGCAAAAAAATCACGTTTGTTGTATGGGAGCCCCCTTAAATATTTATTTTATTCTAGTACTTGTTGTTGTAGCGGCAACAGAAATATATCATCTGTTAAAATTTCACCTGTCTAACTATAACGGTTCATTAGATACAGCCTAGTGACACACGGACAGACAGACAGACGGCGGAGCCTTAGTAATAGGGTTCCCGTTTTACCCTTTGGGTACGGAACCCTAAAAAGGTGACTAAACCTTGGTGAAGAACTATAGACCCATCTCACTTCTGAGCCACGTATACAAGCTGTTCTCGAGGGTCGTCACGAACCGTCTCGCCAGGAGACGACGAGTTCCAGCACTTCCAGCCGCCAGAACAAGCCGGTTCAGGCTTCAGTACCGTAGACCACACCCATGCTGTTCGGCAAATTGTACAGAAGACCGAGGAGTACAATCAGCCGCTGTGTATGGCATTTGTGGACTACGAGAAAGCCTTCAACTCCATCGAAATATGGGCAGTTCTGGCCTCTCTACAACGATGTCGAATTGACTGACGCTACATATAAGTGTTGAGATGTTTGTCGCTGCCACGATGACTGTCCAGATCCAAGATCAGAAAACCAGCCCCCTCCAACTGCTCAAAGGGATGAGACAGGGGATGTGATATCCCCAAAACTGTTTACCAATGCGTTGCAGGACTTTTTCAAGAAGCTGGACTGGACTGGACAGGGTATCAACGTGAACGCCTTCACTTTGCTGATGACATCGTCATTTAATGGCAGAGACGCTGGAACAGTTAGACCAGATGCTGCACAGCCTAAATGGAGCCTTTCGGCGGGTTGGCCTCGACATGAATTTGAACAAGACAAAAGCCATGTACAATTCACCCGCCTTGCCGAGTCCAATTCACATCGAAGGGTCGCTTCTCGAAGTTGTGAAGGAGTTTGTTACCTAGAACAAGTCATCCAGCTCGGTAGACACAACTTTGAGAATGAAGTCGACAGAAGGATCCAGTTAGCTTGGGCGGCATTTGGAAAACTGCGTCAAGTCTTCTCGTCGTCTATCCCGCAATGTCTGAAAACTAAGGTCTTTAACCATTGCGTCCTGCCCGTCATGACATACGAAATGGTGTCGAAACGTGGACACTGACAGTCGGACTGGTCCACAAATTCAAGGTCACCCAGCGCGCTATGGAGCGGGCTATGCTTGGAGTCTCTTTGAAGGATAAAATCGGGAATGAAATTATCCGGAAAAGAACCGGAGTTATTGACATAACTTGCAGAGTAAACAAACTGAAGTGGCAGTGGGCTGGCCATGTTTGTCGAAGGACCGATGGCAGATGGAGCAGACGAGTCCTGAAAAGTGGAGATAATGAGTGGAGACCGCGTATCGGAAAGCGTAGCGTGGGACGCCCCCCAGCTAGATGGACCGACGATCTTATGAAGGTGTTTGGGTCAGAACTCAGACTGGATGCGGAAGACAGGTTGTTGTGGCGCAGACTGGGAGAGGCCTATGTCCAGCAGTGGACTGCGATAGGCGAGTTGATGGCAATATACTAATATAATATATGTAATAACCGTGCAGGTATTATTTGCTGTCAATAATACCTGTCGAACTAATTCTGGTTTGCGCTGCCCTATCCGTCGAATGGTTGAATCTTATAATTGTAATTTTGTAAACATACTAATCTAATTTCAATACACTTCCTCGAAAACTGGTTCATATCGCACTACGAGTAGGTCCACAATGCAATGTATTTCACACGCGTGCGATTTTTTCTTTTCCAACACGTGTGCGGGAATAAAAATTGCCACAGATAACTTATACCTATACTTAGTCCAAATTGGTTCAATGCCTCTATTCACACCGTCTCGCGCCAGAGACGGTCCTCTCTATTCGGAGGTGATTTTTTTTTAAATCTCGGCAAAATTCGTCTTTACGGCGGCGGCGTTAATATTGTTGGAATATTTAAAGAATGTTTATATTTATAAACATTATTATACAGAATACCATGATTATTACAATAGAAAAAACGTTTATGAACAAATTTACATTTATTTGTGTTCTAAACTCAAAAATATTTGAATTTTCTATTTTTCATATTAGGCTGTTTATCGGCTTTATATCTTTGCTTCTCTTGGCCTGACCTGGCGAAAGCAAAGCGCGGAAAAAAAAGAAAATTAAATCATAGTTTCCTAATAATTCATGAGAAAAATATTTTTCGTTATTTTATTTTATTTCTTCAAAAGTGCATTGAAAAACGTCGTTTGATACACGTGGACATTTGTTATTGTAGTTCTCGGCTCAAAAACAACCTCGCCTGCGGCGCGGGTGTTAATTCCGCCTCGAATGCAATAACAAACATTCTCCACTTGTATCAAAATGTACTATTTTGTATGCTCCAAATCCAAATTTAAATGTAATGTTATGAAAATTATTATAGACCAATAATGTTATTAGGAATGTAAGCTAGTCTAGATTTTATTATTTATTTTATTTTTATTATTTTTTTGTATTAATTATTACTCTGTTGCCAAGCAATCAATTTGAATTTAATTTTGCGTGATGTTATTATTTATTATTATTAATGTGATGTAATTATTTATTGCCTATCTAGTGGCACTCATTGTCATATTTTCTCTGTTAATATGCGGGCAATGTAGTGGGCTGCAATATTGTTAATTTTTGTATTATCTTTTCTATGTATCAACACATATTGTAGCTGTTTATTGTCCCTGAATAAAATAAAATACCTACTCGCCCTCTATACCCCATACATTTCTGCCTACCCCTTCGAAGAATGCAGGCGTGATGTTATGTTTACTTACTGATATATGTGGTTCCGACCGTAGCAGGTCTCAGAGTCCTCCTGGGTAGTAAAATAAGGCTGAGTGTTACAACGAATGTCTTTAAAATTAACAATCCGACGATCCACTCTGAAAGTAGTATTATAGATGCAGTGCGCTTCCTGAAACACAGACATTTCATATTTAAAGACAAACAAGTAGTTTTTAGGGTTCCGTACCTCAAAAAGAAAAAACGGAACCCTTATCACTCGTGTGTCTGTCTGTCTGTGTGTCCGTCTGTCACAGCCGATATGCTCCGAATCTACTGGAGCGATTAAGGCGACGATAACCGACTTTTAATGATTTTATACTGAAGATCACGTCTAAACGAGTAGTGTTAATGATTTGAAAAAAAAATTATGATAAATTAGAGCATTTTCTCAATAACTTAATATGTGAATATTTTAGATTATATTTATAATACATATGGAAATTAATTTGTAAAGTTATGTCTAACGCGGATAAAAAACTGAGAATGGCGCAAAATCTACCAACCGTATTTTTCTGAAAACATCACCAATTTAAAGATAATTTAATTATTGATCTTTTAGTATACGCGTTTTATTAAAATACCTTTTGTTTTGTGTATAATAAATTAATAATGCGTCAAATTGGGGCAGTGCTCCTTGATGGGCGAGTCCTATTACTGGCTGAACGTACGACGCGTTGCGTGAGCTCAGTACAGAACACGCAAGCTAACCACTCAAGGTCACTGGCATATATCTGAGTCTTAAGTTGAAATTTGGTACACATATGAATTTCTGTGACCCAAACACGGACGTGTAACGTAAATAAATGAATTTTGATTATGAGGGTCACTTTAGGGGGGCAAATATAAAAAAGGTTTGCAAACTATACCGTGTGACATATCAAATGAAAGGGCTTGTTGTAAGGATTTCAGATGATTTTTCTTATAATTTAAAAATTATTTAAGAAAATAAATAAAAATTGACCATTGCCCCCATTATTTCCGAAACTACTGAGCCTACTCGTAAAATGTTGAAAAATATGTAGCGCAGAGGTCATTTGCCGGCGTCACAGATCATAACATCGCATCCATTAACGGCCGAACCCAATAACTTATTTTCAGTTAAAGACAGATCGCTATTGATGATAGACAGTATAATTATGTCTATGCGCGGATGGCGTAGAGCAGTGGTGGCCCAGTGGTAACTGCCCCGACTTACGAGTTGTAGGTCGTGGGTTCGAACCCAGGCAGGCGCTTTACTTTGTGTAAATTATTTAATCACCACTGCTCTCATAACGGTGAAGGAAAACATCGTGAGGAAACCGGCATGTCCTAGAACCAAAATATTCGAAGACATGTGACATCTACCAACCCGCACTGGGCCCGCGAGGTGGATTACGGCCCACTCCCTCTCGAAGAGAGGAGGTCCCAGCAGTGGGAACATTATAGGCTGATTATGCGGATGGCGTCTCACAATCATTGATAAAGGCTATCTATCTAACGAAAACAATAAGTAGGTTTCTCTACTTCGCCCTCCCGTGCGTTCCATTACAACCAACATCACTTTAAAAAACAACATGTGTAATTAGGGTTATATCAAAACTTCTTTGTTTCTTACTTCTAAATAAGTTACTGGATTAAGATATAATTCTGTAGAGCCATATTTGTTATGGCCGCGAATCAAAATACAACCTGTTAAGGCTTCTACATACAGGGGCGACTTGTCGCGCGACGCGACGCGACACAAAGGCACCGCTCGTCCCGCGACACGCGGGGCCTTTGTGCCGTGTCGCGCTGGTATGTAGAAGCCTTTACTGACCTGCAAATTGCAAAAAACGTAACAAAATTTGAATTTCGCGGGCTACTTTAGCGCATCCCCCTTAACCCCGAATAGATACTTTAATAAACTTACTAGGGTGTCATAACTGCTAGTATACTCCCCCAAGATAATCTTCCGTTTGGGTCCAGGACACGAGACCAGCACAGTATCCGATCTACTGAAAGTAATGTTTCCGTGTTCAGAGTTAACTTCCATGAACACCCCATTTCTGATGAACACCGGTCCTGGTGTCCCGAAGTCTCTGCTCAGAGATAGAACGCAGTCTGAAATAAAAAGAGGTTTTTTTATTATCATAACACAACGTGCCTATACAGTGTGTAACAAAAACCCTGTTGTTCCTTTTAGGGACGTATACATTAACCTACAAGCACAAGTTTGGTGGAATTATAATTTAAAAAAATTAAGAATTGGCTAGTCGAGAAGTCAAAATCAAAGAACTAAAAATGTTAGAAATCAGTTAAACATTACAAATATGAATAATTAAATATTTATTTTAATTATTTTTGTTGAACAGTTTTTATAAATGACTTGCTTTATTACGTATATATACCGATTCTTAAAACGTAGGTAAAAGGAACAACAGGGTTTTTGGTACATATTGTATATGGTTCCGTAGTTAACAAGGAACACTTTCACGTCGGACCACGCGCAATGAAGGGTTCCGTAGTTGGGATGAATTTATCCCAAAACAAACATTGTACCTAGTTGATAAACATGTTCTCCCACACATCGGTCAATTCTCCAACTGCAAATCTAGGTTTTTTGTTTTGTTTTTTCAAGATTTTATTTTGCTACTTTGTCGGCGTGATTAATATATAAGTACACCCATGCCAAATTACAGCTTCCTAGTACTAAGGGTATCAGAGGGCCTAAAATGGACGCTTTGGCAGAATCATAAGCACAACTCATATCCCGAAATTCATCTGTTTGGCAGTTTTGTATGGAGTTTCGTAAAATGGTCCACAAACTACGAATTGCTATAGTGAAGTCTAATGTCAAATAGCAGCTGTCCAACAGATGAATTGCGGGATGTATGAATTGTACGCAGATCTTGGGGCCTAAAATGGACGCTTTCGCAGAATCATATTATGATCTGCGTACAATTCATATCCCGCAATTCATCTGTTTGACAGTTGTGTATGGAGTTTCGTAAAATGGTCCACAAATTAAGAATTATTATAGTGAAGTCTAATGTTATTCTGCCAAAGCGTCTATTTTAGGCCCCCAGGAGGCCTAAAATGGATGCTTTGGCAGAATCATAATGAGGGAGCCTAAAATGGACGCTTTGGCAGAATCATGCGTGCAATTCATATAACCCGCAATTCACCTGTTTGACAGCTGCTATTTGACATTAGACTTCACTATAGCAATTCTTAATTTGTGGACCATTTTACGAAACTCCATACAAAACTGTCAAACAGATGAATTGCGGGATATGAATTGTACGCAGATCATATTATGATTCTGCCAAAGCGTCCATTTTAGGCCCCCTGGGCTAACCCGCGGACAGACTGATTGATGGTGAAACTATAACGGTTCCTTGTTGTCTACGGAACCCTAAAAACAATATCAAATTATCGGGTGCAATCATTAACCTACTCTATTTTAAGTTCTATTAACGCAATGCCCTAATTTGACTAATTGTAAATGTAAAACTACTTTAGTAGGTACCTACTCGTTTTGTTAATTTCATTCTGTGCGTCATTCGCGTTTGTTTTTTTTTATCACCGTGTGAGTCTTAATACAGTCATTATCAGTGCTAATTACCTACATATTTAAACATTTAAGACATATTCCTATAAGATACCATGATGACGATGATGATGATTCCATTTCTTTTGACTTTCTAATTTCTTTGACATCTTAATTGCCTTTATTTGACATAACATTATTATATTGGTTATTTTGACATCATATTAAAATACCCATTAAATTTGTGATTCAATCATAACTGACATGTAACTGTTCAGTAAAATAAATATACTAGTACTACGAATTAATGGATTGTAATGGAATTAAATTATGTGAAAGCTATTGTTATTGATATTGAGTTGCTGGGTTATTTTATTCACCTCGTAAGGTTATTGGGTTTATAATTAAGGGTATGTGTGTAGGTATTTATCTGAGTTGATGCAAAAGGTATGGGACGTTATAGGTGAAGCCTACTTGTAACATTAGACTGCAATGTCTGACTGCTCGTTTATTATTGTGATTTTTGTTATTTTTATTTAATTTGGTGATGGTATATTTTTGTATTTATTATTAGTCGAGTTGTGTTTTTTTTTGTTTATTACCTAATGTTATTACTAATTTAAACTTTTGTATTGACACAATTTGTATTGTTATTGAATAAATAAATTGAATTGAGATACATCTGATCTGGGGGCCATAAATAGACGCTTTGGCAGAATCATTTATATGATCTGCGTACAATTCTTTTCCCGCAATTCATCTGTTTGACAGTGTTGTATGGAGTTTCGTAAAATGGTCCACAAAATAAGAATTGCTGTAATGAAGTCTAATGTCAAATAGCAGCTGTCAAACAGATGAATTGCGGGATGTACTTAAGAATGTTCAGTTTGGTGCCGGACGCAAAGAATAGCACCATCCCATTTCTTCCCGTGGGTGTCGTAAAAGGCGACTAATGGACTTACTATAGAATGGGCAGCAGCGTTCTCTATGCATTTTTAAAACCATACTGCGATCGCCAACCCTCCTGCCAAGCGTGGCGATTATGGCAAATCCCCCCCCTTTTTGAGGGAGGCCTATGTCCAGCAGTGGACGTATTTCGGCTGAAATGATGAATTGTACGCATATCATATTATGATTCTGCCAAAGCGTCCATTTTAGGCCCCCTTAAAACACGTTTGCGACCACAAGACTAACGGGACCGAGCGTGGGTTCGGTTTCCAGGTTGGGCAAAGTGTTACTTATTGTGTTTTACCATTAAGAGTTTCTTAGTAACAACCCGAAGTTTGGATGATTGGCGGTGTGATAGCCATGTGCCTCGGAAAACATGTTAAGCCGTTGATCCTGCGCGGTATATACAACATGTCCCAGAATTAAAGCTCAACCTCTTAAGGGGTCATTGTACTCATCATTAAATACTATGGAACCAAACCTGAAATCAAGAAAAAAAAAAGCAGCTCTTCCCTAGATTTATGTTCGAATAACTCGTCAAAATGTAGGGCAGAGCTGATTTTTAGGGTTCCGTACCGAAAGGGTAAAACGGGAACCATATTACTAAGGCTCCGCCGCCGTCTGTCTGTCTGTCACCAGGGGGCCTAAAATGGACGCTTTGGCAGAATCATAATATGATCTGCGTACAATTCATATCCCGCAATTCACCTGTTTGACAGCTGCTATTTGACATTAGACTTCAATAAAGCAATTCTTAATTTGTGGACCATTTTACGAAACCACATAAAAACTGTCAAACAGATGAATTGTGGGATATGAATTGTACTCAAATCATATTATGATTCTGCCAAAGCGTCCATTTTAGGCCCCCTGGCTGTATCTCATGAACCGTGATAGATAGTTGAAATTTTAACAGATGATGTATTTTTGTTGCCGCTATAACAACAAATACTAAAAAACAGAATAAAATAAATATTTAAGGGAGCTCCCTCCCATACAACTAACGTAATTTTTTTCTCGTTCTTGCTCGTTTTTGCTCTATATATATATAACGGCAACAGGAAGACTTGAAATATTCACAGAATATTTAGTTATTTAATCACTTTAAAAATAAGTAATTAAATTAAAATAAAACAAATATTTAAGGGGGGTTTCATACAACAAACGTTATTTTTTTGCCATTTTTATAGATAATGGTACGGAACCCTTCGTGCGCGAGTTCGACTCATACTTGGCCGGTTTTTTTTTTAGCTAGTTTTCTTTTGGTGGACACGCACCTAAAGAAAATTCGATCGTCATCTCGGTAGTCACCCCCTTTTTAGCCATGTTATCTTTCATACAGACCATCCATCGTTTCTTTGGTCTTCCCCTACTCTTATAGCCATCGACATTCAAACCTGCTCAAAACTTTCCTCACGACATTTTCCTCAGTCCTCCGATTGCAGACCGTAAATGTTATAGGTATTATCACGCGTCACACACGAACATTACTACACTAAAAAACAGCGTAAGCCATGATTGTAGCTACATACTTGCATAAAATCATACAGCGCGTGAAGAAAAGGAAAGACCTATACCGATATCTGTTGTTAGAAAGAGATGAACATATACAGGGTTATTTTTAAAACGTCAATAACCTCTTAAGGGGTCATTGTACTCATCATTATAAACGACTTTTACTATGAAACCAAACCTGAATTCGCGAAAAAAAAATCAGCTGTTCCCTATACAACGTGTTTTTTTTGATATCCCATAACTCTAGGGTATGATTGAGGCCATATCAAAGAATCAACTGGCATATGAGTTATGTTCCAATACTTCGTTATTTTTTTTTTTTCATTTTTCGTACAAAATAATTCGGCAAAGTCACGATTATTAATGTAAAACACCCTTACGTGAAATATGACAACGTCGCATTTTCTTTCGTCCCGATACCAACATACCTACATATTTTATTTTACTATTTATTTTACTACACTACTGCGAAGTTTGGCAACCTCGCAAAAGTAAAGATTCGTCATACTGGTGACAATTTTTGACCTAATTTAATTATGATTGATGATATCTCCGAAACGATGCATTTTTGGACCACCTATTCTAGGAGTTTTTCTGGGATATCAAAAAAAACAGGTTAACGAATTATTCCAACATAAATGTAGGGAACAGCTGGTTTTTTTTTCGCGATTTCAGTTTTGGTCCCATAGTAAAAGTTGTTCATAATGATCAGTACAATAACCTCTTAAGAGGTTATTGGCGTTTTAAAAATAACCCTGTATATATATTTAGTTACGCCACTAGCTGCTGCATGTTCATGGGCGCGTACGTAATAATAATTATTATTATTGTAAATGTCAGGCAATTGCCTGACATTTACTTTGCCATTATTGAGCGCAGGTAACGCATCATTGGTATAATCTATATCCTGTTCTACCGACCTTTTCGCCGTAAATGTTATAGGTATTATCTATCTCCTGTTCTACAGACCCTGATCTATCCACTATCGTCAGTGTTGTCAAAAATCTACCGGAAAAACTATTCTGTAAAAATAACTATCTTGATTCAGGTGTGCACACTGTTTTACCATATTATGACGTTTATGTGCAGTGCACACATAATTATGTTTTTAAGATACGTCAACAATCAATCTTGTTTTTGACAGATTTATACTGCTTAAGGGTCGGGTAATCGCCGTTAACCTTGGCCATACAAATGCGCGTCTATTATAAATATTTATTTTTAGTAACGAAAACATGAATATTTGAATAAAGTTGATAAGTAGATGATAATAAAATAGTCTATTTAAACAAAAAAAAAATGAAAATATTTTAAGTAGTTTGAAAGTAATATCGTTTTTAGGGTTCCGTAGTAAACAAGGAACCCTTATAGTTTCGCCATGTCCGTCTGTCTGTCTGTCTGTCTGTCTGTCCGTCCGTCCGTCTGTCGCCAGCTTAGCTCAGAGACGCTTAGTCCTAGAAAGCTGTAATTTGGCATGGGTATACATATTAATTATGCCAAAAAAATGGTAAAATAAAATTATGAAAAACATTTTTTTTTAGGGTACCTCCCTTACACGTGAAATGGGGATGATATTTTTTTTTCTCGTCTATTCCATGGTGTGGGGTATCGTTGGATAGGCCGTTCAAAAATATTGTGGGTTTGGCAAAACCATTTTTCAATTAAGGGATCCGTTTGCGTAATATTAAGCTTTAAAGTGCTAGTTTTTGTTAGAGTCAAGTGTCCCCCCCCCCTGCCAGCTAAATGGTTGGTTTTGGATATGTGAAAAATTCATGGCAATAGTATATATAACGAAATTAAAAGGAAAACTATCACAGCTAAGTAGGCTTCACAAGTTAACGAGTAATAGTCGACCAACTTAAATTTGCAGTTGGAGAATTGACCGTAACGTATATCGATGTATGGGAGAGCATGTTTTTCAACTACAATGTTAAGTTTGTTTTTGGGATAAATTCATCCCAACTACGGAACCCTTCATTGTGCGTGGTCCGACATGCACTTGGCTGGTTTTTTATGATTGGGGTAGACATTACTTCCTGAATTTATTTCATAAAGTATTTTACTACAACACTTAAATATTACAGGCACTTTTGAATTGTCAAGGACCATATAGATTCGCCCCTTATTACAACCAAGGGTACCTAATACAACCAACCGGGTACCTATACGTTTTAAAGATACCTCTGCCTACCCCTTCGGATTATCCAGGCGTAGTGATACGTTAGTTTACTTATTCAACAGACCAAAAAAGTAATAACAGCGTGTTTTTGAAGCATTATGACTATTTATGACCTCACTAGTTCACGAATTATTTTTCCTCAATATGATTTGGCAAAATTACGTATAAGTTATTAATGTTACGAGTATTAAACCTGTTTAAACAGCAAAATTCTATTTATTCTTATAGCTAATTTTCAGAAATGCGATATGTGCTTTTTCCATCTGAATAAGAAAACCTCAATCAGTGGTATCAACTAAATAACATTATTTTTCAACATTCCCACTGTATACTTATGGGAAATGTAGAAAAAAAAAACCGGCCAAGTGCATGTCGGACCACGCACAACGAAGGGTTCCGTAGTTGGGATGAATTTATCCGAAAAACAAACTTAACATTGTAGTTGAAAAACATGCTCTCCCATACATCGATATACGTTACGGTCAATTCTCCAACGGCAAATTTAAGTTGGTCGACTATTATTCGTTAACTTGTGAAGCCTACTTAGCTGTGATAGTTTTCCTTTTAATTTCGTTATATATACTATTGCCATGAATTTTATCACATATCCAAAACCAACCATTTAGCTGGCAGGGGGGGGGGGGACACTTGACTCAAACAAAAAATAGCACTTTAAAGCTTAATATTACGCAAACGGAACCCTTAATTGAAAAATGGTTTTGCCAAACCCACAATATTTTTGAACGGCCTATCCAACGATACCCCACACCATGGAATAGACGAGAAAAAAAATATCATCCCCATTTCACGTGTAAGGGAGGTACCCTAAAAAAATGTTTTTCTAAAATTTATTTTACCATTTTTTTGGCATGATTAATATGTATACCCATGCCAAATTACAGCTTTTATTTAATTTTATTTATTTGGGAAAATAAACAGTTACACATTATTTATTACATGAAATTTGAGCTGTAGAGTGTCTAAATGTATAACCCACGACATTTTCCACATATTATAAAAATTATAAAACTAATGCGATGTGCTCTTACAATTAGTATGTTCAATTAAATTAAGCTGCTAATGATAAAACTAAACACTAAAAAGGCATGCAAATAAAAAAGAAAAACAAGAAATTACAAATATATAGACTAAGAGTTAAAAATATTACGGAGCAATATCCAACTTATTTCCACGAACAAGGCCTCTAAATTTATCAGTTGGCAAAGCGAAGATGTCAATATTCTGAAAGAGATTGTTCTATTGACCAGTAAGACGACGTAGGGGTGCTCGCAAGCCTGCGTTCGTACGACTAGAAGATACTGCAAATACAGGTCGTGCGCGCACCCCACGGCTTATGGTTGTTCTAGGTACTACGTAGCTAATCTTATTAGTGATATCCATACAATCACTTGTGTCATTACATATATTATCAAATAAAAACATTGTCTCTAAAATAATACGTCTGGCTTTAAGATTATGTAGCTTATACCTATTCAGAAGATCACTATAAGATGCATAATTGCGAAAACAACGGAAATGCATGGCTTTCAAAAACTTACTTTGAACTTTTTCTTACTTCGAGCTTTCTAGGACTAAGCGTCTCTGAGCTAAGCTGGGGACAGACGGACGGACGGACAGACAGACAGACAGACGGACATGGCGAAACTATAAGGGTTTCTTGTTTACTACGGAACCCTAAAAACAAAGAAAAGGTATTTATTGTGACTTGCACGAGAAGATCACAAAACACAATCATAAAAACATAAAAAATAAAACTTTTGTTTTTTATTTTCATACTTACTAAAAAGTTTTATTTTTTAAGAACACCTCAATCAGTGGTATCAAAGTTAACTAAGTACTTAAACATTATTTTTCAACATTTCCACTACTTAAAGTCCATTTCACGAAAGAAGTCCCGCAGACGTGGCGCTGCAGGCATGGGTTATTTTAGGAATGTTGCTAACTTAGCGTATAATAATAATTAGTTCCACTTATTTCCGCGGGACTTCTTTCGTGAAATGGACTTTACTTTATTAAAGTATTTAAGTACATCAGTAACAGTCACACAACATCAGTACTAAAATAATAAGAATACATAAAGAAAGAAAAAACAAAGAAAAGTTACGAGTATTTATTGTGACTCGCACGAGAAGATCACAAAACATAAAAACCCAAAACTTTGTTCTTAATGAAAATAAAAACAAAAAGTCCTGTGCGAGGCCAAAAGACTCCTATATCTTAGGAATATGTCCAGACGCCAGCAGGAGGCCTAAAATGGATGCTTTAGCAGAATCATAATAAGATCTGCGTACAATTCATACATCCTGCAATTCATCTGTTGGACAGCTGCTATTTGACATTAGACTTCACTATAGCAATTCGTAGTTTGTGGACCATTTTACGAAACTCCATACAAAACTGCCAAACAGATGAATTACGGGATATGAATTGTACTTATGATTCTGCCAAAGCGTCCATTTTAGGCCCTCTGCTGTCAAACAGATGAATTGCGGGTTAAATGAATTGTACGCAGATCATAATATGATTCTGCCAAAGCGTCCATTAGGCCCCCAGCAGGCTTAGCATGGCGTTTTCGATCTCTACTCTACTATAGAATAGACATAGCTTGTCTACACTTCTCGTTATCTCTTCTTCGCGAGCACGAGGACACACCTAGACTCGGGTTTCTTCGTAGACAGTGACTTGTCCATAGCAACGGGGTATTCGCTAGTGGTGTGTATTACTACCCAATTTTACCGTACTTTTGCGTTTCGTTCTCAAACAAATCTATGAAGCAAAAGTGTTTTTAACGAATATTTCTTCAATTACAAAACGCAAATGGTCAAGGGGGATGCGCTGAGTAGCCCGCGAAATTCAAATTTTCGAACGTTTTTTGAATTCTAAGGATTTTTTGAAGAGAGTTAGTTGTTTTGCCGATTCTAATGATTATAATTCTGTAAAGCAATATTTTTTACGGCCGCGAATCATATTTAAATCAACTTTTATCGTGATACTGACCTGCAAATTGCAAAAAAAATTAATTTCACGGGCTACCTTAGCGCATCTCCCTTTTAAAAATATTGTTAAATGGCTGTAGCCAATGACGTATTATAGGTAATACATCATAGGCTGTGGCGCCACTAAGTTTTAAAACTCATTTGTATTGCATACACAGAGCACTTTATAATATTGGTAATTGCATATAATGTACAGGCATTATTTAAATAAAGAGCCATAATTATACTATTTTGATGGCGTCACGCAAGAAGTATCCTTTAAGGGTACTGCAGACTGGCGGGTCGCGCTATCACGTCGCGCCTGTCTGCGGGAGCCCTTGTTTTTACTAGGTACTAACATTGTTATTGTATTGTTGTTTATCGATATTTTATTTATTAGTAGGTAAATACTCCATTTAAAACTGAGTGTGTAAGATTTAGTAAATGAAAATAATAATCACTACATAGTAAAAGCTTCTACAAACCAGCGCGACTCGCGACGCGACACAAAGGCACCGCTTGTCACGTGACGTGCAGGGCCTTTGTGTCGCGCCAGTATGTAGAAGCCTTAATGCAATGCGGGCGAGGCCGCGTGCGGCAGCTAGTACTTCATAAATAAATAATTTAGTGTTCAATGAGGAGATTTTGGCTCATAATCAGATGTTTTATATTCCCTGTGAATGTAGGTATCTAATAAATCAAAGTTAAGGGACAACATAGTGTAAAAACTGTAGGATACTTATATTGTTGTTCTTATTTTATTGTTAATTCCAAAAATCTATTATTTATTTTGGGCGACAGGTCCTAGCCGAGTTCTTCGCATAAACATTGATTGCACTATCTCCTTGCTTATTTTATAATTCTACAGAACTCACTTCCCGTGAGATCAAAGGCTCCCAAACAAGCAAAGCAAGCTCGCTAATAGTATTTCTTTCCCATCTTCGCTGAAGTTTTTCTATAAAAAAACTTAAATAAAAAGCGCAATTTGAACCCAACATGTTAATTTCAGTTTAATACATGATAAAAGTAAAAAAATACCGCCTAAAATTACTCGAATTAACGAAAAAACAACTAACGAATCGTTGTCTAGGTCATTTTATATGTAGACTATTTCGGAAGAAAGGTTTCTATCCCAAGCTGTCAACACCGGAGAAAGATAGTACTCCGTGCTCGACGTTGTAGACAGTTGTCTAGGGTAGAGAAGACAAGTCTCTTCACATTTGGTTTTGTAATCGCCGTGCTACAGACGGTAGAAAACTTTCTGTTGTCTACACTGAAACGTCATTTTTGTCTATTCTTCCGTCGACAAAACGCGTAGAGAGGGTTCTCGTGCTAAGCCTGCAGCAGGCTTAGCATGGCGTTTTCGATCTCTACTCTACTATAGAATAGACATCGCTTGTCTACACTTCTCGTAATCTCTTCTTCGCGAGCACGAGGACACACCTAGACTCGGGTTTCTTCGTAGACAGTGACTTGTCCATAGCAACGGGGTATTCGCTAGTGGTGTGTATTACTACCCAATTATACCGTACTTTTGCGTTTCATTCTCAAACAAATCTATGAAGCAAAGTGTTTTTAACGAAAATTTCTTCAATTACAAAACGCAAATGGTCAAGGGGGATGCGCTGAGTAGCCCGCGAAATTCAAATTTTCGAACGTTTTTTGAATTCTAAGGATTTTTTGAAGAGAGTTAGTTGTATTGCCGATTCTAATGATTATAATTCTGTAAAGCAATATTTTTTACGGCCGCGAATCATATTTAAATCAACTTTTATCGTGATACTGACCTGCAAATTGCAAAAAAAAATAATTTCACGGGCTACCTTAGCGCATCTCCCTTTTAAAAATATTGTTAAATGGCTGTAGCCAATGACGTTTTATAGGTAATACATCAAGCTGTGGCGCCACTAAGTTTTAAAACTCATTTGTATTGCATACACAGAGCACTATATAATATTGGTAATTGCTTATAATGTACAGGCATTATTTAAATAAAGAACCATAATTATACTATTTCGATGGCGTCCCGCAAGAAGTATCCTTTAAGGGTACTGCAGACTGGCGGGTCTCGCTATCACGTCGCGCCTGTCTGCGTGAGCCCTTGGTTTTACTAGGTACTTACATTGTTATTGTATTGTTGTTTATCAATATTTTATTTATTAGTAGGTAAATGCTCCATTTAAAACTGAGTGTGTAAGATTTAGTAAGTGAAAATAATAATCACTACATAGTAAAGGCTTCTACAGACCAGCGCGACTCGCGACACGACACAAAGGCACCGCTCGTCACGCGAGACGCGGGGCCTTTGTGTCGCGCCAGTATGTAGAAGCCTTAATGCAACGCGGGCGAGGCCGCGGGCGGCAGCTAGTACTTCATAAATAAATAATTTAGTGTTCAATGAGGAGATTTTGGCTCATAATCAGATGTTTTATATTCCCTGTGAATGTAGGTATCTAATAAATCAAAGTTAAGGGACAACATAGTGTAAAAACGGTAGGATACTTATATTGTTGTTCTTATTTTATTGTTAATTCCAAAAATCTATTATTTATTTTGGGCGACAGGTCCTAGCCGAGTTCTTCGCATAAACATTGATTGCACTATCTCCTTGCTTATTTTATAATTCTACAGAACTGACTTCCCGTGAGATCAAAGGCTCCCAAACAAGCAAAGCAAGCTCTCCAATAGTATTTCGTTCCCATCTTCGCTGAAGTTTTTCTAAAAAAAAATTTAAATAAAAAGCGCAATTTGAACCCAACATGTTAATTTCAGCTTAATATATGATAAAAGTAAAAAAGCACCGCCTTAAATTACTCGAATTAACGAAAAAACAACTAACGAATCGTTGTCTAGGTCATTTTATATGTAGACTATTTCGGAAGAAAGGTTTCTATCCCAAACTGTCAACATCGGAGAAAGATTGTACGTCGTGCTCGACGTTGTAGACAGTTGTCTAGGGTAGAGAAGACAAGTCTCTTCACATTTGGTTTTGTAATCGCCGTGCTACAGACAGTAGAAAACTTTCTGTTGTCTACACTGAAACGTCATTTTTGTCTATTCTCCCGTCGACAAAACGCGTAGAGAGGGTTCTCGTGCTAAGCCTGCAGGTTAAGCTACCCGAAACTGACAAATTTTCCCAATCAACCTTGAACCTTATGCTATAACGTTAAAGTTTAAAATCTTTTAAAGAAATTTGACTGATGTGCAGGCGTCTGTACATAGATAAAGGAGAAAAATTCGTCCGCATCGCTTTCCTCAGAAAATCATATAATATCCGACCGCCCAAGGCCCAAGACCGTCCTTTAAGCTGGTTTCGAGAGGGGTGTCGTCTGTCTCAAACTCTCAACTGCACTGATTTTGAGTTACGAGCGTTTACACCTTTACAGCATTTCAAGCCCTTGTTTTTCGAAATGACTGAACTGATTTTAATGAAACTTCATGCGCATAAGCAGGATACAAAGGTCTAAAAAGTTAGTAAAGAACTTTTTTCGAAAAATAATGTTACAGCCAAATTAGACCAATTTTAAATTTTCCATAGAAACAGAGATCTCCAGTTATCTGTTTTTAAATAAGACATTTCGATTTTAACAGTTAAATGAGTACTCAGAAACTTGGTCTTTTTTGTACTTAAAAATATAAAATAGATCCGAATCAGACCTCAAACGCTGTGGTGATGAAATCAGATTTAGATGGATATGGTGTTGTGTGATGAACTCTTATGCCTGAAATCCTTTTTGTCTGATGAAGATGATGTTATTTTGCTCCTGTATTTGTATATTTAAAATTTCATTAAAGATCGCAACATACAAGAATTATATCCAAATGCACTGAGAATATTGGTCACTATACCTGTAACGGCGCTACCGTTACAGGTATAGTGACCATTGTACAGGGAGCCTAAAATGGACGCTTTGGCAGAATCATGCGTGCAATTTATTTATCCCGCAATTCATCTGTTTGACAGCTGCTATTTGACATTAGACTTCACTATAATAATTCTTAATTTGTGGACCATTTTACGAAACTCCATAAACAACTGTCAAACAGATGAATTGCGGGATATGAATTGTACGCAGTTCATATTATGATTCTGCCAAAGTGTCAATTTTAGGCCCCCAGTAGTGCTATTCTGTTTTTTTTTTTTCTTTTTTCCTTCTGGCTTCGCACGGTTTGTGCATTTAGCCAATGTCAAGTTTTAGTTCTTGTTTAAAATATTGATGAAATTAATTATAAATGCATGATGATGATATCCCCGCCCACTCCCCTTGAGTTTCAGTAAAGATGTGGCACTTTACTGAGTCCTCACGCGGACTTCTTTAGAGAACTTGAAGCGAAGTTGCACTGTTTTGTTTCATTTGCCTACACTAATGCACGTTCACAAACACTTCATGGTTAATAATCCACCCTTATTACACATTAATATTCGGCTAAACACTAATTTTGGAAAATTAAACAAACTGCTGAACATGACGCTTCACTTTCCCGCCAAGAAGTCCAGTGCTATTCTGTAACCATCTCACCGTGATAACTTAGGTGCAGTGAGCGTGGAGTGAGCTGTCAGTGTCATCCCACCTGATATTAGGGATGGACCAAGGATTACATTTACAATCATAATCGAGATTAAAATAATATTTTTATGCTAATTCTATTGATCATTTTATATTATTTCAAGAGGGGTTTTTACATAAAAAAGCAAAACATAAATTCTGTCAGAAACTCAATTTTGTTTTGTTGCATTTTTTCCTAGACTAGTCCTTAAATAGCCTGAGGCGCGAGCGCGTCACGCAGGTACAATAAATAAAATATAAGCTATACTCCATTTCGAATAAGATTAGAAATTTACATAAACTTTTTAACGGTCCGTTCCACCGATTTTTACTTCTATTCCGTAGGCATAAGAATGGCATTAAAGGCAAAAACGTGGTTACAATACCAACTGTTTATTACAGCTGCCATTTGTCATGCCACCAACGCCATAGAAGTCAAAATCGGTTGAACGGACTGTAAAAAAGGTTTATTTAAATGTCTGATTTTATTAATTCGAATGGAGCATAGCTACTACAGAAAATGCATGACCCAATCGCGATGTGTTTTGAAGAAGCGATAGTGGAACGAGTCGAGTAAAGACTGTGCGACGTTGTTTTTAAACCAAATGTATTCACTATGAAGAGATAACCGCAAGTGATCAAGTGTTAAAAGTGTCTGGTTGATGGACCATAGAACTTATCCCCACACAATTAAGTGGGAACCTACCTAAACGATGTGTGTGTACATACATAGGTATGTCATAAATAAAAATACGTGCGGAATGAATATTAATCAAATCATCGTCTTCGATGCTATACAAAATACAACACCTCAACTGACACTAGCGCAGCACGCGCACCGGCTAGGTTCACTTCACCCAGACAAAGTGGCGTTCGGGTGGAGTGAAAGTGACCACACCGCGCGTCACGCGCGTTCGGCGCTAGGTCACATAGATCGCATTAAGTTTTTTTTTAATTTCCATCATTGACGGCAATGGCCATACGCTTATTCGTATTTGTGTTCAGACAATAATTAGTACCTATTTATTTCAATGCTTTTAGACGTATTTCAATGTCTAAATCCAACCGTCTTTGTACATTTAAAAACTCAGTACCTACCTATACGATATTATTTAACCTGTAACGCATCACGTATGAGCGCTAAGAACATTGTACTTACTGGCGGGTTGGCGGTCACCTAGTGTTTTCGTGCGTTCCTTGCTTTTCTATTCTAAGTATTTTTACGAAATTTTATGCCGAAAACCCACAAAGTGCTTGAAATTTTGAAAAAATATGGATACCTACCACATGACAAACGTGTGTGAAGTTAAGTTAATTAATTATGCCTACAAAAAGCCTCTTGTAAGTCCGCCGTTCCGCGACACTGTCTAAAATAATAAGGTTGAACTTAGTGACACAATTACCTACCCCCTTACCTAGTTTGCTTATACATGCGAATTCAACCTTATTGCGCTAGTAATAAGGTACGATTTCAAAGGTTATGAATTTTCAAATAAAATTCTAATCTATTATTATCGTTACTTCCTAAATATGTTACATATACTAATATTATAAATCTGAAGAGTTTGTTTGTTTGGTTAAACGCGGTAATCTCAGGAAGTACTGGTTCGAATTGAAAAAATCTTTTTGTGTTGGATAGTGCATTTATTTAGAAAGGCTATATAACATCACGCTACAACCAATAGGAGCGGAGCATCAATGAAAAATGTTGCTAAATCGGAAAAAAAACTATTCCTTTTAACGGCGATGGATGCGTAGTTCATACAAGCGTAATACCAAAATAATTTGTAAATCAAACATATTCTTAAGGTAGTGTGTCTTTATTCCGATTGGAATACAGAATATCTAGGTTCCTAAATATATATTTTGAATGGACACAGGATAGGTTCCTATGGGAACGCGTGTGAAACCGCGGGAAAAATATCAAAATAAAATGCGGAATAACAATCTTTTTATTTTTAAACATTAAGTATTATAATTAAAAACCTACCTATTCTCAATTTTAAAATATAACTACAACAAAATATAAAAAACATAATCAACGATCAAAATATTTTATTTCACTTATGCCTACATGGGCACTTATAAAGGGTCAGAAGCTAGGTGCACGGTTCCAATTGGTCGTTTCCTAAGGAGAAGAGCCGGCAATAAACTCCACAAAACCAAACTAAGTATAAAATAGATTAAAGGAAAAATTCTCAAGAATATAACAATGGTGCGAAAAGAAGTATAAAATTTCAATTTACGGTATTAATTATTAAATTATCTTTGTCACGTTATTAGAAGAATTATCCATATTAATATTATAAATGCGAAAGTAACTTTGACTGTCTCTTACGCCTTCGCGGCCTAACCGCTGGGCAATTGTGATAAAAAATATGGAGATAGTTTGAAGCCTGGGGAAGGAGATGGAGGAATGTTTCTTGGCAGGGCGGTGAAATATCTCTCCGGCGTCCTTAAGGCGCCGCCGCCGCCTGACTGTGTCCATTGAAATCTAAAACTAAAGAAATTTTGTCAATTTCAATACTTACTGATTCTTTATTACAACAAATTGTACGGGCCAACTTATAGATATGGGATGGTTAAAAATTATTCTTCAAAATATAAACTTTTACAAATAAACAAACTGTCGAATTGAGAACCTTTGTTGAGGTGCACTGAAGATTTATCAAATAGTTTTTTGTTTTTCTCTTGTTTTTTAAAAACGTTGCCCCACACTAAGAATTTCTCCTGTATTGTGGGTGCGTTTACAAACATTTAAACTCACATACACAAACAGCCAGACCCGGAACAACTACTTGTAGGTCATACAAATATTTGTTCCGTGCGGAAATCAAACCCGCGACACGCAGCGCAGCAGTCAATCGCTTAACCACTGCGCCAACCGTGTCGTCAAAATGTTAATACTAATAGTCATAAACATTCACTGAGTCTGGCCACGCGGCGCGCGTAAAACCGGTTTGAGTGAGTGCCGGGCGGCGAGCGCCCTTCCAACTTCCAACTACATTTGTCTAGTAGGTAGTAGTTTGTTTTGTGTAGTAGGTATTTTTTAATCAATTTTGTTATTCACTTTTTAAGAAAACCAATGTTTATGTAAGTGATGAATAAGTTAAGGTGATAAAGGCTCGTCCTCTTACAGACTCACGCGATATCGCGGGCGCGACAGGCACCGACAAAGACAATTTCTTTGTCGGTGCCTGTCGCGCCCGCGATATCGCGTGAGTCTGTACGAGCCTTAAGTCTGATTACAAGCTACACTGGACTCACGGTGTACGAAGTTGAGGGATCGGCAGAGTTTGCAGCGACCATAACGGCATCTTCTGCCGCCGTAGTGGCTCTCGCGTAGAGTTGGCGGTGGTGAGCTTCTAAAGTTCTGCTTTCTTGTCACCGTCGAAGCCAGAAGCAAACCGATTTTATCTGGAACGAAACAAATAGCTATAGTTTATTTGCCCATTATACTCAATTACTTTAATTTACAGACAAATAAACTTTTTTACAGTCCGTTCAACCGATTCTGACTTCTATGCCGTACGTATAAGGTTGGCATTAGAAGCATAAACGTGGTTACAATACCAACTGTTTATTACAGGTGCCATTTGTCATACCACCAACGCAATAGAAATCAAAATCGGTTGAACGGACTGTAAAAAAGGTTTATTTAAACGTCTTATCGTATTTCAAATGGAGTATAATAATATGTATAAAGGCTTCTACATACCGGGGCGACTTGTCACGCGACGCGACGCGACACAAAGGCACCGCTCGTCCCGCGACACGCGGGGCCTTTGTGCCGTGTCGCGTCGCGCGACAAGTCACGCTGGTATGTAGAAGCCTTGACTCTGAATTTAAGCTTGCACGGTTACTCTACATTGAAAGGCTTCTACAGACCGGCGCGACACAACGAGCGGTGCTTTTATGTCGCGTCGCGAGTCGCGCCGGTCTGTAGAAGCCTTAAAAAACTAACAATATCGGGAACTCACCAAGAAAGAACACAAAGAAGATACCTACGTAACTATCCCTTCTGTTAACTTAATTCGATATTTCTATAGATAAACACAATTGAAACATTTTTTCAATATTACTCTTTGTTTATTTTAATTTAAGAATTATCATTACAAAAAAATATTACTCACCGTTAAGCCATTAAACCTAAAAAATATCTATTACATCCACTCCATCGAAGCGCTATGATGAGCTCCCTTTCAATTTGCGTCAATTGAGGCGCCTTAATATTTAACCGCACTTATTTATTTTATTACAAGTCAACTATCACTAATAATGAGACACAATTACTTTTTCTATTGTTACCGATCTCTATGAGATTTCTCGGCATCCACATCCACACCATGGTACGACTACTACGACTCCAAAGTCCAACTGTCAACTGACTGACCGACTGACGTAAAAATTAAATGGATACTGGATAAATGTCAAACGAACGATGTGATGGCTGATGAGTGAATTTCGTTGAATTTCGTGAAGGTTCGGGAAAACTCGGGTGCGGCGGCGGACGCGCCGGGGCTCGTGGGTGTGGCTTATTCCTAGTGAGACATGATAATTGGCTCCCAATTATTAGTATGTGCAACCATTGGGCAATTTTAGAATCTTAGAAAACTCCACCAATCATGCCAAAGATACTTTCTTTCTAACACTCGATGGCGCGTCGCAGTTATAGATATGTATAGGGTTTACGTTGATGTGCTGCCGTCTGTACACACACATCGTTTAGGTAGGTTCCCACATAGTTGTGTGGGAATAAGTTCTATGGTCCATCAACCAGACACTTTTAGCACTCGATCACTTGACACTTGACGGTTATCTCTTCATAGTGAACACATTTGGTTTAATAACAACGTTGCACAGTCTTTACTCGACTCGATCCACTATCGCTTCTTCAAAACACGTCGCGATTGGGTCATGCATTTTCTGTAGTAGCTATGCTCCATTCGAAATAAGATCAGACATTTAAATAAACCTTTTTTACAGTCCATTCAACTGATTTTGACTTCTATGGCGTTGGTGGCATGACAAATGGCAGCTGTAATAAACATTTGGTATTGTAACCACGTTTTTGCCTTTAATGCCACTCTTATGCCTACGGAATAGAAGTAAAAATCGGTTGAACGGACCATTAAAAAGTTTATTTAAATTTCTAATCTTATTTCTAATGGAGTATTGCGACGTAAGTATGTTTTATTTTATTTATTGTACCTGCGTGACGCGCTCGCGTTTCAGGCTATTTAAGGAATAGTCTAGGAAAAAATGCAACAAAACAAAATTGAGTTTATGACAAAATTTATGTTTAGCTTTGTTTTATTTAAAACCCCTTAAATAGACACTTACACTTAGATACTAGCTTTGAAATAATATAAAACGATCAATAGAATTAGCATAAAAATATTATTTTAATCTCGATTATGATTGTAAATGTAGTCCTTGGTCAATCCCTAGCATCAGTGGAATGACACTGACAGCTCACTCCACTCCACGCATTAATTCACGGTGAGATTTTTACAGAATCGACATACTGGTCACAGGTATTTTCTTAGTGGGGAAAGGAGTTTTTCTAAGTTTAAGCATATAAAAACCTATCTATGATCGACAACATCTCAATCGAGATTAAAAAACTTGGCAACTTTGTCAATTCTAAATAAAATTGCAAACATATAGACTTCGATGCCTTATTAGGAGAGTTTGCCAATACCTGATAATAATGATACCAAGGCTAGAAAAGTTTTATTGAAATAAATGTTTTTTGTTTTATTTTTTCCAATATGTTTCAATTTACCTGTGTATTTGGAGAGTAGAAAGGAGGTACCATAGAAATCGTGCACAGGGCAGGGGTAATGCTAAAACCGGCAGATTTTTTATTCGTAAAATCGCGCCAATTTATACGGGAAATCACACTGTTTACTAATATAACAAAGTAGGTCTAACGTCAGTCAAATGTCTGTACACCAAATAAAACAAAAATAGTAGAAATACACAGCGAAAATACTAGGTGCTATAATAGATACTTAATTAAGAAATCACTTACCACTTTTGGCATAACTTAAAAAAATTATTATAATAATTACGATAAGAGAGAACTCGAGCGATACGTTAGTCATTGCTACGGTGCCGCGGTGGTGTTGGAGGACTGAATAAAATCAATGTTGATATTAGTCCGTAACGGTACCTAGTGACGCTACGATTTGTTTAAATCGTTCTCAGTTCACTTTGCAAGGTCACTTGCGATCTTGAAGTGAGTTCTGTTCGAGTACGTCATCTTTCGTTCAATTTCCTTACCTACTGGTTTACTAAACCTTAACTTAATTTATATTTTTGTTATTTATAGAAATTCCTGCAATAATGACCTATTATCCGGTATCAGGCCGGATAGTAAAATAGGGCCGGATACCGGATAGTAGCTGGATATCCGATTCATCTCTCAGGCATCGTTCGCCCTGGCAGGGTTGCGAGTTTGTCCGAAAGGGATATCGTGGCCCTGGCACAAGAAGGAACACGGGTGGGTTTTAGTCAGTAAAAGTCTGACACGCCCTCCCGCTCCACCCAGAGCGGGAGAAGGTATTTGACAATTTCCCACCAAAAAAAAAAAAAGGCGTCGTTCGCCCTGCCAGGGTTGTGAATCTGTCCGAAAGGGATTTCGTGGCCCTGGCACACAGGCAACAGAAGGAACACGGGTGGGTATTAGTCGGGTAAAGTCTGACACGCCCTCCCGCTCCGCCTAGAGCGGGAGAAGGTATTTGATAATTTCCCACCAAAAAAATAAAAAATAAAAGCCATCGTTCGCACTACGACGGGTCCCTAATATTACTTACATTATGGACGCGTCGCAGTACTCGTAGTGCGAACGACGCGGCCTACTACGCGATTTCATAGCGTGAGTAGGGGGTCTTCATGTGAAGTACCGGCCGAATGTTCAGCCGTTGCTTGACTACGGCGAACTATGGCTGACTACGGCGACAAAAAAAAAAAAACGACAGTCAAAGAGATAAGCCAAAGTCAAAAATGTAACTTTAAGTCGGGCAAGGATTCAAAGCCAAGAAAGGAAATTATGGGAGTTACAAAACGGCCGAACATTCGGCCGATATTTCGGATTAACGATTCGGAGTAGACCCCTAGGTTAGGTAGGGGGCTCGTGTCCCGCATAATTGAACGACGCCTAATAGGTTTTTTCCTAATTATGTTTCGGTAAACAAACACGATACTAAAATCACGAGTCATCTATCACCAACTTCAAGGACAAAACAAAATGTTTCACCGTTTCGTGTACATACGTACAGTCGGCCGTACGTCAGTGGTAATGCTTTGACCTTGAGCTGGCCTAGCGTAGTACGTAGTATCAATAGAATAGGAGGCCAGCATAAACTGGTTTTGTTACCACACTTACCACTGACGTGCGGCCTATTGTACCTACCTATAGCCGTACAAGGGTATTTTGGCGCGTGGCCAAATTCGGAACTAACTCCGCCATCTTGCTTTTTCAATACCTTTCACAAAAATGTTTACCAACAGCGCCCGTCTGTCAGTGTCATTTGAGCGCCAGAAGATCCGTGTAGCAGTGTACCTAATTATGTGCACAAGGTGTGAAAGTTAATTAACATACACACTGATTCAGTCAGGCCAAAGCTTAGACCATTTACCAGCAGCATTACCTATTTAGGTATTATTTACCTAAGCATGCATTTACCTATTTAGGTTAAATGCTCTAAGGGCCAAAATGATGCCATGCCGCATGTCAGGGGGCCTAAAATGGACGCTTTCGCAGAATCATAATATGATCTGCGTACAATTCATATCCCGCAATTCATCTGTTTGACAGTTGTGTAAGGAGTTTCGTAAAATGGTCCACAAATTTAAGAATTATTATAGTGAAGTCTAATGTCAAATAGCAGCTGTCAAACAGATGAATTGCGGGCTGTATGAATTGCACGCATGATTCTGCCAAAGCGTCCATTTTAGGCCCCCAGGAGGCCTTAAATGGACGCTTTGGCAGAATCATATTATGATCTGCGTACAATTCATACATCCCGCAATCCATCTGTTTGACAGCTGCTATTTGACATTAGACTTCACTATAGCAATTCATAATTTGTGGACCATTTTACGAACGCCATGACTTGTACGTTGGACGACAAGCGAAACTGCCTGTTCTAAAGTACAGTCTCGATTTGTTTACGATTCGATCTCTTTCCCACGTGATTTCGACAATCGGCTTCGAGGTCGGTTACACCTCCTCCGCCTCCGCGCTCATCGATTTTGTTGCGGTGCCGCGTTTTTTAACTGGATGATGATATTACGGAAAAACCTAGAAGTCCGAAGTAGACCTATACTGTATACTGTAAGTCGAAAGCGACAAACTTTTGCAAACTTGACCTGCCAACAGAAACGAAAACTTAAACTGTAGCCATTTATCTATCCATAGTTTAAAGTCTCCACTTTTTAACACGTTCCCTGTCAAATGACTCCAAAGGAGTCACATTTGTGCCGAACACATACGTCCATGACTCTGGTTGGAGTCATACTCCAAAAGTAAATTTGATGGTTTTTATTTCACTGGACGTATGAATATGAGCGAAAACAAAATCATGGACATAACAGGGGGCCTAAAATGGACGCTTTGGCAGAATCATAATATGATCTGCGTACAATTCATACGTTTGACAGCTGCTATTTGACATTAGACTTCAATAAAACAATTCATAATTTGTGGACCATTTTACGAAACTCCATGCAAAACTGTCAAACTGATGAATTGCGGGTTATGAATTGTACGCAGATCATATTATGATTCTGCCAAAGCGTCCATTTTAGGCCCCCAGGCCTACAGAAAATTCATACGAGCCTTTTTAATGTTTAGTTCACACGTCCATGACTCCTTAGGGAGTCATAAAGTTTTTTCGTTTTATCCTGAATAATTTAAGAGTTTTTCAGCTCGTATTTGCATAAATGTAAACCCTTATTTATTTATTGTCATATTATTACGAAATTGTAGTTGGACGTAAGAATAAATTTGTAACCTTTGTTGTGGGACAGGGAACGTGTTAAGTTATACTTCTATAATTAAAAGTACCTACTGTTAAAGTGGTAACATTAGCATGCCGATGACGCGAACCCATAGGTTGCCCTTAAAGAATCCTCTCCCCATGGGCATAATACATTTATGACCATCCACAAAAATACTATTTACATAGATTTTTTCTTTTTATCGATGACTCCCTTGCACCCACATGGAAATTGGGAAACAGAAGAACTTGTTACATAAATTCTGTAGCTAAGAAAGTCCGTTGCAAAATTGCGAGAGAAAAAATTCGTCAGCCCGCATCAAATCCTGCATTTACGCCACTAATGCAACACCATCTAGCAGTTGACGGATGAAGCTACACAAAAGCTGCGCCATCTATTATGAAATGGGAGAATTATTCGGTATTTAAAGGCGCTCGAGCTAGAGATGGAGTGATGAGCATATCATAATATATTACTAGCTTGACTTGGCTGTTGCCCGTGACTTCGTCTGCGTACGTATTTTTACCCAAATATCTAATAAAGACATAGGCAGATTGTTATGAAATTTTACAGATTGGTATCCTTTTTTTTTTTATTTGCTGACATCTCATTGAGGCGCGCGTGGAACACAACGCTCCGTCGACCAGGGCTTGGTCCTTATGTGACAGCGAGCTACCCATCGCTCATCATGCGCAAGCCCGCGCTTATGGTGGCCGGTAATCGGCCTACGACGCCTCTCTAGCCACTCCTGAAAGTGGGGACTTATTGCCACAATTGTGAAATATCCTAGGAAGGATACCAATCTGTAAAATTTCATAACAATCTGATATGCGGGTTAGGCATGAAAGGTCACAGATAGACAAGAGTTACATTCGCATTTATATTATTAGTATGAATAGTAACATAAAATAAAAATTCAAATCAGACTAAGATATCTATGATTTTATTTTACAGGTAAAAGATCTCCCCAATTACAGGATCTTGCACATCTGTACGTAGTCTGGTCATACTTTGCTTTAGAAAATATAATCTCTTTCAACTCTCCTTGAGCAGTACATAGCCTACATATTGTATGTTTGGATCTTACAATAGGTGCACGCACTATCCTAGGCCATTGCGGGTCATCTGCTGGACGAGGCCCTTTCTTCAATATGACATAGGAAAATAAATCGGCAACGATTTCAGCTTTCGAAGTGTATGCCATTGATTCATACTTCATGAGGAAATTACAAGGTGTTTCACGCTCCAAATACCGGGGACAGACACTGTCATTGGGGCACGGTGAGAAAGCATACCCTCCTTGTTGTTTCTTTGCTTCTAAATTGAGAACAAACTCTCGAGCTTCATTGACGACACTGAATCCAGCATTCGAGCCATGTTCAACAATAATTAAGTAGTCTTCTGTCTTGTTCCAAAGTTTTTGTATGGTTTCCAACCTTGATTGCATACTTGGGAGTTCAAACAATGAGTATGCTGATAGAACTATACTGTATTTCAGATCTGTAGACGCTGGTAAGAATTGTCTTTGGAAATATCCTTTTAGAGGCATCTCAAGATTGTCTTTGCCTTGGCATAGTATGAGACGTGCTAGCTCGTGCATTGTCGATGAAGTGTCAACACAGAAATATTCAAATATATCATTTTTCCAGAAGTGATTTACTGCCCACGTTCCTGTGCCTACTCCGGAGCCAAAGTCGAAGAAACTACGAGGTTTGTAGTCTGGGTAAGATTTCCTTATTTCATCTAAAACTCGTACTAAGACAGCGTATTCGGGAGCAGCTCTACTCATAAGATACTGGAGACTAGTCGGCTGATCGTACGCAATATTGCCCCAACGGTAAACATTCTTCTTCAATGCACTAAACACTTTGTTTTGAACCTTTTTTTCGTACAGTTTCTGCTCGTCTCCCGTTAATTCTCGATTTACTTTCGAATAAACTTTTTTCGAAATGGTGTCATGAAATTTCTGTGCTTTTTCATCGATTTCTCCTTCTTCTGGGGGGAGGTGCCGTGAGCGGATATAGTTACTTAGATTTAAGCTTTCCTGGTAATAAGCCTTGGCACCGGCATCGTCTAGAATTACTTTAATAGCGTTCTGAATATCAGGAGGAATAGAGGCTACTTTGATTCGCGTTGTACCGGGATGTTTCCGTGGTTTGAAGACGTTTGTTTCAAAATTCTCCTTTAAGTTAGGGTCAACTGCTACTCTAGTTGTGTAATTAACGTACAAAGATGTAACGTTGTTTATTCTTAACTTTCTAAACATTTTTTTAACCTTAAAACGTAGCAGAGCACTCAAAAATTCAATCAACAATGTTTGTATTTTATTAAATGTCATGTGTGACAGCCCTTTATTTTTTTTTATTTTTTTTTTCTTTTTTTTTTTTTTTTTCTTCTGGCTTCGCACGGTTTGTGCATTTAGCCAATGTCAAGTTTTAGTTCTTGTTTAAAATATTGATGAAATGAATTATAAATGCATGATGATGATATCCCCGCCCACTCCCCTTGAGTTTCAGCAGGGGGGGCACACTTAGCACTGTCATCAATTTCCATGGGCGACAGCGACATCTGGAGTTTGGTGGGTTAACAAAACTTGGCAGCCATCTTGTCTTGTTTGTAAATTGTCAGACAAATGTCATTGTCGCCATTCGGCCATTGTCAGCTCCGGTTTTACCAAGGTTTTACCGGCGTTGATGCGCTTCCCGAGTTAAACTCACTAACTCAGCTATTTCTAATAATTGTTACTTGTTAGTCTTGTTACTGTTATTTGTTTTGTTTTTATTTCATATTATTGTTATCACTTTGTTTTTTGTTGTTTTGTTAATATGAGTGAACTCCGAAGAAGATATTGTATTTTTGGCTGTGATGCTTTAGGTGAGTGTTTATTACCATACCGTACCGTATTTACTAGAAGCAAGAAAACAGTTTTATGTTATTCCATAATTTCATTTTATTTAGTCATACTCTGATATTCATAAATTTCGTTCCATTTTCAGTTGCATACGGTGTACCCCTTCACCGGTTTCCAAACCCTGAAAACCGACCTGATTTGTTCGCTGCTTGGATAGCGGCTGTTGGCAGCAAGGTTACAGAAAGGGACCGTACGAAGATATACAAGAACAAAAGAATATGTGATCACCATTTTGATCCTACATTCAAGACAACTGGAGGTCATCTTATTTGTTCAGCCATACCATCAGTTAATTTGAATCGTAAGTAGAATTAAATTAGCTCAATATTTGTGAGAAAATAACATTTATAACAATACCAAATTGATTCAGATTATCAATTTTATTGATTTGTTGTACTCGTCAGAGTAACATAAAAGTACTCTGAAAATAAAATTGTGGAATAAACAGGGATTTGGGATCTATTATTTTTGCATTTGAACCAAATCCCTGTAAGACTAGTGAGCTGCTGCTGTACAAGAGATTTGTCAACTTAACCTGTCAGGTGTCATGGCAAAACTTTGATTGCGTTTTTTTTGTTTAATAATAAAAAAGTTAATCTGAAGGTTATTATAATGAATGTAAGGGATCCCTGTTTTGCTCTATTAATACAGAAACCAATTAAATTATTATTTTATTTACTCAATGGTGGGTTTTCATTGGGATCAAAATAAAGGCACTTTTTGTTCCTTTACTTAAATTCTCTAATAAAAAAGAATTAAAAGACTTATTTCTCAAAGTATCAAAGGTACAAAAAGGCAACATAGATATAGTTTTAATATTTATGTTACTGAATTATAAACAACTATTTTACGTAGTAAAAATGGAACATCTTAGTTACTTCACACAGACTGAAGTTGCATCAAAACACAGAAATATCAGAAAAAAAGTAATTCAACTGATTATAATATTGCAATGTTATGTTACAGGTGTTCAGCAAACAATCAGTACTTTTGTGGAGACAGACCATAGCTACTGTCAACCTAGAAGACAATCTGGTCATGGCGGACCTATGATTGATATCATCAACGTGGCTGGGTCATCGGTTCAAACTAAACACCTACCTGGTCCATCCAGATCTGGACCTTCATCCGCTGTTGGTTCTACAGAATTCTCAGGGCCATCTGGATCTACCTGTTTAATGTCAAGTGAAAAGTGCCATGCTCCCATACCATTGACAAAATTTGATGCAGGTACTTTGTTTTTTTTATAATTATTATTATAAATGTGAACTAGTCTGTCTGCTTGTTTGTTATATATTCACATAGCACTACCTAACTGGTTTAATTTATCATTTGCATACATAATTTCTTTTCCAAATGGTGGGATGTTTTAGGCTGTTTATCCATTTAACATGATGTGTGTATTGTTAAGTTTATCCAAACTCAATTAATCTGCCCAGCCTTTTCCGAATTATGTTAGGGTTGACTACCAGTCTAACCATATGCATATATTACATAGAACAACTGCCTATCTGACCTCTGCAATGTTACTGGCTCAACACTATACCCCTTGGGTAAGAGTGGTTGTCAGACTTTTGGGCTTCTGATTATCCATAATAGATGTCAAAAATCTACAAATGATAGCCGAGACAGAAGGCTTAACGTGCTTTCCGAGGCACATAGGGGTCTCGGTATGAAATGGATGGTCACCCATCTACGGACCGACCACGGCAAGCGTAGCTTAACCTTTGATTGATTGACCTGTGCGGCTGTTTCCTAACCACGAGTCCCTCGAGCTCGAGTTTATCTAAACTTTTGGTAGATAAGGATAGTGCAACACTGACCTTGAGGTTTATTATAAGTCTCACATTTTAAATATGTATAATAATAAATATGGTGGTGGGCAGGCAAGAGCAGCAGTGGGAAACTGCACAAGATAGTGAAGTTTGAAAGGCAAAAAGGGAGGCCTTTGCTCAGCACTGGGACATACCATAGGCTACAAAAAACGAACAACTTTTTATTTCCATCCATTATACATAATTCATAGAATTTAGCAAATCTTTAGTCTCTTACGTAAACAATTTTATCTAATATACCTGAACATCCTAAATATGTATGTTTTAAAATTTTAAATTTAATATTTCAGGTAAAACTGTCGAGTTTCTGCAGAAAAAGGCTGAAACGCAGTGTGCTAGAAAAGCAAGACAAACGCAAAATGAAGTCAGGAGATTGCGCCAAAAACTTAAAACTTTCAAGTTGCGCATTAAACAAATCCAAAAGAATAGTGCGAACAGAGATTTTGAGAAATTAACTCGTAACATGTCCGAGTCGGCTAAATTGTTTACTCGAATGCAATGCATAGAAGGACGGAAGAAAAAGAAGGGGCATAGATTTACCCTGGAAGAAAAGATTTTATCGCTTTCAATTTTTAAGAAAAGTCCTAAAGCCTACAAGTTAATGTGTAAACATTTTACATTACCATCTAAGAAAGTCCTGAAGTCATTGCTTGCTCAAGTAAAATTGACTCCAGGCATAAATTAAATCGTTTTTAAAGAGTTAAAGTCCACAGTGTCGAAAATGTTGCAACAAGATCGTCTGTGTACGTTAGTATTTGATGAAATGTCCATATCTCCCCATATCCATTACAATGTATACACAGACGATCTTGTTGGTTTTGAGAACGATGGGAAATGTAAGATGCCAAATTTTGCCAATCATGTTTTGGTGTTCATGGTCAAAGGGGTGAGGAAAAATTACAAACAACCAGTAGCTTACTACTTTACCCAAACATTAAAGACATCAAAACTTAAAGAAATGTTAGTAGACGTTATAGCCAACGTACAAGCTACTGGTCTAAAGATAATCGCAACTGTATGCGACCAAAGCTCGGCAAATGTAAGCACTATAAATAGCTTAATCTCCGAAGCCAAAACTGCATATTTCCAAGCAGGAAAAGAATGGCGAAAGGACGTGTTAACAAATATGATATAATCCCGCTGTTTGATGTTCCCCACTTATTAAAAGGAATTAGAAATAATTTATTAAATAAAGAAATGCATTATATGCACGAAAATGTATTAAAAATAGTAAAGTGGGAATACTTTCAGCGGGTTTTTGAAGCCGACAGGTCGCATGGAGAGTTGCGTATGCTACCCAATTTGACTAATGAACACAGATCCTGGCAAAATAAAAAAAATGAGGGTGAAAAATGCGGCTCAAGTATTAAGTTGTAGTATGGCAGTTGCTACTGATAATGTAATTGCAAGAGGAGATTGTCCCTCAGAATGTCGGGATCTAATACCGTTTATACTGCTAATAGACAAATTGTTTGACACATTTAACGCGTCATCTTTTACGCCGCCAAATGGAAAAATATACAGAGCTGCTGTAAAGCGAGATTCTCTTCATCATATGTTATGGCAAGATGCGTTGATAATGTTAAAAACTGCCAAATTTATGGTGAAAAAAGGTGATGAGAAAATTGAAAAGTCTGTCCCAACTTTAAATAATTTTATTAGAACAATAGAAGGTTTTAAATCGATTTGGCAATTATTATCAAAAAAATATTCCTTTGACGCGATGCTGACACGCAATTTTAACCAAGACCCACTCGAAAATTTCTTTGGATGTGTTCGAAGTTTGGGTGCGCGAAATGTTACACCCAACTGTGTGGGATTTGAGGGAGCATTTAAAACATTATTATTAAATAATTTCAGCACGAATCATTCAGTAGGCTCCAATTGCGAAGAGGATTCTAATGACTGTCTACAATCTCTCTCCTTTTTCCTTAAAAATAAGGAAAAAGGTAATGCTCCCTTGCAATCCCAAAGTATTGTAATTGATCAGCCCCTAAATGTTTTGCAAAATACAAGAAATATTTCTGATTCAGGGGCTGATCAAAGAACTTATGTCTGTGGGTGGGCCTTGACGAAGTGTCTACAAAAAGTCGTCAAAGGTTGTAAAGATTGTAAAAGCAAACTACTGGGCAATTCGAACAATGAAATATATACGTGCCAAAGAATATTGCCAAAATAAGAAATGGCTTTGCTATCCCTCCGACTGCCTAGTAGCTTGTTTTCAAGAAATACAAGAAACAACTGTTGCATTTTTGAATAACGATTGCCACGAAAAGAACATCAAAGAAAGAATAAAAAGTTTCATTGAATTATTCACCGATTTTAGTTTTATAGACTGTGAAATACATCATGAAAAAGTAAAACAATGTTTTGTTGACACTTCCATACATATAATTATTTATAGTTGGTGCAGGTCTATAAATAGAATATTAGAAGGAAAAATCACCTACGAAGGTGGAGATGTGACAAAAAACGCAGCTCAGCTGTATTACAACAAATACAAAACGAAAAAATATTAAGTCGTTTGATGTTAATAAAATGACACTAATCTGAACATCTTATGTGTTTTTTTTAATTAGGTGAACCCACCCCCAGCTGACCCTAAACAGACTCGCTCTACAGATTGTCCTAATTTCTCAGTTTCTGGTACTTTTGACTTCGTTCACTATTGAAGACAAAAGTAATTTGTAAATAAGAGAAAAATACTAGGACAAAAAGTTGAGTAAGATGTCTGTAAATTGAATAAGAATAATAAATCCTCATTTGTATACACCTACCTATAGGTATACATACTTATTAGTATACATACCTATATGTATATTAGAGCCTTAGTTCACCCACCAAACTCAAGGTGGCACCACTTTCCGTACATGCAAATTTTACCACAGAGTTGTTACTCTTTCCGTATATAGTTACTCTACTCTTTGAGTTTCAGTAAAGATGTGGCACTTTACTGAGTCCTCACGCGGACTTCTTGAGAGAACTTGAAGCGAAGTTGCACTGTTTTGTTTCATTTGCCTACACTAATGCACGTTCACAAACACTTAATGGTTAATAATCCACCATTATTACACATTAATATTCGGCTAAACACAAATTTTGGAAAATTAAACAAACTGCTGAACATGACGCTTCACTTTCCCGCCAAGAAGTCCGACAGCCCTTTAGGAAAGTATTGTATGGGTGACAACCTATTATTCTGGCTGCATTCCGAATTAAGACCATAATCGATTAATCGATTTTAGCGCGCATAAATGCGTTCCCTATTACCGTTTAGCGCGCTAAAATCGATTACAGCGTTTATGGTCTTAATTCGGAATGCAGCCTCCGTTGTCACTGTCCGTATTATCCATTGAGATAGGAAAACTATGGAGATGCCCCATTCTACTATATGAAGAATAGTTATACAAATATCTATCATATCGACACACACATGTCATAAAGCGTTTTGTTTCTTTTTAACTAGTCAAGAACTGCGTAAGAAAAGAGAGACGTATATATGTTTGTCAAGGACATAATTTGGCAACAATTTTTGTGACGTCAAAATCATGTGTATGCGTGACCGGTCGCCATGTTTATTGCCAACTTTTGTGGTAGATGTGCTGTCAAACGATTGCTTACTCAAAATATTTTTATTATTTTCGAGAGAAATACGTCTTTATACTAAGTATTTTGGTGTTCTGAGTTTTGCTGTTAATAGGAAAACTATGCCCTCGTGTTGCATAAAACAGTGTGGTGCGAGAAAAAATAAAAATCAACCTAATTTGTCTCTGCACAGGTTAGTAACTAGTTTTCACTAATCCAGTCGAATATATTGCAGATACATTGACTTAATAGAACTGTCTAATATTTTACTTCATCCATATGTCATAGAGCATTATAAAATATTTACTATAAAAAAAGTTCTTAGCATACACTTGATGCTAATGCAACCTCTAACACTTTCCCTCATTAATTAAGTGTATAGCATTTTATACCCAGGGCATCTCGAATTGTAACGAGTCTTGGCCTAGGAACTGCCTTTGTCATAATATCTGCCAATTGGGTAGCAGTGCTGGTCTTTTGTACATCCACAAGTCCTTCTTGTACAGTTTCTCTAACGAAGAAATGTCTCACTCGGATGTGCTTGGTCCGCTTATGAAACTCTGGATTGTTTGCAAGACGTATGGCGGCTTCATTGTCTACTTTTAATGTGGGTATTCCATCCATGTTAGTAAGTGAGCTGAATACTCTCTGGAGCCACACAAGTTCACGAGCGCCTTCGCTAGCTGCTACTATTTCAGCTTCGGTAGTAGAAATTGCGACCGAAGATTGTCGTTGGCTTAGCCATGACACTATTCCTCCAGCAAAGAGACATGCAACTCCTGTTGTAGAGCGTCCTGTTTGCTGGTCTCCTCCATGATCCGCATCACTATAACCTTGTATTAGGTTTAAATCATGTTCTGGTTTATAAGTTATACCAAAAGAATAAGTCCCTTTTATGTAGCGCATAATCCGCTTAACACGTAGCCAATCTTCATGTGTCGGGTTTTCCAGATTTCTTGAAACTAATCCAACTGCATACGCTATATCAGGTCGCGTCCCTATCATTAAGTATGCTAAAACACCTACTGCCTCTCTGTATGGGAACTTCTTCTCTTCTTTTTGATTGTTAACTTTCCCTGCTTGAGAAGTCGTTTCTATTGGCGTTGAAACTGGATTACATTCTGACATCCTAAAACGTTCCAATATCTTTTTGGCGTACGACTCTTGTTTAATTGTAATGGAGCCATCTTTCGACTGTGCTATCTCAAGTCCAAGGTAATAAGACACTGGCTTGCTTGTGATCTTCAGGGTATCCCCTAGTTCTTTAAGGAATTGGTTTGCCAAATCTTCATCTGTAGCGGCTACAAGGCCATCGTCTACATACAGACTTATTAAGATTTTCTTGTCACCTATTTTCTTCGTGAATAGACAACAATCAGCTACATTTTGCTGAAAACCTTTCTCTAATAAAGTCTCCTCAAAGCATCAGTTCCAGCATCTAGGTGCCTGCTTGAGTCCGTATAAACTCCTTTTAAGTCGACAAACATTTGAAGTTCCGTCACTGAATCCATCCGGCTGCTGCATGTAAATTTCTTCCTTTAGCTTGCCGTTGAGGAATGCTGTAGAAACGTCAAACTGCGTCAAATATAATTTTTCTTTGGCTGCGACACTTAATAAGGCTCTGATTGTGGCCATCCTAGCAACTGGACTATAAGTCTGTTCATAATCGATTCCTTTCCGTTGCTTGAAACCTTTTACTACTAGCCTTGCCTTATATTTGTCGATACTGCTGTCTGGGTTTCGCTTGATACGAAAGACCCACTTGCAAGGGAGTGCCTTTCTATCTTTAGGTAGCTTACAGAGTGTCCATACATCATTTTGCTTAAGAGAGTTCATTTCACTCGTCATTGCTTTGACCCACTCTGCGCTGTCATCCCTTTCAATAGCTTCTTTATATGTCTCGGGAAAATATTCTGTGCCTACGAAACACACGTAGTCTTCGAATTTCTTAGGACGTGAGAGGCAAGTTCGATCGCGTAAGTTGTATCGAGGTCTCGCGTCCAACAACGGTTGTTCGAGTATCTCTAACTCCTCGGCAGCGTCAACGAACTCTTCGTTAGCACTCTCATCCTCTCTCGTTTCGTTGCTATCTCCCAAAACTTCAACATGTACTTGATCATCATTTTCTCCATCTCCCTCTAGAGCATGTTCATGATTAATTTCCTGCTGCTCTATAGCACGTTCAGGCACAGCTTCTTGCATAGACGTTTGGTTATCCCCCTCTGAACTTAAAGTTGTAGGAATTCCTGTACAGATCCGGAACTCGACGTCAGTTTGGAAGGTTATGTCCCTCGACCTTTGCGTTTTGTTTCCGTCCCAAATACGATAACCATCATCGTTTTCATAGCCTATAAGCTTGCCTTTTATTGCCTTTTTGTTGAGCTTCTTCCGTTTTTGTTTTGGAACGTGAGCAAAGCATTCACTTCCGATAACTCTCAAGTGACATATCTTGGGTTTTTTTTATGCCAGAGCTCGTAAGGTACCTGACCCTCAACTCTCGATGGACCTGTCCTATTAAGTACATACGCGGCAGTGTTGACAAGTTCTGCCCAGAGTACTTGCGGTAGTTCTCCTCTTGCATGCATCATGGATCTCGCAGCTTCAACTAAGGTACGGTTTTCGCGCTCACTACATCCATTCTGCTCTGGAGTATAAGGCATTGTCAGCCTTTGTTGAATGCCATATTTCTGTAAAATATCTCGTACTTCTCTGTTGTCGAACTCACCTCCGTTATCGCTAAGAATTGTCTTGATTTTATATCCAGCAGTTTTAGCTTCTTGCAACATTTGAAGAAGTTTATTCTTAACTTCAAATTTGTTTCTGATGAAGTAGACCATGCGGTAGCCAGAGTAGTCATCCTTAAAGAGTACGTAATATTTGTATTTTGAGATGCTATCTACGAAGGGACCGCAAACATCGGTGTGAATCAGCTCTCCTACAGCTGTTGCTCTTTCCCTTTTTCCGAACGGTTTTCTCTGTGACTTCCCATATATGCAGCCTTCACATTTGATGTTGTCAGGACTCAACTGTACTCCAAGCTCTCTCTTCACGAGGCGGATCACATGTTTCTTATCCTGATGTGCAAATCGCTCATGATATAGCTGTAGCATATTAGAGCCCGTCACAGCGTTGACCTCTATGGCCCATGGTTTAATTAGCATGAGCGTCTTCATGTTCAACCTGTAAAGTCCTCCATATTGGACTCTCTTACCAACAACTCTAGTAGTGCCTCCAATATCTAGCTTGCACTCTCTAGTCGTAGAACTGAAGATGCTGTCCTGCATCCTGTCTTGTGCTGCAAGCGGTGAGAAGAGGTTCTTCGTTAATGATGGTACTAACCACACATCGTTAAGTGTTATACGCTCCCTCTTGCCATTGACATTTGATTCCACTTCAACGGTGCCTTTCCCTATCGCGTGTATGACGCTCCCGTCCGCAGTCGATACGGTATGGTCTGAATCAAATTCGTGAAATTCCTGGAAATACGCTCTTCTTACTGCAATGTGAGTTGTGGCTCCATTGTCAACGAACCAGCTTTCCCTGTCTTGAGTTTGACCAGTAGAACAGGCATTCACAAACAGAGAAATGTGTTGCACTTGCTTTGACGTTGAAGCAGCTGCTGATGTGCCTGGTGTGGGTTTGGGTGGCCTCCCATCCTTTATCCACTTTTTGCACTTCCGAACTTTGTGTCCTTTACCGGAACAGTAGTTACAGATGAGCTCTCTCTCATTGCTTTGCTTGCTCTTGCGTTCTGTGCGTGTTGCCGCTAAGGCCTCTTGCTTTATGTGCTCTTTACTACCGAGCGCTCTTTCATATGCGCACAGGTGACTCGTTAAGTTGTCCACTGTCCGTTCACTTTGGTTCAGTAATAACCAGCTTGATTTGAAAGCAAAATATTTTTCATCTAGTGTATCTAAGATTTTGCAAATGAGAAATAATTCCGGCAGTTTGACAGTGGCATCTTTCTTTGTGATTTCTGCATTTAAATTTGTCCAGATGTTTTTCAGTTTCGACATGTGGGAAGATACGTCATCCTCGTTGTGACGTTGAAAACTGAAGAATTCTGCACACAAATTGTAAGCCCTGTCGTCTGACTGTCCGTCAAATAATCTGTGTAGCTCCTGCCAGACCTCTTTAGACGTTTCAAATCGCATTATTTTTTTAAGTGTATCCTCGGACATATTAGTGGTTAATATGAGCAGAGCGCTACATTCAGTCTTCCTATATTTAGCCATGGCTAAATTATACGTACTGACTTCAGCGTCACCAGCTCCTCGGGCCGGGGTAACGGGCTTTTCAAGGGTTCCTTCGGCTGCTTCCATTGCGCCATCTACACCTCGTAGCATTATTGAAATTTTGTATTTCCATGTAGCCCAATTGTCTTTCCCCTCTAGATTGCCTATTAGCAACTTTGACGAAAAACCTTCCATTTCAATACGAAATAAAATTATTTTCCTGGGCCCATAACCTATTGCAGATACATTGACTTAATAGAACTGTCTAATATTTTACTTCATCCATATGTCATAGAGCATTATAAAATATTTACTATAAAAAAAGTTCTTAGCATACACTTGATGCTAATGCAACCTCTAACAGAATATTGTACAATTTTGTTTATTATACTGATATAAGATGATGTTTTTGATAATTATTGAAACCAGTGTCATGTATAAATTGCTTAAAAGATAAAACGTTTGTTATTTTCTTTATTTCTTTGCATTGTTTACATTCTATATTTATATTGGTAGTAAGGTTAGTGATGTGTGTGTGATGCTCGCATGCGATTCGAAGTATCGATAATATTTGTTTAGTGTGTAAACTACATTGCAATGATGTTATGTATGTATTATGTTACAGATTTCCTAAAAACGAAATTTTATAGAAGAAATGGATAGAAGTTATTGGTTCTGAAAACATAAACCCTAGACATAAAATGTGGCATATCTGCTCCATGCCAGTGAAAAAATATTATATTGCCGCTGAACATGGAATATAACACCACCCACAGGCTGTTGTTAAATCTATAATTAAAGCATATATCGATTTAAGATTCCGTTATCATGCAAGAAAACATTGTGATAAAATTTCATATAGAAACTATTTGAATAAATTAATTTTATTCAGAAATGAATAAATTACTTTTATACATAAAACATTGTTATTATGTCTTAAAAGTTGTTCGAAAAGTAGGAAGTTAACAAAATATTATTATTTATTTACCACCCCGTTGGTCTAGGTGGTCGCAAGCACGTCTGCTAAGCGTGGGCTAGGATCAATACATATACAACATTAGTTTTTGTTTATACTAAACCCGAAAAGGGGTCATTGTACTCGTCATTTTGAAAAAAAAAATTCTATGGGACCAAACTTGAAATCGCGAAAAAAAAATCAGCTGTTCCCTACATTTGTGTTCACTTAAATCGACAAAATGTATGGAAGAGCTGATTTTTCAAAAAAAAAAAGGTAGTTTCGTATGGGGAAGAATGGGCAAGAAACTCCACCGGTACTCTTTTAAAATCTTGTACAATATTTTTTATAGGTACATACATTATTTATATAATTATATGTGAAGACGATGCACCTAGAATAAAATTACTATACCACAATAGGTAAATGAAAAGAGTTAAGAATGAAGCAATGACAGATAAATTAATTATGTGATAGATACATGGTGTTCACATATTTACAAAAATTGTAAAAATATATACGATTTTCTAAAAAAAATACAATATCAGTGTGAGTTAAGGTAATCACAGAATTTAAAATAAATGTCATAAAAATAATAAATTATACAATTAAAATAGCAACCTGTTTGATTTTTTCTAGACCCTAGGTTGTCCTACGGAGCTGGACCAGCATGTTTCCAAGCATTCTTATCTTATTTTATTTATTTATTTATCTTGGATATAATCCTCAAATTTGTAATATGCTTGTTTACAAATCGTCTTACAATGGCAGCTCACTTCATGACTACTAAACAAAAAAAAAAGTAAAAAAAAATATTTATTAACATTTCAATAATTACAAAAGCCTAACTTTCTTATTTCAGCCGCAAAGCAGCAATGCATCCACTATCGTGTTTCGGTTTAAAGGGAAAGAGAGCCAGTGTAAGAACAGGCTGTGATGAAACATAAAACACCCACAACTTCTAAAATTCTTATCATTTCACCTGCATTACATTTACGAGGCTAATCGAAAAATGTAAACCAATACCTTAAATCAAATTCATTGTTTTATAAATGTCGATATCACCTACGCATGTTGCACGCAGTTACAACCCTATTAAAGGCGGCCATCTTAAGCGCCCATATTTTTGTAGGTATGCACGCAAATTTTGTAGGTAGGGCGAGTCCATAGGTTTATATGTCAATGGTATTATCTTGTGATATTAACACAATAAACATGTACAGACGCCAGCACATCAAGCTACTACAATCTGTCAAAAATTTCTTTAATAGATTTTCAACTTTATCCCTACAGCATAAGGTTCAAGGTTGATTGGGAAAATTTGACAGTTTCGGGTAGCTTGACCTGCTGGCGTCTGTACAATGCACAGACTGTGGTGCACAGTAGCTGTGGTAAATAGTTTTATTTTATATTTTATTCATGCCACAGTCTGTATAGGGGTAGGATCACCGTATATTCAGCTTTAAAATAATAGTGATTAGAAGTGATTAACTATTCAAGGGTCCCGTTCTACTCTTTATCACTCCCACTGAAAGCGAGAGGAAAGATGATACACATCAAAAATAAAAAAAATGTGTACCTAATAAGAAGTGAATAATTATGTATGTATGACCCACAAGCCCACGTATGACCTAATAACTAATTATTAAAAAAAAAGAACTTGACTCAGAGTCTTGAGAGTCTCAGAGCCGGACCATAATATTCCCACAAAAAAAAAGTTATTGTCAAAGTTGTCAAACAAAAATATCAAAATAGCAAATCAGTACCAAAATGTACTCTGAGTCTGTCTGTTGTGATCAATACATTGTTTGGATGTTAGAAAAGCTTTTTGAGCATTATCTCGTACATTTTATGTAATTTATAAGCTGTAATATGATTTTTTTAAGTATATTTGTTGCAATTATAGTTATTAACAGTGCCGAAGTAAATATAGAATACTGTGATACGACGAAAACCTGCGAGAACGAAATCGAAGTTAACAATGGCAAAAAGCAGATTTTTTATGATGTTAATCCTCCCGAAGGCTTTAATTTACGCAGGGACGTTTACATGAGGTTCGCGATAATGCTATCCGAGGCTCAAAAACGAGGTAAAGGCAACTGGGAGCTAGTTTTACCTCCTTGGCATAACCTCTTTCATTGGAAGACAGACCGGCGAGTTCCGAAACCGTGGAGTCAATTCTTCGATATAGATTCTCTAAAATCGTACGCTCCAGTCGTGGAAATGCACGAAAAATTCAGTAAAACTAAGAATAATCAGTTTGAACTTGACATTTTGTATGTACTGGAAAATTATGAAGATGCTTTCGAAAATGGTGTCTTTGAGGAAAAATGGAAGGTTGTGGGTGATTGCAGTCATAGCGGACAGTTCTGGGGCTATAATAACGTGACAGTTAAAGAAACCTTATGTATCAAGTTTCAAGGGAAGAACTCAAAACTTTGGGAGTTGATATCATTGCATCCCCACAGCAAAAGAATAATGTTTTCTCATGGGGAGATTCCTCTTCATGACAGCTATGGCACCAAAACTTACTGGGACTGTCGAAAGAGCATGAAATTTAACAAAAATCTTGTCAAGATTGCCAAAAAGTATGTATCACAATATTTAAATTGTAAAGCAGATAAATGTAAAACCTACTTAAGTGTTCACTGGAGGAGGCAAGACTTTGCCCGCAGCCGTGGAAATGACGTCCCATCAATATCCGGGACCGCAAAACAGATCCATGATACACTAAAAAAACTAACCAATATTAAAAAAGTTTTTATAGCCACTGATGCATCAATGTCTGAATTGAACAAACTTGAACACGAATTGACTGATCTTGGATACGAAATACACTTTTTCTTGCCAAGTGAGTCAATAATTGATGAGTATGGGGATGGTGGTATAGCAATAATTGACCAAATCATATGCTCGCATGCGGCCCATTTCATCGGTACACATGAAAGCACATTCACGTATAGAATTCAAGAAGAGAGGGAGATATTGGGCTTTGGCAGTGAAACTACGTTTAACAGGCTGTGTCCAGATACAGGGCATTGTGAAAGAGTCTCAAAATGGACGATAGTTAACTAGACATTGATGATATTGCCCAGAATATTATAATTTTCAATTATTGTGCTAGTAAATATAAACAATAATATAGTAAGATCTATGTAAGTACGAATATACAAGTAATTTAAGAAGTAGATAATTATGGATACGTGATATTTTTAGTTACTGAAATGCCATTTTTATCTGTTTTTTTTTTCATGAATAATTTCTGATAAATTTAACTAATTTAAAAAGTGAAGTAAGTAGCAGAGATGTTCAAAATACCTCAAAAAAAGAATCTGTTATACAAGATGTAAGATACTTTTAAGTGATTTGCAATACAATGTACAAAATACCTAATTACTACATTATTTTTAAAGATATAAAGTACTTTTTGAAAGAAAACATATGATTATTAATGTTCAGTTTTATTTAGCTTGTTTAATTATTAACAGCGATAAAGTGATTAATCGCGTAAATGTCCGAAAATATTATATTTTGAAGCTCAGATTATAGAAAGAAGCAGATAGACCGCGCTGAACAATAAAGTGAGGCCCGTTTGTAGACATGTGTGCGTTACAGCCACGTGACAGCACTATAAGAACAGGTGCCTATAGGTGTGTGTACGGTTGCCAGGATAATGAAAAAATTAGCCATAATACTTGATTACATGATAAAAAAAAAATTTTTTTTCTTAAATCAGTTGTTTTTGTTAACAATAAACGTCAAATTAACAATACCCAATTATCATTTGCGATATATTTTTATTTTGAGACACCAACATTTTATTGTTTTTGGTAGCTGCTATATTTACTTTATGGTGACGTCATACAGGAAAAGTTTTTATCCACTGCGCAAATTTTGACAAATTAAACTTAAACGAATTTTATTAAACATATATTTTTTATTTTGATACGTCTTAGTACAAAAAACAAAAAATATCGTTAACGAAAGATGTTTATTTTAAAAGTGGTTGTATGGCTACCCGGCGGCGCGCGGCAAAGCGTAACGCGCTAAAGTACCTACCTATCAGCTGTGCGCTCGCTCGATTCGCCGGCGTAGGTATTTACGTGGGTTACAATGTACTGATCGCTAAGTTTATCAGGTTCGAACTAGACTTTTTTATGTTTAGACCGTGACCTGAAGTTATTTGCAGAGTAATTCCAAATTTTCCTTCATACTTTAACGGGCTTAGGATGGCTTCTTCGATTTCGATCGCCAGTCGGGGTCTGCCAGACCCTCGTGCATGATTCGGGGTTCTGAACTGTCCGTGATCAAGCAGCCTTTGAATGGCCGCTAAAATAGTCCTTTCATTAGGGACCGCGGGGTTAAGGATTCCATGGGCTCGCATTCGAGGTATGCTCTCCGTCGCATACATTCGGCGAGCTGCTCGCAAACTTTCACCACTCAGTACATACACTCGCACCATCTCGGTTACTGAAGTCCGACATCGTGACCGGTAGGTACAAGCACGAAGCACGTGCAGCGCGGCGCTTGCGCGGGAAACCGATTAGACGCGACGTCACACGACAGCGCGTGCGATGAGTGAACTGACCACAGAACATTAATACTCCGAACTGACTGTCGGCCACAGCGCCCGGCGCGCCCTGCCGCCCGGGAGCCGTGCAACACCGCCATTGATATTATTACGAATAGATTGTGTCCATATTTTGCTGATTTAAAGTAGGATAAAAAAAAAACGTATTGAATAAATAATGGAAATGTGTTCTGTTACTGATATTGACCCACCAAAAAAAATTTGCGCACTGGTTAAAAACTTTTCCTGTATAACCCATGATATAGCAAATCGACTGATGTAATAAGTATTATAAAATCCATTAACTAGTTACACTTACGAAGACACATACATACTTATTTATTTATAAACATACTAACCAGAAAAGGCAATTACGTTCGGCTGGAGTCGAGGATGCAAAGGAAACCGATATGATTTACTTAAATGATTTAATTAATATAATTATTACAATAAGATCGCTAAAACTAAGATGCGTGACAATTATTCGATGTGAGAAATAAGAGTGATTCACCAATACACCAAATCAATATAAATCACTGGCACTGCACATTGTACAATCTTCGTTCCCACGCCATCGGATTGCTGAGAAGGCGAATCTCACGGTGCAGAGCACAATGCGGTGTTACTCATGGTCTTAGGAATTTAGGGTTCTGCAAGTGGTAACATAACAAGGCGATAAATAAAACACTAATATCAAACTAAATATTTTTGTAAATCGATACTCCTGTATCTTCTACATAATTCCTAAATTAGGGGTAAATGTTTCAATATAAACTAGCAACACCGACTGATTTTTGTTAAGGTTTTGTGTTTCAAGATGTCACTAACAATAAACACGTAAAATAAATCCAAATAGACAAATAATCAATATTTACATAAGAAAGATACTCCATCTTATTTCTTTTGATTTTGGGAACAGTTTTTACAATGTTTAAAAATACAAGACGGCATTATTTTGAAATTATCTGTTAGAGCCCGTGACGTACTAACGATGCGACGCTTCGTGCTGTACTGAATCGAGATTGTATTCGCTTTTGAATTTGTATTTGCTTTGTTGGCCGCACTCTCGGTGTTCCGCGCGGTCTATCTGCTTCTTTCTATAATCTGAGTTTTGAAGGTTGTATTTGAGACTTATGTAAGACCACATTTTATCACTCATTTTTATTGTATGAGGTCTCATTATAATGTCCCCAAAGTTATGGAAGAGTCGCTCCGCAAGGGTGGAACTTGGCAAACAGGTGTGTGATAAACATTTAACCTCTGTAGGCTGATGTCTTTATCATTTAAGTATTGTAATTCAGTTTTGTCTTTATGATGGTCTAAAATGTAAAAAAATGCATACGTAATTATTAAAAGTATTTTACCAAACATAATTAAATTTAAAAAAGTAAGTATTGCAGTTTTATGATAAAAATACGTATCTTGTATCTGTATTTCAAATACTATAGGAAGAATAAAGTAGCTGAACATTGTCCAGTGAATACTACATTTGCTGCAAGGCAATTTAGTAAACAATCCCCCCGTATATATAACGCTCTCAATGAACAATGTGCCATCTACTCTATGACATACCACGACTGCAAAAAAACACTAACTGAATGGCTCAAGAGCAAAAGTTACGAAGAAATCGAAGATATCCTACACAAGATCACATAACTAAGGAACACATATAATTTGTACACATATACACACCACACACCCCCACGGTACACAAACCACATTTATCTTACACACATCCCGACACCCACACAAGCACATACACACACACACACGCACACAAACGAACCCACTCACAAACATATTCTACACCCAGTGCCCTTACTAATATAATATGGGTTATAAAATGAAAATTTGTTTTAAATGAATCTTTTGGCTTATTTCCCACACATTTGTAGAATTATTGTAAACTGGAGGAGCGGAACCACCTAATACAAGCAAATCTATGCTTAAAAGGTGACTCCAAACCTAACATAGTTATTTACTTAAGAGCCAACTAGTCGCGGGCTCGAATTCACTGGCGGGCGCGGCTAAAAAGCACGCTGTCTCACCTAGCATCGTGTCCGACAGAGATAGCACCAGTGATGAGCAGTTAGAAGGTAGTCTACACGCATAACGTCTAGTCGCACGTACACAAACACAGTGCACGATAATTCATACTAAACCACGCGCGTAAAAAAATACGAAAACTCCTTTGGAAGGTGGGTTTTTATGAAAAACTACTGCATAAATCAATTACGAATAAAGTTTATTATTATCTTTGACAATTGAGCTTTGTCGGAACGAGCTTTGTTTTCGAGATTTTATACATCTTTTATTACTTATTTACGCCCAAAGTTGCGTTAAAATTAGCAGGAAAAACCAATCTTTGTTGGCTCTAACTTTTTAATGCCTTTTTTTTTTACTATTCTGCTTCGGTACAGACAAAATTAATAATAAGACAAAACGATATCATGTTTTACTTTAGATGTACAATGTGTCACAGTGGAGTAAAACCCCCCCGAAATTTGTATGGAAAAAGTATCGACTAGTTGCGCCTTAAGTGACGAAATAAACATTTTTATTTTTTTATTTTATTTTGTATCTAAGTCACATCTCTGGCTAAGTAGGTAGGTATGCTCGGCCTAGTCATACGCTGTCTTTTAGTAGACCGAACAAGTATGTAACCAGTCAGAAAGTCGGACGGGCGCGCGTAATGGGAAACTGTGCCATAATAACAATACCAAAGATTTATTTTAATAAATTATTTTATCATACTTTTCTACTGTGCTTTTTTTTTACTACATTCCATAGACCTGAGTGTAGATTAGTGGTGTAAAAGTCACGGACCATACAACCCCGGTTAAGAGTTAAGCCTTTCGAAGGGTTACCGATTCGATTCTATAGGTTACCTTTATCATGAGGTAACCCATTGAAAGGGTTTTATACTAGAAACCCATTGAAAGGGTTACATGATAACCCATTGAATGAGTTTTATACTAGAAACCCATTGAAAGGGTTATATGATAACCCATTCAATGGGTTCTATACCTACTTGAAACCCAGTAACATGAAAAAATCATAATATTATGTTATTTCGATATCCGCCACGCACGCGTAGCATGACCAATTCTATCTCTATTTTACCCAGGGACCATTTTGGTTACCATTTTAGAAAAACACTTTCAATGGAAAGGGTTTTTCTAAGCAGTTAATCAAAAACCCATACGGTGTGGATAATTTTGAATGGCTTAAATTAAGCCGTTCAAAAGGGTTACCGCTGCGGTATGGGTTTTTATCGAAAACCCTTTCAATGGGTTACCAAAACTTAATTTAAGCCGTTCATAAGGGTTACCCTTATCGTATGGGTTTTTGTTTAACCGCTTAGAAAAACCCTTTCAATGGGTAACCAAAATGGTCCCTGGTAAAAATAAGGGTTAAAGGTAAATTTACGTTAGCCAAGTTCACTTGTTCAATTCTAGTAACAAACTTGTAGGCTCCCTCCGAACCAAGTTACTCGGTTGCTAATAGCAACAATTTGCTGGAACTACTTACCACGGATTTGAAAAAATATTTTTGCTTTTGATAGCCCAAGTCTTGAGAACGGTTAAAAGCTATTACCATCACGCTACGACTCTTAGGCGCCGAGCAAGAGCAAAAAAAAACAGAAAGAATGCTAAGCGATAACGAAATAACGGGGCACAGGGGGTCTAAAATGGACGCTTTGGCAGAATCATAATAGGATCTGCGTACAATTGTTTTAACCCGCAATTCATCTGTTTGACAGCTGTTATTTGACATTAGACTTGCTATTGAAGTCTAATGTCAAATAACAGCTGTCAAACAGATGAATTGCGGGATATGAATTGTACGCAGATCATATTATGATTCTGCCAAAGCGTCCATTTTAGGCCCCCAGATCTTTATGGATATATTTAATGTAAAAAAAAAACTCACGGATGAAATCGCGGGCAGTAGTTAGTATTAAAATAAAACAATTTTTTTTTATTTTGGAATGTTTATTTTTGTAGGAATTTCTTCAAAATATTACATTTTAGGTACATACATGACACATCACATACATTAATAATTTATTATGACACCACTGAATCTATTTATTTCCTAGTTTTCAAAAAGCTATTCTGTAAGACCAATAAAAGGAATCTTCATCCGTAAGGCCAAATACACGTTGTCTTACAGGTAAGGGGTGCTTCCCACTTGTTCGGCATGATTCACAGCTTAGGGGAAAAATCGAAAATGTAGATAGGTATTGTTCGGGAAAAAGCTGCTTCGCTTCGGCCTATTTCGAATATTTCTGAGCCCAACCGAACATAATTCAGCGAGGGTAGATGCCGATCGAAGAATTGCCAAACTTAAGTGGCAGTGGGCAGGGCACATTAACCACAGAACAGATGGCCGATGGGGCCGAAAGGATTTGGAGTGGCGACCGCGTACCGGAAGACGTAGCGTTGGAAGGCCTTCTACAAGGTGGACGACCTTGTGAAGGAGGCAGGAATCCGCTGGATACGGGTAGCACAGAACCGGTCGAAGTAGCGGTGCTTCGGGCAGACCTATGTCCAGCAGTGGACGTCTTTCGGCTGAAATGAGATGCCGATCGACACTAGCCGAATGTGTAGTATCTAATTGTTTCGAGTCGGATTCTTTGTTCAACAAATACTGCCGTACTGCACAAGTGTGTAATACCTTTTGAGAGCTTCGCTTGGGGCCAGTTAGGGCCATTTAAAATAGTAAAACCACGGGTTGGTTCGCTAGGAGCATGTGTGCAAACTATTTATAATAATCAGTCAAAAACGTTACAAAAGTTGTAAAACAAAAAAAAAAAGTACCTATTTTTTTTATAAATAATATTCTGACTGATTCTAGTTGTACAGAAACATATTAAATACACAGCCGTACCTACTCGTAATATACAAAATTTAAATTAGAATATACTTTAATTTGAAATTTTAGAATTTAGATACTTAGTTCACATTCATTGCCAGTTACTCATCTACTTTAGCATTGTGTAATCTAAGTTGATTTTTGAATGATTTGTAGTAAAAAAGGTCCTAATATTTTTTGGTTGCAATGGATTTTGAACTTTTTGTTTATGTTCCAAATCCTTGATAATTATCTAAGATTCTGAATTCAAGTTTAGGTACCAGGTGTAGTCTGTTCAAAAAGTATCTGTTGGATGTGTCAATAGACCCTGTTCAGAGTTAAATTCTTACGAAATCACTCACTAAAGGATTAATTACATTAATAACAAACAAATTTATCTGTATTTAGAATGTTTCAACTTCATATCTCACCATTTTCTCTAACAATAATTGTTTGAATCATCATCAATCATCTGCATAGAGAACGCTGCTGCTCATTCTCTAGTATCTCTAGTCACCCCCCTTTGGGGGAGCCCTATGTCCAGCAGTGGACGCCTTTCGGTTAAATATATGATTACAAATTAGCTTCCACAGGTACGTTTTGAACCGTTTATTTACAATTCTATCACATACTTTCGGAACAGACCATAATATACTGAATTTGCTATGTCACGGTTAGTCACAACTAATTACAGTAAAAATGTTAAATTCTATTCAATAACGACTTTATTATGTTTATTTTGATGAAAATTGTACAAAGATCTATTTTTAAGTGATCGTAAAAATTTATAAATAGTGCTTTTACAAGTAGTTGTAACAATAATGACTTAAAAATATCTATGGTCTATTTTTACAAAATGATACAATTTTAGGAACGAAGTTCCATATCGCATGATAGACTCTGCACATTTGGCGAATGAGGGCTAGACCGGAAAGTGTAACATTTCGACCGTCACGACACTTTTGCTATAGTATGTGAGATAAGTCTTTATTTGCCTTAAACATGGTATAAAGTTGTTACAGTTAGATGCCAGTGATCTTGAGTAGTTAGCTTGTGTGTTCTGTACTGAGCTCACGCAACGCGTCGTACGTTCAGCCAGTAATAGGACTCGCCCATCAAGGAGCGCTCTCCCCAATTTGACGCGTTATTAATTTATTATACACAAAACCAAAGGTATTTTAATAAAACGCGTATACTAAAATATCAATAATTAAATTATCTTTAAATTGTTGAAGGTTTCAGAAAAATACGCTTGGTAGATTTTGCGCCATTCTTAGTTTTTTACCCGCGTTAGACATAACTTTATAATTAATTTCACTATGTAATATAAACATAATCTAAAATTTTTACATATTAAATTATTGAGAAAATGCTCTAATTTAACATATATGTTTTTCAAATCATTAACACTACTAGTTTAGGCGTGATCTTCCGTATAAAATCATTAAAAGTCTGTTATCGTCGCCTTAATCTAAACTCCACATGTTTAGCTGTACCTACAGAATATGTATCAATTGCATGTAAAATAATAATGATTAGTTAAGTAAGTAATTGTTGTTCAATGTCATAGATATTTATAGTCAATACAACAATATACTTAATAGTTGTATCTGAGCATTATCCGCAATGACAAAAGTCCAGAAATTTATAGTTTATTGTTTAAAAATATCCTTAATGTCATAAAACATAAAATATGTTCTTTTAGCCATTTCAATAATCTGTTTTTAAATAAGTTAATATTATACAACATGTCCCAGAATGAACGCACAACCTCTTAAGGGGTCATTGTACTCATAAATAAGAACAACGTTTATTAAGGGACCAAACCTGAAATCGCGAAAAAAAAATCAGCTCTTCCCTTTCCCTACATTTATGTTCGAATAACTCGTCAAAATGTAGGGAACCGCTGATTTTTTTTCGCGATTTCAGGTTTGCATTGTTTAAATTGTTTTAGATAATCAATATTTTATTGAAGTGAGAACTTGTTTAGGTGCGTGGAGCGATAAGTTTTTAGTTCTATCGGCAGTCCCCATTCCAAACGTTGTTAATTTATTTAATTGTGCCTGTTATTTAATACATGTTATACAGCGAAGGAACTTCGTATGAACCGGGTGTCACACGACAACGCTCGACTTTTTTTTACTTATAGAAAGACACGTAGTTACTTTTTATTTGACAGAACAGTTATTTATTATAAAAAATAATAATAATGAGGTACCTTTAAAAAGAGTGAACTATTTTTGCTCACTTTAAAATTAAAAAAAAAAATTTACTAAGTACATTATTTTTTATCATTTAATGATATTTTGTCTTATAACCTAATTGTGGGGGTCCAAGAAAAAAGGGTCCAGTTCTCGGCATTTAGTTTCCTAGATACACAGTTTTGTAAAGTTGGTTGCAAAAATTGCATTTCGAACGCTCAATTATCTACAAGTTCATAGGTATAGTTTTTATCAAATAAAAAAAATAAAATGTGTCGTTTTTGAATATTTTTTTAAATCCTTATTATCAATTGACTATTAAAGATACCGAATCTAGTCGTCTCAATACCCTACTACTGGACCCTTTTTGCTTGGACGCCCACAAATACAGTCCAACCGTTGAGAGAATGCGTTCCTGACACCGTCAGTTGGACAATTTCTAGTAGTAATAAGTATCAAATTCACAAAACACATCAAGCCTGATAGGAAGAACAACGTAAGCGATATAAATAAAAATTTTCTGATTAGAGAGGTATTTTATTTATTGTTTTATTATTTTTTGCAAAAGTGAAATACCTAGATTATGTCGCTTACGATGTTCTTCCATATCAGGCTCGACATAATTATTCGTTAGTATGAAACTGATGGGTGTCGAGAACGCATTCTCTCGACGACAGAACTGTAATTATCACAATTTAAATAAAATAAAATTGATATCACATACACACGGCTACACATAAGCTATACATTTCCAGTATAAGCTGATCTTTGAGCATTTTTTTTTTGGTATAGTGGCGTGGAATTTAAGGCAAATCATTTAATTTAATGTTTTGTGTTGCGTAATGCAAATTATTTTACATTCTATTGTATAGAATCAAGTTTTCTAACTGAACAGACAGCTGTGCTGCTGGGGAGTTTGTTGCGACACTTCAATTCAATTCTCAATTCTTTATTGCATTCCATATGTATTAATAGATGGTATAAAAAAAGTAAAAGATCAATCCCACCCACCCACCCACCAAACCACCCCCACCCACCACCCACCCACTTCTTCCCAGCTAAAGCACTAGGAAGTGGTGAAGGGTGGGCGTTTTTGAGGGACTGTCTTATGTAATTTTTGACGTTTGAAAAGTGCTAATTCTAAGCCTAGTTTGATTAAATGACTTTTGATTTTGATTGTGTAGGATTTCCGTACAATGTTAGGTCAGCGCAAATGAAGGAATACGGGTGGGCTTTAGTCAGTAAAAGTCTGACACGCCCTCCCGCTCTGCTCAGAGCGGGAGAACTTATTTAATAATTTCCCACCCAAAAAAAAAGCGTATACTGGAAATGTATAGCTTGATTTGTAGCCATGTGTAACTACAATGATCTTTTGGCGCTTGGATGACATTGGCAGCAGGTCATTGTCGGTAAACACTTGTAAAATTGTTTTGTGACATAAACAGGCGTGATTTTATATCACGCCTGATATCCCGAAGGGTTGGGCAGAGGTGTACCTGTAGTTCACCCACATTTCGCCAGTTCCATGTAATAGGGGCGAGCCTATTGCCATCAACCGGGCACATTATCCAGACTCCGTGCAGCAACTAAGAAATTCCCAAAAAAAAAAGCGTTCGTACTGGGCGTTAGTTCAGAACTAACGCCGCCATCTTGGTTTTCTAATAGCCACGCGCCAAAAGATCTTTGTTTAACTGTAGTGAAATCTGACCCATAGAATTAAAAATATCATGAAAACATACGTCATACATGATTACATTTTTTTTTGTTAAAAACTTTATAAAATATACAAGAAAAAAAAAGAAGATGATTATAAACTTAGACCTGGTGATCTAATTTTTAATCACAAAAGCGATCCAACTGCATATCAATAGAAACGCTTCTACAAAAATCAGCCTTAGCCCATGTACTCACGGGCGCTTTTGCAACGAGACGTTTTTCTATCGCGCACATGATTCTGAAAACACAGATAGTCCAATGGTGCGCTTTTTAACTCACTCTGGATGCGGCCTCTTGGATTCTCAACGCTCGTCCCAAGGGCGAGAGTGGATAGTCCAGTGCGCGTTTTCTAACGCCGCCCTAGAAAATCACCCGTGCGTAGAGGCATACTGCTACGCAATAAAGGCGCTGCTGAAGTTAAGCTGTTACGATGGATGACGTGCGGTTGACTGTACCTGCATACTTCGTTATGGTCAAAATTGTATGACCAGAAATGTTTGTAACGTCAGGAAAATTCATTGATAAGCAAACTGACTACCAGATTAAATTGTCCGTATATTCAAATCACACATTCAATCCTAAAGAACTGTAATTTTTTGACAGTTGTATAAAATGGCTATATCACGGCAAATTGACGCAAGGTGTCAATTTGTTTAACAGTTAATTTCCCCGAGTGTACATTTAAAACATTACTACTTAAAAGTATAAGCATAAGTAAATTTTCCAACAATGCAAGATAAAAAAAACTTAAAATATCATTAATTTAACGATATACAATAAGCTTTTTTTTAAATAACACATATTTTAACCAAAAAAAGAAAAACAATTAAACTACTTATATTAAATAAAATTCGTAAAAAAAATAACAAAAATATAATTGAGCTATTAATTAACGAAATAATTAATTACATAAGTTCAAATATGTTATATAATTAAGGATGAATAAACTTAATTATTTTATAATTAAATTTAAAAAAAAACCTCTCTAAAATAAATTAAATTATTTGAACAGGAACTGTGAAAATTTTAATTTATTTAAAATTTAATAAAATTTGAACTACATAATATTAAAATTTAAAACTGGGTAACTAAATTACTATACGTATAGTTAAAACAATATCACAATCGAAAAAATACATTTCGATCAGGACCACAGAGTACGGGAATCGTCGAACATTACGCTTTTTCCTTGAAGAGATATGCAGAGTATCTATAGTACACCCACATTACGCCAGATATGTTTAAGTCCCATGTAATAGGGGGCGAGCCTATTGCCATCAACCGGGCACGAATCCAGATTGAGATTCTGAGACAGAAGGGCGATTGACAAGATTGGCAGACTGCTTTGCCCACAGATTTAGAGTAGGTTTGATACCGCATGTTCATTAGATAGTATGAAAACCGAGCTTGTCATCTTTTTAGGGTTCCGTACCCAAAGGGCAAAACGGGAACCCTATTACTAAGGCTTCGCCGTCTGTCCGTCTGTCAACAGGCTGTATCTCATGAACCGTGATAGTTAGACAGTTGAAATTTTCACAGTTGATGATGTATATATGTTGCCGCTATAACAACAATAAATACTAAAAAACAGAATAAAATAAATATTTAAGGGGGCTTCCATACAACAAACGTGATTTTTTTTTTGCTCGATGTTTATAACGGCAGCAGGTAGACGCTTGAAATATTCACAGAATCTTTAGTTATATTATTCACTTTAAAAATAATTAATTAAATTAAAATAAAACAAATATTTAATATTTATTATGTCCCATACAACAAACGTGATTTTTTTGCCGCTTTTATAGATAATGGTACGGAACCCTTCGTGCGCGAGTTCGACATGCACTTGGCCGGTTTTTTATACCTAAGATGACGTCACCCTAGCCATTTAGTTATTTGCTCAACATAAACAGAATCGTTTCAATCGCTAAGCGCGTCTGTGAGTTAATCGACTATGTCAGGACTGGACGTGTGTTGACTTTTTTTTATTTGACATGCAATAGAATTTTGTGCCCAGCACAAACTTCGGGGCACGCTTGGTCGGACGGCTTGTGATCTGTAGCGTACTCTAAATCCGTGGCTTGCCCTTTGGCTACCTCCCCCGCCTCACCGCTCACATACCTCAGGCGGTGACTAGCACTTCCGCGCGGACTATACGTCATTAATGTTGAACGTAGCACCGCCTCTAACAGCGGCCAAAGAGGCATCTCCGTCCTCTGTGGTCAGACCCTCGACCCCGCTATCACATTCGTGACTGGTTAATATTTTTACCGCGATAAAAACTATTCTTTGTCCACGAGAGAAATCGAGAATACTCTAATAGCCTTTTCCCGGACATGAGAACAGAACCCAGGTTCTCAAGCCTCTACAGCTTCAGCAGTTACTATAGTGTCTGCGAATAATTTAAAATTGACCTAAAAAAGATATTAAACTATTTAAATAAGTACTTTTAAAATTTAAAGTAAGTACTAGTATTTTATTGAAAGACGAACAAAAAATGTTAAAGATTTACTCATGTCATGTCAAAAGCAAACCGAAAAGTATATAAGTCAAATTAAAAATATATAACGTCAAATAATAATAATGTAAAATAAAATGCTACCACAGAGTGCTACATGGATCTTTTGGCGCTTAAATGACATTGACACGAGGCGCTGTTGCTAGACATTTGTGAAATTGTATTGTGATAAAAATACATAGCTGAAAAGAGAAAAACAAGCATTATTATCTAATGTTACTTTTTTGTAAGGTATGCATATATTTCATCTGCAAATACAAAAAACTTTTGTTTGTCCCCACAAACAAAAGTTTTCAGTTAAGTGTTTTTGCAGTCGGGTTTTTGTTTGTTTATTTTTTAATAATTTTCTTTATTTCAACCTTTTTTTTGTATTTGCAGATGAAATATATAAATATCATACAGCTTATGTCACTTCCACAATTAAAACGAATCTAACGACAGCACATTTGCTAAAATCCATCAAGCCTTTTACGCTACAGAGCGTGCCAAAGATAAAGACATACATACATACATACTCTCGAAAAACATTACCCTCCTTCTGTGGCAGTCGGGTAGAAGCAAGTTGGCGGAGTTAGTACCCATTTTGGCCACGCACCAAAAGATCCCTGTAAAACTATATTTTAAAGAGTGATAGTACTCATGATTTAACAAAATAACAATTATTATTATAACCTTACCAAATTTGTGAATCACAACGCAAAAAACAGCAGTAAGCACATCAAAGTTATTTATAACAAATAACTTAAAAACCACATACCTAATTTGAAAATAGATTGGTACGCATATTTGGTATTTTCCCATTTAAAAACAGGTGTTTACCTTTAAAAATGAAGGTTTATTCTCGTATTTGAAAACAAAATCTAGTTGCAATCTGAGGGGCAATTCTACTAATTTTAAGAACGTTCACAGTCTGATCTCAGTCTCAATCTGTCAAAAATACCTCATTTTGACAATTTTTTGACGTTTGTTTGTCGCCAAGATGAGATTGCGACTAGATTTTGAACGTTTTAAATTACGAGAATTGGCCTTCAGATCTCAGTGACAATCAATTGTCAAAAACCTGTCAAAAAATTATGAAAATTAGAGGTTTTTATGACAGATTAAAAATTTAAATGCGAACGTTCTTAAAAATACGGGAAACAGGTTTTTACATTTACAAACCTGGTATTTCCATTTAAAAACCTGATACTTTGACAGGATATAGTATTTATATCCACTTATCGTCCTTCTTTCCGTTCAGCAGTGGCGTAGACTCCTCTTTGGCATCCTTAACTGGGCTATCTGGCTTTCCGTTGAAGAATTTAGCTGTGTTAACGCAGGAAACTATGTAGGGTATGCCGGCCAGGTCTGATGAGAGAGGATTGTAGTACTGACGATAGCAAAATATTCCCACGGAGTAACCCAGGATGGAACCGACCAGGATATCTGGAAAAAACCGTTTAAAACATGTTAGTGAGGTCCAGGAAATTAACTGTTAATTAAATTGACTACCAAATTTATACGTTTTTAGGGTTCCGTAGCTAATACGAATAATAATTCTCAAACTCAAAGCATTTATTTCAAATAAATCCGTGTCCGTGGAGGTTCTTGCCCGTTCTTCTCCATAGGTACCTACTAAGCTTTGGAATGGACAACTAGCTTCATCTTTATGACTGACCGACCCCTTGACAATTCAAAAGTGCCTGTAAATGGTTTAATTGTAATAAATGCTTTGAGTTTGAGTTTGAAAAAAAAAATTAATTGCACTATATTTGGTAAGTAATTGGCTTTTGAATAACGGCAGGAAAATGATGATGACACTTCAGCTCCAGTTAAAAACCAGCGACAGGCACTTAACTAGTTGTCTGGCATTTTTGCTGAACTTGGCCTTTTTGGCACAGCCGTGAGGCACATTTTACATTCCGTGATTACCAACTTACACACTGACCTATTACTTTTTTTTTTTTGGAAAGCGTATAATATGTTGGGGAAAAACTTTCCTCGCATTTTTTAAGAAAATTCTAAACATTTTTTAATATAGTTTATTTACATTTAACTAAAGTATGTAGGTACCATTTTGTTCGATAACTTTTTGCCATCTTGTAGGTAGGGACATGATCCCATTGCTATAGAAATTGTGGGACTTACAAAATACCGCGACAAGTAGTTTTGGCAGTCCTCTCGTAATGTTAACCTAACACTGCCTAAAGAATTCTGAAGAGACCGAAACAGGTGGAAATCTGAAGGTGCAAGGTCAGGACAATACGGCGGATGCATTAACACCTCCCAGCCAAACTCTCTTAATTTTTGCTGAGTGGCTAAAGATGTGTGAGGTCTAGCGTTATCATGATGAAAAACCACACCCCTTCTGTTGATTAATTCCGGCCGCTTTCTCTCAACTTCTTGCTTTAATCTCATCAGTTGTTAGCAGTAGAGTTCAGAATCGATGGTCCTGCCTGGTGGTAACAGCTCATAATGAATAATGCCCTTCCAATCCCACCACGCACACAGCATCACCTTGTTGCGAGTTAACCCGGGTTTCGCCACAGTCTGTGAAGCCTGACCGGCCTTAGACCACGACCTTTTTCGCACGTTCTTGTCGTACATGATCCACTTTTCATCACCAGTTATCAGCTTCTTTAAAAATGGTTCGGTTTCATTACGTCGTAATAAAGAATCACAAATGAGTACACGGTTCATTAGGTTTCTTTCAGTGAGCTCGTGAGGTACCCAAATAACGAGTTTATTGTGTACCCAGTTTTTTTTCAAATGTGCCAAAACTGTTTTGTGGTCAATGCCCAGTTCTTCAGCTACGTCGTAACTACTGATATGCCGATCTTGCTCCACTTTTTCAAAATTGGCATCCATTTAATCCGTAATAGGGCGACCAGAGCCGACGTGCATCTTTGACATCAAAATTTCCGAATTGAAAACGCTTAAACTAAATTTGTGCTACTCTTACAGACACTGCACTAGGTCCATAAACATCGCAAATTTTTTTCGCGGCTTGCGTTGCATTTTTAGCTTTTTTGTAGTAAAATTTTAAAATGTATCGAATTTCTTCATTAGATTCACTCATCTTGACAGTACGAAAAACAAATGAAAATCACACATTTTTCCTAATTTGAATTTGGAATTATGTTCTTTAAAATTTAAACTTTCAATGATACCAAAACCAGCCAGATACAAATAGTATAGCCAAAGAGATTTTATTACAAGTTCATACATACTATAATGCGAAAAGACTTTTTCCCCAACCTAAATCTATCACATAGTTAATGTCTTTGCTTCATTTTTAGGGTTCCGTACCAAAATGGTAAAAAGGAACCCTTATGGTGAGACTAATTGTGTCTGTCTGTCTGTCACACCTGGATATCTCAAGAACTACTAATGCTATCAATTTGAAATTTAGAATAATTTTAGATGACGTTGCCCAACTATTTTGCAAACAAGAAATTTAAAAAAATATTTATATTTTTTGCAAAAGGGACTGAAAGGGGGTCTTAAAAGTTTGAAGTGGGGCTACTAGGGCACGTGTGGAATCATATGAAAGAACGCCGTTTGCACATTCTCAAACATTTTTTTTTTAGGCAGCATAGTTTCCGACTTTTGATGAAAAATGTACTTAAAAAAAAATACCGCCCTTATCTCCGACGTTTGCATAGATAAAAATCTGAAATTATTCTATGTGATAGAAGTTTATGTAAAGATTACAGGGAAAATAAAACGATGTCTCTAACTAACATAGTTTTTCAGAAATCATCAACATAATAAATACGTACGGAACCCTCGGTGCGCAAGTCCGACTCGCTGTTGACCGGTTTTAATTATTTTTACCTATTGTGGTATAGTAATTTTATTCTAGGTGCATCGTCTTTACATATAATTAATGTACCTATACAAAATATTGTAAAACATTAAAAGAGTACCGGTGGAGTTTCTTGCCCATTCTTCTCCATACGAAACTACCTTTTGGAAGACACGACTAGAATCAATTCATTTTTTTTGTAACTTTTGACGTTCAAAAGTGCCTATTTGAAATAAATAATTTGGCTTTGACACTTTCCTGCTAATTTCTTTTTATTTGTTTTTTAGGGTTCCGTACCCAAAGGGCGAAACGGGTACCCTATTACTAAGGCTCCGCTGTCCGTCCGTCTGTATGTCTGTCTATCCGTCAGTCACCAGGCTGTATCTCATGAACCGTGATAAACAGTTGAAATTTTCACAGATGATGTATTTCTGTTGCCGCTATAACAAAAATACTAAAAAACAGAATAACATAAATATTTAAGGGGGCTCCCATACAACAAACGTGATTTGCCGTTTTTATAGATAATGGTACGGGGAACCCTTCGTGCGCGGGTCCGACTCGCACTTGGTTGGTTTTTTTATCTGCTTTATATTATATTGTTTGCCTTTTAGTCTGTGCTAAATATATATATTTGTCTTTCTTTCTTTCTTACCTTGCCAATGATGATGATAATCGCAGCTCCTGGACAAGGCAATGCTGCCCGCTATCATGAGAGGCATGAGGCATCCGAATACACGAAGTCCGCTGCCTCTACGCCGAGACAACACGCCCAGGCGACCGCAGAGCCAAGCGGACGCTACGCCCAGTGAACAGAAGGACACTGGAAAATAGTAAAACACTGTGACAAACACTATTTGATCCTTATCAACAACACTCGATCAGTCTTGACGGCATGGTTGGCGCAGTGGTTAAGTGATTGGCTGCTGCGCTGCGTGTCGCGGGTTCGATTCCCGCACGGAACAAATATTTGCATGACCTACAACTCCAGGGACCATTTTGGTTACCCATTGAAAGGGTTTTCAATAGGGTTTTTCTAAGCGGTTAAACAAAAACCTATACGATAAGGGTAACCCTTATGAACGGCTTAAATTTAATTTTGGTAACCCATTGAAAGGGTTTTCGATAAAACCCATCATCATTCATCATCATGAATGATGATGGGTTTTATCGAAAACCCTCGGACCCTCGGAACGGCTTAAATCTAATTTTGGTAACCCATTGAAAGGGTTTCGTTAAAACCCATACGGTGTGGGTAACCCTTTTGAACGGCTTAATTTAAGCCATTCAAAATTACCCACAACACTGTATGGTTTTTGATTAACTGCTTAGAAAAACCCTATCGAAAATCCTTTACATTGAAAGGGTTTTCGATAGGGTTTTTCTAAAATGGTAACTAAAATGGTCCCTGGGTAGAATAGAGATAGAATTGGTCCTGCTACGCGTGCTGGGCGGATATCGAAATAACATAATATTATGCTTTTTTCATGTCACTGGGTTTCAAGTAGGTATAGAACCCATTGAAATGGGTTATCATGTAACCCTTTCACTGGGTTTCAAGTATAAAACCCATTCAATGGGTTATCATGTAACCCTTTCAATGGGTGTCTAGTATAAAACCCTTTCAATGGGTTACGTCATGATAAAGGTAACCCATTGAATGGGTTACCCCTTCGAAAGGCTTAACCCTTAACCGGGGTTGTACGGTCCCTGACTACAAGTAGTTGTTCCGGGTCTGGTCTTTTTGTGTATGTGAGTTTAAATGTTTGTAAACGCACCCACAATACAGGAGAAATTCCTAGTGTGGAGCAAAGTAAAAAAAAAAAAAATTGTCAATTATTTTGGGGTTAGCTTCCAGTCTAACCGGATGCAACAGAATATTTTACATTGAGCTGACTATCTGATCGATCGCATTAACCTGCCTATTTACCTTGGAACTCCGATTTTTTTTTAATAAGACTATGACAGTAACAAAAATTTGGCTGACCTTATTATAACAATCACTAGCTTCTGTCCGCGACTAACGAAAATAACAGCCACATTTTTATAAAACTCCCTCGGCCCCTGACTCACCGCGTCCATCGCATCGCATCTCCCGCACCTGCTTTTACTTGATTTCGGTTAGCTTTGTTTCTGACTTTTTTGTTTCTTGTTTGACTCCTAAAGGTCGCTGCGTGATGTTAAGCTTATATACAACATTATTTTTAGTATATGCGAGACCTGTATATAGTTTGTTCAGAATAAGGAACTGAATCGATTTCAATAATTTTTACACCATGTTATATTTTGTCCCAAAAATATTTAAGTGTGATGGAAAATGGAACCATTGATTTACGTTCAATACAATCGCCGTACGGTTAGGTACCTACTGCCAAATTATTATCAAAGAGCGCAAGACGACCCTGGAGGCGCGGGGGCGCCGTTATCATGTTTTTGTACGGACAACCCGGTAACATAAATAACAACCTTATAACTTTGTGATTTTTCATGATACTGTTTTGAAATTTTATAAGTACATAGTAAAACTAATATTGTATAGGCTTACTGGAGAATGGGCAGCAGGGTTCTCTATGCATTTTAACACCATACTGCGATCACCAACCCGCCTGCCAAGCGTGGCGATTATGGCAAACCTCCCATTGAGGGAGGCCGTTGTCCAGCAGTGGACGTCTTTCGGCTGAAATAATGATGATGATGATAGGCTTAACAACTTATAATTTTCCTCGAGAATTGGGCTATCTAATGCAAAAAGATTTTTTCAAATCCCATTGGTATATGTAGTTCCAGAGATTAGCGCATTCAAACAAATTCTCCGGCTTTATTGTATTAGTTAAGGCGACGATAACACACTTTTAATGATTTTATACTGAAGATCACGTCTAAACGAGTAGTGTTAATTATTTGAAAAAAAAAATATGTTAAATTAGAGCATATTCCTAATAATTTAATATGTGAAATTTTAGAATATGTTTATATTACATAGTGAAATTAATTGTAAAGTTATGTCTAACGCGGATAAAAAACTGAGAATGGCGCAAAATCTACCAAGCGTATTTTTCTGAAACCTTCACCAATTTAAAGATAATTTAATTATTGATATTTTAGTATACGCGTTTTATTAAAATATATTTTGTTTTGTGTATAATAAATTAATAATGCGTCAAATTGGGGAGAGCGCTCCTTGATGGGCGAGTCCTATTACTGGCTGAACGTACGACGCGTAGTGTGAGCTCAGTACAGAACACGCAAGCTAACTACTCAAGGGCACTGGCATATATCTGCGTCTTATTAGGGTAGAACACCCTAGGTGCCCCCCATGCATGCATGAGGTGCACCCCTGGTGGGGTAGGGTGGGGTGGGTAGGCAAGATGTATGAACGTAGGCGAAGCAAAAGGAGTATCTAGGGGCATGGCAGGTGGCGTTCTATAATTTCTGCCTACCCCCATAGGAAGGCGTGACTTTATGTATTTATAGGGTCAAATTAATTAGCTAGCAAAACTCCGCGGCTGTGATGGGTATCAAAATAAAAATGAAAAAGATTTGATGATTTTTTTTTGGTCCGCGACCGCTATTAGTGTTGTTACTGCAAGTATGAGTTTATTTTAACGTGTTTTGTTATACAGAAAACTGATTTTTAAATATGATATTTCAAGTGACTACACATAACGGCGGTTGATGACCCCAAAAGAAAAAACTCACCAAGTTATTTATTTTTTGTATAATCATGTTTTAATACACATATTTAGAAGAGGCTAGATACCGCATGTTCATTAGATAGTATGAAAACCGAGAGTGTCATCTTTTTTATACCTACAATGACGTCACCCCAGCCATTTAGATGTGCTCTACGTAAACAGAATCGTTTCAATCGCTAAGCGCGTCTGTGAGCTAATCATTGAGGTAGGAATACTATGGAGACGGCATATTCTACTATATGAAGAATAGTTATACAAATATCTATCATATCGACACAGTCATGTCAAAAAGTGATTTGTCTCTTTCTAACTCAGCAAGAGCTACATATGAAAAAAGAGATATCTATATGTTTGTCAAGGACTAAATTTGGCAAGACTTTTGTGTGACGTCAAAATCTGTCTATGCGTGACCGGTCGCCATGTTTAATGCCAAGTTTTGTGGTACAAAACTCGGCAATGTGCTGTCAACGGTTGCTCGCTTTCTCTCTCGCACTCGCAGTAACAACAATAAAAGGCGGCCATTTTAAATACTTGATTTTTGTAGGTAGCCACGCTAATTTTGTAGGTATGGCATGTCATAGGTTTATAGGTCAATGGAGCTAATAGAACTCGTCAGGAGTGGACGTGCGTTGACATTTTTTCATTTGACATGCAATTAGGGTTACCATATGTAAATAGAGGGATGCCTGTCTATGGTACCTAAAATGCCTGAATTTTCAGAAAAATGCCTGTCTAAAGCAAAACGCTGTAGGTAATAAGCAGTGATCGGAGTAGGTAGATTGAACTGGGGCCATTGATCCGAAACGTATATATTAATATGGACATTCCTCCGGAATTGGTGGATTATTAAAAAAAAAACGGAACTTATGTAGGAATTATATTCTGCCAGAGTGGAAGGAGTCATTTGATGATTTGCCATCCTAAAAAAAAAAAGGTAGGAATTGTAATAAAATGAGCAATATTATATTCTTCATATTTTTTTTAACGGCACACAGTCACGATTTGACAAAACCCAACGACCAATCAGAACAAAGGATCATGGGTGGTACAATAACCGGTTATCAGAACAATGCGTACGCCCGCCGACGACATGCCAGGTAGCTCACTCGTTTACTTCGGTTAGTAGAGTGCGCATCTTTGTTTGTTACTGTGTTGTGAAAACGTTACTTGACCCTGGCTTGTTTACATACTGACTTCTCATTAACAATATTTAATTGAATCCGGAAATACCGGAATTACTTTCCGGAAAAATGGCTTACCTATCCATGTTATTCTTTCTGTGTGCATTTATGATACAAGTACCAAAAATCAATCTACCTACTCCGATCACTGGTAATAAGTAAAAGCCAACAGATAATAATGAAGAGGGATATTTATTACTGATATTTGTCAGAGGACATTTTTTTTATAATAGTTCTTTCTTTTCTAAAACATAAACGTAAAAATCTTCACAAGATACAGTTTTGTAATTTTCCTGAGTAATCAATATTGCTTTTACTGATTCAATTGTCAGCCAAGAGAGAAAACGTACGTTCTACGTTCGCATTGTGTGCCAAAATTCGCGCCCGCGCGCGCATCGCGCTTGCATTTATACAAATTTAAAAATGCCTGTCTCAGACCAATGCCGGCCGCACGCCTGTCTAAACCTTAAAATGCCTGTCAAATGGTAACCCTACATGCAATAGGAAGTCGCAATAATGCCCACGCTTAGTCGGACGGCTTGTGGTATCTAGCTAGTAGATTAAATTTATAGTTACTTACAACTGCTATGTCCGCTTGGAAACGACTTTCTGCCTTCCATGATTTCAGTGGGATCTCCTGTGCACTGAAGATATTTAGTTTCCACTCCATCAGGGAAGCAGCGGTAGAAGAAATCAGGTCTCGGTCGCCCTGAAAAGTTGTATAAAACGGTTTTTTAAAGATTTTAAATGATCTATCCGCCTTATTACAAAACAAGATTTATATTTTGACATGGCTTAAACCATGGAGCAAATTTTTGTAATAAGAACCTAACAGTGATTGTAATACCGTTCTTTATACAAAACTGAAAACTTAGTTTGGTACTAAGTTGACAGTTTTGTGTTTAGGAACTTTACCATAGTCGGAATAAAGTTCGAAATTCAATAATGGCTCCATGTTTTAAACCTGGTCTGATAGGTATGAGGAACAAGGTGTAAAGTTCACATAACCTCTATAGAAAAGGGAGCATCCTCCGACCAGACGGGTGTTGTGTGATGTGTCTGGTGGGATACTGCCCGACGATTGATGTCGGGCAGTTGTATATATGCTAGTCGCGCGGTAAACTCTGCTTGCGCGATGCAGGATTTTGCGTGACGTCGGTGTGTAGTTCGCAGGTGGCGATAAGGATGCCGTAAGACTTAATATCACCTGTTATTACGTGGTCGCACACTTAATATCAGGTAATATTAAATCTTCAAAGCCGCCTATGGAAATCTGCAATACCAGAGGCATAGCAGGTGCATTGCCATTCTAGAGACAAAGCTACAATGTGTCTATTATTTTTATGACATTTATTTTACATTCTGTGTTTACCTTAACTCACACACTGACCAATTACTTTATTTTTTTTAGGAAAACGTATACTTTTACAATATTTGTAAATATGGGAGCACCATGTACCTATCACATAATTAATTTATCTATCATTGCTTCATTTTTAGGGTTCCGTATCTCAAAAGGAAAAAAGGAACCCGTATAGGATCACTTATGTGTCTGTCTGTCCGTCTGTCACAGCTGATTTGCTCCGAATCTACTAAACAGATTAAGTTGAAATTTGGTACACATATGAACTTCTGTGACCCAAACACGGGCGTGTTACGTAAATAAATTAATTTTGAATATGGAGGTCACTTTTGGGGGGCAATTTGAAAATTTAAAAAAAAGTTTCGCTGACTGTACCGTGTGACATATAAAATGAAAGGGCTTGTTTTAAAGATTTTATATGTTTTTTTATAATTTTAAAATACATACTTTTGAAATTATTTAAGAAAATAAATGAAAAATTACTTTTCCCCGCCCTTATCTCAGAAACTACTGAGCCTAAAATTTTGATAAAAATACAGAAAATTGTTCTTTACCTATAGATTACAGAAAAAATTATAAGAAGTCTGTGATCTTATAATAACATGGTAAATGACTCAATATTGTGCGTACTCACACATTTGCAGTTGGAATGTATGAGGGATCATGTTTTTCAACTACAATGATAAGTTTGTTCTTGGGATTTATAATAATAATAATCATTTTATTGTTAGCCATCTAAGGTCCATAGATAAAATACACAAAATTAGATTACAAGTAGATTTATTAATCACAACTACGGAACCCTTCATTGTGCGTGGTCCGACACACACTTGGCCGGTTTTTAATTCTTTTCACCTATTGTGGTATAGTAATTTTATTCTAGGTGCATCGTCTTCACTTATAATTAATTAACCTATACAAAATATTGTAAAACATTTTAAAAGAGTAACGGTGGAGTTTCTTGCCCATTCTTCTCCATACGAAACTACCTTTTGGAAGGAGCGACTAGAATCGATTCTATTTTTTTAACCGACATTAGGCCATTGTAACTTAGATACTTAATTTAAAACCTGACCCACTAAAAAGTGATAAATAATAAACTTTTTACAATAAAAAATAAACGACTTCCAAAAAAAACACTACAAAGTTATTTTTCACGTTGTACTGGTTGAAGTCGGTTATTTTTTTTTGTAAATGTTGACGTCTAGAAGTGCATTTTAGGCGCCTATTTGAAATTAATCATTTGTCTTTTGACTTTGTCTCCTGATCTGTAATAATATCATGAATACGTACCAGCCATCAGTTTGACCATGTCTGTCAAAACTCCGTTTATCCCAAGAGCTAGGGACCAGGACATGAGGATCTGAAAAGATTAAACATCATAAAATCATCCTACTAATATTATAAACGCGAAAGTTTGTAAGTATGGATGGATGGATGTTTGTTACTCTTTCACCTAAAAACGGCTGGACCAATTTTTATAAAATTTTGTATCGAGGTAGCTGACACCCTGGATTAACATATAGGCTACTTCCCGCTTTTATCCCCACGGGGTCGATACTTACGCGGGTGAAACCGCGGGGCGCAGCTAGTATAATATAATTTGATAGGCAATAGAAGACGTAGTGACAAAACTTTTAAAGAGTATGCTTAGAATGTTATGAGGATGAATGAAAGGCGACTAACAAGGCCGATGTGGGTGGTAACGCCGGGAGGGGACGCCCTAGAAGGACATATAGTGACCTTAGGGACTAACTACATTTATTCAGCTCCGATTTCAGAACGATTTTGGTCACACTTATACAGTTTTGCTTCAAGCAGCCCCGTACAGCATCGTAAGATTGTGAAAAGCCGTCATAGCATTCAGCGCTGTTCCGCTACATTCGGCGCTGAACGTGGACTGTTCCCGACTCCTCATCGACAAGTTGTGAACACGTACAGCCCTGAACGGAGCGGGGCAGCGTTGAACGCGGAGGAACAGCGCTGAACATAGCATTCGCATGATAAAAACGCATTTGTCCTGATTTTGTACCTAATTGCCGCATCTATTATAGTCAGCAATTTTGTATGGCGATAAAAAATCGCTGTTTTCTATGGAAAAAAGCTAAACAGAGCTGAATAAGTGTGGTTAGTCCCATATTGGCGATGATCTTCAGAAACTCAGGTGCGTAGTCCTCGCAACCGGCGTGCGTGAATGACCAGATTAGAGATGGGTAGCACACTGTATTAAAATGTCTTTTTACAAAATGTGCTAGCACACTGTGCTACCACGAATGAGGCGAGGCTGCGGTGGCCAGTGAGCACGTACGTGCTGTGAGTATGCGAGTTAGTCGCACGACTCACCGCGCAAGTCGCGAATATGGTGTGTAATGACGACAACGCGACACGGCACACATACTCAGTCGAGTAGGCACACGCAGTGACGCGTCTGAGCGCGGAATGACGAACCGCGAGTAGAAAATGTATGGAGAAATTTGAGAGCGCTTCTTATTTTAATCATAAATAAAAACTTATTTATTTACTTACAAAATATTCAGTAGGCCGTATAGAGTACTGTATAAGCAACAATTTGTTGTTATTTGTATGTTTAAATATGCAGTGGATTTAGCTATATTGGTTCCTTTTCAGACCCCATTTTTTTTCATTTGTTGGTTTTATTGTGATTGTTAAAACGTATTTGTGTGAAAATTTTGTATGGGGCTACACAATTTTTATGGGACAATTTTGGAGATGAATATATTATCTTTAATTTGAGACAATGATATCCTTGCAGTTGTGACTCCTAATTCATTAAAATGGTACCTGAAAAGCACTGATATTTGAGGAAAAATGTGATAGCGTCCTTAAGCGCGTCACATAGTTCGCACGAGTGATGATGAGGGAAAGAGAAATGAGAATAGTTACAAATGTTCTGTTTAGCTAATCTGTGCCGTGTGGTGTGTGCTAGCACAACAAAATAAAAAGAGTGAGTGACTCTTTTTATCCAAGTGTGTAGCTACAACTGTGTTAGCACATGTGCTGAGTTACCCAACACTAGAGCAGATTTATGAACGTAGACGAAGTAAAAGCACTATCTATGTAAGGTAGGGATGCAAGAAATGCCAAAAGTATCGATATATATCGTATCGATATTTAAAAAAATATTGATATCGATTTCTATATATCGAAACAAAAGTATCGATTTATCGATATATCGGTGAAATTTTCTAGAAAATATATGGTACTAGGTATATGAAATTGTATTGTTTGTTTTTTATTCATAGAAATACCAAACTAGAATCATCATTTCTGATGTAAAATCAACTAATAAAACATTGATAAAAATAAGTTTACATTTTTACGGCTCTGAATTCTAGCGGTTTAGTCAGTGGGGACAACGGTGTTGCTGTTGGAAATATATCGTATTTGATACATTTTCGATACTTGATATTTTATATCGATATATCGAAATAATAGATATCGCCGAAAAATATCGATATAACGAACAAAAATATGGATATATCGATACATCAATATTTTTTCTGCAAGCCTAATGTAAGGATCGTTGTAGGTGGCGTTCGGAAGTTTCTGTCTTGCCCCCAGGCGAGGAAAACGTGAGTTTATGTAAGTATGTATGTAAATCAATCTGCCTACCCTTTTCCCAACAATTTTGGGGTCAGCTTTCAGTCTAACTAACCGGATGCAGCTGAGCCTATATGACCTCCACAATAAACACAATGACGATGTAAGTAACACGAATGATGTAACCATAATTATGTTAAGGCGACGATAACCGACTTTTAATGATTTTATACCGAAGATGACGTCTAAACGAGTAGTGTTAATGATTTGAAAAAAATATATGCTAAATTAGAGGATTTTCTCAATAACTTAATATGCGAATATTTTAGATTATGGTTATATTACACAGTGAAATTAATTTGTAAAATTATGTCTAACGCGGATAAAAAACTGAGAATGGCGCAAAATCTACCAAACGTATTTTTCTGAAACCTTCACCAATTTAAAGATAATTTAATTATTGATTTTTTAATATACGCGTTTTATTAAAATACCTTTTTTTATGTATAATAAATTAATAATGCGTCAAATTGGGGACAGCGCTCCTTGATCGGCGAGTCCTATTACTGGCTGAACGTACGACGCGTTGCGTGAGCTCAGTACAGAACACGCAAGCTAACCACTCAAGGTCACTGGCATATATCTGAGTCTTAATTTAAGAGAGTGTCCGTGGAGTTTTGTGCTCGTTCTTCTCCATAGGTAACTACTAAGCTTTGGAATGGGCAACAAGCTTCATCTTTATGACTGACCTGACCCCTTGACAATTCAAAAGTGCCTGTAATCGATTTATTTGAAATAAATGCTTTGAGTTTGAGTTTGACACAATACCCCATGGTAAGACTGGTTGTTAGACTTCTGGGCTTCTGACTACCCGTAACAACTGTCAAAGATCCACGAATGACAGCCGGGACCAACGGCTTCACGTGATTCCGAGGCACGGAGGGTTCTCGATATGTAATGGATGATCACCATCTGTGGCTGTCATTATTTAGTCACGAGTCCCTCATCATTTCAGCCGAAAGACGTCCACTGATGGACATAGACCTCCCCCAAAAGGAGGAGGGGCCATAACCGCCACGCAGCCACGCTTGGCAGGCGGGTTGGCGATCGCAGTATGGTGACTGTTAAAATGCATAGAGAACGCAGCCCATTCTCTAGTAGGGTTGATTGATTAAAATCAAGTGATTTTTTTAATAAAAATCATACTATATATCAAACTTGTTTTTAGGGTTCCGTACCAAAATGGTAAAAAGGAACCCTTATGGTGAGACTATGTCTGTCTGTCACACCTGAATATCTCGAGAACTACTAATGCTAGCAACTTGAAATTTAGAATAGTTTTAGATGACGTTAGCCCAATTACTTTGCAAACAAGAAAGAAATTAAAAAAAAAAAAACTTTTTTGCAAAAGGGACTGAAAGGGGGTCTTAAAATTTTTAAGTCGGGCTACTAGGGAATGTGGGGTATCATATGAAAGAACGCTGTTTGCACATTCTCAATCATTTTTTTCTTTTTTTTTTGGCAGCACAGTTTCCGACTTTTGACGAAAAATGTAAAAAAAAATACCGTTCCTCCCCCCTTATCTCCGAAGTTTGCATAGATAAAAATCTGAAATTATTCTATGTGATAGAAGTGTATGTAAAGATTACAGGAAAAATAAAAAGATTTCTCTAAATAGCACTGTTTTTCGGAAATCATCAACATCATATTTACGTACAGAACCCTCGGTGTGCGAGTCCAACTCGTTCTTGACCGGTTTTTTTTTTTCATAAGAGTTCACGGATTACTTAGAACTTTATGTGCTTCGCGATTTAAAATGGTATTTTAATCGCTGCGGTATTGCCTGCATCTTTAATAACGAGTACATATTATAACACAATATTTCACGCCGCGCGATGCAATACTCATCCGGCGAACGATCGCATGAGAAAATATTGTCAATTTCGGGGAATCCCCGAAGTACACTAGTTTTATAGAGAGTAAATTACCAATCTTAGACCATTTTAGGGGAATGCCAATGTTTTCTTAGGGAGTTGTCAGTTTACAAAATCTATCATTTACGGTGAAAAAAAAAGAAAAATGTATAAAAAAATCATGTTTTAATTCATAAAAAAAAAAAAACTGACAAACAAAAATCATGATTTTTATCAACCCTGTTCTCTAGTAAGTCCCTTACACCCACGGGAAGAAATAGGATGGTGCTATTATTTACGTCCGGCACCACACAGAACAAGGAGTCCCATAAGGACACTATTAAATAAAAGTAACCTCTCACCTCAAAAGCATCATTGCAGTCATTACAAACAGCCCAAGCCATTAGTGACAGCACACAGGGTACCGACAGAACTACAGTCCACAGCATTGCTCCCGTGACGTATGAGTCCATGTGCGGGTACATGAAATCGGACTCCAGTTCTGCTTTCTGTATCACACGAGTGAACGGCTGCATAGTTTCCATGTAACTGAAAGGGAAATATTTAACTGATCTTCTAAAAACTTCTTGATCTTCTAATGATGGACTTTTTATACTGTTCCTTTCTTCTTGTCTGTTTATATGTGTGTACATAAACCGTTAAATAAATAAACAGGTCAAATTTGTGAATTTGTATACGTATAGGGGTTAATCTTAGGAAATACTGATCCAATTCCGAAAATTCTTCCACTAATGAGAGGCTACAGTATTGCCATAAGATAAAGTCGCGGGCAGAACACCCCTAAGACAACACTCTGACCGAAGTAGTGTTTAAGAAAAACTGTGGAGCATTAGGTCTTAGGCCTAATACTTTCGGTTGGGTAGTGTTAGGATTTTCCATCGGAAAATTCTCAGTAGTAGCCTGGAGACTGGATTTGAGCCATGTTTATTTATTCAATAACTCATACATTTGTTTTAACAGGTGATTCCCAAGCTAACAAAAGTAGTCATAATTTCTAATTCTTCGGTCCCAAACAACGAGTCTGACGAGTCGATGTTAATGATAATAGGCTACTATATTACCTTGGACTGAACTTAACTTATATAAACTGCTGTCTTTTGGAGAAAACAGGCGTGATATTATATTTCTGTTACAAAAGTGGACATTTTTCCGAATCAATCAAATGCTCATACTAATATAACATTAATACAATAAATTATTAATAAGTCAAACCACATGTATATAGTGTTTCCAATAACAGCTGCGGCAATAAACCGATACGGTTTTGATGATGTCACTTATCTATTCGTATGTTTACAACGGTAAAATCGTTGTGCGACGAACAATAAAAAATCCGTAAAATATTTTTACATTTTCTTATCAGAAAATTGATATTTTTCGATAAAATACTTTGTCAAACTACAGTTAAACTATGTAAAATCTAATAGTAGGAGGATTTATGGCAAATGAACACATATTTCATTGATAAACTACTAAAACATGTTTGTAAATATTCTAACAACATATGGAGACGACTTACCAAAAGGCGGACACTAAAATGATACGCACGACTATTTCAACAAATAAATTAAAGTTTGCGGATCGTATTAGCGGCATTTTTAATGTCTTTTACATAAATAAATTGTTAAGTTTGCTAAATCCTCTTCACACTTTCGCAGATACTGAAAATTTTGTGATAAAAGATTTGACGTTTTACTTTACGTTACGTTCGGAAATCGGAATCTTCTGTCCAATTTTTATCAGTGATCTTCGTTTAGTTTATGCTTTTTAGCTGCGTTTTATTTTGCCTGGCCCGCTTGGCCCTGGTTACGGACAAGTTAAAGACGGTTAAAGGACAAGAATTCTGTAAGTGTCAAGAATTTCAGTTGTAGGTATTTACAGCATAATTAAAATTGAATTTTACTTAGACACTTAGACCAATGAGGTTATACACTGCCACTTCAGATGTCGCTAGTATCCAACGACTAAGAATTTGGCAGCTAGGCTAGCTGTCACTATCCATAAATTTTTTGTAAACAAGCGACTTCGTCAGTCGCACAGACTACAATAGCCAGTCGCATAGCGGGCACAGTTAAAAGCCCCATTGCGCTGCTGTTGACTGCAAAAATACGGGGCCCGATAGACGAAAACTGTGAAGAAAGTTCTCGGAGAAACCCGATATTTCGTCGAGACTATGTGCTATTTTTTTTAAACCTGAAGATTTTTATGAAAGAAATTCATTAGGTGATCCTGCCAAGAGAACTAAGTCTGTTTTCTTTACCTACAGGCACTTGTGATAGTTGTGATGCGATATTATGTAAAGGTGTATGTGTGTTTTGTATTATCATATTAAATCAGTGCTAGTATGAACATCTCTGAAGTTTTTCAGTCAGGAAGATCTTTTTCAAGTTGGTTTTCAACTCTGATCAGGTTATTTCTGTCTTACGGCACCAGTCTTCACAAAAAATGAGATTGACTGTAGCACACAACATAGATAAAACACATTGAAAAACAAATCACTTAGTCAGAGCCATGCCACACGATGGCGGCGCGGCACCGTAGCGGTGTCCCTGCGGCGTCCTACATATAAAAATGTATGGTATGGCACACGGCGCCGTCCGGTGCACTTCGGCGCTGCACCGCTAGTCTGGCGAGATGACCTGCGGTGCGGCGCCGCACCGCATCATGTGGCTTGTCTCTCAGTTTGTATAGTCTCACATATTGCGAATAAACAGAACACAGCAAACAGATCCATTAGGACATATATTATGTTAGTTGCCACCTATGACAAGCTTTCAGTCTTTAACCACATCATTATATACCTAAACGAGCGATAACCCTGAAAAACAAGTAAATAACGCCACAATTTTTCATGTCCGTGACAACCGCCGCCCCACCAACGCCAATCGCTTCCATATTTGGCAAATAATTAGTGCTCAATTGGTGTAAAGTACATATTAAGAAAACAAATAACGTGTAATGTGATACCTTTGTTAATGACGTGGGAAATATTTAGAAAGAAAGAAGAAAGAAAGATAATTTTATTTGTCACAGAAACACGTGCATACGAAAACATAAACTCGAGTAAGTAAACATTACACAAAACTCATCTACAAAAAACAAACAAACATCATCATTTCATTTACATCAAATTATTATCTATTGTTAGTAAGTTATTTATTATTCAATTATATACCATAAAATTAATCATTATTAAATTATATTCTATTAAATTAATCATTATTAAATTATATACCATTAAATTAATCATTATTAAAACTATTTCAAAATTACAGATTTTTTTAATGCAATAAGTTAGGTTTTTAATACTTAGGTACTGCTTGCTGCAACGGTAAATTTAGTAGGAAAGAAATAAATAAGAAACACCTATCGCTGTCGCTGACAAAAGGTACCTACCCACGTCATTAACAAAGGTATTTGTTTTCTTAATATGTACTTTACTTCATTTGATATAAAATAAGAAATTTATAATTATAATTTCAGTCCGATCAACCAATTTTGACTTATATTCCGTAGGCATAAGGATGCCATTAAAAGCAAAAACGTGATTACAATACCAAACGTTTTATTACAGCTGCCAGTTGTCATGCCACCAACGCAATAGAACTCAAAATCGGCTGAACGCACTGTAAATCTAATCTAATCTTATTTCAATTTGAGTAAAGGTACACAGTTTGTATAAATTATAGATATTGAACTGTTGTTATTACTATTCCGACATCCATCAATTCATGTGCACGAGTGTACATCTCATAAACAGCTCAATACCATTGACAACTTAATTTGATCGGGTTATATGCGAACATTTAGTATGGAAAAGTAATGAAAGCTAATTTCTCTTAAAATACAACACTTGGGAATCTGAATTTTTGGTCCCTATAACTTCTTTAAGAGCACTAATTTTTGTATAAATTTGGGAAGAAATCACAGAGTTTTTAATAGGGAAATCTAAAAATGAAAATTTAACACCGTGACTACCGCCACCCCACCAATGGTATGGTATATCTCGTAAACTACTGGAGTAGTAATTTTGAATTTTGGTTATCAATTTTATCTCACAGAGCACTAATTTTCTATGTAGGTTTGAGGAAAGCGACTAGCTCCTGAAACTTGGAATCAACACTCAAAGCCGTGGTCCTGCTGAACGAGCGCGCGAAAGTTATCATCGTTGATTTCTCGGTAAATACAAATGTTTCAGTTCTTTTTTTGTTACGAAATGAATCATATTTAAGAGCACTAATTATTTGTATACTTAGAATAGCTGTAGCATGCCCCCTTTTCCGGCGCTCATGGTGGTCCTGCTGAAGGGAGCGTGACTACCGCAGGACCACCTTCAAAGTCGATTATCTCGAAAACTACTAAGGCACCAATTCTGTTGTTCGAGCACTAATTAGCACCAATTGAGCACTAATTATTTGCCAAATATGGAAGCGATTGGCGTTGGTGGGGCGGCGGTAGTCACGGACATGAAAAATTGTGGCGTTATTTACTTGTTTTTCAGGGTTATCGCTCGTTTAGGTATATAATGATGTGGTTAAAGACTGAAAGCTTGTCATAGGTGGCAACTAACATAATATATGTCCTAATGGATCTGTTTGCTGTGTTCTGTTTATTCGCAATATGTGAGACTATACAAACTGAGAGACAAGCCACATGATGCGGTGCGGCGCCGCACCGCAGGTCATCTCGCCAGACTAGCGGTGCAGCGCCGAAGTGCACCGGACGGCGCCGTGTGCCATACCATACATTTTTATATGTAGGACGCCGCAGGGACACCGCTACGGTGCCGCGCCGCCATCGTGTGGCATGGCTCTGACTAAGTGATTTGTTTTTCAATGTGTTTTATCTATGTTGTGTGCTACAGTCAATCTCATTTTTTGTGAAGACTGGTGCCGTAAGACAGAAATAACCTGATCAGAGTTGAAAACCAACTTGAAAAAGATCTTCCTGACTGAAAAACTTCAGAGATGTTCATTCTAGCACTGATTTAATATGATAATACAAAACACACATACACCTTTACATAATATCGCATCACAACTATCACAAGTGCCTGTAGGTAAAGAAAACAGACTTAGTTCTCTTGGCAGGATCACCTAATGAATTTCTTTCATAAAACTCTTCAGGTTTCAAAAAAATAGCACAGTCTCGACGAAATATCGGGTTTCTCCGAGAACTTTCTTCACAGTTTTCGTCTATCGGGCCCCGTATTTTTGCAGTCAACAGCAGCGCAATGGGGCTTTTAACTGTGCCCGCTATGCGACTGGCTATTGTAGTCTGTGCGACTGACGAAGTCGCTTGTTGCAATGAGGACACTATCATTTATACTCTACCTACCTGTCAACGGCTGTTGTTAAGTATAGGTGTCCAAGAATCTTTTGGCCCGTGGCCAAAATCAGAACTAACGCCGCCATCTTGTTTTTTCAATACATTTCACAAAAAAATGTTTACTACCAATAGCTGCCTCCTGTCAACGTCATTCGGCAACGAAAAGATCCTTGTAGATTTTTAGCAGTCTATGGTATCAGTATGTAAAAGGGTGAAATAATTTGGATTGATTTACATAAAAGAAACAGGTAAGTTTAAATTATTTATTAACTTATAACTAATTATATAAATAATATCATGTGCCTATATTTTGTCTTCCTAAAACAAGAAAATATAACTTATTTCAATCTTACCAAAGAGCACTAAGTACCTATTTATATAGAGAACTTAGAATAAAACAATTTTTAACACAGAAAAAGAAAAGGTAACCAAATCGATATAGGTACTAATAAGAAAAAAAAACCGCATAAAAGGCACAGATCTATTGCTGCCCACGGCATAAGTAAGCCGGTTTACTATACGTGCTTTGTATAAAAATGTAGGCGGGAATCGGCGGGATCATCCACTGCACCCCATGGCCACGCTACGAACGTTACCTACAGTGGTACAAGGATATTTTGGCGTCTGAATGATATTGACGTTCATGGTAAACATTTGTGAAATGAGTGTCACAGAAATTGTATTGACAAAACAACATGGCGAAGTTAGTTCCGATTTTGGCCCCGCGCCAAAATAACCTTGTAGCGCTGTACGCACGAATGCGTGCGTAAACAAATGAACCCGCTTATCCCGCACAGCGTGCGACCTCTTCATGCAAATCCTATGCAACTGTGGAGTTTCATCTTAAAGTTCTAATGATAAAGCATACTTATTTAAAAGCCGCAAGCCGCGAGATGATAAACCCAATTGACAGCGCCCGTTCACGATCATGAAGCATGGAAAAGTCGGAAATAAAATCCCTTTTGTTGACTGTACCTAAGTATACAGAAGAGCAGAATTACCATCGAATATTTTCTCATTAAACAACATTTATTTTTACAAAAATACATTTCTTATGCAATGTACAAATGTACCTACGCGTATCTATAAGTATATATTACGGGGAGATAGTATATGAAACAGGTAATATTGCTAATTGCAACACAGAACTTGCTTTCTTATTTTGTGCCTATTCACCCCTTTTCGGCCTATTTTGCAGAATACAAAGCTCCGTAATGAATAGAATAGAATACTCTTTATTATGTACACCATAAAAGTTACAGATATAAATGTTTAAATTTTACTTAGGGTGACACAATGGGCGGTCTTATCGCTTTATGCGAATGAATCATGAATGAGTATTAAATAAATCCTCATTCTGTGACTGCCAAGACCATTTAAATTAGTATCCAGTAACCATTGCTGGTAATTCGTGATAATTTTTAAGTGTTACCTAAATGTTAAGAACCATTAATTAATTATACAAAAATATATTTTAAGTACATACAATAAAAACGTACACGTAACAAGAAAATCATATAATTTTAAAATTTAAATGCGTAATACAAATGCCAGACTTAATTTCGATAGACACTCCAAAAAGATGTGCCCTTAAGGTGTATCCGCAGTGGCGCCGGGAAATTATACAACCTGACGCTGAACGTCAGAAATTTTTTATTTCGCGGGCTACCACGCCGGATCCACCATAATAAAAATGCATTTAATAAAAAAAAAAGAATTTGAGATTTCGTAAAAATATTTCAAATAAAAAATACTACTTAAATTATTTTGACTTCGTAACGTCAAAAACTGAATATTTAACATGTTGGCCCAATATAGGCCAAAATTTACATATTGTGCACCCATCGAAAAATCGGCCTATTTTTGGCCATAAGTGATCTAACATTATAATACATCTCAATAATGATGATACTGGTAACTGAATATGGTTACTTGTCAAAAAATAATAGGCCTGTTTTGACATTTAACTTGAATCGATTTATCGTGAATATCGAGTCGTATGGTTACTTCACTAGTTACGTCGCGATGGTCAATCGCGACCTCGTATATGTGATATGTGATCGCGACGTAACTAGTGAAAAAAACGAAAACGGGCCAATTCTTTTTTGACAACTTTAGCACAGAGCCGGTCGTTGTGACGATGCTTAGGACAGACCTATGCAGCAGAGGACGTCTTTCGGCTGAATAATGAATTGATGATGATGCAGACGTGCATTGGAAAGCACGTTAAGCCGTTGGTCCCAGCTGTCATTCGTAGATCTTTGACAGTCTGTCAGAAGCCCGAAAGTCTGACAACTAGTCTTACCAAGGGGTATCGCATTGTTTAATAACTGAGCTGTGGAGGATAGATAGGCAGTCGCTCCATGAAAAATACTGGTATTCAGCTACCGACGTTATATTAACATACTGTTACGGAATTATAAGTAGTACCCCATAGAATGTGTTCTAGCATTTTTATAATAATCAAAGTATTCTTGTGGCGAGTTGGCGTGCTTCTTCACAACGTCATCTAGCTGCATTTGATCGCCCCAGTCAGCCTGAAAAAAAGAAATAAATAATTAAATGACAAGATTATAATTATGTGAAGATAAATAACATCATAAAAATATGTTAATTAACTACGGGTTCCCTGTCTGACGACCAAAATTAAGCTTGCGGGAGTTATTTTTTTTTTTTCTTCCTTCTGGCTTCGCACGGTTTGTGCATTTAGCCAATGTCACGTTTTAGTTCTTGTATAGTATTGATGAAATGAATTATAAATGCATGATGATGATATCCCCGCCCACTCCCCTTGACTTTCAGTAAAGATGTGGCACTTTACTGAGACCTCACGCGGACGTCTTGAGAAAACTTGAAGCGAAGTTGCACTGTTTTGTTTCATTTGCCTACACTAATGCACGTTCACAAACACTTAATGGTTAATAATCCACCATTATTACACATTAAAATTCGGCTAAACACAAATTTTGGAAAATTAAACAAACTGCTGAAAATGACGCTTCACTTTCCCGCCAAGAAGTCCTTGCGGGAGTTAGGATCCGGCAACACAGGATCGGTCGTTGTGGTGATGCTTGGCCTATGTCTATCAGCGGACGTCAGTAATTTGCCCTCACCATACTTATGTCACGCGACATAAGGGCACTACTGAGAAGAGTGAGCTCACATATATCCCGTATATTCTAAGGCGTTTTCATATCAGTCAAGTCACTGGGTCATTACGTGCGAGTATCAAAACGTCCATCTTTCGATGCTGTAGGACGAATCTAACGAATTAAATCTTTGGAACAGGTAATATTATCAAAGTGAACTTACAAAATTAGGGAACAACCCTCTTTTCTCATCGAATTTCCGCTGGTTGACACATCGGAGGAGGTACAGCCTCTCCACCCAGGGCCATATCATGTAGTCCAACATGCCAGGACGATGACCTCCGAAGTAGTTTGTACCTGTAATCAGATAATAGAGTATTAGTTGCCTCGTTTGCTTCATCATCAGAACATAGCAGTCCACTTCTGGACATAGGCCTCTCCAATTGCACGCCATTCAGCTCGATTCTCGGCAACTCTCATCCAGCTGCCACCAGCCACCTAGCAAAGAACGTCGCTCCACCTATCCTGAGGGCGTCCTACCTTACGTTTGCCGATTCGCGATCTCCACTCAAGAACACGTCTACCCCAACGATCATCGGTCTACGGCTAATATGGCCGGCCCATCGCCACTTCAGCTTGCTTATTCTGTGGGCTATGTCGACAACTTTAGTTCTCTGCCGGGTCACCTCCTTCCGCTTAATGGTCGAAAATTCGCAATGATAAGCATTATCAGCCTATTATTTTCCCACTGCTGGGATTCAGGCCTCCACTCTGTGAGAGGGAGTGGCCGTAGTCCACCACGCGGGCCCAGTGCGGGTTGGTCTAGGACATGCTGAATTCTTCACGATGTTTTCCTTCACCGTTTTGAGAGCAGTGGTGATTAAATAAAGTGCTTGCCTTTCTGGGGTCGACTAGATGACCTATAGCTCGCAAGTTGGGGCTATAACCACTGGGTTGTTACAGCCCCAAATTCACAATTGTTAGGCGGAGGTGTATAGCTATAGTACATCCACATTTCTTCAGGTTTGTTTGATGTAGCATTTAATGGTAGGTTTCTGTTAGCGTTTTTTTAGAGGCATGAGGAACAGGGTGTAAAGTTCACTCATCCTCTATAGAAAAGGGAGGATCCTCCGACCAGACGGGTGTTGTGTCTGGTAGGCAACTGCCCGACGGTTGATGTCGGGATGTTGTATATATGCTAGTCGCGCGGTAAACTCTGCTTGCACGATTTTGCGTGACGTCAGTGTGACGCGTAGTTTGCTGTAGCGATGTTGATGCCGCTACAAGGCGAGCCTATTGCCAACAAATCTCAAATCCAGGCTGCTACTGAGGAATTCGCTTTGAAGCCAGGACCCGACTCATACTCAGAACAGTAAGATAAAGAAAAAATATCCTTACCTCTTGATGCCAATTCCTTTTCGAAGATATCTAGTGTTTGTACGATTTGCTCGCTCCCAAACGCGAAGTTAGTGTCGAAACATTCTAAACTGCCTTTTATTAACTGAAAGTTAAAAATAGAAAAAAGAATCAGGAAAAGTGACTAAGGAACTTCACGATATCTGATTGAGGTTTTATTCAAACTCAAACCATTTATTTCAATTTAACCATTTACAGGCACTTTTGAATTGTCAAGAAGTCGGTCAGTTACAAATATGAAGCTAGTTGCCCATTCCAAATATAGTATGTTCCTATGGAGAAAAACGGGCAAGAAACTCCACGGACACTCTTTTAAATTAAAATATTGATACAAAGTATTGGCTACACCATTCATATTGAAATCTTACATGTGAGAACGATGCAAAACATCAGAAGCGTCCGTGATAAAAAGATTAAAAACAAAAAAAAACAATTCAAAACTAAATTAATTAAAAATAAGCCGTGGCTGCTAAGAGATGACAAGTCCCAACGGACAGCGCCCGTTTACGAACATGACGCATGGATCAGCACCATTCAGCTCAACCATTTTGAAGGGAACTAAATGATCCAACACACACGCCACCATCAGCGAGACATCTGAGTGAGCATGACAAACTCTCAGCCGCCAGGGCACATTCTTCTCTAAAGCCACAGTTCTATTGCTGCCCACGCCACTAAGCAGTGTTTTAAGAAAATAAAGAAAACCTGTCTATTTGGTACAGACGCCAGCAGGTCAAGCTACACGAAACTGACAAATTTTCCCTATCTACCTTGAACATTATGCCGTAGCGAGTATTCTATTCTAAAGAAATTTGTCAGATTGTAGTAGCTTGATGTGCTGGCGTCTGTACATGTCACAAGTAAATCAAATAAGAAATACTCTATAGCTCTTTATACAACATTAGTTTTTGGTTACCCTAAACCCGAAAAGGTGTCATTATACTCATCATTTTGAAAAAAAATTTCTATGGCACCAACCTTGAAATCGCGAAAAAAAGATCAGCTGTTCCATACTTTTATGTTCACTTAAATCGACAAAATGTATGGAACAGCTGATTATGTTGGTCCAATAGAAAAAGTTGTTCAAAATGATGAGTACAATGACCCCTTTTCGGGTTTAGGGTAAACAAAAACTAATGTTGTTTATACAGGGTCACATTAAATGAGCTAGAAAAACTCCACAGACGTAATGGATCCCTGTATTATTGCAATTAACAGCAGCACAAAGGGTCGTAGGTATTAAATAATTATTCGCAAATGAAGTAGCTTGTTTCCAAAAAATGTATGGATACTGGATAGTGAATTAGTGACAGCAGTGAAATTTTTGATAGTAGCGACATCTGATGTGAGTTTGTGGTAGTTTTTATCCACATTATAAGTGTAGACACAGAATGAATTACCTCATTAAACCTCTCTATTAACAGCCTATCCTGTGCCTTTACGTAGGCGTCCCTGGAATGCAGCTGGTTCCTCGTATATTTCTCATCGAGGTAGTCACAGATCACCACACTCTCAAATAAATATTTGTCACCGTTGTCAGTGGGAATCTCTAGAACTGGTATTTTTACTGAAATAAGAAGATAAAATTACTTTTTATGTGTGTGTAAAAATAGAATAATAGGCCGACGATCGATGGCACGTATAATGTACACAGGAAAAACGTAGACAGTATAAAATGTTGAACTCAGTATGTTGTTTTAAATGGAAAGAAGTATGATAAATGTAAGAATAAAAGACAAAGTCAGTAACAGAAAAATAAGAAATATCAAAAAGTCAGAACTAGACTTTTAAAATGGAGATGGGCTGTGTCGGCCGGGGCTGCGAAATGCAGGATGGATGGCAAAAAAATGGACAAAGAAATCCACGGAATGGTTACCAAGAGAAAGAGAAAGAAGACAAGGCAGCAGAATAAAAGGTGGCGGGACATATTTTATTAAATAATAGGAGCAATTTGGATGCAAGCAGCACGACACAGAAAACTTTGGAGAGACTTAGGGAGACCTACGCCAAAGGGGTAGAACTACCAGTGATATAATAGAATTAGGTTGAATAATTGCTTGTAATTTTGGTAGTTTGGGTCTCTTAGACCTTTGTTGAACTGGCCTACAACGGTTGTGGAATCCATACAACTTATAATAATTATTATAGATGAGAAAGTAACTTTGTCTGTCTATTACCGTCTCATACCTAACGGTTGATCGGATTTTAATTAAATGTGGCTGACAGGTAGACCAATTTTTATACCGGTAGTACGTTCACGTAAAAAGTTCCGATAAGTTATAATTTCAGCCAAAAGACGTCCACTGCTGGACATAGGCCACCCCCAAAAGGAGGGGGGAGGTTGCCATAAGCGCCACGCTTGGCAGGCGGGTTGGCGAGCGCAATAAGGTGTTAAATTGCATAGAGAACGCTGCTGCCCATTCTCTAGTAAGTCCCTTAGTCGCTTTTTACGACACCCACGGGAAGAAATAGGATGGTGCTATTCTTTACGTCCGGCACCACACGGCTAGATAAAAGCCGCTAAAAGTAAATGACCTATATTATAACCAACTCATGACTTTTTAGACAATAATAAAAAAGTGTCATAAATTTACATCTCGGGTTCTTGCTCTTAAACCACTCAGGTAACCTGAGGGGGTCTAGTTTATAGACTTCATATTTCGCCTTCTTAGCTTCCAGGATCAATAGGACCCTGTGGCCGTAAGGGTTCATGTCCACATGGTACAGACGAAGCTTGTCTGACAGCGCCGGCGGTGGCATAGGACCTGAATCCAGAAAAACAAAATGTTAGGAGTTTCATAATTAAGTAAGGCTCATCGGGATGCCTCAGAGGTTAAGGCCTCGCTTCTCATGCACGAGGTTGTGGGTTGTACAAATCCGGGCAAGTATCAATGTGACTTTCTCAATTCAAATGTACTTTCCGAGTTTTTCTTTGATATTACTGACATCGATGAAGGAGAACATGGTGAGTAAGGCCCGGTTTCCACCAAAGCGGAGAGGAGAGCAGATGTTTGTAAACGACCAATAAGATACCGATAAGATAACGTTACCGTACCATCGCATCGACATAACGTTATCATGTTAGTCGTTTACAAACATCTCCTCTCCCCTCCGCTTTGGTGGAAACCGGGCCTGAACCTGGACTTAATGGTTAATATGAGTCTGAAATCGCCAAACCGTCTTGAGCAAGCGTGGTGATCAATGCACGTGCCTTCTATGTGTGAGAAGAGGCCATTGCGCTGCAGGATGACAGTAATAGGCCGGTATTATTATTATTATTATTAAACTAAAGCCGAGAGCTATTAAAGCTCAGATTATAGCTATAATCTGAGTATTAAAGTTACTTTGTATGCGCATTGGCTTACACATTATGTTCCCTTCTCATATTTTGCATTTTTAGTTTGACAGTTACGGCGTCAGTGACAGGAATAAACGCTTAGCCAAATAATGTGTTAAGTAACGTTTAAATAGATATCGGCCCAAGTATATTTCTCTCCACAGCCCGCTAGATGGATGGACGACCCTACAGCTGATACTCCACCGAGGTACGTAGTACTATTACTTATTCTGTGGTATAGCACAGAAAAATTAATCAACATTCATACTACATTGGTCCAACATTAGTAATTTTATGGTGTACATAATAAAGAGTATCCTATTCAATTCAATATAAATGTTGAGCGTAGAAGAGCCGTTTAAGATAACACAACATCACGCCTGCTTTTCCCGAAGAGTTAGGGCAGAGGTGTAACTATACATGTACCTACATAGCACACGAACACCCACATATCGCCAGTTATGTTTAAGTCCCATGTAATAGAGGCCGAGCCTATTTCTAGCAATCGGGCAATAATTCAGATTCCGGGATGCTAATAAGAAATTCAGTGGGTCTACTCCGAACATAAATCCGAAGTATCGGCCGAATGTTCGGCCGTTGTTTGACTACGGCTAACTACAGCGAAAGAAAACAAAAAAACACGACAGTCAAAGAGATAAACCAAAGTCAAAAATGTGACCTTTAGGTCGGGTAAGTATTCAAAGTTAATAAAAAACTTTTTACTAAAAACAAATAACAGACTTCCAAAAAAACACTACAAAGTGAAAAATAACTTTAATTTCGGAAGTCGGTTCTTTTTTTTTACAGAGTTTTTGATTTTTCACTTTTTAGTGCCGAAAAAGAATTTACCAAACCGGTAAATGACGGAGTTATGCGCGAACAAAAAACGCAATGCAGAGTAAACGAAAAGATCGTTAATGTAGACAATGTAGATACATTTTTAGATGTTTGTTGATTTTTCAAAAACCGCTTGTCCGATTTCGATAAAATTTTCATGGGGCCATTTGGGAAGTATACCCTTTCCAACAAAAAAAAAATAATTTTCAAATCGGTTGGCAAGCGACGGAGTTATGCGCGAACAAATATAAAAAAAAAATACAAAAAAAAAAAAATACAAAAAGGAAACTATTGAAGTTATGAAACGGCCGAAAATACGGCGGATACTTCCGATTAACGCTTCGGAGTAGACCCCCTGGATAGAAAAACCCAAATTTCATTCTCTTACTAACTCGAATCCCACCGCTTACTAAGCGGTAGTTATTCGTACTAAGAAATTAGAATATTCCATAACCCTAATACATTATTGACTTTGCAACAGACGTTGATGCCGCATTGCAAGTAACAGGTAGGTACGATATGTTTCGATGGCCATTAACCTATTTCCATAGGAGGTCAAGGAGAATTACATCGAGTCATCGATAATTCAGTAGTAAGGGCCTTGGTTAAGTCGAAAAACATTGTCTAGTCGATAAAATGTGGGCGTGTTGAGTTGTGTCTTTTCTTATGTTAGGGACTTTTGTTATATCATAACATTATATGACGCCTTAATTCCTCGAAGGGCTAGGCAGAAGTGTTCCTATAGTACACCTACTATTCGCCAGTTTTGTTTAGCAATTCCACGTAAGCCGGGGACCAGCCTATTGCCATCAACCAGGCACATATCAAGATTCCGGGGTGCTACTGAGGAATTCCAGATTGAAAACCCAATAGCTCTTCGTCCGACCCTGGAATCAAACCCCGGTCCTCAGCATTTGCGATTGCGACCGACCAGTCTATTAGTATCAGAGTTACATCATGGGTATGTTAAAAGGCTCCGGGAGAAATCAAGCAAAACACACAAAACGATCGGCCTGTTTAGCTCAACAGGTAAGCCGCTGTCACTGTCAGATTGCATACAAAAGAAAGAGATGCGCGTTATCACAACGTGCGGCGTAAAAATGCAAATAAAATCGTATAAAATTAGATATTGTTGCGCGCACAACTAAAAAGCCTACTACTAGCGCCATCTAGTATCAAGTAGCGAAACTAATAGAGTCAAGATGCTTCGAGAAAGTTCGATTCTAGAACTATCGACACCCGGTCAGTCGGGGCCGGTATGTACTCGAATATTCTAGATGTTTAGGGAACTATCCGAGGCCCTATATAAGGCCGGTATGGGCCGCGACGGAGTTAGTTCGCTTCGATCTGTAGCCTTAAAGGCTTTGATATTCAGAAACCGCACAAGTCCAGCATTATCGGACAGTGCCATCGTTGTCAACTATACGGTCATGCGCAGAAGAACTGCTTCGCGAAACCCAGGTGCGTCAAGTGCCTGGGGGAGCATGGCACTTCTGAATGCTCACGACCGATGGACCGTGCCCTCTGCACCGAACCTCCCAGTTGCGTTCTTTGCGGCCAACAAGGCCACCCAGCCACCTACCGTAGCTGCCCTAAGGCACCTAAATCGTCTTCCTCAAAATTGACCAAGCGTTACGACGCGAGGCAACAGAGAGATAACCAGGGGGGATTCTCCTCCTCTCTGACCCAACCTCCGCAACGACGGAGCCCCCAAAGGTCCAGTCCGTGGAACCATTTTAACCACCAGCAGGCCTTCCCTGCCTTCGGCCAATACAGGACTCCTCCCCCCCCTCAACCTCAACCCATCCCACGGTTGATGGACCCTCGCCTTCGCGCTCATAGCGCGCAGCAGCAACTACCTACCGCCGCCGGTAGAAGCGCGCCTCTCGCGCCCCCAGTGGCCCGCGTGCCAGAGCCTGCTTCCAAAGCCGCTCCTCCTCTCAACACTCGCGCGCCTCCTCAACCCGCGGCCACTCCAGTGGTCGCATCACCTAACACCTTTGATGCGTTTAATGTGATCTCGAGCACATTTAACATCTTTCTTTCGCCTCGCGCCAAGAAAATGGCCAGCGAAATAATTGTAGCCCGAAACTCCTGCGATCTATCGGAGATCCAGAGAATTTATCACGCGTATCCCGAGATCACGCAAGCCCTAGAGTCCATCGCGTATAGGAAACCATAATGTATAATACGGCCCCCGCGAGAACTAAACTCAGATCACTCAAGTTAGGCTTTTTCAATGCCAACGGCATTAGAGAACAACGCGACGAAATCGCTGTGTCCCTCCGCGACCATCGGTTAGATATTCTCCTAGTACAGTACAGTAGTACGAGACCCGTCAATTGCGAACTATCGCGTAGTTCGCAATGACAGGACTCGATGCCACAAGGGCGGCACCCTGATTTACTATAGGACTCCTCTCCATTGCATCCCGCTCGATGCTCCGACAACTCTCTCGTGTCTTGAAGTGTCTGCATGCAAATTAGCAATGTCAGGTCATCAACCGATTACGATAGTTTCGGCTTACATGCCGCCCACCGCGACCACGAGCCCAGACGGTCTTCAACTGCTGTCTCACGATCTCTCGATTCTGTTCGGCCTGAGTGAATCCGTTATCGTAGCGGGTGATCTCAACGCCAAACATCCGTCCTGGAATTGCAATACCACTACGTTTCGAGGCCAACATCTGTTGGACCTCACCACCGTTTTAAATTTCGATATCATCGGTCCGATGAATCCTACTCATTACCCCTATAACCCCAATCAATCCCCGGACATATTGGACATAGCGCTCCTAAAGAATATCAACCTACGGTTGGATTCGATAGAGGCGATGGACGAACTGACTTCTGACCACCGGCCAGTCGTCTTCAGACTGGCCCCTCGCGACGGACTCCTTGACCCTGACCAACCCCACCTCACGAAAGTAGTCACGGACTGGCGGAAAGTAAGCGACCGACTGAAATCCACCACATCCCCGATACTGGATTCGATCCCCGATCAGTTTGACTCGATCGCCGACACGACGGCCGCGATCGACTCACTCACGGAACACGTACAATCAGTCCTGAGCGATTGCTCGAGGCAGGTTCCGGCGATGGACCCCCATCGCCGAAAGCTGCCGGACGATGTGCGTGAACTGAACTGCTGACTGAGAAGAACGCGGCCACTCGTGCATACAGTGTCTTTCCCTGTGACGCTAACAAAGTCTTCATGCGCCAATTACAGAGATCTGTAAGGAAGCGTATGAAAGAACTGCGTGAGGCCCACTGGGATAAGATGCTGGGCGAACTAGAGCCCACTCATCTTGCCTTCTGGGACCTTCAGAGGAAACTCAGGTCCCCGACAGTAGCTTCTATGCCCCCTCTGACACGACCCGACAGGACGATAGCATTCGACGACACCGACAAGGCTGAATGCCTGGCTGACACTCTCGAGACTCAGTGCTCGCCCAGCTCTCAACCAGTAGACCAAGCTCACCTCGCTGAGGTGGACGCTGAAGTCGAACGTAGGGCGAATCTCCCTCCGGTCGAAGACCCTGATTGTCCTCTGGCTCCCGTCACCCCAGACGAAGTGCACGACATTATCAAGGGTCTGAAAACCCGTAAATCTCCCGGATCAGACGGAATCACCAACAGGGTGCTCCAGCTGTTCCCCGCTCATCTGATCATGCTAATGACCACCATCTTCAATGGCGCTCTTAGCAACAACATTTTTCCTCAAGCTTGGAAAAGTGCCATGGTCATCGGTATCCCGAAGCCCGGCAAGCCTAAGACCGAACCTTCCAGTTACCGACCCATCAGTCTGCTCAACGTCTTCGGCAAAGTCTATGAGAGGCTTATTTATAAGCGTCTCAGAGACTATGCCGAGACGAAGGGCCTCATCCCAAACAAACAGTTCGGGTTCAGATCCCAACATTCGTGCGTACAACAGGTCCACCGTATCGTCGAGCATATAAGCGCTGGCTTCCAGCGCGGGCTCATGACGGGTGCTGTGTTCTTCGACATTGCGAAAGCGTTCGACAAAGTATGGCACAACGGCTTATTATATAAGCTCTACAAACTCGGTGTGCCCGATCGTCTCGTGCTCATCTTACGAGACTTTCTGTCGGACCGCACCTTCCGCTATCGCATCGAGGGTGCGCTATCCTCCCCCCATCCGCTCCGCGCAGGCGTCCCTCAGGGCTCTGTGCTGGCACCGCTGATATTCACTATATTCACTAGTGATATCCCCAAATGTAGAAAGGCGCAGTTAGCTCTGTTCGCAGACGACACGGCCATCTACTACACCGGCCGCAGGCAAGACATGATCTCACGCAACCTTCAGGCCGAAGTCAACAGACTCGCGGCCTGGTTCAGGAAGTGGAGGATCGAAGTCAACCCTGATAAGAGCCAGGGGGTCCTATTCTGTAGGCCCCGGCGATCACCCGCCCTCCCCCAATCGATCACCATGTTCGGCAAGCCTATCCCTTGGGAGAAGCGAGCCAAATATCTCGGTGTGGTCTTAGACCATCACATAACGTTCGGCGAGCACATAAAACAGGCGCGCTCGCGTGCCAGTTTTGCTCTCGGCAGACTACACTCCGTACTCAACCCGCGCAGCAAGTTGTCCCTTATGTGCAAATTGCGTATTTACACCGCGTGCATTCGACCGATCATGACTTACGCCTGCGTAGTCTTCGCTCACGTAAAGCCATATCACATTCATAAGATGCAGACGCTTCAAAACCGATTTCTTCGTAGAATTACTAAGGCTCCTTGGTTCGTTCGGAACGAACAACTTCACGTAGACCTTAAGATGCCTACCATCAAGCAGTTTATGAAGCGCCTTGCAAAGCGCTTCTTCGAATCCGCTGAACGTCATCGCAACTCCTTGGTTGTGCAGGCCGCTAGTTACAGGCCTTCTGCCATTAGTCAGACTCGCCGACCGAGGCATACTCTCTTAGATCCGGATGACCCCATCACTCTCCTTCAGGAAAGCAATAGGGCCAAGAGTACAGCGCACAAAATACACAAACCGACCTTCCGTCCTCGCCGCCGAGATACCACGCGAACTTCCCGAGTAAATGTTAATAAAAGTCCTCCCCCCCGTCCCTTGAATGTCGATGCGCCAGTCGCCCGGTTAGAGGCTGAGAGCGCCGTAGCAATAAATATAATATCCCCCGATAATAATCATGATCAAAATGTTGATCCAGCCCGTCCCCCAGTCGCCCGGTTAGAGGCTGAGAGCGCCGTAGCAATAAATATAATATCCCCCGATAATAATCATGATCAAAATGTTGATCCAGCCCGTCCCCAAATTGTTACTAATTTTGTGATTCCCCAACGACGCCCTAAGCCGAGGTCCGTACCCCACAGGGGGTGCCCTTAGCGCGCTGTCGTTTAGTTTTTAATAAATATATATAATTTACGCCCTGGCTGGAGGCTTTAAGATTAAAAACCTTAGGGCAGCCACAGGAATATCCGGTTAAGTAGCAACGACCTCTCTAGGTCTGCTACGAGATGCCATACATAAAAAAAAGCGACGGAGTTAGTTTACTTTTGAAAACGAGACAAGCGAGAACAACTGAACGATATTTGAGAGTGACATTAAGTGATTGTGTTTTTAATTGTGTTTAAAGTAGTAGTGTGTTTAAATTGGTGTTCTTAATTAAAGTGTCTATTTGTTTAGTTATTAAATCGGCAGTTTTTATTGTCACGAACCCCAAGCTCGTAACAATAATATTAACTAATTAATAAAAATTTATCCATCTCCGGATGCAGTTTGTTTGGCATTTGCAATTTTATGGTATACTTTTAATTATACCTGTTAACGAAGGGATAAACTGCTTTTAAAAATAATTAAGAGTTGTAGATTTTTTTGATGTATTAAATTATGTTTAATTATGTTTTGAGTCCCATCACCGTATGCACAAAAAACTTGAAAATATCATACTGTTTTTGTTTTGGAAAAAATATTTACGGTTTATGAGATACACTGCTTTAAAAAAACACATTTTTGACCATTTTCAGAAAGAAAATAATCAGCACTGGACTTACTCTTACAGTCACTACAGGGATAGTAATCGCCCAACCCAATAGTAGGTATTTAGCTTTCTCTTGAGTGAGATATTCCTCTATCAACAAGTAGCGTGATACACAGTAATTTAACTATTGAGTATGTTTTTTTTTTCCTAGCCTGCTCTGTGCCACTCCTGGGAAACGCCTCCTTCGACTCCTTCCTTCTTTCGCGAGCCGCGCGTTCTCCTTCCAGCTTTGGCGGAATCTACCCAGTTCATCCCGTCATCTCCTACGTGGCCTGCCGCAACCCCGTATTATGTCTCAGGGCACCAGTTCTGTCCTATTTGTGCCCATTTCAGTATGTTTAACAAACAAAGCGAGTACCTAATCAAAATATTCACTTATCAGCTATCACACTTGTCATACATTTTTGCATGCTTTGTCTGAGACGTAACCCAATTACGTGAATTACTTCAATGATAAGAAATGCAAATATTTTATCAAGACTTTTGTTGGTTAGGTATACCGGAAAAGATAGTGTGTGCATAGTCTCGATTAAAACTATCACCTTTTCCTTCAAGTATCACATTATGGGGTCGGGGTCTGATCGCGTATGGTACTCGATATTGCGTTCCAAAACTCAATTTTGATGCAATCACACGGCTGCCAAGCTTAAATGGAACTAAGCTAGCCACATCTGTTGCATGCTGGAAGAGTTAAAAGCTGAAATAGCCACAAAGTGGGTCCTATACGGCAGTAAACGGCAACGTGGCACAGGTCCAGGTGGATATGCCGGTAAGAACTCGACTCTTTTGTTGTCTAAATGATTTGCCACATGCAGCAGAAGATAGGATAAGGGGAAGCAGAGAAGCTGCTTCCACTGTGGGACGGCTGATACCAATAATCACATTACTCTTCAAGTTTTTGTATGCCTGCAAATAGCATGTTCATGACGATACTCTAGCGACTGGCGTACCCTGGCTGTCAGTAGTGCTATAGTCGCCGGCACGTAACTTGGCAAGGTTTTGGCGTAGTGCGAGTAAGATTACGCGTGTACAATTAATGCAACAAAAAAATTATCACTTTTATTGCTAATCATTATTCTATGGTTATTGCCAGAATTTATTTTTAAACGTCTGTGTGTAGAAGAAAGTTAAAGAAAGGAGAAAAACATCTAACGTTCTTGCCAAGTTACGTGCCGGCGACTATACCTTGTTGACTGGCTAATATTTTTACCACGGCGCAACTGTTCTTTTACCTTCGTGCCAATACGAGCGAAGAAGTAATCCTTTTCCATGTCATCGCCGCCGAATATCACGTAAAGAGTAATTTATTGTTTTTCTTTTTATTTATTTGTTGCGTAGAAAACCACGTAGGTAATACATAGGAATTTAGAACAAACGTGTCAAAAACTCAAACTCAAAGCATTTATTTCAATTAAACCATTTACAGGCACTTTTGAATTGTCAAGGACGGTTGGAAATATGAAGCTAGTTGCCCATTCCAAAGATTGGAGGTTTCTATTTAGCCAGTTCTAGAAGATACTTCTAATGCTTTCTATTGATGATAAGAGAACCTCGGAGAACGTCAATGATGGCCATGGGAACACCATATGCCAGCTTTGTCGACTGTTACTGAGTTGGTGCTTTGGGACACTTGAGTTTATGATTGCATCTCATTGATTATTGTATCAAAATTAAGACAGGCAAGAAGAGGTTTTCTCATTATATACTGCAACATCTGCATGTTATATCATGAGCTACCTCTACCTATTCTCATATACCATGAGCTATTCTGGTATTGCATACCTACTTAAAACAATAAGCAGGTATTCACATGCTGTGTGGTGCCGGACGTTAAGAATAGCTCCGCCCTATTTCTTCCCGTGGGTGTCGTAAAAGGCGACGAAGGGACTTACTAGAGAATTGGCAGCAGCGTTCTCTATGCATTTTAACACCATACTGCGATCGCCAACCCACCTGCCAGGCGTGGCGATTATGGCAACCCCCCCCCCCTCCCCTTTGGGGGAGGCCTATGTCCAGCAGTGGACGTCTTTCGGTTGAAATGATGCCGAATTGACGATGATGATTCACTTGCATAAAAATTGTGCAGAAATCAGAGAAAAAGTTCATATCCCCCCCCCCCCCTGACACTGACATCAAGCAATTGACAACATTGTCAAACTTTTAACTTTTAAGGTTTTGAATACTAGGCTTTTAGCAATTATTATTTATTATTTTTCTTATTTTTATTTCTGGTTATTCATAGTCTTAAATATGATTGCGATTTGGCTACTTGTATTAGAGTGTGTTTTTTTTTTTTTTTTTTTTCGTCAATTTGTATTTTATTTTTGTAATGTGTGTTTTGTTTGTGCAGAATAAACAATTTTTCTTTCTTTTTTTATTTTTTTTTATTTTTGTATTTCAACAAAATGACGGCCTATTTGCAACCATAGCCATTTTGTAAAGTGATAAAACCCCCATCAAATATCAATCAATGTCAACAAAATTGTCTAGCCTCTTCTCGTAATACAATGCTGAAAATAGGCTAAAAACATTGCCAAAGCTAAATAATCATTGGGAAAAATAGGCCACTTCTAATTGCCCCAGAACACTCTTTTAGGACTTTTATAGAATAATAAAATAAAATTATCAAAATAGCCGAGTACGATTTCTTTGGAAAGAATGAGGTCGCCTATTTTTGGCACCTTTAAAATGAAGATGTTGCAACGTATCCTTAATTAAATTAAAAACCGAATAACGAACGGCTAAATAGGTACAGTGAATACACACAATAGATGATGTCACGTTGGATGCACTATTTTTTGTGTCATTGATACGGCTCAGACGGGGTCGAATTAATTGACACAGCAGGTAGGTGAGTGATGCACCTTGTGGCCTTGTGCGGGCCTTGATGTCAGAAACAGCTGTTCAAAGGTTTTATACAATTGAGCTACTATTTAATTTTCAACTAAGTATACAAAATTATGCCGACGTATAAATCACTGCATTTTATTCGTTGATTAATTTTGGCATTGTTTACACCATAATTTTTTATTCAAAATAATATTACTGAACCCATAAAACAATACATTTGAAGATTGCATGGAAATCGGAGAACCACGTAAGTTTTATTTACGACTAATGCCGAAAAATAAAGCCCGAATAAAAAAACAAGCCACAATTTCCACGATCAATAATAAAAACTAAGACCACTTACCGACAGTCCTTTGTTGATAATACGACATGTTTTTTTATGAAACTCCTCACGTAGAATTAAAGAGAAAATTGTTTTAATTCGTATAATCGTGCACCCGCGGACCACGAAAACCCGTGTGGAAATAATAACGTCATTCTTAAAATTAAAGCTGTCGACCGAACTAACACGCTTAGGTTACATCACGCCGCGCGCCGCGGTGATGTCATAGTCATAGGTAATGAAAATGAATGAACGACTGAGTCCAGTCTACTAGACGATTTTGCTGTCGTAGTATAGTCGAGTTTATTATTGTTATTACCACTTTAGACTAAAACTTCCAGAAAATTAAAACTTCACTAAGTCGGAAACTGTCTAACCGTCACGTCGATCTTAGAACATAAATTAGACCTTGTCTTATATCATGTAAATAACCTTAGAGTGGTAAAAAGTCGAATGTACATACTTCCCTGTTGGTGAAGTTTGTTCTACTAAATAAAATGGACCACCTTAAATATTTCTTTATTTTGTACCCTTCAGGCGGTATGTACAGACGGCTACACATCAAGCTATACATTTCCAGTATAAGCTGATATCGCATTGTATATGATTTAGCAGTATCACGAGCAAGAGCCAAATAGCTTTTATTTTTTGTGATTTTACAAAAAGAAAGTTACAAGCTAGTTGCAGAGTGTAAGCTAAGTGTGCAAATGCCCCTCTAGTATGACATCATCTGTGACCCGATTATCTGTAACCCTAACAAATGAAATAGTCCTAACTATGTTATCACTGATCCATACTTTTAATGTATTTTCGATTTAGCCACATTATTTTTAGAAGGCCAATAACATTGTTTGTATTTTTTACTCATACCTACTTTTATTCAAATTAAATGTGTTTAGACTGATTAATGACTGGAACGTTATTTTAGAAAATGAGTCATTTCAGGACTTTGTTACCGCGTTTGAAGAATTTTAATTTTTAATTACTTAGAGAAGGTATTTGAGATTTGGAGACTGAAGTGATGTGCAGTCTATATAAGTGCTTTGCAATATGTAACATTACTGTTAAAATAATAAAACGTTAAAGTTCTATGGCATTCGATAATCTCACATTGGAGCGAAAGCATAATTACTATTATCTTTATTTAACAGTATTAGTATGTATTCCTTAATTAGTATGTTATTTTGTATCCTGATTGGATGATTCACATGATATTCTCTTTAAATATAATACGCCGATATTAATGGAATAATTTATTACTGAAATAATTAAACGTAAATTAGATGTTGCAAAAGGAAAATAAATATTATTGGATGCTTTTCTTTTCTTGTCGTGGTGCCGAATGCCGATGCCGGCCGACTGCAGTGTAAGTATAATTTCTAATAATTAATGACTGCAATAAAAGCAATTCAATTGGATAACTTTGCACCATTTAATCGTAAGTTGGAATTAGGTTAACTTTAGAACAAAAACAAAGTTTGTATAGTAGTTTTGAAGAATTTAGAGTGGTAACACAAAAAATGCTGTCAAATCGTGAAACTGCCAATGTCACATTTTTTTATTCAACTCGTTCCATTCATTTTTAATTTGAAGCATTTTTCTGTATCATGGTTAACCCTTCACGCTTCAGAAATCATGAATCTTCCGTCTCGCTCTTATTTAAAAATGAGTTTTTCTGACAAAAATAAAATAAATCGAAGTTTCTTTTTGGGAAATAATTAAGTTCTAATTAAATCCACAGGAAAGCTCAATAAATACGCTGTAAATTAAAAGCTTTTGTTGAAATCCGGTTTCCCTATTCAATTCGTGGCAAAATGATATAAAACAAGCATTTTACAAACAATAATTTTTGTATTTTGTTTGATTACTTTGCCGTTGGCTTCGGTAAAAATTGAGTACCTACATACAGCAGGTAAATATGGCTTGTTCCTCCTATTTATTAATTTCGGAACATTTTAAGGACTTCCATTGATCTAGAGATGAAAATAAAAGTAATTTTCACACCTGTTTTCTCCCCTATAAACGGACAAATTGTGAAAGAAAGATTCATACATTCCTTACCTAGGTATTCTTTATTTGCAACTTGCTAGATTTGGCCCGCGGTTTACTAGCATTTACCAACCCCTGAATCCTGGAGTGGAGACCGCGTATCGACAAGCGTAGTGTGGGACGCCCCCCGCTAGATGGACCGACGATCTTAAAAAGGTGGCTGGGACAGACTGGATGCGGAAGGCGGAGGACAGGGTGTTGTGGTGCAGCCTGGGAGACGCCTATGTCCAGCAGTGGACTGCTATAGGCTGAGTTTATTACTAGCATCCCAGGGAAACTACATGTACGGTTACTAAGCCTGGAATCTGGAATCAACGTGAATCAAATTTTTATTCAGGTACCTGAATAATAAGTTGATTCCAGACTTAACTAGGAGCTAGAACAAAAGACAAAAAATGCTGCGGTTAGTTTTTTACTTAAGTACAAAGCCGGTTGTTTATTTGATGTAATTTTCATAGGTTCTAAAAGAAGCACAAAGCTCTCATTGGTGCTTGCCCATTTTGAACACACAACCACGCATATGTCATCTGCTGTAACTGTAATAAAAAAATGTTTCAGTTGTCTTGTTCTTTAATAACAGATATAAATTTGCTTTTTACCGGGCACTATTCATAAATCAGTTTAAACTTTAACTAAAAAACATTTCGTTTTTAATTTATCCTAATATGTAAATATTCTTTCTCTTTCATTTAGCTTTTATGCGATTTGGAGTTTTAATACTGTAAGGCCCGTATTTATAGAATTTTATTCAGTTCTCAAGCGTTACTTAAGACTAAATTCAACCAATCCAATGGCTTGAATCTAGTCTTAAGTAAAGCTTGAGTACTGAGTAAAGTTCTTTAAATACGGGCCTTAGCTTATTTTGTGTTTTAAATAAATTAATTTAAAATTACTGCCTCATTGGTCTGGTTGTTGCAAATGCAGATGTTTTAAAGAGGTCCTGGGTTCGATTCCCAGGTTAGGTAATTTATTATTGAGTTTATTCTGTGGCCAGTGATGTACCCTATCCTTATGGGACCTACTAAAGCCAGCAAAAATATGCATTTAATACACCTTTGACAACCAATGCCGGGAAAAAGGGACTATAAATTCTATTAAATTGAAGACTTAGCTATATTTATTGTGTTTTATTTAGAGGTAGTATTTCGTTTAAAATGTTATCTAAATATGATCTAAACTAATTTAATACAGAGTTTAAATTGATTGTCTGTAAGAGGTAATCTCTGGAAGTACTCATACAATTACAAAAATTAATTCAATGAGAGAAATTATTGCTCAGTGCTATAGGATTTATTTTATGATATAGTTTTATGGAAAGCTAAGGACCACTCGATCCGCATACTATCAGACAGCATGGCTGTCCTGCAAGCGCTTAGTAGTCACCTGGTTGACTCTGGGCTAATATACGAGTGTCACCAGCGCGTCAACCGGGTGGGTAGCCTCACCAACATAACCATTCAATGGATCAAAGGACACAGCGGTTCGCTAGGCAACGACGCAGCCGATGAACTTGCCAGAAGGGGGTCGAGCATGGCACCAGTGGGACCTGAGCCCATCGTGCCACTCCCCTTCGGGTACTTACGCACTCTGGTAAGGAATCGCTCCAGGTACCAACATCATAAGCTATGGTCGGACCAAGGTGAGTGCAGGCAGGCCAAGGAAACACTCCCTACAATTGATGGCCGCCTCACGAAACAGGTTCTCCGACTAACTAAGCAACAGCTGCGTACAATGAAAGCAGCCACGGGTCATTTAATAGACACCTCTTTGTCATAGGAGTCACAGACAGTCCGCAGTGCAGGGCCTGCATGGAGGGTGACGAGACAGCAGCGCATCTGCTACTACTCGTATACTGCCCAGTGGTCGCCACATACAGGGCAAAGTACTTTGATAACCCAGGTACCCTCTGTGAGATTGTCAGTAACACCAAGGCGTTGCTGGCGTTCCTTGAGGAGCTGGGGTGGATCGAATAATCGATTTTCACACCCGTACGCAAAATACGCGCATATTGACGTGGAGTTGCGGACGCCAGCCCGTGTTACCTATTACCTATTTAGTATTACTTATGGTATAGTTGATTTCCACGCAGATGAAATCGCAGGCCAAATCTAGTTTAACATAAATTGACTTCGATTTTCATGACTTTCCATTTCACTTTGACTTTTTGCATCACTTTCTACCAGGCGGAGGGGTCAAGAACAGTCCCATTTCACCCTTTTTATTTTTCAGGATTTAAAATGGAAACAGAGGAGGTGGAAGAAGTAGTAATAAAATGTGAAGTAATAGAGATATCTGATGAAGAAGTAGAACAAGGAAGAAAGAAGAAAAAGTAAGCTTCTTTTTTATTTTATAAAAATCAAAACAAAAAACCCGACTGCAAAAACATGAACTGAAAAGATGGAAACAAGACGAAAAGAAAACGAGTATCCTTTAAGTATCAAAAATAAATAAATGCAGTCTGAGGCATCTAAGATGTTACGAACGCCTTAAAATTTGCCCCACTGCATTTTTTTTTTATTAACTTTTTTATTTTATCCTTTTTAGTTAGGATTCTAAGACGGCAAATTAAGTTATATGGTCACTTATAATCGGGTGTTATCGACCTCTTACTTACTCACTCCAAAAGTTCGGGATATATATTTTTATCATTTCTCATTTAAATTACTTTTAAACATGTAATAAGTATATATTTTTGTTATCACCTTTTAAACCCCTTCATTTTGATACCCCACTCGATAGGCTTGGGAGATATTTTTTGTTCGAAAACAAACAACATTTTGATTTTTAATTATTTTAATATACCTTATGACACTCGCGCAATAAAGACGAATCTAACGACATATCACTCATCAAAATTGGTTCAGCCGTTTAGTAGTTACGAGGGAACATAGGGACAGACATATATACATACAGGTCAAACACATAACCCTCCTTTTTTGGCTTCGCCGCAGTCAGGCACATATTATGCTGTTGTTGGTCCTAGCTGTCATTAGTAGATCTTTGATAGTCATTACGGGGAGCTCGAAAGTCTGTCAACCAGTGTTATCAAGGGGTATCATGTTACCCAGTGACTGGTCTGTGGAGTTCAGATTGGCAGTAGCTCCATGTAATATACTGGGTGTCTACTCCGAAGTCAACAAATCAGCCGAATCAGCGCTGTGCTGTGGGGCCCCCATAGCACAGCATCATGCTGAGTGCAAGCCTTCTTGTCACAGTCATGACGTGCAGCTGCCGACTTTTGTTTGTTTGTTAAAGTACTTACGCGACCTCGGCTTACGTCTTTTCTGTGTGTCCCGCCCCACAGACGTGTGTGCTCGTGACCGCGTCTCGTCCGCGCCCTGTCTTTTCTGTTTTAATTTGTGTCGCGACGCTTCTATACATTTTGTATGAAAATTTACTGAAGGGGCGTCGCGATACCCATCACGTCTGCAGAGTTCTTCCGTGCCTCGGAAAGCACGTTAACCTCCAACAGGTTAACGTGCTTTCCCGGCTGTTATTTGTGGATCTTTGACAGTCGTTACGGATCGTCAAAAGCCCAAAAGTCTGACAACCAGTCTTACCAAGGGAAATCGTGTTACCCAGTTACTGGGTTGTGGAGGTCAGATAGGCAGTCGCTCCATGTAAAATACTGGTGTTCAGCTCCATCCGGTTTGACTGAAAGCCGACCCCAACATGGTTGGGAAAAGACTAGGCAGATTGATTGACAAATCGAACACAATTTTGATTAAATTAGCTAGCCGGGATCTGCGGAGTTTTGCTAGCTAATTTAATCAAAATTGTGTTCGATTTCACCCTAAAGAAAGAAAAGAAAGAAAGAAAATACGTTAAACATGACGCAAAAAAGACTAGGCAGATTGATTGACAAATCGAACACAATTTTGATTAAATTAGCTAGAAAAACTCCGCAGACGGGATCTGCGGAGTTTTGCTAGCTAATTTAACCAAAATTGTGTTCGATTTCACCCGAAAGAAAGAAAATACGTTAAACATGACGCAAAAAAGAACACAAACACAAGAAAAGGTTGGGGGAAACATGCGTCGCATCCACGCAAAACGGCTATCGCTCAGCATTATACTGCGACCCTATGCAAGACAGAGCCCCAGCGCTGGTTTTCAGCGACAGCCGGCGCTGACGTAATGACGTCGTACGGTGCAGCAAACAATTAATAGGACGCTGTGCCGGTACATCATACATAAAGAAAAATAATATAATTTAAATAAGTGGTAGAATAAACTAAACAGAAATATTAATCAACACTGCAAAGACCAATATACTATTATTTAGAACGACAGCCCGTAATAAGGACGATTTAGAGGTTGTTTTGAATGACGACAAAATTGTCCTCGTCAATGAACTTAAATTCTTAGGAATACATATAGACGAACTGCTAAATTGGAAAACAGAATTAAATGCTATAAATGCATGTCAGTATGTTCCGCATGTTATGCTTTAAGAGCACTTAGAACATAAATTAGCATTGAGCAATTGAAGATGGTATATTTCGCGTAGGTAGAATCAAAAATGACTATAATATTAAAAGAGCTTTTGTGTTAAAAAAACGAGCAATTCCCACCTTGGTCCGTATTCCGCAAAGAGAGAGTTGCCGAGAACATTTTGTAAATCTGAATATACTTACAGTGCCAAGCATTGATGTATTTGTACTTCTAAGTAACATGGCCAAATATATGCATGAATATGAGACAACAGAAAAACGACAGATTAGAGAAGGCACACGTAGACAAGACATTAAACGTTACAAGGTACAGCCTAATTTGAATATTGTGAAGCACAGTCCCAGATATCAATCGGTTATATTATTTAATAAGTTACCTTTAGATATAAAAAGCGCTATCTACTCAAACTCTTTTAAAAATCAACTTAAACATTTCCTGTTATATAAGTGTCTTTATGCTGTTGAAGATCTATAACGATATTCCAATACATGTTGTTATGCATTGTTGTGATATTTAACGTGTTTTTCCGTATGTAATTTAATTTAATTTTTTTAGACCATGTAATTTCAGATACAATTTATTGTTCATGAATAAATGACTTATGACTTATTAAAAATAGACATACATGCCGTGCGAATATCATCCTCCATAAACGTTTTACGCTATATGTAGTGGCAACATTTCGAAAGTTAGAAATTTCACATCTCCGTTAGGAGTTCATGTCTATGTGTCTGGTTATGACTATGCACCTAATCTTACCCTAAATGGCTTGAACATAAAAAGAGTGAATACTTTTAAATATCTGGGACACATACTTACCGACGACCATAAAGATATTGAGAGGGAGCGTAGGGCATTGGCGGTCCGAGGAATGTTGGCACGTAGATTCTCCCGCTGTACCGACCAAGTTAAGATAACGCTTTTCAAGGCTTATTGTCAGGGTCTGTACACGGGAGGTCTATGGGCCAGCTACATCAAAAGATCGCTAGATGTCTTGCGCGTCCAATATAATAATATTTTCAGAATGCTCTTGAGACTGCCCCGTTTCTGTAGTGCGTCGGAAATGTTTGCACAGTATCGAACCGATGGCTTTCATGCGATCTTTCGAAAAAAAATCGCATCGTTAGTTACTAGAACACGGGGCAGTAGCAACAGCATTCTGAAAACAGTGTCAGAGTGTTTCTGTTCTCCCATTTTGAGGCATTTTGCGGAGAGAATGGCCAGGTGAGAAACTTGTACCCTGCTTGGTCATCTTCTGTGCAAAGTGCTTCAAACTCTAATAATAATAATATTACTTTGCTTACTAACACTAGCTATAAGGTATACTAACAATATGGATCTCAGTTGTCTTTATGAATAAATTTTGATTTGGTTTATGTGTTCTGTGCTTCACATTTGACGAGTACGACTAAACGACTTAACTCTAATTTTCAGACGTATAAGAAAACGCACCGTTCCAAAGGAGAGATCGAACTGCGAGCACTGTCCAAAAACGTTTGCTACAAGGTATGAATTAAAAAAACATATAAGGACACATACAGGAGAACGACCATATATGTGTCCAATCTGTGGAAAAACCTACACACAATTAGGCCATCTTAGTATACACCAATTGTCTCACGAAGGCATTAAAAACTTCAACTGTGGCGAGTGTGGGGCTTCCTTTTACAGAAAAGCAGATTTGGACCGTCACGAAAAAATACATCTTGGTATTAAACCTCATGTGTGTGAGATATGTTCAAAAAGCTTTACGCAAAAAAATAACTTGGTTATGCATGTCAAAATGCATGTCGGTGACCGAGCGCATTTGTGCACGGTTTGCAATAAAAGATTTATGACGAGAAGCAAGTTGATGCTCCATGCTAAGCGCCATGAAAAATCGAAAAAAGTTAAAAGTGAACTGGACATGGTGGATGATGAAACTGATTAATTCTTCGTTAGGTTTTTAAAGTCGGGAACGTGTTATTGGGTTTTACCATCTGGAATTTCTCAGTCCGAAGTCTGGATTTTGTGCCCGGTTGATAGCAGTAGGCTCGCCCCCTATTACATGAGACTTAACAAACTGGCGTGATGTTGGTGTACTACAGGTACACCTCTGCCCAACCCTTAGGGGAAAACAAGCGTGATGTTATGTTAATGTGTGTATAAAGTATGTAACAAAAACCCTATTGTTCCTTTTAGGGACGTATAAGTACATTAACCTACAAGAACAGCATTGGTGGAATTATAATTTAAAAAAATTAAGCATTGGCTAGTCGAGAAGTCAAAATCAAAGAATGAAAAAGGTTAGAAATCAGTTAAACATTACAAATATTAATAATTAAATATTTATTTTAATTATGTTTATTGAACAGTTTCTAAAAATGACTTGCTTTATTACGTATGTGTACCGGTTCTTAAAACCTAGGAAGGAAGGAACAACAGGGTTTTTGTTACATATTGTATAACTTGATATATCGTCATGCGTACGTACAATATTGTAATAGGTCTTAGGAAGCGTCCATTAATTGCGTGAGGCGTTTATGGGGGGAGGGGGTCGAGCTGATTCTCACCCAATATCACGTGGTAAATATAACGTAATTTTTTTCCTGCAAAAGAAACGGTGTAAAATTCCGAGAAAACTGGGTAATTATTATAAAAAATAAGTATTATATTATTAAGCAAATTATGTTTCTTTAAATAAATCCAACGCAATCAAGAACAAATTAACGTATTTACACAAAAAATCCGCATTTTCAAAAATCTCACGTCAGATTAGGTTGAGCCAAATCTCACGACACATCGCCAAAGTTGGAAAATCGTCAAAATCGCCTTACGAAATGAATGGACGGGCTTATGGCTGATTTCTGACATTCTCAGATACAATTTAAGGGCGAATTCCACCAACAATACTAAACGTCATCAGCACATTTAAACCGCGTTCAAGATCTGTCAGTGTCATCACAGATAGACAAGGTAGAGACGACAATAAATTAAACTTCATTTAACTTTGACGTTCCCAGTCTGCGTACATAAATGCGTACATAAATTCAACCAAATATATCCAAGAGCTTAGTCACTTTAGCTAGTCAAAGATTGGCAAACTCCATAGTCGAACTATTACATCTGTTCTTCTTAGCGTGTCAAAAACAAAAATAACACGGAAATATACAATATATAACAAAAACCCTGTTGTTCCTTCTACCTACGTTTTAAGAATCGATATACATACGTAATAAAGCAAGCCAAGCTTATAGGTAAATGTATACGTCCGTAAAAGGAACAATAGGGTTTTTGTTACATACTGTATAAATGATTATAAAGCTTTTTAAATTTTTCGCCTTAAAATTCAGCAAAACGATTACCGTTCGTAGACTTTGCCAAATTTTAGTTCCAATCGGCCCTTCCTAGAGCCAAACAGTCCACTAACAAAACCAGGGGGTTTACTCCGAAGATCAATCCGAAGTATTTGCCGAATGTTGGGACGTTTCCTGACTACAGCTGACTACGGCTTTTTTTTTTTTTCTTTTTGATCTTGCAATCGGTTGTAAACCTTTAACAGATTTTTTGTGGGGATTCTGACTGCTGAGGTCCATTCTTCCAGCGAAGAATCTGCCTCTTATAATTTTATAGACTTTATTCAATAAAATCCCATACCTATGTGGTGGCGTTTGAGCCTTTTTGTGGTCATTGGTTCACTTAGGGCTATGGCTAAGGTGTTGGTATGGGACGTTATTAGATATTTGTATGAGTGTATCCTGTGTTCTATTTCCTCTTTTACAGTTCTTATCTGTAGATGCTCATGTAATTCTGAGGTCTTCATAAACCAGGGAGCATTTGTTATTATTCTAAGAACTTTATTTTGAAATCGCTGAAGAATTTCCACATTTTTTCAAATGTGGAAATTCTTCAGCGATTTCACTGGCTGACTATGGCTAAACAAAAAAAAAAACGACGGTCAAAGAGATAAGTAAATGTCAAAAAAGTGACTTGAAGTCGGGTAAAGGATTCAAACTCAAATAAGGAAACTGGAAGTCAAGAAACGGTTGAATATTCGGCCGATACTTCGACTTATCGCTTCGGAATAGGCCCCCTGGCTTGTGTGTAATCTGCATCCTAATTACGTAACACACTAATCAAATTACAATTTGAATGATTTAAAGCTAATCCATTGCTTCATATGTTCGAAAAATATGTCTGCTCAATGACGTAAATAACACAATGAATGTTGTTGAACTGTCTAAATCAAAAGTCATTCAAACTAGGCTGAGAATCAACACTTTTCGAACGTCAAAAATTACATAAGACAGCCCCCCAAAAAAGCCCGCCCTTCACCACTTCCTAGTGCTTTAGCTGGGAAGAAGTGGCGCAAAAAACTCCCCAGCAGCACAGCTGTCTGTTCAGTTAGACTGGTTTCTATATGCAAAATAATTTGGATTACGCAACACTAAACATTAAATTAAATTATTTGCCATAGGTTAGCTCGCCCCTAACCCAAAAAAAAACTTAAATAAAATAATAATCGTCGAAAACTATACTCAAGCAGAAATACAAAATAAAAGCCCAAATAAAAGTGTCCAGGCATATTGGGCGTGCCCGCTTACTATTGAAACATATTATTAAGCTTAAGACGCAGATATATGCCAGTGACCTTGAGTGGTTAGTTTGCTACTTAGCACACGCAACGCGTCGTACGTTTAACCAGTACTAGGACTCGTCCATCAAGGAGCGCTGTCCCCAATTTGACGCATTATTAATTTATTATATACAAAACAAAAGGTATTTTAATAAAACGCGTAAACTACAATATCAATAATTAAATTATCTTTAAATTGCTGAAGGTTTCAGAAAAATACGCTTGGTAGATTTTGCGCCATTCTCAGTTTTTTATCCGCGTTAGACATAACTTTACAAATTAATTTCACTATGTAATATAAATATAATCTAAAATATTCACATATTAATATTTTATTGAGAAAATGCTCTAATTTAACATATATTTTGTTCAAATCATTAACACTACTCGTTTAGACGTGATCTTCAGTATACAATCATTAAAAGTCGGTTATCGTCGCCTTAAATGAAACCCATTGCTACTGCGTGTTACGCAAGTACCCATAATGACACTGACAGCTCATGAACGCGGTTTAGACGTGCTGATTGCGTTGTTTCATTGGTGGAATTCGCCCTTATTCTTGATAAAATCATCTATTTAGATTTAGAGAAACAGCAGCTTAATTGCGTAATGGTCGGTTATCACCGCGAGAATTCGCTTCTTAAAATTGTTTAAAAAAATATAATTGCGCGAGTTTTTGTTACATGACGAACATTCAGTCGCGAAACGAACATTTCGATGAGGATTATAAGTCCTTCAGGCGATCGAATGACGTTAACACAGGCGCTGCTGGTAAACATTAGTGAAATGTATTGAAAGAAGGCGGTGTTAGTTATCTTATAACTGTATGATTTATTTGTATATCTCATTTATGTTAAAGTGAACTGTTTGTGTTCTATATGAGAATAAATGATTTAGTTCCGATCCGAGTTCCGATTTTGGGCACGCGTCATATGACCCCTGTCATCATCATTTCAGCCGAAAGACTGCTGGACATAGGCCTCCCCCAAGCACCTCCACTTCGACCGGTTCTGTGCTTCCCGCATCCAGCGGATACCTGCAGCCTTCACAAGGTCATCGGTCCACCTTGAGGGAGGCCTTCCAACGCTTAGTCTTCCGGTACCCGGTCGCCACTCCAGAACCTTTCGGCCCCATCGGCCATCAGTTCTGCGAGCAATGTGCCCTGCCCACTGCCACTTAAGCTTGGCGATTCTTCGGGCTATGTCGGTTACCTTGGTTCGCCTGCGGATCTCTACATTTCTGATTCGATCACGTAGGGAAACTCCAAGCATAGCCCTCTCCATTGCCCTTTGGGTGACTTTTAGCCTTCTGATAAGGCCCATTGTGAGCGACCACGTTTCTGTACCATAGGTCATCACTGGCAACGCGCACTGGTCAAAGACTTTCGTCTTGAGACACTGCGGTATGTGGGACGATAAGATATTGCGTATGACCCCTGTACTAGACGTGAATTCAAACAAGAAAAACAATTTCTATTGGCTGTGCTCGCGAACGTATGTTCGTTTCGCGACTGAATATTCGCCGCGTAACAAAAGCTCATTCATGTACAAAAGCAGACAGTAATTTATTGTTAAATGTGTGATGTGCATGAGAGCTAATAAATAAAGAAGTAAATTTCTTTCAAAATTCTTTGAAACTTCTACTGTTAAGGAATTTAACAGAGCACGGAATCGCCATGCCAGCAGCTTCTAGAGACGGAAGTATTCGTTTATCGCGGTGTCGAAACTTCTGCCATTCAAAGACGACAGCTATACGTCATTGGGGTTCTTGGCGGGAAAGTGAAAGTGATGTTTAGCAGTTTTGTTTTATTTTCAAAAATTTGTGTTTAGACGAATATTAATGTGTAATAATGGTGGATTATTAACCATTAAGTGTTTGTGAACGTGCATTGGTGTAGGCAAATGAAACAAAACAGTGCAACATCACTTCATGTTCTGTCAAGAAGTCCGCGTGAGGTCTCAGTTCGTCTCAATAAAGTGCCACATCTTTACTGAAACTCAAAGGGAGCAGGTGGGCGGGGATATCATCTATCAGGCAATTAATATAATTCATTTAATAATTATTTAAACAAACTTGGTAACTAAATAAATACTTGGCTAAAAGGTCCCAGCAACCAGGTCATTAAAATATTATTAAAAAAAGGCTACGTCATTAGTGCTGGTTTTTTTAAATAATATTTTAATGGCCTGGTTGCTGGGACCTTTTAGCCAAGTCTTTATTTAGTTACAAAACTTGTCTAATATTGATGAAATGAATTATATTCAATGCATGATGATGATATCCCCGCCCACTCCCCTTGAGTTTCAGTAAAGGTGTGGCACTTTACTGAGACCTCACGCGGACTTCTTGAGAGAACTTGAAGCGAAGTTGCACTGTTTTGTTTCATTTGCCTACACTAATGCACGTTCACAAACACTTACATAATCAGCCTATAATGTTCCCACTGCTGGGACAGGCCTCCTCTTTCTGTGAGAGGGAGTGGGCCGTAATCCACCATGCGGGCCCAGTGCGGGTTGGTGGATGTCACATGTCTTCGAATTTTTAGTTCTAGGACATGCCGGTTTCCTGTGAATCCGCAACTGCGGCCCGCGAAATTCAAATGTTCTTACGTTTTTTGCAATTTGCATTTCCGTGTCAGGTTGTATCTTGATCAAAATATGATTCGCGAGTATAACAGATATGTATATTTACTGAATTATAATCATTAATACATCTCTCTAAGTTAGATTTGTTCCCCAATGTCATGATTTCAAGAAAAAGTTTTCAATGGAACAAATCTAACTTAGTGATATGTATTAATGATTCTAATAATTATAATTCTGTAAATAGCTACAGCTGCGGTTTCGACTTAAAGTAAACGGCAAGGTAATTGCGTAACACCATTGATGTATTAAATAGGAAGATATGGTACGCGCTCCTCGATGTGGACCGCATAAATTAGGGGAAAGGACACAATCGACCTACATTACTCCCGGTTTGCGGGGAATACCCGAATCGTAGTTTGTTTGCGAGTTGTTATGGGTACGTAACAGTGACAATTATTGCGATTTCGTTCCCGCTATAGCCCGCGTAATATGTCTATCTATTTTGGTTGTCGAGCACATGACGCACGACATCGGGTCCATTTAATATTTACGTGATGTTAGAGAGTGGCCTATCTTCCTATTTAATACATCAATGCGTAAAACACCTTAAAATGCCTTTCAATTTGACAGTTCATACATTGCCATAATTACGTTGTTGAGCAGACGAATTTTTCAAACCTTGGAAGGAACCTTTTTTTTAGAAGTCACGCAATTACCACGCGGGTGTTTTTAAATAATAAAATAATCATAATATCGAATCGTAACGTTTTTAGTTATGTGGAAATATACTGTAATAATTTTGTATATGCTTCAGTCCGTGACTTCCGTTGGCGTAAAAAAAAAACATATGTCATCAGCATTTATACAAAGTGATAAATTGTGCACAAATAGATGAATAAATTATGGCTATCGGCAATAGTGTAAATTTCTATTGGTGACAGCATTTTTGTAATCGGATCAATACTTCCAGAGATTACCTCTTACAAACAAAATCAAACAATTTTACCTCTATATAATGTGGTTTAGAGTGGGGTCTATAGGGAATGAAAATGTAATTTTTAATTTTTAATATTACAATATGCTCGCCCCATATTACATGGGACACAAATGGCGAAATGTATTACTATAGGTTCACCTCTGTCGTCTAAACCTTCGCCCATACAGGCGTGATGATATGTTATTGATAAGTAAATACATTTTATGGCTCAAATGTTTTACAATTTCTTTGCCTATGAGTTTCCTTGATGCCTCTTACACCCCAAGTTTTTACAAAGTATAAACCACGAGAGTATACAACTTGAGTATAAAACATGTGAGTATACAACTTGAGTATAAAACATGTGAGTATTCAACTTGAGTATAGAACATGAGAGTATACAACTTGAGTATAAAACATGTGAGTATACAACTTGAGTATAAAACATGTGAGTATACAACTTGAGTATAAAACATGTGAGTATTCAACTTGAGTATAGAACATAAGAGTATACAACTTGAGTATAAAACAAGTAGGTTTCCTACATGTTGTGTGTACTGTGAAAGCCTTTTGAACTAAACATGTTCTCAATCTTAGCAAAGTGATTTGATTGGCTGCTGTTAAAACCAATTACAGCGGTAAACATGACGGACAGCGTGATTAATTTATATGTTTATCAGCCTTTGAAAACGGGTGTTGTTAGGGCCAGTTTCTCGAACGAAAATTATTGTCACAAATCTTCAAACGCGTGTAGACTGCTGTGATTTTTTGAATGATTTATGAACAGTCAATCACAGCAGCTTACCGGCGCTTGACCATTTGTCACCTTAATTTAGCGATTACTTTCGTTCGTAAAACTGGCCCTTAGTTTGTTATTCCATAGAGAACTTCCGTTTAGCTCGAATTATATATTTTTATCATATTAAGGTATTTAGAAAACTCGAAAATTTTGTAATTATTTTAAATAAAGTAATGGCGGTCTGTCTTTAGTTCCTCTTTTAGCCGCAAAAGGCGCAAGTGTAGAAGATTTTATAAAAATTCGAATCATATTTATTTTAAATTGAATTATAAATTGTAATGAGTCGAATTTGATTTGATAGTATTAATAAAACTAGTTTATAAGAATTGTGTTTTTATAAATTAAATAAAAACATTCCAGAAAGACGTTGTTTTATTGTTTACAAATTTTTAAATCGTGCCTTAGTAAACATTTGAATGTTTTATTTATGTTTGATTATGAACGTGGATGCATAAAGTAGAGGAAAGCTAAATAAACGATACATGGATTGAGTGATATTAATGTGTGACTACGGTTTCGGCGCGTCAAAAAACGTCATATGATTTGCGCCAATCGCGTTTTAAGTCGCGCCGTGGTTTTTGCCGTGTCTGAGATCATCGCCGATATCTCGAAAAATACTTATGGGATCTGGCTAAATGATGCGTTATTAGAATCTTTATGAAATAGGCTAACATACGAGTATTATATATAGATTAGTCCTGTCGTGCCTTGTAAAAAAAAGCAATAAATCGGCAAAAGTCAGCCTAAGCGTTTTTTTTGTCTAAAGGTCGTTCTAAAATAATAAATAACCATTATTTCATTATGTTTTGAGTTATTTAACATGCCAATAGCCTACCCTACACATATCATTAAAAAAAACACAGCTGCCAGAACATTATTTTTAAGGCCGCTGTGTTATAAAAAAATTACCCGCAAACCTTAAGTTTGTATTCGATGTAACTGTCCAATGTTACGTTTATTAATTACGGTATATGTTTAAATACATGCTAACAATAGTAATAAACAAACTTATCTATAAAGCAACGACAGTTTGTTAGCAATAAAATAGTTATTAGTCATCACGGCAAATTCCGATTTTGCTAGTTCAGAACCTAATTCTGTGCAAACTCCTTCATAACTACTTATTTTTGGCCTTAAAATCTGTTCATGACTTACCCATCTATGATATAAATCCAATTTGCACGCAATCCACCAAAAACAAATCACTACAACGACAACCAACTCTTGCCAAACCGAACTGCCAAAAACTGCCAAACTGACGTCAGAGTTCCTAATTTTTTTTTTATTGCGCTCCAGAGTCGTGGTTAGTGGTTCTATAACATCGTTTTCTAATATTCTACCAATTTCATGCTTGAAATCACAAAATCCCAGACGTCTCTCAATGAGAGTCAGTCATGACGTGACGTATGTCACCATCAGACTGAATCAGTCTGGTTGACACATGCCGTCCATTTTTAATCCGACTACTCCAGTTCGATCGTCGCTTATGAGGATACGATATTAGTTGACACAATCGGCGAATTAAAGAGATCTGCAGGATCTGCGGTCACTATGTGGCATTCCGCAGGGTTCAATTCTAGGTCCATTCTTGTTTCTAATTTATATAAATGACTTACCTTTTCACATAAGGGATAATCACAAGATTGTATTATTCGCAGATGACTCTTCACTCATTTTTAAAATCAAACGTCAGCTAGTCAATTTTGAACATGTTAACGATGCACTCTCTAAAGTTCGAGACGAACGAGAAGAACGAGAAAAGACTAAACTCATTAAATTTTCAATGCCAAATGTCAGGCAGCTAACTACTAATGTTCAACTTAATGGAATAGAGTTGGACCCTGTTGAGTCGACACTTTTTCTTGGAATAACTATTGACGGTAAATTACAATGGGGCCCACACGTAGAAAAATTGTAAGAAAGGCTTAGTTCGGCCGCCTATGCTGTAAAAAAAATTAGACAGATTACTGATGTAGATACTGCCAGAATTGTTTATTTTAGTTATTTTCATAGTCTTATGTCGTATGGGATCCTTCTCTGGGGAACATGTGCGGACATTAATAATATCTATGTTTTACAGAAAAGGGCTGTTCGAGCCATTTACAATCTAGGTCCAAGAAATTCACTTCGTGAAATATTCAAAGAAATAGATATTCTGACTGTAGCCTCTCAATATATACTTGAAAATCTATTATATGTACACAAAAATAAATAAAATTTTAAGAAAATGTCCGATATTCATAGTTTAAATACCAGGAATAAACACAATCTTGCTGTACATCGCACTCGCCTCCACAGAGTAGGCAACTCGTTCATGGGTCAACGGTAGTAACGGTACACGCTTTTACAACCAACTTCCTACTGACATTCGGAACTTACCGATTAAACGATTTAAAATCTGTATTTAAACTAAACTTTGTAAAAAAGGGTACTATAAGATTTCTGATAAATAATCAGAAATCTTATAGTACCCTTTTTTACAAAGTAGAGGACAAAAAAGCTTGGGATTGAGCTGCTCGCTCTGCTAGCCTTGTGATAAAACTGGAAAACTTGACATTTTAATTATTATGCATGATTTTATATACATATTGACCTTGCAGAATATTGTATACAATTTTACATGAATGTTTACTTTGAAAAGTATTATATTTACTGCTTTAATTTATTGTGAATGTGAGCACTATGTGGGTCATTTTTTTTTTCTTTAAATGTTTTCCTTTCTTTTCTTTTCTCAGTTTAGTTTTAATGATGGTCTGACATTTTGAGCGCTTTATGCGGCCTACCCAAATGTCCTTTTTTTGGTACTGTTCGTCGAGTCGTTGAGCTCCTTAAGTTTTGAGTTGAGCTGCACGATTACTGACAAATGCTTACACTGATTGGACAGGTCCGCTCAAATTTGCGTGGTTCTTTCCTCAAAAGACCATTTCAGACACGGATCTACGTGGTCCTCACATGATCTGACCAAGATTATGTCTGGACTTTAAAAGAGAGAAGATGACGTGTAGGTAAAAGTGATTTTAATATCCTATTTACAGAATAAACGATTTCATTTCATTTCAATTCACTTCAGTTTGACCAGAGGGCCTAAAATGGACGCTTTGGCAGAATCATAATATGATCTGCGTACAATTCATACATCCCGCAATTCATCTGTTTGACAGCTGCTATTTGACATTAGACTTCAATACAGCAATTCATAATTTGTCGACCATTTTACGAAACTCCATACAAAACTGTCATACAGATGAATTGCGGGGTATGAATTGTACGCAGATCATATTATGATTCTGCCAAAGCGTCCATTTTAGGCCCCCTGGTCCAGCCCCCCAGAACTAAATCGCAAAGTTGACGCCGTTGCTTTCGACGTCGAGTAGGTAAAGACTAACAATACACTTATGAAATGACGACCCTTTTCGATATACTCGTACAACATTCACAACATTTTCGATATACAAAAAATGTCAGCTGTTCCATACATTTTGTCGATTTAAGTGAACACAAATGTATGGAACAGCTGATTTTTTTTTTCGCGATTTCAAGGTTGGCCCCATAGAAAAATATGTTCAAAATGATGAGAACACTGACCCTTTTCGGGTTAAGTGTAAAAAAAAACTAATGTTGTATAATCACTTTTCTTTTCCGCCAGCAATTTTTGTGTTGTTACAGTATTTCGGTAATTTTTTTATGTTATTGTGTGGCAATCAAGCAGGCGGCCCTCCTGATGGTAAGTAGGGAGAGATATATCATTGCAGTAGTCCGTAGATGGCGGTCCTCTGGATATCTGCAATGATAAATCTGTGGTAGGCTTAATATGATAAAGAGAACAAAAAATTTAGTCATTGTTTTGTGCCAAACAGCTGGTCATCGGATAGTAAGTATGTTGAGAATGATAAGAGGGATGTGAGGTATTACGCAACAACATCTTCCGATCCCAAGACTTGTCGTAGGGCTAACTCTAAACTCCAAACTTATACTTCAATCTCATATCAAAGCAAATCAAATCAAAAATATTTTTATTTTACATAAAGCCTACATGGGCACTTATGAAACGTCAGAAGCTAGGTGCACGGTTCCAGTTGGTCGTTTCCTATGGAGAAGAGCCGGCAAGAAACTCCACGGTTACTCTTTTTAAAAAAAATTGGCTTTTACAATATTTTCAAAGTATGAGAGGACAGCGTAGGCCCGTCAAAATTACCAGGTACTTAACAAAATAGAAAATGGTCTACAGATCTACAGTATATTAAGCCTACAACGTCATCACATTAACAAAAAAAAAACTATATAAAATATGATTAAAATAATAAAAGTTAGAGCCTTGTTGAAATCAAAAAACATCGATTATGTCAAGGAAGTATGTAAAAAATAAATAACATAAACATCGCAACTTACTTACATGGAGCAGTTAATAGAAATTTACATATTTTGCCGTTAATGAGGTACCAGGGAAGCCACATGTGCAGAAGGAATTAATGCCAAACTTCCTTGTCTTCAACGTAGTCTTTAATTTTATAATATGCTTTTTTGATAAGGACACGTTTGATGTGGGCATATCTCACTCACACCCCAAAGTACAAACACACTGAAATCGCTCAACACCTCCCCCCCCCCCCTCGCCACACCAATCCTCTCCCCCCACTCACATCATAGCCCTTATACACACACTCACACACGCATACCGACACACACACACGCATACCGACACACACACACAAGAGTGCGCGCGCTCACTTTAATTACCCTCTTTTCATTTTGCTTTTTATTTTGTTTAGTTTTTAGACTCCTTTGTTCAATACAATGTGAACATATATTTGATATTCTGAATTATTATAAATTGCTGTAATTATTAATTGCAGTAATTTGTAATAATTCAGAATCAAAATTATATTTATTAATAGTTTTGTTTCTTTTTATCCTTTTTATGTGTGCAACATTAATAATTATGTTTTGTGGCAACACAAGAATCTTTTTTGTACTTCAGTAGAACACGTTTGTAACTGGCTCCGTTAGGAGTATATGTGTTCTGTGGTAACTGGCGAATGTAATTTTCATAATACTAAAAAAAATTGTAAAATCCATATTTTACAACTAATTTTGTTTTAAAAAAATCAGCTGTTCCATACATTTGTGTTCACTTAAATCGACAAAATGTATGGAACAGCTGATTTTTTTTCGCGATTTCAACGTTGGTCCCATAGAAGAAATTGTTTAAAATGATGAGTACAATGACACCTTTTCGGGTTTAGTTTAAACAAAAACTAATGTTGTATAATCACTTTTCTTTTCCGCCAGCAATTTTTGTTTTGTTAAAGAAAGAAAAGAAAGAAAAATAATTTTATTCGGCACAGAAACACGTGCTTAGGAAAACATAGACTCGAGCAAGTAAACATTAAAGAAAAAAAAAACCTATCTACATTAAAATCACGAGCACAAAAATAACAAATAGTCGGCAACTGCACGTCATGACTGTGACAAAAAGGCTTGCACTCAGCATGATGCTGTGCTATGGGGGACCCACAACGCAGCGCTGATTTTCAGTGGCAATCAAGCAGGCGGCCCACCTGATGGTAAGTAGGGAGAGATATATCATTGCAGTAGTCCGTAGATGGCGGTCCTATGGATATCTGCAATGATATATCTGTGGTAGGCATAATATGATAAAGAAACAAAAAATTTAGTCATTGTTTTCTGCCAAACAGCTGGTCATCGGATAGTAAGTATGTTGAGAATGATAAGAGGGATGTGAGGTATTACGCAACAACATCTTCCGATCCCAAGACTTGTCGTAGGGCTGACTCTAAACTCTAAACTTATACTTCAATCTCATATCAAATCAAATCAAATCAAAAATATTTTTATTTCACATAAGCCTACATGGGCACTTATGAAACGTCAGAAGCTAGGTGCACGGTTCCAATTGGTCGTTTCCTATGGAGAAGAGCCGGCAAGAAACTCCACGGTTACTCTTTTAAAAAAAAATGGCTTTTACAATATTTTCAAAGTATGAGAGGACAGCATAGGCCCGTCAAAATTACCAGGTACTTAACAAAATAGAAAATGGTCTACAGATCTACAGTATATTAAGCATACAACGTCCTCACATTAACAAAAAAAAAACTATATAAAATATAATTAAAATAATAAAAGTTAGAGCCTTGTTGAAATCAAAAAACATCGATTATGTCAAGGAAGTATGTAAAAAATAAATAACATAAACATCGCAACTTGGGAGCAGTTAATAGACATTTACATATTTTTGCCGTTAATGAGGTACCAGGGAAGCCACATGTGCAGAAGGAATTAATGCCAAACTTCCTTGTCTTCAACGTAGTCTTTAATCTTAAAATATGCTCTTTTGATAAGGACACGTTTGATGTGGGCATATCTCACTCACACCCCAAAGTACAAACACACTGAAATCCCTCAACACCTCCCCGCCCTGTCACACCAATCTTCTCCCTCCACTCACATCATAGCCCTTACACACACACTCACACACGCATACCGACACACACACACGAGTGCGCGCGCTCACTTTAATTACCCTCTTTTCATTTTGCTTTGTTTAGTTTTTAGACTCCTAAGAAATTGAGGATTTTTCTTCTTCTTTTAATTAAGTTCTGTCATTCAATAACCTAAATACAACTAATACTGTAACCATTGGAAGGGCGGAATGTCCTAACACAAGCATCTATTTTGCTTAAAAGGACATTCCTAAAAGTAAATATGTAACAAATTGTAAGTTATTGAAATAAACAATTTTTTTTTTTTATGTGAATGGATAGAATAAGAAAAAAGTATAAAAGTCTGAAAGTGGCACCGGGGACTGAAAAGTTGTGTAGAAATAGGTTACGTAGATGGCAGCACGAGCTTGGCGCGTGGCTAAGCGTATGAAGTTTCATTAAAATCGGTTTACTCATTTCGAAAAACAAGGGCTTGAAAGTTTGTATGAAATGCCGTAAGGTGTAAACGGTCTTAAGTGCCCCCGTACCCTCCGGAGCAAGGGAACACGGGGTGGTTTAAGTCAGTAGAAGTCTGACCGACCCCTCCGTCCGTCCCGGAGGACATCCATGAGGATTTCCAGCCCGGTACTAAAAAAATAATAGAGCAGAGTGGAAAAAGGAAAGAAGCTTTTGCCCTGCTGTGGGACCACACAATATCCTAAATGTGTTCGTCACCTAAGGGCTATTTTTGTCTGCTCATTGCACGATAGAATCTGCTTTACCGGGCAAGGCACACGTACACGATAGAAACTCTTTGCAGTAGGTACCTGCCGAGCTAACACTGGTCTACGTTCACCAGTTCGGCAAATGGCAGCTATAATGAAGCATTCGAACACATCGACATATTTACATGCTCTTTAAAAAAGGTTTCGCAGCCTTTTGAGAGACACTTGAAGTCTAATGTAAAATAGCAGCTGTCAAACAGATGAATTGCGGGATGTATGAATTGTACGCAGATCATATTATGATTCTGCCAAAGCGTCCATTTTAGGCCCCCAGTTCACCAAGTTTTATTTATTTATGGTAATCTGTGAACAGCGCTGTGGGCTACATTATTACTTAAGTTATTTATGTTTTACTGTTTTATCAATCATTCAACCCAGCCTATAGCAGTCCACTGCTGGACATAGGCCTCTCCCAGGCTGCGCCACAACACCCTGTCCTCCGCCTTCCGCATCCAGTCTGTCCCAGCCACCTTTTTAAGGTCGTCGGTCCATCTAGCTGGGGGGCGTCCCACATTACGCTTGCCGATACGCGGTCTCCACTCCAGGACTCGTCTGCTTCACCGGCCATCGGTCTTTCGACAAACATGGCCAGCCCACTGCCACTTCAGCTTGCTTACTCTACAGGCTATGTCGGTAACTTCGGTTCTCTTCCGAATAACTTCATTTCTGATCTTATCCTTCAGAGAAACTCCGAGCATAGCTCGCTCCATAGCACGCTGAGTGACCTTGAATTTGTAGACCAGCCCGACTGTTAGTGTACTGTTTTATAATATTGCATCATTATGCAATATTATAAAACAGTACACTGAGGAATTTTTATTTAGGAACAACAAACAACTACATTTAGTTGTTTGTTGTTTCTAAATAAATAATAAAATAAAATTTGCCGACTCGGCATTGAGCCGTGTCCTTTTTCAAAGCGATCGTCGCGCTCGTCATACTCGTATGTCACGATATCCAGGGCGCCTAAAATGGACGCTTTGGCAGAATCATGCGTGCAATTCATACAGCCCGCAATTCATCTGTTTGACAGCTGCTATTTAACATTAGACTTCACTATATTAATTCTTAATTTGTGGACCATTTTACGAAACTCCATACACAACTGTCAAACAGATGAATTGCGGGATATGAATTGTACGCAGATCATAATATGATTCTGCGAATGCGTCCATTTTAGGCCCCCAGATCCATGACCATGACCTCTTTAAAATCAAAATCAATACAGGGTGTAAAGGACAGCCCTCCGCAAATTAACAGGGTGCATTCAGCTCCTTATTTTGAATCATATTCCACTGAATGTTTTCTCCGGAAAATTGTAATTTTTAAATCGTAATTTCAGTTACTAATCCTTTATTTCAATGTAAAATTACATTCTCTGTACGCAGTACTTCATTAATGTAATAACACAGCTAAAATAAAATAAAACGGCAATGGATGTTGAAATTCTCTAACGAATGACGCCTGAAATCAGCGAGCGTGGCCGTCCACCCTGCCGCGACAAATCAGGTTCATTGGGTTCCCATAACGTTCCTGAAATAATTTCATGTACCGGTCATCTTAGTACGATATACTGAATTCACCACATCAGTCTGCGGAGGGCTGTCCCTTACACCCTGTATATTTTATTTCACATAAACCTACATGAGCACAACGTCAGAAGCTAGGTGAACGGTTTCAATTGGTTGTCGTTTCCTATGGAGATGAGCGGGCAAGAAACTCCACGGCGACTCTTTTAAAAATAATTGGCTTTTACAATGTTTTCAAATTACAGTGTTAATAGGTATGAGAGGCCTACACTGTTAGGCCTATTAACAAGTATCAGAGGTTCTTAACAACATAGATAATGGTCAACGAATCTGCAGTCTACATGGCCTACAACGTTCTGACATTCACAAAAAATAATCTATTTAAAAGATAAATAAAATAATAAAAATAAAAACCTATTTAAACCAAATGACACGATTGCCACTACAACTGTAAAAAGAAAACCGGCCAAGTGCGAGTCGGACTCGCGCACGAAGGGTTCCGTACCATAATCTATAAAAATGGCAAAAAAATCACGTGTTTTGTATGGGATGGGATAGAAGCCCCCTTAAATATTGATTTTATTATGTTTTATAGTATTTGTTGTTATAGCGGCAACAGAAATACATCATCTGTGAAAATTTCAACTGTCTAACTATCGCAGTTCCCGTTTTACCCTTTGCGTACGGCACCCTTAAAACGGAACTTTAATAATTTAATTAAAAAATATATGACCGAACTTTGCATGTCATTTTACGTAGCTGTTGCTACAAGACGCTACGAGGATTTGCGTAGCTACTGCTACGGAAAGTGCTTCGAGGTATTGCGTAGCTGTTGCTACGGATAACGCTACGAGGTATTGCGGAGCTATTGCTACGCATAACGCTACGAGGTATTGCGTAGCTCTTGCTACGGATAACGCTATGAGGTATTGCGTAGCTATTATTGCTACGAATGCACGACAAAAATATTTTGTTACACCATTAAATGAAATAAACGAAATAATTATATCAGTCTATGAGACTCAGAAGTACAATGCTTCTTCTCAAACAGAGAAGGCAGGTTGGCGATTGCAGACTTATATTATACTATAACTCCAGATTTCCTCACGATGTTTTTCTTCAAAGATGTCAGTAATGTCTAAGATTATCAAACTCCAACTCAAAACATTTATTTCAATTAAACCTATTACAGGCACTTTTGAACTGTCAAAGTGTCGGTCAGTCAGAAAGTTGAAGCTATTTGCCCATTCCAAAACGTAGATCTCTATGGAGAAGAAAGGGCAAGAAACTGCAAGGACACTCTTTTAAATCAAGATATTACAAAATTCTGGGTACATTATTCTTGTTGCTTCTATATGTGAGAAGAACGTAAAAAATTAAATTGTTTATTTAAAAAACCAATACAAAATATAAGATTAAAAGATTACAAGTAAGCCCTGGCAGTTAAGAGAAGACCAGTCTCAACTGACGGCGCCCGTTCACGAACATGACGCGTGGATCAGCACCATCCAGCTCAACCATTTTGTAGGGAACCGAATGATCCAACACACGCGCCATCATCAGCGAGACATTTAAGTGAGCATGACATACTCTCAACTGCCACGCTTTTTTAAGTCAACATACATCTTATCATAATAAACGGCTCCATGGTACTCACATTAACAAAAATGAAAAAATTGCTTCAAAATTATACAAAACTATAGCTTGCAATGTATTTCAAAAATATCAGAAAGTACAGACGCCAGCACATCAAGCTACTACAAGCTGTCAAATTTCTTTAAAAGATTTTCAACTTTGTCGTTAAAGCATAAGGTTCAAGGTTGATTGGGAAAATTTTATAGTTTAGGGTAGCATGAGCTGCTGGCTTGAATTCTGTACATAAGAATTGAAAAAGTCACGTTGGGACATACCCGGATTTGAACCCACAACCTCGTGTGCATGAGAGGCTGTAGGTGCACGAGGCTTTAACCACTGTTCCATTACGACTCCGGATCATCATCATTTCATAAATGATAAATGATTTATTTTCTGTAAGTAGGTTTGTACAAACACTTTTACACGTCAAAAAGACGTCAGCCGAAAGACGTCCACTGCTGGGCATATGCCTCCCCTAATTTGGAGGAGGTTGCCATAATCACCACGCATGGCAGGCAGGTTGGCGATCGCAGTATGGTGTAAAATGCATAGAGAACGCTGCTGCCCATTCTCTAGTAAGTCCCTTAGTCGCATTTTACGACACCCACGGGAAGAAATAGAAAGGTGGTATTCTTTACATCCGGCGCCACACGGAACGCTAATCTTATTAACAGGGTCAAATTGATGGCTGACCATCTTTACATACCGAGACTCCTCCGTGCCTCGGAAAGCACGTTAAGGCGTTTGTCCCGGCTGTCGTTCGTGGATCTTTGACAGTCGTTACGGGTCGTCAGAAGCGCGAAAGTCTGACAACCAGTCTTACCAAGAGGTATCGTGTTACCCATTAACTGGGTTGTGGAGGTCAGGTAGGCAGTCGCTCCATGTAAAATACTGGTATTCTGCTGCATCCGGTTAGACTGGAAGCTGACCCCAACATCGCTGGGATAAAGGCAGGCAGATTGCAGACAAATAAAAATTATCTTATCTTATTGATTTTTATTTACAGGGTCAAAGTTAAATTATTTATTTCGAATAGGCACATAAAAGGCACTATTGAACGTCAGTATAAAAGGGACTTTAAAAGAGACTGACTCCTATTTTTTTTTTTTGGGTGGGAAATTATCAAATAACTTCTCCCGGTCTGGGCGGAGCGGGAGAAGTTATTGTAGTGTCAGACTTTTACAGACTAAAACCCACCCGTATTCCTTCATTTGCCTGTGTGCCAGGGCCACGATATCCCTTTCGGACAAACTCGCAACCCTGGCAGGCATTGGCCCTATCGGACCCCGTCAGTTGGTGCTGACAACTCTTTGAGGCGCGCGTAGAATACAACGCGCCGTTGACCAGGGCCTGGTCCTTATCGGATGGTGAGCTACCCATCGGTCACCGTCCGCAGGCCCGCGCCTACGGTGGCCGGAAATCGGCTTGCGACTCCCGACGCCCGGGGCGTCTCCTGGGGCGACTAGGGGCGCGAGGGCGCGAACCTTGCCTCTCCCTCACGCGTTCCGCCTCCTCCTTCGCAAGCATTACTGCTTCGCAGGAGGTGACGGCCTCCCATGCACTCTCGCTCCGAACCATGGCCTGAACCAGGGCCGGACGCGAGAGATCGCCGCCGCCGATCGCCTCCGTGAGGACACAGCGGTGAGACTTTGACCCCTGAGTTTGTGTCGCGACGATAGGTCGTAATGAGAGCAAAATGAAGAGAGTGGGTTGTATAACATGTATATTGTAAATTAAAAGGAAAATAGAAGCTGTGTCGGTTGACAAGTAAATGAGAATAATTACGGACGACAATAAAACGCGTGAGCGCAGCCGTGCTTGAAGGCGCGCAACAGCTGACTGGCTCTCGTTAGAGAGTAGTATATTCCTTGCTGACTGGTGTGTCGCGTAGGTCAGCGCCCGGCCGTGTGGCCGTCTTGCTCGTCGTTGCGCCCGCACCCCTCGTTCACTGCCGCCAGCGCGCGGCGATGGTGAGGGATGTTGAGGGCTGGTCACAACAGTTTGTTTCGCCATTTCTTCTCAGGGGTAGTCAGATAGGAAATGTCGGCTACATCTAGATACATTTTTATATGACGTGTAAAAGTGATTCTAATATCCTATGTACAGAATAAACTATGTAAGAATATAATTGATTCTAGTCGCCCCTTCCAAAAGGTAGTTTCGTATGGAGAAGAATGGGCAAGAAACTCCAGGGACACTCTTTTAATTCAAGATATTATAAAATCCTGGGTACATTATTCATGCAAAATAGCTGCGCAAACGTCATCTAAAACTATTCTAAATTTCAAGTTGATAGCATTAGTAGTTCTTGAGATATCCAGGTGTGACAGACAGACAGACTTAGTCTCACCATAAGGGTTCCTTTTTACCATTTTGGTACCACTATAAAGTGAAAAACAACTTTAATTACGGAGTCCGGTGTCTTTGGATCTGTATTTTAGTTTTCTTCCGAAATTATAGTTATTTATGATATTAGTGCTGTAAGTTGGTTTTTACAAAGGAGTAGACGAATGTACGCCCGAGACGAAGTCGAAGGCTTACCATAGTCATGAGTTTGTAAATACCAATTTCCGCGCGTGTGTCATACAACGTTTTTCAACACATTTGCGAGAAAACAGTACAATAGGTAATAAAATACGCCATCAAAACATTTTAAGAGAATGATTGAGTATTTCTTCGAGTCTTCCATGATATAAAATTATTGTAAATCATTAAATAGCACTCACGATTTTGGCGGCTCATCCAAGATATCAGGTGCAGTAGATTCCATATTAATATCGGATTCCTCGTTTGAACTCATATTATTATTTTGTAAATATCAGTCGGAAAGTCGCTGACATTTCTAATAAGAAAATGGCGCGAATTTGCCAATGGCGCCACGTGCACATGGTGAAAAAAGTACTACATCTTTCGTCTCATTTTCTCTTTAATAATAAAGTGAGATAAACGTATTGAGCAAAGGCGCTTCCAAGGAGGTTCCATCATTCAGCTTATTCATTCTCGTAATTTGAAACTCCTTGGTGGAATTCTTATATATTTTTTATGGTAATTAAAAAAAACCGTAAAGGATACGCACGGCGCGATACAACGAAGGGGGTGGTAAAACCTGTACTTAAGTGAGAGTACCTATTTTACCACTCGTTCCATTGTATGGTGCGTAAATTTTAACTTTCGAACAATATAGACAGGCTTCGTAAATGCATTTTTTGAGCAAATGTGTTAAAAAAGTTATTTTTCACTCAAATCCCCATTCCGAAGCTAAAATATCATAGAACATTATATGACATCGGATATCTTTAAAGAATAAAGAGGGAATGTCTGTTACCACAGTTAATCCTGTAGCTTGTATGCGTTTCGTTGCTTTTACAGGCTATTTGCATACTGTAGAGTGTTTTGCGACGCCAATGGGTAGGCAGGAAGCCTTCTACATAAGTAGTAAGTACACACTACGATGTATGTGGAAGTGTTGCGGTGTGGAAGGGTATGACGGATATGCCTGTCATCCATAATGAGCTGATAGGTTTGTGTAAGGGGGTCTTAAAAAATTTAAGTGGGGCTACAGGGCATGTGGGGTATCATATGAAATAACGCTGTTTGCACATTCTCAAACAATTTTGTTTTTTTTAGGCATCATAGTTTCCGACTTTTGATGAAAAATGTAAAAAAAAATACCGCCCGCCCCCCCTTATCTCCGAAGTTCGCATAGATCAAAATCTGAAATTATTCTATGTGACAGAAGTGTATGTTGTAAAGATAACAGGAAAAATAAAACGATGTCTCTAAATAGCACAGTTTTTCAGAAATCATCAACATCATAATATATACGTACGGAACATCGGAATCTGTGCGCGAGTCCGACTCGCTCTTGACCGGTTTTTTTCCTTTTAAGGTACGGAACCCTAAAAATCTCGATGTTTTATCAAGTCTTAAAAACCGTGCCAAGCAGGGGTGAGCCGCTAGTATTCTATAAAAGAAGCCACTTTAATAATCCGAAGTAAATATAACCTTTTCAATTTGCAAAGTGTAAAATTAATTTAAAGTTTTCTTATAAATATGGTAAACAAGATGCTCATGGATTCCAAATCACTTGTTTTTGCTCAACCACGGCAAGATTGGAAAAGAGTTGATATTTTTGCTAAAACTGATGTCATTAGGTGTTATAATAATTTGGGCACGCCACAATTGTGGCGATAAGTCCCCTCTTTGAGGAGTGGCATGAGAGGCGCCACGGCGGCCTCACCTTCCGCCTGACGCAGGTCGTCACCGGACATGGTTGTTTCGGGAGGTTCCTGTTCAGGATAAAGCGGGAGGAAACGCCCGGGTGTCACCACAGTGTGGATCGCCCGGAGGACACGGTGGAGCATACGGTGGAGATGTGCCCAGCTTGGGCAGAGCACCGCCGTGTCCTCACAGAGGCGATCGGCGGCGGCGACCCTGGTTCAGGCCATGGTTCGGAGCGAGAGTAGATGAGAGGCCATCACCTCCTTCTGTGAAGCAGTAATGCTCGCGAAGGAGGAGGCGGAATGCGTGAGGGAGAGGCAAGGTTCGCGCCCTCGCACCCCGTGACGCCCCGGGCGTCGGGAGTCGCAAGCCGACTTCCGGCCACCGTAGGCGCGGGCCTGCGGACGGTGAGCGATGGGTAGCTCACCGTCCAGAAGGACCAGGCCCGGGTCGACGGCGCGTTGTGTTCCACGCGCGCCACAAAGAGATGTCAGCACCAAATGCCTGCCAGGGTTGCGAGTTTGTCCGAAAGGGATATCGTGGCCCTGGAACACAGGCTACGCCCCAGGGCGGAGGACATCCATGAGGATTTTCCACCACGTGAACAAAAAAAAGCCACAGGAAAGACCGGTTAAGTAGTCACGGCCTCTCAAGGCCAATTACGAGATGCCATTCTTAAAAAAAAAAAGCCTCCGCAAACATTGTCGAAGCGCTGCAGTAACGGCTATGTTGTTACTGCAGAACTGTACCTACTGCAGTGTTTTTATGGACTGTTATTTTAATAACTAGCTTCTGCCCGAGTCTTCAGTCGTGTGAAGATTCTCGTTTTAGCAAAAACATATCGATGGCTGTTTTGCGTGAACGTGACTCATATTTTTACCCAAGTTGTTGATGTGAAACATCTATAGGTGCACGTAAAATCGATTGCTGGCGGGGCGACGCATACCGCGTGGCGATCCGCCACTATACACTTATACAGTCTATATGTAGTAGTGTGTAAATGTGTGTGTATGAGTAGTGCGACGTTTCACATCTGCCAGTCGTCTCGTGACGGCTCAATTTTTCTTTCGTGTTTGTGTTTTTAGGGTTCCGTACCAAAATGGTAAAAAGGAACCCTTATGGTGAGACTAAGTCTGTCTGTCGGTCTGTCTGTCTGTCACACCTGGATATCTCAAGAACGACTAATGCTATCAACTTGAAATTTGGAATAGTTTTAGATGACCTTTGTCCAACTATTTTGCAAACAAGAAAGAAATTTAAAAATTATATCATTTTTGCAAAAGGGACTGAAAGGGGGTTTTAAAAATTTCATGTGGGGTATCTTATGAAAGAGCACCGTTTGCAAATTCTCAAAAAATTTTTTTTTTCAAGCAGCACTGTTTCCGACTTTTGATGAAAATGTAAAAAAAATACCGTTCCCCCCTAATCTCCGAAGTTTGCATAGATAAAAATCTGAAATTATTCTATGTGATAGAAGTGTATGTAAAGATTACAGGAAAAATTAAACTATGTCTCTAAATTGCACAGTTTTTCAGAAATCATCAACATCATATTATACGTATATACGTACGGAACCCTCGGTGCGCGAGTCCGACTCGCTCTTGCCCAGTTTTAATGGACTTTGTTGCTGCTCGAACAATTTTTTAAATGCCTACCTTATAATCAACAATTAAACCAATGTTGGTCAAAGGCATAATTTCGTCCGCCTGAAATGGTAAATTACAAATAAAATATAAGAAACACTAAATTATTAAATGAACAGAAAAAAATTCTTGTATTTTTATCACGGAACGCCAACGCATTTTAACTACTTCGGTAAACTTTAGCTGATATAAAAAGGGGTGGCATCGGAACTACGGCATTCCGGCATCTGCTTTGGAGACAGTGCCATCTAGTATCAAGAAAATAAAGTAAACTTTTCAAAAAATGTTTAAAATTACTGCAATCGTTTCCCTGCTGCTTGTTGGTAAGTTTTCAATTACTTTTGATATATTTAAAACTAATTATTAATGTAAAACTAATTTGCATGCCCTAGACAGCCAAATATGGACAGTGCGTAAGTCTGTATTTTCAGCAAATAAATTATTTTTATTCTTATTCTTTCAGTCTTAGGGAAATAGGGAGAAAGTACATTATCATAAGTGGGCGTCCAAGCAAAAAGGGTCCAGTTCTCGGCATTTAGTTTCCGAAATATACGCAGATTTGTAAAGTTGGGTGAAAAATTGCATTTCGCGATTTTAATTGATTATTAATTAATGGTCAATAATCTACAAGTCCGTTTGGTGCCGGACGTAAATAATAGCACCATCCCATTTCTTCCCGTGAGTGTCGTAAAAGGCGACTAAGGGACTTACTAGAGAGTGGGCAGTAGCGTTCTCTATTCATTTTAACACCATACTGCGATCGACAATCCGCCTGCTTGCATGGCGATTATGGCAAACCCCCTTCTTAGGGGAGGCCTATGCCCAGCAGTGGACGTCATTTCGGCTGAAATGATGAATCTACAAGTTTCTCAAAACAACCTTTTTCAGAGTTTGAACTTCAAATGTCTGATAAAACGTGATAAAAAGTGACAGTTTTTGAATATTTTTTTAATCCTACTACTGGACCCGTTTTGCTTGGACGGCCACGTATATCGATGATCATAGGTATGACAATGTAATGTAGACATATTTATGAATAATTTGTGAGCTTTCTTTTTAATATACAGGGTGTTAAAGTAATTGCGTGCCATGGCTTAGGGGTAGGTTCAGTATCGATAAAGGAAACCAGGAAAAAAGAATTTAAACAAGAAAAATATTGCAAGATCAATCTCATTTAGTACCTACTAACTTAAAATAGCAATCGTTTAGAATTAAAATTATTTTATTTGACGGTCCTAAGCCCGTTAAAGTACGAAGAGACATACTTATTTTTTTTTTTTTTTTAATGTTTAATAAAAATGTATGTTTAATTGTTTATACAACATTATTTTTAGTATATAATGCGAAACCCGAAACACGTGTCTAGTATTTTTACGTAAAGAATCTATGTACAAAATTTCAAAACTGTATCATTAAAAACCACAAAGATGTTACCGGGTTGTCCGTACAAAAACATGCTAATGGCGCGGCGCCCCCGCGCCTCCAGGGTCGTCTTGCGCTCATTGATAATAATTTGGCAGTAGGTACCTAATCGTACGGCGATTGTATTGTAAGTAATTAAATGGTGATAACATTTTCCATCACACTTAACTATTTTTGGAAAAAAAAAACATGGTGTAAAAATTATTGAAATTGACTCAGTTCCTTATTCTGGACAAACTATATTCAGGTTTCGCATAATTATACTAAAAATAATGTTGTATATGTATTTTATTTTTCCTGGTTTCCTTTATTGATTCTGAAACTACTCCTAAGCTATAGCACGCAATTACTTTAACACCCTGTATATTTTGTTATATTGATTAATTGATCGTGATGGCTCAGTAGTTAAGGCCTCGTTTCTCATGCACGAGATTGTGGGTTCAAATCCGGGCAAACAATGTGACTTTTTTCATTCTTATGTACTTTCTGAATTTATCTTGGACATTACTAACTCGGTGAAGAAAAACATCTTGAGAAACCTGGACTTATAGCTAACTAGCTGCGCCCCGCGGATTCACCCGTGTTAATCTCGATCCCGTAAGAATATCGAGATATAAAGTAGCCTATACGTTAATCCAAGATGTCAGCTACTTCCATACAAAATTTTATCAAAATTGGTCCAGCCGTTTGAGCGTAAAGAAATAACAAACACAGACACACTCACACACACAAACTTTCGCCTTTATAATATTACTAGCTGACCCGTGCCCACTCCGTTGGGCGGTAAACATTTTCACTCTATGACACTCACAAATAACGTGGCTTTCTATGGGTAAAAGAATACCTACCCTACCTGCCTAACCTACCTACCTACCCTACCTACCTACCTACCCTACCTACCTACCTACCCTACCTACCTACCTACCTACCTACCTACCCTACCTACCTACCTACCTACCTACCCTACCTACCTACCTACCTTGACTTTTTTCATTCTTATGTACTTTCTGAATTTATCTTGGACATTACTAACTCGGTGAAGAAAAACATCTTGAGAAACCTGGACTTATAGCTAACTAGCTGCGCCCCGCGGATTCACCCGTGTTAATCTCGATCCCGTAAGAATATCGAGATATAAAGTAGCCTATACGTTAATCCAAGATGTCAGCTACTTCCATACAAAATTTTATCAAAATTGGTCCAGCCGTTTGAGCGTAAAGAAATAACAAACACAGACACACTCACACACACAAACTTTCGCCTTTATAATATTACTAGCTGACCCGTGCCCACTCCGTTGGGCGGTAAACATTTTCACTCTATGACACTCACAAATAACGTGGCTTTCTATGGGTAAAAGAATACCTACCCTACCTGCCTAACCTACCTACCTACCCTACCTACCTACCTACCCTACCTACCCTACCTACCTACCCTACCTACCTACCCTACCTACCTACCCTACCTACCTACCCTACCTACCTACTATCTCTCAAGTTGGATCGAACTGCACATGGTGTGCGAATTTTATTATAATCGGTTAAGTGGTTTAGGAGTCCATTGAGGACAAACATTGTGACACGAGATTTATATATATTAAGATTATACTCCGTTTAAAATAAGATTAGTCATTTAAATAAATCTTTTTTACAGTCCTTTCAATCGATTTTGACTTCTATTGCGTTGGTGGCATGACCAATGACAGCTGTAATAAACAGTTGGTATTGTAACCACGTTTTTGCTTTTAATGCCATCCTTATGCTTACGGAAAAGAAGTCAAAATCGGTTGAACGGACTGTAAACAAGTTTAAATGGAGTATACTCGTAGTGTGATATAAGTCTGAAATCGCCAACCAGTCTTGAGCAAACGTGGTGATAATTGCTAATGCCTTCTCTCTTTGAGAAGAGTCTTTTGCCCAGCAGTGGGACGAGCACTAGACCAACGAGGAAGTGTAAAAAGTGTTTTTACATTGGTCTAATTTCCATCCAGTGTGACTGGATTCAAATTCTGGATAATAATAATTGTAAAGTAGCCTTAAGACGCTAACAACAGCTAACCCGCGGTCACTGTCAGACTGCATACAAAAGAAAGAGAAGCGCGATGACACAACGCTTGTAATTTATTGCAAATTATGAAGCAATTATTTATTTACTCAAAATTTGTTGAGTAATCGAAAATAAAAACAACCAAGTTCTGCATATAAATAAGACGTTCTTATTAATAATTAAATACGAACCATTTATGTTGATATTTAATATATAATTTGTATAGAGATACACTTTTAAGGGAGTACCTGGAAAGCCAGGAAAATAACCCTAATAATCTCTTCAAAGTTAGAGTGAACAGGCTTCTTCTGGGTAAGCTCACTCCATCGTCGACTTTGTCTCTGTCACCTCTGCCCTAGACTAAGGTCAAGAGCAAACCCATCCTAAATAAAAAAAAATAAGTTTATGGGTGATGCTGTTCTGTTATTATACAATATTCTATGGAACTAATATGACTTTAATTTGCTAGCGACATGGTCGCAGGCAGATTCTAGACGACATAAAAAGGAAGCTACCCCATCAGCTGACTATTCTTCAGGTTAGTTGGAAGTAAGATGCTATGAGCAATAAATGTGGGCGTCCAAGCAAAAAGGGTCCAGATAGTTTAGTTTCCAGTTTTGTAAAGTAGGGTAAAAACATTGCATTTCGCGATTTTAAATTGATTATTAATTAATGCTTAACTATCTACAATAGTAGGTAAATGACTTTATATGATGTTTCTATGTCCCAGCATTTTTAAGAGAAAAGTTTAGTAAAAACATAATCCTTCCTTGGCAGTCGGGTAAAAAGGTACGGCATGTCAAATTTGAAAATGCTTTTTCTCAAAGCAGTTTCAACTTCAAATAATTTGAATATTTTTTTAATCCTTATTATCAATTCAAATCAAATCAAATTATTTATTTGCTTAATACAGGTGCATGCATAAACAGATTTTGCAAATAAATATAAAGTACCCTGTATCATTACCTAATAAGGTGTGCAAATATTTATTTAATTATATAGCCAATAATATTGGCTATATAATTAAGTAATTATTAAAATAACATTACAAAATTATTATACTCAAAAAAAATTCAAATAAAAGAAATAAAACAATAATAAAATAAAATAAATTCAGAACACTGCAAAAGTCGTTTTATAAATAAAAATAAAAATTGTCAGATGAACTATAATTTATAATACATGTCTCATCATCAAGGAGCCAGTATCTTCTCCCAAACAATAGGTTCTGGATGTTTCTGGAGTAGATACTGGCTCTTGTAACACAGGTTTTTTACATAGCGCAACGTTTTTTTATGCCCTATTAGATTATTTTAATTGACTATTCTAGATACCGAACCTAGTCTTAACTCAATACCCCACTACTGGACCCCTTTTTGCTTGGACGCCCACAAATTATACTGGAACATCATTCTGGCGCAACCATGGTTACGCTCCCAACCAAATGTATACCTATAGTTTGTTCCAAAAATATCTGTTGAAAATGTAAACAAATGGATCAGAAAACCCGTGGAGGCTAATTTGTACTGCCACTTGCAAATTGAGTGCTTTAACTTGATTATTTGAATACTTCAAGCCGAAATTCTAATTAAAATCATCTTAGAGATGTTTTTCATTTGGAAGTTCAAGTTAATTTTATGAACTCAATTTTCGTCGATGATTTTTCAATTACCTACCTACAATTTAAAACGGAGATATATGCCAGTGACCTTGAGTGGTTAGCTTGCGTGTTCTGTACTGAGCTCACGGAACGCGTCGTACGTTCAGCCAGTAATAGGACTCGCCCATCAAGGAGCGCTGTCCCCAATTTTGACGCATCATTAATTTATTTTACACAAACCAAAAGGTATTTTAATAAAACGCGTATACTAAAAGATCAATAATTAAATTATCTTTAAATTGGTAAAGGTTTCAGAAAAAATACGTTTGGTAGATTTTGCGCCATTCTCAGTTTTTTATCCGCGTTAGACATAACTTTACAAATTAATTTCACTATGTAATATAAACATAATCTAAAATATTCACATATCAAGTTATTGAGAAAATGCTCTAATTTAACATATATTTTTTTCAAATCATCAACACTACTCGTTTAGACGTGATCTTCAGTATAAAATCATTAAAAGTCGGTTATCGTGGCCTTAATAATTTTACCTATTTTAAAAGGGGCTTGTGGCTAAGTAATAACAGCGGGACGATCGATCAGGTTAAGCTACGCTCGCCAAGGTTGGCCCGTGGATGGGTGACCATCTTTACATACCAAAACCCCTCCGTGCCTCGAAAAGCACGTTAAACCGTTGGTCCCGGCTGTAATTTCTAGATCGTTGACAGTTGTTACGGGTCGACAGAAGCCCGAAAGTTTGACAACCAGTCTTACTAAGTGGTATCGTGTTACCCAGTAACTGGGTTGTGGAGGTCAGATAGGCAGTCGCTCCATGTAAAATACTGGTATTCAGCAGCATCTGGTTAGACTAGAAGCCGACCCCAAGATAGGAAAAGGCGGGCAGATTTTATAATTTTAACCAAACAGTAATTGTTGGAAAAAGTTGTAAGATTTAAAGATATATATATATATATAAACATTTTAATGGCCTGGTTGCTGGGACCTTTTAGGCAAGTCTTTATATAGTTACAAAACTTGTTTAATTGAAGAAATCTGTTTTGTTTCATTTGCCTACATTAATGCACGTTCACAAACACATTCCCCCTTATTCCAAAACAAGGTTTATCTTCAGACCCAAGTTTAAAACATGGAGCCTTTATTGAATTTCGAACTTTATTCCGACTATGGTAAAGTTCCTAAACAAAACACTGACAACTTAGTATCGAACTAAGTTTTCGGTTTTGTATAAAGAACGGTATTTCAATCACTGTTACGTTCTTATTACAAAAACTGGCTGCATGGTTTAAGCTATGTCAAAAAATAAATCTTGTTTTGTAATAAGGCGGTTAATGGTTAATAATCCACCATTATTACTCATTAATATTTGGCTAAACACAAATTTTGGAAAATTAAACAAACTGCTGAACATGACGCTTCACTTTCCCGCCAAGAACTCCAGATTTAAAGTTGAATCCTTCCACATACAGATGTGTTACTACGAGTAATTACCAGAGATCGGATTATGTAGAGCTTATTTACCTAAACTTCGAGGAAAGAAGTAACATAGAGTGGATAATACCTCCTCTGAAATCCCGGAATAATTATCATCGTCATAATAGGCCTGACCAAAGGGAGGGATGCCATAATCGCCACGCTTGGCAGGCGGGTTCGTGATCGCAGTATGGTGTTAAAATGCATAGAGAACGCTGCTGCCCATTCTCTAGTAAGTCCCTTAGTCGCCTTTTCGACACCCACGGGAAGAAATAGGGGAATGCTACTCTTTACGTCCGGCACCACACAGACGGAATATTTATAATGACGTTAAAATCCCGGGAATTAAAAACTACGAATTATTACAAATAGAAACAAATTGTTACAAATTATTGATTTGAAGAATAAATATGCCGTTTTCTAGGGTTACGTACTAAAATTGTGTCAAATTCAAGTGTTTTGTTTTATGTAGGTAAAATTAAATTAAATTGGCTCGTTTATTAAAACTTGTGGTTCGAATACATTTATCTACTCACATTTTGTTGTACAGATATTTGGTTATTCGTGCCCAGAAATAGGTAGCAGTGGCGGTTTCTATTGTGATATGATTTTTCAAATCTAAATATAGTCCAATAAATAAATTTAGCCGGGATTTAAACGTCATTATAATTATTCCGGGATGCTAGAGGAGATAATAACCACTCTTTGTTACTTCCTTCCTCGAAGTTTAGATAATTATGCTCTACCTATTCCGATCTATGCTAATTACCTTTAGAGATTGATTGCGTAAGAATTAAACCTGAACAAGGTTTGTTTTTTTAGACTTTTATTAGATACCTTTGGAACAGACCATACTGCTGGGTGGGTATCTCACTAGTTGTCCGATTGGTTGTACAACCAACCATACATTTTGTTGACAGCGCAATCACGTTTGCGCGACCATGGTGCCCCAGTGTAATATTGGTGTAAGGCAACGTCCAGAGTGAACGCGGTGTGACGAGGGCGGGAGCGGGCGCGGTGGCGGGAGCGACAAGGTGGCCACGTGCATAGCGAGTTGTTGTAGCGGGCAGACTCAGATATATGCCAGTGACCTTGAGTGGTTAGCTTGCGTGTTCTGTACTGAGCTCACGCAACGCGTCGTACGTTCAGCCAGTAATAGAACTCGCCCATCAAGGAGCGCTGTCTCCAATTTGACGCATTATTAATTTATTATACACAAAACAAAAGGTATTTTAATAAAACGCGTATACTAAAAGATCAATCATTAAATTATCTTTAAATTGGTGAAGGTTTTAGAAAAATACGCTTTGTAGATTTTGCGCCATTCTCAGTTTTTAAGTTTACAAATTAATTTCACTATGTAATATAAACATAATCTAAAATATTCACATAATAAGTTATTGAGTAAATGCTCTAATTTAACATATATTTTTTTCAAATGATTAACACTACTCGTTTAGACGTGATCTTCAGTATGAAATCATTAAAAGTCGGTTATCGTCGCCGCCCCGTACTGATCGATACCGATTTATGCAAGTACATGTAAAAATACAGAACACAAATGGCGATTTTATCTGTTTGATACTGCTAAGGTGGGCACCTTAGCACCCGCGCAGTTCCTCACTCTGGACGATGACAAAGGGATGAAATATGTGTCAGTAGTTAATTAATTGTGTATTTTAAATATTAAGCCGTTATCAGACGCTTGACTTTTTGTTCATTTTTAGTTTTCCGTACCTCAAAAGGATAAAACAGAACCCTTATAGGATCATTTCGTTGTTCGTCTGTCTGTGTGCCAGTCTGTCAAGACCCTTTTTCTCAGTAACGCTTGGAGGTATCAAGTTGAAGTTAATATCAAATAAGTAGGTGTACGGTCCCATGGAGCTCTAAAAAAATCGAGCTTCTAAGTTAACACAATATAAAAATACGGTGAGATAAGAGACATATTTTGATACTCGCAAATAAATCAAAACCTATAAGATACTTCCCTTTGACCTAGAATCATGAAATTTGGCAAGAAGCAAGGTCTCACAGCACTCGACAAGTAAAGGAAAAAGTCCGAAAATCGTTAATTTATAGTTGTAGTAAATAAATTTATAATAAATAGTAAATAAATATATTAGTAGTCAAATATTTTTTTGCGATTACAAACTGACATTTGGAAACTTGACCGGTGCGTATATCGATGTATGGAAGAACATGATTTTCAACTACAATGTTAAGTTGGTTTGGGGATAAATTCATCCCAACTACGGTTCCCCTACTTTCCCAACTACTATTCTTCATTGTGCGTGGTCCGACACGCACTTGGCCGGTTTTTTTTTCTTTAATTTGGCATCTTTCACTCGACGTGAAATGTTTGATCATAAAATTAATCCCATCAGACGATGTTGCAATTTACTCACCTTACGAATGATCGGAACAGCATGTCGATTCTGCAAAAATCTCACCTTGAAATCTTGCGTGGAGTGAGCTGTCAGTGTTATCTCACTGATGCAAGGGATTGACCAAGCATTATATTTACAATCATAATCGAGATTTTATCATTTTAATAATATTTTTTTATGCTAATCCTGTTGATCATTATATATTATTCCAAAGCTAGTATTAAAGTGTCTAAACATTACTAATTAGGAGTTTTTTAAATAAAATTGCAAAACAGAAATTCAGTCTGAAACTCAATTTTGTTTTTGTTCCATTTTTTTCCTTGATTAGTCCTTAAACATTACTATGTTTAGACACTTAAATACCAGCTTTGAAATAATATAAAATGATCAACAGAATTAGCACAAAAAAAACTATTAAAATCTCGATTATGATCGTAAATGTAATCCTTGGTCCATCCCTAGCATCACGTGGGATGGACACTGACAGTTCACTCCACGCTCACTTTACTTAAATTTTCACGGTGAGATGGTTACGGAATAGCACTGCAGGAAATGAAAGAAGCAGATGAGCGTTCACTCCTATAAAATTAAATGAATGAATGAAACAAAAAACCTTCACTCAAGTCTAGGTTCATTTTTGTTTGAGTCTGATATCGGCTAGTCTTTAGATCAGGGGGTCTACTCCAAAGCGATAATACAAAGTATCGGCCGAAAGTTCGGCCGTTTCTTGACTTCCAAAGTTTCCTTTTTTGGCTTTGTTTATCTCTTTGACTGTCGTTTTTTTTTTCTTTAGCAGTAGTCAGCCATCGAACGTTCGTCGAATACTTTTGATTTATCTTCGGAGAAGACCCCCTGGAATTTATGTAACAGAGGGTAGTAATATGGTTGTGTTAAGCTGCGTCTACGCTAGGCGAGCCCATCACGAGCCGAGCACGGGCGGAGCACGAGCCGAACACAATTCATCTATACTCTATTTGAAATAAGATTAGAAATTGAAACAAACTTTTTTACATTCCGTTCAACTGATTTTGACTTCAATTCCGTATGCATAAGGATGGCATTAAAAGCAAAAACGTGGTTACAATACCAACTGTTTATTACAGCTGCCATTTGTCATGCTACTAACGCAATAGAAGTCAAAATCGGTTGAACGGACTGTAAAAAAGGTTTATTTAAATGTCTAATCTTATTTCAAATGGAGTATAGTGTGGTCCGACTTACTCGTACAAGCCTCGAACGAGCGCGCTGCGAGCACTTCGTTCGTACTCGGCTGTGCTCCACCAATCGTCGGTTTTTTGACGAACACAAAGGGATTTGCTTCTCGTTCGAGGACAGTGATCGTTGTAGGTTCGTTGTACGTCCACACTTGATGCCGCGAACGACGAAGCCGAGAACGGCTCCGCTTTTGCTCGGCTCATGCTCGGCTCGCCTAGCGTAGACGCAGCTTAAGATTTCACCTCGTGTAGGGTGTACCGTGTAGGTATAAGCGGTCATCGCGTTAATTTTGTTCGGCGAACAAGAACGCGTCGTCGCGGTAGTACCGACAGCGGGCACCTTCCGATTTTCTATGTGAGTGTATAGGTATAGGTACACCTCTGCCTAACCCTTTGGGGAATACAGCCGTGATGTTATGTCAAAATTTTAAAAACGAATTCATGTAAAATATCATTTTTGTATGTGTCATAGTCAAAAAATAATTAGGTACGTAATTAATGACCGTTATATGTGTAGATTATTTATGTTAGTTAATTGGATGCAAACCAATGATAGATGTCACTGCTTGCGGTAGCGTCGGGGGTCGGGTTGCCTCCTTCCCTCAAATATGGCGAGGGGGGTGATGGCTGATCTTTGCGTTATGCTCGTGAACGGGTGCTGCCTGTGGTGACTAGTTGTCTTGCTGACCATGGTTTTGTTATTGTTATTAATAATTAGCTGTTTTTTATTTTACTTCGATGGTGCTAGTTTATCATTTTTGACTTCGAGTTATAGCTGTAGCTTTATTTAAGCGGGCACGCCCATTATGCCTGGAGGCTTTTATTTAGATACGTTTTGTTTACGTTATTTCTGCTTGAGTATAGTTTTCGACGATTATTATATATATATATATATATTTTTTTTTGTATAATGGTGTGTGCTAGCTAACATAAGGCAAATAATTTAATTTAACGTTTTGTGTTGCGTATTGCAAATTATTTTACATTGTATTGTATAGATTCAAGTTTTATATGCGAACAGACAGCTGTGCTGCTGGGGAGTTTGTTGCGCCACTTCTTCTTCCCAGCTAAAGCACTAGGCAGTGGTGAAGGGTGGGCGTTTTTGGGGGACTGTCTCATGTAATTTTTGACGTTCGAAAGGTGCTGATTCTCAGCCTAGTTTGAATAAAATACTTTTGATTTTGATATTATATTAAACAGATATGTTGTGAGCGCGCAATCGTGAAGACTCGAAAACGTCCTAATTGGGACGTATTTGTTAGTCTGTGATGCCAACATTCGGTGAACAGAATAATGTTTGTTTAAATTCACGCGCAATTCACAACACTAGCTCTCTCTCTTTTTTTCTTATTGTTTTTATCAAGCCATCATTTTTACTTGTAGTGAAATGTAAAATTAATGAAAAGTGGGTATGTGTGCTGCCGCTGCTGCGCGGAACACTATTTTCGGTTGTTTTGTGAGTGTATAACGTTTAATAAAATATCATTGATGCAAACTATGTTAGATAGTCTAATAAGTAGTATCTAAGGGCAGATCGCACTTAAGTAAACTAAGGATCCATACAAATATGAACCTTATTGAATACTATGATATGCGTGTACTGTTTTAAGCGTGTCATTCGAATATGAATATTAAGACTGTACGAATAATGTTCACATTTGTATGCGGCGACGACTTAGAAAAGTAATGATTTAGGCGATTAACACACGGCACCGCGCACCGCCGCGGTAGGCGGTGAAGCGGATCTCAATGTCGCATTGGCCTCTAATAAATTCGTTGATGCCTAACACACGTACACCGCCCGACCGCGCGGTCGAGCGGTGCTCTCACCATATGAAACCGCGGCGGTGCGCGGTGCCGTGTGTTAATCGCCATAGTGCGATTTGTGAATCCTTCAATGTTGTTATAATAAACGACAAAAGCAAACGCAGTCATGTCTTGTGAGCGTATTTATGAGTAAAGTTAGCGCTTCATACGAATTCCAACCTTATTATTAACCATATAATGTGTATTCGTATAAGCGAATATGAGCAAGTGTATCATACCTTATTTGCTTATCTATAACTTATGGGTTTTTTTTTTCGCAATTTCAAGGTTGGTCCCATAGAAAAAATTGTTCAAAATGATGAGTACAATGACCCCTTTTCGGGTTTAGTATAAACAAAAACGAATGTTGTATATTAACAACTTTATTATACATACTATACTTTGCGTATGAAACGCTAACTTAGTAAATTCAAAGTGCATTCTATGAATCTTGCACAAAGAGTATGTGCATCGAGTACACTATTACATACTCAAAACCCTCCGTGCCACTGAAAGCACGTTAAGCCGTTGTTCCAGGCTGCCATGCGTAGATCTTTGACAGTCGGTACGGGTAGTCTGAAGCCCGAATGTCTGACAACCAGCCGTATCAGGTATCGTGCTTACCTAGTAACTGGGTTGTGGAGGTCAGCAGATAGGCAGTCGCGCAGCTAAAGTAGCAAACCTCTCCGTGCGCATCAGTGAACCACGCATCAGAGGCCGATGCTGGAGGCGACACCGTCAACGCTTTTCGAACGAACCAAGCGTTCACCGTTTACTCATAGAAATTGACAGCTTTGAAGGCATGGATGCGTGGCAAAGAAAGGAACCGCACTGCTAAAGTGGCAAATCTCTCCGTGCGCATGCTACGCAGCCGTGAACCATAGAGCACGGAGATGCTTCAGCGGGCCTGGTCCTTATCGGACGGCGAGCTACCCATCGCTCACCATCCGCAGGCCCGCGCCTACGGTGGCCGGAAATCGGCTTGCGACTCCCGACGCCCGGTGCGTCTCCTGCGGCGACTAGGGGCGCGAGTAAGAATTTCTGCTTCGCACAACGCGTTGACGGCCTCCCATGCACTGAGCTCCGAACCATGGCCTGAACCAGGGATGGACGCGAGAGATCGCCGCCGCCCATCGCCTCCGTGAGGACACGGCGGTGCTCCAATCATTCTCATTCTTGGATGGTCTTGGGTTCAATTCCAGGGTAGAGCAGTGTTTTATTGCATTTTTCTATCTGGAATCTCTCAGTAGCAGCCTGAATTCAGGGCTCGAAACCGGTTAATTTTTAATTCCGAGCTTCAAAGATTTCTTCATCACATTAATGTGATGCAGCAATCTTTCAGCATTGATTATGTAACAAAATATTAAATATGTTGGTATTTAGTCAATTTGACTGTGCAAAAACGAATCGATTCTTACTTTCTGATAATGGCAACACTGTCAGTACTGTCACTCAATGTTTAATATAAAACCGACGACTGTCCTCAGTTAGTTCCTCCGCTCGAACCTGACCTACGCCTGTGCAGTTTTCACACACGCCAAGCCCCATCTCATCCGTAGGATGCAGGCACTTCAAAACCGATTTCTCCGTAAAATTACGGGTGATCCTTGGTTCGTTCGGAACGAAACCCTCCACCTAGATCATAAAATCTCCACCAACAAGCAGTTCATGAAGCGCATTACAAAGCGTTTCTTCGATTCCATGGATAGTAATCGCAACCCTCTGGTTGTGCAGGCCGCTAGTTCGTTATAGGCCTTCCACTATTAGTCAGACTCGCCGTCCAAGGCATACTCTCTTCGACCCAGATGACCCCATTACCCTCCATTACCAGGAAAGCAATAGGCCCCCAGTACAGTGCACAAATTACACAGACCGACATTCCGTCCTCGCCACCGAGGTACCACGCGAAGTCCTAGACAAAATTTTCCTCCCTGTCCCTTGCAAGCAGTGTTACCAGATGAAAAAAAATAACTACCGTGTTGATGGATAAAAGATACGGTGTCCCAGACTCAAAATACCGTAGACACATTTGAAAAATACCGTGTAAATTATCGTGAAAAAAACTAAAGAAAATACCATGAATATTCAATATTTGTTTTCATATCTTTAACCACTTTCTTAGTGCGAATTTCACTAATGAAAACTGAACGCGATCAGCTCATATACTACGTTTAAGAGCTGTCACTGTCATTATTTTCATTGTAATATTGACACTGACAGCTCTTGAACTCGGTTTAGATGTGCTGATCGCGTTCAGTTTGATTGGTGAAATTGGCACTTAATCATCTAAAACAAGAACTTCTTCATCCTGTTTATAGCTGCAGTCATTTTTGAGCATTTATATTCTTAGTAGGTACAAAATCAACACGGCTTTTTCATCGTCGTTAAATGGAATGTTGCGCAAGAATATAGATTTTTTTATACATTTTTTCTTGTCTTCGTTTTAATGTCGTTGAGTTGGCTTATAAATATCCTTTCACAGGCACCGTTTGAGTGGGGTTTAAAGATAAATATTTGACATAAAAGTGGCAAGGAACCGAAATTTTTACTACAGTTTAACACTGCAGTTAATATTTAAAATGATCGTAGAAAATTACACGGTATTGAGTCACTACCGTAGATCGTGTATTGGACAAAAATACCGTGCTTCTACGGTAATTACCGTGTATCTGGTAACACTGCTTGCACGTCGAATCTCCAGCCGCCCGCGCCGAGGCTCAGTGCGCCGTAGCATTAATTGTAACCCCAGATAATAATCATGATTTAAACTTTGATCCAGCCTGTCCCCAACTTGCTGTTCCCCCCAACGACGCCCTAAGCCGAGGTTCGTACCCCACAGGGGGTGCCCTTAGCGCGCAGTCGTTTAGTTTGTAATATTTATTTTCGCCCTGGCTGGAGGCTTTAAGCTCAAACCTTAAGGCAGCCACAGGAAAGCTCGGTTAAGTACTCACGGCCTCTCAAGGCCAACTACGAGATGCCATTTACAAAGAAAAAAAAATTCTTAAATTTGTTGCGTTAGGAGACAGACTATAATTCCTTCCCTGTGAAACGTTCAATATGAATGACCGTTATTTAAATTCAAAGTACTGCTTTTTATTTACGCCCGTTACCTAATTTCCTACCAAATAATTAACAAAATGTGTTCGAAAACCTTTATAATAACGGTTAAGGTTACATAAAAAAATTAACCGTTTTCCAAGCCCTGCCTGTATTCTAGATTTATGCCCGGTTGATGGCAATATGCTCGCCCCCTATGACATGGGACTTAAACATAACTGACGAACGTGGGTGTACCTGTCTAACCCTTCGGGGAATGTAGGCGTGATGTTATGTTATGTGTCTTCTTGCAGGAAGCACACTGTGGGCTGCCAGTCTCTCCTGCGACTCCTGCGGTAGCGAGTGTGCGTCCGCATGTGGAACACGCCACTTCAGGTCTTGCTGCTTCAACTACCTCAGAAAGAAGAGGGGACCTGACACTCTCAAGGTAAGAAAGTCTTTTTAGGGCTACGTACTCAGCTCGGCTAGGCAGCGTTCGGGAAACTACGCAATATCTTCTCGTCCCACATACCGCAGTGTCTCAAGACGAAAGTCTTTGACCAGTGCGTGTTGCCAGTGATGACCTATGGCACTGAAACGTGGTCGCTCACAATGGGCCTTATCAGAAGGCTAAAAGTCACCCAAAAGGCAATGGAGAGGGCTATGCTTGGAGTTTCCCTACGTGATCGAATCAGAAATGAAGAGATCCGCAGGCGAACCAAGGTAACCGACATAGCCCGAAGCATTGCCAAGCTTAAGTGGCAGTGGGCAGGGCACATTCAACTGATGGCCGATGGGGCCGAAAGGTTCTGGAGTGCCGACCGCGTATCGGAAGACGTAGCGTTGGAAGGCCTCCTACAAGGTGGACCGATGACCTTCTGAAGGCTGCAAGTATCCGCTGGATGCGGGAAGCACAGAACCGGTCGAAGTGGCGGTGCTTGGTGGAGGCCTATGTCCAGCCGTGGACGTCTTTCGGCTGAAATGATGACAGTTTTATTTATAAATACTCGTTGGTCTAGTGGTCGCAAGCGTTACTGCTGAGCATGAGGTCTTGGGTTCGATTCCCGGGTCGGACAAGGAGAGGGCTCTCCATTGCCCTTTAGGTGACTTTTAGCCTTCTGATAAGGCCCATTGTGAGCGACCACGTTTCAGTGCCATAGGCCATCACTGGCAACACACACTGGTCAAAGACTTTCGTCTTGAGACACTGCGGTATGTGGTATAAAACAGTATTAATAATATAATATGTTAATATTTTACAGTTCTTGTCGCCAAGCCAGGATGTGAAGGAAACCCAACAACGAGGAAAACTGCCTATGTTTGTCGTCGAAAACATCCCAATGCCAGAACAGTGGATCTCCAACATGCTATCCAACGAAAACCACCCGTATTCCTTAGAGGATATGGTTGAAAACCGCATGTACGACGCTTAAACTTAATTTGTTACCTGCAATACCGTTTGGAAATACTTTAATACATTTTAAGTATTGACTTGACTGATACGGAATAATTGTAATAATTAATCATTTTAATAAAATATGTATTTTAATTGAATAATGTAACCAAATATTCGATAATGTTCTTCTCTTACTAGATTTAAATATTGCACGTTACTTTATCAAGTAAGAGTTCCATACGAATATGATCCTTATGGTTATGTAACGAATGTTCGCATTCGTTTAAGCGAATGTGAGCAAGCGTTTCATTTGAATATAAACCTTAATGCTGTAAGAATAATGTAATCATTGAGACGCTAACTTTACTACCCTTATTGTAAACAATTTTATTTACATAAAAAATAATTATCATTTGTCTCAAAAATAAAATTCTTATTAAAATCATTGTAAAATGTATGACTGTATTTCCAGGCCCCTGTCAATTTAAAATGTAAAAAAAATATATTTAAAGTATCAATGTTATTATAAGTACTTACTTAATATTAATTTATTTATTATAATAATATTATTTACAATCATGGTCTAATGTTTTTGAGAGTTAATATTTTTAGGGCAGTTGCAGTATCCGGTTTAAAATGGTTCGCATAGTAGTTTATCAAAGTACCGTTACATCAAGTTAAATCTAAATCCGCCTTATTACAAAACAAGATTTATATTAGACATGGATTAAACCATGGAGCCAGTTTTTGTAATAAGAACGTAACTGTGATTGAAATACCGTTATTTTTACAAAACTGAAAACTTAGTTCGGTACTAAGTTGTCAGTTTTGTGTTTAGGAACTTTACCATAGTCGGAATAAAGTTCGAAATTTAATAATGGCTTCATGTTTTAAACCCGGGTCTGAAGATAAACCTTGTTTTGTAATAAGGGGGAATGTCTTTGGTTACATCGAACTAAATTGTCGTCGACGAAACTATATTCAAAATGATTCAAAGCGAACAAATGAGCTTCACACTAGAATTGAACACCCGTTTTAAAAAGGGAAATAATTAACTGATCTCCTAAAAAAAAATTGTTACACTTTATTTAGTAATTTAATCTCTTTTATCTTTCTGATCATTTGGTCGCAGTGACTAAGCTAGGGTACTCCGACCAAATGGGTTAGGTTATAACTGTGACAACGAACGAACCGAATTGGTCGCAGAAACTAAGGATAATATATAATCCTCTAAATAGGAGTTATATGAGGTTCGAAAAAAATTTTTCGTCTTAAAGAAGTAAGTATCATTTAATTTAAATGTACCCCAAGTGTAAGTTTGCAAGAGAGTAAACGTAACTATTTCGTTTGCCCGATAAAATTTGACCGATAGATCATAATGCTAAGAATATATGGGTGAGAATCAAAATATTAACGCAAACGCGCTAGTTACGTTTACTCACTTGTAAACTTACACTCGGGGAAAAGACAAAACAGTCGAGAGGTGTCGTGAGACCGGCTGGGAATGAAGGTTTTTTCGATTTTGCACACTTGGGGCCTTATTACAAAACAAGGTTTATCTTCAGACCCAAGTTTAAACCGTGGAGCCATTATTAAATTTCGAACTTTATTCCGTTTATGGTAAAGTTCCTAATACAAAACGGACAACTTAGTACCGAACTAAGTATTCAGTTTTGTATAAAGAACGGTATTTCAAACAGAGTTACGTTCTCATTACAAAAACTAGCTCCATGGTTTAAGCCATGTCAAAATATAAATCTTGTTTTGTAATAAAACGGTTGGTGATTGAGACGGAGACCAAAAAAAGTGTAATATTTTATATAATAAAATATATTTTATTTACCGTCGAAACATTTTGTTACGCAACAAAAGTGTCGTGACGGTCGAAATGTTACAAGCGAGTATATTAATTAAATACCTTTGCTATGGAACTTCATTCTAAAAAACGAGCTGTTGATGAAAATGAAAGCTTTTGTTTTTTTTTTTTTTTTGAGAAAACTAAGAAATTATTGAAAGAGATTATAAATATATATAATATCCTTACCTAGCTAAAACTATTAACAAACTAAAATATGGTGTCAAAAAAATTCCTCCGCATCGCTGTCGACGGGTAATGTACGCAAGAGACTGCAGGCGGCATTGCCACGTTGTATGGCAATAATGCTTAGCCTCTGGCCAAGGTAAAAGCCAGCCCTTGGGTCACGGGAAGTGTCACCCAGCTCGTTTGGAGAATTAAAACTAAGTATATTTTTAGGCTAAATAATAATAATGTGTTATAAAAAAAGTTATCACCCTAAAAATATCAGCTCCTTCAGACAATAGTACTAGAATATTCCTGTTTTTCCTAGATTTTATGTCTCTAAATGGCTGCATAAATAGACATAAAATCCAACACAATAATATAATGTGGATATAAATATATAATATTGTTATCCAGATCTGGTTGTTTCATTGTATCTACACACACACACTTATTAAAAATATTAGTTAAACGTCAATTTCTCTCACTTCCTTCCTTGTAAAAAAGAATCCCCAACTGTTTCCGAAGTGACAGAAGGAAGAAGTGGAAAGAAGTCAACGTGATGATCAGAGGCTTCGTTTACCTAGTGCTAAAACATGCGTAAGAGTGTATTCTGCATGGCCCCAAAATTATACAATAAGGTACCAAAGGCATACAAAGATTTGAATATTAATAGTTTTAATAAAAGCATGAATAAAAATGTATTATAAATGTTGACGACTATTTAAATTAAATGATGTTCTTTAGACATTATTATTTTTATTAATTTGACGTAACTTTATGATTTTTGCACTTTTAATTACTTATATTATTATTGTAGGTGTTTGTACGGCTTTCTGACGAAACTTTTTTTTTTGTAATCGTTCCAACTAATCCACATTGTGTTTTTGACAAATAAATATATCTTATCATAAATAATAATAATAATCCGAAAACAAAAACGCCTGGAAGGAAGGAACTATTCAAGGGTGAGTTACCTATGGCACTGAAACGCAGGCTCCATGGACATGTGTATTCTTCCCATCTTAACCTATGGTACACAGACTTGGTCTTTGACTAACATCCAGAAGTCCAAACTCAAGGTCTGCCAACGAGCAATGGAGCGCAGTATACTAGGCGTTAAATTAACTGATCGTGTTCTACTCTGAGATGCCGGGACGAATTGGATAGGTTCCGGCAAAACTGGAAGGAGGACGCGCGGGCTCGCGAAGGATGGAAGGAGTGCAGGGAGGCCTAGAAAATAAAAACATTTATTTCAGGCAACGCAGGCCTATAAATATATACCGTAACCTAAACAAACATATTTTTATTTTATTATTATAACATTAAATTATTGTACACGAAGTGATGATTGTGTCGGCGTCGTGTTGCGCTGCGTGGTGTCGCGTAACTTTCTACGAAAACGTCGGTACGCTACAACTTTCAGCCAAAACTCTTCTAACACCCCGCCCCCTCCCCCCTTCTCTTTCGAGAAAAAAGAAGAAGAGAGAAGGGAGGGGGGGAGTTCTTATATATAACGCCTAGATTCCCGGAAGGTTGGCAGAAGTTGTACACCTACCCACATATGAAATGTTACTAGTCTATTGCCAAATTCGAGCCTATTGATTGTCATATTGCTATAACCTATTGTATTATGCTAAGTCGTAATCTCAACTAAAGCTTGGGTTATTTTAAAGTGAAAAATTATTTAGGCAAATTTTGCGCTCTTTCTGAACAGTGCACGAAACTGCACATCTATTCTGTAAGAATCTCACCGTGAAATCTTAGGTGAAGTGAGATTTAAGTGAGCCGTCATTCCACTTGATGCCACGAATCGCTAGGGATTGACACTATTGACAGCTCACTTCAAGCTCACTTCACCTATGATTTCACGGTGAGATTTTTACAGCTGCTGTAGTGCTATTCTGTAAACATCTCACCGTGAAATCTTGCGTGGAGTGAGCTGTCAGTGTCATCTCTCTGGTACTAGGGATTGACCAAGCATTACATTTACAATCATAATCGAGATTTTAATCATATTTTTCATGCTAATTCTGTTGATAATTTTATATTATTTCAACGTTCAAGTGTCTAAACATTACTAATTAGGAGGCTTTTAAATAAAATAAAATAGCCTAAACCGAAATTCAGTCAGAAACTCAATTTTATTTATAATCAATTTTATCCTAGACTAGTCTTTAAACATTACTATGTTTAGACACTTAAATACTAGCTTTGATATAATATAAAATGATCAACAGAATTAGCATAAAAATTATTATTAAAATCTCGATTATGATTGTAACTGTAATAACTTGGTCCATCCCTAGCATCAGGTGGAATGACACTAACAGTTCACTCCACGCTCGCTTCACATAAGTTTTCACGATGAGATGGTTACAGAATCGACATGCTGAACTGTTACGTATCACACTCGTCACGCTCGGTCGGTGACGCCGAATCGGGTAGGTATACATACACGGCTGCAGTCGGTCAATGATGCTTAAAAACAAAAGTCATTTATTTAAATAAGGCTGATCAGCACTTTCGAACGTCAAAATTTGCGAAAATAAAATAACTCCCCACCACTTCCTAGTGCTATAAGTTGTCAAAAGGACTTCTTGGCGGGAAAGTGAAGCGTCATGTTCAGCAGTTTGTTTAATTTTCCAAAATTTGTGTTTAGCCGAATATTAATGTGTAATAATGGTGGATTATTAACCATTAAGTGTTTGTGAACGTGCATTAGTGTAGGCAAATGAAACAAAACAGTGCAACTTCGCTTCAAGTTCTCTCAAGAAGTCCGCGTGAGGTCTCAGTAAAGTGCCACATCTTTACTGAAACTCAAGGGGAGTGGGCGGGGATATCATCATCATGCATTTATAATTCATTTCATCAATACTATACAAGAACTAAAACGTGACACTGGCTAAATGCACAAACCGTGCGAAGCCAGAAGGAAAAAAAAAAGAAAAAAAGAAGTTGTCAAAAAATAACTAGTGAAGTAAACATACAACTCGGTTCTCGATACTCACGATAAATCGTTTTAAGTTGGACGACACGATTGGCGCAGTGGTTAAACGATTGACTGCTACGCTGCGTGTCGCGGGTTCGATTCCCGCACGGAACAAATATTTGTGTACGAGCCAATAACGCTCATACAGCAAAAGTACGTTTACGCGTACCTAATTAATTTACCTCAAACCAGTCGTAACTTAAACTCCGTCACGCGCTAATGTGCGGGTCAATCTATAACAACAATACATTAAGTGCGGCTCAGTTTACTAAACAAACTACTATAAACTGTTTCCATAAATAAACTAAGTATTAAACTTAACAGTGGTTTGGTGTAACTTACTATCTACCTACAATAACTACCGGGGTATCCGTCAACGACGAGAAAACCCCAACAATTTGTATGACCTACAAGTATAGTTCTTCCGGGTCTGGCTGTTTGTGTATGTGAGTTAAATGTTTGTAAACGCACCCAAAATACAGGATAAATTCCTAGAGCCAACGTTTAAAAAAAAAAAAAGATGTGTCAAAACGGGTCTATAATTTTTTGACAAGTATAGTTGGCAAGAAGTGACGCAACAAAATGTCTAGCAGCACAGCTGTCTGTTCAGTTAGATGAACTTGATTCTACACGGTGATTTGGACCCTCGGCTCCAGTCGTAATTTTTTCACGTCTATTGTGTGGTCATAAGTACACACCCTTTTTCCACTTACCTATTCTTTTACATAAACTCAATATAATTAAATTATCTTTAAATTGGTGAAGGTTTCAGAAAAATACGCTTGGTAGATTTTGCGCCATTTTCAGTTTTTTATCCGCGTTAGACATAACTTTACAAATTAATTTCACTATGTAATATAAACATAATCTTAAATATTCACATATTAAGTTATTGAAAAAATGCTCAAATTTAACACATATTTTTTTCAAATCATTAACACTATTCGTTTAGGCGTGATCTTCAGTACAAAATCATTAAAAGTTGGTTATCGTCGCCTTAAGAACAAATTCCTGTACTTTTTAAATCCGTATACTTTCTTTTCTTTTTTGTTCACGGGGTGGCAAATCCTCATCCACATCTGACATCCAGTCTGTCCGACTCTTACTGACTAAAAACCACCCCAGTGTTATCCCACACTTGTACCGGGGATCATGGGATCAAGTGCGACAGCCGCGATCCCCGGCTGGGGCCGACTCTGCGGGTCACCTCAAGTCTAGAGGGGTGAGGTGTTTGACCCCTCCCCGCGACGACGTCAAGAGGGGCGCGCGTGGATCACTACGCGCCGCCACCTCGGGTCCTGTATACGTCCGTATACTGAGATACTGACCCATCTCGAAGGTTCATCCTGCTAATAATAACAATTTATATTTGTTTGAGACAGTCCATACAATTGTTACAAAGATGCCGTAGGGTTGTAGTACACACACAAAAATAAAAGATGTTAGTAATTTGCTATTAAAAAACAAAGCAAGTTACACAATAATTACTTAAGTCTATTTCATATTCCTGTGCAGGTACCCAGTACACAGTAAATTAACTATCAATTTTAAGCTAAAGGACGCTTGAGGCAATTCTGAGATAACAGATATCGATAACATTTATTCACATTTTTATGTAGTAAATACTTCTTTTGAAGAGATTTAAGGGATTGGAAATATAGTCGTGGTCCGTACCTTGAAGTGATATTTAGTTAAGAGCGTTTACGCCTTACGGCATTTCATACAAACTTTCAAGCCCTTGTTTTTCGAAATGACTGAACCGATTTTAATGAAACTTTATACGCATCCACAGGATACAAATGTCTAAAAAGTTAGTAAAGAACATTTTCGAAATGTCTTATTTAAAAACAGATAACTGGAAATCTCTGTTTCTATGGAAAATTTAAAATCGGTCTAATTAGGCTGGACCACTATTTTTCGAAAATGTTATTTACTATCTTTTTAGACCTTTGTAAAAAGATGCAACTGATTTTAATGAAATTTCATACCCATAAGCAGCTTATGGGTATGAAATTTCATTCAAATCAGTTCAGTCATTTCGAAAAACAAGGGCTTGAAAATTTGTATGAAATGTTGTAAGGTGTAAACACTTTTTTTTATTTAATTAAAATCGGCCTTCTCGGTCAAAAGTTATTATATACAAAGTAATAAAAAAACCTTTGTAACATGTAGGTATTACGTATTATTAATGACGGCACTAGAGTAGATATTACAAATTAATGGTGATAATTATTAAAATGAATAATTATTATTTTACGTAAGACATTTAAAACAAGTTTTTTTTTAAACCGGACGTTTCTGAGAAAAAGGGTCTTGACAGAGAACAAAGTCCTTTATGAGTTCCAATTTTTCATTTTGAAAAGATCTTCACGTGACCAGAGGGCTGACTCGTTTTTTGGCCAAAGAATTAGCATTGCCATTCAATGTGGCAATGCTGCCAGTCTTCTGGGCACGTTTCCAGATGACAGAGATGCGGTCGTGTACTCGTCGTTCAAGTGTCCTTTTTTTTAGGGTTCCGTACAAAAATGGTAAAAAAGAACCCTTATGGTGAACGTGAGACTAAGTCTGTCTGTCTGTTTTTTTATTTGTTTAGTTATGACCGTTCAATTTAGTACCTAGTGTAAATAGTTAGTTGCTTGATCTATTGTATATAATAATTTACAGAATAAAAGATTATTTCCGCCTTATTACAAAACAAGATTTATTTTTTGACATAGCTTAAACCATGGAGCCAGTTTTTGTAATAAGAACGAAAATGTGATTGAAATACCGTTCTTTATACAAAACTGAAAACTTAGTTCGGTACTAAGTTGTCAGTTTTGTGTTTAGGAACTTTACCATAGTCGGAATAAAGTTCGACATTCAATAATAGCTCCATGTTTTAAACCTGGGTCTGAAGATAAACCTTGTTTTGTAATAAGGGGGTTTGAGTTTATTATCTGCCAGTCTGACTGTCACCGTTTTATGCCGTAACGGTTCAACAAATTTCGATGAAAAGCATACGGATAGGCCATGGATTAGGACATGGATACTTTGAATCCTGGTAGTACGGTCTTGGGATGATTTCCGACCTTTACGAGAGCAAAAGCTAGTTGATTCGAATATTTACACAATCGGTTCCAATTGGCATGAAATCTTCCGGGCTACAAGTTCAGCTACGCTCAAGGCTCAATACTGGGTCCATTATTTTTTCTTGGTATACATGGTTAAATGTTCTAAGTGTGGAGATGAAGGTACTGTGAGAGAGACAGAGTGTGTATGAGAGAGAAGAGTTTCGTTTAGTAGACTAACCGTGTTACAATTGTTTTTCTAATAGTCATAAAGTAAATTACAGTTTGACATATTTTCTATACCAAAACTGTCAAACTATAAATAAAATTCGTTTAATTCAGGTATTAACCCATAGTAAAATTACAAAAAAAAAAACAATACATTATAAATTTAAATTAAATTACATGCATCAAAATTAAATTAAATTACCTTGGATGCCTTGAGTTTCCTCAAGAGCCCGTAAAAATCGGTAACTCGGTTCTCAACGAACATGCCAGTCGCACTACACCGCCAGGGCAGCTTTAATATAGCTCTAAAGGCGTTATTACATTGTACACGAAGAGCGTTATAAGCACTCTTCGTGTACGTGTACCAGAGCTGACTGGTGTAGAACGACTGACTATTGAAAAAACCAACCCTAAGCATACTAAAAATAAAACGTGACGAAAAAGTCATAGAATTAATTATACTATGGAAAGGAAAGTAATTAGTGACACTTTTTATATTTGCATTGATATATTTAGATTTTTTTTTATCTTATAAAAGTCAGTCATTCATTTTAAAATCATTTTTGCACTGTGACCAATATTCAATCCAGGCGATTTTCAAGCATGTCTTCTAAGGAGTACGGACGGTTTTCGCTTGTGAACACGTTTCCGCTCCACCGTTCGGGCATGGGAATGTCCTCAACCACGAACACGGGTACTTCTAACTTCGGCTGACTTTCCTTCATATCTTGAGCATGTGTGTGGATCTAAAATAAATATATGAAAATTATTTGTCACTGGACAGTTAAAGTGCAAGACCACAAGGATCTATTGTAAGCCCAAAGGACTAATACTCCGAAATTGTTTTTATGAAAATATAGTTTTTGGGTGTTGGCAACACGGAAAGAAGGCCGCCAACACCACGCAAGAGTGATTTATGAAAAAAACACAGTCCGAGTTTGACTTGAGATATAACTGTAATCATATTGGAATCAAATAGAGAGATCTTTCTGAGGGCCTAAAATGGACGCTTTGGCAGAATCATAAGTACAATTCATATTCCGCAATTCATCTGTTTGACAGTTTTGTATGGCGTTCCGTAAAATGGTCCACAAACTATGAGTTGCTTTATTGAAGTCTAATGTCACATAGCAGCTGTCAAACAGATGAATTGCGGGATGTATGAATTGTACGCAGATCCTAATATGATTCTGCCAAAGCGTCCATTTTAGGCCTACTGTTCTAGACCTAGTTGTTTATTTACACTACTGACTCTTGAATGACATTGACAGGGCGCTATTGAAAAACATTAATTGTGAAACTGTTTTGCAAAATTGTATTAAAAAAACAAGAGCGCGTCTGACCAAATTCAGAACTAACGCTGGCAGCGTTAGTTCTGATTTTGGTCAGACGCCAAAAGGTCCTAGTACAAATAAATACTCTGTTCATTTTATGATGATTATTTTGACACATTTTGTCATAAGCGGAGGCCATAAATGGAAAAGGAAGACTTGTTCTCTAAGCTGTCTTTTGAAACTCAAACCCCCTTATTACAAAACAAGGTTTATCTTCAGACCCAGGTTTAAAACATGGAACCATGGCGCCACGGTATTTCAATGACAGTTTTTTTTTTTTTAAAAAAATGTTGCGCCACACTAGGAATTTCTCCTGTATTGTGGGTGCGTTTACAAACATTTAAACTCAAATACACAAATAGCCAGACCCGGAAAAACTACTTGTAGGTCATACAAATATTTGTTCCGTGCGGGAATCGAACCCGCGACGCGCAGCGCACTAGTCAATCGTTTAACCACTGCGCCAACCGTGTCGTCAGTTACGTTCTTATTATGAGAACGTAACTCTGATTGAAATACCGTTCTTTATACAAAACTGAATACTTTCGGTACTAAGTTGTCAGTTTTGTGTTCGGAACTTTACCGTAGACGGAATAAAGTTCGAAATTCAATAATGGCTCCATGGTTTATACTTGGGTCTGAAGATAAACCTTGTTTTGTAATAAGGCCCTTACCGTCTTACTACAAAACAAGATTTCTATTTTGACATGGCTATAACCATGAAGCCAGTTTTTTGTAATAAGAACGTAACTGTGATTGAAATACCGTTCTTTATACAAAACTGAAATTTAGTTCGGTACTAAGTTGTCAGTTTTGTATTAGGAACTTTACCATAGCCAGAATATAGTTCCAAATTCAATAATGAGTCCTTGGTTTAAACCTTGGTCTGAAGATAAACCTTGTTTTGTAATAAGGGGGTGTAAGTTCAAAAGCCGCTGATTCTAAAGTGAAATTCGACAACACAACACAACACCACTATGAAAAAAAGGGGTTAGTGTTCACCGCTGCCCATGGACATCTGCATCATCAGATGCATAGCAGGTGCGCCAACATAGAGTCAAAGCTGTAATGACCCTGACACCGGAACATTTCAACGCAGCTTGGTGGTAGGAATCACTACTGAACTGCTACCTTGAAGACGTCCGGACCCCTCTTCTTCCTCAGGTAGTTGAAGCAGCACGCTCGGAAGCGCCGCGTGCCGCACGCTCGCACACACTCGCTGCCACACGAGTCGCACGCAGACCACACCGAGCTCACTGCAAGAATAGGATATCAATCACATTTAGAAGTTAAGGCGACGATAACCGACTTTTAATGATTTTATACTGAAGATCACGTCTAAACGAGTGGTTTAATGATTTGAAAAAAATATATGTTAAATTAGAGCATTTTCTCAATAACTTAATATGTGAATATTTTAGATTTTGTTAACATTACATAGTGAAATTAATTTATAAAGTTATGTCTAACGCGGATAAAAAACTAAGAATGGCGCAAAATCTACCAAGCGTATTTTTCTGAAACCTTCACCAATTTAAAGATAATTTAATTATTGATCTTTAAGTATACGCGTTTTATTAAAATACCTTTTGTTTTGTGTATAATAAATTAATAATGCGTCAAATTGGGGACAGAGCTCCTTGATAGGTGAGTCCTATTTACTGGCTGAACGTACGACGCGTTGCGTGAGCTCAGTACAGAACACGCAAGCTAACCACTCAAGGTCACTGGCATATATCTGAGTCTTAAGCTCTACGTGAAGGAGCTTGTCGAGAGAACTAATACCACCATTATAGTACAATAGACCGCACGTTGGTAGAAACACTTTAAGACGGAGATATATGCCAGTGACCTTGTGTGGTTAGCTTGCGTGTTCTGTACTGAGCTCACGCAACGCGTCGTACGTTCAGCCAGTAAATAGGACTCGCCCATCAAGGAGCGCTGTCTCCAATTTGACGCATTATTAATTTATTAAAATCACTACAAAGTGAAAAATAACTTTAATTTCGGAAGTCGGTGTCTTTGGATCTGTATTTTAGTGTATTGCCATCGACTTTCGAAATTAAAGTTATTTTTCACTTTGTTGTTTTTTTTGGAGGTCGGTTATTTTTTTTTTTATAAAAAGTATTTTATTTTTCACTTTTTAGTGGATCAGTTTTTAATATATCTAAGTTACAATAGCCTTATGTCAACTGCTCATCACCTCTTACAAAATATAGCTTTTTGCGATGCTGGGACGTTAATTGTTGAGGAGTTCTCCTGGTACTTCACCATATGCATGCATTGTGACGAGCAAAAACTGCTAAGCAACTATATTAAAGTAATCGAATCGCGACCCGTCAAATACTATTATTGAGTAGTTCCGGTGGCCATCTGTGGTCTTCATCATCAGTTCTACTTCAACAAATTGTGCTTTTTGAGAGCAAATGCACGTGTTACTATAAAAAAATATCCAAATCGCTATAAGTATGCCTATTATATTTGAAGAGTTCCCTTGATTTCTCCAGGATCCCATCATCAGATCCTAACGTGATGACAATGGGACCAACTGTAAAGTATACCCTTTCAAACAAAAAAACAAAAATCCAAATCGGGCCAACCGTCTTTGAGTAATCGGAACATACCTACCTACGTATAAAAAAAAAGGTGCCGATGAATTGAGAACCTCCTTCTTTTTTTGAATTCGGTTACAAATACTAAACATTGAATGATCAGGGAACAAAGGTTTTAATTTAACTTACCGATAAACATAAGTGAAAGAATAGCTGCCATCTTCAGCATTTTGTAAGATTATTTAATATGTCTTCTTTGCACGGAATAGTTCTCCTACTGAAGACAGTGTCTGAATGTCGTGGTATAGTTGTCAACCCCGTTTTATATGCGTTCTAGTTTACATAGCAAATGCGTAGGTTGCTAGACAAAGCTTTTTAGCTTAAAATGTTTGTTTATATCATTATTGAGATACCTATTTGATTTTTTTAGGGTTTCGTACGTCCCCTCTACTTAGAGCATTTAATCTACCCCTCTAGGATCACCATGTGTCTGTCTGTCCCAGCCAATTTGCTCCGAATCCGTTGAAATTTGATATAAATATGAATTTCTGCGACCCAAACATGGGCGTGAGAATCGAATTGCTCCGCAATAACCTGCAAGATGCTGTTAGAACTACCGCGCAATGATGGCGCCCGTTCACGAGCATGACGCATGGATTAGCACCATTCAGTTCAACCATTTGGAAAGGGAGCTAAACGATCCAACACACCCACCACCATCAGCGAGACATTACAGTGAGCATGACATACTCTCAGCCGCCAGGGCACATTCAAGTCAATGAAAGACGTACCCAGTAAATGGTAGCTTTATAGTAAGTAGGTACATAGTACTCACACATGTGCTATGCAATGATATATTACAGAGATTGAATTTATACAATGCAAAGATAATTTTTGAAATCTTCAGCAGCTTCAAAAGTATTTTCAAATGTTAATCAATTAGTTGTGGTTGTGGAGATGGACCAGCATTGAGCCAAGCATTTTTATCAGCGATGTAATCCCCCAAATTTTAATGTATAAGTAGCGGCAACACTACATGACTGCACTCATTCTGCGCTCGAAGCTCGCTACGGAAGGACGTGTGTTGCGCTGCTCTCGCTGTGCCCCGCTCTCCCGCTGCTGCTCTTTCGTGCCCGGTACGTTACGCTTGCGTAACGCTCTCGTAGTCGCCCCGACTACAACCGATCGTCGATTGATTAGATTGATTAATTTATTAATTAATTTAATCGAAAGACACTAGATCAAAAAAAAGTGCCTTTTTCAAGGCAAGCGTTTCTTTAACAGTTTGTTCAGAGAGTAGCTTCATTAGGCCCCTTCTGGGCAAAACCACAGTTTCGTGGTCCTCGGTGGAAACCTTACGGTGTTAACGAAACCGAGTGGGGTGTTGACCCAAACGCACCCGCCGAACCCCTTCAGGGGGAGGCAGTAAATTGGACGGGTCCCAGAGTTAACCGGCCTTGGGGGATCTCCTAGTCGGCTCTGGTGGCAGTTTTCCTTCCGCAGCTACTCACCTAGTGTCTCTAGGGTGTGTCTACACCCTTCGCGCTAGACTGGAAAGGGCCCCCTTGCACAATAAGATTGGCAACGGGATCACAAGCTTAGGGCTCACCAATAGGCTACACATCCTCCCTGTCTGCACCCGACAGGGAAGGAAACACATCCCCGGGCCAATCCACCCGGGGAGCTAGGTATAGGGAACGATAGGCAGAAATTAGTGGAGACGGCTCCAAAATTCCTCCCTACTAGGAACCCCCCCATTAACCGCTATGGAGGACGCCCTTATTGTGGCGTTCTTCAGGAAGGTCCTTTTTAAGGACCCAGCATTTTTAGAACGGTATGGAGTTCAACTCGCTGAACTAAAGAGCCAGCCTTCTGCTGGCATCGATAAGTTCAGCGATGTACTCGCGAACCAGCAGGCGGAAGAGGACTTCCAGAGTCCCTCCCCTAGCCCGATCGTGTCTATGGACACTTCCGCACCTGCGGACAATCGCGCGCCAAGTCCGTGCACGTCAGACTCCGAAGAGTCCAGCTCTTCCTCTTCGTCTTCTTCTCCCTCTGCCAAGCCAGGGGTCCTAACCTCTGGACCTGGCAAGAGGAAGAAGTCGAAGAGTAAGTCGGGCCAGGCGTCAAAGATAGTGGCGTACGAGCCTCCCTCGACCCCTATCCCTTCTGCCCCCGTGGCATCCACCTCAGTGGCCCCTACCGCGGCCCCCCTTACCGTGACTCCGTCACCGGTCCCGGCGTCTTCCACGCAAGACCAAGACGGATTTACAGTCGTTTCTGCCTCTAAGAAGGCTTCCCGTCCTCCGCCCATTGTCATCCAGGATAAGGGTAAATGGACGGAAATTTCAAAATGGTGTGTTGATCAGCGGATCAATTTCACCAGCGCGGTCAGTACCCAACCGGGTATAAAAGTCACCGTTCCCACGGCTAACGATTTCAGGGAACTAACCAGGACACTTCGGGTGAGAGGCATCTCATACCACTCTTATACCCTCCCCGAAGAGCGTCAGACGCGTGTGGTGATCCGTAGGATCCCCAGTGAGATTGCCACCGCAGACATTAAGTCGGACTTAGAACGACAGGCTATTCCTGTCCTCGAAGTCCACAGGATGCACCGCTCTAGAGGCGGTGCACCATACGACATGATTCTTGTCGTATGCTCTCAGGTAGACGGGCATCACCCTATTTTCAAGATCGCTTCGATCTGTAGCCTAAAAGGCTTTGATATTCAGAAACCGCACAAGTCCAGCATTATCGGACAGTGCCACCGTTGTCAACTTTACGGTCACGCGCAGAAGAACTGCTTCGCGAAACCCAGGTGCGTCAAGTGCCTGGGTGAGCATGGCACTTCGGAATGCTCGCGACCGAAAGACCGTGCCCTCTGCACCGAACCTCCCAGTTGCGTTCTTTGCGGCCAACAAGGCCACCCAGCCAACTACCGTGGCTGTCCCAAGGCACCAAAATCGTCCTCCTCGAAGTTGACCAAGCGTTACGACGCGAGGCAACAGAGAGATAACCAGGGGGGATTCTCCTCCTCTCTGACCCAACCTCCGCAACGACTGAGCCCTCAAAGGTCCAGTCCGTGGAATTATTTCAACCACCAGCAGGCCTTCCCTGCCTTCGGCCAATACATGGCTCCTTCCCCCCCTCAACCTCAACCCATCCCACGGTTGATGGACCCTCGCCTTCGCGCTCATAGCGCTCAGCATCACCAACAATCTACCACCGCCGGTAGAAGCGCGCCTCTCGCGCCCCCAGTGGCCCGCGTGCCAGAGCCTGCTTCCAAAGCCGCTCCCCCTCTCAACATTCGCGCGCCTCCTCAACCCGCGGCCACTCCAGTGGTCGCATCATCACCTAACACCTTCGATGCGTTTAATGTGATCTCGAGCACATTCAACATCTTTCTTTCGCCCCGCGCCAAGAAAATGGCCAGCGAAATAATCGTAGCCCGTAACTCCTGCGATCTATCGGAGATCCAGCGAATTTATCACGCGTATCCCGAGATCACGCAAGCCCTAGAGTCCATCGCGTATAGGAAACCATAATGTATAATACGGCCCCCGCGAGAACTAAACTCAGATCACTAAAGTTAGGCTTTTTCAATGCCAACGGCATTAGAGAACAACGCGACGAAATCGCTGTGTTCCTCCGCGACCATCGGTTAGATATTCTCCTAGTACAGGAAACTTTCCTCAAGCCTTGTCATCGAGACCCGTCAATTGCGAACTATCGCGTAGTTCGCAATGACAGGACTCGATGCCACAGGGGCGGCACCCTGATTTACTATAGGACTCCTCTCCATTGCATCCCGCTCGATGCTCCGACAACTCTCTCGTGTCTTGAAGTGTCTGCATGCAAAATAGCAATGTCAGGTCATCAACCGATTACGATAGTTTCGGCTTACATGCCGCCCACCGCGACCACGAGCCCAGACGGTCTTCAAATGCTGTCTCGCGATCTTTCGATTCTTTTCGGCCTGAGTGAATCCGTTATCGTAGCGGGTGATCTCAACGCCAAACATCCGTCCTGGAACTGTAATACCACCACGTTTCGAGGCCAACATCTGTTTGACCTCACCGCCGTTTTAAATTTCGATATCATCGGTCCGATGAATCCTACTCACTACCCCCATATCCCCAGTCATTCCCCGGACATATTGGACATAGCGCTCCTAAAGAATATCAACCTACGGTTGGATTCGATAGAGGCGATGGACGAACTGACTTCTGACCACCGGCCGGTCGTCTTAAGACTGGCCCCTCGCGACGGACTCCTTGACCCTGACCAACCCCCCCTCACGAAAGTAGTCACGGACTGGCGGAAAGTAAGCGACCGACTGAAATCCACCACATCCCCGATACTGGATTCTATCCCCGATCAGTTTGACTCGATCGCCGACACGACGGCCGCGATCGACTCACTCACGGAACACGTACAATCAGTCCTGAGCGATTGCTCGAAGCAGGTTCCGGCGATGGACCCCCATCGCCGAAAGCTGCCGGACGATGTGCGTGAACTGCTGACTGAGAAGAACGCGGCCACTCGTGCATACAGTGTCTTTCCCTGTGACGCTAACAAAGTCTTCATGCGCCAATTACAGAAATCTGTAAGGAAGCGAATGAAAGAACTGCGTGAGGCTAACTGGGACAAGATGCTGGGCGAACTAGAGCCCACTCATCTTGCCTTCTGGGAGCTTCAGAGGAAACTCAGATCCCCGCAAGTAGCTTCAATGCCCCCTCTGACACGACCCGACAGGACGATAGCATTCGACGACACCGACAAGGCTGAATGCCTGGCTGACACTCTCGAGACTCAGTGCTCGCCCAGCTCTCAACCAGTAGACCAAGCTCACCTCGCTGAGGTGGACGCTGAAGTCGAACGTAGGGCGAATCTCCCTCCGGTCGAAGACCCTGATTGTCCTCTGGCTCCCGTCACCCCAGACGAAGTGCACGACATTATCAAGGGTCTGAAAACCCGTAAATCTCCCGGATCAGACGGAATCACCAACAGGGTGCTCCAGCTGTTCCCCGCTCACCTGATCATGCTAATGACCACCATCTTCAATGGCGCTCTTAGCAACAACATTTTTCCTCAAGCTTGGAAAAGTGCCACGGTCATCGGTATCCCGAAGCCCGGCAAACCTAAGACCGAACCTTCCAGTTACCGACCCATCAGTCTGCTCAACGTCTTCGGCAAAGTCTATGAGAGGCTTATTTATAAGCGTCTCAGAGACTATGCCGAGACGAAGGGCCTCATCCCAAACGAACAGTTCGGGTTCAGATCCCAACATTCGTGCGTACAACAGGTCCACCGTATCGTCGAGCATGTAAGCGCTGGCTTCCAGCGCGGGCTCATGACGGGTGCTGTGTTCTTCGACATTGCGAAAGCGTTCGACAAAGTATGGCACAACGGCTTAATATATAAGCTCTACAAACTCGGTGTGCCCGATCGTCTCGTGCTCATCTTACGAGACTTTTTGTCGGACCGCACCTTCCGCTATCGCATCGAGGGTGCGCTATCTTCCCCCCATCCGCTCCGCACAGGCGTCCCTCAGGGCGCTGTGCTGGCACCGCTGATATTCACTATATTCACTAGTGATATCCCCAAATGTAGAAAGGCGCAGTTAGCTCTGTTCGCAGACGACACGGCCATCTACTACTCCGGCCTCAGGCAAGACAATATCGCCCGCATCCTTCAGGCCGAAGTCAACAGACTCGCGGCCTGGTTCAGGAAGTGGAGGATTGAAGTCAACCCTGATAAGAGCCAGGGGGTCCTATTCTGTAGGCCCCGGCGATCACCCGCCCTGCCCCAACCGATCACCATGTTCGGCAAGCCTATCCCTTGGGAGAAGCGAGCCAAATATCTCGGTGTGGTCTTAGACCATCACATGACGTTCGGCGAGCACATAAAACAGGTGCGCTCGCGCGCCAGTTTTGCTCTCGGCCGACTACACTCCGTACTCAACCCGCGCAGCAAGTTGTCCCTTAAGTGCAAATTGGGTATTTACACCGCGTGCATTCGACCGATCATGACTTACGCCTGCGTAGTCTTCGCTCACGCAAAGTCATATCACATTCATAAGATGCAGACGCTTCAAAACCGATTTCTCCGTAGAATTACGAAAGCTCCTTGGTTCGTTCGGAACGAACAACTTCACGTAGACCTTAAGATGCCTACCATCAAACAGTTTATGAAGCGCCTTGCAAAGCGCTTTTTCGAATCCGCGGAACGTCATCGCAACCCCTTGGTTGTGCAGGCCGCTAGTTACAGGCCTTCTGCCATTAGTCAGACTCGCCGACCGAGGCACACTCTCTTAGATCCGGATGACCCCATCACTCTCCTTCAGGAAAGCAATAGGGCCACGAGTACAGTGCACAAAATACACAAACCGACCTTCCGTCCTCGCCGCCGAGGTACCACGCGAACTTCCCGAGTAAATGGTAATAAAAGTCCTCCCCCCCGTCCCTTGAATGTCGATGCGCCAGCCGCCCGGTTAGAGGCTGAGAGCGCCGTAGCAATAAATATAATATCCCCTGATAATAATCATGATCAAAATGTTGATCCAGCCCGTCCCCAAATTGTTAGTAATTTTGTGATCCCCCAACGACGCCCTGAGCCGAGGTCCGTACCCCACAGGGGGTGCCCTTAGTGCGCTGTCGTTTAGTTTTAATATATATAATTTGCGCCCTGGCTGGAGGCTTTAAGATTAAAAACCTTAGGGCAGCCACAGGAATATCCGGTTAAGTAGCAACGACCTCTCTAGGTCTGCTACGAGATGCCATACAAAAAAAAAAAAAAGAAAAGACTGCACTTGAAGTGTTATGTGCAGTGTTGGCAACCGCACGATTTAAATCGTAACACGATCTTTTTGACTCTTGTACGATGTACGATCGAGTACTCGAAATCGTACGCAAAATATACGATCTTTTCAAATTTTAAACTGTCAACAAAATAAAACAAAATAAAGTCAATTAGGTTCAAATTAATTTAAAAAAATCAACAACAAACACACTTGAACGAGTCTTTAAACTTCCGCGTCGGCTGACCCTAATGACTGCGATAGTGACTAATATTCAAATCTATTTCCCTTGATGGAGCTGTGCAATGTAGCAACCTATGAGGCAATACAAAAGTATGTATTGTAAGTATTGTATTGTATATAGTTGCCCGTGAACAGACGATAAACGTACCTAAGAACAAAAATCTTTCTTTCTTTCTTTTCTTGTGTGTCAATTTAAAATTTAAAATAATAATTTATAGTTGTAAATTATTATGAACATAAACATAAGTTAAAAACATCAGGTACAATCTAAGTTTATGAAGAGTTGATGATGGTTCAAAAATCACACCTTGTTTTCATCTAATCTCTAAAATAGTCAATAATTTGATTTTATCTGTGTTGATTATTGTATCCTAAATGTTAAATGTTGATTCAAACTTATAATAATACATTACGTTTTTGAATTATTTACTGTAGTTTTATTGTTTCCTTGCGTAACATTTTTTTTCTTGAATTCTTGGATAAATACGATCTTTTCGTACAATCCTCTAAAAAATAAAGTTTTTTCTTGGCGGGAAAGTGAAGCGTCATGATTAGCAGTTTTGTATAATTTTCAAAAAAAAAAATGTTTAGCCGAATATTAATGTTGATAATGGTGGATTATTAACCATTAAGTGTTCGTGAAAGTGCATTAGTGTAGGCAAATGAAACAAAACAGTGCAACATCACTTCAAGTTCTCTCAAGGAGTCCGCGTGAAGTCTCAGTTAAGTGCCACATCTTTACTGAAACTCAAGCGGATATCATCCATCATGCGTTGTATATATTCAATTCATCACTACACAAAGTTTGTAACTAAATAAAGACTTGGCTAAAAGGTCCCAGCAACCAGGCCAATAAAATATTATTAAAAAAAAGTTGGCAACACCGGTTCTGTGGCCATTTCCCGCTTCGCCTGCTGCGCCAGCAAAGACTAATATAGTATACTGGTACTCACAGATTAAGTAGTACTCAGATGGTAATCTCCCGTACAAGAAAAATCGCTTTAGAATCTGCTTGCTTTGATTGTGACGTTTGGTATTTTTTTAATTTTATCGCACAAAAATGTTGTCGGTCGTAGTGGTTCGAAACCCGAGTCTTTTTGCCGAGGTTTATCGAGGCTAGAATAGTTTGAATACTAGCCTTTTAAGCGACTTAACCGACTGGGGAAAAAGGGGGTTCTGTAATTAAACCTACCGAGTATTATAATTGGAAATTGTAATGAATAAAATGCATTTGATATCATAAATTTTTACTTTTATTTCATTTTGAAACAAGTACATAGTTGACAACCGAGTACCTAATACATACATTTTTGAGTATTCTTCAAGCTTGATCTGGATTTAACTTGCTTCAACGATTTTACAAATTCATGACACAGTTTAGAACTTGGCATAATTAGCCTACAGATTTTTGATTAAAACAACATGCCTTGTTCAGACTACTCCTCCTTCTTCAGACTTCTGTTATTGAAACTTGTAACTTCAGGAACAACTGCATCTGTAACAAGTAAAGAAAATATTAGGAACACAAGTCTTAGCAGATTGAAAAACCAGAAATATTTGCATGGACACATGGACTTGCTCACTAAGGATTCCATACCAGCACAATTATTACAGTTCTCACTATCATCAATATTCATTTGTTTTTTAAACAAAAGCTAATGCACTATAATCAGATTGAGTTATACTCTGTATAATTATACCCTCCATGTATTTCTTGTATGTGTGGTACCTATGGCTACTAATCAGACGGCTAGCTACAATGTGTGTGTTTTAGTTTGTTGCCAACTTAAGTAGTGTAAACAAATATCTGTTTATAGTGGAAAGAAATATCCATATTTGCTGCAACACTACTAGTCAATGATAACTATAATATTCAAATATTTTACCTTTCATGATTTGGTTTTCTGAGGCTTCATTTCCACTGCCCGAAGTGGTGGTGTTGTCGTATGACCACAAGGTTTGAGTTTTCAAAACAAACAGATGTAGCAATAATTCCTGGAAATAAAAATTTGTTCAATAATTCAATTATTATTATGAGTAATTACTTACGGGTAGTCAGAAGCACAAAAGTCTGACAACCAGTCTCTACCAAGAAGTATTGTGTTACCCAGTAATTGGGTTGTGGAGGTCAGATAGGCAGTCGCTCCATGTAAAATACTGCTATTCAGCTGCAACCGGTTAGACTGGAAGTCAACCCCAACTTAGTTGGAAAAAGGCTGGGCAGGATGATGATATTAAGAACAATTACTGAGTGTGTTTAGTGAATAATGTGTTGTGGCTGTGCTTTTCTTATAAATAATAAAATTTTCATTTACCTATTTAATTTTCTTATGGGATCATATTTTTTTTGTATTTAATTAAGTATTTTTAAAGTAGCTAAGCTACGGTACCTATGAATTACATGATTGGGTCAGAGGGTCGTCTTAGGGGTTGTTGAATGATGCACTTTAGTCAATGATAAAAGTATTATCGTGATATTTACGTTCTTACCTGTGCAAGTGGTCAGAATGCATAGTTTGATAAATGCAACTGCTAATTTTGTCGTCTTAGAAGAACGTGGGTTAGGCGCCAACACAAAGACAAACTTGTTTAAAATGTTTAAGACTTTGCTTGCAATTTTTCACTTTAACTCGGTCTTGGGAAACAGTAAATATTGACGTCCTTTCGTCAACTGCCAATTCACAACATAGCACTTGTGGAACATACTTCAAGTTTTTATTACAATAATTATTCTATTTCAGGAGACAGTGAGGATACAATAGGAAATAAATGTAAATCAAATAGTAAACAATGACACTGCAATGGCGGCTGCAGAACCACAGACTACGATAGCCTGTCGATAGACTTACAACAAACAAGTATGGCGTCGATTGCAAAGGCGACACAGGGGAAAGGGACGAGAGGCGGTTGTCATTTCGGAAGAAATCACTCATAGACAAATACGTCTATTAATCCCCATATTTTTTGTTCTAAGATTACCAGCCGTGCTGGTACTACTCTGTGTATACCTACTGGCAATGTGCCAGTTTCGCCCTCTATGAGGCTCTGTGGTTTCGCAACGGCCAAACAAAGACAAGACAACTTGACAAGACGCTGCCAGACAGAGATTATAAGTACTCTTTTAAGTAAGTACCTAATTACTTCTGTTTTTCTGTTCTGTTTTTAGTAATTAGATACATTTTCATTTACGCGATTAAGGATGTTAATTGGTAAGAGAGAGGGTCATCCCTGGGAATAACAAAATTTTATCTACTATTAGCGAATGGTCACCTAAAGCGCTAGAGCCAAGCTAGAGCTCTGTAATACTGCAGTTTTCAATGTAAATTATTGTAATTTGCTACGAATTTAGTTTGAAGAACTCAAAGATTATAGCAGGTTCTTTCTACTTTGCTTGTAGAAGAAATCAATGATATTTTCTCCTCAATTAGTTTTTTGTTTGTTTGTGTAATTGTTTTCTTGTTTTTGCATCATGTTTTCCGGAATTATTATGGTATTTTTTTTTTCATTTTTTTTACTAAGTAGGTACCCATTACTTGTTCATTGGTATTACAGTACAGTGCTGGAGTATATTATGTGTTATGTGATACAGTCTATCACACATCACACATTCACACAAAATGTTATTGCAAGCTTAGAATAAATTTTAGGAAATTGCAAGTCTGTCAATCTGTCATCCATTGATAACTTTCAATATATTTATTTTGTATCTCTTCATCTGCAATTTAGTCTGGTAATACATTCCCGGAGTCTTAAATCGAGCCATCATGCAATTCCATTTGAGGTTTATATATGCCTAAAACACCAAAATAATAATGAGCCATTAAATAATTTGATGAGAGCTCTTTCACGATAAAAAGGATTTCAGTTTTGGTTAGAAAACAATGTGATTTTTGAGGTGTCTAAAATATTGTAATAGTCTTGTGTACAGACGCCAGCAGGTCAACCTACCCGAAACTGTCAAATTTTCCCAATCAACCTTGAACCTTATGCTTTAAATACAAAGTTGAAAATCTTTTAAAGAAATTTGACAGATTGTAGTAGCTTGATGTGCTGGCGTCTGTACCTACCATTATGTTCTGTAGGTACCAATGTACTTAAGTATGGTTTTAATTCCAGATACATAACTCCTTGAGCAGTCGCAAAAAGTTACAAAACTATGATGGGAAGATTTAGGCATGGATTCAGGTATCTGTATTTTTTTTTTTTACTATATCTGTTACTTTAACATTTTCAGTCTAATCTCGGTATTTGACCTTCTTTAACCCAATTTAAAAGGTAAAACGAATAAGTAGAAGCCTGTGCCATGCAGTGGGACTGTAAATTACTAACTAGTTCACTGGTGAACATGGAAACCATACCTATTTATGCCATCATGCAGTGTTGCTGCACCCCATACCCATAGACGACCCACTGATCGTGTTCTATTCGCAGTGTGGGTGCTGGTGTAATTAAATACAAATGATACCTAACTGCATTTCAGCATTGTCTCTGGGATGGCAATGCATCTTTAATGCTGATATTGCATATAGCTCAGAGGGTGACCTATTATTAATTGTTGCTTTTACTAAAATGCAAATGATTAAATCCTTACCAACAAATCAGGATTAGCCAAACAGCATTGGCTATATAACATTATGCAGAGCTGAGTCCCATTTGGCTTAGGTTTTTTTTTAAAATACCTTGAAATGGCTATTGTCAACTAACACGTTTCTGTCCTAATCCTAACTTAATATTATAAATGTGAAAGTGAGTTTGTTTGTTACGCTAAAGCGGCTGAATGGATTTGGATGAAATTTGGCACAACTTGGGTTAGGAAATAGGATAATATACTAGTACTTTATTTTGCACCTATATCTCACAGGTTCAAGACGTATGCGGGTGGAACCGTAGGGCGCTAGTATAAAAGATAAAAGGGAATTCTTATTGGAGAAACCACTCTGCATTACCAAATTCAACAACAAATCTGGGGGCCTAAAATGGATGCTTTAGCAGAATCATAATATGATCTGCGTACAATTCATACATCCCGCAATTCATCTGTTTGACAGCTGCTATTTGACATTAGACTTCATTAGAGCAATCAATAATTTGTGGACCATTTTACGAAACTCCACACAAACTGTCAAACAGATGAATTGCGGGATATGAATTGCACGCAGTTTCTTATTATGATTCTGCCAAAGCGTCCATTTTAGGCCCCCTGCTGATAGTTCAGAGACTGAATACCTTCAAGATGGTTTTGTTGAATTATGCCAACCAACTAATTTTCTTTCTTTCATATTCATCCAAGATCATGTTCATACATACTGGATATTAAAATTATCTGTTTGTTTCAGGACAATGTTGGAAGTGAAGGAACAGGAAGAGATTATTTGCTGTAAACGAAGATTACACCAAAACAAAGAATTTGTTACATTTTGAAGCGCCAGCTGTACCACCAGTTCTTATGAATTGAGCTTGTCATATCTACAGCCCATACTTGTTGCAGTTGATTTGATTGTGTTCTAATGTGGTATTTGTAATATTATTAACACATATTATTGTCACTTTGCCTATGTAGTGTGGTCTGGAATCTGGAATGAAGATTGTTTTCTCTTTCTTGTTGGAACCATTATTAGTTGGACAGATTTTTGATAAATTCTTAACAACTTGTTTTATTTTGTCAAAAATGCTCAATTCTTTTGATGTTAGAGTATTGTTTGAGAAAAACTAGCAAAATATCTGTCCGTAATTTGGTTTTGTTTCACAAAAATGCATTATGCATATAGTTTTCATTGTTGTTGAAATAGTGTCCATAAAAAATGCCTATAAAAATTTGGTTGGTCATTGAGTTGGAGAGTATTTTCGTATGTCACACAAAGGGTTTCCATATATGTTGCTAAGTTGAGATGTTTAAACATCAAAAAATGTTCAAAAGCAAACTGCAATCATTACTTGACTTTAAGTAACTTTTTTAAGAGGGAAAATGTTTTTGGCAGTCAGTCCATAACTTGCAATCTTTGTAGATAAAAAAAAGTCCATAGTCTGTTTTGGTTGAAAAAAATTAGGTTTTTGTCTCTTGTAATCTTTCTAGATAAAATAATGTCCATAGTCTGTTTTGGTTGCAAAAAAGGAGTTTTTTGTCACTTTTTGTAGTCTGCCATAAACTATTGTTTGTCTCTCACAAAAATGCGTTCTCTGGATAGTCTTGCCATTCTTATTAAGTCCTGTCTTTGAAAAAAAATCATCGTCGTTGGTAAGCGGATCACGTGACAACGGCTGCACCGGTTTTTTTTATGTTCGATAGGCCGACTAAGGTTGTTAGGAAAAAAAAAATGGAAAATTGCCCGAATATTCTCAAATTCTGAAAAAAACTTTTTTCTATGGTATTTTTGTATGAAATATTGAAATTTGGACATGACAACGTCTATTGGCTCAGCTAGTTATAAAAATTTGCTCCAACACTTTGTAAGTTGAGAGTACCTTATGTCACTCAAAATGTTATTGGAAGTCTGGGGCTTTAAGTGATTAGTAGTGTATTAGTAGCGGAGGGGTCGTGGTTAAATAATAACAGCACGGGAAGCTCAAAAGTTAAGCTACGCTTGCCGAGGTCAGTTCTTGGATGGGTGACCATCCATTACAAGACCCCTCCTTACCTTGGAAAGCATGTGAAGTCGTTGGTCCCGGCTGTCATTTGTAGACCTTTGATAGTTGTTAAGGGTAGTCAGAAGACCAAAAGTCTGACTACCAGTCTTACCAAGGATTATCGTGTTACCCAGTCACTGGATTGTAGAGGTCAGATAGGGAGTCGCTCCATGTAAAATACTATTATTCAGCAGCATCTGGTCAGACTGGAAGCTGACCCAAGCATAGTTGGGAAAAGGCTAGGCGGATTGATTTTGGCTACATAGTGCGGTCTGGAATCTGGAATGAAGATTGTGTTTACCAGTCTTACCAAGGGTTATCGTGTTACCCAGTCACTGGACTATGGAGGTCACATTGGGAGTCGCTCCATGTAAAATACAAATATTCAGCTGCATTTAGTCAAGACTGGAAGCTGACCCAAACATAGTTGGGAAAAGGCTAGGCAGATTGATTTTGGCTACATAGTGCGGTCTGTGGAATCTTGAATGAAGATTGTGTTTACCAGTCTTACCAATGGTTATCATGTTACCCAGTCACTGGATTGTAGAGGTCAGATAGGGAGCCGCTCCATGTAAAATACTAGTATTCAGCTGCATCTGGTCAGACTGGAACCTGACCCAAACATAATTGGGGATTTTGGCTACATGTGCGGTCTGTGGAATCTTGAATGAAGATTGTGTTACCAGTCTTACCAATGGTTATCATGTTACCCAGTCACTGGATTATGGAGGTCACATTGGGAGTCGCTCCATGTAAAATATTAATATTCAGCTGCATTTAGTCAGACTGGAAGCTGACCCAAACATAGGAAAAGGCTAGGGAGATTGATTTTGGCTACATGGTGCGGTCTGGAATCTGGAATGAAGATTGTGTTTGTTGGATAGCTTCTTGTTGAATTCTTATAAACTTGTTTTATCTTGTGTCTTTAAAATGATTGAATAAAATGCTCAAATCTTTTATTTGTTAGAAAGTATTGTTTGAGAAAAGCTAACAAAATGTCTGTTCAAAATTTGATCTTGTTTCACAAAGATGCGTTCTGTTGGATAGTTTTCATTGTTGTTGAAATTTATCCTTGATAAATGTGTATACATATAAAAATTTCCTTGTTTGTTCAGTGAGTTGAGAGTATTTTCGTATATCATTCAAAGGGGTTATTTATCATCATCATCATCATCAGCCCATAGCAGTCCACTGCTGGACATAGGCCTCTCCAATTGCACGCCATTCTGCTCGATTCTCGGCAACTCATCCAGCTGCCACCAGCCACCCTGAGACGATCGTCGCTCCACCTAGCCTGAGTGCGTCCTACCTCACGTTTGCCGATTCGCGGTCTCCACTCAAGAACACGTCTACCCCAACGGTCATCGGTTCTACGGCTAATATGGCCGGCCCATTGTCACTTCAGCTTGCTTATTCTGTGGGCTATGTCGACAACTTTGGTTCATTGGTTTGGTTTCAACTTTGGTTTGGGTTATTTATAATGTTGATTAAGTTGAGACTTTCAACCAACAAGAAATGAATGGTTATAAGCAGACTTCAATCATTACTTAACTTTGCAACTTTTACCACAGGGAAAATGTTTTTGGAAGTCAGTCCATATGTTGAAGTCTTTCAAGATAACAATAATTCTATAGTCTGTTTTGGTTTAAAAAAATGTTTTATAAACTGCCTAAAATATTGTTGTGCGTGTTATGTTTTGGGTCCAGATAAATGATATGCAATTTAGTTTATACTGAATATGATAATATTTTTAACAGAGGTTCAATCAACGCTCCTTGACATTAGTTAACAATCTAGACATAAACTATAATAATAATGACATTGACGAAGTTGATACAACAAAAGTCAAAGTCAAATTGTTTATTTCAAATAGGCACATATAAGGCACTTTAGAACGTCAATATTTACAAAAAAATAGAATTGATTCTAGTCGCCCCTTCTAAAAGGTAGTTTCGTATGGAACGAACGAAGAATGGGCAAGAAACTCCACCGTTACTCTTAAAATCTTGTACAATATTTTTTAAAGGTACATTAATTATATAATTATATGTGAAGACGATGCACCTAGAATAAAATTACTATACCACAATAGGTAATAAAAAGAGTTAAGAATGAAGCAATGACAGATAAATTAATTATGTGATAGATACATGGTGCTCACATATTTACAAAAATTTAAAAAAAAATGAATACGTTTTCCTAAAAAATAACAATATCAGTGTGAGTTGATGTAATCACAGAATTTAAAATAAATGTCATAAAAATAATAAATTATACAATTAAAATAGCAACCTGTTTGATTTTGTCTAGACTCTAGATTGTCCTATTGACAATAAATTAAATTGGAAGGCACATAATTATAGAGACTATCAGTAAGAAAACAAGTACCTCAGCTTATGCTCTGTACGAACTGGCAGCAGTAATTAGTGCAGATACATTTAATGTACAATAATAGCAGAGTTCTGATGCCGGTAATAAAATATCCTCGTCTTGATGTCTAGCCCATGCCAGATACCACACTACACACATAACGTGTGCGCAGCAACCGATTCTGTGCCTTCCAATCATACAACTGCAATAATAATGAGAAATTGCTTCTCTATTTTGTCTTTCTCGGTTTATTACAATATAAGAATAATATATTCTGGACCTTACATGTTTAGATTGTATACGCACACGAAATAACCAAATGTCTTCTTCTTCAATAAAATCTCTGAGCTGACTTATTTGTCGCTCCCGGTATACTTCAATATTGTACAAGCCTTCATCTAAGTGTTCAGCGTAGTAGCTGCGAGCCAACTTGATTTGTTATGTGCCAAGTGCAAACAGAATTAGGTCTTCTTCAGAAAAAACCGGGAAGTCTTCAAAAATAGGTTGATTGCTGCTGAGTCTTTCAAATGATGCCCTCTGTCTATTTATGTTATGACGGATAACATAGTCCGCTAAGAGGTTCGGTATTTCAAAGCGTTCATTAATTATATTCACGAACGACGTTGCATAAATACTATCTTGTATTGGTGTCTGAAATACATTGATGAGTGCCGCTGCGTTTTGGAAGTCCTCGAACATGTGACTTAAGGCACGAGTAAAATCTAGGGCTGGCAGACTAAAAAACATAAGTCCAAAAGTGAAACTTTTCAGGAACAACTAAAAACTGTATAAAAAAATAGCGTTTAACTATAAATTCAACTTTATTGGAATATTGGGATGTTTTTAATTAATACTAACATGCACGTAAATATAATTTGAAAAAATATAATAAAAAGCGATTTTAGTGACTTATGTTAGAAAGAACACTGTGTACCTAGTAGGTACTTGTGACTTAAGTGTATGAGAACAGTAAATTTAATTATAAACTATGTTTTAGTTGACATTCAAAAGTTACTTCTATGAACATAAAATAAGTTTAGCATGCATCTTTTATATACTAGCCTATATTTATAATTTATATTCAACTATTTATTCATCTTCTTCACTATCTAAAATATCAGGGTCAGTATTACGTACATTGTTCACAGAAGGCAAATCTAAATAAAATCTATGAAAAACGTCGGGTATTAAGGAGAGTAAAGAAATCAGATCATCTTTCTTTTCTTTTGATATCGGTAAGGGCTGTACCGATATAACAGGAATAGTGTCAGGTATGGCAGAAACTCGACGTTTCAAGTTAAATTTGTAAAAATTACATTCCGTGTCCAAAGTGTCTTTGTAGGAGACTACGCCAAATTCAGAATCATAGCGCAACCACTTTTTATCGAGCCATTTAAATTGTCGCCCTTCTACATATTTGTTTCTTAATACTAAAGGACCCTTTAACAATGAAGAAAAATCCAAAAAGTCGGAACTACGCATTTCGACAACTTCAAATTTTTTACTGCTCGATCTGATGAGTTGAATCCAATCATGCGGGTGATAAATCTGCAAATCCGTTTTCTTTTTCTTTTTTTCAATGATGCTATGATCCGTGTCCACTTCCATGTGGCTATGACCCGGAACCATGAACTTGTGGTCTATGACATCTGTGTCTAATTTCTGCAAAGCCCAAGTCAACATTGAACTGACATGAGAATTTCTGTTCTGACCGCCACAAGTATCAGAATAAAATATTACATGTTTTGTATTCTCAGGTACGTATGTTTGAAGATGTTTAAAAAGACATGATGCTATTTGATTAGCTCCTCTAGCAGCTATGGTTTCATACCATATGTAACACACAGCTTTTCCAGTTTTGTTGTCATGGACAGTCAGGTTGAACGTCCACAACTGGCGTTTGTAGAAAGCTACAGAAGAGCTGAGGGCTGGAGTGGGTAAACACTGTTGTAAGTCAAATGTGTAAACCTGCACAGTACTATCACTTTTATTTACTTGAGTATCACATTTTTTCATTTCGTATGTTTGATCTGCGGCAGTCTTGTGATGTTCATGTTGAGCAATTAGTTCAGTTTTCACCTGATCTTCCTGACATAGTTGAATTTGCATCTTGAATTTGTCACAAGTATAACATGTGTCGGCACGGGGCTTTTTGAACGATAATCCTAATTTGTGGAATTCTTGACTATAAATTTTTACTGAAGGTGGATTGTCGCGGTTTTCACAAAATAAATCATACATTTTCGTAATAGTTAGATGAGAAGGCAAGTACTTTTTTGATGTAGTTTTTCTTGTGTAATGGCTCTCATAGGATGGAAATGATAAAATATGTTCCTTAATTTCTTGTCTTTTTTCATCAGAAATCTTATGTTTGGGTATACTCTTCCCACGGTTATCATCTGTTGGAGTGCCACCTATCGAAGACCGTTTTTTCGTGGCAACTGTTTTTATAAAATTATCGCTTTCGCTTAACGTTTTTAAAAGGCATCCCCGACAAATGGGTTCACGCTTCCCGTGAATTAATAAAAAATATTTGTATGTTTTCATGCGATTCTTTTGTTGGTCAGGATCTAGTGTGCGTTGTCTTTGAGTTGCCTTGTCGTGTATTTCAATTAAAGATGCCATATAAGTTGTTCTCTTGAGATATGTTCCCATTTGCCAATATTCGTTGAAAATAGCTTGTCTATCGTTCAATGATATACGCTCCTTGCATTTCATTCGACACGTCCCTAGCTCTTTCATTGTTCTGCTGGAAACAACTTTACGATAAATATATTACTTTCTGATTTAAATCAAACATGGCAAACTTACCTTCAACATTTGTGTTTCTCCTCATCACCATCTCAACTAATTTCTTTCCTCGCTGACAATCCATATTAATTGGGAATACTTTCAAGTAAAATGTCACACACCACAACTGTTCTGTTAACAAATCAGAGCAAAACTAACTCGACTAGTGTGACCCAAATCACTACAGTTACCACTTCAGTTTTTTGTAAGCAATAAATAATAATTTGAGTACCTACCCTCGAATTAAAAATCGAGATAAAAGGACGCACTTGACGTTCCTAATAACATAAGTCACTTTCTGCGTCCATGAAGTCCGAGAGCTTCAAGTGTTCCTTTTAACATAACTCAACTTGTTTTTTATAACGCCGCAAGATTAATGCGATTCAAGAGGTTGAAAAAGGACACTACTTAGATTCAAGCCCGAACAAGCGAATATGACTTATGTGCTTTAGTCTGCCGATGTATTGGTGTAAATGAATAATTTTGGTACAAAGAAAAAATAAAGCATTTTTTTGACTTATGTGCTTTAGTCCGCCGACCCGACAAATATTCTTGCCTAAACAATTTAAAGTCTCGCTTGAACCTGCCATTTATAACTTCCACTACCCAGCGGCATAGAGTGACCAGCCTAGTTCTATTGGCCGTTTTGTAGTAAGCTGGTCTGCACCGCGGTCTTTGGTTTCGGGCATATAGGCACTGTAGTTGAATCGCTCCAAATCGCCACAAACGTCTCTGAACCCACGATCTAAAATGAATATATCGCCAGTCCGGTAAAACCAGTGAAATGTGCCTTCTTCGTTATTTATTATTCTTTCCAAAATACGGGCATCTGTGTCGGTAGCAGCATAGGGCCCACAAACATCAATTATATGCCCATCGGAACACACCATTAAGAACGGTTTCAATTGATTTTCGTATTTGTGTAGACTGTAGGTCTTTCGCTGGAACGAAAAGTTGGAGCTATTCTGTATACAGGGTGTCCAAGAACCTGGCGTCCAACTGGATTCCCACGATGCCCCAAGTTCTAACAGTACTCAGAAAAATATTTTAAAAAATCCACCCCATGTACTTACAGAATTATACTGATTTCAAAAAAAAAGGGGAAATGAGCACCCTGTGACATACTTTTGAATGCTGTGATTGCTAATGCTGATAATTTCGATATTTCTTGGAGGTTTTGTAATCTAGGGTATTGCTGTGTCTAAATAGAATGTAAAAATAATGTACTTATTGTACCATTTTAAAATAAAATATTATTTTAACTAAAGGTGATATGGAAAACTATTGAATTTCGCAACTTTGACCGACTGTAGTGTAAAAAAAATGTACCAAAATAGTATGGCAAGTGACGTCAAATTTTGACGCGTTTATTCCTCTTTTTAAAAAGGTATAATACTTACACATTAATTTGAAAAAAAAAAAATTAAAAATAAGAGGAGCACTCTATCAGACTATAATATCAAACATTTATTGAAGCGATAAAATAAATAAAATCGACTAAATAAATAATTCTTCAGCCTTTGGACACAGTTATTTCTCGTTTCTACACGAAAGCCAAACTACTATAGTACGAAAAGAAAAAAATCCACCGTGTACTCTATGGTTGCAAAAACTTTAGACAATGTTGCTGTCAAGTCAAGGTGTCAGTCAAATTTAGGCGGCTTTCGTATTTATTTTCGTAAGTTTTCGACTTTTTAGGTAGCCATTACTTTAATATTGGAATTGGACTTTTTACGTTTTCAGGTTTGTTTCGCCATTACAGTTTTGTTTGGTGGTTAAAAGTTGCTGATCAAGTAAAGAGTAAAGTGATTAATTTCCGTTCATAAGAACGGAAATCACTGAGAAAATAATTTCTCAGTGATTTTAAAGTGTTTTTTTTTGCATTGGTAGTGCAAGATGTTGGGCAAGTGTCTTATCGAACATTGCGCTCCTAAACAAAAGGATGAAAATGCATAGACGTTTCCTGGAGATCTGACGCAAAAATATCTTCACAAACTATGTCTGTGCCAGAAACACTTTGAAAAAGGTACATCAATCGAAGTATTGGCTCAAAGTTGGTCATAAGTTTATTTTTTTTCGGCCAAGGAAATTATCACAGTAATAGTCTCAAAAAGTTTGGACAGTGGGTCGTCTTAGGTTTACGAAGATTCGTACATTAGGTAATACCTGCTAATTTTGTAAAATGAGTACCTACCTTTATTTCATTCTGCCCCACTCAAGTTTTCGTTGCCAGCGTTGCTTTTTATTTGAGCTTCTAATAGGCTGTCCAACTTACTAGGTATGAGTTATTGCCAAATTTAATTAAGATGACTGCAACCTTCAAAATTAATAAATTAATAGCAAACATTATTGATCACAAGTCTATCACCGCATAAACGTGTGCGTCAGGATTGCTCCGCCAAGTTATCAAATCAGAAAATGGTTTCAGCCAAAAATTTGTCGATATTTGTCAAAATCGAAAGAAACAAACCCCGTATTTGTCAAAGCAGAAATAAAGAAGTTATAAGCGTTTTAAGTTGGCCGCGCAATCCTGACGTCAAGGACTGCGCGGCCACGGAGATCTCAGCAACTACTTGGGATAGAGAAATAATTCCTTTTGTCAACTCAAGTCTGTATTTGTCAAGATTTGTCGAAAAATGAATCAAAGCTCTATATCAATATTATAATTAAATATTCGCCTTGAAAGTCATGGCCGCGCAGTCCTTGATTTGCTATTTTGTTTTTAGTATTTTTTTATTAAAATTGAAGACTTCATATAGTATAGGAGTTAAAAGGAGAAAGGTCTTAATTTGTCGAAACTGACAAAAGCTTTAAAATACGACTAAAGTGTAATTAAACAGACGAAATCAATTTAAAACACAAAACTCGTGGCCGCGCAGTCCTGACGTTACTTTAAACCATGATATCTCAATAACTATAGTAGCTAGGATTTTGCTGTAGACGTCCATATAATCCTCATATTAACCCCATTAAAATGACATATCCTTTTACCCTCAACACTGTTTGGGACGCGAGTAATCTCAAGAATTATGTTACCCCATACAATGTTCTAGTAGAGTGACCATAATTTCGATTTGTTTTTAATCTTTGTCAAACTGGCTATGACAGCACAGTTCAAGGGCATTCTGTTCTGTTAGTCAAAAACTTAAATAAAATACTAAATAAGACGAAATAAAAAACTTGTTTAATATTTGAATATTTTTATTCATTGCACAAATATAAAGATTTCAAAAATCAACAAAATCATTATTCTTCAACTTTATATGTTTTTCATCGGCTCTTACACCTCTACTAAAACATAAGTTAAAAAATGGATATATACAGAATCGTTTGTACTCTCTTCTAATTTACTCTTGTTATCGTCGTAACAAAGCATTCCGCTATTTCTTATAATATGACACTTATAATGCCCTATTGTTCCAAGTATTGGAGGAACATATTCTACGGCACCTAATAATTTATAAATGTTTTGTTTAATTATTATACTTTTAGGTACCTCATGTAAAAACACCATTTCCGTGCCATTTAAATCGAATGTAACAATTTTTGACAAGGTATAATGAAATAGAACTACTTCATTGCATTTTCTGCATTGCTTGTTTTCCCAATCATGAATAATAATAGAATCTTCCAAGTTACTGATGGTGAAAATATTAATTATATCTAAATTTAACGGTATAAACACATGTTTTCTTCTTGATGGGGTAGAATTTATGCATGCACTATTTGAACAGTTACTTACAGAAGAAGCACTAAAAATAATATCATTTAAGACGTGCTCATAAATAAATGCAGCGTTACATTCACAATCATAATGATTGTTTTTGAAATGTATCGAAGCAATTCTTATTCTTAATTTGTTTGCTTCTTCACTGTTATTATCAGAGTTACAGATAAATCGCGTATGCATGAATACTCAACTGTCAACTGCCAGTAGGGTCTGACCGGTTAACCACTCAGACCCTACTGGTACTTATAAGGTGCCGGAAGTAGTTTCCCGAAAAAACGCTTACCCATAACGGAAAGTGCCGTTGACAGCTGTCAGTTGACGAAACTGACAGTTGGCAGTTGACTTGACGTAACTAAATGCTGTCCACTCGTATCGATAGATGATATCGATGATGTGATTTAAAAATATGAAATAGGTTTTTCAGGTTTGAAAACCTCTCGATCGATGTGTCTTGATTAGTGAAACCCCTTTATGAAGCCCCCAAAAAGTGTTATTTTTGCTCTATCTCGCTTCCTTCACAAGTTAAAGCGGTTTTTGTGTTTTTTTTGAGGAATCTTTGTACACATTTTTTATTTTGAAATTGAAACATCGTTTTATCGATAACATTGTTTTATCGATACGACAGGCCAGCATGTATAAATGTCAAAGCAACTGTCAACTGTCACCTGTCAACGGGGCTGACGTTAAGGGGGAGCACTATATCAGACTTTATCCGGTTTAACAGGCCAGGGTCTGTAAGTCAGATGAACGAATGAACAAACACAAACCGTAAATTGGGGTGAAAAGGGACAAATCTAAACTTCATAAAGAAAGTTAAGGCGTTTTTTTTAAGAAAATTCGCTGTAAGGCGATCGTAATAATTGAGTCGTGATGGTATCTTTGTGAACTAATATAAATTATGCAATTCGCATTTCAGTTTATGCATAAAAAAGCTAAAATATAGCCTATCCCTATTCACCCAGAAATTGGGGTCAATCGGGACGAAAATAAGGTCAATAGAGAAATTCTCTAGGGCTGCCACTTGTGTAATAAATTATAATTTATCTTAACTATTTTTTTTTTTGTATTATCTATTTCTATTTATTTAATTTATTCAACATTATTACTTACTTATTACCACTATGTAGGTAATTCTTACACACACACACTGTAATACTAGTTTCTGATTACTATTTAGTCACTGAAATAAAATCCACTTTTACTTCCATATTTATTTTTAATCAACAAACATAATTATATGTAGGTATCAAGTTATTATAAAATAGCTTTTAGCAAGTAAAATATTAAAAGTCATTAATTAACAACTCACTCTTAATATACACGTCCATTTAAATAAAAACGTTATCTTATAAAACCACTGTAGACATAGGGTGAAGCCAAACGAGCGTAATTTTGTGACTCGTGAGACTCGTGAGTCGCAGAATTACGTATTCTGGTACGGTGCAGACCACTCATTTTGCGTCGCGAAAGACTTTTTCTATGAAAGACCGAAATTCTGCGACTCACGACTCACAAAATTACGCTCGTTTGGCCTCACCAAAAACTCACTTAACAAATCAGTTTTACTTAACATAAAAAAGAATTCCAAATCCTACGGGTATACAGGTACCGCAAATGAGATCATACATGGTTTGGTATAAAAGAAAACATAAAACTCTCGAAAAAAAGAAAACAATTACTCATCATCTAAGTCCATCAGATCTCGAAGAATTTCCATGTCATCCTTATAGTAACTAGGTCTTCTGAGACCACTTGTACTAGGCTTAGGTTTTAAAGAAGGTTCCGAGTTATTCTCATAATAATTAGATTTTTTGAGGCGATTAGCACTAGGTTTAAGTTCAATAGGTTTCTTCATATTTCCTTTGTATATAACATCAGATAAAATGCGTATCTTTGGTTGTGTGTCTTTTTGGCGGTGGTCTTCTGTTACAATAAAATTATCTTCTGTTACAATACAATTATTTTCCGTTGCAGTAAAATTGTCGTCAAGTAATAAAACAGGCATATTGTCAATGTCAGTAAGGTCAATATCAAAATTTTGTTGTTGTTGTTCTTCTAAAATTTGTTTCTCTTGTAATACTTCAGTTTCTTTATTTAAATTATTGTTACATTTTTGTTGTTTAGATGCCTTGCCTATGCCTTTACCTTTTAGACTTGGTACTTCCGCTATTACATTTTCTTTTCCTGTAGGTATTGGATTTTTCTTTTTATTGTTTGTTTGACTTAGGCTTCTTTTTGGTTTTTTAGACGTACTCGCAACTTGTGAATCAACATCCGAGAGTGCATTTGAACTTGAAATATCGCTTTCTACATAATCACTGTCTTCTACACTTTTTCCAGGTATAACATTTATTTTCTTTGGTTTACGAATAGTTCTAGAATTTTCTGGCCCATATCGCATTTCCTTTAATAATGACAACACTGATTCATCAATTGCTTCTTTTTCTTCCAAACAAAATTCGTGTCTTAAGTTATTTCCAGGCAATCTATTGAGTACTTTGTCTTTATTCAGAGGGCTTATTCCTGCTTTCATAAATCCGGCTAAAATGTTTTGTTTTGTATTTGGTTCAATTTTATTTAGTAACTGCTTGAGTAATTTCGGAAAAACATTCTTTGGTATTGTGGGCATTACCCGGCCTTCAGATTTTATCCACGTAAAAAGAATGTTACGCCACGCAATTTTCACAGGCCTAAAGAAGGCTACATCAAGTGGCTGCGTCAGGTGCGTTGAATTCGGTGGCAGAAATACAAAATGTACTTCTTGTTCTTGACATTTTTTAATTAAATTTAAAGACAGGTGTGAAGACAGGTTGTCTCCTATCAATATTTTTTTCCCAGGTTTATTATTAAAGTATGGAAGGGCTATGGTTTCCACCCAATCTTCAAACGTATTGCCGTCAAACCAGCCTGAGTTAGTGCGATTATATCTACAGTTAGGGGGGCCATTTGTAGTCCAGGTATTGTAAAGATTGCCAGCTTTATAAACTACATAGCAGGGCAATAGTGTTCCATCGGCGGATGCAGCCATCATCAGCGATGTCGATGACTTTGTGTGGTTCATAACCCTTTCAGGGTATTTGACGCCTCTTTTAGTCAAAACCTTCTTTTTTCCAGGGTCGTCAGCTAAATTGGATTCATCATAATTCACGATGTTACATAAAGGTACATCCTTTAAGGAATTTTCAAGTTGCCTAAAATATTCTTCTATAATTTGTGGAGATACTGCAGCCCTAGATCTTTTGATGTTCTGGCTTATTCTTTCTGAAATTTCCTTCTTGTGACGCTTTAAGAAACATTCTATATAATCCACGCCAGCTAAGTTATTTTTAAATTTTTTTACTTCTATACCAACTCTATCTAAATATCCCTTTATTATTATCCGTAAGTCATAAGTATCAAGTGGATACCCCCACTCAGAACAAATATTTATGTATTTTATTATGTATTTTTCTGCTTCATCACTCAGTGCTCTTTGTCCACCGTGACTCTTCATTGTTCTCGTTACATGTCGATGCAAAACAGATTTAGCAATATTAAATTGTTTAGCTATTTCAACTAGAGATTTATTTCCTGTTTCATACGTTTCTATTGCAGTTTTTAATATTAAGGGATCATACCTCTTATAAGGTTTTGTACTTTTTGATATATACACGCGAGGCATATCTGAAAAAATAAATTTGCATTATTGTATATAAATATTTCCACTCAATATATCAACACTAAAATAATAATTTCCCATCCCAAAAAAAAAACTGAGGCACGTATTAAATGTGACACCCACTGTTCGTCAGTAATGTTGTCAGTCCCAACAAATAGGGGGCGAGCCTATTAAACCGGACACAATTTTCGAACTCTGTACAATATTTCGAAATTCCAACAAAACTTGGCCCGACCCGGGAATCGCTAACTTATGAAATACCTAAAAAAATCGATATAAAATATAAAGAAATAAACCTAATTATTACCTAGATTACACAACTTAAAAATTGCTAGGTCTGCTTAGTGACAACCCTATAAAGCTGTACCTATTCATACATAAGTCGTTCCTATTCATCCCATCCTCATCCCGATTAACCCCGCTTTCGTTGTGATTAATACCTGAGACGTCCCTATTCACCCCAAAAAATACAGATTTCTCATGTCATTCTAAAAATCGAAATATTAGTAATATTAATTAATAACTGATGCTTACCTTTTATGTATATGACGGCCCAAACACTAAATAACGTTTAAAACAAACACTCGTATTCGCTTAATGCAAAATAACTTCTACACAGCAAAGTTTTAAACACTGTAAAAACCGGCGTCTTGTTGATACTATTTTCAACTGACATTTTTGACAGTTTGCAGCTAATTTCACATTTGTTCAATGTTGCCATAGAAAAGTTCCAATAATCTACTATTATCCTTCAAAGAATGGTAAAAGTTGGAACGATTTGCAAACTAATATTTAGCGTCAAAAATGTTTTCTGGTTTTTTCCCTATTCACCCCTGGATCCCTATTCCCCCCATTTTACGGAACTAATTGTCACCAAGAGTACTGGACGATGTCAAACATCTGTCAAATCAAGTATTATTTTCATGTTAGTTCCATATTTCACCGGTGAAACGTCGTGGCATGGTGTGTATCTGTGTGTACGTACCTAATAGCATTTAACTTAAAAATTTCCAGTTTATGCAGACCTCTCATTGTACAAAAATCCTATACAATGTGAGATTAGCCTAAACCTTATATCTATATTCTATCCTTAAGTATAGCTTGTATGTGTAACCAAGTGTACAACGAAGTGTATTTTCGGGCTGTTATGTAGATGTAATTATTTTTTTATTTTATTCCTACACCTAAAAAATAAAACCACACAACCATAGTCGTGCGTAAGCATGTAATCTGTGTCTAATAATAACATGAAAACAAAGTACCCGTGTAATAATAAAGGGCGACAAATCTCAACAATGTCAATGGAATTTAAAATTCTTGTTGGCAGCACTGGTGGCTAGCACCGCAACGTTTCAAATACTAAAAATAACTACAATTTATGCTCTAAATAAATACTCAATTTATGTTTTTATTAATTTAGTGCATTTGAATTCGTTTGTCATTGACAATTTTAGTAACTATTATTCATTTTCAAACCAGCCATACACAAAGATTACTAAACTTCATCATCTATGTCTATGGTGGACATGTCTGTCTCTCTGGGACGTTTCGAAACAGAAAAATGTTTAGAGTTCTTGGCGGGAAAGTGATGCGTCATGTTCAGCAGTTTTACAAAATTTGTGTTAAAATTTTAGAAAATTTGTGTATAAATTTTACAAAATTTGTGTTTAAATTTTACAAAATTTGTGTTTAGCCGAATATTAATGTGTAATAATGGTGGATTATTAACCATTGTGTTTGTGAACGTGCATATTAGTGTAGGCAAATGAAACAAAACAGTGCAACATCGCTTCAAGTTCTCTCAAGAAGTCCGCGTGAGGTCTCAGTAAAGTGACACATCTTTACTGAAACTCAAGGCGAGCGGGCGAGGATATCATCATCATGCATTGAATTTAATTCATTTCATCAATATTTAAACAAGTTTTGTAACTAAATAAAGACTTGGCTAAAAGGTCCTAGCAACCAGGCCATTAAAATATTATAAAAAAAATGTTTATTTTAATTTGTTTAGTTTCAAATCTAACTGAGCTGTAAGGCTTTATTTAAACAAATGAATGTATAAATTTAATACATACTATGAATTAGTGTGTCAGTGACAATTATTATTATTAGTTTGATAAAATCGTGTCATGCGATTGCGATCGTACTAAGAGTAAGAATAATGACGTTGGCATGTACCTACTGGTTTTCTAAAATTAATCGAACTAAGTAAATGGATTCCTCAACTCCACAAGTTAGTCATGTTATCATGTAATATGTGAACTAGATGATCTGTCAGAAAGTTAGCTTTACAAAGAACGAATGGTGGTCAGTCAGTTATGCCAAAATAGCACCTAGTTAACTTGGTGTTAATAGTTCTATGGTAAAAGTATAGGCCAGGATTGTCACAGAGTGTGGGTGCCTGAAGACGGGCGTCATCACCGAGGCACAAGTTAAGGAAAACTGAAAAAGTATGGGGAGACTGTTGCCCACCAGGGGGTAACATAATTATGTTAACAAAAAAAGAATTGGCACACTTAAGCAAGTGAATTTTATTAATCTGATAAAATCTACCTTTCAGCAAACGGACCTATTCGACCCTGCAGTTGCTAAGGCTTAGGAACTGAATTACTGAAGACTATAAAAGGACACCGCCTCAACTTGATTTGATCGCATCAATCCCGGCTAGTAAGTATTAATTAATTCTCACACTATTTTTGATGAACATCATGTAGCAAATAAATTGGGACATGGACAGGCATGGAGTATGGAATAAAGAAATGTTGCAACTCTTGTAGCTACTCAAAATATGTGAATAATTTTGGCCCATGTGGTTGATTTTAATTGGTTCAGACGCTGACCTTTTATTATATTCTATAGAAGTCATACCGCTATACTTATTGAAAGTACTACATTCCCTGCAGTAACTATAAATGATTATTATCATCAGTATAGTTACTGCAGGGAATGTAGTACTAAAAAAATATACTCATGAGTGTTGGAATGAAATAGTAATAAATGCTTACCATTATCTTCAGCCATGGAGGAGGAGAGGAGAGTCCTCAGCGTGAGGACCACACACATCCGACGCCCCCGACATCAAGCAGCAGGCTCAGTAGACCAAATGTATTAGCAAAATTTTTTTTGATGTGATTAAAATTAATAAATGTTATTTTCTTTCATTTATTTATGTACACACATAACAAATACATATAGTAAAATACTTAAAGATAAAAGAGCACAAAGGAACTGCTTTAGAGAGTAGTATATTCCTTGGGTTCCATCGTCAACAAGAAACACTCACCGTGTCAGTCTGTCTGTCCGCGGCTTAGCTCAGAGATCAGAGAGTACTAGAAAACTGTAATTTGGTATGGGTATGTATGTTTTTTAGGGGCTCTTGCACGTAAAGTGGGGATGATATTTTTTTTCTCGTCTGTCCCATGCAGTGGGGTATCGTTTGAAAAGCCAATAATAATCAGGGTTGCGTTTGCGTAACCATTAAAGTGCAATTCATTGTTAGTTAAGTGTCCGGCTAAATGGTTGCTATTGGTTATGTGAATAAATTCATGGTAGTAGTAGGTACATTTAACGAAATTAAAGGAAAGCTATCACAGCTAAGTAGGCTTTACAAGTTAACGAGTAATAGTCTACCATCATACATTTGCAGTTGGAGAAATGACCGTGACGTTTTAATTATCATTAAAAGGGTGTTTTTCAACTAAAATGTTGTTTGTTCTTGGGATAAATTCATCCCAACAACGGAACCCTTCATTTGCGTGGTCCAACACGCACTTGGCCGGTTTTTTTTAATGTACAAATACCGTTGGATTTAGAAGTTGAAATACGTCTAAAAGCATTGAAATAAATTGGTACCATTATTGTCTGAACGCAAATACGAATAGGCATACGGCCACTGCCGTCAATGATAGAAATTAAAAAAAAAACTTAATGTGAGACAGCTTGGTGCTTAGTGCGCAGGCGCGGCGTGACCACTTCACCTGACGCGATTCCGGTTACCATGACTACACCACTTCCAAGAATTGTATGCGTGAAGTATTTTTTTTTTCCGGCCAAAGTGAAGGCTATAGTCTTTCGACTATACCTCCTCGTCTTCCGTGCAGCGAATTTCTTACGTGGCATAAAAGAATGATTTTCGTTTTTAGAAGAATTTTCGGGAACGTGAAGTGCACCAAGGGCGCGCGCTGTCTGTTGGAATGTTGAATTTTGTAATAGTACCTATTGATGACGATGATATTCTTTTGTTAATGGCAACGACTAGTTGGGTACTTATGTATCTATCTATATTTGTACATAATGGACGTGTGTATTGCATTTCCATAATGTTATTAGCGCTCACGTGATGCGTTACAGGTTAAATAATATCGTATAGGTAGGTACTGAGTTTTTAAATGTGCAAAGACGGTTGGATTTAGACATTGAAATACCATACGTCTAAAAGCATTGAAATAAATAGGTACTAATTATTGTCTGAACACAAATACGAATAAGCGTATGGCCATTGCCGTCAATGATGGAAATTAAAAAAAACGCGATCTATGTGACCTAGCGCCGAACGCGCGTGACGCGCGGTGTGTTCAGTTCACTTCACCCGATTCTCGTAGTCATGGCAACGCCACTTAGTCTGGGTGAAGTGAACCTAGCCGGTGCGCGTGCTGCGCTAGTGTCAGTTGAGGTGTTGAATTTTGTATAGCATCGATGGCGATGATTTGATTAATATTCATTCCGCACGTATATTTATTTAAATGTATGTACACACACATCGTTTAGGTAGGTTCCCACTTAATTGTGTGGTGATAAGTTCTATGTTCCATCAACCAGACACTTTTAGCACTCGATCACTTGTGGTTATCTCTTCATAGTGAATACATTTGGTTTAATAACAACGTCGCACAGTCTTTACTCGACTCGACCGACTATCGCTTCTTCAAAACACATCGCGATTGGGTCATGCATTTTCTATAGTAGCTATGCTCCATTCGAAATAAGATCAGACATTTAAATAAACCTTTTTTACAGTCCATTCAATGATTTTGACTTCTATGGCGTTGGTGGCATGACAAATGGCAGCTGTAATAAACAGTTGGTATTGTAACCACGTTTTTGCTTGTAATGCCATCCTTATGCGTACGGAATAGAAGTCAAAATCGGTTGAACGGACCATTAAAAAGTTTATTTAAATTTCTAATCTTATTTCAAATGGAGTATTGCGACGTAAGTATGTTTTATTTTATTTATTGTACCTGCGTGACGCTCGCGTTTCAGGCTATTTAAGGAATAGTCTAGGAAAAAAATGCAACAAAACAAAATTGAGTTTATGACAGAATTTATGTTTAGCTTTGTTTTATTTAAAAACCCCTAAATAGACACTTACACTTAGATACTAGCTTTGAAATAATATAAAATGATCAATAGAATTAGCATAAAAATATTATTTGAATCTCGATTATGATTGTAAATGTAATCCTTGGTCAATCCCTAGCATCAGTGGAATGACACTGACAGCTCACTCCACGCATTAATTCACGGTGAGATTTTTACAGAATCGACATACTGTTTGTTTTATGTGCTCACTGCAATACGAGCGTGCTATTTTACAGTGGTAAGTACCCACGGCAAACAATATCAAGTCCTCTTGTGAGAGTCTGGGGAAATCTTCGAACGCTTGGTCATTCGCTTCCAAGCGCACAAACGCGGCTCTTTGCCTGTTTAAGTTGTGCTCAAAAACGTAGTCGGACAAAAGATTTGACTTGTGCGCGTTTCTATTTATAATTTCAATAAATTGCTCAGTGTATTGGCTGTCTTCATAGGGCTCTTGGAACGCATTGATCAGTGCAGCAGCTATTTTATAGTGCGTCATTGTTATCAAATACCCTGTATCTGAACATTTTAAAATCGCGTTTAAATCTTCCATTAATTGTCTCTACAACCCATCGGCATAAGGTGACTAGCCTAGATTTATTGGCTTCTTCACATGTCAACTGGCTTTCACCACGCCTTTTAGATGGGGGTATATGAACTACACAGCCATATAACTCGAGCAGAGGAACTGCATCACGGAATCCCCTATCAAGAATGAACGTATCGTCTTGTTGAAGGTAATAATTAAGTGGTGCCTCTTCATATGGCCCTTCATGATTTTGTAAAATCTGCTGCATGATTGAAGCGTCTGAGGTTGTGGCTGCGTATGGACCTGTGACATCTAAAATATGTCCATCACCGCAAACCAACATAAAAGGTTTTATCAGATTTGTATACTTGTGGAGACTGTAGCTTTTCCTTTGGAAAAGGAAATTGGAGCTTTTTTGAATGAAAATGTAACTACCATCACATATTATCAACGCTTTCGGCGGTAGGTCATTCCCAAAGATGTAGTTGGGGAGAATTCGGTTTCTTTGGATTACTTCTTCTCTGCTGATGTGGTTCAGGCCCAAATGATCGGAACAAAGTCATTGTAAAGACATTGTCGCGCCAACTTGACTTTTCGGTCTATACTTTGCCGAGATTTATTAAAAATCGATGCCAATCTAGTACTGGGTTCGCCCGTTCTTATTTTAGAGAGGTATATGCCCAGATCTTCTCGTGCAGAACTTGATCTGTGAGACAAGGTTGGTACTTGAACGAATAAACTATTGAATTGTTCGTGACTCAAGCCAGTCCAAAAATGTAAATCAGCTTGTGCTATTTCGTTTACATTATCGAAATTCATTTGACATCTCCGTTCCAATGCTAGGGTATACATATTCACAATGTCTTCAAAAGTATCACTATTAAAGTCTGTTTGATGATGTAGCACATTGTTAGGCATGTCTTCCAAGGATGTATTTCGCAGATGATTTTCACAAATCCTTGCATGCTGGGGTATGTATAGTCGGTAATAACTTAATAAAAATACCTTGATTGAATTAGGCATTTGCCGGAGTTGCATGTTACCACAGTTCTCCATCATACAGTGACGGGAAGTGTTGGCCGCCCTAGTGAAACCTGGAACTGTGATTGCGGCACCAGCGCGGCGGATAAGAGGAGCTGGCGGTTCAGGACGTAACGAATGGTCGATCCTATGCCAACAAGGATGGCATATCGACCTCGTTCCATCGAAAGCTAACTGTAACAAACAATTAAATTGTAACTACCATTTTGACAGCGATGATGTGATTAGGTGGGTGATAGTGATGATTAATTTGGTCCTCATGGTTGACAGGGTTCCACGAACGAGGTATTCCGCGGTCGTTTTTCTGTGTTATCTTTTTATTCGTAGCTCTATTTCATGTCTTATTACAGTTATTACTACTGCAACGACTTATACCGTAACTACGGTTACGGTGTGAGTCGCTTTATGCGATTTTAACAATTAATCGATTTGGGTGCTAGGATGGGACAAAATGGCTTTTATATTATCGCCTTATTTTTATTCCACTAAAGAACTTTTCGATTGTAAAAAGTATATGATTTATTTATTTATTATTAATAACAATTTTTCAATTCCATGACGATACATTATAAAAAATAAGATTTGCGCACCTGCTTACAGGTGGAATATTGTAGGTACATAGCATTTAAAGACTGTAATTAATAAAAAAAAAAAAGTAAATGCCTGTTCTATTCTATAGGTACTGCGTAGGTACACGCATAGACGAATAAAAATATATAAATAATGATGTTGTCTTACCTCTCGTAGCGGTTGCAAGTTCTGGAAAATTCGCTCAACGAAGTCTCCGGGAATCGAAAAGACGTTGTGTCAGAACGTGTCTCCGAATACCTCGGTATAATGACCGATTACACACAACACACGTATTCATTTTTTAAAATAACCAATTCTGAAGCTTATCCAAGTCCAAAGTAATGCCAAAGTCGTATGCAGCGGGATAATATATCAAAAGTCGGTTAAATAACAAATAAGCGCACATATCTCAACGAAGGACTGTGCATCGGGACTCGGGAGACAATACAATGACTGACTCATACGGCGGCTACCTGATAAGGTACGAGAATACGGGGAACCTATAAGTGCGAGTGAAATAGCAGGGTCCGTCTTTGTAGCGATGGAAAGGCTTTGTGTATAACCGGTTTGGTTTGGTGCCTCTGCGCTTTGCAACGGCTACTGAAACTGGATTATACTGGTTAGCGTAATATGTAAGATGGCTAAATAACACTTTTAAAAAGGAAATATCTATAAAATGAAAAGAAGAAAGAATAATTAGAAAAAAATAAGAATTATGCCTAATATGTAAGAATTATGCCTGTTATAAAAGAATTAGTAAAATCTTACGTTTAGAAACGAATTTTGACTATGTTTCTTATTTAGTATTAAATTACTATTTGTTTATAAAAATATGAGATATGTTCCGTTCGCGCCGGGCTTGGGTTTTTTTTGAGCATTGTCCTTTGCACAATTTGGAAGCGTTGTTCAGGCGTCAGTCTATTCATGTTGAAATGCCAAACCAAACTATACACAAATCACTTGACAGCTGACAAAATAGCCGCCAATTAAAAAAATAAAAATACTATAACGGAAAAAGATAAATATAGTACTTAATAACAGTCATCATCATCATTCATCATTTCAGCCGAAGGGCGTCCACTGCTGGACATAGTTTGCCATAATCGCCACGCTTGGGAGGCGGGTTGGCGATCGCAGTATGATGTTAAAATGCATAGAAAACGCTGCTGCTCATTCTCTAGTAAGTCCCTTAGTCGCCTTTTACGACACTCACGGGAAGAAATAAGATGGCGCTATTCTTTACGTCCGGCACCACACGGCATTAATAACAGTAATAACATTTAACATTACCTACTGTTTCGTCGATCTCGTTGGTATAGTCGCGAGCACGACTGGTGAGCGTGGAGCGTTGGGTTCAAGTCCTAGACCAGACAGTGTTATTGGGCTATTCCAATTGGGTTATTTTTGTATTAAATCAACTTTTTATTTCCCAATCATATTCCAAACGATTATATAGGTAGTATTATTACGCTATTAGATTTAATAATAATATTAGTGATGGCCCAGTGGTAATGGCCCCGACTTACGAGATTGTAGGTCGTGGGTTCGAACCCCGCTTTACTTTGTGTAAATAATTTCGTCACCACTGCTTTCAAAACGGTGAAGAAAAACACCATGAGAAAACCGGCGTATCCTAGAACCAAAAATTCGAAGACATATGACATCTACCAACTCGCACTGGGCCCGCGTGGTGGATTACGGCCCACTCCCTCTCACAGAGAGCCTGTGTCCCAGCAGTGGGAACATTGTAGGCACCAGGGGAACAGTGCAGAAACTGTAAAAATATCAACGCTAATAAACATGTAGGAAGTATTAATAGGTAAGAAGTTATTAAACATAATACTTAATAATAATCATAATAATTATTATGTAGCTGCCGTCCGCAGCGTTGGAGAAATCCAAGAAGCCAGAGTATTGTACACATTTTCACTAACTTCTCTCAACGACTGCCAAGGTATATAGGTACCGCAGTAGAATCGAACAGTTCATACACCGACAAACTGAGTCTACCATAGTGAACAACTTACTAATGTAACGCAATTAAAATGTTTTTATTACTCAAGAAAACGAAACTATTCAAAAAATTAAAATATTCACATACTTACTTAAAAATAAAAAACATTGCAAGCCGTCACAGGTCGCCTGGCAGATGTGAAACATCGAAATCAAACAAATAAACATCGAAAAAAGGTCAGGGTCGCGTAGCGGGGGGACCGCGCGCGTGGAGTGAGCGGTGAATCGCCACGCGGCATGCGACGCCCCGCCAGCAATCGATTTTACGTGCGCCTATAGATGTTTCACATCAAAAACACAATCTGTAGAAGGAATAGAAGAATTAAGTGAAGTAACCATTATGCCCGCGCATTAAACAATTGGCGCCAAAAGTTGGCGCATGTACAGTGGCTTAAATGTTTGTAAACGCACCCACAATACAGGAAATTCCTAGTGTGGGGCATAGTTAAAAAAAAAAAAATTGGTAGAAAAATCATCCATTGCGTTTTTTAAACTCACATACACAAACAGCCAGACCCGGAACAACTACTTGTAGGTCATACAAATATTTGTTCCGCGCGGGAATCGAACCCGTGACACGCAGCGCAGCAGTCAATCGCTTAACCACTGCGCGAACCGTGTCGTCATATATTATATATATTGGTTTCTGCCCGCGGATTCGCCCGCACCTAATTTATTTTAATCTGTATATTATATCTGTACTTGTTTACGGTTATGTAAATATATAGGTACTAATCCAGACCACTCCTGGTCTTTGAAAAATCTCATCACGTTAGTTATTTTTTAACTCAGATGTTGGGTTTACGGGTTCCGTTTGGTGCCGGACGTAAAGAATAGCTCCATCCCATTTCTTCCCGTGGTTGTCGTAAAAGGCGACTAAGGCAGCAGCGTTCTCTATGCATTTTTAAAACTATACTGCGATCGCCAACCCGCCTGCCAAGCGTGGCGATTATGGCAAATCTTCCTAAACCTATGTCCAGCAGTTCAAGTTCAAGTTATGGCGGCTGAAATGATGATGGGTTTACAATATTTACTTATTCGAGACAAGCAAAAAGTTGAAAGTAAATGAGAATATAGGTACATTTTTATTTGGCGTAGGTACGTGACATACAAACTTATTTAACATACTTAGTTAATTAAATTAAATCCAAATTGAAAAATAATAATGGCACATACAAACAACGACAAACAAACGACAATGACATTAACAAACAAAACATTTTTATAAAATCATTCAATTATACATTATACATATATAAACTATTAATAAAAATAAACACCGTTCGAGGCTGTACTTAAAACAAAACGAATGAGACGTGCTTATATGCTAGAAAGAGAACGCCCGCCGTTCGGTCGCCAGCAGAGTAATAATATTCTGCCCGGGATGCGCGCGCATAGAATCATAGGGCGCGCTTTTGTTCTGCTTTCAAAGAGTTATGATGAATCAAACCGGCAAAGGTCTCAAAAACATTCTGCCTTTCGTATAACCAAAAGTTTTGCTTCGGTACTTTTAACACCTTAACAGATACAATGAAATAATAATAATTTGTTGGTATTAATATCTGTTGTTACTCTAATTTCAACTATAATTTCAATAGTTGGATGCGGAATTTAATTATTTTTGCCTAAGTCAAGAAGGTTTTATTGTTTCCATACTCTTTGAATGCCAATGACATGTGACATTCCTTACGTGAAAAAAAAAACTATGTATGGGTAAAATAGGAAATCGAAATAAAAACTAATACTTTTATGATGTTTTTGATGCGGAGAATTTAAAGATTCGCATTACTAGATAAAATTATTATATTTAAAAACCAGAATTATCAACATTACAAACTTAAGTCACCACAGAAGAAATAGCGATACCAGGTCTGGTCAATGTCCTTTTATATTTGTTTACTGCCCAATTGCGTTCCAGCTTTGTTTCATTTTTAATAGCACGTGAACTTTACCGCGATACCAAATTCCGCACCGATTGGATTGCTACTGGAACCCAAGCAGAGATGAAACGCCCACGTATTAAACATATTTTAAATTACCGCAATCGAGGGGCTGGTAACAATAGTGAAATCTCTCACTGGACATGATGTCCAATTAATAAAAATTCGGCTTTGGTCCATCATAATTTTCCTGATATTAGCAGGAACTTCCAATATACAGGGTGATTGGAAGATGGGTGCAAAGCTTTAAGGCGAAGATAGTACAGACAATTTAGAACCATTTAAGCCATGGTTGTCTTAGACGAAGTCTTACCAAATATTTTTAATCAAATTTTTAAGTTTTTTTTCGGAAATTCTCAAAATTTAATGTAAACTGCATAATTATGGCCAAATTGAATGATAAATGAATTCATTTATTTAATTAAAGTAATGTGTAAGCAATCAAGCAAAACATGTTTTAGGCTTCTGTGTCATTAAACATTTTTTTTACAGACATTTAAAGCTCAGAAAAAATAAAAAATTTGTACAATACGTCTTTTAAACCTTATTAAAAAAAAACCGGAGGGTGCTTTTTTTGTTCAAACCTTTTTGAAGACAAGCTTGATAATCGCTCTTTCTTTTGAGGTATCATTTATGCGGATATCTTACAAATTATTGAAATTAGGGCCTACAAACCAATTTGAGGGAGAAATTTTTTATTTTAGGCAGACTAATTAAAACAACATTTGAATTGAAATTATTTATTTTTCATGTTCAAAATGACGGCCGTGATTCCTAATACAAGCACGGCCCCGTCTTCTAACTTCTGTAGTCGTTATTTTCAACATCATCTCCTGCTTCATTGTCTCAAACGCTGAATTTATTCTTTGTATCAATTCTTCTCTAGTGTTTATTTCTATGTTGTTATACACCAGTTCCTTAGCCCGGCCCCACACGAAAAAGTCCAACGGGGTCAGATCTGGGGAGCGAGCGGGCCAAGGGATGGGTCCATCCCTGCCGATCCAGCTATCAGGAAAGCAATTGTTGAGGTGTTCCCTTACATTTAAAGTCCAATGCGCTGGACAGCCGTCTTGCTGAAAGATGACTGTTCGGTCTCTTTCGAAGATCGGGACACCTGATTCCTCTACCAGCAGTGGTAAATCAATTTGCAGAAATTGCAAATAATTTTCGCCATTCAATGGATCAGGCAAAAAGTGGGGCCCAATCAATGTTCTGCCAATTATTCCAGCCCATACATTCACAGAGAAATTCATCTGAAATGACACCTGCTTCTTAAAATGTGGATTGTTGTCTGCGTCGGCCCATTCATGGATGTTGTGAAAGTTTGTAATACCTTCCCTTGAAAATTTACTTTCATCCGTCCACAAGATTGATTTCAGAAACCACGCATCTTCGATGTCTCTGTTGAGGAGGAAACGGCAGAACTGAATTCTTCTTTTTTTCTTTTTTTTTTTTAAAACCTAGACCTTGCACACTCCTGCCATGGAACGGATACTTATCATTTTTGTGCATTGTATGCCACACCTTCCATTGAGAAATGTTTAAATTTCGAGCTACTGCTCTAGTACTGGTAGTAGGATCCGCTTGAAATGCTGCTAAAATGTCTTCGTCGACGGCAGTTTCGTGTCTGCCCGGGTTGACTCCAGGTTCCACGCGGTGAAACCCATCTTGGGCAAGACGACGAAACGTGTTGTAAAACACTCGGACATTCGGTATCCTGCGATTCGGATAGCGCTCTTGATACATCCGTCGCGCCAAAGATCCATTGCCGTCTGCTCTACCGTACATAAATACGATATCCGCATATTCTTGATTGGAAAAAGTAGCCATAGTCACTTAACAATTAAGAAAAACGGCGTAGGAGCGCACTAAATGTCAACTCAACACAATTAAGTCAAAAATCAACACGTGCAGGAGCGCGAGGCTACGACTGGACACGGTGAAACAAAAAAGTTCAAAACTAACGCAAACAACACGTGCAGGAACGCAAAGGGCTACAACTGAACACGGTAAATTGTGAATCAACACGACAACGTCCACTCACAAGGGCAGTAGTTTGACTAATAAGTAAAAGATGTAACGGCTTCATCACAGACCGACTGACCCTGACTAAAGAAAAACGACTTTGTTGCCTCAGTAACTGCTCGCGCAAGTTTTAGAAATAAGTAAATTATAATATTTCCGACCGCAGTTTTGAGCTATATTTCCTTCCCTCCTAATTCCCATACAACAGAACGATAGGCACGCTCGTCGCACGCCGAATCAGAGGCACTTCCTCCGCGGCGAAAGCCAATCACCGCATATATATCCACTGTGGTTTGAAAAAACATTCTCGCATGGATCAGTGTGTTCTACTGCAACCGCTCACGTACCGCGCCGCTCCGCAAATAATCCGCTACTATATCAAAAACTCTAAACTCTCTCTATTTATAAGTGTTGGCCGACACAAGTGTAACATTTAAAACTCAAGTGATAGTGCATCACAGTAAAAGGAAGAAAGTCGTGAACACGTGGGACGTCTGCTAAGGCTGCCCCTTGAGTCAACGTGCTTCGTCCAGAAGGTTCTCAAGTAAGTCCATCCATCCCTCTTACTTACTCATAATCGCATATTCCCTTTTGCTCAATTCTGTGTGTCGTCCAATCTTCCAACCCGCAAAAATAAAATAAATAAATTACATCCCCGCGTATTGGTCCTTCGAGCCGGATTCCAAGAATCAACCCTACCTACCTAGGATTTAGGTCGAAATACCTAAAATATAAAGTTCATAAAACCGCCATATTGAACGCATACTTACGTTCGTACACTTTCGCTAGATACATTAGTCATTGAGAATTACTGTACCAACTTAATATTTCGCCTATTGCATTGAAATAGCATAGGTAAATATTCTAACCGCTAATTATCGTGAGTTAGTTAAGCTAACTTACCTACAACTTATATTCAAACCGCATTCCTTTGTTATACTCGCTTAGAATAAAATTATTATTCTAAATCTACCCGCTTTATTTAATATTTTGTACGCTATATTTTCAAGGACTATTCCAACATGGAAGATCTTAAAATGAAAGTTAAATTACTTCAAGCTAAAAATCAAGCAATCTTTGAACGTTTATCGTCACTATATGAAACTTCTAAGAAAATAAATACGTCTGGTATCGAGCTTCGTTCAGCGGAAACATTTATGGCAGACTCGGAGATAATCTCAGTCACTCGTCAAGAATTTAGTACCAATTTAGATAAAATAAATACATATTCTTTACAATTAAATCCTGATCATAAAATCGATTACAACAATCTGACATCTTACGACGGAATATATACTCGCGTAGAAAGAGTGCGATCACTTATCGCCGCGAAGTGTTCCAGATCATTAGATGACTCAGCGTTTCATGATAACGCAAACCCATATAAAGGTGCGATCAAACTGCCACCGATTCAAATTCCGTTCTTTGATGGTAGGATTGGCAACTGGCCTGTTTTCTATGAATCATTTAAAGCAAATATCCATAGTAATTTAAAACTTACAGATTCTCAACGTGTGCAGTATTTAATAGGTAATTTAAAAGGAAACGCATTGCAAATTATCGCCGGAATTATTCCCTCGGGTGATGACTATACCGCTATTTGGAACAGTTTAGTTCAAAAATATCAAGATAAGCGAGCACTAGGCTCACATTACATGTCTAACATATTAAATATTAAACCCGCAATTAATAATTCCGCATCTTTAAATAGTTTCATTGAAAGTTTTCACGCTTCTGTTTCAGCTTTAGAACAATTAAAAATTAACGATTTAAAGGATTTCATTTTGCTAAATTTAGCTTTGAGAAAGTTAGACCCCGCAACCGTACATATATTCGAAATGAATAAGAGAGATGAGGAAATTCCTACTTATACGGATTTCGTTGAATTTATAAAATCGCAAGTTAAAATATTGGATCGCACTATTTCATCTTGAACCGCGTTAGTGAGTAACAACCCTAATAAAAATAATTCTTCTCGTAATCAGTCACGTGATAGTACAGTACATGCTTTTGTTGCTTTTGATAATAATCAAACCGGTTTGTATTGCAATAAAATTGATCATTGTAAACTTTACACTTGTCCAACCTTTCAATCACTCTCAGCCAATTCGCGTTTGGATTTTATTAAAAACAAACGTGGATGTGTAAACTGTCTTAGTGTAACGCACACTGCTTCACAGTGTAAATCTATACATACTTGTAGGACGTGTAACAAAAGACATCATTCTCTTTTACATCTAGAACACAGTTCGCAGCCGCCTAGGTCTGTCTCGACTGACGCTGTCACTAGCTCAGCGAATTCGCAACAGGTGGCGCTGTGTGCGTGCTCTCGCGTTGGTGCAAACACACCGCGTACTACTGTACTTCTGTCAACTGCGCAAGTCTATGTTGATAACAAATATAAAAAATACGTTTCTGTGAGATGTTTAATAGATAACGCTTCGCAAAATAATATAATTACTTCCGCTTGTTGTAAAAAACTACAATTAAACATTATACCGCTTTCAAACTCAATTATAAAGGGTGTCGGATCCTCTTCGCGGCCTATCATAGGTTACGTTGAGACAATCGTTACTGCTAAAAACAAAACAAATTCTTTTAAAATTACCGCTCTTGTTGTCGATTGTATCACGGATAACTTACCATCTCACTTTGTTGACACTTCTGCAGTGCAACATTTGTTTGATTTACCGCTCGCTGACCCACTGTGGCACGTACCTGGTGAGGTTGAATTGCTTCTAGGGGCAAAACTGTTCCCGTATTTACTACTTCATAATAAAATTATCTCACCTACCGCTCCGTCCGCTACTGAAACCGTGTTTGGTTACATTCTTATGGGTGAGGTACCCGCTAGTTTATCTAATAATAATTATAGTCCCGCTCAATTAAACACCGCTTCATATTTTTCTACCGCGCTAAATATAGATAATTCACATTGTTTTCGGTCTTTAGACGAATCTTTACATACATTTTGGAACATCGAAGAAATACCTTCAAAACCTTTTATGAGCCCTGCTGAACTGGAGTGTGAACAGCTGTACGCTTCTACTGTGTCACGTGACTCCAGTGGTAGGTATTGTACCGCGTTACCATTCTGTAAACGCCCAGATTCACTTGGAAATTCTTATGCTGTCGCTTATCGACGTCTAATTAATTTGGAAAAAACTAAGCTTCGCGACCCTGTTTTGCGCGCTAGTTATAATGAAATAATCCAAGAGTATATCGATCAAAATTATTTAACTGAAACTACACCTAGTTCTGTTGATCAGACTGTAGGTTATTACATACCGCATCACCCTGTTATTAGGAATGATAAACAAACAACTAAAGTTCGCATCGTTCTTGATGCAAGCGGTAAGTCTCATAATGGCGTGTCATTGAATGACTTGTTACACACAGGGCCGAATTTACAGGCTGATATATTTTTATTACTTTTAAATTTCCGCTTGTTCTCTATTGCCGTTACAGCTGACATAAAACAGATGTATCTTCGAATTGCTGTTATTGATGAGCATCGAAAATACCAAAAAATATTGTATCGTTTTAATACCGCTGAACCTATTCGCGAATTTCAATTTAATCGAGTTGCATTTGGTCTCAAGCCCAGCCCCTTTCTAGCCATGCGCACTGTGCGCCAGCTATCAGAAGATGAAAAACACCGCTTCCCGCGCGCATCCATTGTTGCTTCTCATGAGCTATACATGGATGATTTAGCTAATTCGACCCCGTCTCTGGAGGAAGCCAAGATTCTTATCGCCTTATTTAAGGCTGGGGGCTTTGACCTTACTAAATGGGCAAGTAATTCCTTGGAACTACTAGAGGCCATCCCACATTCCAACCGCTCTTCTATTAATTTCTCTGATGAGGATAACTTAAAGATTCTAGGACTCAAATGGATTCCTTCTGAGGACTGTTTCACCTTTACTACATCTAATTTGGATAATAGTTGTACTAAACGCTCCATACTTTCCACTATTGCCCGTCTGTGGGATGTTCTCGATCTTGTGGCTCCTGTAGTTTTATTCGCGAAATTACTCATAAAAGAATTATGGAAATTAAATACAGATTGGGATGAAACTCCACCCGATTCTATTGTACTTCTCTTTCAAAAATTTAAAGAGCAATTACCTTTACTTTCTTCTTTAAAATTACCTCGCCATGTAGCCGTTACTATGGGTTGCGTGACAAATATAGTGGGTTTTGCTGATGCCAGCTTGAATGCATATGGCTGCGTCATATACTTACATGTCACTGATACAAATGGTAACACACACGTAAACTTGGTGTGTGCTAAATCCAAAGTTGCACCTGTTAAGGTCATATCTCTAGCTCGTCTAGAGCTCTGTGCCGCTGTTCTTTTGTCTAAATTAATTAAATTAGTTTATGACACTTACCGCTCTCGTACCGCTATCAATAATATATTTGCCTTTTCCGATTCTACAATTACGCTTTCATGGATTCATTCCTCACCGCATAAATGGAACATTTTTGTTAGTAACCGCGTCGCTAAATGTCAAGAAAATCTTGATCCTAAGCATTTTTATCATATTAACGGAAAGGAAAATCCTAGTGACTGTCTGTCTCGAGGTCTTCTACCTGAACAGTTACTAAAACACGATTTATGGTGGCATGGCCCTGAGTGGCTTCTGCGCCCAACTGCTGAGTGGCCTATCAGTCCTTTTGTTTCTTCATGCAACGAACAATTGCCTGAATTTAATAATAAAACTCTAACATTGGTACTTACCGTATCAGAACCCAATTTAATATATAGTCTTTCTCAAAAATTTGCATCATTAAATAAAATATTGCGCATAATTGTATACATTCTGAGATTTTTGCGTATTATTCCTTACGATAAGTCACACAAGTCAATTACTGTCCGTGAATTAGCTACCGCTGAAATTTATTTAATTCATTGTATTCAACAATTTCATTTTAAAGATGTTTATGACGAAATTAAAAGTAAAAAACTTCGTTCACAATTTAAAAAACTCGATCTCTTCATAGACGGGCATAATATAATTAGAATCGGCGGCAGATTGTCAAATGCGAACCTTCCTTATGAAGCTCAGCATCCCGCTCTTTTACCTAAACATGATAATTTTACACATGTTATAGTAAACTATTATCACCGTATTTATTGTCATGCCGGTGTAAGCCTTCTTAGCTCTCTGTTACGTCAAAAATATTGGATCATCTCTTCTAGAGGTGTCATCAGACAAAGATTACATGCTTGTAACTTTTGTTTTAAAGTTTCTCCTTCTCACCCCAGCCCAAAGATGGCTGATTTACCCGCTTGTCGCGTACAGGAGACTAAAGCTTTTGTTCATACGGGTGTGGATTACGCTGGTCCCATTAAAGTAACGTTATGTAGACGCCGAGGCCAGAGAAGTCAGAAGGCTTACATATGCTTATTCATTTGTTTCGTTACCAAAGCAGTTCATATTGAATTGGTTACCGACGTGTCATCGGACACTTTTATTTCCGCTTTTAAAAGATTAATTTCCCGCAGAGGACCTGTCTCTTATTTATATTCCGATAACGGAACCAATTTCGTTGGAGCCAAGGCTCAACTGCAAGAACTACTTGTTCCGCTACCGCATAGAGTGGAAAATGATTCCACCCCGCGCTCCCCACTTTGGAGAGTTGTGGGAATCAAATATTAAATCTACTAAAACGCATTTATACCGTGTTATCGGTTCTCAACTCCTTACCTATGAGGAGCTTTCGACTGTTCTCACTGAAATTGAGGCAGTTCTAAATTCAAGACCGCTCTGTGTCCTGAATGAGGATCCGTACCCAGAACCGCTTACACCCGCTCATTTTATAATGGCTTCTCCGTTAACTTCGTTGCCTGTCGTGAATGTTCTCGAAACAACGAAATCTCTGACTTGCCGCAAAAAATTGCTTGACCAGATGGTTTGTAGTTTCTGGAAGAGGTGGCGTATAGAATATTTACATAATCTTCAAGTCAGACAAAAATGGTTGAACGCCGCACAACTTTAGACATTGGCATGAGTCAAATACAAATAATCTTGCATGAACAATTAGGTGTAAAAAAGTTGTTTTCCCGATGGATACCGCATTCGCTCTGTGAAGAGCAAAAAGCGGCTCGCGTTACTTGGTGCGTCAGAACTCTCGAAAGATTCCACGCAGGATCCTCAAATGCTGTATACAACATTGTATCAGGTGACGAATCCTGGATATACGCGTACGAACCCGAAACAAAAAACCAGTCACGAGTTTGGGTGTTCGAAAATGAGTTAAAGCCAACAAAAATTGTTCGTTCACGGAGTGTTGCAAAAAAAATGGTGGCCACGTTTGTCTCCAAAACCGGCCATGTTACGACTATTCCTCTTGAGGGACAAAGAACGGTTAATGCAGAATGGTATGCTAGCATTTATTTGCCACAGGTCGTTTCTGAACTCCGTAAAGAGAACTGCAACCGCCGCATCATCCTCCATCACGACAATGCGAGTTCTCACACCGCGCACAGAACAAAAGAGTTTTAGAGCAAGAAAACATAGAATTATTAGACCATCCGCCGTACAGCCCCGACCTAAGCCCTAATGATTTCTATACTTTCCCTAAAATAAAGAATAAATTGCGTGGACAGAGATTTTCATCACCTGAAGAAGCTGTGGACGCCTACAAAACGGCCATTTTGGAGACCCCAACTTCCGAATGGAATGGTTGCTTCAATGATTGGTTCCATCGTATGGAAAAATGTGTCAAATTTCGCGGAGAATACTTCGAAAAGCAATAAATACATTTTTAAATAGTAATGTTGTGTCACTTCCTTGATTCCCGAAATTTTCAGTGCCGCCCTCGTATATCCGAATAAATGCAAGTGTTATTAATCGTAGTTAAGGATGGTCCCTTCCACTTTACAATTAAACCTACTGCACTTAAACTAGTTACTTCATCTATGAGTCGTCGGCCACTTAAATCTACTAGTAATTTATACTTTGTTAAAAAATCTGCGCCTATTATGGGCTGATTTACATCTGCTACAATGAAATGCCAAGTATACGGACGTCTTAATCCCAAACTTAGAGTTAATGTCTCGATACCGTAAGTTTTTATTATTGTGCCGTTAGCGGCATATAATGTAAAGTTAGACCTATTTCTATCGTAATAACTGCGCGAACGATTTCTCTTCACAGGTATTACAGACACGTTAGCTCCCGTATCAATTAAAAATCTCACACCTGTTTCCTTATCACATACTACTAGGCGGTTGTGTATCGTGCAACGTTCCGCCGTCGGCTGCACCGGGTCTAGTTTCCCGCCGACTTCTCCTGCCCCTTGCTCCAATTACACGGCTTCACGCACTTTGTTGCATTCTCCCTGTAACGATAATGGTAAAAACACAACCAATTAGCACTTTTCCTCTCGGCTCCCTCATCACCATGCTTCGATGCCGATCTCGATCGCCGGCTGCCGTTGTCCCAACGCTTTCTGCCTCTGCCACGCTCCAGACCTGCGAGACGCAGGTTGATCTTCGCTAGCTCCCCCAGGATGTGACTGATGTCTGTTGATACATCACTCCTTTTCCCTGTAGTTTTTTCCTGGACCTCCACCGCTTTGATCTCTGCTACTGTTGATGAGCCCTCTCTCGTACTTTCCAGTACCTTGTCTGCTATCGTGGCGAGCACATCCAAATCCTTCGAGTCAGACACTGCCAGCACAGCCCGCACTGATTTCGGCAGGTGTGATTGCCACATCAACTTTAAGGTATCGTCAGGCACTTTTTCTCTGGCTAACTCACGCATTCGTCGCAGCAAATGTGCCGCTGGTCTCCCAACTCCATTTCGCTGATCAACTTCTGCAATTTCCTTGTCTCCGACTCCTCGAAAACCTCCAGTAGCCTTTCCTTCAGCGTCTGATACTTCCGAGACTCGGGCGGGGCAAGCAACAAATCGCTCACCTGCTGTATAGCAGCCTTGCTTAATTTAGTAACAACCAGATTCTGTTTGGCTGCATCACTCAGTCTTTGATTTTCTACCGCGGCCTCGAACTGGACAAACCAGAGTCGCGTTTGGTCTGTCCAAAACTCGGGAATACGCGATGAGACAGTTATGCTGGCCAGCGCCTTTTCGTTGGCATCGCCGGACATGTCATCTTTCACACCTTGCGCACGTGGCGTAACACTTTGTTGAGGATTCATTTCCGTTTCAGTTTATCCACGCACCTCGCCAAAACGAAATTTTCACAGGGGTCACCACTTTAGATATTATATCTTTATATTAATACTTCGGTAATGTCCGACGTATATGTGTTCTGTTCACTTGTATCGAGGGTGCAGGTTTAATAGAAACGACCAATTACGACTGCAGTTTATTTGCGACTAAAAACTCTCTGTATCACGGGCGCAGCCGTGCGTCACCAATAATATATCGCTGAGTAAGCTTGTACATAAATTGTGTCCCTACAAGTGCACACTCTCTTCCAATCGTAGAAGTCAGCAAAACACAATTCTGTAACTTTGAATGGTTCGCTCTTTTTTCTCGCTGCTACACGAGTAGCGTACATTGGTCCACTTTTTAACTGTCTAGTTACTTGCCTTTCGATTTGGGAATGCGCAGAGTCGCCTTCGTTCTGCGTGTGACCTTTGATTAAATATTTATGGGTAAGAGATCTTAAATTTATTAAATTCTGAACAGCAAACAAGTATATAGCGATCATAAATTTGTTTTTCTGCTGTCCAGCGCAGTTGTCAGAATAAAATACGACAATGTTCTCGCCTGTAATGTTAATTTCCTGTAAATATTTGTAGACACAAGTCCCTATTTCGTTAACGCCCCTGTGAGCATGAGATTCATCCCATACGTAACTTGAGACACCGTTTGTATGAAGATCGTAAACAGTAAGATTTAAAACGTTCAAAGTCTTCTCCTTTCGGACACTGATGCACAGCTTGAAGATCATAAACTGCCACTCGAATACTCTTATCAGCTTTATCTTTTGCTTTTTCTTCACGTGACAACTCTTTTTCTCTTAGATGAACTTCATACTTTTCTTTCATTGCTTCTTTATCTTCATTTTGCATTCATTCCTAGTTATTTAATACATTATTTGTTTGTAGGAAGTCTGAGACATGCAATAGTTTAGAGAAGAATGACTCGGGTTGTTGCTAAGTAATTTTCTTAACCCTTTTCCAAGACTATCAGAAAACATAACGGAGCAGTAACAAACTTTACTACTACAAGGGAGAGAACTAGCTTCCGTCTGAACTACTTGCAAAGGAACTGGTTCAATAGCTGGTGTATCTTGATTGGGAATAGAGACCTGAGCATTTCCTGATTGTTACGGGTCCTCCGTTGCCTCAGGTTGGAGAGTGCCAAGACTGGATTTCCTTTGCAATGAAAATTGAGGGCTACTAAGAGTCAGCTGGTCCACTCGGTCTGCATTACAGTTGCACATGGCCACTTAATCATTTGCAGCGAGAATGTGCTCCTGAATTAGTTTTTCAGACCACACATACTTAGTATAGAGTGAATGTAATTATGCTTCTAGTATCTGAATATCTGACTGTAAGCGTTGAGTATCAATCTCATAAATGTTCTTACTGTCTTCTAATTTAATTTGATAGTTATGTAATTTATTTACAAGAAAGCCACGTTTTTTCCTTAGTTTAATATTATTGGAACTGTGTTTTTGTTGTTTCCTAAACTTATTGCATTTATTTATAATTTTATTTAGTTTTGCATATTTCTTAATTTTATTTTGACTTACTTTATAACTACTTGTTCGGGCGCCGTCGGCTATCTTCGTGTCTGGAGTCGAGCGGCTGCGCGGGCGCGCGGGACGGGCAACGTGGATGCATGAGAGGGCCCGATGCCTCGTCACTCCACCACCGATCTCCAACGACGGCACGCGCGCGCACTCCATACGCTCACCAATAGCGAGTTACTATTGTACCTATTTTGGATTACATTTTCTTAGTTAAAGTCCATTGTCTTTTAGTAAGTCCTTAGTTAGGTCCCTAGCAAATGATGTACAACTAACGTATAGTCGAAAGCAGTAATAGGCGGGTGTTAAGGTAAGCATACCAGTGGCTATCAGGGAAATAGATCTTCAGAGATGCCTGAAAGCGTAGCTTCGACATCTCTTTTCAAATACAATCTATTAGGATCAAGCAGGTCCTTGACTGCACTGTCAATTAAGGTTCCGTTTAATATAACTTCAGGAGTTATCGCGCTATGTATATTAGCAAGTTGCGCACTATTAAGCGCACGAGAGAAAGGAAAGACTTTTCTCCAGCGTAATGCGATGTGTTCGAGACATAGTCCTCGGTAGTTGCTAAATCTTACGAACGCGGGATTTAGAATCGAAACGTCTATTATGCGCTGCGATTCCATGAGCATCTGACATATAGTAGCAAAATCGTTAATCGCGTGGATTCTGACAAGTAAATCAGGAAAGAGAGCTTTATAAGCGTGATGTAAGGGGTTATAATCATTAAAAAGAATATGTGGAATGTTTGCCCATCGCTCATATGAGGGGTTGGAACTGGCGATCGCTCGTAAGCATATCTCTAATATACTACGCCTGCTTTTCCCATGGGATGATGCAAGTGGATCAATGGTTTTTACATATGCGGTATGTATGAGACTTTCTCTTCCATGCTTATCAAGAGATAAAGCAAACACCGCTCTCTTCCAAAGAAGCGTTTTTGAGTCACTGTTAGGGCTAGTAAGCCATTTGGCGTAATCCATGATATTAAGTTTTTTAAGACTTTCGTATATATGAGATATTTTCAAAATATACGGATCTCGTATGGCTGCTTGTGGCACGAGTTTGGGCATGCGTAACGCGGAAGAGGCAACTCGTTGCCATCCTTTTTGTCTAAAATTGAATATCTCTATTCCTTTCAGATCACAGTTTATGGTTCTGTTGAGGAAATCTATCACTTCTCCGAGTGCTTCTGCACACTTTTGGGAGATTCTATACCCGGAGGAATATCCAACAATCCACTCATCTTTACTATGCCAGACGGTATCATCGGCACGTTCGAGACGACTTTTCTTCGGTATAAATTTCTGACTGAGAGAACTAAGCCAGCACTGTTCATTATCAGGAAAGAACGTATCTGCGTGTTCGGCGCGTACGCGTGAGCGGCCTGTTCGATAAAAATTGGATAGAATTTTATGCGCGAACATACATAGAGATGCGCATTCTTCTGTGTATTCTATGAACATGCGAAGAGCGTGTCCAGATGGGGATATAATATTCTCCGCGGCGGAATAAGCGTTTGGAAACTTAGGAAACACGGCACCAATACGGGCGCATTCAACTGTGCGCACTTCATCATACTGCGACATCCGCCCCAGGGAGTGCAAGTTGTACTCGGTTGAGCCAATAAGGTAGCTTTCAGAAAAGACAATCTCATTTTCCATACACTGGCAATTGACGGTATTTGCGAAGAAGTAAAGTCCCTCCAGTTTCGCTTTAATCAACGCACGTGAGTCAAAAACCATTGATGGATAGCGCATCAGAAGCAAATGCTCTGGAAAGGCGTACTCTTTATCTGTAATTCTGCTCTTTGTAAAGAAGCTTCCTATAAATTTTATATCCGAACCATATATTCTATCAAAATATCTGGTTAACTTGGCACTTGAGTTCCAATTTAGTGTGAACAGAGCGATCTCCCAATCTGGACGCACGAGTGGCGGGGAATCGATATAATCACACTGGCGATGGATGCTACACATAAAATTGATAAATAAATCATAATCGTTAATTTGACCATTATCAATCTTTATTTTAATGTCATTTGAATATTCTCTTACCGCTACCTGTAGTTCTGGGGACAGATTAGCAAGCGGATAATCGGGAGCGTCAATATGACCCGTTATTCTGAGCTCATATACATCCCTTGTTAAAGTAAAGGGCTGCGCAAATATGCGTGCGTTGTAGGGCATCTCATACAGATCAAGATTATTCGAATTCATTTTCAACTGATAAATCTTTACTTTGTTTCTGAACCACAAAGAGTTACATATATCGTTAAGAAGCGCGACTTCTACAGCGATATGCCCAGCACGAGATTCCTCGTCCATCACGCTTGCATCCGCATGTCGCACGTCCCATATAAAAATTATGTCCTGAAGATCGCCCAACCCCTCTCTATCAAGCAGAAAGGGGATGTCTTCGCTTGAGTTCACCATCGCCCGAATTTCAACTACGTTAATATTCATGTCAAGAGTATCCGACAAAGGGGAAGGGTCGATAGTAACTATAGTGCCAGCGAATTCGCGTCTTGCGAGCGTACGTAACCACGCACTACCCGGGGAACCACCGACATAGATGATGTTGTATCCGATACGAGGGACAGCGTACATGATTAAACCCAACTTACGCTGGCCATCTTCTACGTTCTCTTCTATTACGCTTACATAAGCGTTACGAAGATGGACCTCATTCATGGGAAGTGGCATACAACCGACTACTCCATTGTTAGGTGTACAAAAGAATCCCAATGTTGCATTACCACAGATTTCTGTAGCATTATGATATATGTTATAACAAAACACTGACTCAAATTCTGCGCCGCACCAACGTATTCGAGGCATTGCGGACAATACGTCACGTATTTCATTGCATTTTGAAATGAAAGTAGCTTTTCCACTAATCACCTCATGCATGAGATCGTACATGCCTCCTTCTGAGTCTGGAATTGGAATTCCTCTCATATCAAATAGGAGGCCGGCATTACATAAATCTGTTAGCGTGCTATGCGGTCGCGCCGCGACGACGAAAGTTGGAATCGAACGGTGACCAATCCGGAACCATATTCGATCAAAGAATGTTGCGAGTGAATCTGGATTCGTGGGGGGATTGAAATGTACTACATGCTTGAATTCAATCAGATTTGAAATAGCTCTATACTGCCCAGAATCGACCAGTATACCCCTATAATTGCCCGTTGCCGACATACTTCGTATCCGTTCTATACGTTATTTCAACATCATTTGCTAGGGACCTAACTAAGGACTTACTAAAAGACAATGGACTTTAACTAAGAAAATGTAATCCAAAATAGGTACAATAGTAACTCGCTATTGGTGAGCGTATGGAGTGCGCGCGCGTGCCGTCGTTGGAGATCGGTGAAAAAATGTGAAGGAGTTAGGACAGTAAATTCTGTAGGATCAGAGGACAGCGGGGTAAGAGGACGGGAATTTAAGACTGCCTCTATTTGACTCAAACATGTGGCCATCTCTTCATATGTGAAGTGCGATAGACCGAGAAGCCTTTTTAAATGGTGTTTGGTCGATTTGACAGCGGCTTCTGCAATTCCGTTGAAGTGAGGAGAGTAAGGAGGCGCGAAGGTAAATTCGATACCTTGTTGGCAGACCTCGAACTCAAGATTTGAATCTTGTAGAAATTTCCCCAATTCGTTACACGCCCCGACGAAATTTGTACCATTATCTGATAAGATGCTTTGGGGCTTGCCACGGCGAGACACAAAGCGGTTTAAGGCAGCAATGTAAGCTTCCTTAGTAAGATCTGTGACGAGCTCGATATGGACAGCTTTAACTGCAAGGCAAACAAAAATACATAAATATGCCTTGATAAGTCTACACCCTCGCCCTTTGCGGTCCGCTATCATTACTGGCCCGGCATAGTCAACACTGCATTTAAAAAATGGAAACTCTAATTGTGTCCTTGAAGAAGGCAATTGACCCATTATAGGTTGCACAACTTGACACCTGTGTTTAAAGCATTTAATGCATTTTTTAACAGTCGATTTTGAAAGATTTCTGCCACCCAGAGGCCAGTACATTTGCCGTATATTTGCTAATAATAGCTGAGGGCCAGAGTGTAATAATTCAGAATGATATTTATTGAAAATAATTTTAGTGATATGGTGCTTACTACATAACAAAATTGGATGCTTGACATTATACTCGTAGGGCGAGTTATCAAGTCTCCCGCCTACACGGATGAGGCCATCCGTATCAATGAAGGGACTCAAGGACATAAATCTGTTTTTACGAGGCAATGATTTACCTGATTGCAACAAGGCATACTCTTCAGGAAACATGTCAGTTTGAGCATGTCGCAAAATAAAATTTTGGGAATTTTTAAGTTCTTGATTAGATAAGGAACCTAGAAATTTATCATGTTTTCTTTTTAAGTTGTGAATATATCTTAATAAATAGGAAACTACTCTCTGTAAATGATTGAAACTGGAATATTTATGGATCAAAGGGTTGATGAATGCTTGGTTGGTATGTGACTGATGATGTGAAATTAAACTATTACTAGAGTATGATTGTTGATGAATTGGATGATCAGTGAAGTGAGATGACACAACTTCCGGTAAGTCCTGTCTCACGTTTTCATTGGGCATTTTTGGCCAATGTTTTTCATCTTTGGACAAAAAATTAGGACCTGACCACCATAAAGGACACTCTCTGATAAGGTCAGCCTTCAGCCCGCGAGAGACAAGATCTGCCGGATTATCCTTAGACGGCACGTAGCTCCACGTATAACCAGTAGTGCTCTCCTGTATTTCATCAACGCGATTACGTACAAATGGCTTCAATAAATTTGGTGCCATTTTTAGCCAACTCAACACTATTGTTGAATCGCACCAAAAACGACATCCACTGAAAGACAAGGTAAGAGAGTTCAGTACATTAGTACACAGTCTTGTTCCCAACAACGCTCCACATAGCTCCAGCCGGGGAATAGTTGTTGGCTTGATTGGCGCCACCCGATTTTTAGAGACTAACAATTGTACTTTAACTGACCCATTCTCGTGTATCGACCGTACATACACGCAAGCACCGTATGCTTTTTCAGATGCATCTGTAAAAACATGAAGTTCGTGTGAGGTTGAATTGTCACATACTACCCACCGTGTTATTTTTAATTCATTTAGGTGAGGGAGCGTATTTTTAAAAGTAACCCAACGACTATTTATGTCATCCGATACTCGTTCATCCCAGTCACACTTAGCCATCCATAACATCTGCATCATTATTTTTGCCTCGACAACACAAGGACCTACAAGACCCAGTGGGTCAAAAATTTGACTGATCACTGACAAAATATGACGTTTCGTTACATGTTTGTTGGTGTCGATTCCAATTGAGAATGTTAGCACATCTGACTCACAAAGCCAATGTAAACCAAGTGTCTTCGAAGACACGTTTCTATTCACGGACAAATCTAAACTTTTCGAACTATCTGGAACTCCTGCTATTTCTGCTAAAAGTTTTTCACTGTTAGACTGCCATTTTCTCATATGAAAGTTCGCTGAAGCTAGAACAGAACTGACCTCCTTACCCATCGCTACTACCTCTGAAATGGAGTTACCACCACTAAGATAATCATCTACGTAATGGTCACGTTCGATCGACAATCTCGCGTTTTCACTAGTGGCAGCTGCCGCCAGGCTAACTAAGCACTTCGTGGCTAAATAAGGAGCGGAGGCCGTACCATAAGTAACGGTATTAAGACTATATGATTTTAAAGGAAGCTTTGGATCAGTCCGAAAAATTATTTTAAGCAAGGAACGTTGCACAGGTGCCACCAAAATCGCCCTATACATTTTTTCGATGTCTCCTGAAATGACATATTTATATTGCCGAAAACGTAACAATATTGAAAAAAGGTCATCCTGGACAGTAGGCCCCACCATTTGTATATCGTTGAGCGATGACCCGGATGTGGTTGCAGCCGATGCATCGAACACTACCCGGAGCTTGGTGGTAACTCTTGACTCCTTAACAACCCCATGATGTGGCAAAAAATATTCCAAGTTACCATCTGAATGAGGTTTCCTCATCTTTCTATCCTCTGTCATGTGTCCCAAACTCTCGTACTCCTGCATGAAAGTCATGTATCTCTCCTTGAAGACAGGATCACGCTGGAACCGACGCTCTAACGATAAGAAACGGCGTTTAGCCATTTCATAAGATTCACCTAGTATACTAGGATCCTCCTTCAGTGGCATGGTTACTACAAACCGACCATCATCATCGCGGATTGTATTTAACCGGAAACTTTCTTCACAAGCTCGTTCTTCCTGGGATAAGGAATGTTTTGAAGACACGGAATCGAGCTCCCAAAACTTACCTAAATTGTCATTGAGTTCATTCAAAGAAATGTTACACAGGTATGACTGACTTTTCGTAGATGGACGTAAAGGAAGAGCCACTGAGCCTGAAACTATCCATCCAAATTTAGTGTCACGTAATGTGGGTTGGTTTTTACCTAGGTTAATAGATGTAGAACCTAAAACGTTCCAAAATACTTCGGCACCTACAAGAATGTCAATTACGGACGGAACGTGAAACGTAGGGTCAGCCAGTTGTACATTTGACGGTATTGGAATACTATTTTTATCTATCAACGCAGACGGCAATATTTTTGTAATTTCAGGCAATACAAAACAGTTGATGTTTGTTTTATAACCACCGCTGTGAGATTGGATAATTATATTACAAGACTGTGTAGTAGTTGTAGTCTGACTGTTTATACCTGTGATTGTGGAGCTCGTGCTGCGTCTAGGCAATCCCAGTTTATCAAATAGCGTCTGAGTTATAAAATTGGCTGTGCTACCATTATCGAGCAGGATCCGGGCGTCGACCTTGCGGCCTCGGTTATTCACCACCGTCACCAACGCTGTGGAAAGTAAAATATGCGAAGCGGTATAAGCTTGTAAAGAAACATCACTAGATAATTCGAAATTGTCTGGGGGGCAAGAATTCTGTAAGGCAGCTCCGGAAATGTCAGTAGATAAGGCAATACTACTAGGCATGGGATCCTGAATATTAGATGATTTGGAATCTTCAACATGTAAAAGCGTATTATGTTTACCTTTACAATACTTGCATCGTGCTAATCTACATCGCTTTGTTAAATGGCCAGTACGCAAACAATTAAAGCAAACCTTAAAATCTTTCGCTTTAGCTATACGAGTTTCAACAGGTAAGGCACGGAATTCTTCACAAACATATAAAAGATGAGGTTTTACACATAAGGGACATTTTATTTTATTTAATGAGTTTTGATTATAAGTTTGATTTGTATTATCACTCTGACTAGTTGCTATAACCAAAGATTTAGTTTCATTTTGTATTGTGTTATTAATGTTTTCTGTGTTTGCCTTTGTATTGTGTTCCAAAGTTTCTAATAAATCGGCCTTTCTACTAAGAAATGAACAAAATTGTGTCAATGTAGGTGATCTTGCTAAAGTGTTCCGATGTTCCTCCCAATCTCTACTGGTGACAGAGTCTAATTTAACGACCATCATATACACAATCAACGTGTCCCAGTACTCCGTGGGCTCATTCAATGTTTTTAGGGCTCTTATGTTTTTATTTATGACGTCGACCAAACGCCGCAAAAAAATACAAGACTCCCTTGGAATGTACTCAACATTGAACAATGCCTGCACGTGGTTATTAATAAGAAGTCTACTATTATCATAGCGGTTACATAGCAACCTCCACGCCATTTCATAATGCTCACTTTTAAAATCAATATTTTTAATGACTTCCACTGCATCACCTTTAAGCGACGCACGTAGGTAGTGGAACTTGCTAATATCATCTATGCAACTACTGTTATGGATTAGTGACAAAAATGTATCCTTATATTCAAGCCAGTACTGATAGCCACCATCAAAACTAGGCAAATTAATTTTGGGTAAGCGTATAAAGTTACGTTGGAACGATTCACCTGTTTGTTTGCCTGCCGAGCCCGCTACAGACCCATTATTACCAGCGCCGTCGGCGGCACCGGCCAGCACACTACGTGCCTGCGCTGCTAGTGCGTGGTACCGCTCCTCAAACTTGTCTCGCTCCGCATACGCGTCATCTGGCTTGTCCGATTGCACCTCAATTTGCAACTGTAAATCGTCAAATTCGTCGTATATGGCATCAAATTTACTCAGGCGTCCCTCCAACTCGATACGCTGCAAGTCGGAAATTTTCTCACAGCTAAGCAGCACACTGATATAATTGCAAAAGTTCGTAAGCTTTGCTTTCATAGAACTACGTTTCCTAATTAGTAAATCTTCATTGGCCATTATGAGAAAGATATAATAAATGCAGATATTCAAAAATCAGCGAAGCGATGAACAATGAGCAATGTATAATATTTGCACCAAGAAAATACGTTAAGACAGTATGAATAGGCGCGTGACCTTGAAACACTGTGTCGACGCACGGTGACAGTCAGCTGATGCGACCGTTAGAAATTATAACGGTAAGTTATTGCTAAGCAGTGCGACCGATAAGTAATGCGTGATTGCAATATAATAGTGAGACACCGATTATTTTATGATTACAGCAATGTTTGACTCAAATTTAACGAGGTAAAATGGACAAATAATTTGAAATTAACGGAATGAAACAATTTCTTAATTTTTTGAAAAGGTTAAAGAAGGAAAAAATTGGAACGACTCACACAATACCGAATCTTTATCCACAAGAAACCTGTCCAGCATTCCTTCCAAGCGATGACTCGGCGTAAATCGTACAATCCAGTCGATGTAATCAGCGCCGGCGTCGTTATCAAGACTTGGTGAAATATAAAACTGTCCAGTTCTTGTTCTTCTTGTGTTCAATCGATTTCGGTAGAAAAAACCGTTGCTCCGGTGACGCAGCGAAATCCAGGAGTCCAAAGTTCACCAACGTCGAGTCGTAATGCCAGTAGCCGACGAAGTTGTTTTACCGAAACGCGACTATATGGAAGCTCGAAGGACCATTTGCTAGGGACCTAACTAAGGACTTACTAAAAGACAATGGACTTTAACTAATGAAAATGTAATCCAAAATAGGTACAATAGTAACTCGCTATTGGTGAGCGTATGGAGTGCGCGCGCGTGCCGTCGTTGGAGATCGGTGGTGGAGTGACGAGGCATCGGGCCCTCTCATGCATCCACGTTGCCCGTCCCGCGCGCCCGCGCAGCCGCTCGACTCCAGACACGAAGATAGCCGACGGCGCCCGAACACTACTATTATTATGTTTCAATATAGAATCCTCAGTAAGGTCTATTGTTATTAAGGAATGAGGGTTGCAATTAGTGTTTAATAATTCATTACACAAGTTATTAGTTTCCTTAGCTTGAGTACATTCTTTTTGTTTCTGTAACTTAGCAATTCGTACATTTGCATGACTTAATTCTGCTTCTAGGTCCCTAACCTTACACAAAGCCTCCTCATATAAGTTACTGCAGTTGTTGAAACCATCCGTAACCATTATTGCCTCTGCACATTAAATTACCACCCTGTAAAATCTATAATTCCAAGTAATCTAATCAAACTATCATTTTAAGTAATCTCATCAGTCTTATAAATAACACGGGTTGCAGATCAGAGAACAATGGAGAATCCGAAATCAACCCAGAGCTGCAGAGGCTGGGCAATCCAACAGTCTCTCATTTCAAGGCTGCGGAGAGAACAAATAATAAAAAAAAAAATATGAGTGAAAGTTTAAAAAGTTTTACAATTTCAGTTTTGTTTTTGTAATACATATTAACATCCTTATAATAACAGTCAAAAGACATCCACTACTGGGCATAGGCCTCCCTCAAGGTCTAACACCCCAGGCCTCATACTTACTAATAAAATAATGTAACATTACCATCACTGTAAAACTCCTTGGTTTACTGTTGAGTATCTTCTGATTCTGACGAAAATGTTGGTGGTTAAGAACAAGTTAATGCAAATAAAATTTGAATACATACTGTAGCTTATGGTGGGTTTTGAAGCACTATCATTATCGGCTCTTTTAGCCTCTCTGATACTGCTTCCAATGCAGCTGCCAGTTGGTGAGTGGCTTGGGCATGTTCCCTTGTTGCCTCTGCACTTATATGTTCCATGGCATTCAGCCTCGCAGATGCCTCGTGCATAGTAGGCTCTCTTAGCCTCTCTGGTACTGCTTGTAATGCAGCTGCCAGTCGGTGAGTGGCTTGGGCATGTTCCCTTGTTGCCTCTGCAGTTATATGTTCCATGGCATCCAGCCTCGCAGACGCCTCGTGCATAGTAGGCTCTTTTAGCCTCTCTGCCACTGCTTCCAATGCAGCTGCCAGTCGGTGAGTGGCTTGGGCATGTTCCCTTGTTGCCTCTGCACTTGTATGTTCCATGGCATCCAGCCTCGCAGACGCCTCGTGCATAGTAGGCTCTCTTAGCCTCTCTGCTACTGCTTCCAATGCAGAGCTGCCAGTCGATGAGTGGCTTGGGCATGTTCCCTTGTTGCCTCTGCACTTGTATGTTCCATACTCTGTGAGATAATTTTTAAATTTTACAGAACATTGTGGCTACCAGAATAATTTCAGACTATACTATCCATAGGTCGCTGATTCATATCCGGCTCGAAGGACCACAAACAGCATGTTGAAAATAAAATGCTGTTGAAAATGTAAAAATAACTAATTTACTAAACTAGTATAATGGGAGCACAATGTACTCTTTACAAGGTATATAAACTTGAACAACAAAAAATATAAAAAAAACTAATTTAGGCCAAAGACAAAGTGGCCAGGAATATTCAAATAATTATAATATATGTTCATGTAGGTTGTACTGAACATAGACAGGCTACAACTTCAACTTCTTCTTCTTCAACTTTGATACCCATCGCTGTTGTTGAGTAGCAGAGGACTTCTCTGTATGCGGCGGCGTCGTAGCCGCGGTGCGGGACGCACAGTCTGCCGCGGTGCTGGAGAATCAGTGCCGCGGTACAGGAGTAGTGGTAGGTTGACTGGGTTCTGGCATCCTGTTAGCCTCCTGGCTCATGCTGGGTTCTACTCCTGACAGTCGAGACTGGGGCTCAAAGTCAGGTATTGCCCACTCCAGCACTGCATCAGTGCCTGTCGCTATGTCCGCGTCTATCTGAAGTGAATTTTTTTTTAGTACTTACATATTTAAATTAGATAAATTAAAGTAAGAAGTTGCGGGCAAAAGCAAATTTAAAAAGAAAAATCACCATTTGCACCACTTCTTCGTCTAAAATTTGACTGTTTTCCTGTGAAATGAAAATCCAATCATTATGCATATGGCTACTAGCTATTATATTGTAACAAAAAATAATAAAAGTTTAAAATAATTTAATATGCATTGGTAAATATGGGGAAGAAAAGACAGATTGAAAGATCTTATTCGAAATTCCCTGGTAAACCACAGCACCAAAAAACTCACAGCTTGAGGAATCTGCACCACCTTGACTAAAGCTTGACTGTTTTGCTGTAAAGTGAAAATCCAAATTTTAGTGTGTGTACAAATAGTATGTCTTCCAACTCATTAGCCGGGTCCACACCGGACGATCCATCGATCCCGCGATCCGCGATCCAGGATCGCGGAGCGTGGATCGTGGATCGTGTTAGGCCGATCCACTCTTGGAAACTTGCGATCCCAAATATGCGCTCCAAGCGATCCTAAGGCGATCCGTGATTCAGCCAGTCTAACTCTTGTACGATATGGAGTCACACGTACAACGGCGGCGTCTTGCCGTTGCAGCTTGCAGTTGCCTCTATTGGTGTAATTAGAATCTTTGGGATCCCATAAACATTTAAATTCTTTATAAAGCGATATCAAACGGCGACTTTCTGAGATGTCCATGGCGAGGTGGATCGCGCGACCAACACAACCGTCCACACCGCGCGCATCACGCAACTGAGGCACCTTTGAGGCTGGCACAAAAACCGACCGCACACGGATCGCGCGAGGTAGGGAGCGCGCGCTCCAATACGTGCGCATGGATCGCGCGCGGCACGTCCACACCGCCTGCATCTTTGGATCGCGCTGCTGCCGCGCGCGATCGGAGCGCGATGGATCGTCCGGTGTGGACCCGGCTATTGAGCATATATAATGATCTCATTAGCCGGATCCACACCAGACGATCCAAAGTGGATGGGCAATTCCTGCGATCCGCGATCCGGGAGCATGAGGCATGGATCATGGATCGTGTCGTCTGACGAACTTAACTTTTCTTGCGATCCCGCCACGTCGCACCGACACGCTCCAACCGATCCACACTGATCCGCCTAAGTATAGCACAGTTGAACTTTCTTTCTTTATTAAATGGTAAATTAAAAATGTATTATTATCTGATCCAGTAAGATGTCTTTGTTTTTCTCTAAACTTTTCTCTTCTGTAACCTCCCGATAAAGATTTCATTTTTTTCTTTAACTCTTCTACTGGGACATTGTTAATTTCGCGACTAATACGTCGCCATGCATCTTCCCTCGCTCCTCTATTGGTGTATTATTTATCACTTGGATCCCATAAGCATTTATGTTCCTTGTAAAGGGATATTAGACGACGACTTTCAAAACTTCCATAATGTGTGATCGCGCGCTCCACACACAAACGTCTACACCGAGCGCGCCGAGAGACTGAGGTGCCAGTGTGCTAGTAACAAAAATCGACCACTGACGGATCTCTCGCGGAAAGGAGCGCGCGCTCCTGCCGCGCAGTTTGGATCGTGCGAGGCAAGTCCACATCAAACGCTCCTATGGAGCGCGCTCCTGCCGCCCGCGATCGGAGCGCGTTGGATCGTCTAGTGTGGATCCGGCTATTCTACTGCGGCATAAGTTTTTGAACACACATCACAGCATGTCGTCTGTGTTGCTGGGTACCCACCGTTAACCATGACCGATGCCCAGCAAAACCATTACAAGTCTCATGTCTATAAGCCTATTCAGTATTGCAAATTTAAGTTATAAAACTCACAGACTGTAACATGACGAGAGGATTATGGCGGAGTCCTGGCAAAGGTTCACCTACGTCGCGTCCAAGTAAATCATACAGCCTTTCCTGTATTGGTGTTATTATTTTTATTCTTGAAAGTCCCCCTCCTAAAAAAAAAGTATTACGATTGAGAACAAGTTGTGGTAGAATTTGTAGAAAACTATTACAGTTGTTATATATGGGATTATGTACCCACCAGTGGGGCGAGCACGGCCTACTGTGACATGACTTGAGTCACACATTTTATCACAGTTTGAGCGATAAAACCGTTTTGTCTTAAAATGCTAGTACAAATTGACAAGACATAATTTATAATGTCTCGTCACAAACGTCTTGGCACGCCCGTGCTCGGCCCGCTGTAGCTGACATTTCCGCTTTCTCCATTTTTTTTTTTTTATAATTTTGATTTGTACTCATTGTAGTGCTGAAAAAGGTAGAAAAAGAATAATCAAATCAAATCAATTTTTTTTATAATGAAGGTATAGGTACATCTAAAAATATACATCAACAAGAATATCTCATTCTCACCAGTCTTCATTGATCCGGCGATTTTTCCACGCAGTTCGCAGAGGCACTGTTGAGCACAGTGGAGCATTGCTCCCAAAGCCGCCTAGCCTGACTGCGACCTTCTTTGCTCCTGTTGCAATAATAACGTTTTTCATTCAAATGCAACTTTTAGGTATAAATCACATGAAACAAATATTAATTCTTAAACATAAAATTAACTTTTTAATAAAATTAAGAATTTTTCTCCAAACAAAAAAATAAACTCTTCTAGGAAATAAACTGATACTTATACCATTTTTTTTAATGAGCTCACTTAAAATACTTAGGTTCTATCATAATTATTATCGTTTGGTATCTTCACTACTTAACTGAAATATACTTTCATAGTAGGAGGTATAATAACTGGGAATCAAACCAGCATTAATGAGGCTCCTTACGTCATTTTTCTTTCTTTCGGATATATCCAATTTACGCTGATAAAGCGATTTGAGTTCTGTAGGACGATTATTTCTATTTGTTCTTTTACTCACATAAAGTTTTTTAAAATATCAAAATACGAAGTTTTATACTGTATATTAATCTCACTATGCTCATTTTTCTCAATTTTGATAACTTTTATGTCCGACAACTTCACAACTTGGCCATCTACACCTTTATTTAGTCTAGGAACTGGAAGTTGCTTTATATCTATTTGACGGCACGGTTGGCGCAGTGGTTAAGCGATTGACTGCTGCGCTGCTTGTCGCTGGTTCGATTCCCGCACGGAACAAATATTTGTATGACCTACAAGTAGTTGTTCCGGGTCTGGCTGTTTGTGTATGTGAGTTTAAAATGTGTGTAAACGCACCCACGATACAGGAGAAATTCCTTGTGTGGGGCAACGTTTTAAAAAAAAAAATAAGAAATCACTGCAACCCATTTCATTTACAATAAAAGGTGTTCCACGTTTTTAGCAATATATTGCGAAAGTACGTATAAGGGTCCAGATCTAAGACATCGTTTAACTTGCTTCTCAATTACAGAATGTTACAGCATCTCCCTCATTCTGTGTATGGCCACGTATAATGAATTTATGAGTTATGGACTTAATGTTTAGGTATTATACTGCGTAAATATACATTCCTTTAACTGGTTCTTCTGCTGACCGCAGCAATTATCGGAGTAAAAAACTATGTCAAGATATTCGTAAGTACAAGAAGACTTTTTGCAAATATTTTAAGACACAACCTTTCCTATTTCATTTGCTCCTCGATGTCCTTGAGATGCATCTGTTACATTTGGGATTTTGTCCGTCTCGATGAAAGAACAAAAGCTCTTATGTAAGGGTGGGTTAATATCTGCACACAAAGAAACTACAACAGGTATCAAACAATAAATATAATTACATCCAACATAATATAATATGTAGCCTTACTTTATCATATTAGGTATTTGACAATATAACCTAAAGTATGCCAGCCAGCTTAGATTCTCTTTAATAAGAACTAGGGTCGTGGGGGGTTGGTGATAAACCGAGTACTGTTCCGTGTGTCTAGTTTGATAAGATTAAATATTATAGAAAAAATCTAATTTATCAATTTATAACCTAAGTTAATTTAAGTTTTTAAAACTAATAAATGGGCGCCAGGGACTTTGGGGGTCTCGGATCCCGGAGCCGACGAAGAGGCCGGAGTCCTTAATTTAAATTTTGTGATTACACAAAATTTTAATTAAGGACTCCGGGTCCGGGTCGGTATTAACCGGTTTCAGATTTTGAAACCAGCCAGGTATTAAACCGGTTACTTAAAGATTAACCGTGGGTAAAAAAAATATAAGTGAAGAAGAGAAAAAAAAAACCGTCCCGCCAGCGCAGTCGCTAGGCGGACTCTGCCAGCCGCACAGTCGTCTCCGCAGGAGGTTTCAAGCCGCTCGAGGAACGGGTCTCGCGTCCAGGCTTCGACGCTTCGTCAAATCCTGGCGGCGAGACGAATCTCTCGAGGTGCCTCTCCTGGAATTGACAATACGGAGACCTAATAATATAATGGGACACTAATCCATTGTCCTTGCGGTAAACAGAGGAGACCGAGCTTGGAAATATAAAACAATAGCCGTTTAACATGGCCTATTGCAAATCAAATCGAATGAGCTACGACTTGTGTTCGGATACTCCTGAGTAGTGGGACAATAGGAAGGAGGATTACCCACGTGGCGTCTACCAACTCCTTACACTATCGTGGTCAACACTGGGGAATTTTCCATGGCATGTCTATTATAAATAGTCAGTGGATCAAATACTCACGGTTGATTAGGTGTCATTGTACTTGACTGCCGGACCTTCGACTGGCTGGAGAACTATCGCCAATGCGCTGCTAGGGAATCCTGTAATAAATATCCATGGATCACCACAATATACTCCTAACACCCAGGGAAGGGCTCACAGACCAATCCCAAGCACTAATTCACAACGATTCTTACCCTTTAAGACATGAAGTAAGATTTGTGGTATCACTTGTAGCGTGTTCGTTGGCAAATAAGCTCTCGCATTCCACAACAATACGTCACGGGCAATAAACCCGGAAATCCACTGACCAAGTGACCACTTAAGAAAAACTCCTTTACGTTAGGTAAAATTCCCAACAAGATCACTGATAATAAATATTAGACAAAGACCTTCGATACTTGAAATCACTAACAACTCTCCAACCTGTAGTTAAACGCCAAGACAATAACCTATTATCACAATAACTAGTTATTTACAATTATATATACTAGATTTTTTTAAGTTTTTTCTCTTGCCAGATTAAGGGTTAAGATATTTCGTGTATGAATAGATACACCTTATAGAATTGGCCGATAGTACCTACATAGGTCACTAAAGTAGGTGGGAATAATATTTTTTTTTTTTTAGATTAATGCTACCGAAACGAAAGTACGACGGCGATTATATTAAACTGGCCTTTACTTCAATAGAAATAAATGGGGAGTCTAGGCCTCAATGCGTAATATGCACAACTGTTCTTGCCAATGATGCTTTAAAGCCGGCAAAGTTAGAACGTCATTTAAAGACTATATCCGAATTTTTTTGGCCGTCCTCGAGAATTCTTCGAAGGCAAACTCATAAATCTAAAAAAAATGAAACTTGGACCCAGTGGAACAAGTTATGCAATATTTGAAAAAACATTAGTTGCATCGTTTGAAATCTCGAAATTGATTGCCAAATCCAAAAAAGTGCACACAATTGGTGAATCTCTAATAAAGCCGTCATTTAAAGACTACATCCGAATTTTTGTGGCCCTCCTCGAGAATTCTTCGAAGACAAACTAATAAATCTAAAAAAATGAAACTTGGACCCAGTGGAACAAGTTATGCAATATCTGAAAAAACATTAGCTGCATCGTTTGAAATCTCGAAATTGATTGCCAAGTTCAAAAAAGCGCACACAATTGGTGAATCTCTAATAAAATGACAGAGGGGTGAGTTTCGCTGGACCATGAAGTTTCACCAGATACTTTGGAAAGTAAACCAGAAAGATACGCTGACCATGCTAAAGTTGAGCTGTTCTTTTGATGAATATGGTACTTCTGCTGTTGATTATAAACTGAATGCACCTTGGATTTTATAATATTGAACTTCGATCAGTGAAACAGGAACTCTAAGGGCGAATTTCACCAATGAAAACTGAACGCGATCAGCACATAAACTACGTTTAAGAGCTGTCACTGTCATTATTTTCTTTGTAATATTGACACTGACAGCTCTTGAACTCGGTTTAGATGTGCTGATCGCGTTCAGTTTGATTGGTGAAATTGGTGCTAAAGCGTAAAAGATCAGTCTAGCATCTTACGACGGAGTCGAGTTAGAGAATCTATACTCGCGTAGAACGAGTGCGATCACTTATCGCCGCGAAGTATTAAAGATCATTGGATGACTCAGCGTCTCATGATAACGCAAACCAATATAAAAGTGCGATCAAACTGCCACCACTAGATGAAATAAATAGTTATAAATTTTATTTTTTAGCTAAAGTATGTAAAACATTTTTTAAGAATACATTAGATATATAACAGACAGATGTGTCAGAACTGTAATAGAGAAGAAGAATAGGACACCAGGTGTATTAAAAAGAGGTAAGCACGGACAGAATAAAGAAGTACCTGATAATTTGATTAAGGAAGTTAAATCTCATATTAATAGTATCCCTCGAATAGAAAGCCACTATTTACAGAAACAAACGACAAGAGAATACATAGACGGCGGAAAAACCATAACGGATATTTATTTTGATTATAAAGAAGACTGTATAAAGCAAGGACTATCCTATGTGATGATACATAGGTACCTACCGAAAAATATTCAATGAAAACTTCAACATTGGTTTCTTTGTAAAAAAAAAACCGGCCAAGTGCGAGTCGGACTTGCGCACGAAGGGTTCCGTACCATTATCTATAAAAATGGCAAAAAAACGTTTGTTGCATGGGAGTCCCCTTAAATATTTATTTTATTAATTTTTTTACTATTTGTTGTTAAAGCGGCAACAGAAATACATCATCTGTAAAAATTTCAACTGTCTAGCTATCACGGTTCACGAGATACAGCCTGGTGACAGACAGACAGACGGCGGAACCTTAGTAATAGGGTTCCCGTTTTACCCTTTGGGTATGGAACATACAAGCATACAAGCTCGCAGAAAATCTTGAAAAAGCTGCTCTTAAAGTTGCAACCTGTACCAAAGGGTGAGATCTACGTTTTGGAATGGGAAAATAGCTTCAACTTTCTGACTAACTGACCGACTCTTTGACAATTCAAAAGTGCCTGTAATAGGTTTAATTGAAATATGGTTTAACTAAATGTTTCTTCTGGGATGTGTTACGTTGTATTTTTTGTACCTACCACTGGTTGGTATTTCACAGCAGCGAACCCAATCATATAAAGAAACGTTTACCTGAAATTATACGTAGTAGAATATGATGCTTCCAACTAAAATGTTTCATTGTAGTTTGTACAATGGACTTTAGCCTGAAATTGATAGAAGGATTCATTCCTTCAACTGTATTCCATCAATAGACTCTTAGTAACACTTTCTGACGATAATTCACTTGTATTTACAGGTTTACACAATAAAGTAAATAAAAATCTTTTAATTAAGTTTCCAGTGTTTACATTTCAATTGTCATATAGTGAACGTCACATTTGACAGCTGGGAGCGACGGTTGCGACACCTGATGGCAACCGAGTCACAGTTTAGAGTTTTAATCGATATTAGTTAATTTTGTCTACTTTGCTTTGCTATTGATTGGAAACCATCGAAATGATATCGTATGGACCAATCCTTAATAATTTTCAGTTTTTGGTAAAAAATCATAATAAAACTATTTAGTCCAAAGCGGAAGTAAAATAATTTTTTCAATATGGAGAATCTTCTAGAAAGATCGATGTAAACTCAATCCATATTTTATCTGTGGAACGGTGTTGTAAGAGACACATTTAGTACTTGCCGAATTAATGTTCTAGGTTAATTACCCCATTATTGATTTCAATTACCAAATTTCGATATTACCGATTGTAAATAACTAGTTATTGTGATAATAGGTTATTGTCTTGGCGTTTAACTACAGGTTGGAGAGTTGTTAGTGATTTCAAGTATCGAAGGTCTTTGTCTAATATTTATTATCAGTGATCTTGTTGGGAATTTTACCTAACGTAAAGGAGTTTTTCTTAAGTGGTCACTTGGTCAGTGGATTTCCGGGTTTATTGCCCGTGACGTATTGTTGTGGAATGCGAGAGCTTATTTGCCAACGAACACGCTACAAGTGATACCACAAATCTTACTTCATGTCTTAAAGGGTAAGAATCGTTGTGAATTAGTGCTTGGGATTGGTCTGTGAGCCCTTCCCTGGGTGTTAGGAGTATATTGTGGTGATCCATGGATATTTATTACAGGATTCCCTAGCAGCGCATTGGCGATAGTTCTCCAGCCAGTCGAAGGTCCGGCAGTCAAGTACAATGACACCTAATCAACCGTGAGTATTTGATCCACTGACTATTTATAATAGACATGCCATGGAAAATTCCCCAGTGTTGACCACGATAGTGTAAGGAGTTGGTAGACGCCACGTGGGTAATCCTCCTTCCTATTGTCCCACTACTCAGGAGTATCCGAACACAAGTCGTAGCTCATTCGATTTGATTTGCAATAGGCCATGTTAAACGGCTATTGTTTTATATTTCCAAGCTCGGTCTCCTCTGTTTACCGCAAGGACAATGGATTAGTGTCCCATTGAGATGAGAGATTCGTCAGAGATTCGTCTCGCGTCCAGGCTTCGACGCTTCGTCAAATCCTGGCGGCGAGACGAATCTCTCGAGGTGCCTCTCCTGGAATTGACAATACGGAGACCTAATAATATAATGGGACACTAATCCATTGTCCTTGCGGTAAACAGAGGAGACCGAGCTTGGAAATATAAAACAATAGCCGTTTAACATGGCCTATTGCAAATCAAATCGAATGAGCTACGACTTGTGTTCGGATACTCCTGAGTAGTGGGACAATAGGAAGGAGGATTACCCACGTGGCGTCTACCAACTCCTTACACTATCGTGGTCAACACTGGGGAATTTTCCATGGCATGTCTATTATAAATAGTCAGTGGATCAAATACTCACGGTTGATTAGGTGTCATTGTACTTGACTGCCGGACCTTCGACTGGCTGGAGAACTATCGCCAATGCGCTGCTAGGGAATCCTGTAATAAATATCCATGGATCACCACAATATACTCCTAACACCCAGGGAAGGGCTCACAGACCAATCCCAAGCACTAATTCACAACGATTCTTACCCTTTAAGACATGAAGTAAGATTTGTGGTATCACTTGTAGCGTGTTCGTTGGCAAATAAGCTCTCGCATTCCACAACAATACGTCACGGGCAATAAACCCGGAAATCCACTGACCAAGTGACCACTTAAGAAAAACTCCTTTACGTTAGGTAAAATTCCCAACAAGATCACTGATAATAAATATTAGACAAAGACCTTCGATACTTGAAATCACTAACAACTCTCCAACCTGTAGTTAAACGCCAAGACAATAACCTATTATCACAATAACTAGTTATTTACAATCGGTAATATCGAAATTTGGTAATTGAAATCAATAATGGGGTAATTAACCTAGAACATTAATTCGGCAAGTACTAAATGTGTCTCTTACAACACCGTTCCACAGATAAAATATGGATTGAGTTTACATCGATCTTTCTAGAAGATTCTCCATATTGAAAAAATTATTTTACTTCCGCTTTGGACTAAATAGTTTTATTATGATTTTTTACCAAAAACTGAAAATTATTAAGGATTGGTCCATACGATATCATTTCGATGGTTTCCAATCAATAGCAAAGCAAAGTAGACAAAATTAACTAATATCGATTAAAACTCTAAACTGTGACTCGGTTGCCATCAGGTGTCGCAACCGTCGCTCCCAGCTGTCAAATGTGACGTTCACTATATGACAATTGAAATGTAAACACTGGAAACTTAATTAAAAGATTTTTATTTACTTTATTGTGTAAACCTGTAAATACAAGTGAATTATCGTCAGAAAGTGTTACTAAGAGTCTATTGATGGAATACAGTTGAAGGAATGAATCCTTCTATCAATTTCAGGCTAAAGTCCATTGTACAAACTACAATGAAACATTTTAGTTGGAAGCATCATATTCTACTACGTATAATTTCAGGTAAACGTTTCTTTATATGATTGGGTTCGCTGCTGTGAAATACCAACCAGTGGTAGGTACAAAAAATACAACGTAACACATCCCAGAAGAAACATTTAGTTAAACCATATTTCAATTAAACCTATTACAGGCACTTTTGAATTGTCAAAGAGTCGGTCAGTTAGTCAGAAAGTTGAAGCTATTTTCCCATTCCAAAACGTAGATCTCACCCTTTGGTACAGGTTGCAACTTTAAGAGCAGCTTTTTCAAGATTTTCTGCGAGCTTGTATGCTTGTATGTTCCATACCCAAAGGGTAAAACGGGAACCCTATTACTAAGGTTCCGCCGTCTGTCTGTCTGTCACCAGGCTGTATCTCGTGAACCGTGATAGCTAGACAGTTGAAATTTTTACAGATGATGTATTTCTGTTGCCGCTTTAACAACAAATAGTAAAAAAATTAATAAAATAAATATTTAAGGGGACTCCCATGCAACAAACGTTTTTTTGCCATTTTTATAGATAATGGTACGGAACCCTTCGTGCGCAAGTCCGACTCGCACTTGGCCGGTTTTTTTTTTACAAAGAAACCAATGTTGAAGTTTTCATTGAATATTTTTCGGTAGGTACCTATGTATCATCACATAGGATAGTCCTTGCTTTATACAGTCTTCTTTATAATCAAAATAAATATCCGTTATGGTTTTTCCGCCGTCTATGTATTCTCTTGTCGTTTGTTTCTGTAAATAGTGGCTTTCTATTCGAGGGATACTATTAATATGAGATTTAACTTCCTTAATCAAATTATCAGGTACTTCTTTATTCTGTCCGTGCTTACCTCTTTTTAATACACCTGGTGTCCTATTCTTCTTCTCTATTACAGTTCTGACACATCTGTCTGTTATATATCTAATGTATTCTTAAAAAATGTTTTACATACTTTAGCTAAAAAATAAAATTTATAACTATTTATTTCATCTAGTGGTGGCAGTTTGATCGCACTTTTATATTGGTTTGCGTTATCATGAGACGCTGAGTCATCCAATGATCTTTAATACTTCGCGGCGATAAGTGATCGCACTCGTTCTACGCGAGTATAGATTCTCTAACTCGACTCCGTCGTAAGATGCTAGACTGATCTTTTACGCTTTAGCACCAATTTCACCAATCAAACTGAACGCGATCAGCACATCTAAACCGAGTTCAAGAGCTGTCAGTGTCAATATTACAAAGAAAATAATGACAGTGACAGCTCTTAAACGTAGTTTATGTGCTGATCGCGTTCAGTTTTCATTGGTGAAATTCGCCCTTAGAGTTCCTGTTTCACTGATCGAAGTTCAATATTATAAAATCCAAGGTGCATTCAGTTTATAATCAACAGCAGAAGTACCATATTCATCAAAAGAACAGCTCAACTTTAGCATGGTCAGCGTATCTTTCTGGTTTACTTTCCAAAGTATCTGGTGAAACTTCATGGTCCAGCGAAACTCACCCCTCTGTCATTTTATTAGAGATTCACCAATTGTGTGCGCTTTTTTGAACTTGGCAATCAATTTCGAGATTTCAAACGATGCAGCTAATGTTTTTTCAGATATTGCATAACTTGTTCCACTGGGTCCAAGTTTCATTTTTTTAGATTTATTAGTTTGTCTTCGAAGAATTCTCGAGGAGGGCCACAAAAATTCGGATGTAGTCTTTAAATGACGGCTTTATTAGAGATTCACCAATTGTGTGCACTTTTTTGGATTTGGCAATCAATTTCGAGATTTCAAACGATGCAACTAATGTTTTTTCAAATATTGCATAACTTGTTCCACTGGGTCCAAGTTTCATTTTTTTTAGATTTATGAGTTTGCCTTCGAAGAATTCTCGAGGACGGCCAAAAAAATTCGGATATAGTCTTTAAATGACGTTCTAACTTTGCCGGCTTTAAAGCATCATTGGCAAGAACAGTTGTGCATATTACGCATTGAGGCCTAGACTCCCCATTTATTTCTATTGAAGTAAAGGCCAGTTTAATATAATCGCCGTCGTACTTTCGTTTCGGTAGCATTAATCTAAAAAAAAAAAAATATTATTCCCACCTACTTTAGTGACCTATGTAGGTACTATCGGCCAATTCTATAAGGTGTATCTATTCATACACGAAATATCTTAACCCTTAATCTGGCAAGAGAAAAAACTTAAAAAAATCTAGTATATCTCGAATTTGAAAAAATGCATGTCCAGTATACAGGACATTGCCAGGTTCTCCATAGAGTAACTGTAAATATCGATGTCCAGTGACATGGCCGAATTAAGGAATCGTTCGAGAATTTTTATAAAAACTTTATTTATGCAATTATGAAATAAACTAAAATAAAATGCATGTGTATAATGAAAATATGTATTGTTGTACAATTTTTAAATTTAAAATTACATTATTGTTACTTATTTGGCTTCTATAAAATTGTATAAAACGTAAAAAGTCTAAATCTTCTTTATTATTATAACATGAAACCCGTCTTGAGATCAATATTATTCAAAAATCAATAGTTATAATATCTAATTAGTCAAACTTTTCTAAAACAATTAATAGTTTCACTTACTTGCTATGATAATCATAAAAACAATTTCTCTTACGTACTAAACACAACCTTTGATTGCACTTAGCGCAATATACATCGATTGATATACATGATTACATGGATTGATGATAAGGTCGAATAACATCATAGTTTACCTGGCTGGTTGATGGCAACACTTCCCTCATAATTGGTGTGAGAGGCACTGGTAGTTCTTCTTCGACTTCTGGCTCTCTGTTGGGTATTTCGTCGTTAGAAGAATCGTCACTGCCATTGTTGCTGTCCAAAATATTCAGGTTTTCCAATGACGATGGTATGGATGGTGCATCTGATGAGACATCATCAATTTCCTGGCCATGGTGCAAACATGGTTTTTCATCTGAACTGGTCTGGCCTTCTACGTCCGATAGAGCGTTAATTGGTGGCACTAAAGCTAATAATTTTGAGGCACGTGATGTTTTTTTGAAGACCTGTAAATAATAATATTGTTAGGTATCATAAATAACATTTATCATACATAATATAGATATTAGTTCATAATATTATACTAATTGTTAGTTTTCTGTCTCATTGGCAATGTCCAGTATACTGCACATCACAAAACCATACTAAACCCTCGAGAATCCGGCAATGGGAAGTATACTGGACACAAGTTTCGCAGAGAATAACGAAAAATCTATAAGTAATATTATGATTTTAGTATACACGTACATATAAAAATACGTTACGGAATATACAGAAAAGAAATAATTATTTATTTTAGAACAAAAAAAAAATAAAATCGAGACTTACCGAGAGCGGTCGTGACGCATTCATCCTCCCTGACGTTGCGGCGTCGACTGACCGGCCGAGCGCACGCGCTTATTGACAGTTATTTTTTATGGTATAATGTAGGACATAACCAAGTTATTCCATATATAAAAAAACTAATATTGTAAAAAAAAAATGCTGCAGATGTTTTCAAAGTCGATGTCCAGTATACTTCCCAGTGTCGAATTAAGGGTTAAGGGGTCATTGTATTCATCATTATGAACAACTTTTACTATGGAACCAAACTAAAAATCGCGAAAAAAATAAACAGCTGTTCCCTATATTTATGTTGCATAACTCGTCAAAATGTAGGGAACAGCTGATTTTTTTTTAATGATATTATGATGGTTATGAATAGATACACCTTATATATCTGATCATCGTAAGGACTATTACTGCTTACTGCGCTCGGCCGCTATTGTAGGGCTTACCTACGCTCACCAACCAATAGCATTGCAGAATCGGATTTTTGCTGAACCCCTTGTTTTTGTAATTTACCAAAGGCTGCAAAAAACCAAACGGCGGTAAACAGTTGTGGTCATCATGTGTACGGGATTTTGTTTTCAAAATGATCAGATATAAGTTTGGCTGATAATACATATAGTAAAATTTAAAGTTGTCACGGTCAAAATATGGATTTTATGACCTTATTATTATTACCTAATTTCAATGACGAACCTCTGGAACTGGGGTACAAAGTAAAACGCAATTAAATGTGACGTAATAAAGTAATACGTTAAATGCGACGAAGTATTCACACTACCTACTTAGAATTTAATGTGTCTCATAAACGAAACTAACAAGGTTTATTTTACTTACGTATTAAGATCTGGAGCTGTTACTAACCCAGTAGACCAACGATATTTGCCTTTCGCTGTCGAACTTTAAAATAAGCTAGCACTCTGAACAAAACAACGTGCAAACGGACGTAGGTCGTTGGACAACGCGAACGGAACAAACCTAGTGAGACACTGGCTGTTCGCTGCGCGTGACACGCACACCCCCGCGCCTGCGAACCTCGCCCCCTTGTAGCGCGACTCGCACCGCGCGTCGTCGTGTCGATTCGTTGTCACTTATTAAATATTTTAAGGATGGCTTCGCAGACTACTTCGGGTGCTTCCAGGGACCACCAGTGGTCCGCGGACCACCGGTTAAGAACCACTGTTACAGGATGTTAAAGTCGTAACCGAGAGGAGAAAAAAATAGGGTAACATGACATACACCCAAGCAGTGCGTCAAGTTGCTTGGGTGTGGTAGGAGTACCAGCTGGCTGCTTTCAGATTTGCATAAAAAACCCTAATTTTACCATCATCCTTTCCGTTTATTTATTAACGGCCGCATCTACGGTCGTCAAAAGGTAGGTGCCAGGAAAGTTGACCAAACTTGATTCTGAAAAATCTCAAACTGGAAATGGGAAGTTGATCTAAATTTACCATTTAGAGCAGTGGTTCCCAACCAGTGGCCAATAGTGGATCGCTGTATTTTAACTATAGTCGATGTAGTTTATAGATACAAAATCGCTCAGAGTGCAAAAACTTTTTTTTTTTTCTATTGTATAGCCGGTGTAAAGTTTTCTGCACTCGCAGGACACTTTATTTCTATGATCATCACCGATCAAGCCATCTTTGCTGGCGCCGAGAAAAGGACGTTTTTCGTCAATAAACAACCCAGATGGTTCAATATGAAGCCCTAAAAGTTTTCAGCATCTTTTAGTGCTATGGGTTCATTTTCATTTCCATATTTTGAAGTATCATTGCCTTTGTATATTATTGCTTGAATATGTTTTTGCAAGACGTCGTTTCTCTTAGTTTGTCAAACTCAAAGCATTTATTTCAAATAAACCAAAAGTTTTCAGCATCTTTTAGTGCTATGGGTTCATTTTCATTTCCATATTTTGAAGTATCATTGCCTTTGTATATTATTGCTTGAATATGTTTTTGCAAGACGTCGTTTCTCTTAGTTTGTCAAACTCAAACTCAAAGCATTTATTTCAAATAAACCAATTACAGGCACTTTTGAATTGTCAAGGGGTCGGTCAGTCATAAAGATGAAGCTAGTTGCCCATTCCAAAGCTTAGTAGGTACCTATGGAGAAGAACGGGCAAGAAACTCCACGGACACTCTTTTAAATTAACATATGGTTACAAAATATTGGTTACATCATTCGTGTTGAAATTAAACATGTGAGAACGATGCAAAACGTCAAAGGCGTCCGTAACAAAAAGATTAAAAAAAAAAACAATTCAAAAATTAAATTAAAATAAGCCAAGGCCGCTAAGTGTTGTTGTCCCAAGTATTATTACGCAGCTCTCTATACTTTAATGAGAAACTATATTATGCAGTGGGGTCGCCGCTTCTACCAGAAATGGGTTAGCCGAGTAATGATTTGATTATCAATGAAAAATTATTAAAAATACCATTGAAAATACTTAAATTAGTTTCCAATGACAACAAAATATCAAGAAAGTAATGACATACGACTTGACACTTGACAAGTTTGACGACGTCGTAATGTCCAGAATTTGTCCGGAAATGTCGCAAACTACCGATCAATAAAATATAAACGAAAAAAATCGCTTGCCGTAACGATGCTAGCGACAAACGCAAGTCTCTACATCCGAGTTATCGTGCAAAATCGCACATAACCTTGACATTACGACGTCGGTACGTTAACGAGGAGCTTAGGCTGCATTCCGAATTAAGACCATAATCGCTGTAATCGATTTTAGTGCGGTAAACGGTAATAGGGAACGCGTTTAAGCGCGCTAAAATCGATTACAGCGATTATGGTGTTAATTCGGAGTGCAGCCTAAGTCATAGTTCGGTTTTTTTGTAGACAATTATTGGCCGTAACAAAATCTCCTTGAATATAACGAAAATTGGAAAACAGGATTTAATAAACATCATTAATTTTTCTTGAAAATTGTATAGCAATTTAGCAAACCAGAACTTAAACACAATTTTCCATGAAAACTAATAAGTATCCCATAACCATTCAAACAACTTGTTAGATTAAAATAATTATGCCTTTGTCGGGCAATGGCGGGGAGAGGGGGCTCTCTATAGCATCACTGAATTCAGCGATGGAGGCCCGAGTCGGAGTGGGGCCCCGCTGAATATCAGCTAGGGCCTTGCCATATTTGGCGATGATGTGCGGGACCTTTAGCAGGACCTCTTTGACGAACGGGATGCTAGCGTCCCGTCATCGTCAAAGAGGGAAATCTAAAAATTTAAAAACTGAACATGGCGAAAGCCCTAGTAAAAACCTACTCCCCGGGTGAATGGGCCCGGGGATGTGTAACCCTCCCTGTCTACACCCGACAGGGAGGTGTGTACTTATTGGTAAGCCCTAAGCTTGTAACCCGTCGCCAGTCTTATTGTGCGGACCCCCCTGACCAGTCTAGCGCGAAGGGTGTAGACACACCCTAAAGACACTAGGTGAGTAGCTGTGAAGGAAGTCAGAGACTAGATTCGACTAGGAGATCCCCCAAGGCCGAGCTTCTAGCTCCCGATGCCAATTGACTTCCTCACCCTGAAGGGGTTCGGCGGGTGTGATTGCGTCCACACCCCCTTGGTTACGTTGGCACCGTAAGGTATCCACCAAGGACCACGAAACTGTGATTTAGCTCAGAAAGGGCCTAGTGAAGTTAATAGACGATTGATTTCCGTAAGAGAAACACACCTTGAGAAAGTCATTTTTATTTATCAAAAGTCGCTCAATGAATGAATGATTAAATTAACCAACTAATTGACCGAAGATCGGATGTAGTCAGGTGACTACGAGCGGTGAGTCAACGGCGGCGCTGCTGCAGGTAGCAGCAGCGCACAAACACGTCCTCACAGAGTACATTCTAATATACTGAATTATACTGACATAGAGACCAATCTTCGGCGTTAAAATGGGCAACCACTTCAGCCCCTAACGCCATCTGTTATCACTAGTATGAATCTTTACTCATCTTATCTATAACTATTGCTACACCTGTGTAGGTGCAGGCCATACGTACGTATGTATAGGTACTAACATAATTTCATGGATGGTTATACTGTAAGTTTTTAAGGATTTATAAATGAAACATTTTATTAATCAAAACAAGTTTATTTGTGTCTTTTATAGCACTTATTTAACTTCTTGGCTTTTATCTGTAGATTGTCCTCATCATCATCAACCTGCCTTCTCGCAGCTAATATTTTATTAATATTTTTACAATAGTTAAAAACCATACATCGAATGACAATTCTAATTAAATAATCAGTTAATTTGCTTTTATGTGTTTTACATTTTATAAATTCAAAATCAACAAATATAATTATCACTGTTTTAATAATTTATTTTATATTGGATTTTTCAATGTTTTCTTTCATTATTTCATTTATTATGTCTTGCATAATTTGAAATTAATTGTATTAATTCTTTGCTGGGAGTGCAAAGCCATCGTCGACCTGCATATCACAGAGTACATTAATATAGGGTATCCTCTTGTGTGACATACGTTTCGGCGCGTCAAAAAACTTCATATGATTTGCGCCAACGCCTTTTTAAGTCGCGCCGCGGTTTTTGCCGCGTCTGAGATCATCGCCGATATCTCGAAAGATACTTCCCATAACTATCTTTATTCTTTTTATCTGGCTAAATGATGTGTTGTTAGAATTTTTATGAAATAGGCTAACATATTATATATAGATTAGTCCTGTCGTACCTTGTAAAAAAAAACAATAAATCGGCAAAAGTCAGCCTAAGCATTTTTTTTTGTCTAAAGGTCGTTCTAAAATAATAAATAACCATTATTTCATTATGTTTTGAGTTATTTAACATGCCAAAGCCTACCCTACACATATCATTAAAAAAAACACAGCTGCCAGAACATTATTTTTAAGGCCGCTGTTTTAAAAAAATTACCCGCAAACCTAAAGTTTGTATTCGATGTAACTGTCCAATGTTACGTTTATTAATTACGGTATATATTTAAATACATGCTAACAATAGTAATAAACAAACTTATCTATAAAGCAACGACAGTTTGTTAGCAATAAAATAGTTATTAGCCATCACGGCAAATTCCGATTTTGCTAGTTCAGAACCTATTTCTGTGCAAACTCCTTCGTGACTACTTATTTTTGGCCTTAAAATCTGCTCATTACTTACCCATCTATGATATAAATCCAATTTGCACGCAATCCACCAAAAACAGCACTACACAACGATGCATGCAAGAATCCACTTCACCCTGGTGAATGTACACTACTCATAAAGTAGTGACGCAAATGCTGCTTCGAAGGAAGCACAAGAAGGAGAATTATTTCAGCATCCATGGCTTGTTATACTTCCGAAAAAGTTTTCTAAAGGGTCCTGGTTGAAGTGGCGCATCCAAAGAGATGTCAGCTTATATTTTTTTTGTAATACATCTACAAGATATTCTGTATTATCAATAGTGTGTAACCAGTTTTTAATTGAGGGTACAGTAACTGATTTACCATTTGTTTTTTGAAAACTCATTCCGTCTTATTCCAAAACACGATCTAAATTTAGTACTAGGATAATTACCAGGTTTAAATCATGACTAAATAAAACGTTATTATAAAATGAAGTTTATCACTAGTTCATGAACTAGCTATGCTACTAAAGTTAGTCCGCCGAGACCCCTCGTTTTTCTATGGACTAACTGTTATTGTGTGGCTTTTTATTTACAAATCGACTTGATGGATTTGGAAGATTTGGATAATTATGCTGGAGACGTCTCGGCGATCTTACAGACATCGTCTTAAGTAGTACAACGTAAAATTTCCTATAATAATATGAACATTTGCGTTAGGCAGTCGAAATAAGATGATACAAAGCATTGCTTACCTAATATTAATTAAAAATCCATGTTTTGGTCAGTGGGTCGTCTTAGGGTTTTACTAAGTTTATCTTCAACGGTTTAACCAGACACAACTCACGAACAAACCACATATTATCAACAGTACCTAATACTAAGATTTATTATTTATGGACGCAACATAAACATTCGTCTCAAATTACGAGTGCCGCGCCGTACCTACGAGTATGTAATTCACTCCACTTCACGCTAGAGGTGTTAAAAAATATGATAACTTGATTATAAAAAGCACGTCAAAAGTACAAGTTGTGCTCGTTCAATATACTCTTATTGTAACCTAAACAAAGAACGATTTATGACATATTTTTGTATTGATTAATAATTATTTATGCATTTCAAGTGTTATTATAATAACAATATTTAGAAAAACGAAACGTTGCTTCAAATAGATGCAGAATGAACGAATGAAAGAATGCCATTTTTGTTTCTTATCTGTGGAACCATGAACCTTCTTTGGTACCAACTGATCCTTGAAAAGTCTTCGTTTTGTAATCAGAACACGTTTTGAGCCTGATATTAACTTGAATACCGTAACAATCCTAGACCTTATGGTCTTGGTATAAAACAGTACTTAAGCTTTTTTTTGTAATAAGACGGATTGAGTTCAAAACTTTTTTAGATTTAGACCATATTTTCTTGTGGTCCGATCTTGGCAATACTGGGCCCAGCAGTAGCTTTCCTCTTCTTTTGTAATTATCAAAACTACCGTTCATGGAGTCGAACAATTCGTCAAAGAACTTGAGCAATGCAGCTGTTTCCTCGCATTCTTGAGGGAGTACTCCTTGACCTGAAATAACATAGCTGTTGTTAAAATGAGTTATATTGCCCGACTGCGATCCTTTATCCATTTCTAGAGGGAACTGCGCATTTCTAGAAGTGTGACGTGATTATTTTACTAATTTTAAATCAAAGTACTATTTTTTCACGTTTTCCTGGTACAGATTCTTAAAAACAAAAGATATTATACTCACAAGCTAATGATCCCATGTGACCAGCTACAGTCCGGCTTAATATTTGGGTAGCACATTTTACTTTCATTTTGGAAATTTTATGTGGGATCACATGTCTGTCTGTTAATTTATGTATTAGTCTAATGCCATCATATATGCCAATCCCTTCGATATAATTCGACAATGTGATCCCACTTTCCAGTGACATGTCTGCCATTTAAATTTGCTTTTAAATCTGCCTGTAATAAATTATTTCTTATTCCTTTTATGAGGTGAGGGGGATCATATAAGGGCACTACTTATATGCCATCTATTTAAAAAAAAATGTTTTTTACTTCTTTACCTTTTCTTAACCCCGTTCTTGTCTCATTTATTAGCCAGTTTATGGCACTAACATTAGTTGCGCCTTGGTCACAAACCGTTGCCAATACTTCTAAGACTATGGACTTGTCTGGCGTTGTTGAGGCACAAAATGTATAAGCCAAAGGCTGTTTATAATTTCTGAAGATCTCCCTAATCATAAAAACTAATGCATGGTCAGCTATCTTTCTCTTCCTGTGTGTCCCATCGTCAAGAAATCCAGTTATACAACTTCGTCTCTTACATAGTCGAAGTATGGTGCAAGTGCTACTTCATCAAAAAGTAGAATGCATAATTCGTCATTGTCCTTCATTTTATCCACTTTGCTCTTTAGCTGTCGAAACAAATCTTCATTCAGCCCTGGCTTGAGTGCTGCTTTTGTAATCATACGACTTAGCGTTAAAGGTGAAGCTAAAACAAAAAATCTTCTAAGCCAGCGATATGATCTCGGACCCTGTTTGTAAAGGGCTAAGGCCATAACTTAAGGCGAGTAAATATTGATGCCGCAGTCGTAAAATCCAGGATTATACAATGTAGTCCTCTCCAATATACCTGAAAAAAAAATTGTGAACTAAGTGACAGTCTAAAATTCAAGGTGTCTTCAACAGCTCTCTGGGCAGTCAACCTCACTATAATCCCACTGACTGGATAATCTCTATACTACAGCATGACCAATTTCCATGTGAAAATAGAGATACTGTTAAAATTAAATTATCCCCAAAGAAATGTAGGATTAAATCTGTTTTGTAGTATGTCCAGACGTTTCAGTGAATTGCATTTCAGATTGTTGAATAACAATGTACTTACGCCTTGGCAATGAAGTCACGGGTTTGGATGTTAATAGAGAATGTTGATCAGACAATCGAGTTCTCAATGATAAATGGATGTTGTCTGTTGGTGTTGATGGGAGACTGCTATATGTTGATGTTTGAGTGGTTGATGCCGTTGATGTTGATGGTTGAGCAGTTGATGCTGTTGATGTTGATGGTGGAGCGGTTGATGTGGATAGTTGAGTTTGAGAGTAATCCTGGTTGGATATTACTTGCAAAGGAGTTCTTGTTATAGAAGTTCGAAAACCTGTAAGACATAAACATCGCCTTAGTTCTTCATATACAACAAACAACAACATACTATCATGCCTGTATTTCCCTATTATTTTAAAATAATACTAAGGTATTTTTAAGGTGTAATATAATACACAGCTAAACGGGACCATATAAGATTGATCTGAGGACCTTCAAACAGCGGAGGGTCCTGCTGGAAAATAATTTAAGATTTCTCTGTAGCAATTTAAGGTACTATTTTTTTACTTATATGATTCGGAAGGTACTAAATACTACGCACGTTAAACTTTAGCTTTCAATTGGATTAAACTTAGGGTCCAGCTGCATATACAGACATCAAGACCTCATGCTCAGCAGCCACTCTTGGGACCAATGAGGCAGTTCATTTACCTTATGTTATAAAGATGACTATGAAAGATTAAAGAAAATATTATTATTATCTCGTAAGTTCAATGTAGGTACAGCATTTGGGCTGAGTCTCTTACTCCAGGTGCGGTAGTTTTCATCAAAATGTATGTGGCACACTCGATAATAATCAAAAATTGTTTGATCTTCTATTAAAAAAAAGATCACCACCAATTGCATTAACCCATAATTTAAATCTGTTTCGTTCCTTGTTTGGGTTTGGAAATAAATGCAGGACAACATTATCTGCCCCTGTAAAGTTAAAAGCATTGTCAGTTAGTACCTATAATAGTGGGGTTCTCTCCAAATAAAGTAGAGATAGAAGTTCTGTTACACATCCACAATATAGACATACTACTAGTGCCAGAATTTCATACAACTGCAAACAGCAGTATTAAAATACAGAATTATAACATCTACTGCACTGATCACCCAGACGGGACTGCACACCCGGAGCGGCCATAGAAGTAGGATGTGCATCAATATCAAACACAATGAACAACCACATGTCAAAACTGAGTACATACAAGCAGCAACTGTCGCAATAGAAGATCGAAATGGAACACTATCTACTTACAAACGCTTACCATCTCAGAGAGTGCGAAGAATGACTTTTAAAACATAGGGCGGACTAAAATGTATACAACAAGGTGCAGATTTGTTTAGTACCTATATATCAAGAAAAAAAATTAACTCTTACAATATTATTTTCTTGTAACTCCTATGAATAATAATCATTCATTGTGATATCACTTAGTTCCAAAAATGAGATGTGATATCACCTCACTTTAAAATATGCATACACACAAATCACGCCTTCCGCCATGGGGGTAGGCAGAACTGCCTACCTCCATCCCGCGTTTACGTTCATACATCAGGGTTTACACGCATGCCGGTTGTGAATGTAATGTTTGCCATTTTCCCATGTGTTGTACAAGACAATTAACTAATATTAATACATTGATTATAATTTTAAATGCTTACGAGTTTTAGTCTGCGGGTACGAAACTTGCGACGGCCGGAGCGACGGCGGGGCGGGGCGGTGCGGCGCGGGGCGAAGAGATAACGGTGTCTTGCGTGTGTACGAAACAAACTTCCGCGCAGTCGCGCTCACGTAGTGTTGTGATAAACATGAATTCACGTCGAAGAGAACTATTGGAGCCCAGTCTCCTATACTACATAAAATATAGCTTGATCTCTGCGACATATGTCAAACTGACGTTCGTAGGGTTGTCACGATATAAAAAATTGTCGATAGAAATTATCGACGTTTCTTACTATTATCGATGCTAATGTAACATAAAATTGGGTTTAATTTAATTATAAAAGTTACAAAATTAAACGAATATTTTAATATAAAATACATTAATTCTCATAAAGGAGTACACCCCAAATCCATATCTGAATCAGTTTCTGAATCGCTAGAACAATCTTGAAACTCTTGTTCGCAAATGTTATCAAATCGGACGATGTTATGATATTAAAATATACAATAAAATTAAAGGACAAATTAATTTTAAATTAAGTTTTATTTAAAATATCGATAGTATGCGGTCACGATGATTCATCGCCCAGCACTAAATAGGTTGGCATGCCCATAAAGTATGACACTGACAGGTACTGTCTGTACTATTATGAAATTCAGGACTTCATAGGCGTGATTTTACTGACAGCTGTCGCAGAAATCAAGCTATCTTTTATGAAGTATAATGAGAGAATTTGTATTACCTAGAGATGGTGTTCATCCAATAAATCAACGACGACGCAGTTTAGGAGAATTTTCTACACTTCATTACGAGCTACGTTGTCATTCAAGAAAGTCCTACAATTACACAAGAAAGAGTATAGAGACATTCGATTATGTTTTACAGAAAATTAGAAGTAATCTGGAATCTAACATTTTCGGAAATCGTATAATCTCACCTGAACAAAAACTATTTTTAACACTAAGGTTAGTAGGTAAATAAAAGTAGATTGTTAATATATTTTTGTTTATTAATTGAATAATCAAGATAGGTACAAAAATTCACTATTCGGGTGTTTGAGTTCTATACCCATGAGACCAGCTAGAACTAGAATTCCCTCTATATGGATCCCCAAACATTGAATTATGTATTTCTTCCATCATTACTTGATTCATTCTATTCCTAACATTATATTTTTGTAATTGAGTAAATGACTCCATTTGTGGTAACAAACTCATCAAGTAATAATAATCTTCTGATTTACTTTCGCCAGATTGATTTGCGTTTGAATTTTGTTGCAAATCTTTCTCTAACAACAATAACCGTTTTTTCTCTAATTCCAACATTTCCATCCGAATATCATTTGCAGTCTTTCTTTTTAGGTATCTAGAACTAGCGGTATTAATTGACAATGTAGTATTTGCAGTACGTACTTCATCGTCGCCTACCGACGTCAGTTCCTGGGCATTCACCGAATCTGTAGGCGAACATAGGTTAATATCTGATTCTCTAATTACGGATTCCGATGAATTTGTTTCTATGCACGGTGAAGACATTGAAGTATTCGGTAATTGACTATCAACCGTTGTTAAATTTGTGTCTGAATTATCAGGCAGAATTTCAAATCGCAAAAAATTCATTTGTTGGAAAAACTGCCACGTAGACTGAATATTAGCGAATGTTGTTTATTTTTTTTACAACAGCATCTTTGTCAGCACTAGGGTCTACTGTTTTAAATTTTTCAACCAGCTTAGTATATGCTGCACGTTTTAACTCACGATTGTGATACTCTTTGCCTTTAATATTCCAAAGACAAGGTTCACTGCGATATAAATCAATAAATTCTTCAAGCCATTCGCGATTAGTTTGAGACGCCATGACGCGTGCGCACGTCCACCCGAATTTCGACCGACTACAAAACTGAACACGAAAACGGAACGAGCGCATACACGTTACGATCAGTCGGCACAGTTCGTCCGATTCCGATAAATCAATTGAAATTTTCGTATTGTTCCGTTCGACTGTACAGTCTCAAAAAATCGTGCGAAACTGCACAGTTTCATAACATACATGTAGCGATTTATCGGTACCGTTCGAACTGTACAGTCTGATCGTAACGATTTCTCGTAGCGTGTATGGCCACCATTAGTAAACAACACGATACGACAGCACATGTACCTGACAGCTGCGAATAACATATGGACAGACCACTCTGTCAGCAATCATTTTCAGAACCCTGCTAGGGCTGGCCATGACTCGAGCCACCAGCGCTTGCGCATTATTGTGTAAAATCTACACGCGCAGCTGCAAACATCCCTGACGCTCTGCAACGCCATGGCAACCCCATCAGTTTTCTGAAAGCATTATTAAATTGGACACGAAGGGCTCCATACGACGCACGCGAATACGAGTATGTATCCAACAAGCTGCATGTGTAGAAGGTGGTAACAGAATGCTCTAAATAGCGTCACCTTTACGTCTGCAGTACAACGTGCAAAACTGCGGGCTATTATATTCGCACGCACACAAAGAGCCCTGCGTTCCCTTTCAATGTTAGCATTGTCTCTAAGGTCAGTGGTGACCAAGTGACCTAGATAATTGCTCCACTCGCTCAAGAGGAACACCGTTTAGCCGTATGGGAGGCACATCGAGATGGTATTTGGTCCCCGCCTCAAAAACAATGTACTGACTTTTCCGAACATTATACAATAACCCATGTTCAGTTGCATAACGCTCACATGTGGTCAAAAGTGAAAAAAATCAGCCATATAAATTTAAGTTAAGTAACTCTTATTTTTAGTTACCTTTCTTACCTGGTACCTGTTCAGGTGTCACAAGGCGAGCTCCACAAGCACGCAGGTATTCAAAGAACATGAGACGCTACTGAGAACCTAAGGTTTCATCTATGTGAAAATAAGTTATGTCTGATCGCTCTGGGATCTTGGACTATTCGGCGTACAATTTAAAACAAAGGAAATTAGTAGATATTTTCAAATCGTGAGAAGTTCGCCATAAACACGTAGACGCGCTTTGTTTGCACAGTTTTCGGCAAAGGATTAAAGGCGATAAACATTTATCGCGCTTTGTTATCACATTTTAAAACTTCGCCGACAAAGGATTAAAATTCTTTGTTACGAATCTGCTACCTATGATCATGGCCTGGGATTTTGTTGGGTTAATTTGCAAACCAAACGACTTAGCCTAAACGCTGATGCAAGCCAGGTCATGATTCATAGCAGCAATTAAGGGACTTATTCTACATTGCCCAGCGGATGTCGTCAGTTACTTTCAAAAGCGCGGTTATAGTACTGTGACCCGAGCGAAAGCCGGATTGAAAGGGAGAAATTATCGAGTTTGACGCCAAGAATAGTGATAATTGTCTATGAACTATGTGCTCAAAAACTTAAGAGAGAAATGGGAGAATAGAAATAGGTCTAAAGTGGGTTAATAAAGTGGGATTGTTAGTTTTAGGTAAAGGTATTATGTGAGCCTTGTAGCGAATTATTGCGTACACCCTTCATAAGGTGAGGTGGATCATAGATAGGCACAATTTTGTGACTGTCCACTTCAAAAAAGCAACCTTTATAATTTAGATGTTTTCGAAGATTTCTTTTCTTCATTTCTTCCATCAGCTGATTAACAGCGGCAAGGTTAGTGGCTCCCTCGTCACATATTGTTGCTCCCACCTTAAGACCTGTGCTTTGGATTTGGACTCTTCGTATAATTTGTTTCAGTTAAAATTTCAAATCAGCAGTCTTAGTTGTGCCTGTGCAAAAACTGTAAACTATCGGCTACTTATATTTTTTCACAATGGATCGGATCATGTGCTTGTTTTTAGGGTTCCGTACCAAAATGGTAAAAAGGAACCCTTATGGTGAGACTATGTCTGTCTGTCACACCTGGATATCTCAAGAACTACTGATGCTATCAACTTGAAATTTAGAATAGTTTTAGATGACGTTTGTCCAACTATTTTTCAAATAAGAAAGAAAGTAAAAAAAAAATTTATTTTTTGGAAAAGGGACTGAAAGGGGGTCTTAAAAATTTGAAGTGGGGCTACTAGAGCATGTGGGGTATATATGAAAGAGGGCTGTTTGCACATTCTCAAACATTATTTTGTTTATTTTTTTGGCAGCTTAGTTTCCGACTTTTGATGAAAAATGTAAAAAGAAATACCGCCTCCCCCCCCCCCCTTATCTCCGAAGTTTTCATAGATAAAAATCTGAAATTATTCTATGTGATAGAAGTGTATGTAAAGATTACAGGAAAAATAAAACTATGTCTCTAATTAGCACAGTTTTTCAGAAATCATCAACATCATAATTACGTACGGAATCCTTGGTGCGCAAGTCCGACTCACTCTTGATCGGTTTTTATGTTATGAGGTTATCATTATACAAGCACATGATCCGAGATAATGAGGTCTCTTTTGGTGCCATTGTCGAAAAAATCAGTTATAATGTAGTGTACCTTGTCGTATTTTATGCTCGTAGTTATTGACATTTCGTCAAATAATATACAACAATATTTATGTTTTTCTGGCATTTTGGCAATTTTATTCTGAATATGTATATTCAAATATTTTTTCATTAATGCCAGGCATTAAATCTACTTTTTGTAAAAGATTTTGTAGTGTTCTTCGGCTTGGTAGAACACAAAGCTGGCTTTAGAAGCGATATGATTTAGGTGAAGGTTTATAGAGTGATAACGCTAAATCTTCTCAACAAGGTTAAAAGGCCTTCCTCTAGGATTTTTCACACTACCTTTTGTTTGCATCAAGAACAACATTTTAGCTGTTGAGAGCTCCTTGGTTACAATTTTGAAAGCATTTTGTTTGCTAGCTAATATCTATTGCGGTAGATCTGTTTGACTTTCAGAGCATTACGAAGTTTTAACGACAATTTATTAACTTCTTTGTCTTCATGTTTCCGTTGTAAGAAGGTTACTGAAATAAAATAACAAAGTTTGTAGTTAAATACAATACAAACTGTTGTTAAGACGGCTTTAAAAGCTTGTCATTTCCATAATCTTATTCATAATAATATTCCCACTGATGGCGATAAAGTTTGCTCTCTGACATTGAAAATTACCAAGAATTCATGATTGTTGTGAGAATAGTAAACGATTATGTAGGCCAATTAGTAGAACATTTTTATTTAAAGAAGACTAATAAAACTTAAGGGTTCCTACTTTTACTACAGAAGCTAAAATGAGGCTGAGAAAATCAACAACACCATGCGTGTACTATCGGCCTAACTTAAGCTAAAATATTTTCTTAGCCGAGCATCAGTTAAGAAAATATGTATGCGGTAAGCGCAGCTAGTAACATATCACACGCCTTCCTGGTTTCGCCCAGTTAGAGACTATAATATGCATTTGTTTGAGTACAGGGCGTATACAAAGAAATAACATAAAAGCATTATAAATATTTTGTATTTTTTTTTTTCGAACGTATTTTATGGCCCTTCTAATCGCCGTTCTATTGTATTACCGTATAACTCAAACTCATAGCATTTATTTCAATTAAACCATTTACAGGCACTTTTGAATTGTCAAGAAGTCGGTCAGTTACAAATGGTAGTTTCCTATGGAGAAGAACGGGCAAGAAACTCCACGGACACTCTTTTTAAAATTAAAATATTGATACTGTTACGAGCTTGGGGTTTGTGACAATAAAAACTGCCGATTTAATAACTAAAAAAACAGACACTTTAATTAGGAACACCAATTTAAACACACTACTACTTTAAACACAATCACTTAATGACACTCTCAAATATCGTTCAGTTGTTCTCGCTTGTCTCGTTTTCAAAAGTAAACTAAACTCCGTCGCTTTTTTTTTTTTTTTTATGAATGGCGTCTCGTAGCAGACCTAGAGAGGTCGTTGCTACTTAACCGGATATTCCTGTGGCTGCCCTAAGGTTTTTAATCTTAAAGCCTCCAGCCAGGGCGCAAATTATATATATTAAAACTAAACGACAGCGCACTAAGGGCACCCCCTGTGGGGTACGGACCTCGGCTCAGGGCGTCGTTAGGGGATCACAAAATTAGTAACAATTTGGGGACGGGCTGGATCAACATTTTGATCATGATTATTATCAGGGGATATTATATTTATTGCTACGGCGCTCTCAGCCTCTAACCGGGCGGCTGGCGCATCGACATTCAAGGGACGGGGGGGAGGACTTTTATTACCATTTACTCGGGAAGTTCGCGTGGTACCTCGGCGGCGAGGACGGAAGGTCGGTTTGTGTATTTTGTGCACTGTACTCGTGGCCCTATTGCTTTCCTGAAGGAGAGTGACGGGGTCATCCGGATCTAAGAGAGTGTGCCTCGGTCGGCGAGTCTGACTAATGGCAGAAGGCCTGTAACTAGCGGCCTGCACAACCAAGGGGTTGCGATGACGTTCCGCGGATTCGAAAAAGCGCTTTGCAAGGCGCTTCATAAACTGTTTGATGGTAGGCATCTTAAGGTCTACGTGAAGTTGTTCGTTCCGAACGAACCAAGGAGCCTTCGTAATTCTACGGAGAAATCGGTTTTGAAGCGTCTGCATCTTATGAATGTGATATGACTTTGCGTGAGCGAAGACTACGCAGGCGTAAGTCATGATCGGTCGAATGCACGCGGTGTAAATACGCAATTTGCACTTAAGGGACAACTTGCTGCGCGGGTTGAGTACGGAGTGTAGTCGGCCGAGAGCAAAACTGGCGCGTGAGCGCACCTGTTTTATGTGCTCGCCGAACGTCATGTGATGGTCTAAGACCACACCGAGATATTTAGCTCGCTTCTCCCAAGGGATAGGCTTGCCGAACATGGTGATCGGTTGGGGCAGGGCGGGTGATCGCCGGGGCCTACAGAATAGGACCCCCTGGCTCTTATCAGGGTTGACTTCAATCCTCCACTTCCTGAACCAGGCCGCGAGTCTGTTGACTTCGGCCTGAAGGATGCGGGCGATATTGTCTTGCCTGAGGCCGGAGTAGTAGATGGCCGTGTCGTCTGCGAACAGAGCTAACTGCGCCTTTCTACATTTGGGGATATCACTAGTGAATATAGTGAATATCAGCGGTGCCAGCACAGCGCCCTGAGGGACGCCTGCGCGGAGCGGATGGGGGGAGGATAGCGCACCCTCGATGCGATAGCGGAAGGTGCGGTCCGACAAAAAGTCTCGTAAGATGAGCACGAGACGATCGGGCACACCGAGTTTGTAGAGCTTGTATATTAAGCCGTTGTGCCAGACTTTGTCGAACGCTTTCGCAATGTCGAAGAACACAGCACCCGTCATGAGCCCGCGCTGGAAGCCAGCGCTTACATGCTCGACGATACGGTGGACCTGTTGTACGCACGAATGTTGGGATCTGAACCCGAACTGTTCGTTTGGGATGAGGCCCTTCGTCTCGGCATAGTCTCTGAGACGCTTATAAATAAGCCTCTCATAGACTTTGCCGAAGACGTTGAGCAGACTGATGGGTCGGTAACTGGAAGGTTCGGTCTTAGGTTTGCCGGGCTTCGGGATACCGATGACCGTGGCACTTTTCCAAGCTTGAGGAAAAATGTTGTTGCTAAGAGCGCCATTGAAGATGGTGGTCATTAGCATGATCAGGTGAGCGGGGAACAGCTGGAGCACCCTGTTGGTGATTCCGTCTGATCCGGGAGATTTACGGGTTTTCAGACCCTTGATAATGTCGTGCACTTCGTCTGGGGTGACGGGAGCCAGAGGACAATCAGGGTCTTCGACCGGAGGGAGATTCGCCCTACGTTCGACTTCAGCGTCCACCTCAGCGAGGTGAGCTTGGTCTACTGGTTGAGAGCTGGGCGAGCACTGAGTCTCGAGAGTGTCAGCCAGGCATTCAGCCTTGTCGGTGTCGTCGAATGCTATCGTCCTGTCGGGTCGTGTCAGAGGGGGCATTGAAGCTACTTGCGGGGATCTGAGTTTCCTCTGAAGCTCCCAGAAGGCAAGATGAGTGGGCTCTAGTTCGCCCAGCATCTTGTCCCAGTTAGCCTCACGCAGTTCTTTCATTCGCTTCCTTACAGATTTCTGTAATTGGCGCATGAAGACTTTGTTAGCGTCACAGGGAAAGACACTGTATGCACGAGTGGCCGCGTTCTTCTCAGTCAGCAGTTCACGCACATCGTCCGGCAGCTTTCGGCGATGGGGGTCCATCGCCGGAACCTGCCTCGAGCAATCGCTCAGGACTGATTGTACGTGTTCCGTGAGTGAGTCGATCGCGGCCGTCGTGTCGGCGATCGAGTCGAACTGATCGGGGATAGAATCCAGTATCGGGGATGTGGTGGATTTCAGTCGGTCGCTTACTTTCCGCCAGTCCGTGACTACTTTCGTGAGGGGGGGTTGGTCAGGGTCAAGGAGTCCGTCGCGAGGGGCCAGTCTTAAGACGACCGGCCGGTGGTCAGAAGTCAGTTCGTCCATCGCCTCTATCGAATCCAACCGTAGGTTGATATTCTTTAGGAGCGCTATGTCCAATATGTCCGGGGATTGACTGGGGATATGGGGGTAATGAGTAGGATTCATCGGACCGATGATATCGAAATTTAAAACGGTGGTGAGGTCAAACAGATGTTGGCCTCGAAACGTGGTGGTATTACAGTTCCAGGACGGATGTTTGGCGTTGAGATCACCCGCTACGATAACGGATTCACTCAGGCCGAAAAGAATCGAAAGATCGCGAGACAGCATTTGAAGACCGTCTGGGCTCGTGGTCGCGGTGGGCGGCATGTAAGCCGAAACTATCGTAATCGGTTGATGACCTGACATTGCTATTTTGCATGCAGACACTTCAAGACACGAGAGAGTTGTCGGAGCATCGAGCGGGATGCAATGGAGAGGAGTCCTATAGTAAATCAGGGTGCCGTCCCTGTGGCATCGAGTCCTGTCATTGCGAACTACGCGATAGTTCGCAATTGACGGGTCTCGATGACAAGGCTTGAGGAAAGTTTCCTGTACTAGGAGAATATCTAACCGATAGTCGCGGAGGAACACAGCGATTTCGTCGCGTTGTTCTCTAATGCCGTTGGCATTGAAAAAGCCTAACTTTAGTGATCTGAGTTTAGTTCTCGCGGGGGCCGTATTATACATTATGGTTTCCTATACGCGATGGACTCTAGGGCTTGCGTGATCTCGGGATACGCGTGATAAATTCGCTGGATCTCCGATAGATCGCAGGAGTTACGGGCTACAATTATTTCGCTGGCCATTTTCTTGGCGCGGGGCGAAAGAAAGATGTTAAATGTGCTCGAGATCACATTAAACGCATCGAAGGTGTTAGGTGGTGCGACCACTGGAGTGGCCGCAGGTTGAGGAGGCGCGCGAGTGTTGAGAGGAGGAGCGGCTTTGGAAGCAGGCTCTGGCACGCGGGCCACTGGGGGCGCGAGAGGCGCGCTTCTACCGGCGGTGGTAGGTTGTTGGTGATGCTGAGCGCTATGAGCGCGAAGGCGAGGGTCCATCAACCGTGGGATGGGTTGAGGTTGAGGGGGGGAGGAGCCATGTATTGGCCGAAGGCAGGGAAGGCCTGCTGGTGGTTGAAGTAATTCCACGGACTTGACCTTTGAGGGCTCAGTCGTTGCGGAGGTTGGGACAGAGAGGAGGAGAATCCCCCCTGGTTGTCTCTCTGTTGCCTCGCGTCGTAACGCTTGGTCAACTTCGAGGAAGACGATTTTGGTGCCTTAGGGCAGCCACGGTAGTTGGCTGGGTGGCCTTGTTGGCCGCAAAGAACGCAACTGGGAGGTTCGGTGCAGAGGGCACGGTCTTTTGGTCGCGAGCATTCAGAAGTGCCATGCTCACCCAGGCACTTGACGCACCTGGGTTTCGCGAAGCAGTTCTTCTGCGCGTGACCGTAAAGTTGACAACGGTGGCACTGTCCGATAATGCTGGACTTGTGCGGTTTCTGAATATCAAAGCCTTTAAGGCTACAGATCGAAGCGATCTTGAACATAGGGTGATGCCCGTCAACCTGAGAGCATACGACAAGAATCATGTCGTATGGTGCACCGCCTCTAGAGCGGTGCATCCTGTGGACTTCGAGGACAGGAATAGCCTGTCGCTCTAAGTCCGACTTAATGTCTGCGGTGGCAATCTCACTGGGGATCCTACGGATCACCACACGCGTCTGACGCTCTTCGGGGAGGGTATATGAGTGGTATGAGATGCCTCTCACCCGAAGTGTCCTGGTTAGTTCCCTAAAATCGTTAGAAGTGGGAACTGTGACTTTTATACCCGGTTGGGTACTGACCGCGCTGGTGAAGTTGATCCGCTGATCAACACACCATTTTGAAATTTCCGTCCATTTACCCTTGTCCTGGATGACAATGGGCGGAGGACGGGAAGCCTTCTTAGAGGCAGAAACGAGAGTGAACCCGTCTTGGTCTTGCGTGGAAGACGCCGGGACCGGTGACGGAGTAACGGTAGGAGGGGCCGCGGTAGGGGCCACTGAGGTGGATGCCACGGGGGCAGAAGGGATAGGGGTCGAGGGAGGCTCGTACGCCACTATCTTTGACGCCTGGCCCGACTTACTCTTCGACTTCTTCCTCTTGCCAGGTCCAGAGGTTAGGACCCCTGGCTTGGCAGAGGGAGAAGAAGACGAGGAGGAAGAGCTGGACTCTTCGGAGTCTGACGTGCACGGACTTGGCGCGCGATTGTCCGCGGGTGCGGAGGTGTCCATAGACACGATCGGACTAGGGGAGGGACTCTGGAAGTCCTCTTCCGCCTGCTGGTTCGCGAGTACATCGCTGAACTTATCGATGCCAGCAGAAGGCTGGCTCTTTAGTTCAGCGAGTTGAACTCCGTAACGTTCTAAAAAGGCTGGGTCCTTGAAAAGGACCTTTCTGAAGAACGCCACAATAAGGGCGTCCTCCATAGCGGTTTTAGGGTGGTTCCTAATAGGGAGGAATTTTGGAGCCGTCTCCACTAAACTTCTACCTATCTTTCCCTATACCTAGCTCCCCGGGTGGATTGGCCCGGGGATGTGTTTCCCTCCCTGTCGGGTGCAGACAGGGAGGATGTGTAGCCTATTGGTGAGCCCTAAGCTTGTGATCCCGTTGCCAATCTTATTGTGCAAGGGGGCCCTTTCCAGTCTAGCGCGAAGGGTGTAGACACACCCTAGAGACACTAGGTGAGTAGCTGCGGAAGGAAAACTGCCACCAGAGCCGACTAGGAGATCCCCCAAGGCCGGTTAACTCTGGGACCCGTCCATTTTACTGCCTCCCCCTGAAGGGGTTCGGCGGGTGCGTTTGGGTCAACACCCCACTCGGTTTCGTTAACACCGTAAGGTTTCCACCGAGGACCACGAAACTGTGGTTTTGCCCAGAAGGGGCCTAATGAAGCTACTCTCTGAACAAACTGTTAAAGAAACGCTAGCCTTGAAAAAGGCACTTTTTTTGATCTAGTGTCTTTCGATTAAATAAATTAATCAATCTAATCAATCGACGATCGGTTGTAGTCGGGGCGACTACGAGAGCGTTACGCAAGCGTAACGTACCGGGCACGAAAGAGCAGCAGCGGGAGAGCGGGGCACAGCGAGAGCAGCGCAACACACGTCCTTCCGCAGCGAGCTTCGAGCGCAGAATGATGAAACTCCGTCGCGGCCCATACCGGCCTTATATAGGGCCTCGGATAGTTCCCGAAACATCTAGAACATTCGAGTACATACTGGCCCCGACTGACCGGGTGTCGATAGTTCTAGAATCGAACTTTCTCGAAGCATCTTGACTCTATTAGTTTCGCTACCTGATACTAGATGGCGCTAGTAGTAGGGTTTTTAGTTGTGCGCGCAACACTGCCCCCTCCTAAGACATGCTCGTCCCGAGCATTATCGGCCTCATGATAACGCGCCAGTCGATCCACATGGACAACCTTAGGAGTACCTCTTGCCCCTTTCTGTATCCGGTAGGTTACGTCATTGATCTTTGTCACAGCCGTAATTCCCTTCCAAAATTTGCGAAAGCTGGTGTCACCGATGTACTTTCGCGAACAGCACTTCAATATGACAATAAAAACGGTTGTATGTGTTTGTCCCAATCTCGTTGCCGATTATCCACAACTTTTGCCAGGTATCGCTCCAATGTCTGATTAAATCGCTCCACCATTCCATCCGATTGTGGGTGGTAAGAAGTTGTAGTTGAACTGCACATTATTACACTTGTAGAAAGAAGTTTGTTTTCTTACACGCCTGCTTCTTTCTTCTCTGGGTGAACTGATATCTTCCAGTAAATGTTCTTCATCACTGCAAGGTAAGTACTCACTATCACTGTTACGTTGTGATCCATCATCTACATCACTGATTGTATAGGTCACCTCTGTTGATTCATCTAACCCAGTAGTGAACTCGCCTACCCCTGTCTCAGGGTTACTATCTTGCACACATCCCTCTTCCAAATCTATAGACACCGTGGATTCTTTTTCCTTACCTTCCTTCATTTGAAGTTTCTCCTTCTGACAATCTTGGTTTAAGAAAACAATATCTCTTTTTATCTCCACTTTATTCCTTTCTGTAAAATAAATTCTATATCCTTTCACATCCTCTTCGTAGCCAACCATCAACCCTTTTTCACCTTTCTTGTCCCATTTCTTCCTTCTTTCCTTTGGAATGTGAACATACACTTCAGTACCAAATGCTCTCAACTGGTGAATATCAAACTTTTTATTAATCCATACTTCAAATGGAGACCTTCCATTTTCATGACTCTTCCCAGTTCTATTCAGGACAAATACTGCTGTATTAATCGCTTCAGCCCACAGTTTCTTTGGTAAGTTCACTTCATGTAACATAGTCCTTGCCGCTTCCACCAATGTTCTGTTTTCTCTTTCAGCCTTTCCGTTTTGTTCTGGGGTATAGGGCACTGAAATTTGGTGTGTTATTCCACGTCTTGAAAACATTTCCTTCACTTCTCTGTTCACAAATTCTAGACCATTGTCACTTCTAAACAGCTTCACTCTATTTCCAGTCATGTTTTCAGCCTTATTTAAGAAATTCTCAATGCAATGTTTGATAGCATCTTTTGTTTTAACAAAGTACACACTCCTGAAGTTTGAATAATCATCCTTCACTATGACAAAGTATCTCGACCCACCAACAGACTCTTCCTCCATTGGTCCGCAAGTATCAGCATGGATTAACTCACACGTCTTTGTACTCACATAATTACTCTTGTCGAATGGCAATCGATGTATTTTTCCGACCAAACAACTTTCACACTCTGGTTTAGAAGTTTGTTTTACAGTAACATTGTTTTTCCGCAAAATATCTTTTACGTAAGTGAAGTTTTGATGTGCCAGTCTTTTGTGCCACTCATTTAAATCGTTCTGCACTAGTCTCACATTAATTGCAGTCTCGCACTCGCGTTTATAACGCAGTTCCAAATAATAAGAACTTCCAATTCGTTCTGCAACTGCACAAACTTGTTTATATTTGTAGAATTTGCATGAACTGTCATCTGTCATCATGACGTAACCTTTGTCTGTGGCGCGATTGACTGAAAACAGATTCGTTTGTAATTCCGGGACGTACAATACATTGTCTATGACCGTGTCAATCCATTCGGTCCCATTCAATACTTGTACCGCCATTTGTCCGCAACCAAGGACACTAATTACCGCGCCATTACCAACAATCACTGATTTTTGCGAAGCACTTGAGAATGATGTAAACAATGCGCGATCTCGACACATGTGTTCACTGGCACCAGAGTCTACTAGCCACCTTGATTTATGCACTTCATATGACGAGTTAGACACTACAAATGCATTACTCTTCGTTTTGTCCTCAGTCTTACTAGCTTTATGTTTTCTAAACCGACACTGCGCCTTGTAATGTCCGACTTTTCCACAATAGAAACATTTATTGTCATTATTTTTATTATTTGCGTTTTGTTCACTGCTATTTTTATTACTTTTGCACTCACTCTGATAGTGTCCAACTTTGCCACAGTTAAAACATTTTACATTACTTTTATTTTTCATGACAAATGCTGATGAGGATGAACTTTGCTGGGATTCCTCGTTTTTTCCTTTCACCCTCTCCTCTTCAATTAATAGCCTGGCTACCAAATTTTCAATGGTTTGCTTATCGTCAGGTGCCGATTCCCATGCCGATACAAAATGCTTGTATTCATCCGGCAATGACATTAACACTTTTGTTATAACAAATCTATCAGAAATTTCTTCCCCCATCTGTTTTAATTGGTTTTGCATTTCTTGGATCTTGGATAAGAAAATTGACATATCGATGCCTTTCTCGTACTTGTACTGAAAGAATCTCTGCTGTATTATGTGTATACTAGTCTCCGTTTTCTGCTCGTACACGCTTTGAAGTTTTCTCCACATTTCACTAGAACTCGTGCAAGTGATGATGTGTAACATTGCCTCTTCCGTCATACGTGTAACTAGCAATGTCTGCGCCTTGGCATCTTTAGTTTCCCATACAGATTTTGCAGTAGCCTCGGCGGGCTTCACACCTTTTCCCTCCACAACGTCCAGCCAACCGTTGCCTCTCAATAGCACCATGGTTTGAAATTTCCAGATATTCCAATTTCTGGAACCCTCCAGCTTGAGCACGTTGACGTTATTGTTATTAGTCTCCATCTTCACCTTGTTCACAACCCAGAACAAGTTTTCCTTCTCGACGATATTACTCGCGCCACGCCGCGCGCCGCGCGCCGGTAGACTAGATAACCTCACTTTTCTTTCTCGCCGATGAATAACCAATAACGTCGTAACTTTTATTCAATTCACAGGATTATGTGTCTGGGCCCATAACCTGATGTGATTATTAAATAAAAGCGTAAACTTCATGAACAAAGACTGTATTTATTAACTGCCAATGGTTTAGCTATACACAGAACAGACGTTGATAAAAAGCACACACAGCGTTGTACGGTAGTGTTACCAACTTAAAACTAACATAGCCAACCTTAGATAAATGTATAAACATTGCCATACTCAACAGTTGCGATGACGTTCCGCGGATTCGAAAAAGCGCTTTGCAAGGCGCTTCATAAACTGTTTGATGGTAGGCATCTTAAGGTCTACGTGAAGTTGTTCGTTCCGAACGAACCAAGGAGCCTTCGTAATTCTGCGGAGAAATCGGTTTTGAAGCGTCTGCATCTTATGGATGTGATACGACTTTGCGTGAGCGAAGACTACGCAGGCGTAAGTCATGATCGGTCGAATGCACTCGGTGTAAATACGCAATTTGCACTTAAGGGACAACTTGCTGCGCGGGTTGAGTACGGAGTGTAGTCGGCCGAGAGCAAAACTGGCGCGCGAGCGCACCTGTTTTATGTGCTCGCCGAACGTCATGTGATGGTCTAAGACCACACCGAGATATTTGGCTCGCTTCTCCCAAGGGATAGGCTTGCCGAACATGGTGATCGGTTGGGGCAGGGCGGGTGATCGCCGGGGCTTACAGAATAGGACCCCCTGGCTCTTATCAGGGTTGACTTCGATCCTCCACTTCCTGAACCAGGCCGCGAGTCTGTTGACTTCGGCCTGAAGGATGCGGGCGAATATTGTCTTGCCTGAGGCCGGAGTAGTAGATGGCCGTGTCGTCTGCGAACAGAGCTAATTGCGCCTTTCTACATTTGGGGATATCACTAGTGAATATAGTGAATATCAGCGGTGCCAGCACAGCGCCCTGAGGGACGCCTGCGCAGAGCGGATGGGGGGAGGATAGCGCACCCTCGATGCGATAGCGGAAGGTGCGGTCCGACAAAAAGTCTCGTAAGATGAGCACGAGACGATCGGGCACACCGTGTTTGTAGAGCTTATATAATAAGCCGTTGTGCCAGACTTTGTCGAACACTTTCGCAATGTCGAAGAACACAGCACCCGTCATGAGCCCGCGCTGGAAGCCAGCGCTTATATGCTCGACGATACGGTGGACCTGTTGTACGCACGAATGTTGGGATCTGAACCCGAACTGTTCGTTTGGGATGAGGCCCTTCGTCTCGGCATAGTCTCTGAGACGCTTATAAATAAGCCTCTCATAGACTTTGCCGAAGACGTTGAGCAGACTGATGGGTCGGTAACTGGAAGGTTCGGTCTTAGGTTTGCCGGGCTTCGGGATACCGATGACCGTGGCACTTTTCCAAGCTTGAGGAAAAATGTTGTTGCTAAGAGCGCCATTGAAGATGGTGGTCATTAGCATGATCAGGTGAGCGGGGAACAGCTGGAGCACCCTGTTGGTGATTCCGTCTGATCCGGGAGATTTACGGGTTTTCAGACCCTTGATAATGTCGTGCACTTCGTCTGGGGTGACGGGAGCCAGAGGACAATCAGGGTCTTCGACCGGAGGGAAATTCGCCCTACGTTCGACTTCAGCGTCCACCTCAGCGAGGTGAGCTTGGTCTACTGGTTGAGAGCTGGGCGAGCACTGAGTCTCGAGAGTGTCAGCCAGGCATTCAGCCGGTTGTCGGTGTCGTCGAATGCTATCGTCCTGTCGGGTCGTGTCAGAGGGGGCATAGAAGCTACTTGCGGGGATCTGAGTTTCCTCTGAAGCTCCCAGAAGGCAAGATGAGTGGGCTCTAGTTCGCCCAGCATCTTGTCCCAGCCTCACGCAGTTCTTTCATTCGCTTCCTTACAGATTTCTGTAATTGGCGCATGAAAACTTTGTTAGCGTCACAGGGAAAGACACTGTATGCACGAGTGGCCGCGTTCTTCTCAGTCAGCAGTTCACGCACATCGTCCGGCAGCTTTCGGCGATGGGGGTCCATCGCCGGAACCTGCCTCGAGCAATCGCTCAGGACTGATTGTACGTGTTCCGTGAGTGAGTCGATCGCGGCCGTCGTGTCGGCGATCGAGTCAAACTGATCGGGGATAGAATCCAGTATCGGGGATGTGGTGGATTTCAGTCGGTCGCTTACTTTCCGCCAGTCCGTGACTACTTTCGTGAGGGGGGGTTGGTCAGGGTCAAGGAGTCCGTCGCGAGGGGCCAGTCTTAAGACGACCGGCCGGTGGTCAGAAGTCAGTTCGTCCATCGCCTCTATCGAATCCAACCGTAGGTTGATATTCTTTAGGAGCGCTATGTCCAATATGTCCGGGGATTGACTGGGGATATGGGGGTAATGAGTAGGATTCATCGGACCGATGATATCGAAATTTAAAACGGTGGTGAGGTCAAACAGATGTTGGCCTCGAAACGTGGTGGTATTACAGTTCCAGGACGGATGTTTGGCGTTGAGATCACCCGCTACGATAACGGATTCACTCAGGCCGAAAAGAATCGAAAGATCGCGAGACAGCATTTGAAGACCGTCTGGGCTCGTGGTCGCGGTGGGCGGCATGTAAGCCGAAACTATCGTAATCGGTTGATGACCTGACATTGCTATTTTGCATGCAGACACTTCAAGACACGAGAGAGTTGTCGGAGCATCGAGCGGGATGCAATGGAGAGGAGTCCTATAGTAAATCAGGGTGCCGTCCCTGTGGCATCGAGTCCTGTCATTGCGAACTACGCGATAGTTCGCAATTGACGGGTCTCGATGACAAGGCTTGAGGAAAGTTTCCTGTACTAGGAGAATATCTAACCGATGGTCGCGGAGGAACACAGCGATTTCGTCGCGTTGTTCTCTAATGCCGTTGGCATTGAAAAAGCCTGACTTTAGTGATCTGAGTTTAGTTCTAGCGGGGGCCGTATTATACATTATGGTTTCCTATACGCGATGGACTCTAGGGCTTGCGTGATCTCGGGATACGCGTGATAAATTCGCTGGATCTCCGATAGATCGCAAAAGTTACGGGCTACAATTATTTTGCTGGCCATTTTCTTGGCGCGGGGCGAAAGAAAGATGTTAAATGTGCTCGAGATCACATTAAACGCATCGAAGGTGTTAGGTGATGCGACCACTGGAGTGGCCGCGGGTTGAGGAGGCGCGCGAGTGTTGAGAGGGGGAGCGGCTTTGTAAGCAGGCTCTGGCACGCGGGCCACTGGGGGCGCGAGAGGCGCGCTTCTACCGGCGGTGGTAGATTGTTGGTGATGCTGAGCGCTATGAGCGCGAAGGCGAGGGTCCATCAACCGTGGGATGGGTTGAGGTTGAGGGGGGGGAGGAGCCATGTATTGGCCGAAGGCAGGGAAGGCCTGCTGGTGGTTGAAATAATTCCACGGACTGGACCTTTGGGGGCTCAGTCGTTGCTGAGGTTGGGTCAGAGAGGAGGAGAATCCCCCCTGGTTATCTCTCTGTTGCCTCGCGTCGTAACGCTTGGTCAACTTCGAGGAAGACGATTTTGGTGCCTTAAAGCAGCCACGGTAATTGGCTGGGTGGCCTTGTTGGCCGCAAAGAACGCAACTGGGAGGTTCGGTGCAGAGGGCACGGTCTTTCGGTCGCGAGCATTCAGAAGTGCCATGCTCACCCAAGCACTTGACCCACCTGGGTTTCGCGAAGCAGTTCTTCTGCGCGTGACCGTATAGTTGACATCGGTGGCACTGTCCGATGATGCTGGACTTGTGCGGCTTCTGAATATCAAAGCCTTTAAGGCTACAGATCGAAGCGATCCTGAAAATAGGGTGATGCCCGTCAACCTGAGAGCATACGACAAGAATCATGTCGTATGGTGCACCGCCTCTAGAGCGGTGCATCCTGTGGACTTCGAGGACAGGAATAGCCTGTCGCTCTAAGTCCGACTTAATGTCTGCGGTGGCAATCTCACTGGGGATCCTACGGATCACCACACGCGTCTGACGCTCTTCGGGGAGGGTATATGAGTGGTATGAGATGCCTCTCGATGTGTCCTGGTTAGTGCCCTGAAATCGTTAGCCGTGGGAACGGTGACTTTTATACCCGGTTGGATACTGACCGCGCTGGTGAAGTTGATCCGCTGATCAACACCATTTCGAGAATCCCGTCCATTTACCCTTGTCCTGGATGACAATGGGCGGAGGACGGGAAGCCTTCTTAAGAGGCAGAAACGACAGTAAAACCGTCTTGGTCTTGCGTGGAAGACGCCGGGACCGGTGACGGAGTCACGGTAGGGGGGGGCGCGGTAGGGGCCACTGAGGTGGATGCCACGGGGGCAGAAGGGATAGGGGTCGAGGGAGGCTCGTACGCCACTATCTTTGTCGCCTGGGCCGACTTACTCTTCGACTTCTTCCTCTTGCCAGGTCCAGAGGTTAGGACCCCTGGCTTGGCAGAGGCAGAAGAAGAAGACGAAGAGGAAGAGCTGGACTCTTCGGAGTCAGAACTGCACGGACTTGGCGCGCGATTGTCCGCAGGTGCGGAAGTGTCCACAGACACGATCGGGCTAGGGGAGGGACTCTGGAAGTCCTCTTCCGCCTGCTGGTTCGCGAGTACATCGCTGAACTTATCGATGCCAGCAGAAGGCTGGCTCTTTAGTTTGGCGAGTTGTACTCCATATTTGTCTAAAAAGGCTGGGTCCTTAAAAAGGACCTCTCTGAAGAACGCCAAAATAATGGCGTCCTCCATAGCGATTAAGAAGTGTTCCTAGTAGGGAGGAATTTTGGAGCTGTCTCCACTAAATCTCTGCCTATCGTTCCCTATACCTAGCCCCCCGGGTGGATTGGCCCGGGGATGTGTTTCCCTCCCTGTCGGGTGCAGACAGGGAGGATGTGTATCCTATTGGTGAGCCCTAAGCTCGTGATCCCGTTGCCAACCTTATTGTGCAAGCGGGCCCTGTCCAGTCTAGCGCGAAGGGTGTAGACACACCCTAGAGACACTAGGTGAGTAGCTGCGGAAGGAAAACTGCCACCAGAGCCGACTAGGAGATCCCCCAAGGCCGGTTAACTCTGGGACCCGTCCAATTTACTGCCTCCCCCTGAAGGGGTTCGGCGGGTGCGTTTGGGTCAACACCCCACTCGGTTTCGTTAACACCGTAAGGTTTCCACCGAGGACCACGAAACTGTGGTTTTGCCCAGAATGGGCCTAATGAAGCTACTCTCTGAACAAACTGTTAAAGAAACGCTTGCCTTGAAAAAGGCACTTTTTTTGATCTAGTGTCTTTCGATTAAATAAATTAATCAATCTAATCAATCGACGATCGGTTGTAGTCGGGGCGACTACGAGAGCGTTACGCAAGCGTAACGTACCGGGCACGAAAGAGCAGCAGCGGGAGAGCGGGGCACAGCGAGAGCAGCGCAACACACGTCCTTCCGCAGCGAGCTTCGAGCGCAGAAATGCGAACGAAACTCCGTCGCTTTTTTTTTTTTTTTGTATGGCATCTCGTAGCAGACCTAGAGAGGTCGTTGCTACTTAACCGGATATTCCTGTGGCTGCCCTAAGGTTTTTAATCTTAAAGCCTCCAGCCAGGGCGCAAATTATATATATTAAAAACTAAACGACAGCGCACTAAGGGCACCCCCTGTGGGGTACGGACCTCGGCTCAGGGCGTCGTTGGGGGATCACAAAATTACTAACAATTTGGGGACGGGCTGGATCAACATTTTGATCATGATTATTATCAGGGGATATTATATTTATTGCTACGGCGCTCTCAGCCTCTAACCGGGCGGCTGGCGCATCGACATTCAAGGGACGGGGGGGAGGACTTTTATTACCATTTACTCGGGAAGTTCGCGTGGTACCTCGGCGGCGAGGACGGAAGGTCGGTTTGTGTATTTTGTGCACTGTACTCGTGGCCCTATTGCTTTCCTGAAGGAGAGTGATGGGGTCATCCGGATCTAAGAGAGTGTGCCTCGGTCGGCGAGTCTGACTAATGGCAGAACGCCTGTAACTAGCGGCCTGCACAACCAAGGGGTTGCGATGACGTTCCGCGGATTCGAAAAAGCGCTTTGCAAGGCGCTTCATAAACTGTTTGATGGTAGGCATCTTAAGGTCTACGTGAAGTTGTTCGTTCCGAACGAACCAAGGAGCTTTCGTAATTCTACGGAGAAATCGGTTTTGAAGCGTCTGCATCTTATGAATGTGATATGACTTTGCGTGAGCGAAGACTACGCAGGCGTAAGTCATGATCGGTCGAATGCACGCGGTGTAAATACGCAATTTGCACTTAAGGGACAACTTGCTGCGCGGGTTGAGTACGGAGTGTAGTCGGCCGAGAGCAAAACTGGCGCGCGAGCGCACCTGTTTTATGTGCTCGCCGAACGTCATGTGATGGTCTAAGACCACACCGAGATATTTGGCTCGCTTCTCCCAAGGGATAGGCTTGGCGAACATGGTGATCGGTTGGGGCAGGGCGGGTGATCGCCGGGGCCTACAGAATAGGACCCCCTGGCTCTTATCAGGGTTGACTTCAATCCTCCACTTCCTGAACCAGGCCGCGAGTCTGTTGACTTCGGCCTGAAGGATGCGGGCGATATTGTCTTGCCTGAGGCCGGTGTAGTAGATGGCCGTGTCGTCTGCGAACAGAGCTAACTGCGCCTTTCTACATTTGGGGATATCACTAGTAAATATAGTGAATATCAGCGGTGCCAGCACAGCGCCCTGAGGGACGCCTGCGCGGAGCGGATGGGGGGAGGATAGCGCACCCTCGATGCGATAGCGGAAGGTGCGGTCCGACAAAAAGTCTCGTAAGATGAGCACGAGACGATCGGGCACACCGAGTTTGTAGAGCTTATATATTAAGCCGTTGTGCCAGACTTTGTCGAACGCTTTCGCAATGTCGAAGAACACAGCACCCGTCATGAGCCCGCGCTGGAAGCCAGCGCTTACATGCTCGACGATACGGTGGACCTGTTGTACGCACGAATGTTGGGATCTGAACCCGAACTGTTCGTTTGGGATGAGGCCCTTCGTCTCGGCATAGTCTCTGAGACGCTTATAAATAAGCCTCTCATAGACTTTGCCGAAGACGTTGAGCAGACTGATGGGTCGGTAACTGGAAGGTTCGGTCTTAGGTTTGCCGGGCTTCGGGATACCGATGACCGTGGCACTTTTCCAAGCTTGAGGAAAAATGTTGTTGCTAAGAGCGCCATTGAAGATGGTGGTCATTAGCATGATCAGGTGAGCGGGGAACAGCTGGAGCACCCTGTTGGTGATTCCGTCTGATCCGGGAGATTTACGGGTTTTCAGACCCTTGATAATGTCGTGCACTTCGTCTGGGGTGACGGGAGCCAGAGGACAATCAGGGTCTTCGACTGGAGGGAGATTCGCCCTACGTTCGACTTCAGCGTCCACCTCAGCGAGGTGAGCTTGGTCTACTGGTTGAGAGCTGGGCGAGCACTGAGTCTCAGCCAGGCATTCAGCCTTGTCGGTGTCGTCGAATGCTATCGTCCTGTCGGGTCGTGTCAGAGGGGGCATTGAAGCTACTTGCGGGGATCTGAGTTTCCTCTGAAGCTCCCAGAAGGCAAGATGAGTGGGCTCTAGTTCGCCCAGCATCTTGTCCCAGTTAGCCTCACGCAGTTCTTTCATTCGCTTCCTTACAGATTTCTGTAATTGGCGCATGAAGACTTTGTTAACGTCACAGGGAAAGACACTGTATGCACGAGTGGCCGCGTTCTTCTCAGTCAGCAGTTCACGCACATCGTCCGGCAGCTTTCGGCGATGGGGGTCCATCGCCGGAACCTGCTTCGAGCAATCGCTCAGGACTGATTGTACGTGTTCCGTGAGTGAGTCGATCGCGGCCGTCGTGTCGGCGATCGAGTCGAACTGATCGGGGATAGAATCCAGTATCGGGGAAGTGGTGGATTTCAGTCGGTCGCTTACTTTCCGCCAGTCCGTGACTACTTTCGTGAGGGAGGGTTGGTCAGGGTCAAGGAGTCCGTCGCGAGGGGCCAGTCTTAAGACGACCGGCCGGTGGTCAGAAGTCAGTTCGTCCATCGCCTCTATCGAATCCAACCGTAGGTTGATATTCTTTAGGAGCGCTATGTCCAATATGTCCGGGGATTGACTGGGGATATGGGGGTAATGAGTAGGATTCATCGGACCGATGATATCGAAATTTAAAACGGCGGTGAGGTCAAACAGATGTTGGCCTCGAAACGTGGTGGTATTACAGTTCCAGGACGGATGTTTGGCGTTGAGATCACCCGCTACGATAACGGATTCACTCAGGCCGAAAAGAATCGAAAGATCGCGAGACAGCATTTGAAGACCGTCTGCGCTCGTGGTCGCGGTGGGCGGCATGTAAGCCGAAACTATTGTAATCGGTTGATGACCTGACATTGCTATTTTGCATGCAGACACTTCAAGACACGAGAGAGTTGTCGGAGCATCGAGCGGGATGCAATGGAGAGGAGTCCTATAGTAAATCAGGGTGCCGCCCAAGTGGCATCGAGTCCTGTCATTGCGAACTACGCGATAGTTCGCAATTGACGGGTCTCGATGACAAGGCTTGAGGAAAGTTTCCTGTACTAAGAGAATATCTAACCGATGGTCGCGGAGGAACACAGCGATTTCGTCGCGTTGTTCTCTAATGCCGTTGGCATTGAAAAAGCCTAACTTTAGTGATCTGAGTTTAGTTCTCGCGGGGGCCGTGTTATACATTATGGTTTCCTATACGCGATGGACTCTAGGGCTTGCGTGATCTCGGGATACGCGTGATAAATTCGCTGGATCTCCGATAGATCGCAGGAGTTACGGGCTACAATTATTTCGCTGGCCATTTTCTTGGCGCGGGGCGAAAGAAAGATGTTAAATGTGCTCGAGATCACATTAAACGCATCGAAGGTGAACGGTGGTGCGACCACTGGAGTGGCCGCAGGTTGAGGAGGCGCGCGAGTGTTGAGAGGAGGAGCGGCTTTGGAGGCAGGCTCTGGCACGCGGGCCACTGGGGGCGCAAGAGGCGCGCTTCTACCGGCGGTGGTAGGTTGTTGGTGATGCTGAGCGCTATGGGCGCGAAGTCGAGGGTCCATCAACCGTGGGATGGGTTGAGGTTGAGGGGGGGGAGGAGCCATGTATTGGCCGAAGGCAGGGAAGGCCTGCTGGTGGTTGAAGTAATTCCACGGACTTGACCTTTGAGGGCTCAGTCGTTGCGGAGGTTGGGTCAGAGAGGAGGAGAAACCCCCCTGGTTGTCTCTCTGTTGCCTCGCGTCGTAACGCTTGGTCAACTTCGAGGAAGATGATTTTGGTGCCTTAGGGCAGCCACGGTAGTTGGCTGGGTGGCCTTGTTGGCCGCAAAGAACGCAACTGGGAGGTTCGGTGCAGAGGGCACGGTCTTTTGGTCGCGAGCATTCAGAAGTGCCATGCTCACCCAGGCACTTGACGCACCTGGGTTTCGCGAAGCAGTTCTTCTGCGCGTGACCGTTAAGTTGGCAACGGTGGCACTGTCCGATAATGCTGGACTTGTGCGGTTTCTGAATATCAAAGCCTTTAAGGCTACAGATCGAAGCGATCTTGAAAATAGGGTGATGCCCGTCAACCTGAGAGCATACGACAAGAATCATGTCGTATGGTGCACCGCCTCTAGAGCGGTGCATCCTGTGGACTTCGAGGACAGGAATAGCCTGTCGCTCTAAGTCCGACTTAATGTCTGCGGTGGCAATCTCACTGGGGATCCTACGGATCACCACACGCGTCTGACGCTCTTCGGGGAGGGTATATGAGTGGTATGAGATGCCTCTCACCCGAAGTGTCCTGGTTAGTTCCCTAAAATCGTTAGAAGTGGGAACTGTGACTTTTATACCCGGTTGGGTACTGACCGCGCTGGTGAAGTTGATCCGCTGATCAACACACCATTTTGAAATTTCCGTCCATTTACCCTTGTCCTGGGTGACAATGGGCGGAGGACGGGAAGCCTTCTTAGAGGCAGAAACGAGAGTGAACCCGTCTTGGTCTTGCGTGGAAGACGCCGGGACCGGTGACGGAGTAACGGTAGGAGGGGCCGCGGTAGGGGCCACTGAGGTGGATGCCACGGGGGCAGAAGGGATAGGGGTCGAGGGAGGCTCGTACGCCACTATCTTTGACGCCTGGCCCGACTTACTCTTCGACTTCTTCCTCTTGCCAGGTCCAGAGGTTAGGACCCCTGGCTTGGCAGAGGGAGAAGAAGACGAGGAGGAAGAGCTGGACTCTTCGGAGTCTGACGTGCACGGACTTGGCGCGCGATTGTCCGCGGGTGCGGAGGTGTCCATAGACACGATCGGACTAGGGGAGGGACTCTGGAAGTCCTCTTCCGCCTGCTGGTTCGCGAGTACATCGCTGAACTTATCGATGCCAGCAGAAGGCTGGCTCTTTAGTTCAGCGAGTTGAACTCCGTAACGTTCTAAAAAGGCTGGGTCCTTGAAAAGGACCTTTCTGAAGAACGCCACAATAAGGGCGTCCTCCATAGCGGTTTTAGGGTGGTTCCTAATAGGGAGGAATTTTGGAGCCGTCTCCACTAAACTTCTACCTATCTTTCCCTATACCTAGCTCCCCGGGTGGATTGGCCCGGGGATGTGTTTCCCTCCCTGTCGGGTGCAGACAGGGAGGATGTGTAGCCTATTGGTGAGCCCTAAGCTTGTGATCCCGTTGCCAATCTTATTGTGCAAGGGGGCCCTTTCCAGTCTAGCGCGAAGGGTGTAGACACACCCTAGAGACACTAGGTGAGTAGCTGCGGAAGGAAAACTGCCACCAGAGCCGACTAGGAGATCCCCCAAGGCCGGTTAACTCTGGGACCCGTCCAATTTACTGCCTCCCCCTGAAGGGGTTCGGCGGGTGCGTTTGGGTCAACACCCCACTCGGTTTCGTTAACACCGTAAGGTTTCCACCGAGGACCACGAAACTGTGGTTTTGCCCAGAAGGGGCCTAATGAAGCTACTCTCTGAACAAACTGTTAAATAAACGCTTGCCTTGAAAAAGGCACTTTTTTTGATCTAGTGTCTTTCGATTAAATTAATTAATAAATTAATCAATCTAATCAATCGACGATCGGTTGTAGTCGGGGCGACTACGAGAGCGTTACGCGAGAGCGGGGCACAGCGAGAGCAGCGCAACACACGTCCTTCCGCAGCGAGCTTCGAGCGCAGAATGATGGTGAAACTCCGTCAACATAATGAGATATCGCTACGCCCCCGCAAGGGGGCGTGGCATGCGGTGCCGGAACTACGTTCCCTGGCCGCGGAGGGTCTGCGGTGGTCCGCCAATACGGACCCCTCACTGTCTTTGCCTAATGCGGCTAGTGGCGTCGTGTGCGTTTTTAAAAACGCCAGCAGGAGCGTTTTTAAAAACGCACGTTTGTGAGTAACAGCAGAGTATTTCTGTAAGGGCGCCACGGCGCTAATAAGCTAGCGCCGCTTTCTTCACGTCACCCCGGCGGTCAACCCCCACCAGGTGAGACCCCCGGTTCCCCGGGGGAGGCCCAGCGAAGGCGACCAGCGACGAGGGTGCCGACTCGGCGCTCCTACAGAATAGGTGAATAGTCCCCGCTCGTCTCGATCTCAGAGCTAGCCGATCACGGTCCGAGCTAAGGGACTGTCGTGAGTGTGTGGGCGGCATTGTACTGTGTAGCACCGCCCAGTGGATTACACGCACCGTGGCCCGCACCACGCCTGCGTGTGTGTGTTTGGTCGCATGTATAGTAATGGATGTCTGTTGTTAGTTACGTGACGTGCCTATATTAACTTAGAACATGCCACGCAACAGATGTGTGAGTCATCTGTAGAGTACTATTGGGTCGGGTAGGCCGCGTGTAACCTGAATGCAGCTTACCCGAGGCGTCCAGTCCGGTGATGGGGTCACTCGTCCGCTATCAGGTCGCGGGGCAGGGGTCTCGCGTCAGGGGGGCGCGATCTGTTTGACGTGGGGCCATTCAGACGCGTCGGCACGCGCGAACATCCCTTTCGCGAGACGCCGCACAAACTCATCCAGGCCCTCGATCCCGAGGTCCCGCTGGATAACATCGTTCCTCACGTAGCGAGGAGCGTCAACAATGGTCCGCAGCGCAAAATTTTGTTGCGCGCGGAGCAGCTTGCGGCTCGACTCGCACGTGAGGGCGAACCAAGCGGGGGCGGCGTACGTCAAGATTGGGCGTACGTACAGTTTGTACACGCTCAACTTGACGCGCGCCGGGATGCGGGACGAGAGCACAGGTTTGAGCAGGTAGCGGGCGACCCTACCCCGTGCGGCGACCGAGCGGACGTGTGGCCCCATAGTGAGCCGACGGTCGATGGTCACACCCAGGTATTTGACCCGGGGCGACCAATCGATCTCGGCCCCCTGCAGCTTCAAAGGTGGTGGGAGAGGCGCGAATCCGGTGATTATCGCCTGCGTCTTACCCACGTTCACCGACAGCCGCCACCTCGACAGCCACTCGGGAAGAAGATCAAGGGCGCGCTGCATCTTGACCGCCGCGTACTTCGCATTTAGCGATGTGGTGATGTACGCGGCGTCGTCGGCATACAGCGCGAGAATGGCGTCGGAAGTGGTGGGGATGTCGTCGGTGTAACGCGAGTAACACGCCGGCGACACGCAGCTGCCCTGCGGCACACCAGCCAGCACCGGGCGGGCGCCGGATAGCGCCCCGTCGACCACCACCCTAAAGGTCCTGTGGGAGAGAAAGCTAGCGACCACCCTTACAACGCGACGGGGCGCGTCCGAGGTGGACAATTTGTACAATAGGCCCTCGTGCCATACGCGGTCGAAGGCCTTCTCCATGTCGAGGAATACTGCCACCGAGTATTCCTTCTTGTTCTGTGCGGCTGCGAGGTGGTGCAGTACCCTCGACAGCTGGAGCGTCGTGCTATGCTCCGCCCTGAACCCGAATTGCTCGGGGCGCGGCGCTATATGGGGTTGGAGATGTCGCAGCAGGAGTGCTTCGAACACCTTGGAGACCGTCGGCAACAGAGTGATCGGCCGATAGCTCTCCGGCTTCAGGATATTTTTTCCCGCCTTGGGCAGCATAATGACGCGCCCTTCCTTCCACGCGGCAGGAAAGGCCCCCGTGCGCAGTATCGCAGTAAACAGGCGCGCCAGCGCCGCTACCGTACGGAACGGCAGGTGGCGCAGCACTGTGTTTGTGATACCGTCTGCGCCAGGGGCCTTCCGGGGCCTCGTCCTAAGGATGGCGCGTCTGACTGCGCCAGGCGAGAAAAAGATAGCATCTTCCTCGGGAGCCATCGGCGGTGCGAGATAGTCTCCCAGGTGTTTCTCGACTGCTGCGACATGTTCAAAGTCGTCGGTCGGGTTAGGGCGGAACTGACGCTCCAGGTGCTCGGCGAAGACCTCCGCCCGGTCCTCCGCTATGTACTTAAGCGCCCCGTCGCTGTTGAGTAGAGGGCGCACCGGGGCTGGGGTACTCGTGAGTTGGCCGCAGAGTTTATGTAACGACGGCCAATTGTCCGTCGTGGCGTCGATTCTTTCCTCCCAGCCCGCGGCGGCGTACGCCTTGAGCTCGGCCTTCACCTTCTCCGCGAGACGGTTCAGCTGCGTCTTCAGCGTCGGGCATCTGAGCTGTTGCCACTGCTTGCGAAGGCGCCTCTTCACGGCGATCATCGAGTTGATGTGCACCGGCAGGGGCGGCATTGGCCCTCTCCCCTGCGGCGACATCGTCGTCGTCGCCGTTTCTAAGGCGCTTTGAATGCAAGCAGTGACGTCACCCGCCATCTGGTCCACGTCCGCGGTGGTGACGATAGGCCGAGTCGGCGTGGTGGTCTCTAGCTTCTCTCTGAAGGCGTCCCAGTCTGTTGATCGACGTGGCGCGATCGGCTTCAATCGGGTCGGCATACCCGATATGACGACGAGTACAGGCTGGTGGTCCGATTGTAACTCGTCGTCTATCACATGTTGGGTGATCTGGCAGTGTAGCCCTTGGTGGACTACGATGTCCAGCACATCCGGTGAATATCGTGCCGTGTCCGGGTAGTATGTCGGCACCTCTGGGCCGGACACCGTGTAGCCAAAGGCTTCCGCGTCCGCAAAGAGCCGTCTCCCCTCGGTGTTCGTTATGTAGCTATTCCACGCCGGGTGTTTACTATTAAAGTCACCGGCGAGGATGGTTGCCTTCTGTGGCGTATTTACAAGCGCCCGTAGCTCTATAAAATTTATATGGTCCACGGGCGGCTTGTAACAGGCGTATATGTTAATATCCTCGCCGGCTATATGTAGCTGTACACCCAGCGCGTAAAAAGAGCTAAGTGACGGCAAGGGGAGCTCTTGGTGGACGACTCTTCGCCTCACAATGACCGCCAGACCACGGTAGCGGGTGTTTTGTGCCGACCTTTCGTCCTTCCTGTAAACGAGATACCCCGGGAACCTAACCCTATCTTCGGGTCCCAGGTGTGTCTCGCTTATGAGCGCCACGTCGATGTCCTGTTCCCTCAGGAGATGGCGGAGGGGGGCGACCTTGTTCCGGAGGCCGCGGGCGTTCCAGTGGATCACCCTCAGTGGCCTAGCCATTATACATGGTCAGTAAAGTGGCCAGGCCATCGAGGATGACCGTCTCCACATCTTGGCCCTGCCTTATTGCTTTGATAAGGTCCATCAGAAGTCTGATGGCGCAGGCTGTAAAGTCCTTTCTTGTTGATGTTGAGTGGGCGCCGGTGGCGCCACTCTCGGTTTCAGTTCGTCTCGGTCTCGATGTTTCGGCGTTCTGCCGCTGTGGTTTGGTGGCGCCACCCGCAGCGGTGGCGTCGCCTCGCGGCTTAGACGCGAGTTTGTTTTTAATAGTCGCTGACCGCTGCGTTATGCCGGCGCCCGCGATTGCTTCTGTGGCTTCATATGTTACAGCCTGCGTCCTGTTTAAGGCAGGGGCGGCCTCGGGAAATTCGTCCAGGTTCGCCGGGGGCGGTTTGGGTTTCTTCCCTCTACCCTTACCCCCGCGCTTGGTTTTCTTTTTTCGCCCCCCCCCCGAGGAGGTGGCTTGGCTCCTTAGTGAGGGCCCGTTGGCTGCCGCCATCAGCGTCATGCCTTCGGCCTCTATGGTCGCCTTCTGTGGCTGGCGTGTGGCCGTGATGGAGACAGTCCCCGCTCGCTTGTTCCGGATCTCTCGCTGGAACACGGGGCACTTGATATTGCACGCGGGGTGAGGGCCACCACAGTTTATACATGTGGCCGGCTCCTCCCGCGGGCGTGGGCAGTCGCGTGCCGCGTGCTCCTCTCCGCATCGCACGCAAGCGAGCGGACGGTGGCACTGGTGCGAACTGTGACGGAAGCGTTGGCACCGGTGACACTGAGCGGGCCCTCGCTTCCCCCTCCAAGCCTCTATCTTGACACCCCGCATGTACATGAAAACGGTGGTGTCGAAGATGGCCCGGACGTCGGGTGTCTTCTTAAGTATGGCGTGGAATACACAGCCGGGTCGTCCTTGTGCGCCCTTAATGTGGCGCACATACTCCGGCTGGTACCCCAACGCCCGGAGTTCCTCCTCTATCTCCTGGGGGTCCGTGTCCGCCGGTAGTCCCCGTATGGCGATCTTCATACTACGGTCCGCCGGTAGTGAGTAGGCGAACCAAGATACGCCGCTGTCCTTTTCCAGGCCCGTCAGGTAGCGCTGTACCAGCCTGTACTCGTCCTCAGTGTCGGGAGTGAAGCGGACTCCACTCCCGAAAGGGCGGGCATTTGGAGGCCGGCCCAGCTTGGCACTGAGGGCCCGGAAATGAGCGGCCCAGTTCGGTAGTCGCTCTACTACTAGCGGCGGGTACCGTAGTTTTTTCTTCCCCAGCTTCTGTTTCGTCGTCGCCGTCGCAGTAGCGCCGGGGGTGGCGGCAGGGGGGGCAGTGGATGCAGGGGGGGCAGGGGGTAAGAGAGAGACACTTACCCCTGCTGGTGTCTTGTCCGGTGTGGGTGAGGGTAGCAACGGCGAGCGGCGCACCACATCGGAGAAGGTAGGCGACGCTGCGGCGCCTCGACGGCGCGGCGCGCTCTCGCGCTGAGGCCGTGGCGGGTCGAGGCAGTATCGTTTTGCCTCCTCCAATGTGGCTTCACCGGAGCTCCTCCTTCGCCGCTGGGGTCTGGGTTCGAGTTGAAATTCGAAATCGAACCCCAGCGACGGTGTTGGTGACATCGGCGCCACGGGCGCGGCGCCGGCTAGTCGGCCCACGTTGGACCGCTGTCCGGATCGCGGTGTCGTGTCCGGGGACACATCTCCGCGACCGGAGGCGGCCGAGCCCACAGATGCCAGCGACATGCTCGACCCCGCACGCGAGGAGCATGTCGACAGCATGGCGGGCGAATCGTAGGCCGATGTCCGGGGGGGCGCCGGCGAAGCGGGCACCATGGGCGGCTTACTTGCTGGTCGCTCGCGCTCCGCCATCACCGGTCCCGCCAGCGAGCGGTGGGGAGCGGCGTCGGCGGTGCGCGGAGCTGGCACAGCTTTGATTTTTTGCGCCGCCCCTAGTGAGGGGGGCGCGGGGTGCGCCGCAAACCGCGGCGGAGGCGCGGCGGCGCGGGTCGGGGGCGCGCGGTGATGCGCTGTTGGCGCATGGGCGCGCGCAGCTGGCACGGAGGCGCGCGCAGCGGGCGCGGGGGGCGCTTGCTGTGCGGCGGTATGCGCAATAGGCGCGGGGGTGCGCGTGTTTTGCGCGGGGGCGCGCGCTGTATGCGCAGGGGGTGCCTGTTGTGCGGCGGCAGTCCGCACACTCGGCGCGGGTGTACGCGCGGGCGCAGGCGCACGCATGTGCGCCGTGCGGCTGGGCTGGGTCGCAGCTGGACCCGGAGCCTGGATAGGCACCGGTCGGAAGGCGGCGGGGCGCAGCGCCACCGCATGCGGCCGGCTCGACGACGGCGTAGGCGCAACGCGCGCAGGCGCCGATGTCGTCGGTGGGCCGGCAGCGATAGCGGCGCCGGAGGCCCTCCCCTCTCTCCTCCTCCTCTCCTCGCTACGAGGCTGCGACAAGGGGCCGGCCGGCGGCGCACCGGACGACGCGTCACCGATGTTCGGCATCGACGTCGTCCGGTCCAGCGCCGGACGGGCTCCATGCTTCTCCCCGGCATCGCGGCCCAGAGAGCCGCGCGTGCCGGGTTTCGGCATCTCGGTGGGCGTGGCCTCCGCGACCGCTGCGGTGATTTCTCACCGAGCAGCACGGGGGCGGCTTCCTCTGTGTCTGCACAGGTACCGGGGTGGTATCCTATGCACACACAGAGAAAACAGTCTAAAACTTTGCGGTCCGCGCGGTATCACTCACTAAAATACTTTTAAAAACACTCCAGTACTAGCGGCGGATGACCACGAGCTAATCCTGAAACTCCGTCGCGGCCCATACCGGCCTTATATAGGGCTGTTAAGAAGCACAGCATTCTATCTTTAGAAATGTAAACAAAGGTACTTTTGTTTGAGAAACATAGCAATCTCTCTCTAGAAAGCAAGCAAAGGTACCTTAGTAGCATATAGATAGGTATTATAATTAGCATACCTAAGAATCCTAAGTAGGTTCATCAAACATGTTGTTAGCTCAGTAACCTGGCTGTTTTTAGTAATTTAAAGTAGCCCAACATGATCAGCAAGGGTCAATTATCCGAATTTGCATTGTTTCCCAGGCACTTAGCGTCTTAAAGATTAGAATCTGAACAAGTTAAAGTAAACAATAGCATGTACTTACTACGCAATAACATGGGCACATTGCATCATATTAAAGATTGCACCACAATTACACAATGTTATGTATGGGTTGCATCATGCTAGGACCGTGGGAATGACCATTTTTGAGAGCTCTGTTTGGTCTAAACAATAAATAGTTACCCAAACCCCCACGCTACCTGCGCATACGACCCAACCTATAAATGAGGCCACTATTGGTCCGACTAGTCAGTCTTCATCCAGTCTTCATCCAACTCGCCTGAAAGCAACTAGTCCTCAAGAGAAAGAAAGTAGTGAACCATTGTCAGTCCGAATTTAGTGCTCCTAGCTTATAGTAAAGCATTTTAAGTATTTATATCAGTGTTAATAGTGGGTAAGATTGATTATATGTGTTTTCCTAATAACTTTCTTTGTGCATTGAACTGTTGTGTATTTCTCCGATTGATATATCGTGTAATGACTATTTGTGAGTGATTTAGAACTGTCGTAAATAACTATTTGTGCTACTAGACTTTTGATAATTAAATTCGTGTATAAAAATCAATCAGGCTTCTATTTATTTCAACGATAACATTTTACCCTGCACCGGAATATCCTACAATTTGGTCCTTCGAACCTGGATATTGTTGAAATATAGAGCCTAGATTTGCAAGATAAATAGCAAACATGAGTGACGGAAGCACTATTACGACTAGAAGTAAGCTACGAAAGCTAGAGGCAGAGATGAAACAGCGTCAGCAATTGGAAGCCGACTCTGGGGTGCCGTCTGAAATGGCACCAGGCTCACCTTCGATTGCGCCTACAACCTCGTCGGTCCCTGCACCTGTGATCCCGCTGGCTGGCCCCGGTCGTATTATCGACCATAGGATACTCGGCACGCCAGTGAGATCAGATAGAGCATACAGGGCAAGGTCCGGGATAAGCCACGTCTCCTCGAAGAGCGGCCAGAGAGTGTCGATTATCTTCGTCGGAGGGTAGAATACGAGGCAGAACGAGAGTTAGTGCGCCTAAAGGAAAACCTAGTCAAGAAGAAGCTTGAAGTTGATCTCGCTGAGATAGTCGTTGCTGCAGATGAAGACTCATGTTCCGACCAGGAAGGGACATCACGTCGTGTTGATGAATGGGTTACAGACACGACGCCCGTTGTGACCAGTGAAATACACGCTGTGCGTCGCGATTCGCCGCCGCGCCAAATGACCGCGCCCGCGCCTTCTCGCGTGTTAGTGTCAGTACCTCCGCCCGGCAATATACCTGCGCTCCGCAATCAGTGTGCGCCCGCGACCGTACAGTTTCGCGAACCGACGTATCTGACGAACGATACGCCCGCAGCGACGGCTAGTGCTCCGCGAGTGCCGTCTAGAGAGGTGCCGTATAGAGAAGTGCCGTATAGTGAGACGCCGGGCAGAGAAATGCCCGAGTGGGAAAACACGCCCACCGAGGAACCAGAAAGAAATAGGTCACGGGACAGGAAAATTGACCAGCTAGCGGACGCTATCACTAACTAGGCACGGCCGCGACCGGTACCGAGACAATCGTACGAGTTACCATTCTTCAGCGGTGACCCAGCGGATTGGCTGTCGTATAAAAATATGTATCACGATACGACAGCCATGTACCAGTTTAAGCCGCATGAGAACCTGGCGCGTTTGAAAACGTCGCTCCAGGGAGATGCCAAGTTAGCAGTAGAGGATCTATTGCGCACGTCAACAAACCCAGCAGACATTATGAAGACACTGGATGAGGAGTTCGGGCACCCTAACCTAGTGCTAGAATGTGCTCTCAGAAAGATACGTGCTTTACCTAAAGTTACGGAGAGCGGCCGCGAACTCAGAAAGTTCTCAACGACAGTGCGTAATTGCGTATCGCTCCTGAGAAGTGTATGTGCAAATGGATACCTAAATAACCCACAGCTGGTAAGCGAACTACTCAATAAGCTTACGCCTATACAACGCGCTCAGTATGGTGATTATGCAATGGGCATGGCAACTACTCGGGGCATAGATGTGCGAGTTTCACCTAGTCTAGAAATACTTGCAGAGTTCCTAAGTCATCTAGCCCGAGCCACGTCATATTATGTGCAAATGGAAATAGACTCATCGACGAGCGCTATTAAGAACAGAGGCAATGCACAGTCACTCAAGCAAACGAGAAATGTACAACGTTTGCACGTGCATTCCGATAGTGAACAACAGGCAAAAGCGATAGAGGAAAAATGCACTTTATGTAGAGAAGAACACAAACTACCAAAGTGCAAGAAGTTCACTGGGTTAAGTGTCGACGAGCGATGGCAACACGTGAAGCAGAATAAATTATGTTTCAAATGCATAATAAAGAAACATAATAAGAATTTCTGTCGCGCAAGCAAGTGCGCCTCATGTAATTACGCGCACCACATTTTATTGCATGCTGATAAGAAGACAGAGAGCGTCACTAACGTCAGTGACTACACCGGGAAAGCGCTATTAAAGATAATGCCAGTGTGTGTAACCGTGAACGGTGTGAATAGCCAGTGTTATGCCTTATTGGATGACGGGGCCACCGTGTCTCTGATAGACGACTCGTTGGCGGGAAACGCCAAAGGAAAACAGATTCCACTAGTGCTACGAAGTGCGTGCGGGCAGGAAATAATAGATGAAGCCTCACGGGTGATCAGTATATCAGTGCGCGGGCCAAGTGGGCAAACACATAATGTGAAGTGTCGCACCCTGAAGAAATTGGATCTACCCGCGCAGACGGTGCCCGCCGCAACGATGACCGACCACGCCCACATTCGCCACTTAGGTTGCGAGGAGATGAGGGAAGCCAGGCCGCTGCTGTTGCTGGGACAGGACAACTGGGAGTTGCTTGTCAGCCAGGACATCCGCCGAGGAAAGTCAGGTAAGCCGGTTGCCTCTTTGACCAGTTTAGGGTGGGTGGTGCACGGCCCCGTAGGGAGAATTCATGATACTAGTGAAGAATCAATAAATTGCATGGTAGAGTCAATTACAGACCTACATAAATTAGTCAAGCAGCAACTTGAGCTAGAGGCTATTGGTATCTCAGAAGCGCCACAAAAGTTAGTTTCCGTCCCGCGACTAGAATTGCAAGCGGCTGTGTTAGCCTGCAGATTAGCTGACACAGTGGAAAAAGAGCTAGGCATAGTTATTAGTAGCAAATATCTGTGGACAGATAGCAAAACCGTCTTAAAATGGATAAATTCAGACGCGTTAGAATTTCAGAGGTTCGTGTCACATCGGCTAGCTGAAATAGACAAAAGGTCAAGGAGGAGCGACTGGCACTGGGTTCCATCGGCGATGAACCCTGCTGACAAAGCCACCCGAATGGACTGGCCCAATAATGGCAACGAGTGGCTGTCGGGCCCCTCGTTTCTTCGTTTCCCACAGGACCAGTGGCCAGCGAGCACCGACCTCGACACGGTGGCAGAGTCGCAGCTGGAGAGAGTGCAGCGAGTACACGCTGTGGCAGCACAGGCTGAGCCGCTGCTACGTTACGAGCGGCTACCCACCTGGACGCGCGCCTTGTATGTCGTGGCGCGACTACTTATATTTTCAGAACGCTGCCGTAGGCGGCGTCAGTCGCCCACCGTGACTACAGACGATCTGCACGACGCAGAGATGCGCCTGTTGCGTCTGGCGCAAGCAGAGAGCTACGAGGCAGACATCGCAGCACTGCGGACGGCTCGCCCGCTGCCTAACGACAGCAAGCTGCGGCCACTAGACCCTATGCTTTACGAAGACGGTCTGGTGAGGGTACGCGGTAGGCTGGGCGCCTGCAGCGAGCTGAGCTTCGGGGAGCGCCATCCCATCATCTTAGATGGGAAACATGCGCTCACACGCCGGCTGGTATATGGGTACCATGTCGCGGCTCTTCACGCTAACCAAGAATCTATAGTTAACAGGGTCCGTGAGAAATATTGGGTGACCAACCTGCGGTCGACAGTCAAAGCCGTCACCGCGAGCTGTCAACGGTGCCGCCTGGAGAAGGCCAAACCGGTGACACCTAAAATGGGTGACCTCCCAGCCGCAAGGCTGGAGGTCACAAGGAGAGCCTTCGTGCACTGTGGGGTCGACTACTTTGGCCCCATGGAAGTCGCGATAGGTCGGCGCAGGGAGAAGAGGTGGGGCGTGTTGTTCACGTGCCTCACCACCCGCGCCGTCCACCTGGAGCTGGCGTCATCGCTGAGCGCTGACTCAGCCATTTTAGCCTTGCGGCGCCTCATTGCGCGCCGCGGGCGTCCCGCAGACATGTACTCCGACTGTGGCACCAATTTTGTTGGGGCACACGCCGAACTACGCGTGGCTCTGCGCGACATGGACCACGACAGGGTGCAGAGCGAAGCCACAAGCCGCGGAATAGCGTGGCATTTCAACCCTCCGGCATCCCCACACATGGGCGGGTGCTGGGAGCGACTGGTGCGTTCCATCAAAAACGCACTCAAGGCGACGCTGCGAGAGCGCGCCCCTCGCGAGGAGGTCCTCTACACCCTCCTCGCTGAGGCCGAGCTTATAGTCAACAGCCGGCCTCTCACGTACGTGACCAGCGACATCGAGAACCCAGTGGTGCTGACCCCCAACCATCTCCTGCTGGGCACTGCCGCAGGAGATGCTCCGTGTACGCGCGGACAGGCCGCCGACGTCGACTCCCGCCGCATGTGGAGAAAGGTGAACGCGCTGGCCGACCTCTTTTGGAGGCGATGGCTGCGCGAGTATCTCCCGACGCTCCAACGACGCGACAAATGGACAAATAACGTGCCAAACATAAAAGTGGGTGATGTGGTAGTGATAACAGACCAAAGTAAACCAGTGGACCAAAGGGGTCATTAAAAATGTGTATCCCGGGTCGGACTCTGTAATAAGAGTGGTAGACGTAAGAACCAATCATGGGGTCCTGCGTCGGCCCGTTGTAAAGATTGTTGTGCTTCCTACAGACGGAAGTGTAGTCGGTTGAACCCTCCTACTGGGGGTGGGATTGTTAAGAAGCACAGCATTCTATCTTTAGAAATGTAAACAAAGGTACTTTTGTTTGAGAAACATAGCAATCTCTCTCTAGAAAGCAAGCAAAGGTACCTTAGTAGCATATAGATAGGTATTATAATTAGCATACCTAAGAATCCTAAGTAGGTTCATCAAACATGTTGTTAGCTCAGTAACCTGGCTGTTTTTAGTAATTTAAAGTAGCCCAACATGATCAGCAAGGGTCAATTAACCGAATTTGCATTGTTTCCCAGGCACTTAGCGTCTTAAAGATTAGAATCTGAGCAAGTTAAAGTAAACAATAGCATGTACTTACTACGCAATAACATGGGCACATTGCATCATATTAACGATTGCACCACAATTACACAATGTTATGTATGGGTTGCATCATGCTAGGACCGTGGGAATGACCATTTTTGAGAGCTCTGTTTGGTCTAAACAATAAATAGTTACCCAAACCCCCACGCTACCTGCGCATACGACCCAACCTATAAATGAGGCCACTATTGGTCCGACTAGTCAGTCTTCATCAAATCTTCATCCAGTCTTCATCCAACTCGCCTGAAAGCAACTAGTCCTCAAGAGAAAGAAAGTAGTGAACCATTGTCAGTCCGAATTTAGTGCTCCTAGCTTATAGTAAAGCATCTTAAGTATTTATATCAGTGTTAATAGTGGGTAAGATTGATTATATGTGTTTTCCTAATAACTTTATTTGTGCATTGAACTGTTGTGTATTTCTCCGATTGATATATCGTGTAATGACTATTTGTGAGTGATTTAGAACTGTCGTAAATAACTATTTGTGCTACTAGACTTTTGATAATTAAATTCGTGTATAAAAATCAATCAGGCTTCTATTTATTTCAACGATAACATTTTACCCTGCACCGGAATATCCTACAAGGGCCTCGGATAGTTCCCGAAACATCTAGAACATTCGAGTACATACCGGCCCCGACTGACCGGGTGTCGATAGTTCTAGAATCGAACTTTCTCGAAGCATCTTGACTAGATGGCGCTAGTAGTAGGGTTTTTAGTTGTGCGCGCAACAATACAAAGTATTGGTTACATCATTCATATTGAAATTATACATGTGAGAACGATGCAATATATATTCAGACGTTTTAACTTTACGTATTATTTTATAATAATAATAATATATTCAGACATACATACAAAGTTGATAACATTGTATGAACTGCGCCAAGTATTTGTTCTATTATACTATTTCAATGAAAATAGAGCAAGATACGTAGAAGACTGTGAAGTTGTTAACAAAAAAGATAACATACCTGAACGACTATATTATTGAGTAGTCTTTGTTCTCGTGGGATTTATTACATTAGAATGTAATAGTTTAGCTTTCTGAGATGTAGATTGTCGGGCAATACTTCGTGCTGGAAAACATAGAACATTAAATAAATATTTTCGCACTATCAAAAATATAGGCCTATATTTTGATAGTGCGAAAATCGTTATTCAAGGAAAAAAACAACAAGAAACGCCGGACAAATCTAGCTCTAGAATATATTCTAGGGCTAGATTTGTCGGCGTTTCTTCTTCTTCCTTGGCAACTGCAAAGCCGATGTTTTGATTGATATTACATTCGATTAGAGATTGAAATGAATATGTAATTAGAACATACCACTGCCAAGCTTATTTTATTAAAAACAGTGTATTGTTTTTATTGTTGATGAAATTAAAATTTACAATGACTTAATTAATAATAAGTATGGACATTGAATTGTATAATAACGTATAAGTTATTATGATTTAATAAGTAATTTTATAATGTAATTTTGATAAATATAAGTAGTCGCGGTTTGTGCGTCATCTCTTCTTACCAATTTTTACGCCACGATACGCGGCTGAAAATGATCGAACATTTCTTTCTGTATTTAATATCTTGCATGCAATGTATGTACACCATGTTTACACAAATAAATAAACTTACTTAATATATATATAAATTCAAATTCAAAATCTTTATTTCGAGCGAAGACTCATATAGGGTTAATAACATTGTTCTTAAAACTAAGTGTTAGTAAACAACACGATACGACGGCACATGTAACTGACAGCTGCGAATAACATATGGACAGTCCACTCTGTCAGCAATCATTTTCAGAACCCTGCTAGGGCTGGCCATGACTCGAGCCACCAGCGCTTGCGCATTATTGTGTAAAATCTACACGCGCCGCTGCAAACATCCCTGACGCACTGCAACGCCATGGGAACCCCATCAGTTTTCTGAAAGCATTATTAAATTGGACACGAAGGGCTCCATACGACGCACGCGAATATTTATCCCACAATCTGCATGTGTAGAAGTTGGTACAGAATGCTCTAAATAGCGTCACCTTTACGTCTGCAGTACAACGTGCAAACCTGTGGGGTATCATATTCGCACGCACAGAAAGAGCCCTCCGTTCCCTTTCAATGTCAGCATTGTCTCTAAGGTCAGTGGTGACCAAGTGACCTAGATATTTAAATTGCTCCACTCGCTCAAGAGGAACACCGTTTAGCCGTATGGGAGGCACATCAAGATGGTATTTGGTCCCCGCCTCAAAAACAATGTACTGACTTTTCTGAACATTATACAATAACCCATGTTCAGTTGCATAACGCTCACATGTGGTCAAAAGTGAAAAAAATCAGCCATATAAATTTAAGTTAAGTAACTCTTATTTTTAGTTACCTTTCTTACCTGGTACCTGCTCAGGTGTCACAAGGCGAGCTCCACAAGCACGCAGGTATTCAAAGAACATCAGATGTTACTGAGAACATAAGGTTTCATCTATGTGAAAATAAGTTATGTCTGATCGCTCTGGGATCTTGCACTATTCGGCGTACAATTTGAAACAAAGGAAATGGTTAGATACTTTCAAATCGTGAGAAGTTCGCCATAAACACGTAGACGCGCTTTGTTTGCACAGTTTTCGGCAAGGGATTAAAGACGATAAACATTTATCGATGGCGCTTTGTTATCACATTTTAAAACTTCGCAGACAAAGGATTAAAATTCTTTGTTACCTTCTATTGTTTTTAAATTCTTTGTGCTACCCAGGTAGGTACTACGGAATAGGATTTCTAGTTTGCCTAAGTAATTCTTATGATTGGTTTGTCTTTTACAAAATAATTTGAAGCTCATTCGGTATTTGTACGCGCTTTCGGCAAGACCTATATCGAATACTCTCTCCCGTGCTCTGTGTTAAATTTATTCGTGTTTGACGACTACTGGCTTTCCTTCTGGACTCTGATTGCCCTACGTTTGGAACTGTGCTGCTATCCCTATACATTGTAACCTGTGCACCGTTTACTGGTCAATTTTAACCTGCAGTTGCTAGTGTTTAGTGTCTGTGTATTCGTGTACCTAAACAAATCACGATGGCAAACCAAGAAGATGTCATCCAAAACATGATCCAAATCTTCGGAGAAGATTACGCAGACATCCCCGGCTATTCTGCTCCATCGAGACCTTCGACAAGTTCCACTTACCCAGCTGGGGAACTGTTGCAAATTCAACGGCTGGCTGATGACGAGGCGGATGCAGATGACATTGATTCGGAAGAAGAATTTCTCGACGAAGACGATGGGTAAGTCGTATTACTAGTATACTACTATAGTACCATACTTACTATATCTATAAAAATCAATGCCACTTTTCGTTGTAATTTTTAACTCAAGAACGGGCTCACCTATCAAAATAAAAAACTGGCCAAGTACGTGTCGGACCACGCACAATGAAGGGTTCCATAGTTAGGATGAATTCATCTCAAAAACAAACTTAACATTGTAGTTGAAAAACATGCTCTCCCATACATCTATATACGTTACGGTCAATTCTTCAACTGCAAATTTAAGTTCGTCGACGATTACTGGTTAACTTCTAAACCCTCCTTAGCTGTGATAGTTTTCCTTTTAATTTCGTTATATGGGTGAAGTCCAAAATATTGACGCAAATGACACAATAGTGACACAAAACTCACGCAGAAATTTACGCTATAGTGACACAATAGTAGCACAAAATGGTAGCAAAAAAAACTATAAGGTTTAAGTTACATTAGGAGTTTTATATACGTATAGTTTAATAAATAGAAAATTAGACAACAAAATAGAACATTATTTTGTGGAAAAATAAGTTATGCTTAGACGAAAGTAAAACAAAATATCTTCAATAATCTTGACTAACTTTTATTTATAAAATTGGTAAGTAGTCTCCAAAATATAAAGTACCTAGGTAGCTAATTAGGTACTGGGTTTTAACATTAAAAACAACAACAAAGAGTAATATTGAAATTCCATATTATGAACTCTTTTCATTTAAATATGACCTTACGAATGTACACACGGCTATAACAAGCTTAACATTTAGCATGCACAGCGATACACCCACACTCTGGATTTGTAGTTCCTCAAAATTAGCATCACTTACCTCACCTTTTCTAGTATATGCTTTAACCATCATAATAATATTATTTATAAGCACTAATAAAAACTATCCCAATAGTCCAATACACAATTCTTATTGATTGCTTTCTCAAATTCTAAACAACTATAATACTAAGTGAGTATAAAACTATAATCCCAACCTTATAATGGTAGCACAATTGTGGTGACACAGAAATTGTACAACTAGTGATAAAAAAGTATTACAAACGTATCACAATTGTGAGGTAGCACAGTGAGTAAATATTGATTACTCCGAAACTACGATTTGAATCGTATTGAAATGAACATTACACAAAAGCCCATGATTTTTTCTACCTAGAGCACTATAAATCATAATCAAAACACAAAAAAAAAAATACCGTAAAAATCGTTGAAAACCCTACCGAAAATTTTCTGACCACACTAAATCACTTTTGATTTTGACATCGCGAATGATACAAAATAACCGCAAATTTTTAACAGCTACAAAAAATTATGCGCAGTGCTGCCAGTTCTCGAAAACTAAATTCTACCCTGTTTCAAGTCTATAGAAACTGTCAATGAAAACGGTTGCACAACATAAGTAGCACAATTGTTTAAAATCACAAATAAATAAAAAGAACCGGTAAATAAGCATATTATTGCGGTTATTTCCTTACACCGTCTATATGAAAAGGGTTGCCAAATATTATACGCTATTGCTGTAGAATTCGATATTCAGCCTTAATGTTACATAGAACTTGTTCAGAAATACCCTCAAAGTTCACCCTCCAAAATTATTATGTCGTTTTTTACAGAATTTGCTCCCGTTTGGGGAGAAATTATTAATTTACTATGCTATCGAGTATTATTATATAACTTTGAGTCTTTGGCATGCTGGACAAATAACCATATAGTTTAGTATTACGAGTAATTGTCGCAAAATTCTATCACACATATTTTTTTAGGAAAAATGGTTGGGAAATTTTTGATTGGGCAAATGCGTCAAAATTTTGGTCTTTACCCATATATACTATACTACTGCCATGAATTTTTTCACATATCCAAAACCAACCATTTAGGTGGCAGGTGGGGGACACACTTTACTCTAACAAAAAATAGTACTTTAAAGCTTAATATTACGCAAACGGATCTCAGAATTGAAAAATGTTTTTTATAGATCCACAATATTTTTGAATGGCCTATCCAACGATACCCCCCACACCATGTATTAGACGAGAAAAAAATATCATCCCCGTTTTACGTGCAAGGGAGGTACCCTAAAAAATATATTTTTCATGATTTTATTTTACGACTTTTTCGGCGTGATTAATATGTACACCCATGCCAAATTACAGCTTTCTAGGACTTAGCGTCTCTGAGCTAAGCCGGGGACAGACGGACAGACAGACAGACAGACGGACATGGCGAAACTATAAGGGTCCTTGTTTACTACGGAACCCTAAAAAAGGTTTAGGCTTTGTTCGGACCATTTAGTAGATGGTTTAAGTTTTTTTTTTTTTAGCTAGGTAGGGTGGGTAGGTAGGTTAGGCAGATAGGGTAGGTATTCTTTTGCCCATAGAAAGCCACGTTATTTGTGAGTGTCAGAGTAAAAATGTTTACCGCCCGACGGAGTGGGCACGGGTCAGCTAGTAATATTATAAATGCGTAAGTAACTCTGGGCCCTGTTTAGTAAACGTTACAATCCGACAATTTTGTAAAAAAAGTGACGTATTTGTAAAGTTGTACGGCAAGTGTTGTTTAATAATCCTTACAATTATGTAAGAATTTTACAAGTAAAAACTTTACAAATATTACCATTACAAATACTGTTTAGTAAACGTTTACATGTGCAGAAAACGCCTGTAGATTTCGGTAACAATATTGTATCTACAAATTTGTAATTATAAATTAAAATGACATAAAATGTATGTTTTTCTTGAAGATTCTTAAATATAATTTTGCTTGCAATAATTGACTGTACTCTTAAATGATTGAGACATGGAAAATTTTCTTTTATTATTCCCAGTGTATTTTCGACCATTCTTCGTGTAATCAACACGAAGAAGCACAGTAAATATCTTTCCAGTGCTAACGTTCTGGGTACCTATCTGTACCGGAATTTCTGAAACAAGGCGAGTCCACCTGTCGGAATTGTTCTTCAATTTACAAATAATGTAAATTTGTAATTACAATAATGCGTTCAATAAAACAGTTTTCCTTACAAAAATATAAATTGTCACCTGTAAAGAGATTTTTTTTTTTTGGAAAATCCAAATGTGCACTCCTCATAACGTTCACGTTGTTTTTTTCTTATTACTGCTAACAATAAGATAATTAATCAAATGAAATAAAATAAAAAACAGTTATAAATAATAATTAAAAAAAAATACAAAAAACTATTATAAAAAAAATTCTATGGTTTAGTGGCGCCATAATTATAAGGTGAGGAAAAAACATACTATAATAAATAGATAGATATACAAAAAAATACACAGTCGGTTATTAGTTTTTTACGAATAACAATTAAACGACAGAGAATTGAACGCTCATATTAATTGAGAAAGTCCGTAGTGTATTACATTAGATAATAAAAAATTAAAATATTCCGGTACGATAATTTTTTCGACCAATTTCCCTACCTCATACACCAATCTATAAACACAGACACACGGACGTCCAGGAAAGATCATTTTTAATTTTATTATTTACTTTGTTAAACAAAATAATTGTTATTGAATTATTTATATTCTATAATATGTGTCTGACAAATTATTTGACTTGATAAAAAAAAGGAGGTTTATTTCAGAAACTTGTACAACTTTTACATTAAATCTTACATAGGGACCTCCTTTTAAGTAAAAGATATACCTGAGCTAGGAGATCCCGCTCTCCAATGACAAAATAATGAATTGGTAAAAGTGGTGTACACTATGAAAATAGAATTTAAACAACAAACAGAAAAATAAAATAAAACAAATAAAATCCCAAATTAAACAAGACTTGAACGATAACTAAATAAAATGAAAAATAAAAACTTAGATATATTCTAAAAAAGTATGTGTGTGTGTGTGCGCGTGTTTGTGTGTGTGTGCGTGTGTTTATGTGTGTGTGCGCGTGTGTGTATGTGAGTGTGTGTGTGTGTGCATGTGAGTGTGTATGTATGTGTGTGTGTGTGTATCTTTTCAACTCATATTGACGATGCTTGCAGCAATAATTCAATGTCATCATAGGTCTTCAGTTTAAGCCATTGAACTATTGCGTTTTTGCAGTCTTTCGTAGTCATTTTATTTGATTGGATTGATATTAGTAGGTACACTCATATTATCCTGTAAGTGCGATATAAATAAAACAATAAAAAGTACACTCATATTAACCTGTAAGTGCGATATGAATAAAAAAATAAAAAGGTACACTCATATTAACCTGTAAGTGCGATATAAATTTAAAAAAACGATTTCACTTTCGAGAAAACTGCTTTTTTTTAAATGTCGAGAGTAGAGCACAACCTCAACGCTTCGCTTATGAGGCGTGCAAATATTTATGAAACAGTAATATGTTAAATTGTACGTACAATTTTGTCAGTTTTCCACTATGGTCAATTTGTAAGTTTTATTCTTTATTAAACATAAACTTGTAGATATGTAACGTTTAAAATTCAATTACAATTTACAAATTGTAACGTGTACTAAATAGGGCCCTGTTTGTTTGTTTTTTCACGATTTAAAGGCTGATCGGATCGTAATAAGATTTAGTATGGAGATAGTTTGCGCACCTGGAAAATACTTAGGATAGTTTTTAATCCGCGAAATCGTCTGCATTCGCGATAACCGACATTCACGCGGATTAAGTCGCGGTCAAAAGCTAGTAACCCATATATGGTTCGTCACATTCATTATTTTTCGCGTAAGAATTACTAAACGGTTGATGTTGCTTTTACAGTAATATGAACCGCGAGAGTGACTCTCAAGATACTACTGATGGAGACAGCGAGTCTGATGAAGATTCGGCGGAAGAACAGGGGGATGAAGAGTGGACCCTACACGAACGCGCACGTCGTCCTCCAGTTTTTACTTCCCAGGAGAAGGTACGGGTAGAGAACGACCAAGTGTCTGCATACGACTTTTTTAAATTGATGTTTACGGACAATATTTTAAAAACTATTGTAGATTCCACTAACGATTGCGCACAGCAGATTTTGTCTGAAGCGACTGCGCCTCAAGCCAGAATTCGCAAATGGAAAATTTTAAGTATTGAAAAGCTATTGACATTTTTGGGGATATTGTTCCACATGGGACACGTTAAAGTAAATAGATACTCGGAGTACTGGAGAAAGGATTATTTGTTCGATTTATTCCCAAGCAAATTTATGTCTAAAAATACATTTCTGCTAATATTTAGATGCTTGCGGTTTGGCCAGCATAATTTAGATACCTTGATTGCCTATTTTAATAATAGAATGGCGGAATTATATATTCCCGGCGAGGAACTATCAATAGACGAATCCATCATTTCAAGCCGTGGACAAATCAGTGAATATATAAAAAAATGGCATCAAACTCTACATGCTGGCCACACCGAGTGGCCTTTCCCTGAAAATTAATGTTTATAAGGGTAAAAGCGACCAAGATGTTGGAGGGAAAGGCCACACAGAGGTGGTGGAAAAACTTTTAGAAAATTATTTGGGCACAGGGCGCCATGTGTACATGGACAATTATTATAATAATGTTGGACTCTCAGAGTTCCTGTTGCGTAATGAAACAAATGTTACTGGAACTCTCAGAGCCAAACGCAAAGGAAACCCAACAGTGATTGCAACCAAGTTACGGAAAGGTGGTAGTATCTTTAGGTACAATCGTAAAGGTGTTTGTAAGTGGCGTTACCAACGTGACGTCTTGACTTTCAGCACCATTCATTCGCCAGAGCTCAAGCCTGTGACTAACAAGAGAGGCCAAAAATTATTAAAGCCAGACATAGTTATTAAATATAATCAATTCGTGAGTGGTTATGACAGGCAAGACCAAATGTTGGCTTACTACACTTGTGAACACAAAAGCATGCGTTGGTACAAAAAAATAGGCATTCACATCTTCCAAATGATGATGCTGAATGCCTATTGCTTGTACCAAATTAAAATTAAAACAAAAATAAATAGATTTCTATAAATTTAGGGAAGAAGTAATAACAAAGTTACTACCACCACCTGTTCAAAATGAAAGGGAATATGCAAATGGAACCATACATTTGCCAGTTCACTTACCCACAGATCAAAACCGCATTATAAAAAGCAGGAGGTGTAAACACTGTTGGGACACCACAAAAAAAAGGGTAAATACTTTATGTTATTGTCCCACATGCCACAATCAACCCGGTCTGTGCCTGGAATGTTTTCGGGCATATCATCAATATTAGGATAAGTTTTATTTTGTACTTTTTGTTACATAATTAAAGACTTGATTGCGTATACTTTGTAGTTTAATTTGAAACAAAACTCCCGTACCTAATTCATTTATCTACATAACTATTATAAAAATGCGTAATTAATTCTGTCTGCTTGTCACTTCACCACAACTAAACCACTTAACAGATAGTAATGAAGGTTTAAAAAGCCCAGGCCAGGGCCTGCCATGGCTGATGGCCTGAAGGACATCTTTCACAACTTCTTTCGTGTATGCAAACCGACATCCACGCGAAAAAAGTCGCAGGCAAAAGCTAATAGTAAAAAAAAAACGACCATACATTTAGTATTTTAAAAGTTCATTAAAATTTGGAAGTTATAAGTTCAATTTCCAATTTTGTAAATTGAACTCCCTATTTCTTATGACGGTGGCAACTCTGGCCTCGGCGGCGGCCACTACAGTGCGCCAGCGCTCTGACAAGGCCACCAGCTCGGCCTTGTCCAACCGTCGCCGCGTCGCCGCTCCTCGAAGAGCTCTGGCAGGCTGAAGCGCCGGTAGAGGCGCAGCCGCTCTTCTACCAGCGCCCGATCAGGCTGAAGCGCCGGTAGAGGCGCAGCCGCTCTTCTACCAGCGCCCGATCCGGCCGAAGCACCTCACTTAGTGAACGGCGTGGTTGGTGCGGGTTACTGGTGATGCTGTAAACTATTTTAATGTTTCGTTCATATTATCTACTGACATCATGATAACAGGACTACCTGACATTGAGAGAATAAACAGGATGTTAAAGAAATCGCGTGCCATAGCTTAGGGGTGGTTCAGTATCGATAAAGGAACCCAGGAAAAAAAAAACAAAAAAATATTGCACGATCAACCTAATTTAGTACCTACTAACTTAAAATAGCAATCGTTTAGAATTAAAACAAATTTTATTTGTTTAAATAAAATAATTTAAGTTAGTAGGAAGCCCCGCAGGTATGTAGGCGTTGGAAGGCCTCCTACAAGGTGGACCGATGACCTTGTGAAGGCTGCAGGTATCCGCTGGATGCGGGAAGCACAGAACCGGTCGAAGTGGCGGTGCTTGGGGGAGGCCTATGTCCAGTAGTGGATGTCTTGCGGCTGAAATGATGATGATGAAGTTAGAAGGTACTGAATTAGATTGATCTTGCAATATTTTTTTTGTTTATATTTTTTTTTTTTTTGTTTTATTTTTTCTGGGTTCCTATAACGATACTGAACCTACCCCTAAGCTATGGCACGCAATTTCTTTAACACTTTGTATATAAAAAAAAAAACACACTTTATACACCTCTTGTAAGACAGAAAGTGAAACAGCTTATAACTCTAACTAATTGCAAATAAAACACTACTTATTTTGCTTTCTTCAAATCCTGAAATCAGTAACTCGGTTCTAAAAAAAAGAAGATTAATTTGTTAATAAAGTTACACTACCAAGACTATTAATTTAGTTAAAAACGCCCAAACCTTACGACACATCACAGTGAAGCGGACACGCCAATTTAGTAAAACAAGTCACTATAAGTAGGTAGGTTATAACAGCACCCGGCACTGGGTCCGCGTGGTGGATTATGGTCCACTCCCTCTCACAGAGTGGAGGCCTGTGTCCCAGCAGTGGCAATATTAGTTATAAAAGATGTAGGTCGCAATGATTGCAAATGAACTTACCAATTTATCAGGTTTCCCATTTGGATTTTTAATATGTCTTTCTATTAATCTGAAAATAAAACAAAAATTAATTCTTTTAATATAACATTAGCACTAATGAAAAAATAATCTCTAAATAGTACTAAATACAAGAACAATTTTAACTTACGTTGCGAGCTCCAAAGTTGAAAACTTTTTGACAGGCAGAACTTGGAAGTTAAAGTCTTAAGAAGTACCAACAGTCAGTAAAAATAATCCACTGTTGATTTCCTGTTTCATTTTTAACATATACAACATTAGTTTTGTTTATACTAAACCCGAAAAGGTACTGTACTCATCATTTGGAACAATTTTTTCTATGGGACCAACCTTGAAATCGCGAAAAAAAAAATCTGCTGTTCCCCTACATTAGTGTTCACTTAAATCGACAAAATGTATGGAACAACTGATTTTTATTTCGCGATTTCGAGGTTGGTCCCATAAAAAAAAAACAAAATGATGAGTACAATGAACCCTTTTCGGGTTTAGTATAAGCGAAAACTAATGTTGTATAATTGAATTATTAAGTTATTACGAATCCCGATACCGGTAAGCTAACATTTTATGAAAACTCATTTATTACGCTTCGTGTGTGCGACAAAATGAATAAAAAAAGACTTAATAAAAAAACAGACAAAACCCGCCAAGTGCGAAATTGACTCCCGTTTTGTAGTACAGTCGCCAGCACATCAAGTTACCCCACTTTGACCTTGAACGCGTTATGAGCAACAGCAGCGAGAATCGTACGAAAGACATACATGGCTTTTTGTCTGTTCTTACTTGTAATGTTTCGTGCTGCAGTGCGTACGTGAGGGTGTGTGCTTATGCGCGTCGTGGTGTAGAATAAGATACTGTGCGATAAGAAATAGCGTAGCAGGTTGAATACTGAATACTTGAATCGAATTGAAATAATGGCATGGTAATAAAAACAGGCGGACTGCGCAATGCCTAAAATATCTATGAAAGCTTATACTTAAATCAATATTTTTTTATGTAAATTATCTTTTACTTAAATAAAAATAAATAACATAAAATCAATTCCCACTCATTCATTTTTCACTTAAGACGGAGATATATGCCAGTGAGCTTGAGTGGTTAGCTTGAGTGTTCTGTAATGAGCTCACGCAACGCGTCGTACGTTTAGCCAGTAATAGGACTCGCCCAACAAGGAGCGTTATCCCTAATTTGACGCATTATTAATTTATTATCCACAAACCAAAAGGTATTATAATAAAACGCGTATACTTAAAGATCAATAATTAAATTATCTTTAAATTGGCGAAGGTTTCAGAAAAATACGCTTGGTAGCTTTTGCGCCATTCTCAGTTTTTGATCCGCCTTGTGTGAAATTAATTTCTAAAGTTATGTCTTAACTTTAGAAATTAATTTCACTATGTAATATAAAGATAATCTAAAATATTCACATATTAAGTTATTGAAAAAATGCTCTAATTTAACATATATTTTTTTCAAATCATTAACACTACTCGTTTAGACGTGATCTTCAGTATAAAATCATTAAAAGTCGGTTATCATCGCCTTAATCCTTCATTCGTACATTTTTGTTGGAAAATTACCTATAAGTATTAAGTAGGTTATCTACTCATATTACATTTAAACAGATAGGTAGGTACGGTATAGTATACACCGTTACACAATAAATTAATTAGCGAAACTTCACGCTCTCGATGAATATTCTTAAGTAGACAGGTTTATTTTATTTATTTCAAACAGGTTTTAATTACCTTTTCCGAGTTTTGTTACCTACTTATTGACGGGTCGGCGGTCACCTAGTGTTTTCGTGCGTTCCTTGCTCTTCTATTCTTAGCATTTTTAAGAAATTTTATGCCGAAAACCCAATACACAATGTGCTTGAAATTTTGAAAAAAAAAATTGGATACCTACCCCATGACGAACGTGTGTGAAGTTAAGCTAATTAATGATGTTTTAGTAATACGACAGTGTCGGCGACACGTGTCTTATTACTAAAATAATAAGGTTGAACTTAGTAACGGAATTACCTATACCTACCGGAGTTTGCTTATACATGCGAGTTCAACATTATTGCGCTAATAATAAGATACGATTTCAAAGGTTATGAAATTTCAAATAAAATTCTAATCTATTAATATTTCCTAAATATATTACTACTAATATTATAAAGCTGAGGAGTTTGTTTGTTTGGTTAAACGCGGTAATCTCAGGAAGTACTGGTTCGAATTGAAAAAATATTTTTGTGTTGAATAGTGCATTTATTGAGGAAGGCTTTAGGCTATATAACATCACCAGACCAATAGGAGCGGAGCAACAATGAAAAATGTTTCAAAAACGGTAAAAAACTATTCCTTTTAAGAGGCCGGCGATGGATGCGTAGTTTATCATCATCATCATTTCACATACATGACATAGGCCTCCCCCAAGCACCACCACTTCAACCGGTTCTGTGGCCTTCACAAGGTCATCCATCGATCCACCTTGTAGGAGGCCAACGCTACGTCTTCCGGTACGCGGTCGCCACTCCAGAACCTTAGTACCTGTAGTCGTAAGTTGTTGTTAATCATTAGCTCGTACAGTTTAGAATTTTGTGATATGGTTGAATCGCATTCTTTTCCGTATGCACCGATGTCGACAAATACGAATTTGTAATTTGAATCCACAATAGCTAGCAACACAATCGAAAAAAAGGCTTTATAATTAAAAAAAAGTGAGCCACTATTTGCAGGATTACACACGCGGATGTGTTTGCCGTCGATGGCACCAACACAGTGAGGAAAATTTGCCTTTACATCAAAACCCCTCGCTATTGTTTGGAAACTTTCAGTTGTCAGTTCAGGGATGTTGTCTCGAAGAAGATTGGTCCTTATAGCACGACAAACTCTTTGTATCATATATGCAATAGTAGATTTTCCCCGTTTGAATTTGAAATGTAAATCAGTTATTGAATTTCCACTTCCTAGGTATCTGAAACGAAAATAATTATTATAATATGCATTTATGAGATAGATAGATACCCGAAAAAAAATACTGACATATTCAGACATCGATAGCAAATAACTTTCTCTATGTAACCAATTAATTCTGGAATCGCGAAAAAAATAACAGCTGTTGCATACATTTTGATTCAGTAGGTATTGCTTTTTGTATGTAACAGCTGTTATATTTTCACGATTCCAGAGTTGGTCACATAGTGTTTGTTAACGATATCTGAATATGTCATTAAATTTTATCGAGTAATTCACTATGTATAAATTATTAAATCATGTTTACTATTGGTTTTGCAGGTAATGATTTAATAAAGAAATGGAGAAGTGTAAAAGATAATTACTTCAGATATTCAAAAAAAATAAAAGAAGCATCAAAATCGGACTCGGGCGCTACGATACTGAAGAAGTATCATTTATATAATCAACTTCTTTTTTTGAGAAAAGTGGAACAAAATGCCACCGAATCTAGCTTAGACTCGCCTAGAGAAATCAACAATGAATCTACGTCTACAAATGATGAAATTACCACAGACAACACTCCGCGCTATGTTCCAGTCGCGCGCAAAAGGGCAATGCAAATGGATGAGTTTGAAAGAGAAGGACTAAAACTTCTCAAGGAGCCGGAAAATCGCCATATGTCCTTTTTCAGAGCTATATTGCCATCTATTCAAGAATTTTCCGACCGAGAAACTCTCCGTTTCCAAAGTAAAGTTATACAAATTATAGATGAAATGCGGTATGGACAAACATCATCATATGTGAGTGGCCCATCAACGTCTCACCAACCATCATATGGGTATCAAACAGCAAATTTTCAAAGTACATACATTTCTGATTATAATAATTCAATTACATCTCCAGAAACATCTCAAGCAAGTGAAGAAACTGAATACGATTTTTCTAATTTGTAATTACTGGATGATATCTCTCTTAAATAATGTCTAAACTTAAAATTATGACAATTGCTGATTATTTGTGAGTTGATTACTAATTAAACAAACCAAAAAAATTGTTATATTTTTATTACTTAAATATTTATATAGTTACCTTAAAGTAATTCCCAGCATTTCTACTGGTTCCACTGGATTCCTCATATTAGTATAGTTTTTTCGTATGTGTGGTTCTAAGGACTTCAATAAACATTCGAAGCTGGATACACTCATTCTAAAAAAATTATAAAACTTCTTTTCGTCTAATAGCAACTCCCGATATTCTAACAAAAAAAACTGTCCATCACGATTTCTTAATGAAATGAAAGGACAGATCCAGTACCGTCTTGTGATCTTGCGTCGATTTCGGCGGTGACGTAGTAATAGGAGCAATGCTAGACGTCTTTTCTGATCCATGATTTGCTATAGACTGACTGCGATATTTTTTCAAAATGCTTGCCGCAACTGTGCGTCGCCGCTGCGCCGACGGAACGTTAAGACTGCGTCATAGTAACGCTGCGATGGCGCAGCGCCCGTGTGGCCGGCTATGCGTCAAAATATTTGCGTTGCGACGACGCAACGCAACGCAACGCGCCGTGTGGACTGGCTCTTATAGCCAAACACAGGTAGCAGGCCGCATTTGACTTAGCTTCAGACAGATATGTACAAAGGAGAACGGCAGCTGACGTACACCTTTTAAAATGTTTGTTTTGGGTTCATATTTAAACAATTTAATAAACAACTAAAATGGTTAATTTTTCAGTAATATAAACATTTTTAAAAGTTGGGAATAGTGAAAAAATCTTAATTAATGTAACATAGAACAAAACGTAAAAAAAATTACAACAAAACGCAGCTGGAATGGATGTAATGCATGGATTAAATCGAATAATAAATCGTTAAACCTTTTAACCGAATAAGTAACGTCTTTTTACTGTTATAATATATCAGAATAGATAATTAATTATTAATCATCACTAATGTAGGATTTTAGGCATCATATTTAACTGATTCTTGTAAAATAATACAAAATCATATTTTTGTTTCTTAATCGATTGCCACTCATCAATCGATAAACAAATACAATATTAAAAAAAAAAAACTTTGACAGATGACAGATTGTCAAGATAATCTAGCAAACAAATGATTTTACTTTAATGGCGTTCGTGTTGTTGATTGTGTGGTTGTGTTTTACTGTGTTTCATGTGCATTGTGCTCTTCGAAACATTAGCTACGATAACTTTTATCTACGTCGAGTTGAGCCCTCTGCTCCTCCGTATACGAAAGTGATTGTTTCGCGGAAGGACGCTTTTATTATTGTTGCGACAAAGACGCTTAGTGTTAAGGACACTTTTTTTGCTCAGACGCAGAGTTGTTTGTGAAGTGTTTATCATTTTGTGACAACAATGCCGAATGTTCAATGCATTAATTGTAACGTTCGTTTGAGTCGCATCAGGCGGCACGCTCAGACAGATGAGAGTGATGTTCTGGTGAACACTATTCGGCTATGGACATATCCTAGAGAGGTACATATAGATACTACTATTATAATATTTCAGTGACATAATGACTTATTAAGTTATTACATACATATTCTTATTGGTTAAAGGCCACAGTGTATAAAACTGTAATGTAACTACATATTATATCAAATGGTCAGTCAAAATAAGAAAACTAAACATATAGCGCTGCAGCAAACTATATTTATAACTATAAGCAGTATGTGGACAAATGGTTTTTATGAACGTTCTTGTCTATCGGTAGAATATAATATATGTCAATGCATAATTATTATGTTCAACAAAAGTACAATCTGTCAATTCAACAACATCCCTACACATGAAATATGTTGTAGATAAGATACGTAACAACCTTATTTTAATTGTTTATTTCTAGTTGACACCATCAGACCATATTTGCCATGCTTGCTGGCAACTAGCAACACACGGGTCAACATCCTCTGATAATATACCCAGAAGACAAGTTGGTCATCAACATGTCTGTATTATATGTGGACGATCTATATTAAGGATTAATAGACGAAGAATTTTAACTGATGGAGCAAATGAAGAAGAACAAAGAATATCCAATGTTATGTCTCAATGGATCCAACCACAGCTGGTAGCGTATAGTTTTTATTTTTTCTATTTATATAAATATTTTAACGGCCTGCAGTATGGTTATAGGAAGTTAATGTCACCATACTAACATGTAGTATTGTAAATGGTCTCAGACTGCCAGGAATTATCATGATTTCATCTGATTTTAGCTCACCCAAAATGATGAGGCTTGTGTACCATGTTGGCTTCGAGCATCAAGAACTAGGGATGTGCCACCGGTGCCACCACAGGCAGAAGACCAGTCTACAAATCCAATTGTGCAAATTGAACCTAATCCAAACGCAACCTGTTCTCTTTGTGGAGATACTTTGCTTGCCACTATGAGACAAACATCTGCCACAGAAGAACAGAGGATAATGGAAACGATTTCCCACTTGATGGAAAACCAGCAGGTAAAGTGTTAATGTTTATCTTTTTTTTATGTTAACATTACGTGGATTTTAAAGTAAATATCATTAACTTGCACTTGCATTTAGGTATAACATCACATACCTGTTGAGATTCAGTTTTTTTTTTTTTTACAGATGCCACCTTTAAATGAACTCTGTCGTGCATGCTGGGGACGTGCACAAGAAATAGAGTATCCTCAAATAAATGCAAATGAGAATGTTGTTGTTCGGCAACCTCAATTTATTTCATTGCCTAATATCAGACGAGCAGCTGAAACACCAAGACATTGCATTTTTCAAGAATGCAGTGGGCTAGAGCGACATTCTATACCAGAAGCCACTCGACGCCGTGTATTGCTACATTTTAATTATTTTATACCAAGAGGTGCACGTATCTGCAGACAACATTTAGAAAATGAGCAGTATGATAGTTTGTATTCGGCAGAATATAGCCTGGATACATTTAAAGCCGACTACATTGAAGAAATTGTATTTATATTAATGGAAGGCTTAAATAATGTGAATTATGAAAATATTCAAAACTACTCTGATCATCAAGTCCTGTATTTTATTGGTTTCACGAAGAGGCAACACCAACAGATTTTGGATGAAACACCCAACCTTAAAAATATGCATCGGGGTAGTTTTGCATTGACAGCACTTTTGTGCAAGTTAAGAACAGGAGACTGGAGACAGGTTAGCCTGTCTTTTTCAAGTTCCCCGAAGAACTTTGGAAACGTTAATGTCTGTGGCCAGAAATATTATATTATGGGACTATGTGCCCCGAAATATAGGATTTGGCCACATGACAAGGGAGCAAGTGGCAGCAAATAATTCTATTGTTGCTGATGGTATTTTCGGTGACCCTAATGTCCCACCACAGCAAAAACCAGCTATTACCATTGCAGATGCAACATATTTATACACTCAGAAGAGTTTGAACTATTTATTTCAAAAGGATACATATTCCCTCCATAAATACAGGAATTTTGTCAAACCATTCATTTTGTGCTGTTGTAATGGGTACATCATTGATGTTCGAGGACCATATGGTGCAACTACCAATGATGCGACAATAATGCGTGAATTATTAGATGATCCGGGTTTTAATAATTTCTATAATGTAAATGATATCTTCGTCTTAGATCGCGGGTTTCGGGATTGCATGGATGCATTGCATGTTAAAGGCTATATAGGCCTTATGCCAGAAACCAAAGAAGACGGTAATTCACAGTTGACCACCCTTGAAGCAAACAGGTCACGTTGTGTGACTATAAACAGATGGGTGATTGAAGCTGTGAATGGCCGTTTCAAAAGAGACTATAAAATATTCCGTCACGAATATTTTAATCGCGCCTGTTCACATATAATGGACGATTTTAAAATAGCTGCTGCGCTACTTAACGCATTTGTCACCCAATTCACCGACTCTCTCAATGCAGAGGCGTTTGTGAATATTATAAATGAACGTATGTTCCTCCAAAACACGATCGCTGATTTAGTTTCAGAACTAAACTTAAACAGACGCAGTGCCATATTTAGTCCTATTGATGGCACAACCATGGCATTCCCAAGACTAACTATGGACGAATTAATTCTTTTTGCTTGTGGCACCTATCAGATTAGACAGGCACGGTCATATGAAGGTGAGCACTTTAGATTTCATGGCATATACACCTTGGAAGTGAGTCGAGACTAAATACCTGGATTGGAGGGAATAAATCCTTTGTTGCTTCGATCAAAAATAAAATCTCGCCATTCATCAGGAAAGACGTACTTTGTTTTTATTGTAATAGAAAGAAATATGAATGGGCGGGAAGCAATAACAAGTTATTGTTGCAACTGCATTGTGGGGCTTAGAACTGTAGGGTGCTGCGCACATGTTATGAGTATCCTCTGGTACCTAGGGTATGCTCGCCATGAGGGTATGACGCCACCAGCTCCCTTCCTAGATGAGGTTATTATAAGAATGTAGTAGGTAGCCCTGCTGAATAAAATAAATAAATTATAAGATATGCGAATTATTGTTTAATTGATTCCGAGTATATTACCTATCCTACCTATTACCTACTCAAGTAGTGAAGTCAGGGTTGAGCCAAGTTCCATAACAATATTATAAATGAGAGTAATTTTGTCTTACGTTTTTATGCTTAAACCGCTGAACCACTTTTTGATTTTGGTGAAGATTTCAGTCGCTATTCGCTAAGCTAGCCACGTGACATTTTGGCCTCTAAATGAAAAGTAATTTTATAGATTAAAAGGAACATATATAGAAGTTAGTTTTATATGGTTAACTCAACCAAAAACTCAACTAGCAATTAGCTAACTCTAGAAACCACTATCAAGTCAATAAAGACTCTTATGTTATTCTAGTGATCATAATTATTGCACCCGGCCCGCCGATGGCGATTGTGTGGGTGACAAAAAAAAACATAACCTAACTTCTTAAAAATGCATATAAGTTAAGAACCCCAACTTTATAAAATCTACTAATAAAAGCCTCAATTATGTTATATTTTTACCTATTGAGTGTAAATGTTTCGTGGCTAAACACGAGTTTTTTTAGGTGTACAAAACCTTCATACACGCTTGCCGTTCTCCTTTGCCGTCAATCATCGTCATCATTAATTTGTGACTAATTTCATGTCCTTGACATTTTGAGGGAACGAGAGCTTCAATTTCGTTATCCATTGCAGTTTTTTCATTTATGACAACGTCTTTGGTTTCTTTCACAAAACTAAACTGGACTGGACGGCAATACCTAGGTGAGCAGGGTTTTGGATTCACCCATACGGTATTACCGTCAGCTGTCTACTTTAATGGAACCAAAGAGGTCATAAATATGCTGGAATCATCTTGACCACTCTCTATGTTTTGCTTATATCTACTTTGGTTAGATGCACCGTCAAATCCCCACTTTGATATTAATATCAATTGTTTATCTTGTATCGCATCAGGACTACGAATAGTTTAAAAAATTCTGTTCACTGTTAAATCTAGTAACGCTTGTAGTGCAATCTTAGCAGATTAATCCGTTACAGTCACAAATATCTTCGGAGGGTAGCACTGTAGCTTTTTGCACTTTATAGTAAGACGGATATATCTCCTTTGAACCTTCTCGAATAGTCGTTTCCCTTAATGTGATATATTGCCATTTCGATAGTTTTAAGGAAAGTAGCAAACCCAGTGCTTTTTCTGGTGAAAATATTGTTGAAGGAGCTGGTTTGTTCAACATTTCCTTGATTTTTGCTGCTGCTTCTGGATTTTGGAGCATATGTTCAATAACAGATGCAATATCCACACGACCATCTCCTTTCAAAAGTGCTGCAGCTGAATAAGCTACTTCAATAGGGTCATCGCCTATATGTTCATCAGATCGTCTCTTCTTCTGCTTGTTACTTAGATCTTCAAACGGCTTTCGAGATCTTTTTGTCATCGTTGAAGTTGATTTCATTGTTGAAATTGATGGTACAGGTTCAGTAGAAATATTTTCACTTGTTGATTCTTGAATGAGCAAATTGGTTTGCACGCAGTTTGGCCAGTCAATATTTGCCTCAAGCCAATTACTGTAATCACGTCTAAAAACTTCACTTTTCCTGTGGGATCGTAACATCTCTTTTGAACTGCCCGTGTAAATCTTCGACAAAATTCTTTCACGGTAACACTGTCTTCATCTGAAAGGCTAGAGCCCAGTCGAATAACAAGTGTGTTGAACAATATTTCATGATCGAAAGACAAAGCATCCTGATTGCTCAGAATAACAAACAAATCCAAATTTGTAATAATGCTTTCCATTATTCACGATCACTGAGTAAAAAGACACGGTAGGATAGATGTTAGTATTAGAAATGCTCTAAATGAACTGAAGTTGTGAATCCAATGTTTGACTATTTATTGTTATTGACTAATGATGGTATCACATTTATCTAATTACTTTCATTAAGTTAATCCTGCACTAATTGCTAAATTAGCGAGTACCCCAAATTATTTTGGTACGTATCCTTTTAACTAGGTATATAGGTATTAAGTTTTATTAATCATTAGCTAATGTGGACTTGAGGCATTAGACAAGATTACGTATTTCATAATTACCATGTCATTTCAAATGAAAATCACAAAGTAAGTAATACGACTTTGTGATTTCTTAGAATGTTTTGGTCTAAGCATAAAAAATATTGTAAATTACACTTGGTATAGCCATATTTAAGCATTAAAATGTATCATATACTTTTTTTTTTAATTTTGAAGATTTTTTTAAATAAAAATCGCAAGTGATGCCGCGATATTAAGTATGTCAAAAATTCACAAATAAATAGTACTATAACCGTGTGCAAGGATATAACGGCCAACCTTGCGATTCCAGAGATATCCTTATTTTTCATGTCAGCTCCATACTTTTTTTTTCTTATAAAAATTATAACTCTTCCATTTGTGCACACAATTACTTCATATGACATTTTATAGAACAGTAATGATCAGCAGAAGTCATTTCCAGCAAAAAAATAACATTTAAGAAATCGAGATCCTATGTCTTCTACAGCCGATTTTCGATCCACTGTGCGCCGGCGCCGTTACAAGAAGGCAATTGCACCAAATTGGAAAAAATGGAAGATGGCATTCGATTATTCTCTGGTGGCTTCGGGAAATCACAAAACAACATCGGAAATTAAATGTGCATTATTTATGCATTTAATTGGAAAATATGGAAGAGAATGAGTAATGAGTTGGATATTAGTGAATCAGATCCTATTAATTCTTTGCTGCACCGTACGACGTCATACGTCGGCGCCGGCTGTCGCTGAAAACCAGCGCCGGGGCTGTCTTGCATAGGGTCGCAGTAGTTTTCACATTATTGTGATCCGAGAAGAAATGTCAATTTTGAGAGGCATAAGTTCTTTGAAACTTACCAAAGTTAAAACAACTTCGAAAAATTTCTGGGTCAACTCAATGCCAAGAGTAAAAATTGTGAGTTTGGTACTTTGAAAAGCAGTCTGATTTTGACGGCCCCATTACGGCTAGCTACGTCACTGCGTGAAAACGAAAGCTTATTCAGCTGCAGCACTTTTGAAAGGAGATGGTCGTGTGGATATTGCATCTGTTATTGAACATATGCTCCAAAATCCAGAAGCAGCAGCAAAAATCAAGGAAATGTTGAACAAACCAGCTCCTTCAACAATATTTTCACCAGAAAAAGCACTGGGTTTGCTACTTTCCTTAAAACTATCGAAATGGCAATATATCACATTAAGGGAAACGACTATTCGAGAAGGTTCAAAGGAGATATATCCGTCTTACTATAAAGTGCAAAAAGCTACAGTGCTACCCTCCGAAGATATTTGTGACTGTAACGGATTAATCTGCTAAGATTGCACTACAAGCGTTACTAGATTTAACAGTGAACAGAATTTTTTAAACTATTCGTAGTCCTGATGCGATACAAGATAAACAATTGATATTAATATCAAAGTGGGGATTTGACGGTGCATCTAACCAAAGTAGATATAAGCAAAACATAGAGAGTGGTCAAGATGATTCCAGCATATTTATGACCTCTTTGGTTCCATTAAAGTAGACAGCTGACGGTAATACCGTATGGGTGAATCCAAAACCCTGCTCACCTAGGTATTGCCGTCCAGTCCAGTTTAGTTTTGTGAAAGAAACCAAAGACGTTGTCATAAATGAAAAAACTGCAATGGATAACGAAATTGAAGCTCTCGTTCCCTCAAAATGTCAAGGACATGAAATTAGTCACAAATTAATGATGACGATGATTGACGGCAAAGGAGAACGGCAAGCGTGTATGAAGGTTTTGTACACCTAAAAAAACTCGTGTTTAGCCACGAAACATTTACACTCAATAGGTAAAAATATAACATAATTGAGGCTTTTATTAGTAGATTTTATAAAGTTGGGGTTCTTAACTTATATGCATTTTTAAGAAGTTAGGTTATGTTTTTTTTTGTCACCCACACAATCGCCATCGGCGGGCCGGGTGCAATAATTATGATCACTAGAATAACATAAGAGTCTTTATTGACTTGATAGTGGTTTCTAGAGTTAGCTAATTGCTAGTTGAGTTTTTGGTTGAGTTAACCATATAAAACTAACTTCTATATATGTTCCTTTTAATCTATAAAATTACTTTTCATTTAGAGGCCAAAATGTCACGTGGCTAGCTTAGCGAATAGCGACTGAAATCTTCACCAAAATCAAAAAGTGGTTCAGCGGTTTAAGCATAAAAACGTAAGACAAAATTACTCTCATTTATAATATTGTTATGGAACTTGGCTCAACCCTGACTTCACTACTTGAGTAGGTAATAGGTAGGATAGGTAATATACTCGGAATCAATTAAACAATAATTCGCATATCTTATAATTTATTTATTTTATTCAGCAGGGCTACCTACTACATTCTTATAATAACCTCATCTAGGAAGGGAGCTGGTGGCGTCATACCCTCATGGCGAGCATACCCTAGGTACCAGAGGATACTCATAACATGTGCGCAGCACCCTACAGTTCTAAGCCCCACAATGCAGTTGCAACAATAACTTGTTATTGCTTCCCGCCCATTCATATTTCTTTCTATTACAATAAAAACAAAGTACGTCTTTCCTGATGAATGGCGAGATTTTATTTTTGATCGAAGCAACAAAGGATTTATTCCCTCCAATCCAGGTATTTAGTCTCGACTCACTTCCAAGGTGTATATGCCATGAAATCTAAAGTGCTCACCTTCATATGACCGTGCCTGTCTAATCTGATAGGTGCCACAAGCAAAAAGAATTAATTCGTCCATAGTTAGTCTTGGGAATGCCATGGTTGTGCCATCAATAGGACTAAATATGGCACTGCGTCTGTTTAAGTTTAGTTCTGAAACTAAATCAGCGATCGTGTTTTGGAGGAACATACGTTCATTTATAATATTCACAAACGCCTCTGCATTGAGAGAGTCGGTGAATTGGGTGACAAATGCGTTAAGTAGCGCAGCAGCTATTTTAAAATCGTCCATTATATGTGAACAGGCGCGATTAAAATATTCGTGACGGAATATTTTATAGTCTCTTTTGAAACGGCCATTCACAGCTTCAATCACCCATCTGTTTATAGTCACACAACGTGACCTGTTTGCTTCAAGGGTGGTCAACTGTGAATTACCGTCTTCTTTGGTTTCTGGCATAAGGCCTATATAGCCTTTAACATGCAATGCATCCATGCAATCCCGAAACCCGCGATCTAAGACGAAGATATCATTTACATTATAGAAATTATTAAAACCCGGATCATCTAATAATTCACGCATTATTGTCGCATCATTGGTAGTTGCACCATATGGTCCTCGAACATCAATGATGTACCCATTACAACAGCACAAAATGAATGGTTTGACAAAATTCCTGTATTTATGGAGGGAATATGTATCCTTTTGAAATAAATAGTTCAAACTCTTCTGAGTGTATAAATATGTTGCATCTGCAATGGTAATAGCTGGTTTTTGCTGTGGTGGGACATTAGGGTCACCGAAAATACCATCAGCAACAATAGAATTATTTGCTGCCACTTGCTCCCTTGTCATGTGGCCAAATCCTATATTTCGGGGCACATAGTCCCATAATATAATATTTCTGGCCACAGACATTAACGTTTCCAAAGTTCTTCGGGGAACTTGAAAAAGACAGGCTAACCTGTCTCCAGTCTCCTGTTCTTAACTTGCACAAAAGTGCTGTCAATGCAAAACTACCCCGATGCATATTTTTAAGGTTGGGTGTTTCATCCAAAATCTGTTGGTGTTGCCTCTTCGTGAAACCAATAAAATACAGGACTTGATGATCAGAGTAGTTTTGAATATTTTCATAATTCACATTATTTAAGCCTTCCATTAATATAAATACAATTTCTTCAATGTAGTCGGCTTTAAATGTATCCAGGCTATATTCTGCCGAATACAAACTATCATACTGCTCATTTTCTAAATGTTGTCTGCAGATACGTGCACCTCTTGGTATAAAATAATTAAAATGTAGCAATACACGGCGTCGAGTGGCTTCTGGTATAGAATGTCGCTCTAGCCCACTGCATTCTTGAAAAATGCAATGTCTTGGTGTTTCAGCTGCTCGTCTGATATTAGGCAATGAAATAAATTGAGGTTGCCGAACAACAACATTCTCATTTGCATTTATTTGAGGATACTCTATTTCTTGTGCACGTCCCCAGCATGCACGACAGAGTTCATTTAAAGGTGGCATCTGTAAAAAAAAAAAAAACTGAATCTCAACAGGTATGTGATGTTATACCTAAATGCAAGTGCAAGTTAATGATATTTACTTTAAAATCCACGTAATGTTAACATAAAAAAAAGATAAACATTAACACTTTACCTGCTGGTTTTCCATCAAGTGGGAAATCGTTTCCATTATCCTCTGTTCTTCTGTGGCAGATGTTTGTCTCATAGTGGCAAGCAAAGTATCTCCACAAAGAGAACAGGTTGCGTTTGGATTAGGTTCAATTTGCACAATTGGATTTGTAGACTGGTCTTCTGCCTGTGGTGGCACCGGTGGCACATCCCTAGTTCTTGATGCTCGAAGCCAACATGGTACACAAGCCTCATCATTTTGGGTGAGCTAAAATCAGATGAAATCATGATAATTCCTGGCAGTCTGAGACCATTTACAATACTACATGTTAGTATGGTGACATTAACTTCCTATAACCATACTGCAGGCCGTTAAAATATTTATATAAATAGAAAAAATAAAAACTATACGCTACCAGCTGTGGTTGGATGTCGGTTTGCATACACGAAAGAAGTTGTGAAAGATGTCCTTCAGGCCATCAGCCATGGCAGGCCCTGGCCTGGGCTTTTTAAACCTTCATTACTATCTGTTAAGTGGTTTAGTTGTGGTGAAGTGACAAGCAGACAGAATTAATTACGCATTTTTATAATAGTTATGTAGATAAATGAATTAGGTACGGGAGTTTTGTTTCAAATTAAACTACAAAGTATACGCAATCAAGTCTTTAATTATGTAACAAAAAGTACAAAATAAAACTTATCCTAATATTGATGATATGCCCGAAAACATTCCAGGCACAGACCGGGTTGATTGTGGCATGTGGGACAATAACATAAAGTATTTACCCTTTTTTTTGTGGTGTCCCAACAGTGTTTACACCTCCTGCTTTTTATAATGCGGTTTTGATCTGTGGGTAAGTGAACTGGCAAATGTATGGTTCCATTTGCATATTCCCTTTCATTTTGAACAGGTGGTGGTAGTAACTTTGTTATTACTTCTTCCCTAAATTTATAGAAATCTATTTATTTTTGTTTTAATTTTAATTTGGTACAAGCAATAGGCATTCAGCATCATCATTTGGAAGATGTGAATGCCTATTTTTTTGTACCAACGCATGCTTTTGTGTTCACAAGTGTAGTAAGCCAACATTTGGTCTTGCCTGTCATAACCACTCACGAATTGATTATATTTAATAACTATGTCTGGCTTTAATAATTTTTGGCCTCTCTTGTTAGTCACAGGCTTGAGCTCTGGCGAATGAATGGTGCTGAAAGTCAAGACGTCACGTTGGTAACGCCACTTACAAACACCTTTACGATTGTACCTAAAGATACTACCACCTTTCCGTAACTTGGTTGCAATCACTGTTGGGTTTCCTTTGCGTTTGGCTCTGAGAGTTCCAGTAACATTTGTTTCATTACGCAACAGGAACTCTGAGAGTCCAACATTATTATAATAATTGTCCATGTACACATGGCGCCCTGTGCCCAAATAATTTTCTAAAAGTTTTTCCACCACCTCTGTGTGGCCTTTCCCTCCAACATCTTGGTCGCTTTTACCCTTATAAACATTAATTTTCAGGGAAAGGCCACTCGGTGTGGCCAGCATGTAGAGTTTGATGCCATTTTTTTATATATTCACTGATTTGTCCACGGCTTGAAATGATGGATTCGTCTATTGATAGTTCCTCGCCGGGAATATATAATTCCGCCATTCTATTATTAAAATAGGCAATCAAGGTATCTAAATTATGCTGGCCAAACCGCAAGCATCTAAATATTAGCAGAAATGTATTTTTAGACATAAATTTGCTTGGGAATAAATCGAACAAATAATCCTTTCTCCAGTACTCCGAGTATCTATTTACTTTAACGTGTCCCATGTGGAACAATATCCCCAAAAATGTCAATAGCTTTTCAATACTTAAAATTTTCCATTTGCGAATTCTGGCTTGAGGCGCAGTCGCTTCAGACAAAATCTGCTGTGCGCAATCGTTAGTGGAATCTACAATAGTTTTTAAAATATTGTCCGTAAACATCAATTTAAAAAAGTCGTATGCAGACACTTGGTCGTTCTCTACCCGTACCTTCTCCTGGGAAGTAAAAACTGGAGGACGACGTGCGCGTTCGTGTAGGGTCCACTCTTCATCCCCCTGTTCTTCCGCCGAATCTTCATCAGACTCGCTGTCTCCATCAGTAGTATCTTGAGAGTCACTCTCGCGGTTCATATTACTGTAAAAGCAACATCAACCGTTTAGTAATTCTTACGCGAAAAATAATGAATGTGACGAACCATATATGGGTTACTAGCTTTTGACCGCGACTTAATCCGCGTGAATGTCGGTTATCGCGAATGCAGACGATTTCGCGGATTAAAAACTATCCTAAGTATTTTCCAGGTGCGCAAACTATCTCCATACTAAATCTTATTACGATCCGATCAGCCTTTAAATCGTGAAAAAACAAACAAACAGGGCCCTATTTAGTACACGTTACAATTTGTAAATTGTAATTGAATTTTAAACGTTACATATCTACAAGTTTATGTTTAATAAAGAATAAAACTTACAAATTGACCATAGTGGAAAACTGACAAAATTGTACGTACAATTTAACATATTACTGTTTCATAAATATTTGCACGCCTCATAAGCGAAGCGTTGAGGTTGTGCTCTACTCTCGACATTTAAAAAAAAGCAGTTTTCTCGAAAGTGAAATCGTTTTTTTAAATTTATATCGCACTTACAGGTTAATATGAGTGTACCTTTTTATTTTTTTATTCATATCGCACTTACAGGTTAATATGAGTGTACTTTTTATTGTTTTATTTATATCGCACTTACAGGATAATATGAGTGTACCTACTAATATCAATCCAATCAAATAAAATGACTACGAAAGACTGCAAAAACGCAATAGTTCAATGGCTTAAACTGAAGACCTATGATGACATTGAATTATTGCTGCAAGCATCGTCAATATGAGTTGAAAAGATACACACACACACACATACATACACACTCACATGCACACACACACACACTCACATACACACACGCGCACACACACATAAACACACGCACACACACACAAACACGCGCACACACACACACATACTTTTTTAGAATATATCTAAGTTTTTATTTTTCATTTTATTTAGTTATCGTTCAAGTCTTGTTTAATTTGGGATTTTATTTGTTTTATTTTATTTTTCTGTTTGTTGTTTAAATTCTATTTTCATAGTGTACACCACTTTTACCAATTCATTATTTTGTCATTGGAGAGCGGGATCTCCTAGCTCAGGTATATCTTTTACTTAAAAGGAGGTCCCTATGTAAGATTTAATGTAAAAGTTGTACAAGTTTCTGAAATAAACCTCCTTTTTTTTATCAAGTCAAATAATTTGTCAGACACATATTATAGAATATAAATAATTCAATAACAATTATTTTGTTTAACAAAGTAAATAATAAAATTAAAAATGATCTTTCCTGGACGTCCGTGTGTCTGTGTTTATAGATTGGTGTATGAGGTAGGGAAATTGGTCGAAAAAATTATCGTACCGGAATATTTTAATTTTTTATTATCTAATGTAATACACTACGGACTTTCTCAATTAATATGAGCGTTCAATTCTCTGTCGTTTAATTGTTATTCGTAAAAAACTAATAACCGACTGTGTATTTTTTTGTATATCTATCTATTTATTATAGTATGTTTTTTCCTCACCTTATAATTATGGCGCCACTAAACCATAGAATTTTTTTTATAATAGTTTTTTGTATTTTTTCGCGGCTGAAAATGATCGAACATTTCTTTCTGTATTTAATATCTTGCATGCAATGTATGTACACCATGTTTACACAAATAAATAAACTTACTTAATATATATATAAATTCAAATTCAAAATCTTTATTTCGAGCGAAGACTCATATAGGGTTAATAACATTGTTCTTAAAACTAAGTGTTAGTAAACAACACGATACGACGGCACATGTAACTGACAGCTGCGAATAACATATGGACAGTCCACTCTGTCAGCAATCATTTTCAGAACCCTGCTAGGGCTGGCCATGACTCGAGCCACCAGCGCTTGCGCATTATTGTGTAAAATCTACACGCGCCGCTGCAAACATCCCTGACGCACTGCAACGCCATGGGAACCCCATCAGTTTTCTGAAAGCATTATTAAATTGGACACGAAGGGCTCCATACGACGCACGCGAATATTTATCCCACAATCTGCATGTGTAGAAGTTGGTACAGAATGCTCTAAATAGCGTCACCTTTACGTCTGCAGTACAACGTGCAAACCTGTGGGGTATCATATTCGCACGCACAGAAAGAGCCCTCCGTTCCCTTTCAATGTCAGCATTGTCTCTAAGGTCAGTGGTGACCAAGTGACCTAGATATTTAAATTGCTCCACTCGCTCAAGAGGAACACCGTTTAGCCGTATGGGAGGCACATCAAGATGGTATTTGGTCCCCGCCTCAAAAACAATGTACTGACTTTTCTGAACATTATACAATAACCCATGTTCAGTTGCATAACGCTCACATGTGGTCAAAAGTGAAAAAAATCAGCCATATAAATTTAAGTTAAGTAACTCTTATTTTTAGTTACCTTTCTTACCTGGTACCTGCTCAGGTGTCACAAGGCGAGCTCCACAAGCACGCAGGTATTCAAAGAACATCAGATGTTACTGAGAACATAAGGTTTCATCTATGTGAAAATAAGTTATGTCTGATCGCTCTGGGATCTTGCACTATTCGGCGTACAATTTGAAACAAAGGAAATGGTTAGATACTTTCAAATCGTGAGAAGTTCGCCATAAACACGTAGACGCGCTTTGTTTGCACAGTTTTCGGCAAGGGATTAAAGACGATAAACATTTATCGATGGCGCTTTGTTATCACATTTTAAAACTTCGCAGACAAAGGATTAAAATTCTTTGTTACCTTCTATTGTTTTTAAATTCTTTGTGCTACCCAGGTAGGTACTACGGAATAGGATTTCTAGTTTGCCTAAGTAATTCTTATGATTGGTTTGTCTTTTACAAAATAATTTGAAGCTCATTCGGTATTTGTACGCGCTTTCGGCAAGACCTATATCGAATACTCTCTCCCGTGCTCTGTGTTAAATTTATTCGTGTTTGACGACTACTGGCTTTCCTTCTGGACTCTGATTGCCCTACGTTTGGAACTGTGCTGCTATCCCTATACATTGTAACCTGTGCACCGTTTACTGGTCAATTTTAACCTGCAGTTGCTAGTGTTTAGTGTCTGTGTATTCGTGTACCTAAACAAATCACGATGGCAAACCAAGAAGATGTCATCCAAAACATGATCCAAATCTTCGGAGAAGATTACGCAGACATCCCCGGCTATTCTGCTCCATCGAGACCTTCGACAAGTTCCACTTACCCAGCTGGGGAACTGTTGCAAATTCAACGGCTGGCTGATGACGAGGCGGATGCAGATGACATTGATTCGGAAGAAGAATTTCTCGACGAAGACGATGGGTAAGTCGTATTACTAGTATACTACTATAGTACCATACTTACTATATCTATAAAAATCAATGCCACTTTTCGTTGTAATTTTTAACTCAAGAACGGGCTCACCTATCAAAATAAAAAACTGGCCAAGTACGTGTCGGACCACGCACAATGAAGGGTTCCATAGTTAGGATGAATTCATCTCAAAAACAAACTTAACATTGTAGTTGAAAAACATGCTCTCCCATACATCTATATACGTTACGGTCAATTCTTCAACTGCAAATTTAAGTTCGTCGACGATTACTGGTTAACTTCTAAACCCTCCTTAGCTGTGATAGTTTTCCTTTTAATTTCGTTATATGGGTGAAGTCCAAAATATTGACGCAAATGACACAATAGTGACACAAAACTCACGCAGAAATTTACGCTATAGTGACACAATAGTAGCACAAAATGGTAGCAAAAAAAACTATAAGGTTTAAGTTACATTAGGAGTTTTATATACGTATAGTTTAATAAATAGAAAATTAGACAACAAAATAGAACATTATTTTGTGGAAAAATAAGTTATGCTTAGACGAAAGTAAAACAAAATATCTTCAATAATCTTGACTAACTTTTATTTATAAAATTGGTAAGTAGTCTCCAAAATATAAAGTACCTAGGTAGCTAATTAGGTACTGGGTTTTAACATTAAAAACAACAACAAAGAGTAATATTGAAATTCCATATTATGAACTCTTTTCATTTAAATATGACCTTACGAATGTACACACGGCTATAACAAGCTTAACATTTAGCATGCACAGCGATACACCCACACTCTGGATTTGTAGTTCCTCAAAATTAGCATCACTTACCTCACCTTTTCTAGTATATGCTTTAACCATCATAATAATATTATTTATAAGCACTAATAAAAACTATCCCAATAGTCCAATACACAATTCTTATTGATTGCTTTCTCAAATTCTAAACAACTATAATACTAAGTGAGTATAAAACTATAATCCCAACCTTATAATGGTAGCACAATTGTGGTGACACAGAAATTGTACAACTAGTGATAAAAAAGTATTACAAACGTATCACAATTGTGAGGTAGCACAGTGAGTAAATATTGATTACTCCGAAACTACGATTTGAATCGTATTGAAATGAACATTACACAAAAGCCCATGATTTTTTCTACCTAGAGCACTATAAATCATAATCAAAACACAAAAAAAAAAATACCGTAAAAATCGTTGAAAACCCTACCGAAAATTTTCTGACCACACTAAATCACTTTTGATTTTGACATCGCGAATGATACAAAATAACCGCAAATTTTTAACAGCTACAAAAAATTATGCGCAGTGCTGCCAGTTCTCGAAAACTAAATTCTACCCTGTTTCAAGTCTATAGAAACTGTCAATGAAAACGGTTGCACAACATAAGTAGCACAATTGTTTAAAATCACAAATAAATAAAAAGAACCGGTAAATAAGCATATTATTGCGGTTATTTCCTTACACCGTCTATATGAAAAGGGTTGCCAAATATTATACGCTATTGCTGTAGAATTCGATATTCAGCCTTAATGTTACATAGAACTTGTTCAGAAATACCCTCAAAGTTCACCCTCCAAAATTATTATGTCGTTTTTTACAGAATTTGCTCCCGTTTGGGGAGAAATTATTAATTTACTATGCTATCGAGTATTATTATATAACTTTGAGTCTTTGGCATGCTGGACAAATAACCATATAGTTTAGTATTACGAGTAATTGTCGCAAAATTCTATCACACATATTTTTTTAGGAAAAATGGTTGGGAAATTTTTGATTGGGCAAATGCGTCAAAATTTTGGTCTTTACCCATATATACTATACTACTGCCATGAATTTTTTCACATATCCAAAACCAACCATTTAGGTGGCAGGTGGGGGACACACTTTACTCTAACAAAAAATAGTACTTTAAAGCTTAATATTACGCAAACGGATCTCAGAATTGAAAAATGTTTTTTATAGATCCACAATATTTTTGAATGGCCTATCCAACGATACCCCCCACACCATGTATTAGACGAGAAAAAAATATCATCCCCGTTTTACGTGCAAGGGAGGTACCCTAAAAAATATATTTTTCATGATTTTATTTTACGACTTTTTCGGCGTGATTAATATGTACACCCATGCCAAATTACAGCTTTCTAGGACTTAGCGTCTCTGAGCTAAGCCGGGGACAGACGGACAGACAGACAGACAGACGGACATGGCGAAACTATAAGGGTCCTTGTTTACTACGGAACCCTAAAAAAGGTTTAGGCTTTGTTCGGACCATTTAGTAGATGGTTTAAGTTTTTTTTTTTTTAGCTAGGTAGGGTGGGTAGGTAGGTTAGGCAGATAGGGTAGGTATTCTTTTGCCCATAGAAAGCCACGTTATTTGTGAGTGTCAGAGTAAAAATGTTTACCGCCCGACGGAGTGGGCACGGGTCAGCTAGTAATATTATAAATGCGTAAGTAACATATTATAATAATTATTTTCGTTTCAGATACCTAGGAAGTGGAAATTCAATAACTGATTTACATTTCAAATTCAAACGGGGAAAATCTACTATTGCATATATGATACAAAGAGTTTGTCGTGCTATAAGGACCAATCTTCTTCGAGACAACATCCCTGAACTGACAACTGAAAGTTTCCAAACAATAGCGAGGGGTTTTGATGTAAAGGCAAATTTTCCTCACTGTGTTGGTGCCATCGACGGCAAACACATCCGCGTGTGTAATCCTGCAAATAGTGGCTCACTTTTTTTTAATTATAAAGCCTTTTTTTCGATTGTGTTGCTAGCTATTGTGGATTCAAATTACAAATTCGTATTTGTCGACATCGGTGCATACGGAAAAGAATGCGATTCAACCATATTACAAAATTCTAAACTGTACGAGCTAATGATTAACAAAAACTTACGACTACCTCAACCCCAGCCACTCTCTGGTAGCAATATACCAACCCCGTATGTATTTGTGGGTGACGAAGCTTTTGGACTGAGCAAACATATTATGCGTCCATATGGCGGTCAAAATCTCGACTTACAACAAAAGGTTTTCAATTACCGTCTAAGCAGAGCCAGAAGATATGTCGAATGCGCTTTTGGGATTATGGCTAACAAATGGCGCATTTTTCACAGACCGATAGACGTGTCCTATGACTTCGCTACTGACATTATAAAAGCATGTTGTGTATTACACAATTTTGTCGCTGATCGAGATGGTTTTAGACAAAGAGATAAATTTGCTATAAGTGTTGATGAATTTCTCCCAATACAACCCGCACAAGAAAAACAGACAGCACCGAATGTCATAAGACAGCAATATGCGACCTATTTTATGACTAGAGGAACTCTGCCTTGGCAGCTAAATAAGGTATAATTGTATTAAGAGGGTTTTCAAGATTTTCTTGCACCGCCAATTCCGCGATCAGTAAAAAATTAATATTTTATACCTACTCAGCGTAGTCTAGGTTAGTTTTGAGCTAAGTAATAAAATAGTACTCACGCTAATCTAGATTCCCTTAGTTTTAAAATTTTAGAGTGTCGAGATATTAATTTTGTACTGATCGCGGAATTGGCGGTGCAAGAAAATCTTGAAAGACCTCTTAAATAAAAAAAAACATAAATATCTGTACTGTGAACTCACCAACTTTGTTTTTTCGTTCAGCTGTGAAATTCTCGTAATCAGGAAATAAAACTTTTGATGTCTTCCCAGGCTTTTGTTTTTAAATTTTTATTTATTTTTAAAATCTACGTTTGACTTGTCCCATATAATTTCCCTTTCCTGTATCAACGTAATCAAGTAATCTATGTCAAGTTCTTCAATGGTATTCATTTTACCCTGCAAATAAAACTAAATACAAAAACGTAAACGTAAAACGAAATGAGCTTCCGTGTATCCTCTCTGTCAACGCACAAGCAACTGAGCTCTGCCGCTCCGACGTCGCACGAGTACACCCCCTCTCGCTTCGTCTCGGGGGCTGCTGTCCGTCATGTGTGCGTTGCGACGACGCAACGCGCCGTGTGAACACCTTGGTTATTTGTATGTAAAACAACGCAAGGACAGCGCTGCGACGACGCAACGCAACGCAACGCGCCGTGTGGACTGGCTCTAAGCCTACAGAAATGAATAAGTTAGATGTCATTGCGTCAAAAACCATTTCTTTTGGTGTGTATGAGTTCGGATTATCATCACTTCATGCCCGCATTAATGTGATGGTATGTCTACTACACATAGCGTATCGCCTCGACTTCAAAAATTGGTCTGCAAGAGGAGAAGGTCATTAAGAGTTATTGCATTCACGAAAAAAACTCATTCAAGATCGATTCAAAGATGATCTCAACCTTTTGCTATTGAAAAACCATCAGGCGTACTTCCAAAACAAAGGAACAAACTGGCTATAATAAGCGGCGGTTGCACAAAAGGAACTCTGCCGTTGATTGAAGAGGTCTTCTCAGACAATTTTGAGTATTGTCATTATTTGCTGCCAAACGCCATCACAGAAGACGTATTGAGCACTATTGAACACCAATTAAAAACCTTCTCTATTAACGACTATTGCTTAATTTTTATGGGAGAAAACGATTTGAAGAATAACGATTACATAGGAATTCTTGATAACTTAAGAAAGTATCTGAAAAAGAATACCCACACTAATCTCGTAGTGTGTGCCCCAACGTACATATGTGGTGCATTAATACATAATTACAAAGTCGAACTCTTCAACAATCTCCTCTACTGGGACATTAAAAACAACAGACATGCATATTTCTTCGATGGTAATCGCACCCTATCGCTTGAAATGTTTTCCATCAATACTGGAAAGATAAACAAACACGGATGGAAAAACATCTTCGAACAAATAAGGTCCGACATAATTTATGACTACGAAATATTCAGCTGTCAAGACAATTTGACAAACCCAAATGGCAGAAGTGAAGACCAACTATCTACTACAAATAACACGGTGACTAACTGATCCGAATGAATTGAGTGCAACGCAACAAACTTGTGACTTTTTTCGTAAGTAACAGTATGAAGGACTGTGGTTTAAATGACTTTAATTGTAGTCGTCGAAATGATTTTATCTTACCTCGCTTAACGAACATCAACACAAACAAAAACTCTGTATTATATAATATCTATCATCAAAATTTATGTGGACTTAACAACAAGAAGGATGACCTTGAAATTTATTTGAATGACTTAAAATCAAAAGTAAATTGTATTTGTATAAGTGAACACTTTTTAAATGAAATCCAAATATCACAATTACAGATGACTAGTTATAAACTTGGTTCCTACAACACAAGAGTAAACAAAAAAAGAGGTGGTACTTTGGTGCTAATAAGCGATGACAGACAAATAGAGGACATAGAAATTTGTAAAAAGCTCTATAAACAAGATTATTTTGAGGTATGTGGACTAAAAGATTTAGAATTTAATATTAATATTGTCTGTTGCTATAGAACTCCTGTGAATAATAATTTTGATAGTTTTCTTGAAAGGCTGGAACAACTGTTGAAGCATTTCTTCAATAAACAGTGTTTGATTTGTGGCGACTTCAATATTAATATGATGAAAGATGACAAATACCGAAAATCATTTTTATCATTGCTCACATGCTACAATTTTAGATGTTTGTTTGACACTACAACATTCGTACGTAATGGCACAGCGCCACGCGCATGCGCATGGTGCGTAATATATTGACAAATCTAATAGATACTAATATTAACGATATCCATATTGACCACAACGGATTATCAGATAGATGGACATGCCGGTCTTTTTTGCACAATAAATGTAAAAAAAGTAACAGAAGAAAAAAAACGAAGTAATTTTAAGTATATTAAAAAAAGAATATATAATAAAAAAAATAAGGTGGAATTTAGGAAAAAGTTGGCAGAGATAGATTGGAATCTCGGCATAAATACATTTATAAGAAAATTTAATGAAGTACATGATAATTCTTTTAAAAAAAAGGAAATTTTAATTGATCTCAATAAGTCTGGTAAAAGTTATTGGTTTAGCAAAGGAGTGAAAGTATCCAGCAAAGTCAAGCGCATTTTGTGCCTTATTGATAAAAAGAGATGTGATAAATCAATTTTAAAATATCGCGAAAACTACTTAAGGATATTTAGAAAGGTAGTAAGATGTGCAAAAAAGCTCGACACTAGGAAAAAGATTGATCAGGCACCTCAATCTAGTAAAGCCATGTGGAAAATAGTGAATAGTAGACGTAATTCTAATAAAAAATAAAGCACTGATATTGTAATACTTAAACAAGATAATAAGATATATGACAGCCCTGTAGACGTAGCCAACATTTTATCTGACCAATTTGACAACAAAATTACATTAAAGTCTTCTGATCATAGCTTAGCTAACAAATACTTAACCGACAATATGGCTAGAGTAGACGATAACATGTTGTTTGATCAAGTAACCCCGGTAGAAATCTTCAAAATGGTTAATAATATGTGCAATAAAAATTCTCACGGTCAAGACGAAATACCCATAAGTATCATCAAGGATAACATTGACATATTAGCTGAGCCAATAGCTGACTTTTTAAACAAATGTATTGAGCAATGTGTTTTCCCTGAGCAATATAAAATTGCTCGTGTTTTGCCCATATTCAAAAAAGGCTCCAAATTAGATGCGAAAAACTATAGACCCATTTCCCTATTACCGGTATTCTCTAAAATATTTGAAAAGGTAATGAAAGATAGGCTTGTCAAACATTTGATTAAACACAATATCATTAGCTATCAACAGTTCGGGTATCAAAGAAGCATAGGAACCATTGATGCAATAGACTCACTAGTGGATGATGTGGTTAGCAAACTGAATAATAAAGAAAAAGTGGCAGGACTATTCTTAGATCTTAGCTCTGCCTTCGATACTGTTGAACATAAAATCCTTTTAGACAAACTAGAACACTATGGGATAAGAGATAACGTCTTAAAGCTTTTCAGTTCTTATTTACAGAATAGATCACAGTATGTCGAAATTAAGTCAGTTGAAAGCGGACATGAAAAAATTAACAAATCTAAGCTTGTTAGAGTACAAAAGGGAGTTCCACAGGGCTCAGTCTTGGGTCCAATATTTTTTATAATATTTCTTAACGACTTAGCTAAATATATGTATAAGATAGTACCAGACATCAAAATGGTTATTTTTGCTGATGACACAAGTGCTGTTATGAACGATATCTCTATAAGGGACTTAGAAAACAAAGTGAATCATGCACTGTCTGCTTTTGAACATTGGTTTTCCACTAACAATTTAAAACTCAATGTGGAGAAAACTAAATGTATGCTATTCAAATCAACTGTGAGGAATAATGATAGTATTGAAATAGCTTCATTAGGGAATAAAGTGGAAATTGTGCAAAATTTAAAATTTTTAGGAATACAAATTGATGAGCTCTTGTGCTGGAAACAAGAACTGGAAGCAATCACAAATACTCTGAGCAGTGCATGCTATGCCTTAAGAAGTTTAAGGGACGAACTAACCATTGCTCAGTTACGAAATGTTTATTTTGCCTTAGTTGAGTCCAAGCTGAGGTACAGTATTAAACTATGGGGGAACAGTTATAAATACAATATAAATGCAGCTTTTGTTATGCAAAAAAGGGCCCTCAGAACTATTCTTCGCATAGAGCAAACTGAATCTTGTAGAGAGCATTTTGTAAAATTAAAGATTTTACCTGTACCTTGTCTTTATATTTTGGTCCTACTAAGTAGTTTTCTAAAAAACCTAGAGAAATACGAGACAAAGGAAGAAAGGGTAACTAGGGTGGAAACGCGCAGGAAAGATTTGCCTAATTATTTGCAGCCAAAATTAAATGTTGTCAAACATAGCTCTAAAGTACAGTCTGTACAAATTTTCAATAAATTGCCATTAGAATTAAAAATGATTAATAATCCAAGAATATTTAAATTCAAATTAAACTCATTCCTATTGACGAAGTGCTACTATAGTATAGAAGAGTTTTTTAGGGACAAAAATAATGCCACAGTGTAACTTGTTTATCGTTTAAGTCTCATTCTTGACATGTTATTATTATTTTTCTTGATTTTTTTTTTGATTGAGTTGAATTCTTATTTTATTTTTGACTTTTTATCCATATTATTTGTAAACTTTATTGATTATTATTATTATTCCGTGTATTCATAACTTGTAATTAATTGTAACTTTTATTGATTATTATTATTGTATTAATCCTGTATTCGACACAAATGTATTTTTGTTCAGAATAAAATAAATTGAATTGAAATTTTGATTGACATCGTTAAGCAAGGATCAGGCACAACTAACGACGGGAACACAGCAAGGCGGTTTTTAGAATTTCCTGATAAAACTGCAGCGATCACTGGATTAGATGAAGATGAAGATACGCAGATTTGCTGTGATTCTGCAAGCTATCACATCTGGAGAGATTGTAGACGTGCCGAAAATTAAAGAATACGCTAGAACAACCGCTGCAAAATACGTGGAACTGTACGATTGGTACTACATGTCATCAACCGTCCACAAATTGTTGATTCACGGAGGGGACATAATTGCAGAAAATGCTATTGTACCAATTGGAAGTCTTTCGGAAGAAGCTTCAGAGGCCCGAAACAAAGACTTTAGGAGGTTCAGAGAACACCATTCGAGGAAAAAGAGTAGACAAGCATCAAACGAGGATATCCTCAATATGCTTATCGTCTCTTCTGATCCTCTAATTTCTTCCACAAGACCAAAATTAAATGCCCACAAGAGGCAGACATACTTTAAGGAAACAGTAGAACTACTGAAACTTCAGGATCAGGAAGCTCCGACAGAGTTCTTAGAAGTTATATCTATTGTAGAGCCTGATTCTGAAGTGGATTCTGATGGTGACGAAGTATAAAATAAGTTAACTTTTATTGTTTATGTTTGGTTAGGTTAAGTTAATATTTTTTTTTAATAATTTGCTTTTATTTTTAATCATACAATAGTTTACCATTTATTGTTATTGACTGATGATCACGTTTATCTAATTACCCTCATTATGGTACGTATCCTTTTAACTAGGTATATAGGTATTAAGTTTTATTAATCATTAGCTAATGTGGACTTGAGTCATTAGACAAGATTACATATTATGTAATTCATAATTACCATGTCATTTCAAATAAGTAGGTAATACGACTTTGTGATTTCTTAGAATTTTTTGGTCTAAGCATAAAAAATATTGTAAGTTACACTTGGTATAGCCATATTTAAGCATTAAAATGTACATATCATAAACATTTTTAATTTTTTAATTTTGACGATTAAAAAAAAAAAAATCGCAAGTGATGCCGCAATATTAAGTATGTCAAAATATCACAAATAAATAGTACTATAACAGTGTGCAAGGATATAACGGCCAACCTTGCGATTACAGAGATATCCTCATTTTTCATGTCAGCTCCATACATTTTTTTTCTTATAAAAATTATAACTCTTCCATTTGTGCACACAATTACTTCATATCGCTGACTGAATTCGATAGTGGCACAAGACAAAATTCAACAATTTGAGAAAACGCACATTTTAATATTCAAAGACTAGTGCGCGCGCACATATTAGCTCTTACTGACTGTACTTTATGGAATATACAGTTCATGTTTGGTTTATAAACATCTACGTTATAGCTTCAGTTGCTGGCAGTAATAATTTTGAAATATTTTTTGTTATTTTGATTAATATGAGGTTCAGAAGATGGCGACTCCGAGTTGTGCCAGTATTGCATTGTTTTGTTTTCACTTTTTTGATTAATGCCAGAAATTATGTTATAAAAGTAAAGAAAATAAGAATACATTTTCACGAAAAACTAGCTATGTAGAATATAAAACTAGAAGTGCTCATCAATGGAATCTTTAAATCATAAATAAAAGTACCATAAATGTTTAGTAACTTTATTAATTATCATACTTTTCAGTCTGACGTGTTGAAAATCAGTTTTAAACAAATCAACAAACGAAATTTAGTTATTGTACCCTATGTTTGCCCATCATAAAAAGCATCACAATTACAAAACAAAATATAAAATCCACTTTAGCAATAAGTATAACAAAAATTAACCAACATAAACTTATCAAAAACTTCTTAGGTTTCAGTTTAATAAACTCTCAAATCACAAAAAATCAGCCTTATGATTCCAGTACGAAATTAGAGATATCAGTTCACATATTAATTAACAATCTCAAAAATAGGTACCTAATCAAAGAGTAGACAAGAAAGTAAGCTCACATCGCCTTCGTTTTGTGTATGGCCAACAACCAAAAATTTATGTGAAATGAAATCGTTTATTCTGTAAATAGGATGAAACGGAACGGTTAAAATCACTTTTACACGTCATATAAAAAAAAAAAAATCTAGATGTAGCCGACATTTCCTATCTGACTACCCCTGAGAAGAAATGGCGAAACAAACTCAGGGGTCAAAGTCTCTTTTAAAGTCCAGACATAATCTTGGTCAGATCATGTGAGGACCATGTAGATCCGTGTCTGAAATGGTCTTTTGAGGAAAGAACCACGCAAATTTGAGCGGACCTGACCAATCAGTGTAAGCATTTGTCAGTAATCGTGCAGCTCAACTCAAAACTTAAGGAGCTCAACGACTCGACGAACAGTACCAAAAAAAGGACATTTGGGTAGGCCGCATAAAGCGCTCAAAATGTCAGACCATCATTAAAACTTAACTGAGAAAAGAAAGGAAAACATTTAAAGAAAAAAAAAAAAATGACCCACATAGTGCTCACATTCACAATAAATTAAAGCAGTAAATATAATACTTTTCAAAGTAAACATTTATGTAAAATTGTATACAATATTCTGCAATGTCAATATGTATATAAAATCATGCATAATAATTAAAATGTCAAGTTTTATCACAAGGCTAGCAGAGCGAGCAGCTCAATCCCAAGCTTTTTTGTCCTCTAAATAATCAGAAATCTTATAGTACCCTTTTTTACAAAGTTTAGTTTTAATACAGATTTTAAATCGTTTAATGGGTAAGTTCCGAATGTCAGTAGGAAGTTGGTTGTAAAAGCGTATACATTGACCCATGAAAGAGTTGCCTACTCTGTGGAGGCGAGTGCGATGTACAGCAAGATTGTGTTTATTCCTGGTATTTAAACTATGAATATCGGACATTTTCTTAAAATTTGATTTATTTTTGTGTACATATAATAGATTTTCAAGTATATATTGAGAGGCTACAGTCAGAATATCTATTTCTTTGAATATTTCACGAAGTGAATCTCTTGGACCTAGATTGTAAATGGCTCGAACAGCCCTTTTCTGTAAAATAAAGATATTATTAATGTCCGCACATGTTCCCCAGAGAAGGATCCCATACGACATAAGACTATGAAAATAACTAAAATAAACAATTCTGGCAGTATCTACATCAGTAATCTGTCTAATTTTTTTAACAGCATAGGCGGCCGAACTAAGCCTTCCTGACAATTTTTCTACGTATGGGCCCCATTGTAATTTACCGTCAATATATATATGTGTAATTCCTTTTATGTTAAAATTTGACACAGCATAAAGATAAGCAGCAATTATAAATTTGTTCTTTCCTTGACCACCACAGTTATCGGAATACAGTACCACTTCCACTTCGTCGACATCATTAGAGCAACCTGCAATATCCTGTCTTGAAGCACACATTTCTAAGTAATGCAGTAAGCAAGACCCAATCTCATTAGATCCTTTGTGTCCTTCACCTTCATGCCAAACGTAGCAATTAACTGTGCCCAATTCTTTCTTATTCAAGTCACAAATGGTAAAATTGTATGTGGACAATTTGCTTTTATAATAAAAAGTCGAAACCTCACCTTTCGGGGTTGGTAAAGCGGCCTGAAGATCGAAGCATGCAACTCTGTAATTCTTATTGTCAAACCATATCATATTATATTTAATCATTTTTAGTTACAGTAAGTAAGATTGTGCAAACTTAGTACCAGCTTTCTAACTAGATGGCGTTGAAGTAGTTTAGAAATTTTGTACTTTGTTGTCAACTCGTCAAGTGCCTGGGTGAGCATGGCACTTCTGAATGCTCGCGACCAAAAGACCGAGCCCTCTGCACCGAACCTCCCAGTTGCGTTCTTTGCGGCCAACAAGGCCACCCAGCCAACTACCGTGGCTGCCCTAAGGCACCAAAATCGTCTTCCTCGAAGTTGACCAAGCGTTACGACGCGAGGCAACAGAGAGACTACCAGGGGGGATTCTCCTCCTCTCTGTCCCAACCTCCGCAACGACTGAGCCCTCAAAGGTCAAGTCCGTGGAATTACTTAACCACCAGCAGGCCTTCCCTGCCTTCGGCCAATACATGGCTCCTCCCCCCCCTCTACCTCAACCCATCCCACGGTTGATGGACCCTCGCCTTCGCGCTCAGCATCACCAACAACCTACCACCGCCGGTAGAAGCGCGCCTCTCGCGCCCCCAGTGGCCCGCGTGCCAGAGCCTGCTTCCAAAGCCGCTCCTCCTCTCAACACTCGCGCGCCTCCTCAACCTGCGGCCACTCCAGTGGTCGCACCACCTAACACCTTCGATGCGTTTAATGTGATCTCGAGCACATTTAACATCTTTCTTTCGCCCCGCGCCAAGAAAATGGCCAGCGAAATAATTGTAGCCCGTAACTCCTGCGATCTATCGGAGATCCAGCGAATTTATCACGCGTATCCCGAGATCACGCAAGCCCTAGAGTCCATCGCGTATAGGAAACCATAATGTATAACACGGCCCCCGCGAGAACTAAACTCAGATCACTAAAGTTAGGCTTTTTCAATGCCAACGGCATTAGAGAACAACGCGACGAAATCGCTGTGTTCCTCCGCGACCATCGGTTAGATATTCTCCTAGTACAGGAAACTTTCCTCAAGCCTTGTCATCGAGACCCGTCAATTGCGAACATCGCGTAGTTCGCAATGACAGGACTCGATGCCACAGGGGCGGCACCCTGATTTACTATAGGACTCCTCTCCATTGCATCCCGCTCGATGCTCCGACAACTCTCTCGTGTCTTGAAGTGTCTGCATGCAAAATAGCAATGTCAGGTCATCAACCGATTACGATAGTTTCGGCTTACATGCCGCCCACCGCGACCACGAGCCCAGACGGTCTTCAAATGCTGTCTCGCGATCTTTCGATTCTTTTCGGCCTGAGTGAATCCGTTATCGTAGCGGGTGATCTCAACGCCAAACATCCGTCCTGGAACTGTAATACCACCACGTTTCGAGGCCAACATCTGTTTGACCTCACCGCCGTTTTAAATTTCGATATCATCGGTCCGATGAATCCTACTCATTACCCCCATATCCCCAGTCAATCCCCGGACATATTGGACATAGCGCTCCTAAAGAATATCAACCTTTTTTTTTTTTTTGGTGGGAACTCATCAAATAACTTCTCCCGCTCTGGGCGGAGCGAGAGGGAGTGTCAGACTTTTACTGACTAAAACCCACCGTGTTCCTTCAGATGCCTGTGTACCAGAGTCACGATATCCCTTTCGGACAGGCTCGTAACCCTGGCAGGCATTGGCCCTTTCGGACCCCGTCAATTGGTGCTGACGTCTCTTTGAGGCTCGCGTGGAACACAACGCGCCGTCGACCCGGGCCTGGTCCTTATCGGACGGCGAGCTACCCATCGCTCACCGTCCGCAAGCCCGCGCCTACGGTGGCCGGGAATCGGCCTGCGATTCCCGACGCCCAGGGCGTCTCCTGCGGCGACTTAGGGCGGAAGGGCGGGCACCCTGCCTCACCCTCATGCGCTCCGCCTCCTCCTTCGCGAGCATTACTGTTTCGCAGAAGGAGGTGACGGCCTCCCATGCACTCTCGCTCCGAACCATGGCCTGAACCAGGGCCGGACGCGAGAGATCGTCGCCGCCGATCGCCTCCGTGAGGACACGGCGGTGCTCCGCCCAAGCAGGGCAGACCTCCACCGTATGCTCCACCGTGTCCTCCGGGCGATCCACACAGTGGTGACATCCGGGCGTTTCCTCCCGCTTTATCCTGAACAGGAACCTCCCGAAACAACCGTGTCCGGTGAGGACCTGCGTCAGGCGGAAGGTGAGGACGCCGTGGCGCCTCTCTAGCCACTCCTCAAAGAGGGGACTTACCGCCGCAATTGTGGCGTGCCCAGCACTGGGTTGCGACAATCGCACTTTCCATGTCGCCATGAGATCCTGCCGGAGCTCCTTCCGCTGTGCCGCGATTTGTTGCGGCAGCGGAGTTTCACCCCGGCGTTTCGCCTCTTCGCGCCACACCCACATGTGCGCGAGGACTTTCGCCTCCAGATCCCATGGCGGCAGTCCGGCAAGGAGGCTCGCCGCCTCACGGGAGACCGTGCGGTAACCCCGTACCAGCCTGATGGCCATGACCCTTTGGGACGCGTTCAACCGCTGGGCTGGTCGCAGCCTCAGTGAACGCGCCCACACCGGTGCCCCGTAAAGGGCCATGGACCGCACGATCCCCGCGTAGAGCCTCCGGCAGGAGGTGTTTGGACCCCCCAGATTGGGCAGGAGCCGCTTCAAGGCAGCCCCGGCCCGCTCCAGTCTGGGAGCCAAACGTCGGAAGTGCTCGACGAAGTTCCACCGGCTGTCGAGGACGAGTCCCAGGTACTTCATCGTCACCTCGACGCCGATGTGAACCCCTCCCGCCGTTATCTGGGAACCCGACAGTGGCGCGTTCCGAGGACCATAAAAACACATGGCCTCGGACTTGTGCAATGCCACCTCGAGTCCCAATTGCCGGATCCTATCGACGATTGTCGCAACCCCACGTTCCGCCACCGCCTGATGTGAACTCCCCTGTGCCAGGACCAGCGTGTCGTCAGCGTAGCAGACTACGCTGACGCCACTGGGGAGGTCAGCGCGCAGCACCCAGTCGTACCCGATGTCCCACAGATGCGGCCCCAGAACCGATCCCTGTGGGACACCGCACGACATCTCTCGCCGGTTCCACTCTCCTTGGTGACCGGGGTAGATGACGGCCCTGTCCGTCAAATAGGCCTCGACCACGCGACAGAGGTAGGTCGGCATCCGGTGATACCGAAGTGCCTCCCTGATGCAGCTCCAGGGCAGGACTCTCCATGACGCGCCAGTCGATGACACGCGGCGACAGAGCGGGGCTGGCGAACGAGATGTCCACCACTGATTCACCCCGCATCCGCACACACGTGGGGACAGAACCCCGGTTTAGGACGACCAGGCCTGTCTCCAGAGCCCAGTCCTCCACCATCCTGCCCAGTGTGTCCGTATACCGGGAACCCCAAGCCACGTTTTTGGCATTGAAGTCCCCGAGGACGAACACGGGGAGGGGATGGTACCCGACGACGACGACTCTCAGCTCCCGAAGGGAGTTGTGGAACTCGGCGAGAGTTCGGTTCGGGGAGAAGTATACTCCTACCACGACAATCTCCCCGAACCGTGCTGCTACGCAACCCTGTCCCCTCTTGACGGCCTCGAGGGACAGGGTACCGGCGCACAGTGTTCGGAATGATTATATTACGAGCTACTTTAGGTACAAACATCATGGCAATATAAATTGAAATTTGCAAGTGATTAGGGTACATTATTAGACGTACAACTCGTTCCCACGCCAAATTTGCCGATTCCGGGAAATGTTTACCGCTCAGCACTGCACTAATCCCACACGATAACAATACCGGTCAGTCGCTTTTGTTAGCCGCTAATCATCGCATGTGTTTACGCTCTGTTCTTTAATAAAAAAATTGTTTCATCATGGGTTCCACATCTACAGGTAAGATATACACCAATTTGTTAAACATATATGAATTCGTATTATGAGAAAATAAATAAAATATGAGTTGAAAAAAGTAACTAAATTTGCAAATTTTTTTAACGTTTAATAGATTCCAAGTTTTTCCCAGCCAATTACAGCCGTCCATGTTTTTTTGTGAAACTCGAGAATTTATCTAGCTTTCGAATGAATCTAGTCTCAATATTCGACTCGCCTCGACTTTTGAGTGATGTAATGTTTTTATTTACCAGGTGTAACCCGAGGAATAAGTCGCCTTCATCTTTTCGACCTTTTATGTCGTCATAAACTGGTCAATCAAGCGAATAAGGGATCGTCTATTGCTCGGATGGTGGACTATGTCTCTTCAGATATTCCAGGACTTCCAGTAGAAGTTATTAAAAATAAAATAAAGGTGTTTTCTGCTGTGCTAACCAAGAAATGGAGTGCTATTAGGAACAAAAAGAAGTTTGTTTTAAAATGCAACGACTGGCTGCAAGAAGAGCTTTGGTCAGTACAAAATCAAGATGCTGGACAACCTGAATGTACACCTGCTCGATCTGCTGTAGCTCAAAGGATGGATTTTGTTGGTTTAAGTACATCAGCAAAGAAAACCCGGACGAAGACATTGGTGGCGGGCCATTCTCCGGAGGAGCTTGCCTATGCCACTCAAACAAGTTTCACAAAAATTGGTAAGCGGAATATGGCCACTGTTATAAAGGCAGTAACTGTGTCGTCACCTAAATCACTTCGGATGATTAAAAGAAGGAAAATAACGCAGAGATTTATACGTCCATATACTCCCGATGAAGCATTAGCTCTGATAACAAATTCCAAACTGAGCTTGGACCAGTATAAACAGATTCGCAGAGGAGCTAAAGAGAGGGTGTGATATATACCCATCATATGATAGAGTTCTGAAAGCACGAAAAGAGTGTTACCCGAACGACATAATAATAACTGAGACGAAAGGCGAAGTTAAGCTGCAAAGTTTGCTTGATCATACAGCACAAAGACTAGTTAAAGTTCAGCTAGATGTAATAGCAGGTGTAGTGATCGAAGATGGAAACAGCAAATTCTACCTTAAATCAAAGTGGGGATTTGACGGAAGCAGCAGCCAGTCAGAATATAAGCAGCAGTTTACAGAAGATGCGGCCGCGTCAGATGCAGATATCTTGCTCACATAGCTAGTTCCACTACAGCTAGTGATGAAGAGAGAGGAAAATGAGACAATTCTTTGGCAAAACCCGAGATCTTCATCCACTCGCTTCTGCCGCCCGATACGTTACCAGATGTTGAAGGAAAGTCTAAAGGTTCTAAAAGATGAAGACGACTACATCAACAGACAAATAGCTGCTCTGAACCCTACGCAAATAGACATCGGGGATCGAACGGTCAACATTGAGCACATTTTAATGGAGACAATGCTAGATGGAAAAGCCGCCAATGCACTCTCTGACAATAAATCTTCCCAGACTTGCAACATATGCAAGGCAACACCTAATGAAATGAATGATATTGATGCGGTCATTCAAAGGCCATGCAACAAAGATTTGTATGCATATGGATTGTCAACATTGCACGCCCATATTCGACTGTTTGAGTGTGTGCTCCACATATCGTATAGGAAGGAACACAAAACATGGCGCGCGACTAAGAACATAAAAGAAGCAGTGGAAGAAAAAAAGCGCGCCATTATAGAAGAATATCGTCGTCGAACTGGGCTTCTCGTCGATACAGTAAAGCAAGGTAGCGGCTCAACAATGATGGCAATACTGCGCGGACGTTCTTTGAAGACCCTGCTCTCGCAGCTGAGATCACTGGGGTTGACAAAGATCTCATTACAAGATTCTCTATTATACTCAAAGCCCTTTCGAGCTCGTACGATGTAGAGCCAGAGGCCTACAAGGAGTATACACTTGACACGGCTAGACTCTACGTCACCAAGTACCAATGGTACAAAATGCCTTCTAGTGTACATAAAATATTAATTCACGGAGCTGATGTCATCGAATCCCTTGTGCTTCCTATAGGTCAGCTTAGTGAAGAAGCTCTAGAGTCTAGACACAAAGACTGCCGTTATTATCGAGAGCATAGCACGAGAAAAATTGGAAGGAAGCAGACTATTGAAGACCTGCTACATGCTCTGCTCATCTCCTCCGATCCATTAATATCCAGTATCAGACCATTGCCTAAGAGAAAATCGGGTACTTTGGCGCCAGAAGTATTACAATTATTGAAAGCTCCTGAAGCGCCTGATAGGACGCACTCATCCGATGAAGAGGCAAACAGCGAATAGACAAAGGCCAAAGGCCTTTTTGATTTAAAGTGCCGCAAAAAAATACTTTTTTTTTTAAAGACTATGTTCATGTACACACTATATGAATACAACATATACTTAGTAATAAATGTGTTTTTTATCGTATAAGTCCATAAACATGTACCTACCTACATTTAAATTAAAAATTTCATATAAAAATCAAAGTGGCTCGTAATATAATCATTCCGAACACTGTGCGGCGGCGGCCGACGAAATTAGGGTCACTGAGCCGCCGCTCAGGTCCTCCACCCAGTCATCCCTGGGCGGAACATAGTACGGCTCAGCGACCACGGCGATGTTAATCGACCACTGCGCCATGCTCTGGAGCAACAGATCCTGAGCGGCGGCGCAGTGGTTGATGTTCGCCTGGAGGAGGCGTAATGGGGCCATTTATTGGCAATCCATTTGAGCTTCCTCCCGGGCCCCCTGAGATGGCCCTGCCGCGGTGTTAGCGGCGGTGACGACGGTAGAGGCGGCAACGGCGGCTGCAATGGTGGCGGCTGCGGCGGTGACGACGGTTGTTGAGGGCTTGCCCCTTCCCTTGGGTTTGGGGGGGGGAGCGCAGGCCTTACCTCCAGCCCGGTGATCGGCCGGCTTGCCAGCCGCCGCACATCCAAAACAGTGCGGCGTGGCATCACAAGAGGCGGCCTTGTGACCGGGCTGACCACAGCGGAAGCAGTGGTCGCTGCGGTCCACCTCTGAGGTGCAGCATGCTCCCACGTGGTGACCCACCCGGCAGCGGAAACACCTCAGAGGTCTGGGTTCCAGCAGTTTCACCTGCGCGGATACCCAGCCCACCTGGAGCCTTCGGCCCTCCCCGGCTATTTTTTGGGCCACCGACACGGGGCAGCTCACCGTTATGGTTTGCATGCCCGTGGTGTCAGGACGGATGGTGCCTGCCCGCACCTGCTCGGCAGAGCACCCCCCAGTCCTAGCCACGGCGGCCACAACGTCGTCCGCCGTCACGCAGTCGTCCAGGCCCAGGATGCGCATTTCAGCGGACTTAGTTGGTCTGGACACTCGGACCTCCTCCGCATCGAGGGACGCCCTAAGTCTTTCGGCCAGGGCGTCAGCAGTCGGGCCGCTGGCCGCACCGGGGATCTCGAGCATCCGGGCCCCCGTTGCCGTCACCTTCATTCTGAAGCCCTCGGTGACACCGATCTCCTCGAGGTTGACCGCCTTCCACGCCTTGGTGAGCACTTCGCGGTACGACACGCCCCTCTTTTCAGCTTCCGGCTGTAGTGTTATCAATACGGCTGCGGACTTCGGGGCGCGGAGCCTACCTGCGGCGCTACGCTTCTTGCGTTGCTGCCGCCTCTCCTTCTTTTTGGCCGCCCTAGCTGCCTTTCCCGCGTTCCTGCTCTCCCCAGCTACCTGCCATTCGGCATCGGCCGTAGAGGAATTTGGGGGCGGAGGCGGGGGCGACTCTCCTGCCGCGACGGCGGGGACCTTCACCTTCTGCGCAGCCGTCCCACCCTTCTTGGGCTTGGGCGGCGCCTCTTTCGCCGGAGGCGCGGGTTTGGCGGTTTTAGCTGCAGGCTTAGCCGCGGGCCAGGGTCCCCCGCCGGCAAGGGCAGGCCCTGCCCCTGATGCGCTCCCCCCTGGGGCACCTCCCGGGGTCCAGCTCCTCGAAGCTGGGCCAGGTCCGCTCGGAGCTCCTCATTCTCCTTTCGGAGAAGCTCCATGGCGGCTGTTAAGCGGCCGATCTCATCTGACGAAGGCCCGACTTGAAGGGCTTTCGCTGCCGTCAAAATGGAGGCCGTGGCAGTGGGTACGATCTTGTCTTTGGAGGATTGAATCCTCTTCAAGGCCACACCCCTGATCGCGGCTACCACGACCTCCTCGAAGCTACTGGCCGCTCCCTTCACCTTGGAGCTGCCAGCGGCTTCCGGCTCACCGCCCGAGGACTCGGAGAGGGCCGCCTTGCGGCTGGTCTCTCCGAGTTGAACCTCCTGTTCCATCGGTTCTTGGGTGGTGAGCCCTCTGCCTACCCCCCGTTTCCGAGCTCCGCCCCGGCTGCTGATTTTTTTGCGAGCCGTGTTTGGTCCATCTTCAGAGGACGACCCCTGGCCGTCCCCTGGTTTGGAGCGCTTGAAGAATTTACTCTTCCCTGCAGCCCCCTCATCAACGCGCGCTTTGTACATTGGTCAAATGTACACGCTTTGTACATTGGTCAAATGTACAAACGCATCGAAGAAGAATTAAAGTTTTGCCCTGTCTTCGAGATCGCACCACAAAAACCAACCGGATTGACTCCTGGTGAGTTGGTACCACGCGGTAGAAGCGAACTAACTTCGCTCCCCTTGGACGCCATACCCACCAGCACTACGATTTCGACGATTGAGACTAATTCAAAGTATTGCCCTGTTAGTCCTCAGTCCGCGGCTCTAGAGTTTTTCTCTTTACTAGACATACCTGACGATGGAGACGACGAGAGACAAGTTGATCGCTGGCGTGGCGGCGTGGATGGCCAATCCCCTTCCTCAAGTTGGCGCGAAAAGTACTGGCCTATCTGCCGCCCCCAAAGGTCAAGACGTTTACTCGGCAACGGGATGCCGTGGTGGCTCCCTTACTTCGTGGGCGCAGGGCTCTGTCTCTTCATTGGCATCTGTGCAGCTCTATGCCGGGGACGGCCCCGCCATGCTGAACTTGCCCAGGGACGCGTTAGAGATAGACGTGCCAACGCCGGAGGAACTGGCAGACGCCCAGCCCGCCCAGAGGCGACTATACCAGATAGGGAAACTAACGTACTTCCGTGGTATTGGGTTCCTTACGACGAAGCAGATGCACAACGACCGGTACCAGAGGAGGATAGAGGCGAATCATGTCCTTAGGGAGGCAGCGCAGGTAGCCGCGTTGCAGCGCGAAGCTGAGGCTCTGGCTCGGGCAGCCGGGCTACGCGAAGTAGGAGCCGGGGGCGGGGGCGGCGGCGGAGTACCTGTGGTCGGAGGCGACGGGGTGGTGGGTGAAATGCTGCCAGCGGCGGAGGCTGCCGCCCGTAGGAGAAGGCGCGCGGTAGCAGCCGGGGAGGGGAACGTGAACTGGCACGCTTACAGCGACACCGTCCCTGTGTACAGCGTTGGAGTCAACACGTGGGCCAACGAAGATGAGGTGGTACCCTACAGCTCGCTATACAATCACGTTGCAGAGCGCATCACCGATCCAAACGCAACAGGGGCACTAGGCGCACTGGTTAAGGGGTCGACAATGAAGGACTCGGCCAGCGTGATAACCATGGTGAAGCACATGCAAAGGGGGAATGGATCCTACAAAGACGAAGCCCCCCTCGTTAGGGCTTATAACATGCTCAACGCCACCGCAGCAGGGGGTGGCCCGCCTGACCCCCTAGTGTACAGATGGATGCGGAACTTCATACCAGCGGGAGACGTGGTATTAGAGACGTTTCAGGGACAGGCCGTAGGGGGCACAGTAATCGCCGTCCCTCACGATATGTTCACGGAGTACGTCTTCTTGAACTTCAACACCCCTTCTCCGGGCATCGGAGGTGGGATTAATGTGTTCTCCCTGGACAGCATGGACGAGACGTGGGTGGCTGTACCGATCAGCAACGACCTGATGAGGACCAAGGCGCTAATTCCTTACCTGCTGTCTTTCTTAACAAGCGGGTACACCAACGGAACAGCGAACCACATAGTGCCCGGGCAGTTCAACAGCCCTCAGCACGAAGGTCAGAGAATGCAGATGGGGTCACATCGGTTATTTCCCAGGTCAAAGAATATCAACCTACGGTTGGATTCGATAGAGGCGATGGACGAACTGACTTCTGACCACCGGCCGGTCGTCTTAAGACTGGCCCCTCGCAACGGACTCCTTGACCCTGACCAACCCCCCCTCACGAAAGTAGTCACGGACTGGCGGAAAGTAAGCGACCGACTGAAATCCACCACATCCCCGATACTGGATTCTATCCCCGATCAGTTTGACTCGATCGCCGACACGACGGCCGCGATCGACTCACTCACGGAACACGTACAATCAGTCCTGAGCGATTGCTCGAGGCAGGTTCCGGCGATGGACACCCATCGCCGAAAGCTGCCGGACGATGTGCGTGAACTGCTGACTGAGAAGAACGCGGCCACTCGTGCATACAGTGTCTTTCCCTGTGACGCTAACAAAGTCTTCATGCGCCAATTACAGAAATCTGTAAGGAAGCGAATGAAAGAACTGCGTGAGGCTAACTGGGACAAGATGCTGGGCGAACTAGAGCCCACTCATCTTGCCTTCTGGGAGCTTCAGAGGAAACTCAGATCCCCGCAAGTAGCTTCTATGCCCCCTCTGACACGACCCGACAGGACGATAGCACGACACCGACAAGGCTGAATGCCTGGCTGACACTCTCGAGACTCAGTGCTCGCCCAGCTCTCAACCAGTAGACCAAGCTCACCTCGCTGAGGTGGACGCTGAAGTCGAACGTAGGGCGAATCTCCCTCCGGTCGAAGACCCTGATTGTCCTCTGGCTCCCGTCACCCCAGACGAAGTGCACGACATTATCAAGGGTCTGAAAACCCGTAAATCTCCCGGATCAGACGGAATCACCATCAGGGTGCTCCAGCTGTTCCCCGCTCACCTGATCATGCTAATGACCACTATCTTCAATGGCGCTCTTAGCAACAACATTTTTCCTCAAGCTTGGAATAGTGCCACGGTCATCGGTATCCCGAAGCCCGGCAAACCTAAGACCGAACCTTCCAGTTACCGACCCATCAGTCTGCTCAACGTCTTCGGCAAAGTCTATGAGAGGCTTATTTATAAGCGTCTCAGAGACTATGCCGAGACGAAGGGCCTCATCCCAAACGAACAGTTCGGGTTCAGATCCCAACATTCGTGCGTACAACAGGTCCACCGTATCGTCGAGCATATAAGCGCTGGCTTCCAGCATGGGCTCATGACGGGTGCTGTGTTCTTCGACATTGCGAAAGCGTTCGACAAAGTCTGGCACAACGGCTTAATATATAAGCTCTACAAACTCGGTGTGCCCGATCGTCTCGTGCTCATCTTACGAGACTTTTTGTCGGACCGCATCTTCCGCTATCGCATCGAGGGTGCGCTATCCTCCCCCCATCCGCTCCGCGCAGGCGTCCCTCAGGGCGCTGTGCTGGCACCGCTGATATTCACTATATTCACTAGTGATATCCCCAAATGTAGAAAGGCGCAGTTAGCTCTGTTCGCAGACGACACGGCCATCTACTACTCCGGCCTCAGGCAAGACAATATCGCCCGCATCCTTCAGGCCGAAGTCAACAGACTCGCGGCCTGGTTCAGGAAGTGGAGGATTGAAGTCAACCCTGATAAGAGCCAGGGGGTCCTATTCTTTAGGCCCCGGCGATCACCCGCCCTGCCCCAACCGATCACCATGTTCGGCAAGCCTATCCCTTGGGAGAAGCGAGCCAAATATCTCGGTGTGGTCTTAGACCATCACATGACGTTCGGCGAGCACATAAAACAGGTGCGCTCGCGCGCCAGTTTTGCTCTCGGCCGACTACACTCCGTACTCAACCCGCGCAGCAAGTTGTCCCTTAAGTGCAAATTGCGTATTTACACCGCGTGCATTCGACCGATCATGACTTACGCCTGCGTAGTCTTCGCTCACGCAAAGTCATATCACATTCATAAGATGCAGACGCTTCAAAACCGATTTCTCCGTAGAATTACGAAAGCTCCTTGGTTCGTTCGGAACGAACAACTTCACGTAGACCTTAAGATGCCTACCATCAAACAGTTTATGAAGCGCCTTGCAAAGCGCTTTTTCGAATCCGCGGAACGTCATCGCAACCCCTTGGTTGTGCAGGCCGCTAGTTACAGGCCTTCTGCCATTAGTCAGACTCGCCGACCGAGGCACACTCTCTTAGATCCGGATGACCCCGTCACTCTCCTTCAGGAAAGCAATAGGGCCACGAGTACAGTGCACAAAATACACAAACCGACCTTCCGTCCTCGCCGCCGAGGTACCACGCGAACTTCCCGAGTAAATGGTAATAAAAGTCCTCCCCCCCGTCCCTTGAATGTCGATGCGCCAGCCGCCCGGTTAGAGGCTGAGAGCGCCGTAGCAATAAATATAATATCCCCTGATAATAATCATGATCAAAATGTTGATCCAGCCCGTCCCCAAATTGTTACTAATTTTGTGATCCCCCAACGACGCCCTGAGCCGAGGTCCGTACCCCACAGGGGGTGCCATTAGTGCGCTGTCGTTTAGTTTTAATATATATAATTTGCGCCCTGGCTGGAGGCTTTAAGATTAAAAACCTTAGGGCAGCCACAGGAATATCCGGTTAAGTAGCAACAACCTCTCTAGGTCTGCTACGAGATGCCATACATAAAAAAAAAAAAAAAAAAAGTACTTTGTTGTTGAAATTCTGTATTCAAGTGGAACTATATTATATTGTTCTATAGCGATATACATGAGTTTTATTGAAGACCTTAGGTTGAGTTTAAACACTTAGAAATTGTTGTTTTATCTTCTTCTTTCTCAGTTCTAGCTATATTTTTCTCTTCGTGGTGTCTCATATACTCGATTTCTATGTCTAATCTTTCACCATAATCACCATAATAGTAACGAAATCACAATTTTCTTTTTGACAATCTTGCTTGTAATCTCTATATAGGTCCATCAGTGTTCGTCCTCTTTCTATGTAATTTTTAGAACTATCTGAACGCGTGTAGTGACTTTCAACTGTCGGAATACTAGAAATATGCTTACGAGCACCGTCTTTTACTTCTTCAGGTATCGTAGCGTGTTTTTCATGTTTGCCTCTTCGATCTTCTGTAGTGAAGCCTTTCACCTAGAGTAGAAGTAAAAAACGTTTTGCAAACACTTACTTTCTCTTGGGCTTTGTACATAAAAAAAGTATGGTTTAGTTTCCGAGCTGTCCGATTTTCACGTAGAACAGGATATCTGTATTTAGGTTGAATCAGTTCCATAGAATTTGCAATGAATTGTCTTTGTCTGTTAAGGTCTTTCAAAGACCAAAACGATTGGAAATATTCTTTCCGTTCATCTTCGCTTATTTTTAGTGTGCATTTACGTCTGCAAGAGTCAGTGCAGGGAAGCCCTATTGTCCTTGAAGGCACCAGATTACCTTTTTTTAAAGCTGTGTACTCTTGTCCAGAATTACGTAATTCTTTTGCTCTATTTCTTTTCCACAGTGCAGGATTTGCTTTTCTTTTGCGAGTTTTAGGCTTAATGTTTTCTTCCTGCACACTTTCAGATAGACTTGATAAATTTTCATCAGACTCGGAGATTTTGGATTCAAACCTATCAAGATTTCCATAATCAGGATCGGCATCAGTCGTCAATCTCTGACTCCGAACTTAAAGACACATCTGTTAGTATCGCAGAAGTTGGTAATGGTATTATATTGGCATCGGTGTTATGGTGCTTTGAAGACACATTGGTGGGTAAATCAAGCATATCATATCGCGAAGGGCTATTTAATGGAGATAGATTCAGGGGCATTTCCTGTTTATTAGTACTTTCACAATCGGTCACATCGTCTTCTATTGGTTCCGTTCTAAATTCAGACGTTGGTGGCAATATTGAAGGACTACCAGGACTATAGAAAATGTTATTTGGACCGTTTGGCGTGTCTTCCTCATCCATTGTATGGTAATTTAAAATTTTATCTGTATCTAAAGATGCCGGAACCTTCGCACAATATTTCTCCCTCTGGTACGCTTGCGAACGTTGGTCTATCGTTTTTCAAAGAAATTACACTATTTGATTGTTTGTCCAAGCTTTCAGGTTGACTTTGGGAAAACTCGAAATCTGATGCAGTCAATGGTGAGTCACATAAAATCTGAGCTACATTCGAGACACAATTTCTGCCAAAGAGTTCCTTCATTAAATCATAATCAAGTCCGGAGAAACATTTGTTTTCAATTGTGTTTCTAGCATCACACAATTTTTTTACACCAGGGTCACTTATTGATGAAGCTGTTGTATCGTGTTCACAAGGGGCTTCTTTAGATCTGAAAAAAAAAACCAGCTATTGTATATTCACACTCGATTCTATGCGGTATAATGGAATTTGCGTTATATTACACAATGTCAATTAGCATTATTCGTTTTTGTAAAATAATAACAATCAGCTACGTATAATATTTCTAGCTGGATTGTTTTCGACCTAGTTAGATTTCGGGAGCGCAAATGAAACGGAGTTTGTGGGGAAGTAAGAGTTTATTACGACCCGAGCTTTACAGAAGTTCATGTAAGACTGACTTAGCCTATCTTTATTCTAATACATCGCAAAACTTTCTCATAGACCGGTGGTCGGCCCACCCGCGGTCGCGCCACACATCCTGTCACGTACGCCTAATCACAAAAGGTGCCAGGTCAGCGTCTAGACTCTACCACATACCACAGCGTTAGGCTGGGAACATAACTCCTCCCTCCTTAAATCAAAGTTATCGGAAAAACAGGGGTTTTCCGAGAGCTTTGTATAATAACAAATTAGAAACTACAATTATTACTTATGACAAAAAAAATGATCAAACTATTCCTATAATAAAGTCACAAATTGAAAATTGTAAAGTCAATCAAACTAATAGTATAGGTCTTCGATTAACTTGACCGTCCTCAGGTTGTGGGGGATTATCCTCAATAACTCTATCCCGCTTCTTACAGAATTTTCTTACAACATCTAAATACTTATATATAATTACAGCTACTGACAATAAAATGACTACCGCGTATAAGACATAAAGGGCGACACTAACACTTTCACTTGTGGTTTCACTTTTCACTGTATTTGCACTATTCTTCAGAATATTATTCAGTTGGCGTATGTCATCCAAATTTACTCCCTTCAGATTTATAGGTTCGATCCTTGCTGCGTCACGAGTTAGATCTATCAAGTCAGGTAAGTTCAATAAGGGAACAGGCATATAATCCGTTTGTAGTGAGTAAGAGCGCCGTCTATGTATTTGAATATTATCTATAGAGACATCACATTGGCCTCGTACCGTTAGCAGATATGTTCCTCGTATGCGTTCTCTTGTTTCATCATTATTACAAGTCTGTGATATGACTTGGTTGTGTTTTGAATACACTATCCAACTATTGGGACCAATTCTTTGAAGTTTCAGGGACTCAGATAGTATCTTACGTGGGAAACAGCGCGACAGATTGTCGTGGTATTTCATTAGTTGCTCAATGCAAGTTTCTTCCGCATATTGAATTAGTTTATCTTCAGAGCAGAGGTATTCTTTAGCGGTTATCTCTTGACACGGTTGATCAGTTGGTCGATACCTTGACCCTTCTACTAGTAGGTAGGGAAATTCAGGAATAACAGCAAAGGTAAGATTTGAGGAATCATCTGAGATAGGAATGGAATACAGTTTATAGTAACTATAAGTTGTATTATAAATAAGTGGAACTTCGATTACAAAAGTTAATTCTTCATTCTTAATGTAAGCTTTTACAGATAAGGATTCTTCTATGTTTATTAAATTTCGTTCATTTACAGGGTACATTAGATTATCATATTGGCTTATATATTTTAACACTTTCAACAGTTCGCTAGGATTCATTACGGCCTTATGTAATACTGATAATTTACTGAATGCAATGGCCGTTTCAAGTTCGCTGAGTTTTATATAAAGTGTTCTAAAGTTTACAATAAATTGGTTTAGTAATCCGAAGACATAGGTCATATAAATTGAGTGATTATCTTTCTTAGTGAGATCGGTTACAAGACCCTCAAGTAATTTAATGCGTGCGTCTATTATTTTTGTATTTTCATTGATTACTTCGGTAGAATTCAGAAAATGATCCAACATTTTAGATATCATTGTAAATTTGTTAGAAATTGCTTGTTCCTCGGTCTGAATACTACTGATTATATTGTCATATCTGACTGCATCTTCATGGTCAAGATTACCCGTTATAATTTTGATGATAGAGCCAAGAGGGTTTATAATACCACGTTTGAATCTTTTAGATGGAATTAATTGCTGTAATTTTTCTAGAGTCTCATTTTTTATGTACTCCACCTGTATGTTAAGGCTCCCGAACTCATCCGCATACGATTTACTTGGGCGTAACATTTGGCTAAATTCGGAATATTTTTTAATATTAAAGGAAAGATCTGTACCAATGCATTGGAGGTCGATTGTTTTAACAATAGACCATTTATCATATTGCATAAATGCTTGACCTAGTTTCACCGGAAGAATCCCAGGGTTTTGATTAATCTTTACCACTTGAAGGGCCTGGCTTGGAAGACTCCAACTGGTCGTTGTCCATATCACCAGGATCCAACACCACCTGTGGAGGACGTTTTACATTTTTTACCGGAACTTTAGTATCTCTATTTTTTACTTTTATTGGTACGATGTTACGTTCTATCTGACCTGTAACCATGGCCTTTTGAAATCTAGGTTTATCTTTAGCTTGCCTTCTATTTACGGCTTTAGTGAAAATCGGTTGGCCTATTTCTAAGGCTGGTCTGGATTCGCCTCCCCGCTTGGTTATAATTCTTTCCTTATGACTTTTTACCTTTTCAGAAAGATATTTATAAATTGCCCGTGTTCTTTTCTTATGATCCCTGATTAGTTGCTGATTGTATGCTTTATCGAATTCAGAGTTAAAAATAGAGTTTAATTCCGTATGACCAAACGCAGCTTCGAACGGTGTTAAATCAGTAGTACTGTGGATAGTGTTATTGTAAGCCATAACGGCGTAAGTCATCACTGATGCTGCGTCTGTAAATTTCTTTTCATAGTTCGCTAATCGATATATTTCTATAATTGTAGAGTGAAAACGTTCTATGAGCCCCATAGAATTGGGATTATTAGGTGTACCTATGTGTAGTTTAATTTTGTGCAAGTCCGTCAGTTCTTTTAATAATTCATTATTAAATTCGGTTCCCGGATCCGAACTTATTTTCTGTGGTATACCGTAAAAAGAAAAGTATTTCATTAATGCTCTGACCACTTCGGGTGTGGAGCGAGATGTAATTTCTATCGCTTGTCCTAATTTACTAAAGGCATCGATTAAAGTTAAATAGTATTTTGATTCTATACTGAACAGATCTATAAATATTTCCTGAAAGGGGGCGTTCTGGGTTTGTGTGAGCTGCAGTACAGGTTTAATTGGTTTTCTGTCGTACTTAGAGGTTTTACAACGATCACATGAGTTAATTATGGCGGAAACGGTTTCAGATAAATGTGGCCAATGATAATTACGACGGATTCTTTTAACAGTTTCTGTAATGCCGCGATGACAGGTCTTGCCTTCATGTAACTTAATCACAATGGCTTTCTGTTCCTGTTCATCTTCGACGTAAATAACGCGCTCGGTACATTCATAAAAATTAACCGTATCTTTCTTAAATAATGAAATTATAATATTACTAAAGTCTTTTCTGTGTTCCGGATTCTCAAAATAAATGAAATACTTAATTTTGGGTTTTATATATTCTTTTAAAAATGTTTTGATATGATCTTGATTATGAAGAGGCAAAAATACTTCCAACACCTTTTGTTTGTCCCTAGACAAGTCTTTTACGTGGAGCTCATTACGAAACCAGCTAAAAACTAGTATTTGATTAGGTTTGGTGTCTATTGCTTCTTTCAATATCGGTATTCCATGGGATTCGAGATCTTCGGCTGAATGAACTGTTTGTATACTAGAAGGTTCAGAGGGTATAGGATAATTATTAGGTGATTGTTCCAAGTCTGTACGAGTATCGAAATCTAAATCTATGGTCATTGGGCTAGCTGTCGCGGTTCTTTCAGAGTCGGAAACAGAAATAGTCCTTGAGTCATCAGAATTTAGTGTGGCCACGTCTTCTAAATAATTTTGAAGTCTACTTTCTTTTTCGTCTATATTAACAATCATTGAAATGTCGTCGGAAACGTTGGCCAGTGCTTTAAGTTGAATTCGAGATAGCGCGTCTGCAGTTACATTCTGTTTACCATTTTTATATATGACATTAAAGTCATATTCTTGCAACCGCAAGCGCCAACGCGTTAGCTTGTTATTGGGTTCCTTGAGTTGATACAGCCAGACTAACGGTCTATGGTCAGTGTAAATATCAAATTTATGTCCGTATAAATAAGGTCTAAAGTGTTTTGTGGCCCACATGATTGCCAATAATTCGCGTTCAATAGTACTGTACCTTTTTTCCGTATCTGTCAAGGTCCGACTGGCATATGCTATTGGTTTGTCACTACCTACAGGGCCCTGTGACAAAACCGCGCCAATTGCAACTTCAGAGGCGTCTGTCGTTAATAAAAATGGTTTATTCATGTCCGGGTATTGCAATATCGGTGCGTTTATCAGAAGTTCCTTACATTTTTCAAAAGCTTCGGTATAATTTTGGTCTATGACTACCTTTTTACCCTTTTTCAAACAGGCTGTCAATGGCTGTGTGATTTTGGAGAAATCTTTAATAAACCGTCTGTAATAACCCACAAAGCCTAAGAATCGCTTGATTTCAGTCTGTGTCCGTGGTAAAGGATATTTAAGAACTGCTTGTATTTTGTCGTTGTTTGGTCGTGGTCCGTTTTTAGTTAACGTGTGTCCTAAGTACTGCACTTCCTTACGTAAAAATTCGGACTTGTCTAACTGAACCTTCAAGTTAGTTTGACGAAGTCTATCAAAGACGGAACGTAATTTTTGAACATGCTCTACTATGCCATTTGAATATATTAGTATATCATCTAAATAAACCAGGCAATGTATACCCTGTAGGCCTCTCAAGACATTATCGAGAGTCCTCTGAAAGGTTGCCGGAGCTGTTTTAAGACCAAATGGCATACGGAGGAATTCATAATGTCCATTTTGTGTAGAAAAGGCTGTTTTTTCACTGTCAGAAACTTCAATTTGGTGATATCCGGACGCTAAATCTAATGTGGTGAAGTAGTTGCTTTTGCCAAGTTTGTCAAATAAGTCGTATATATTAGGAAGTGGGTACTTGTCATCGATCGTTATGTCGTTGAGTCTGCGGTAATCTATTACCATTCTATATTTCACCTGACCGGAGGCATCTGCCTTTTTTGGTACCAAATGGACAGGTGCACTCCAGGGTGAATGTGATTCTTGGATTACATTGTCGTTGAGAAGTTTTTCGACCTGTCGTTTGATTTCTTCAGCCTGTGCTGGAGCTTGCCTATAAGGTTTAATATAGATTGGATCCTCATTAATAGTCCGAATATTATGCTTTACCTGGTTTGTAAAAGTCAAAGGCAAGTCTTCGCAGTAAAATATGTCCTTATACTCGAAACATAATTTACTAATCATTTCATTTTCTTCTTGGTTGAGATGATGAAGTCTCAATTTCTGTAGGTCAGAGACACTCTTCAGAGAAGTTGGTAACTTTGAAAGGAGCGGTTATAGTTAGCCTTACTTCAAGGTCAGTAGCATTCTGAATTATAGTGGAGGCAAGGTAATTTTCACACTTTACAATTGCAGTTGGCATTCTAACATTTTCGTGAAATTGCGTGTAATCTAATATGGCATAGCCATCTTTCTTATTCACGGGTAGCCTCACTTTATGTTCTGTACGAGGTTCAAGTTTAAGTTCATGGTCAATGTTATAAATTATAGGAATATTAATATCGTTTATCTTTAAAATTCTATTCTTAAAACATATACTAGCATTAAGTTGAGACATAAGATCCATTCCAATCAATCCATCATATCTATAATCCACATCATAAATATAAAACTTATGATAACCATTTACTTTAAAAATTGAAAAAAGGGGAATATTAGCTACTTCATTATGTTCGCTCGTAGCATGTGTACTGGTAACTGTAAATGGTTCGTAGAATTTTGACTGTGGGAAATATTCACTAACTTTTCCAGGGCTTATGAAAGATCTAGTGCTTCCTGTATCCAACATAAATTTACCGTTTATGTCGGGAATGGTTATATAAGGATGTTTAAGATTAGCGTCAAACTTAAGTTCTATCATTTCAGGTGAACACGAATCAAATTTATTTGAAAATTTGGGACATCTTTTGCGACATCTTTAGAGTCTACTTTATTTTCAGCTGAATGCGAATTATCAGCCTTTTCAATAGCTTTGGGAATTTCCGTATTTGGGTTCTGATCCACGCAATCGTTGTTAATGTACATATTTGTATAGTCATAGTCACAGTATCCTAGATCACATATACCATAATCATTGTAATTGGGGTCATAATAGTACTGTTCATTACTGGTATAAAGCTCGTTAATAGGAAAACCTTGTGGTTGCTTAACAGGTGCTGGAGCAGTTCTCATTGTTACGTCACGATCACCCAATAAATTGTTAGGGGGGCGGTGGCTCGAAGGTTGTGGAGCTCTATAGCCGAATTGTCCTACTTGAGGTCTATAACCGATTTGTGCTGCTTGGGGTCCATAACCGAATTGTACCGCTTGGGGTCCATAACCGAATTGTGCTGGTTGGGGTCCATAACCGTATTGTGCTGCTTGAAGTCTATTACCGAATTGTTGAGGTTGTTTATTCCCAAGCTGCGGTAATTGCGGTCGAAACCCTATTTGTTGATTGATATTCGGACGTACAAAAACTTGGTTAGGTATACCGAATTTAAATTGAGTTTGATTTGCAGACGGCCTGTGGTAATTATATTGCAATTGAGGTGCTGTAAAGGTAGGTTTCGGATTGTTTGAACTTGAATTAACGCCTTTTTCAGATGATGGCAATAACTGATGACCTTGTGGCCGATGTTGTAACATTTTGCTGCGTAAATTATATTGTTCCTGGAAATTAACCTCTTCAAGGACAAATTGTAAGGCTTCTTCCAATGTACTAGGATTTTTCAATCGAACAATCCGCACCATATGTTCCGGTAAATTGTACATAAAAACGTTAAGCGAAGTGTTATTATAAATTACTTTCTTAGCTTCTCTTAACGTAGCGGAACCGTTCTGATTAACCTTAGATATTAAAATAGCACGAATATCTTGTATACGGCTGCAAAATTCTAAATATGACTCATTTGATTTAATTTTTAGGGTTTCGAGCTCAATTGCCACGCATTCCTCACTTCTGGGATCGCCAAAATGTTGGATCATTAAAGATTTAAATTCAGAATAAGTTTCAAGGTCACCCCTTTCACTTAAAAGAGCCGCTGCTTTACCCTTTAATTTACTTGTAATATTCTGCATTAAAAATTCGTTTCGCTCTGAAGTCCCTTGATATTTTCCGATAACATATTCGCACTTTCGTAAAAATAAACTAAGTATATTAGTTTCACCATTAAATTCGGGAATTAATTTTAAAACATCTTGAGGTATCAAAGAATCTGGCAATTGCATCAGAAGCGGAGTTTCAGAGCGAACCGAAGGGGTCGCCCCCGCCGCCGTCGCTGCAGATAAAGGAATTTGACCTTGATTCATTTTAGACAAAATTTAAATTAACAATGTAATTTAAATTGTAAAATTAAAAGATAAACCTCAATTTATATGTTAAATTACACCGTAGAATTAATAAAAATAGGCAGACACATTAATGTTACTTTACTCTTAAAAAAAAACTAAATTAAACTAATTCTAATTACATCTATCACAATAATAGTGTCGGGAATGAGGAAGGATGTAGAAGGTTACTCACATGCCAACCGCTTGATATATTATCACCATCTCTGCTAACCCACGTAATTTGCGCGTTATCTAAACTTATTTATTTGGTTCGAAGATTGCCCAATATAGATCGCCTCACTGATTTTAAGCACGACGACTATACGTCTATAATCAGTAACCACTCGCGAAACACAGTCCACGCGTTCTCATGTATTTCACAGATTTTCGCACTTGACTTTTCGCGGAGGAAAACTGTTTGCGGCAATCCTACCGGCTGCGCCAGTTAGATTTCGGGAGCGCAAATGAAACGGAGTTTGTGGGGAAGTAAGAGTTTATTACGACCCGAGCTTTACAGAAGTTCATGTAAGACTGACTTAGCCTATCTTTATTCTAATACATCGCAAAACTTTCTCATAGACCGGTGGTCGGCCCACCCGCGGTCGCGCCACACATCCTGTCACGTACGCCTAATCACAAAAGGTGCCAGGTCAGCGTTTAGACTCTACCACATACCACAGCGTTAGGCTGGGAACATAACTACCTTCTACAGCCGATTTTCGATCCACCGTGCGGCGGTTGTATCGCCGCGTAAACATTTTTTATATCTTTTCTTCCATTATTGATCAATCTTAAACACTTTTCTAGCTCATTTGAGTACTATTTCCACTATAATTTAATTACACCTGACACCATATAGTAGTACGTATTTGGCATCTTAGAAATGACTGGTTTAAATTATCCGCCTTATTACAAAAAAGATTTTTATATTTTGACATGGCTTAAACCATGGAGCCAGTTTTTGTAATAAGAACGTAACAGTGATTGAAATACCGTTCTTTATACAAAACTGACAACTTAGTACCGAACTAAGTTTTCGTTTTGTATAAAGAACGTTTTTGTGTTTAGGAACTTTATCATAGTCGGAATAAAGTTCGGAATTCAATAATGGCTCCATGTTTTAAACCTGGGTCTGAAGATAAACCTTGTTTTGTGTAAGGGGGTATGAGTCATACTATAAATATGCCGTCGGGGCCCCGTATATTAGATACGGCGGTAGCTACCAAAATGCAAAATTCCATTATGATCGGTTGTGTAAGTAGTTAAGGAGCCAAAATCAGGTAAGCAGGCAAGTAGGGCTTTTGGCGCCGTAACTACACAACCGATCATCATGGAATTTTGTATATATACCTACCGAATATACCCATACACCTATCTGAAAAGGACATAGGATAGGTTCCTACGGGAACGCGTGTTTAACCACGGGAAAATAATCAAAATAAAATGCGGAATAACAATCTTTTTATTTTTAAACTTTATTATAATTGAAAACTTAAAAACCTACCAACTCTCAAATTAAAATATAATTACAACAAAGTTTATAAAACAAAATCAACGATCGAAATATTTTAATTCACATAAGCCTACATGGGCACTACGTCAGAAGCTAGGTGCACGGTTCCAATTGGTCGTTTCCTATGGAGAAGAGCCGGCAAGAAAGTCCACAAAACCAAACTATACAATAGATTAAAGGAAAAATTCTCAATAATACAACAATGGTGCGAAAAAAAGTATAAAATTTCAATTTACGGTATTAATTATTAAATTATCTTTGTCACGTTATTAGAAGAATTATCCATATTAATATTATAAATGCGAAAGTAACTTTGTCTGTTACGCCTTCGCGGCCTAACCGCTGGGCAATAGTGATGAAAAATACGGAGACAGTTTGAAGCCAGGGGAAGGACATGGAGGAAGGTTTCTTGGCAGGGCGGTGACATATCTCTCCGGCGTCCATCAGGCGCCTCCTGACTGTGTTCCATTGTAATCTAAAACAAAAAGAAATGTTGTCAATTTCAATACTTACTGATTCTTTATTACAACAAGTTGTACGAGCCAACTTAACTAAATGATGAGATATGGGATGGTTACAAATTATTCTTCATAATACCGGGTGTCGGGAGTTGCAAGCCGATTTCCAGCCACCGTAGGCGCGGGCTTGCGGACGGAGAGCGATGGGTAGCTCGCCGTCCGATAAGGACCAGGCCCGGGTCGACGGCGCGTTGTGTTCCAAGCGCGCCTCAGAGATGTCAGCACCAACTGACAGGGTCCGTCAGGACCAATGCCTGCCAGGGTTGCGAGTTTGTCCGAAAGGGATATGGTGGCCCTGGCACACAGGCAAATGAAGGAACACGGGTGGGTTTTATTCAGTAAAAGTCTGACACGCCCTCCCGCTCCGCCCAGAGCGGGAGCAGTTATTTGATAATTTCCCACCAAAAAAAAAAAACTAGACTAGTAATTTCTCCTGTATTGTGGGTGCGTTTACAAATATTTAAACTCACATACACAAACAGCCAGACCAGGAACAACTACTTGTAGGTCATGCCTGTCGCGCCCGCGATATGCCTTTATCCTTAAGTGTGATTACAAGCTACACATGGATTTACGCTGTACGAAGTTGAGGTTACTCTTGTGCTTAAAAAAGGCGACCATAACCGCATCGCTTGCCGCCGTAGTGACTCGCGTAGAGTTGGCGGTGGTGAGCTTCTAAAGTTCCGCTTTCTTGCCACCGCCGAAGCCAGAAGTAAACCAATTTTTTCTGGAACGAAACATTTATTTACCCATTATTACTCAATTACTTTAAGAAAAGATGTATTAATGCTTATATAATTCCCAAATCATATCTAGCTAACTTATAATTATTACATTATTTTGTTGGGGATGATATAGGCGGGGTGATGGTGTTCCCGTGACGAAGGAGTGAATTAAGACCAGCTAGTCAGATGTAAAAACAGTACTATATTGTCTATGCAGGCACACGATTAATACACACAATACACATAGACATGACACAGGTAAATAGTTACAAGTAGGTTTAACTTACGCACTAAAACACGAAATTTATGACAAACTGACTGGCACTATTTGATGCGCGCCGCGGTAGTAGGCGGAGACTTTGGAGATGTTTATTCACTGGAGGATAGCTCGTAGGCGGAGACTTTGGAGATGTTTATTCACTGGAGGATAGCTCGCTACCTCAATGTTTTGTTTTGTTTTATAAATGGCTCTCGTAGTGACCTTGAGAGGTCGTAACTACTTAACGTTTTCACCGCCCACGGACACAGAACGCGATGCCTCGCCAGGCGCCCAGCTATAAATGTATAACGAAATATATAGTAAACAGTAGTGATGAGGGTATCGTCATATCGATGAATGAGATTTATAAGTTTTAATCATAATTTTATGGATATAAATAAAAACTGATTAAATATTTCCATATTTGTTTTATGTCACAATAACCCTAGTAAGAAAAAACACTATAAATCATAAGTATCAAAGAAACGAATACATAACTCAATTATAGCTTTAGAAAATGAGGTACCTCTATTTGTGTCATGAAGTCATTCTTTGATTTCATTTCAAGTCCTTGGCGCTCAGAGCACGTTAAATTCAATTCTGTTTAGGGATGTGGAAATGAAATCGTTTATTCAGAGTTCGATTCCACACCTTCTAAAATGTTTAATAGCTCATCAGAATCCGGTTCTTTATTCATCTCCTCACCTATTTGTTTCCTCCGATAACGAATCCGATTAGTACCTGCAGCCTGCACTATGCCAAAGTGAACTTGACAGCCGTACGTTTATGACGTCACAGAACGACTTCTATAATAGTCCGTGGCGCCCGGGGTACTGACAACCATACACTTATAATTGTTTTGTCACATCTAGTTCTTGCAATATCCGTTCATTTTCACTATCCGGATTATCCGGATAATGCAGATAATACAGATATTTTTTCGTTTTTATTATAAATAAAACTAATAAGCTTTTGTAACACGTTTTAATCAGTCTCTCAAACAAAATGTCAAAGAAATAATAAACTATAACAATATTTCAAGTAACAATCACATAAAAAAACTAGTTCACTTTTTAAAATTATCAATAAAATACCGATACCGCACAAATAATTTGTATCTGTTCTTCTCATACTAAAAACTATTCTAATTCAAAATGAGATCTTACATTTATCACAAATCACAACATCCTAACCAAATCAACTTATTTAAAACATAATAATTAAATAAAAATATCATTTTCCCTGGCAAATCAGCTCAATTATTAAACAACAGTATTATAAATCAAATATAATAGAACAATAATTAACAAAATATCTCAAAATAATCAAATAGCCCTTTATAATAAAATATTACTTTTAATTATTTTTTATCCAAATTCTGGTAATATGATCTTAAAAAGCTTTAACTATCTAATGAATCTTCTTTCATGGAAGTTCTTAAATAGTTACATAAATATCCTGTAGCAGAGAACACTCTTTCTGCTTCAACGCTGGTCGGTGGTATTGATAAAAGTAGATTGTAAACCCTTTCTAAATTCCTGCTTCTCTGACCATTCTCATCAAATAGTGCCATCTCTACTCGAATTGTAGTGTCTAAATCATTTGTTGAAGAAGTCGGTCGCTGCGCAGAAGATGGCTGACTCATAAACCGGGTGATTTCTTCTCGTATTTGTGTTTTAATTGATACGCTTACAGTCGAAGAAGAGCAACCTTCTGAATCTTGTGTATTATGCGGTGAAGTTATGACTGTTTGATCTGGTTGTTGTGTGTCAAAAAATGTAGAAATAATTTTAACAATCGTCAGTCTCACAGATTCGTTTGAAGGATTTTCAAAAGCAATTTAGAAATCATCTCTTCCATACTCTCGTGATCATCAGACTTAAAATAATCGACTATATTAGCTTTTTTATTAGGTGTCACATTTTCCTCAGAATAAGACGTGGGTGCTTGTGTTGAACTACTTGGCTGGCCAATCGATGTGCCTTCTGGTCTTGAAGTGCTTTGATCTTTAACATTAATTGAATGTTTTGATCGAAGATGATTATGTAAAGCTGATGTCGATCCTGCGATTTTCAAAACTTGTTTACAAATATTGCATTGTGCCTGAGCACCATCAACACTGCGTTTAAAATGCTGCCAGACGGAGTTCTTCATTTGCGAACATTTTTTGTATTCAAAAAATTGGGTTTTGGATGCCATTTGTAGCAAATATGAATATTTTTAATCACAAAAATCTGGAAACAAAGAAAAGCCCTATTAAATTTTGATAATTCTAGACTTATTATTATTAAACAACATTGACACTATACGAGTTAATACGAGTAGGTACGCACATTACTATCAACAGCCATAGTGAAAGTGAAGAATTTTAGTTACTTACATTACATTTGACTGCATTGGCTTTATACACAAACTTAACACAACACCTCTCTACATGGAATACAACTTGTTTATGAGTGCGCGAAGGGCCGGACCGCCGCCGGTTGACAATAACAATAAGGGGCTCAGCGTGGGTGAAAAGTTTAGAACAAAAACTGGTTTTAAGTGAGAAGCGACCGTACGCGCGATATAATACAATACAATTTTGAAAATGCGTGTAGTATGGATGTAAGTTAAAGTTAACAAGTGGTCAATGTTGTTATGATCTCTGTCACTAAATTGACTTATTGTGATTTGTGAAGTGAATAAATAATTGCAAGAGTGATTAACTATATTGAAATAATAAATAATGTAATAACAGTTATGTACTTTACAGATGACAGTTTTTATTTAATATTTAAAAGAGAAGTACGACTATCCGTAACATCCGAAAAATACGGATGGTGAAGCAAGTAAAATCCGGATTTGAAAATCGGCGGATATCCGGATAATACGAATATCCGGATATCCGGATTGCAAGCCCTAGACTCACATCACTGGCCGACTTTATACAACTATGGGACCAAAGTTGAAATCGCGAAAAATATATCAGCTGTTCCCTACATTTTGACGAGTTCAGCGAACTTAAATGTAGGGAACAGCTGATTTTTTTTTCGTGATTTCAAGGTTGGTCCCATAGTAAAAGTTGTTCATAATGATGAATACAATGACCCCTTAAGAGGTTTAGTATAAACAAAAACTAATGTTGTATAAAGTCCTTGGCGTTCTGGGGACATTAAAAATGTTTGGAGTTTTTGCCAACTTTAAGACAAATAACGGCATCTAATGTGTGGAAATATAAAAAAAAACAGGGTATTAGATTGCTATAATAAATAACAAAATGAAAAAATCCTGTTAAATACAGTATATTTATTTTTATAACATAGTTAAAATGAAGAGCTTCTAATGAAGTCGTGGCGCTGGTGGCACGAAAATCTGGAACTTCAATTGATGTCCGTGGCGGTGAAAAGGTTAACCGGACTATCCTGTGATTGCCTTAAGGGGGATTTCAAATTTTCAACATACAACCTGTTATATACATACTGACCTGCAAATTGCAAAAAACGTAAGAAAATTTGAATTTCCCGGGCTGCCTTAGCGCTTCAGCCATAAGAAAACTCAAACCAGACTATTACAAAACAAGATTTATATTTTAAACCATCGAGCCAGTTTTTGTAATATGAACGTAACTGTGATTAAAATACCGTATATAAGTATATAAAACTGAAAACTTAGTCCGGTACTAAGTTGTCAGTTTTGTATTAAGAACTTTACCATAGACGGAATATAGTTAGAAATTCAATAATGGCTCCATGGTTTAAACCTGGGTCTTAAGATAAACCTTTTTTTGTAATAAGACGGAAAGCGTCCAGCCAGGGGAAAATATCTTGATATTCTAAGCGACTACACGCTAAGGGCATAAAAAAGGATAAACTTTTGTTACAATAGTTCAGAGATTTCTTTTTGCCTAAGTATAATATAACTCTGAATTTTAGCTTGCACGGTTACTCTACATTTAAAGGCTTCTACAGACCGGCGCGACACAAAGGCCCCGCGTGTTGCGTCGCGAGTCGCGCCGGTATGTAGAAGCCTTAAAAAACTAACAATATCGGGAACTCACCAAGAAAGAACACAAAGATATCTACATACCTATCCCTTCTGTTAACTTAATTCGATATTTCTATATATAAATACCGTTGAAACATTTTTTCAATATTAGTCTTTGTTTATTTTAATTTAATTATAATTACAAAAAAATATTACTCACCGTTATGCCAATAAGCCAACAAATATCTAATAAAGATACTTTCTTTCTAACACTCGATGGCGCGTCGTTAGTTATAGAATATGTATAGGGTTTACGTTGACGTGCTGCCGTCTGTATAATTGTAATGTTGACGAAGAAATAAAGATCCTACCCGTAGAAATACATTGGGTGATCTTTACAAATTAAATTGATACTTTAGAGTGATGAGGAACAGGGTGAAAAGTTCACTCATACTCTATAGAAAAGGGAAGGTCCTCCGACCAGTCGGGTGTTGTGTCTGGTGGGCAACTGCCCGACGGTTGATGTCGGGATGTTTTATAATGCTAGTTGCGTGGTAAACTCTGCTTGCGCGATGCAGGATTTGCGTGACGTCAGTGTGACGCGTAGTTCGCATGTGGCGATGTTGATGCCGTTACAATACCATACTCTAATATTTTAATATGACTATACTAAATATATCGTCATCACAGAATTAGTAAATCAAAATCAAAAGTCATTTATTCAAATTAGGCTGAGAATCAGCACTTTTCGAACGTCAAAAATTACAGTCCCCCAAAAACGCCCACCCGTCACAACTTCTTAGTGCTTTAGCTGAGAAGTGGCGCAACAAACTCCCCAGCAGCACAGCTGTCTGTTCACATATAAAATTTGAATTTATACCGTTGAGTAGTACGATCAATCTTAGATCGCTTATACCTCAATAGATGGCGTGAATTATGGTTATTTGGGCAATCGGCGAACTTTCTTAAAGAAACAACTTTTCAGATGATAAAAATATAATGAACTTTTAGTACATGTTGTTGAATGAACAAGGTAGGAGAGTCTAACTTATAAAACTAACTTACATGCTACGCGGCTGGAGCGACGCCTACGTACACGCACACACTTACACATATGCACTACCGACACACACTATAACACCCCCCGCACTAGTTCGCTTCGAACTAGTGCGGGGGGTGCCTTTCTTCTCCCAAGAAAAAGGGTTGAGTGCGGCCTCCGTCTGTTGCTCGGGCTACTGACGTTTCCTGGTTCCTCTTATGTCTTTTTATTAAATATAATATTCCAGCAACCAATCCAATAATACATAGTACCGTGTATATAGGTACGGTCCAATAGTGATAACTTTTATCTTGTAGGACATCCAGGTTTAGAATATTCTCCTTTTCAATTAAATTCTGTAATTTATTGATTTGTTCCAATGGGACATTTTCCAATAACAACGGCTTATCTTTATTTTCAATATTGATTTTAAATACCGGAAATGACAAAAGCTTTATAGGTGTACCTTTTATCAGATTTTTGTAATTCTTTATGTGGTTTAACTTTGTAGAGACAGTGCATCCTTCAGGCACCTCAAATAAGTAGGTGCCGAGTAAAGATTGGTACTCTTCCCGATCGCACCTATACTCGATCCTTGTTTCTTTTATAAATGACAGAATATAATTAAAATCATCTAGCTTTTGAATTATTTCTGTTCCGGCTTTAAATTGTACTAAGCTGCAGCTGCTGCATATTTCTTGTTTCAATATCAGTTGGTAAATGCAATCGTTTGGCTTCGAAGTGGCTATAAGATCGACTTCTGGGCAATAATATATTTCCTGGAACCTTTTACATTCTCCATCCATATAGTGATAATTATTACTATTCATTGCCAGATATGGTTTAGGTGGAATTAATATTGTATTGTTAAATGTTGGAGTAGAAAATAGATGATAATAAGTGAAAGTATCTAAATGCATAATATGAACTTCAGAACAAATACAATTACATTATCTACATAGTAGGAACCACACTCAATAATATCATAATAGTCTCTTATCTCAGTGTTCTCATGTACAAGCAACTCAGAAGGTTCATATTGGTTTCTTAGAATATTAAACATGAAGTTAATATTTTGTGAAGTGATTACACTGTGATGAGTTACTGATAATTTGGAAAAACTCAAAGCATTTTCTAGTGATGTAATACAATTCAAAATATTTTGTAAATTGATTTTTAACAAATTAAACAAACTGTTAATTTTAATAAAATCACTTAACCTAAAATCAGTCATATTAACATTAGACATGATCTCATTAGCCGGGTCCACACCGGACGATCCATCGATCCCGCGATCCGCGATCCAGGATCGCGGAGCGTGGATCGTGTTAGGCCGATCCACTCTTGGAAACTTGCGATCCCAAATATGCGCTCCAAGCGATCCTAAGGCGATCCGTGATTCAGCCAGTCTAACTCTTGTACGATATGGAGTCACACGTACAACGGCGGCGTCTTGCCGTTGCAGCAGTAACTTTTATTTTGCTTAAATGCTTGCGCAAAAAATCACAAAAAAGAAAACGACGGTTTTGGGTGAAACAAATTTACAAAAATCGCTTGGAATCTGGGACTCAGCTGTACGCAGAGTTAGTGTCAGATAAAGTTGAACACAATTTTGCAAGAATGAATGCTAATCAATTTGAGATATTGTGTTCATTATTAAATAACAAGCTAAGAAAGAATGATACAAATTATAGAGATGCCATTACTGTGAAGGAAAGATTATTACTAACATTAAGATTTTTAGCAACTGGAGATTCGTACGTCAGTTTGCAGTATCTGTTCCGCATTTCCAAACAGTCTATATCGATAATTATTCCTGAAGTTTGTGAAGCCATCATTGACCTGTTAAATGATTATGTAAAGGTAAGTAAAACCATACTTTATTACTCAATAAAAAAGTAGTGTATTACAATCATAATTTAAAGAAGTAACATGTTTACAATTATTAATTATTTTTTGAAAACATGATATAGGTAGGTACTTATTTAATTCGGTGGTGACTGTGGAAGTGAATAATCCTGAGGTTTCAGAAACTGGGACTGCGATGAATTGGAGGCTAGATGAGCAGACGGTGATGTCTGTGGAATTGGAGCTGGATAATTTTGAGGTTGTAGAGACTGGGACTGTGATGAAGTGTATATGCTATTGGTGTGCCAGGATATGAATTAGTGTAATATCCATAATTGCTATCCCCATGTCTTCCTGTGTCAGCTTGAAAAATAACTTGGCATATAGCATTTTTGACATTAACTAATGTTACTGCATCATATTTCCGCAATTCAGTAGATATATACTGCCCGAAAGCAATGTAAGAATCAGTTTCCGGTTGTGGTGGCTGAGCACATTGTTGCAGAAGTTGGAAAGCCTCTGAAAGAGTTTCATCTGATATGTCATCTGCATTATTAGAAGTAGTTTTCTTTCTTTTTTTTGTTCTTTTGTTTGTTGTTTGGACACTGGATTGTGCATTCTGATCATTCTGCTCTCTACTCTGATCTGTGTGGTGGTTGGCTCTCTCCGGTTGTGTGTCACTAGTAATGTTACTGTTCTCGTTTTCGCTCACTGTAGTATTAACTTCAAGTTCCCCTTCAGACGTATCAGATTCTACCTGTAACAACAATTATTATTACTATTTACTGCTTATTCTTATTTTCAGCTTTATATTATAATTAAGATCTCCTTTATTTTCAGGTGCCGTCAACTAAAGAAGAATGGCGTACAGTTTCTCAGCAATTCGAGAATAAGTGGAATTTCCCACACGTGATAGGAGCGATGGACGGCAAACACGTCGCTATACAATCGCCTTTTAATAGTGGCAACGACTTTGATAATTACAAATTATTTCCTAGTATTGTTCTTTTTGCATTAGTAGATGCAAATTATAGGTTCCTGTATGTGAATGTTGGGACTAAAGGCAGAATATCAGATGGAGGCGTGTTCAAAAGCACAAATTTATATAAAAAACTTGAAAAAAAAGAGCTAAATATTCCTCCACCGGAGATATTGCAAGTTCCCTATAAAATTGAGGTACCCTATTATATACTAGGTGATAAAGCTTTTCAGCTTAATGATTATACTATGAAACCATACGATGGTACACGGGAAAGGGGTTCTTGTGAAAGAATTTTCAACTACCGACTGTCAAGAGCACGTAGAGTAGTTGAAAACGCGTTTGGAGTACTTAGTTCTGTCTACAGAGTCCTGCGTAAACCTATGCTTTTGGAACCAGAAACTGCGACTAAAGTCGTGCTGGCAACGGTTCATCTATATAACTACTTACGCAGTAATCCTAACTTTATATCGCCAGGAACGTTTGATACAGTACAGGAGAATGGAGATGTAATACCTGGAAGCTGGCGAAATGAACCGCCATCACAATCGCTACAACCGATGGCCGTCGTACCAAGAAGAGCAACAGAAAATGCCACTACAATACGGTCCCACTTAGCAAGACACTTTGTTACAAACCATACAATAGTTTGGCAAAATGAATATCAGTAAACTAATAGCTCACATGTTCCAATGTATCGCGTGTGGTTCCGGGTTCATTTTTATCCGCCATAAAGTCGAAGTCATCATACGCAAACCACTTTGATTTATATGTATCTTGAGCACCTGAAATAAACAAGTTACTCATTAAAATAACCACGTGTATTTCTAACAGCTTAAATGTAAAAAGCGAAATCACGTGAAATCCACAGTAAATATTATGATGTAATTACTTATAATAAAATATATAATTTTAATACCTACAGATAAAAAGTAGCTTTGTTTTCTTACCGGATCCAGTTATACGGCTTTGCTTCTCTCTGTGTTTCTCCCTTCTGTAGCCTCACGCCAGAGATCGCATTTTTTTCTTTAGGTTCTCGATCGACTTATTCCCCATTTCACGAGAAATCTGACGCCAAGCATCATCTCTAACACCTCTATTGGTGTAATTAGAATCTTTGGGATCCCATAAACATTTAAATTCTTTATAAAGCGATATCAAACGGCGACTTTCTGAGATGTCCATGGCGAGGTGGATCGCGCGAACCATCACAACCGTCCACACCGCGCGCATCACGCAACTGAGGCACCTTTGAGGCTGGCACAAAAACCGACCGCACACGGATCGCGCGAGGTAGGGAGCGTGTGCATGGATCGCGCGCGGCACGTCCACACCGCCTGCATCTTTGGATCGCGCTGCTGCCGCGCGCGATCGGAGCGCGATGGATCGTCCGGTGTGGACCCGGCTATTTAGTTTAATATGTATTTTGAACTCATTCGATACAATAGTAGACAAGGTCATATTGAAAGTTTGCAAAATTTGTTTATTCAAGGTGATTCCGGCATTATATTTATCCTTCAAACTATCCTGATTATTTTGCAAAATGTTTATGGCTTTACTATAAAATAATGCGTCTTCGTGATCGAGATTACCGGTGATACTATTTATGATGGAACCCAAACCATTGATAAGCCCACGTTTATTTCTCGGGTATTTATACATAGTGTTGAACTTATCGTAAATCGTTTCTAACATGCTATTAAGGATCTGATTAATAACTAATGAAGTATCGCTAAAATAAATTGGATCGGCTGATTGTATGTACTCTATATAAGTATGTAAATAGCCTTCTATATTTCTAATACTATCTTTAATCCTATCTAACTCGTAATAATGTATGAACGCATGTTCTGTTTTAATAAACTTAGCACTACCTAACTTAAAGGGGAGTATCCCAGGGTTGTCCACTAACTTCGTAGTCACGACTTGTTCAGCCCGGATTAATATCGGAATCCTGCAACAAGACATTTTGATATCTCAGAGGCTTCTTCACGATACGTTTGTGGTGGACAATGTTCTTATCGTCTATGACCTTTAAACCAAAATTTTTCTTAACTCTACGACCTAAGTAACGAGGTTTTGTCTTATGCCTAACGGCTAGCGGGTTTTTTATATATAACGCCTTTCCTTCTTCGTAAGAAATGGGTTCTTCCCGGTCTTTATTAGCATCCTGTATAGTTTTAGTCCGGTTACAGAGTAATTTTTTGTTTATTTCATTGTATAATTGTTTGGTAATTTCCTTGTGCCTAACTACATAGTTTTGAAGATAACTTACAAATAACTTCTAAATTTATATCAAATGGGTCACGACTATTTGAATGCCCATTAATGACATCAATAGGTTTTTGTGAAATTACTGAGTGAATACTATTATTATATCCTATAACAGCATATAGCATTAGCTGGTTAGTGGATAAGGTAGATTGGGTAACAGATAACACACGGATGTGTTCTAATATAGTAGAATGGAATCTTTCAATGGCTCCATTTGACTGAGGATTGTTTACACTGATAAAATGTAACTTAATTTTATGTAGGCTTGCAAACTCTTGTACGGGTAAATTTTTAAATTCAGTTCCTTGATCTGCGGTAATGCTAATTGGTACTCCATGGTGTGAAATAAAAATAGACAATGCATTTATCACATTTATTCCTGTTACTGACTCTAGAGGATATGCTTGGGCATATTTAGAAAATACATCGATAATTGTTAAGAATTTTTGTCGATTTACGGTAAGAGTATCAATATGCAATACCTCAAAAGGTTTTTCAGGTATAGGAACTATCTGTAACTTTTGTTTATTTGGATTTCTCTCGTATTTACAAGTTTGACAAATGTTACAATTACTTACGAATTCTGTGACTAGATTTTTTATATTAGGCCAATAATATTGTAATTTAATTCTTTGTTCAACTTCTTGTATTCCACGGTGATTACTTTTACCTTCGTGGTAGTTCTTAATTATTAAGTATTGTTTATCTGGACAGGTTACATCTTCGGTTTTAGACTTACAAAATAACAATATATACGCGGAATTTTGAAATACCTTTTGCAGTGTACTTGTAATCAACGGAATGAACTTAACATCCGATAGATATATACCATATTTAATATTTGGTGTTAGGTTTTCTTTGAATAAAGTAACAATACTTTTTTCTAAATCATTTTCATTTATTTGAGCTAATATTCTTTTTTTTCCGGGAAAGATATTAACGGTTTTAGTATTTATGGGTGAATGATGTACAAAATCTAAAAATAGCTGATTATCAAAGGTGTTTACATTTTTATCAGAGATAGGAATTTCTAAGACAGGGTTTTCTAATTCAGTATGGATAGTGCTATGGTCATCGATTTGTGTGTTAGGTGCCTTTTTTGACTGATTTACAAACATTGATAACGGTAGGTCATCTTCATCACTGTAAGACGTAGATTCAATTTCATTATTATGTATTTCAAGTCTAGATAGAGCGTCGGCATTTGTATTACTTTTTCCTTTTTGATATATGATGTTATATTCAAATTCCTCTAAACGTAATCTCCACCTCGTTAAACGACTATTAGGTTCTTTTATATTCATCAAATACTGTAGAGGTTTGTGATCCGTGATAATGTAAAACTTCCTTCCGTATAAATACGGTCGGAAATACTTGGTGGCCCATACAATAGCCAGCAGCTCTTTTTCTATGGTGCTGTATTTTGTTTCGGCATCGTTTAGAGTCCGCGATGCATACGCAATCGGCTTATCAGCTCCTATAGGCCCTTGTGATAATATAGCACCCAGGGCAACGTTTGAGGCGTCTGTACGCAAATTAAAATCCTTTTCAAAATTAGGATATTGAAGAATAGGATCATTAATAAGTAAATTTTGACAATGTTTAAAACAATCAACGTATTCAGGGGTAAGTTGAATTTTAGCACTTTTTTTTAAACAAGATGTTAGTGGTTTAACAAGATGGGCAAAATTCGGTATGAACTTCCGATAGTAACCAACTAAACCAAGGAAGGACTTAATTTCTTTGGTAGTTTGTGGTATAGGAAATTGTTGTATGACTTCAATTTTATTTGGATCCGGTTTTACGCCGTCGGCTGTTACAATGTGACCTAGGAAAGGAGTTTCCCTTTTTAAAAATTCAGTTTTGTCAAGTTGTATTTTAAAATTAGATTCTCTAAGGCGTCGGAAAACTGCTTCTAAATTAAGGATATGTTCTTGTAATGATGAACTGTATATTATTATGTCATCCATATACACTGTCACATTTTTGAGCCCACGCAAAACATTATCCATGACCCGTTGAAAAGTCGATGGAGCGATTTTTAACCCAAAAGGCATGCGTAAAAATTCGTAGTTACCACGATAACCGTCATCAATACTAAAAGCGGTTTTTGGGATGTCCTTGGGATGTAATTCAATCTGATGAAAGCCTGATTTTAGATCTAAAACAGTGAAATACTGACTTTTACCTAATTTATCTAAAATGTCACTGATATTAGGAATCGGGTACCTATCACTCACAGTTTTCTCGGTAAGTTTCCTAAAATCAATCACCGAACGCCATTTTGTTTTGCCAGAGGCGTCTTTTTTTTTTGGTACAAGCCAAATAGGTGACGACCAAGGGCTATTTGAAGGTCTTATAATTTTTTGACGTAACATTTCAGTTATTTGTTTTTCTTCTTTCTGTTTGTGAACATGAGGATATCTGTAGGATCGTGTAAAAATAGGAATGTCATCTTTAGTATTTATCTGATGTTTAATCTGGTTAGTGAAAGTTAAAGGACTATTTTCGGTGTAAAATATGTCATTGTAACTGTGGCATAGTTTTAGTAAATTAAACTTTTCTTCCAAATTTAAATGATCAGTGCGAACCAAAGACTCAATTTGTTGTTCATTTTCATTTATCGATTCAAAATTAAATATATCAAAATTATTGTAAAGTGTCTGCGCCTTAAGTGGCGAAACTAAGCTTACGATGATATCATTCTTAGTAGGATTCACTATCTCAAGGAATGCGTAACCCGACTCCGACTGTGTTATCGTCGCGGGAATATAACAATTGTTTATATAAGTTTCGGGTATGAATATATCATCACGCTGAATATTAACGGGTACTTTTACACATTTCGTCGAATTTGACCTAACTAAAGCTTCAAAAAGATTATTAATTCCAGAATTCAGAACTTTAATAGGTATTTCCGCGTTCGGCGTAAATAACTTTTTATTGTGGAGGTCAACGTTTGCTTTCAAATTTTCCAGCATTTTATAGCCAATTAAACCATCAAACACATTATGAAATTTATAAATATAAAACTTTGAGGGGCATTTTTCATTGAATTCAGGAAAGCTTGGTATTTCTATGGAGTAGTTATTGTCAGTGGTACAATTTAAGTTTGTTACAGAAAACGGTTCATAAATTAAGGGTGTATTTTGAAAATATTTTTCAATTAACTCCGGAGACAAAAAGGACTGATTGGCACCAGTATCGATTAATAACTTAAGGGGTGGCTCGTTAATTTCGATAAAAGGCAATTGTCTTTTAGTATGAATATTTATTTCAGTTAAGTTTCGGGTTTGGCACTCGAACCCTGGTGAAAATTTGGATCATTCTGTGTAGGCCAATATTGTGTAACGTCATAATCGAGTTCATTATTATTCTCATAGGAATAACTTGCATACAGATCATTCTTATCAGTGCAAGGTACGTCGCAACTGTGCTCGGCGTGGGAGTTGTTTGGGTTAGTCTCGAGCATGTGCAATTCTTCGAACTGATTGCACATTGCTGCCGCGGGACACTGTGTACTATGATAATTGGGTACTGATGGCCTTAATGGAATATTTGCGGAATTATAGGATATTCCACTCATGGGTACATGTTTAGATTGGGTATTCGGTTTATTGTCAGTATTAGAGTTATTAGAGTTTTGCTGCAACGCTCGGTGTGGGTTCTGTGGTCTATTAAAATAAGGTTTCGATGCGACAATATTATTATTATTCCTGTTAAAATAAGGTGTAAACGGTTTAAAAGGTTGCGAGTTATTGAACTTGAAATTTTGATGAGGTTGTAAGGGTTTGTTTAAATTTGGAAAAGGCATATTTCTAGAATTATTATTATTATTCTGGAAAGGCTTGTTGTTACTAACCATTGACAAATTGTTACTTTTCTGTACATACCTAATATTTTCTTCCTCTTTAATATAATTAAGAGCTGTGGGCAAATCTACAGGGCGCATGGCTCTTATGGTTGTGCCAAAAGGTTCCTTAAGCCCTGATAGAAAAGTTTTAAGGGTTTGAGCTTGGAAAAAACTCCTTTTGCAATCCTTTACAGCCTCAACTGTTTCGTGAAGGTTTACATAATTAATAATAGTGTTTAAAATGTTCATGCAGCGGTTGTAATATTCCTGAGCGGATTCATTTTCCTGTTTCATATTAACTAAATCTCGGTTTAGCGAATTTTCATCCCTTTGGTCCCCAAATTTTTTAGCAATACGGTTTTGATATGTTCCCATGATGAAACACCGTTAATATTAACTATTTCCTCGGCTTTGCCTTCCAATTTGTTTTTAAAATATTGTGTAAAATAATGGAATTGTTAAAACAATCTGAAGTAGTTCTGTCATAAAATTGTGTTAATATAGTTTCGGATGTTTGTATAAATCTATGTAATTGATTCGGGTTTCCATCATACTTAGGGATAATCATTAAAGCGGTTTTAATAGAAGATAACTTTTGTAAATCCATTTTGCAAAATATATTCGGCTTGTGATATTTTCTATATAACGACAACACACACAAATACACAGTATAACAAAATTCAATCAAAATTATCAATTGAGATCTCTCCTTTTCAATACAGAAATAGAACAAAAAAAAATTATTTCTTGTTTCTGAAGTTCTCCAAAAAATATAATAGTATATTAAATCCACCAACAATCAAAAGAATCTGGACTTGATGTGATGAAAGCCCAGGTCCACAACTTCATGATTGAAGCCACTTCCGTTCTTCTCGCCGAAAACCACAGTAGGAACACGGTTTCAAATGTTGAGAAAAGTCTTTGTTTTTGAAAAACGCGGTTTTGCTTCAACTTTATCCGACGGCTGCGCCAATTATGGTTATTTGGGCAATCGGCGAACTTTCTTAAAGAAACAACTTTTCAGATGATACAAATATAATTAACTTTTAGTACATGTTGTTGAATGAACAAGGTAGGAGAGTCTAACTTATAAAACTAACTTACATGCTACGCGGCTGGAGCGACGCCTACGTACACGCACACACTTACACATATGCACTACCGACACACACTATAACACGTGTGTGTCGAGTCCACCATGAAGTATCTCGCCCGACCCTGGCTCGGGAGGAGGCACGGCTCCTTGTCGTTTCGGGTGACGCAGGTGCTCTCGGGGCATGGTTGCTTCGGGAAGTACCTGTGTCGCATAAACGGAGCCGGACTCCCGGTGTAACCACTGCGTCGACTGCCGGGATGACACGGCGCGGCATACGCTGGCAGAGTGTGCCGCTTGGGAGCCACGCCGTGCTTTCATCTCAGGAGTAGGCAGTGACCGACCCGGCCGTGGTCGAGTCGATGGTCGGCCACGGCCGGCAGCGACAGGTCACTGCCAACTCCTGAGATGAGGGCACGACGAGGCTCCTTCCATTCTGCCAGCGTTTGCCGCGCTGTGTCCTCCTGGCAGTCGTTGGACCCCACTCAAGGATGTCCTCCGCCCTGGGGCGGGCGGAGGGGTCTGTCAGACTCTTACTGACTAAAAACCACCCCAGTGTTCCCCTCCCTAGGCTGCGGAAAGGGAGTGGGAGATCTCGTCCGCTCACTCGGCCCGCAGCAAGCGCACTGAACGTCGGCAGAGGGCAGATAATGCCCTCTTTCGGCCCCCCTAAATGGGGCCAGGGACGTCCCGCGGTGGGTCCATCACTGGTGGGGTGAAGTTGCCCCTGCACGGGAACAGGGACTGAACCACCCCATCCAGGAATGAGGGCTCCAGGGTCTCGGCCGCCGGGGAATCAAAGGGGCGCAGCTTGTTGCGCGCCGCCTTATATGGTTTCCCGTAGGGGTCGCTGTCGAGACCCTCCAGCAGTTCTTTGGCGGCGGCAATGGCCCGATCGAGGACCATTTTTGCCTCCAAATATACCTCATAGAGGTGGTCTTCGTTGGGCCGGTCCCGTAGACGCCACCGCCGGTTCCGCGAGTAAGCCCTCCTTGCCGCCACACACGCTGCTCGAAGCCCCGCCAGTTCCGCCGACCACCAGTACACGGCGCGATTGGGTAGTGGTCGGTGAGACCGAGGCATGCTATTAGTGCATACACCGGTCAGAGACCCTCAGGTGCCCCGCCACGGTGTCCACATCCAGGCCGGCGGAAGGCGGCGAAAGCCAGTCCTGGACGAACGCCGCCTCCCTGTCCAGGCGGGCGAGAGCCCACCGTGGGAACGGCGATCGCCACACCGAGAGGGGCTGCGTCCCTCCGGGGCCACTGGTGGAGATGTCGAACCATACGTTGCGGTGGTCCGACTAGGTTCAACCTAGTTCAGGCAAATAAGCAACTGTGCTCTATTTTAATTTGTAAGGTATTTATTGTTACATGTGACCCTTTTATAAATAAACGATTATTATTATTATTATTTTTGTCAACGTCTAGAATAATGGTATATTTTTATTTCTTTTCATATTATTATAGTTGTAATTTACGTATACGTCAAGCTACTCATATGCTCTTATCATGCCAAGTACGCCCACAGACATAACGAGCTAGTGGTCAATGAACTGCGCCAGAGGTTCTACGTACTAAGCCTCAGACCAGCTGTCAGAGGAACTTCGCAGAGATGCCAGTTTTGCCGCAATCGGAAGGCTAAGCCGGAATCACCACCAGAAGGAGATATGCCAGATGCCAGGTTAGCACATTACCAGCGCCCTTTCACCCACGTAGGTTTGGATTATTTTGGCCCCCTGAGCGTCTCTATTGGCAGAAGAACCGCCAAGAGATGGATTGCACTCTTTACCTGTATGACGGTGCGAGCCGTGCATTTGGAGACCGTGGAGAGCTTATCTACGGACTCCGCCCTCATGGCACTCAGACGGTTCATCGCTAGAAGGGGATGCCTGACAAGGATTTACTCCGATAATGGAACTTCATTCGTCGGCGCAGCAAAGAAGCTGCCGGAGCTCTTCAATTTCTGCGCAAATAGAAAAATAGAATGGCGATTCATTCCCCCATCCGCACCTTTTATGGGAGGCTGTTGGGAGCGGCTCGTCCGCTCGGTGAAGAATGCTATCGCCGTAACCTTGAAGGAAAGAACGCCCAAGGAGAAGGTATTAAACACCCTGCTCTTAGAGGCAGAGTCCATCATTAATTCAAGACCCCTGAAACACGTCTCAGTGGATGCGGATGCGGAGTTCGCCCTTACTCCTTTCACCTTCTTAATTGGAACTCCAAGCAGCGAGCCTGAGATTAATGTTTTCGACGACGCAGACTTGATCCGACGTGCTAACTGGAGAAAAGCGCAGAGGCTGGCAGACCACTTTTGGCAGCGCTTCGTACGAGAGTACCTGCCCACGCTCACACACCCAGGAGGCGATCGCAAGAGGCTCGTCCGTTAAGGGTGGGTGATCTAGTTTTTATTGCGGATGGCACGCTGCCCAGGAACCAATGGCCCCGAGGGCGAATCGCGGCAGTGCACCCCGGGAAGGACGGGGTAGTGAGAGTGGTGGACGTTGCAACGAAGGGGGGCGTGCTGCGTCGACCCACTCGCAAGGTGGAGTTGCTGGTCGTCGGCCAGTAAATTGGTGCCTTCACACCGTCGGGGGCCATGTTAACGACCAGTAACCAACCTCTTTTTATATTTATATTTTTCGCTTTGGTTTTCTTGTGCTGTCATGGTCTAAAAGTCAAAGAATATACATGAAAAAAGTGATTGTGTTTCCTTCTAATAAGTACCAAGCCATCCTCATCTTCATCAGTGGACGTAGTTTTTCGCCATAATGAGGCCTTCTGTACCTACTTTGCGGTGGCGTATTATGTCATTGGCTTATAGTGCCGACCGCCAAGGTTTGCTTTTGCGCCAGCGCGCAGCGCCGCAAATCGCATGCACTAATGAAGCTGCAAGTGAATGCCTTTCATGAACTTCCCAAGATGTGGTTTGTCAAAACGTTTCAGCTTGCTATGGAGCAAGCAAGGGAGCTAATTGACGAGCTCATTTCCTTTCTCCAGAGACACCGACGGCGGAAAGGAATCCCTGCTCAATTAAAGGTTTGTATGTGAAGGTACCTAACTTGACACTCCGACCGAAAATCCACGAAAAAAATTTTTTTTTCTTCAGTATTCAAATATTTATTTATTAATAAGATTTAAATTCAAATATTTCGAAAAACGGTGCGTCCTAGGCAAAAAATAACCAAAATTTGACCCCCCCCCTTAGGTACACCCCCCGTGTAAGCCGCATCCCAACATGAATTTAAGGTTTATTTATATTAATAAAAAAAGCAACAAAATAATAATCGAACGCCCTTATCTCGGAAACGGTGCGTCGCCGTCGTGGGAGCATGCGTCTCAGAGTCTAAATGGTTTCTAAAGTCAAGTTTAACCCGGTACTGCAATAAAATTGGTAGAATATCGAAAAAAAAAAAAGATTCATTTTTAAAATTTCAAATCTCAAAGTGAGACACCTGTAAATTCCGTCAAGCCCGGGTGACTCTCTTTGAGAGACGGTGACTCACTCTATAAAAATCATTATTTCTACGCCTAAATAAGGGCTAATATTGTCTGTGGCGGGTTTACTCGTCGGGCCTGGTAGATATTCTCGTAAACTAAATTATTCTGTACCATAAATATGCCTCCGAAACTTTAAAAAAAAAAGTTGAATGTCAACGATTTCTTTTCCTTGGTCGCCCGAAAGAGCTCCACCTAAAAATTGTGAGTGAAAACTGAATTTTGTGGTTTATTAACGGTAATTGTATAATTTTAATTTATTAGTTGTTATTACATAGTTTTAGATAATAATTGCACGAAATCGCATCATAAAATCATATTTTTCAATAAAGATGTGTGACGAGAAAAAACCGTTAGGGACGCTTACATTTTTATGATGAAATTTGCCTTTTTTGTGTGTTATTCGACTGCAAATATATAAATAAGTACTTATAACATCTTTGTAGATAATATTTGCACTAATTATAATTATATCGTAAATACGAATGAAATATGTTGAAAAGAACCTTTCGTCAAAAGTTGTAATTCTTGATGAATTGAGTTTTTTCTTATGTTATTCGACTGCAAAAAGATGAATATTCGTTTATAAGTATTTACTACATGTTTGTAGATAATATTTATAACTATAACGATAACTAATTATATCATAAATACTTATGAAATGTTTGAAAGAAAATATTAGTCAAAAGTTTTCTATAACGAGGAATATTGTCTGTTTTACGAGTGTATCAGTAAAATTTATAAACCTCTAAAACTAATAATAACTATATATTTTGGTCAGTGGCGGTGTATTACATGCTATATTTTATAAATTTCAATCTTTTATATGATGAGTGCCAAAAAGGGTCATTGAGCGTTGACAGTTGAAATTTGAATTCACCCAACTATGCTGTCCAGCCTTATCGATAGAGAGTATCGATGAAATAAGTTTTTTCAAAAAAAAAAAAATTAAAAAAAAAATTTGTTTTTGGAAAATTCTCAAAAAACCAAAAAAAAAAACTCAATATAAACCAAACACAGGCTCTTTTGAATAATCAAGGGGTCGGTCAGTCAGATAGATGAAGCTAGTTGCCCATTCCAAAGCGTAGTAGGTTCCTATGAAGAAGAACGGACAAGAAACTCCACGGACACTCTTTTACTTTTACAGAGTAAAGACTGTTCTCAATTCGTTTGCCTGCTTTTCAACCTGTATGTATATGAGTTTGTTCACGTTGTACTAACGTAAATTGATGAAATTATTTTGCACATCTTGTAAACGTTAACTCCTACAAGTGCTACAGAAGCGCTTACTAGGCTAGAGGTCTTAGGGAAGTACTTCCAGGAAAGAGGGTGAGCTTCTAAAGCAAGTAAACCAAATCACAATCACAATTTATGTATATTCAGATAAAAATACTTTATTGTCTACACGTAAAGTATAGATTCTACCGCTGCAGCTTTGAAAATGAAAATGTAATACAAATATGACTTATTATGATATTTTCAATCATCCTGAAATCAATTTTACACAAGAGTAGAGTAGATATTGAAACAAAGATACTAAATAGACTTTAGATTATAAACATACTCATAGATCACTTATATTTATAATATCTTGTTGTTTTTTCAATATTTTCAGAGAACTAATCCCCCTTCACCAACCAAGACACAAATCAAGAAAAGTTACAAGTAAGTTTACATACCACCCGCTAGTTGTTCTGTGGTAAAATGTTGTGATTTATTATCTAGTAGGTATGCAATATTGTAACCTATCACGCCTGTGTATTCCCTGGAGGGCAGGCAGAGGTGTGTACAGAGATACAAGTAAGTTTACATACCACCCGCTAACTAAACTGTACAGAGTTGTTCTGTGGTAAAATGTTGTGATTTATTATCTAGTAGGTATGCAATATTGTAATCTATCACGCCTGTGTATTCCCTGGAGGGCAGGCAGAGGTGTGTACAGAGATACAAGTAAGTTTACATACCACCCGCTAACAAAACTGAACAGAGTTATGTCATGGTAAAATGTTGTGAAATTATCTAGTAGATATGCAATATTGTAACCTATCACGCCTGTATCCCGAAGGCCAAGCAGAGGTGTGTAATACACCCACATTTCGCCATTTGTGTTGTGTTGTTGTGTTCATAGGTTGTAGTTGTAGTAAGTATAATATACTGTATATTTTTTCTCTCTAGATGGCTGCCTGGAATGTTAGTGGCGAGGATGCTCCTCCCAACTTCTTGGAGCACCTGGAAAACTCCGACGACGAGGAGGTCCTTGATTTTGAGGAGGACTACCTCGCCACTGACAGGGAGGAGATGGAGGAACAAGACATCTACCTCGCCGAGTACCTGGAGGACGACATTTTGGAGGCCGAGGGGTCTGCCGAGGCCGGAGGTGCCGTCGAGGAGGAGGATATATCCGACTCCGAGATGGCTCCCGAGGCTGAGGTGGACCCCGAGGCCCAACCGGATTATATGGTAATAAAGTACTACTATTTCAGTAATAATCAACAATTATTCTTTCAGTAAACTTGATGCAGCGCATAATCAGCCTATAATGTTCCAACTGCTGGGACACAGGCTTCCTCCCTGTGAGTTAATTGTTTATTGTCATGCCTGTCTGTTTGCTGTTCAGCTTCGGTGTGGTTTGGTTTGATGCTGAACTGTAGATAAGTATAGTTAGCCACCAGCCTGGTGGCCAATAATGTAATGGTTTCAATTCTGGTTATTATATCAAAGCTCTTATTTTTCAGTACGTCGAGCAGGCTGTGGCCTCTGGCTCCTCTGCTGCTGCTGCTGCTGCTGCTGCTGAGGCCGAGGAGGACCACGAGGCCCACCCGGATTATATGGTAATAAAGTACTACTATTTCAGTAATAATCAACAATTATTCTTTCAACAAACTTGATGCTGAGCATAATCAGCCTATAATGTTCCAACTGCTGGGACACAGGCCTCCTCCCTGTGAGATGATTGTTTATTGTCACACCTGTCTGTTTGCTGTTCAGCTTTAGTGTGGTTTGGTTCGATGCTGGACTGTAGATAAGTATAGTTAGCCACCAGCCTGGTGGCCAATAATGTAATGGTTTCAATTCTGGTTATTTTATCAAAGCTCTTTATTTTTCAGTACGTCGAGAAGGCTGTGGCCTCTGGCTCCTCTGCTGCTGCTGAGGCCGAGGAGGACCACGAGGCCCAACCGGATTATATGGTAATAAAGTACTACTATTTCAGTAATAATAAACAATTATTCTCTCAGCAAACTTGCAGCCTATAATGTTCCAACTGCTGGGACACAGGCCTCTTCTCTGTGAGATGATTGTTTATTGTCACACCTGTCTGTTTGCTGTTCAGCTTTGGTGTGGTTTGGTTCGATGCTGGACTGTAGATAAGTATAGTTAGCCACCAGCCTGGTGGCCAATAATGTAATGTTTTCAATTCTGGTTATTTTATCCAAGCTCTTATTTTTCAGTACATCGAGCAGGCTGTGGCCTCTGGCTCTGCTGCTGCTGGCTCTGGCTCGCCGCCCGTTCTTGAACCGTAAGTGTTAAAACTTGTATTCATAACTCTTCTACCTTTTCTTCGTGAAATGCACATAATATTGTATATATATTTTTTTTTTTTTTCAGTTACATTGTCGTCCTTACGGCCGACTCCCCTGAGGGCGCAATGGTGGAGGACCACGTCTTCCACCTTGCTGATGAGCATCCGCTGTACCAGCAGGTGGAAGATGTGGTAGAGGACGTGGCAGCAGAGGAGCCGCAGCAGCAAAGACGTCGGCGCGGCGGGGCAGCGCGGCGCGGCGGGGCAGCGCGGCGCGGCGGCGCAGGGCGGCGCGGTGGTGGCCGAGGGGCCCGTGGCCGGGTGCCAGCCGATGGCCCCCAGTGGGTAAGAGGGGACAGAATGGTACAGGTGTATGTTGATGATGATGATGTGCCTGAGGATTTGAGAGAGATGGTAATGCGTGTAGTGAATGCGAGAGAAGCAGCGAGAGTGCGGGAGATAGATAGAGCAAGGAGACTAAGAGAAGAGAATGAGGAAGAACGGTTAGTTGCGGAAGACGACGACTTCGACTCTTTTTTTGATGCGGAAGGGACTTCCAACCATTTTGAATGGTCACCCATGGGTGACTATCAAGGTGCGAGGGAGCAATTCCTTCCGCAGCAAACTGGGGCGGTTGTCGCTTCCGAAGATCCGTATGGGGCATTTAGGCAGTACTGGGATGACGATATCATGGCGCATATCGTCACAGAGACGAACCGCCATGCCGCAAGAATTGTCGGTTCGTCAGCTGCGTTCGCCCGCGATTGGTATGACACAAATATTCACGAACTTTTTGTCCTATTTTCCTTCTGGATGATGCTCGGAATCATCCGGATGCCCTCCATCAAGTCTTGTTTCTCCACGAATCCCCTTTTGCAGACCCACATCTTTAGGAAGATGTTTTCCCGCACACGCTACGAAAATCTTTGCCGCGCGTTTCATTTGGTTGACAATAGTCAGACCGACAGACCCGACCAACCGTTTATTCAGTCTAGGTCCGATCCCAGATCATCTAAATTCACGGTTCCAGGCAGCCTACATCCCAAATCAAATCATAAGTATTGACGAATCCTTGACTTTGTGGAAAGGAAACCTATCCTTCCGCCAGTACATTAAGACCAAGGCAGCCCAGTACGGAATCAAGAGTTTCGAACTCTGTGAATCCGGAACGGGCTACCTTTGGTCGTTCTTCATCTACCTCGGTGCTGGCACTTCCCCTGATCCTAGCCTCCCACCCAATGCCTTGAAAAGTACATCCACCGTCCTCAAACTGATCCGTCCTCTCCTCGACAAAGGCTATACTCTCTTTATGGATAACTGGTTCAACAGCCCCCTACTGGCCAGATTTCTGAAGACACGCAAAACGGATTGTGTAGGAACATTGCGTGCTTCCCGCACCAGTGTGCCTCCACTTCTTTCGTTGTGTAAGCTGAAAGATGGCCAGTTTGTAGCACGTCATTCCGGCGATGTGGTGGTCTTGGCCTTTCAGGACAAGAAGCGTAAGATAGCCACCATAAGTACCTACCACGGCGATTCACAAGGCCAGATGGTGGCGAAACCATTTCGCCCAACTCTGTACAAACCTCAAGTAGTTTTAGATTACAATAAGGGTATGGGAGGCGTTGATCGTAAAGATCAAATGCTGGAACCATACCTCCTGGAAAGGAAAAGAGGCGCTAGATGGAATGTCAAGTTCTTCAAACGCATGCTCAACTGCTCAATTTTGAATTCCCGTATCCTTCTGCAGAGTTCGACAACTACTCCGAAAGATCACATGGTGTTTCGATTGGAGTTAGTTGATCTTATTCTGCAGCACCACCTTGAACATGTCCCTCGTAGAGTCACACCCACCCTTCCCGGTCAAAGCAGTGTGAGCCGTCAGCCTCAGGTGCAACATATCCCCGTCCAGACTGACCGAGTCACAACCGGTAACCGCCGCATGCGTCGTCGTTGCACTTGGTGCACACGTTTGAATAAACGGACCAACACGACGTATGCCTGTTCAGGTTGTGACGTCCCCCTTTGTTTGAAACCCTGCTTCGATGCATACCATAGAAGGTAATTTCCACTAGAGCCTCTTTTATTTCCAGCGTGACAGACATACAGAGACGACATTAGCAGTTATTTAGTTTGTATTTATTTCTTATATATATACACACACATATTTATTTTTATACGTAGTATACCTTGGTGGACATACAGACTGAATGACCTTTATATATTATCAGTTTCTATAGAAGAGTATACCTTTGCCACAAAGTCTAACCGACAGACAGACGCACACTTAGTAGAGTCACTCCTTTTCGTGTCATACAATCTTTTCTGTCTAAGTGCCGTGTTTGTGTGTGTGACGTGTGCTAGACTGGGGGCCATCCTAAAATTGTATTTTTTTTATGTTTTTCATGTTGTGTGTTTTTTTTATAGTCTTTTTATATATTTTTCTGTGTACCATCCTCTTGCAGTTCTGCTAGCAATATATGTTTAGAAAGAACTTTACCTTTCTTTCTATTTCACTGCTTGGTTTGTTTGTAATTGTAATGTGTACTATAGGTATACCTCTGCATACCCTTTCGGGGAATACAGGCGTGATGTTATGTATTACGTGACGGTCTGAGGCCTTACTCTGCGAGGAGTATTATATTTAGGATATAATGTAAAAATAAAAACCTTATTTCAAGAATAATGTTTATTTTTCTACTATATGTACACTTGGTCATAAAAATGTATCCATCTAGACATACAATCAAAACTTAGTGCACTGCTTGGTTCATTTCTAAATTGTAAATGTGTACACCTCTGCCTACCTGTAAAAATAAAAAAAACTAGTTTCTAAATTGTAATGTGTACTATAGGTACACCTCTGCCTACCCCTTGGGGGAATACAGGCGTGATGTTATGTATTACGTGACCTTTCACTCTGCGAGGAATAATATTTACAATCTAATGTAAAAATAAAAAACATTTCATAATGTATACTATAGGTACACCTCTGCCTACCCCTTCGGGGAATACAGGCGTAATGTTATGTATTACGTGGCGGTCTGAGGCCTTCAGTCTAAGCGCCGTGTTTGTGTGTGTGACGTGTGCTAGACTGTGGGCCATCGGAGAATTGTAATACTTTTTAATTTTTTTCTTTGTTTGTTTTATAGTCTATTTTTCATATTTTTCTGTGTAACATCCTCTTGCAGTTCTGCTGGTAATAGAAGGAAGCACGACCTTTTTACTTTATCTTTCTGGTGCACTGTATAGTTGGTTTCTAATTTGTTATGTGTAGCCTCTACCTACCCCTTCGGGGAACACAGGCGTGATGTTATGTACTACGTGACCCTTCACTCTGCGAGGAGTATTATATTTACGATCTAATGTAAAAATAAAAAACTTATTTCATAATGTATACTATAGGTACACCTCTGCCTACCCCTTCGGGGAATACAGGCGTGATGTTATGTATTACGTGACCTTTCACTCTGCGAGGAATAATATTTACAATCTAATGTAAAAATAAAAAACATTTCATAATGTATACTATAGGTACACCTCTGCCTACCCCTTCGGGGAATACAGGCGTGATGTTATGTATTACGTGGCCTTTCACTTTGCGAGGAATAATATTTACAATCTAATGTAAAAATAAAAAACATTTCATAATGTATACTATAGGTACACCTCTGCCTACCCCTTCGGGGAATACAGGCGTGATGTTATGTATTACGTGACCTTTCACTCTGCGAGGAATAATATTTACAATCTAATGTAAAAATAAAAAACATTTCATAATGTATACTATAGGTACACCTCTGCCTACCCCTTCGGGGAATACAGGCGTGATGTTATGTATTACGTGACGGTCTGAGGCCTTCACTCTGCGAGAAGTATTATATTTTGTATCAAATGTAAAAATAAAAAACTATTTCAAGAATGTTTATTTTTCTCCCACTACACTGTACACTTAGTAAAATACATTTACATACTAAAATACATTCACATACTAAATTATTATAAAATTATGTAAGTAAAACGTTTTATTATTTTCCTTACTGAACCACCACACACCACACATCGATATTTTAGTAGTAGTAGTGTGTCCCATCACTACGAAATCTCTCGCATTCCAAACATTTTTTTAGGTAAGTTCGGAGGTTGATATCTCTGTTTTTTTCCATAGAAATGAGTAAGTATTTATTGTAATAGGAAAGTATAGTTCGTTCTTGTGTAGTTTCGAGTAATATTCTAATTCTAAACCCTAAAATACCATGTGAAATTAGATAAGATTTCCTTTCAAGGAAATCTTATCATATCACAATTATAGTGGTATATTTTTATGAGATAAAGGTAGATATCAGTCAATAAAGGTATAAGTAGCATCCTAGTATCATTTTTGACAAGAAACTACTCAATATAACTTAGATGCGAATTTTCAAAGTAACGCGCAAATCATAAAAATGGCCGGTCGAGCTATCAAGTTTGTGTTCGAATATTACGAAAATTTTACGTAGGACTCTCAAACAAACGCTGTTGTTAGATTACATAACTATTCATAATGTAACATGCAAAATTTGGTGTAAATTGACACAGTAGTTTTATCAGAAATAGTCCTCAAACAATGTCAGTAATCATGATCTGTATAAAAATACAATTCTCTTCACACGGCTAATGTTTATATTGCTTACTGTAGTTTGTTTATCTAAGAACCCGAATCAGTTTACACAAAGACGATTGAGCCCATAGAAACGACGGGAGAGCATTTTTTCTGCGCCCACTCATAAACATCCGGTCATTAAGATAAGAGGCAGGGCTTAAGCGTTTTGACGTTTGTTATGTCATAGGGTCTGACAGACCGCTCAGGCCGACCGCCGCCTTGCGGCGGCGGCGTTGCCAATACCGTCAGGCCCCACCGCCGCCCTGCGGCGTCGGCGAGTACACGCTATTACAAGCTCAATTTTTTCCTAAGAATAAGGCTTAATATTGTTTGTGGTACTTTTAGTCGATTGTCTGGTAAATATTCTCGTAAATTGAACACTTCCGAACGTAAAATATGACTGGGCAACATTCGAAAAAAAGGTTTGAACGTCACATATTTCTTTTCTCCTGGTCAGTGGAACGAGGTGCACGGAAAACGAAATATAAAATACAATTTGGTGGTTTTTTCAACGGTAATTGTATAATTTTCATTTATAAGTGGTTTCAACATAGTTTTAGATAATAATTGCACGAAATCGCATCATAAAATCATATTTTTCAACAAAGTTCTGTTACGAGAAAAAACCGTTAGGACACTTTGATTTTATGATGTAATTTTGTCTTATTTTGTGTGTTATTCGACTGCAAATACATGAATATACATTTATAACACCGTTGTAGGTAATATTTGCACGAATTATATCATAAATACTTATGAAATGTTTGAAAGAAAATATTAGTCAAAAGTTTTCTATAACGAGGAATATTGTCTGTTTTACAATGAATTGAGTGTATCAGTATGATTTATAAACCGCTAAAACTAATAATAACTATAATTTTTGGTCAGTCGAGGTGTATTACATACTATATTTTATAAATTTCAATCATTTACATGATGAGTGCCAAACAGGGTCATTGACCGTTGTCAGTTGACATTTGATTCCACCCAACTGTGCTGACCATTCTTTCGATAGATGATATCGATAAAACGAGGTTTGTGATTTATTGCTTCAAAAAAAATTTTTTGCTTTTTGGATTTTTTTTTACCCAAAACTCAAAAAATCATAAAATAAACCAATTACAGGCACTTTTGAATTCTCAAAGGGTTTGGTCAGTCAGATAGATGAAGCTAGTTGCCCATTCCAAAGCGTAGTAGGTTCCTATGGAGAAGAACGGGCAAGAAACTCCACGGACACTCTTTTACTTTTACCGAGTAAAGAAGGTTCTCAATTTGTTTGAATGCAAAACATCTTGTAAACGCTAACTACTACAGGTGCTACAGAAGCGCTTCCTAGGCTAAAGGTCTTACTAGGCTAAACTTTAGATTCTTCCGCTGCAGCTTTGAAAATGAAAATGTAATAAATACATGACTTATTATGATATTTTCAATCATCCTGAAATCAAGTTAACACAAGAGTAATTTAGTAATTGAAACAAAGATACTATAATAGACTTTGATTATAAACATACTCATAGATCACTAATATTTATAATATCTTGTAGTTTTTTCTATATTTTCAGACAAATTGAGATAGTTTCCAACAACAACAGCAACACACGCACTTACAAGGTGAGCATACAAAAGTTACCACCCGCTAACAAAACTGTACAGTTTTTTTTTTGTGTTGTATTGTGGTAAAACTTTGTGAATGCAAAACATCTTGTAAACGCTAACTGCTACAGGTGCTACAGAAGCGCTTCCTAGGCTAAAGGTCTTACTAGGCTAAACTTTAGATTCTTCCGCTGCAGCTTTGAAACAGAAAATGTAATAAATATATAACTTATTATGATATTTTCAATCATCCTGAAATCAAGTTTACACAAGAGTAATTTAGTAATTGAACAAAGATACTATAATAGACTTTGATTATAAACATACTCATAGATCACTAATATTTATAATATCTTGTTGTTTTTTTTATGTTTTCAGACAATTTTAGGGTTCCGTACCAAAATGGTAAAAAGGAACCCTTATGGTGAGTCTTAGTCTGTCACCTGGATATCTCAAGAACTACTTATGCTATCAACTTGAAATTTATAATAGTTTTAGATGACGTTTGCTCAACTATTTTGCAAACAAGAAAGAAATATAAAAAAAATATCTTTTTTGCAAAAGGGCCTGAAAGGGGTCTTAAAAATTTGAAGTGGGGCTACTAGGGCATGTGGGGTATCATATGAAAGAACGCTGTTTGCACATTCTCAAACATTTATTTTTTAGGTCACCTAATTTCCGACTTTTGATCAAAAATGTAAAAAAAATACCGTTTTCCTTCCCCCCCCCCTTATCTCCGAAGTCTGTATAGTTAAAAATCTGAAATTATTCTATGTGATAGAAGTGGATTACAGGAAAAATAAAACTATGTCTCTAAATAGCAAAGTTTTTCAGAAATCATCAACATCATACGTACGGAACCCTCGGTGCGCGAGTCCGACTCACTCTTGACGGGTTTTTTTTTGTGTTGTATTGTTGTTGTGTTCACAGGTTGTAGTTGCTTAGGCAGTTTATAATATACTGATTATTTTTTCTCTAGATAGCTTCTTGGAACGTTAGTGGCGAGGAGGCTCCTCCCGATTTCCTCGAAATGCTCGAGGACTCCGACGGGGAGGAGCCCTTGGATTTCGAGGAGGACCGCCTCGCCACTGACATGGACGCTGACCTGGACGAGGGCATGGAGGAACTCGGCGGGGAAGAGGAGGACTACCTCGCCGAGTACCTCGATGATGAGATGCTAGAGGTCGAGGGGTTAGCCGAGGCCGGAGGTGCCGTCGAGGAGGAGGATGACGTATCCGATTCCGAGATGGCACCCGAGGCTGAGGTGGACCCCGAGACCCAACCGGAATTTACGGTAATAAATTACTACACTTTTAGTAATAATCCACAATTATTCTTTCAGCAAACTTGATGCAGCGCATAATTAGCCTATAATGTTCCAACTGCTGGGATACAGGCCTCCTCTCTGTGAGATAATTGTTTATTGTCATGCCTGTCTGTTTGCTGTTCAGCTTTAGTGTCGTTTGGTTCTATGCTGGACTATAGATAAAATTATAGTTAGCCACAAGCCTGGTGGCCAAGAATATAATGTTTTCAATTCTGGTTATTTTATCCAAGCTCTTATTTTTCAGTACTTCGAGCCGGCTTTGTCTTCGGCTGAGGACTCTGCTGCTGCTGGCCCTAGCTCGTCGTCCGTTCTCGATCCGTAAGTGTTATATTCATTACTTATTTATATTTGTTGTTATATTTTGTTATATTCATTACTCTTCTACCTTTTCTTCGTGAAATGCACGTAATAATATATTATTTTTCATCAGGTTCGTTGTCGTCCTAGCGCCCGAGGTCGTAATGGATGAGGACCACGTCTTCCACCTTGCTGATGAGCATCCGCTGTACCAGCAGGTGGAAGACGTGGAAGAGGACGTGGCGGCAGAGGAGCCGCAGCAGCAACGTCGTCCGCGGCGCGGTGGTGCAGCGCGGCGCGGCGGTGCATCGCGGCGCGGTGGCGGCCGAGGGAGGGGTCGTGGGGGCGCACGTGGCCGGGTGCCGGATGGCTCCCAGTGGGTAAGAGGGGACAGATTGATTCAGGTGCATGTTGACGATGATGATGTGCCTGAGGATTTGAGAGCGATGGTTATGCGTATAGTGAATGCGAGGGAAGCAGTGAGAGTGCGGGAGATAGAGAGAGTAAGAAGAGTAAGAGAAGAGAATGAGGAAGAAATGGTAGTTGCGGAAGAGGGCGAGTTTGACTCCTTTTTTGATGCCGAAGGGACATCCAACCAGTTTGAATGGTCACCCATGGGTGACTATCAAGGTGCGCGGGAGCAATTCCTTCCCCATCAAACTGGGGCGGTCGTCGCTTCCGAACGTCTGGCGTTTAGACAGTACTGGGATGACGACATTATGTCGCATATCGCGACTGAGACAAACCGGCATGCCGCGAGGATTGCCGGTTTGTCCACTGCGTTCGCCCGCGATTGGTATGACACGAACGTTCACGAACTTTATATCCTAATTTCCTTCTGGATGATGCTCGGAATCATCCGGATGCCCTCCATCAAGTCTTGTTTTACCACCAATCCCCTTATGAAGACGAACGTCTTTAGGAAGATGTTCTCCCGCTCACGCTTCGAGAATCTTTGCCGCGCGTTTCATTTGGTTGACAATAGTAGCAGACCGACAGACCCGACTAACCGTTTATTCAGTCTAGGTCCGATCCCAGATCATTTAAATTCACGGTTCCTTCCCCCAGGCAGCCTACATCCCAAATCAAGTCGTAAGTATTGACGAATCCTTGACTTTGTGGAAAGGAAACCTATCCTTCCGCCAATACATTAAGACCAAGGCAGCCCAGTACGGAATCAAGAGTTACGAACTCTGTGAATCCGCTACGGGCTACCTTTGGTCGTTCTTCATCTACCTCGGTGCTGGCACTTCCCCTGATCCTAGCCTCCCACCCAATGCCTTGAAAAGTACATCCACCGTCCTCAAACTGATCCGTCCTCTCCTCGACAAAGGCTATACTCTCTTTATGGATAACTGGTTCAACAGCCCCCTACTGGCCAGATTTCTGAAGACACGCAAAACGGATTGTGTAGGAACATTGCGTGCTTCCCGCACCAGTGTGCCTCCACTTCTTTCGTTGTGTAAGCTGAAAGATGGCCAGTTTGTAGCACGTCATTCCGGCGATGTGGTGGTCTTGGCCTTTCAGGACAGGAAGCGTAAGATAGCCACCATAAGTACCTACCACGGCGATTCACAAGGCCAGGTGGTGGCGAAACCATATCGCCCAACTTTGTACAAACCTCAAGTAGTTTTAGATTACAATAAGGGTATGGGAGGCATTGATCGTAAAGATCAAATGCTGGAACCATACCTCCTGGAAAGGAAAAGAGGCGCTAGATGGAATGTCAAGTTCTTCAAACACTTGCTCAACTGCTCAATTTTGAATGCCCGCATCCTTTTGCAGAGTTCGACATCTGCTCTGAAAGAACACATATTAGATTAGAGTTAGTTAGTCTTATTCTGCAGCACCACCTCGAACATGTCCCTCGTAAAATTGTACCCACCCGTCCCGGTTCAAGCAGTGTGAGCCGTCAGCCTTCGGTGCTACATCTCCCTAGACAGACAGACCAACTCGCAAGCGGTGGCAGCCGTTTGCGACGTCGTCGGTGCACTTGGTGCTCGGCATAATAAGCGTAGCGACACGTTGTTTACGTGCTCTGCTTGCGAGGTCCCCCTTTGTTTAAGTCCTTGTTTCGAAGCATACCATAAAAGGTAAATTTCCATTAGAGCCTCTTTTATTTCCAGCGTGACAGACATACAGAGACGACATTAGCAGTTATTTAGATTTTATTTATTTCTTATATATATACACACACATATTTATTTTTATTTGTAGTATAGCTTGGTGGACATACAGACTGACTGACCTTTATATATTATCAGTTTCCGTAGAAGAGTATACCTTTGCCACAAAGTCTAACCGACAGACAGACGCACACTTAGTAGCCACTCCTTTTCTCGTGTCATACAATCAGTTCTGTCTTAGCGCCGTGTTTGTGTGTGTGACGTGTGCTAGGCTGGGGGCCATCTTATAACTGTATTTTTTTTTTCATGTTGTGTTTTTTTATATACTTTTAGTCTCTTTTCTTATTTTTCTCTGTAAAATCTTCTTGCAGTTCAGCTGGCAATATTTTTTCAAAGAAGCACGATATTTGCTTTTTATTTTGCATAGCTATTTTGTATATTATTTCTCGTGTATACATCATTTAGATGAAGAGAAAAGAGACCATAAAATTGTATCCTATTAGACCACAAGCAAAAACTGGTGAAATGCTTGGTTGGCTTCTAAATTGTAATGTGTACTATAGGTACACCTCTGGCTACCCCTGCGGGGAATACAGGCGTGATGTTATGTATTACGTGACGGTCTGAGGCCTTTACTCTAAGCGCCGTGTTTGTGTGTGTGACGTGCGCTAGACTAGGGGCCATCGGATAATTGTAATACTTTTGTTTTTTTTTCTTTGTTTTTTTATAGTCTTTTTTTCATGCTTTTCTGTTAACATCCACCTGCAGTTCTGTTGGCAATAGAAAGAAGCATGATCTTTGTACTTTATCTTTCTATTTTGCAAAGCTTTTTTGTATATTATTTCTCGTGTATACATTTAGATGAAGAGAAATAAAAATGTATCCTATTAGACCACAAGCAAAACTTGCACTGCTTGCTTGGTTGGTTTCTAATTTGTTATGTGTACTATAGGTACACCTCTGCCTACCCCTTCGGGGAATACAGGCGTGATGTTATGTATTACGTGACGGTCTGAGGCCTTCACTCTGCGAGGAGTATTATATTTAGGGTCTAATGTAAAAATAAAAACCTTATTTCAAGAATAATATTTATATTTCTCCTATAAGTACACTTAGTCATAAAAATGTATTACTACAAGCAAAACTTGGTGCACTGCTGGGTCGGTTTCTATATTGTAATGTGTACACCTCTGACTACCTGTAAAAATAGAAAACTTTAGTTTCTAAATTGTAATGTGTACTATAGGTACACCTCTGCCTACCCCTTGGGGGAATACAGGCGTGATGTTATGTATTACGTGACCCTTCTGCTAGGAGTATTATTATATTTAGGATCGAATGTAAAAATAAAAACTTATATCATAATTTGTACTATAAGGTACACCTCTGCCTACCCCTTGGGGGAATACAGGCGTGATGTTATGTATTACGTGACCCTTCTGCTAGGAGTATTATTATATTTAGGATCGAATGTAAAAATAAAAAACTTATTTCATAATTTGTACTATAGGTACACCTCTGCCTATCCCTTGGGGGAATACAGGCGTGATGTTATGTATTACGTGACCCTTCTGCTAGGAGTATTATTATATTTAGGATCGAATGTAAAAATAAAAAACTTATATCATAATTTGTGCTATAGGTACACCTCTGCCTATCCCTTGGGCGACGTGACCCTTCTGCTAGGAGTATTATTATATTTAGGATCGAATGTAAAAATAAAAAACTTATTTCATAATTTGTACTATAAGGTACACCTCTGCCTACCCCTTGGGGGAATACAGGCGTGATGTTATGTATTACGTGACCCTTCTGCTAGGAGTATTATTATATTTAGGATCGAATGTAAAAATAAAAAACTTATTTCATAATTTGTGCTATAGGTACACCTCTGCCTTTCCCTTGGGGGAATACAGGCGTGATGTTATGTATTACGTGACCCTTCTGCTAGGAGTATTATTATATTTAGGATCTATGTAAAAATAAAAAACTAATTTCAAGAATAATGATTATTTTCCTCCCACTACACTGTACACTCTACAAGTCTATACTGTACACTCAACACTTAGTAAAATACATTCACATACTAAATTATATAAAATAATGTAACTAAAATGTTTTATTATTTTCCTCACTGAATTCCTTTTCTTACACCATACTAATCGATATTTTAGTAGTAGTAGTGTGTCCCATCACTACGAAATCTCTCGCATTCCATCCCTTTTTTTAGGTAAGTTCGGAGGTTGATTTCTCTGTTTTTTTCCATAGGAATGAGTAAGTATTTATAGTAATAGGGAAGTATAATTCGTTCTTGTGTAGTTTTGACAAATATTCTAATTCTAAACCCTAAGATACCATGTGAAATTAGATTAGTTCCCTCTTCGAGGAAATCTTATCATTATACAATTATGGTGGTATATTTTTACAAGATATACTCGTAGGTAGATATCAGTCAATGAAGGTATATGTAGCATCGTAGTAACATTTTTGATAAGAAATCACTCAATAGAACGATGATGCGAATTTTCAAAGTCACGCGTTCTACTACGCAAATCCATAAAAACGCTCCGCACTCTAAGAACTTTGAGTTCGAATATTTCGAAAATGTTACGTAGGACTCTCAAAAAAACGGTGTTGTTTGATTACATAACTATTCATAATGTAACATGCAAAATTTCGTGTAAATTGTTATAGTAGTTTTATCAGAAATAGACATAACACAATGGCAGTAGATATCTGTAATCGCAGTGTGTTTAAAAAAAAATATCTTCGTCATACATCCATTGTTTATATTGTATAATACGGTCTGTTTATTCAAGGACCCAGAACAGTTTACACAAAGACGATTGAGCCCATAGAAACGACGGGAGAGCATTTTTTCTGCGCCCACTCATAAACATCCGGGCAATTAAGATAAGCTCGGTCCTTGAGCGTTATTACGTCATCGCGCGCGCGGGGACTGAAAAAACCGCTAAAGGCCGGCCGACTCACCGGTGAGTCAGTTGTCCCCAACCGTCAAGCCCCACCGACTCACCGGTGAGACGGCGACCCCACGCTATTATAAGCTCCATTTTCTCTTAATTTAAGGCTTTGTTTCGTTTGAGGTGGGTTTAGTCTATGGGCCAGATAGATATTCTCGTCAAATAAATAATTTTTTACCAAAAATATGCGCAGGCAACATTTAAAAAAAAGTTGAAAGTCGCAGCTTTCTTTTTGCTTCGGACGCCGATGGAAAGACACGTAGTCCTTTTTTTTTTTTTTTGGGTGGGAAATTATCAAATAACTTCTCCCGCTCTGGGCTTAATACACGTAGTCCTGTGAATTGGTTGTGAATTGTGTGGTTTTGGTGATAAATTGAAAGGTAAGTGTATAATTTTCATTTATAAGTTGTTATCGCATCATAAAATCATATTTTTGAACAAATTATTGTTACGAGAAAAAACCGTTAGGACACTTACATTTTCTGATGAAATTTGTCTTTTTTGTGTGTTATTCGACTGCAAATAGATAAATATTCATTTATAAGTTCTTATTACATTGTTGTAGATAATATTTATCATAAATACGTATGTAATATTACGACAAAATCCTTTCGTTGAAAGTGGTCATTCTTGATCAATTTTGTTTTTTTTTGTATGCTAATCGACTGTAAATTGATGAATAATCATAAATAAGTACATCGATGTAGGTAATATTTGCACTAATTATATCATAAATACGTAAGAAATGTTTAGAAAGAAAACTATTCGTCAAATGATATCATTCTTGATGAATATTGTCAGTTTTACAATGAATTGAGTGTATCAGTAAGATTCATATACTTCTAAAACTAATAATAACTATATATTTTGGTCAGTCGGGGTGTATTACATGCTATATTTTGTAAATTTCAATCATTTACATGATGAGTGCCAAAAAGGGTAAGTGACCGTTGGTCAGTTGACATTTGAATTCACCCAAGTATGCTGTCCAGCCGTATCTATAGATGCTATCGATAAAACGATGGTCGTGATTCGTTGATCCTAAAAAAAAAAATTTGCAAATTTTTTTTTTTTGAAAAATTCTCAAAAAACTCAAGCATCCAAACCAATTACAGGCATTTTTGAATTGTCAAGGGGCAGTCAGTCAGAGAGATGAAGCTAGTTGCCCATTCCAAAGTGTCAAGTGTATGTGTGTGTGTTCCTATGGAAAAGAACGGCCAAGAAACTCCACGGACACTCTTACTTTTACGGAGTAAAGGTTCTAAATTGATGAAATTATTTTGCACTTCTTGTAAACGTGCTATCATGCATGCTACAGAAGCGCTTACTAGGGTAGAGGTCTATAAAGCCCCGGATACACTAGGGAACATTTTGTCCCGCAACATGACGCGCAACACAAAATATACGTGACGCTGCAACGTTGCATAGTGTCCCGCAACATGACCCACAACATTGTACGTGACGCGGTGCATGTTGCTTGCTCCCGCCTCGAGAGCGAGCGCACGTGTCCCGCGTCAGTGTTGTGCCATTTGTCACTGAGTGTAGTCGCGTACGCAACGTGCCTTTAAAATGTCTGTAGTGTGGGGAAATGATACCGTGCTTTTGCTTATAGAGCTTTACGAAAGTCGTGACTTGTTGTGGGATACTTCACAACGTGACTATCGAAATAAAATAAAGAAAAATGATGCATGGGAGGATATTGCCAAGGCGCTTAAATTGCCTAGAAAAGAAATAGAAACCAAAGTTCATACCCTGCGTTCGCAATTTGTCCGAGAAAGGAAGAAAGTGAAATCGTCAAAAACTACTGGTAGTGGACGTGAGGACGTGAAGTCCAGTGCATGGTTTGCGTACGATGCAATGAAATTTTTGCTAAAGGGAGCCACAACTTCTGGAAGCTTGGACACTTTGGACACAAACGTAAGTCATACTTTAGTTATTTTGTCATTTGTAATCAGTAATCACGGTCACATCACCTGCGACAAATTTAGCGCAAACGGGTTTATTTTTATTTATAATTTATTTATATTTATTTATTTATAATTTATTGTACGGACACACAAGGAAAGGAAAAGTAACAAATTAATACGTACCTATATTATTTACATAAACTAAGATTTGTACACACCTCACCCACAAAACTTCACTTCTAAAAGGATTGACGTTGTTCAGTAACATTAAAAGAAAAAATATAGTACAATACTAGTTTATTCATTTAAAAATTATTCTGCCAGGGAACACGTCCTTCTTCACTCATGAAATATTCAGCAAATTTGTTTCTTATTTCCATAGCAGATAAGGGGGAACGTCTTCCCATAGCATTTAAATTCGACATATTAACAGAGCCAGTTTCTCTGCGCCAAGATCCTTCTAAAATATCGTGATCCACATTTTCAGAATCAAAAGTCCCATGTGGGTTGTACAGTGATCTCGATTGACTATTTCGCCTTAAATAATTATGGAGGTATACGCACGCCATTACAACAACTTCAGCATTAAAGGGTAGGATGGTTATGGGAGTTCGGAATATACGAAATACAACACCTAAGATACCGAACACATTTTCGACAATTCTTCTAGCTCTTGACAATCGATAGTTGAAAATGCGTCTTGTTGTACCCACGTCATGATTACCGGGATATGGCTTCATCATGTTTTCTGTCAGTGCAAAGGCGCTGTCTCCTACAAGTACGTAAGGCATATTCGGCCCATCTTGTCGTATTGGGTCTGGAGTTGGCCAGTTGAGTTGGTTATCAGCTAAAGCTTTATAAAAAGCAGTCTCTTGGAATACTCCACTGTCAGAAGATTTTCCTTTAGCACCACAATTTGCATAGATAAAATTGTAATTTGCATCGACAATACCCAATAGGACAATACTAAATTGTTCCTTATAGTTAAAATAGTCACTTCCCGAATTCGAAGGAGCTTGGATTAAAACGTGTTTACCGTCTATAGATCCAACGCAATGCGGAAAATTCCATATATTTTCAAAGCTTTTAGCCTTGGTTTTCCATTCATTTGCAGTAGCTGGGACCTGTAAAGAAATAATTATACATTAAATACTATTTTTGCGTACTAATTAAGGATTCATGTCTAACAGATGTTTGATATAATACAATACGTGTTTTATACTTAGTATATTCTTATTATAATAATTGACTTAATATTTATATCATTAATTTTTCAGAGTCCACAAAGCCAAAACTCGATTTCGTCTCCGGATGAAGATGTCGTTCTACATTCTCAATCTACCGTTCCGGAATTTCAATCTCCTCATCAACTAGAATCGCAATCTACCATTGATCAAGCAGAGCAACCCACAACCCCTGCACCAACACCTTCATCGTCGCGACCAACTCGGAAGAGGAGCCACCCCAATGAAGATAGATTGGAGGAGGCTTATGAAGTTCTGCATGCTGCTAAAAACAGAATGATGTCCCGAGATGAATTCGATGTTTATGGACAGTACGTAGGAACTGAGATACGTGCATTAAATGACGAACACAGTGTAATTATGGCTAAATATTATATTAATAATATTTTATTAGATGCACGCTTAGGAAAATACCGTACAAGTTATAATAATCAAAGCCAGTCAGTTGTTCAACAGGGCTATAGCACTGCATCCAGTGATATTAGACCCGAGCCTTCTGAAGAGCATATTATACAAAATATACTTGCAAATATGGATTCCTCGAGCACTAATGGCACTAATACTAATTAATTTACGTTGATCGCTATATCCATCTTGTACTCTTTAAAATTTATTTTACTGAAGATTAAAATACAATTATAAATAAAATGTATGCGTTTTCTTCAACTTACCTTTACAAATATCTTCAATTTTTTTATCAGTTCTTTACAAACTTCTGGTACTATTTTACGTATTAGTTGTTTTGACACTCGAAAAGTGTACGACAAAGAAGCGTATGAATCTCCAGTCGCCAAGTACCTCAATGTAATGGCTAGTCTGATATGAGGACTAATAGCGTTCCGTAATATTGTATCCTGTTTGGCTATGGAAGGTGCGATCATTTGCAATAAAGTTTCAAAATCAGATGATGACATGCGAGTAAAATTCACAAACGATCCGTCAGACATTCGGAGATCACTTAGAATATTAACTCTTCTTTCTCGTTGTAATAAGAAATTCCGCATCCACCACCTTCTCTTTCTCTTACGTTTCAACACACTCGATATAATTACTATGTACGCAGCACTAATAGCCACAACCTCCTCGGGCGACATTTCTATAAACACTGAGAAGTGTGGTCGACAAAATGTTCCGCGAGTTCCGCGACATGTATGTCGGCACATTCCACGTAGTTGTTGAGGAACATGTTCCGCAACATGTTGCTCCATTTGTCCCCTAGTGTATCCGTGGCTTAAAGCCAAGGATACACTAGGGAACATTTTGTTCCGCAACATGACGCGCAACACTTAATTTACGTGACGCTGCAACGTTGCATATTGTCCCGCAACATTGTACGTGACGCGGGGCATGTTGCTTGCTCCCGCCTCGAGAGCGAGCGCACGTGTCTCGCGTCAGTGTCGCGCCATTTGTCACTGAGTGTAGTCGCGTACGCAACGTGCCTCTTAACATGGCTTTAGTGTGGGGAAATTATACCGTGCTTTCACTACTGGAGCTTTACGAAAGTCGTGGATTGTTGTGGGATACCGAAATAAAATAAAGAAAAATAACGCATGGGGAGGATATAGCCAAGGCGCTTGAATTGCCTAGAAAATAAATAGAAACCAAAGTTCATTTGCAATAGGTAAAGTTTCAAAATCAGATGATGACTTTCGATTAAAATTCACAAACGATCCGTCAGACCATTGGAGATTACTTAGAATAATAACACTTCTTTCTCGTTGTAGTAAGAAATTTCGCATCCACCACCTTCTCTTTCTCTTACTTTTCAACACACTCGATATAATTACTATGTACGCAGCACTAATAGCCACAACCTCCTCGGGCGACATTTCTATGAGCACTGACTAGTGTGGCCGGCAAAATGTTCCGCGACAATTGTCTCGAGTCACTTCACGTAGTTGTTCAGGGCCAAGTTCCGCAACATGTTGCTCCATTTGTCCCCTAGTGTATCCAAGGCTTAAAGGAGACAAAAATACTTTACTGCCTACACATAAAGTTTAGACTCTTCCGCTGCAGCTTTGAAAATAAAAATGTAATAAAAATATGACTTATTATGATATTTTCAATCATCCTGAAATCAAGTTTACACGAGATTAGAGAGATATTGAAACAAAGATGCTATAATAGACTTTTGAGTATAAACATACTCAAAGATCACTTATATTTATAGTATTTGTAATATCTTGTTGTTTTTTCAATATTTTCAGAGAACTTTGACGGAGCTTGAAGCAAGAAAACGTACAAGTAAGTTTACATACCACCCGCTAAGGTATGCAATATTGTAACCTATCACGCCTGTGTATTCCCTGAAGGGCAGGCAGAGGTGTGTACAGAGATACAAGTAAGTTTACATATCACCCGCTAACAAAACTGTACAGAGTTGTGTCGTGGTAAAATGTTGTGATATTATCTAATAGGTATGCAATATTGTAACCTATCACACCTGTGTACTCAATACGATTTTGATAGTTACTATAAGCGGTACTAATTTTATCTTTCACCACAGAACGATAGTAAGAAAAGTTTATATAGTCGTTGTTCGAACCAGTTTTCTTAAAAGGCCTTTTGCTTAATATCACCTATTATATCAGCTGTGAACCATTCTGGGTAGCGATAACGAGAGCAGTCCCCTTTCGAACCTTTTCTTGGAGTGCTAACATCTAAAATCTCGTAGAATATATTATAAAATATACTATACGCTTCTTCGGCATTGCTCGCTTCATACAGGGCGCACCAGTTTACCTCCGCAAGCGACTCATACAAAACCTAAAATCAGCCTTGCTAAAGTTCCACCGCGGTAGGTAGGTGGAAACCTGCGGCATAGGGCCGCCAGAGCTGGGAGCCGCCCGAGTACGGCTTATGATAACTCGCAGCGGCGGATGCTGCTGGTCAATGCAAGACAAACACTCATCGCGTTCCTCAGTAACGACAATATCGTCTTCGGGTAAAGTAGTAAGGACTACATCAAGCGTGCGATTGTTGCAATTGACAATGGTATTACATTGGCGAAACGCACAGGTGACAAAGTATTCATAATAACACTACATCCTGGCTAGTTGAGTACATATTTAAATCCGCCACTAGAATAACTTCGTCATAATTAATACATAACTGCTCCAGTAAGTGAAACATATACAAATATTCTCTTTCAATGGTTTTAGGCGGAATGTACGCCACACAACACAAAAACAAAAGACTACTTTTCCGATGAACTGTCGCACAAACGATTTCGAACGGATGGTGGTTCAAGTTCGCATTCTCCGGCAACGGTACCCTGCGTAACTCAAGAGCACCATGCGGGGTAGCAGCCAGTAAGACCCCTCCATGTTTACGGCCATCCGCGCGGTCACATCTTAGTATTGTGTATCCGCTCGGAGCCAATTCAACATCATGTATCGACACATTGATTCCAGTTTCAGATAAGGCTACTAAATCAACCATAGACCCTAATATATTATTATAAAATGTTCTTAACTTCGTGCGGAGTCCTCTAACGTTTTGATAATACAGATTTAACGAATATTTAGGTTTCCCATTACTAGCTTGGCCTATATTTACACTATTTGAGCACACCGGTCCCAACTTTTGCGAGTGGGAACTAAAACTATTAGCATACCGGCACTGTAAGTTCTCATTCCTGTTTCGTCGTTGCGTATAGTAATCACTAAGAGGAGCGTCCAGCGACTGCGCGTGTACTCTCGCCGGTGCGAGTCTCTGAGTTTGTGTCCCCCCGCTGGCCGCGGGGTCGCCCCGGAAACCAGTCTGACAACTTCACACCGGCGGGCCACGCCGCTGGCGTGTTCATCCGATCATTCAAGCTCTCCGGAAAGGCAATTACGAAGGCTGCATGTCTTGTAGCTTTTGTTTCTCGTTTTTCCACCAAATAATGCTCGCAATTTTGAAATTTATGTAAATAATTTCTAATGTTTTGCTCCGTCGTCTCCGGTTTAAAAGACCAAGCCTGTATAAATTTTATCTTTTCGACAGTTTTGAGCTCGTCATCTTCTTGACCGCTGCCAGTGACCACCCGCCGCCGCCGCTTAGAATGACGCTTTTTTCGGGCCGGTTGCCACCCTTCGGCGGTATCAATCGTTTCGTCCGAGCGTTTTTCCGCTAGGTTCGTGGCCCCGCACTCCAGCGATTATGAAGCTGTTTTTGCAGGTGGAGTGGGGTTTTGTACTCGTAGCTGTCACAATGATCATCGGTCCGACTCGTCCAGTTTCGGGTGTCTTCGGCAAGATATTTGTCTCACCTACGTCACCATCGGTCTTTGCTTTTACAGCGGCTGATTTGTTTTTTAGCGGCCGAATTAACGCTTGACGCACAGGTCGCTGGAATCGCTTACTGGTCCGGAGCATCGGCCTCCACTTGTTTTGAGGGAGCTAATTTAGATGTACCCTCAACAGCTGACGTTAATGATTTGAACGTTAAGACTTGTTTCTCAATTAGAGAATTTTGCTTATCTATTTTGCACTCGAGAGCACTGATTTTAATCACGAGATCACTCACTAGCTTTTGTAGCTCACGCACTACACCTTCAAGGGCCTTTTGGGCCATTCTTATATTTTTAAATACGTTAACACTGGGAGCTATATTATACCGCGAGGAGTACCCACGAAGTTCTTTTTTGATTTTTCTTTTCTTTTTTTAATTAGATTAGTTCCCTCTTCAAGGAAATCTCATCATTTCACAATTATAGTGGTATATTTTTACGAGATATAGGTAGATACCAGTCAACAAAGGTATAAGTAGTATCCTAGTATCATTTTTGATAAGAAACTACTCAATGTAACTCAGATGCGAATTTTCAAAGTCACGGTTGTAACGCACAAATCCATAAAAATGGCCGCTCGACCTATCAAGTTTGAGTTCGAATATTTCGAAAATTTTACTTAGGACTCTCAAACAAACGCTGTTGTTAGATTACAAACTATTCATAATGTAAGATGCAAAATTTCGTGTACGTAGTATCCTAGTATCATTTTGGATAAGAAACTACTCAATGTAACTCAGATGCGAATTTTCAAAGTCACGGTTGTAACGCACAAATCCATAAAAATGGCCGCTCGACCTATCAAGTTTGAGTTCGAATATTTCGAAAATTTTACTTAGGACTCTCAAACAAACGCTGTTGTTAGATTACAAACTATTCATAATGTAAGATGCAAAATTTCGTGTACATTGACACAGTAGTTTTTATCAGAAATAGCCCTGACACAATCGTAGCCAGTTATCTGTAATCATTATCTGAATAAAAATAAAAATCTCTTCATACGACTAATGTTTATACTGCATATTGTAGTTTGTTTATCTAAGAACCCGAATCAGTTTACACAAAGACGATTGAGCCCATAGTAACGACGGGAGAGCATTTTTTATGCGCCCAGTCATAAACATCCGGTCGTTAAGATAAGGACCTTGAGCGTTTTTGCTGTCATCGCGCGTCAGGGCTTCAGCGGTCAAGAGCTCAATTTTCTCTTAACTTAAGACTTTGTTTCGTTTGAGGCGGGTTTAGTCTATGGGCCAGATAGATATTCTCGTCAAATAAATTATTTTTTTCCAAAAATATGAGCAGGCAACATTAAAAAAAAAGTTGTAAGTCGCAGTTCTTTTTGCTTCGGACGCCTGTTGGAGCACACCAAGTAACGTGAATTTCTGTGTAGTTTTGGTGATTTATTGAACAGTAACTGTATGAAATGAAGATTCATTTATAAGTTGTTATTACATCTTTTTAGATAATAATTGCACGAAATCGCATCATAAAATCATATTTTTGAACAAATTGTTGTTACGAGAAAAAACCGTTAGGACGCTTACATTTTTCTGATGAAATATTGTCTTTTTGTGTTATTCGACTGCAAATAGATAAATATTCATTTATAAGTACTTATTATGTTTCTTCTAACTTAAACTATTTGTTTGAGAGATGCAGTCTTAGATTTTGCCTTGAATAGTAAGAATAAGCGTTCCTCTCCTGTCTGTATTACCTCTATTCATTCAGTATGACAGATCACACAGCAAACCCATCCGTCACTTGTCAAGTGTCATTCATAGCGTCTAAAAATTTTGCCGCCAACGTACGCCAAAATTTACCTCTTAATAATTTTCTTAGAAAATTAATAAAGTTTCAGGTAAAACTTTATAGAAAGTGAATAATAGTGCTTGTGGTAAGTGATTTATAGTGTTACGCTGATCGTGAGTCAGCCAACCGAATGGAAATCGAAAGCTCGCATTATTTATGTGGTCGCTGGTGCCTTCGGAGACAAACCTTTTGGTCAGTAGGTCGTCTCAAGAGCGGCTTTTGCAGCGAAGAGATCGATACGATTTCCTGTAAGACCGACCTAATATGCATTTATATTTGAATGAGTAGCCAAGTAAGTGTTTTAAGCCAATTTGCTGATGTGGTTTGTAATTTAGAGTCCCAAATATTTCCATCCCAGTCTAATCGTAAGCGCCCCTGTAATGAAGAAGTATCCAATCGTCCTACCAAACAACCGAGAACTCATGTAGGCCGTGGGAGGTACTCAGTATTAGATTAAGGTCCTTGTATTGTCCACGTTTCTCGTCGCAAGAAGCACAACCTAATGCTGGAACTACCCTACACCCAGTTACATTTGGGCGTTTTTTTAGCAAATAATAATATTTTTAATATCACTACTGTGAAGCGGGTTGGTAGATACCGTGTATCAGTTGAGTTTGCATCCCCTCAGGATGCAAACGCTTTTATATCAAACAGTGTTTTAGGGACAAACTTATTTGACGCAGTAATTCCATCTTTTAATATAACCCGTATGGGTGTTGTAAGTGGCATTCCGACGGAGTTCTCAGAAGATGAAGTTTTAACTTATTTAAAGGTTCCAGATGGCTGTGGTCCAATTCTTAAAGTTAGGCGTTTTAATAGAAAAGTTACCATAGACGGTTTAACTGAATACAGGCCCGCCCACAGAAACTTGTGTCATCACCTTTGATGGACAAGTTTTACTAAAACGAGTTTTCTGCTTTTGGTATAAAAGCAGAAAATTCGTTCTTTAACTGTAGAACAATACATATACCCCACCATTCAGTGCCGCAAGTGTTGCCGATTTGGTCACGTAGAATCCCATTGTCGCTCCAAACCCCGTTGCAGTAAGTGTGGCAATGATCACCCCGGTGATGGTTGTAGCATTGCTGAGAGCGAAGCATTCAGTGTGTTGTGCTCTGGAAGTCACTTTGCATATAGCAAGGCCTGTCCGGAGTACAGCAGACAGAAGAGTATTAATTCAATTATGGCCGAGTAAGTTATGTCTTATTCAGAAGCAAGCAAAACCGTCCCCATGTCTACTCGCAGCTATGCAGACATTGCTAAACCCCAGACTCGGTCATACCGCACAACTGTGTTTCTTAAGCCAAGGACCCATGCTCCCCTCTCTCCCTCTTATGATAAAACAGCTCACCAGCTGCTCACTAGCACTCCCCAATCTTCTCAGCCTAATGGCTGTGCTCTTAATAACCAACTCACAGAATCTCCTGAAAACTTATCTTCAATAATCGAACTTCTTAGTAAACTTCTGTCAACTTTAATATCTTCATCCAATAAAACACAATTACCGTCCAACGTTGCTTCTTCACTTTTTAATTTTCTTTCATCCCATAATTAGCTCGGTTGGTGTTCCTTCAATGGAGGAGCGTGTGGCATAAGAAACACGAGCTCACATTCCTTATGAATAAATACAAACCTTTAGCTTGTTCTCTTGCTGAGACTTGGCTAGTTCCAAGTCTTAGTTTCCGTTTACCTTCCTTTAATATTCTCAGATGCGACCGATCTGGTGGCTATGGCGGGTCGGCTCTCTGTGTGAACAATCGTGTCCCACTTGTGGCTGTATCTTTGCCTCCTCTAGGAGATGATATTAGCATTGTGGCTGGAAGGGTGGAGGGTATAACCCTTTTATCTGTTTATATTGCTCACCTTCAACAAAGTTTCCTTACAACCTTAAAATGTACGTTGGAAAACATAGAAGGCCCTGTACTTGTTATGGGGGACTTCAACTGCCATCACTTTAGGTGGGCTTCTGAACGTTGCGACTCTTTTGGGGAAGGTTTAGTTGAAATCCTAGATGACCTCAATCTTAGTATTTTGAACAATGGTTGCCTAACCCGTAGGTCTCTTCCTGGACAGCATAAGAGTTGTGTTGATCTCACCTTTTGCACACTGGATATCGCGGCGTCGTGCCATTGGGAATGTACCAGTTTGACACATGGTAGTGACCATTATCCAATTATAATATCTTTGGCTGAAAAAACTTACTTAGAAAAATCGAGCCCTCCACTCTTGAGGTATAATTTGTCTAATCCTGATTGGGCAAAGTATTCATCATTATTGGAGGACAAAATTGATTCACTTCCAAATCTAGTTTCCTGTGATTTTGATTCTCTTAGTCCCCTCCATGTGTCAAGCTGTTATGATAACCTCATTTCTGTTATAACAGCTAGTGCAGACTCATGCTTCCCAATTAAAAACTCAGCTCGTGGGCAGATCCCTCCCCCACTATGGTGGGATCAGGAATGTACAACAGCCTTATGAGAAAGGAATGATGCGGAAATGGTGTATAATGAGGCGATGGTTAGCGATAATCTAATACTCGCAGCTTTTAATAGGGTCCTCGCTAAATCTAAAAGGTTGCTGCGAAGGAAGAAACGTGCTGGTTGAGCTGACTTTTGCGGTTCTCTGTCCCCTTCCACTCCTCTATTAGTTGTATGGAAGAAGATTAAGAGGCCGACTACCATCGCCCGCAACTGCAAGTCGCGGTGAGCGCAAAATTCGTTCGGAATATTGCTATCTCTGTTTGACTCTCTGAGTATGTGAGCGGCGGACGCTGTGTGCAGTCTTGTGCGAGTGTGTATGAGTGGATAGATAGCTATTATTAGCTGTAAAGACTTCTACAAACCAGCGCGACTTGTCGCGCGACGCGACACGGCACAAAGGCCCCGCGTGTCGCGGGACGAGCGGTGCTTTTGTGTCGCGTCGCGTCGCGCGACAAGTCGCCCCGGTATGTAGAAGCCTTAAGTACTTATCGTTCATTCATAACGACTCGGAGGCATTTATATTTACTTATTAGTAATTAGGTATGTTCATTATTTGCTTTATTTTTGTTCACTACTTCGGGGAATCGTTAGTAAATGTACAGACTAGTAATGCGTTTTTTGGAAATTTCTTTAGAATGCCGATATCTCAACTTATCAGGATATCTAGGCCTTGTAGTGAAAATCTAGTAGATACGTCATACATAAGGTAAGGTACCTATTTATTTATTTATTATTTATTTAACAGTTTATGTACACACATATATACAGACAAGAAAAAAAAGGAACAAAAAAATACGTACAAAGGTGATGCTTATTTCTAAAGAAATCTCTTCCAGCATACCTGCGACAAGGAAAGAAGACTGCTTATACCTATATTATATCGTCCAAGGGATCACACATCACATGCACGACGCGTAAATATAAATTATTGGGATATTTATTTTAAACCTGCTTACGTTATTTCAATTTATTTCCTATAAGATGATCACTAATTTAAAAAACCAGCCAAGTGCGAGTCGGACTCGCGCACGAATGGTTCCGTACCATTATCTATAAAAACGGCAAAAAAATCACGTTTGTTGTATGGGAGCCCCCACATATATATTTATTTTATTAAATTTTTTAGTATTTGTTATTATAGCGGCAACAGAAATACACCATCTGTGAAAATTTCAACTGTCTAACTATCACGATTCATGAGACAGCCTGGACGGACAGACAGACAGACGGACGGACGGACAGCGGAGCCTTAGTAACAGGGTTCCCGTTTTACATTGTACACTTAGTTCGCAGTAAACGATTTGAATTTGGATTTATTTATCTATAACTCGCAACGTGATGTAGTCGTGTAGGGTGACCATATAATAACGACCGAACGCATGACAAAAAATACAATTATGGTAATCAGAATACATAGTGTCAAAGATCCACACTAAACACTGATTTATAAGACTGTAAATATTTATGCAGTTTATAATGAAGTCGATTTACCAGTTCTTGTCAACACAAGCTACCTATATCTGAATAGCTTCTGTCGTTTTAAAAAAGTTAGCCAGTTATTATCGGAGCTTCCTCCCCAGGGTCAATAAAGTCCAGATAAAAATCCCAGAATTATTAAATAAACTAGAAAGACTTTGAACTTTTCATTTTAGTTATATAAATGTTTTGTGTAATAACGGAATATCACAAAAAAAAAACTGCAAAAACCGGGCCGAAACCATAAAGCCGCACTTGTCCAGACAAATCCGATTATGGTTAATGGTGCGTAGAATAAACATCACAGTACCAGTAATTCCAGTAAGTCTCAGCAGTGTCCTTGTGATAATATTACCTAAGCCCGGTCGGTCATATGAGTAAAGAAACGGAAGTGACATGATAAATGATTTTATTTCTGTAAGTAAGTAGGTTTGTACAAACACTTTTACACGTCAATAATATTTAAAAAAAACTAGATGAGGTCGGCTACTAGCTCCGTCGAAGCTACGTGATTTTGATCCTTATTTACATTACGTTACGGATCAATGTTCTAGGAAAGAAGACACGGCGCGCGCCTTCTCGAAAGCAATAAGAAAATATCTCTCTCGGTCGGTTGTGCTTTCCACTGAGCGAAAGCGATGTTTACAAACTACCTACTACTAAATCATATTTTCAATGGTTGCATTACTTTTTCGCAAATGCGATCATGATCATTATCGGTAAGACCGCACGGAACAATTTCCTATGCAAGTATTTTTACGTAGGTATGGAAGAAAATACTTCAAAGTATGTTGAGCCTTTGTTTTCGGCGCTGGCTAAAGATGGACGTACTTAGAAGCCCTGGTAATTATTTACAAATTGGGTCAAAGCATAATGAACTTTGTCAATTGCGTAAGGTACAAACTAGATAAGAGCAAAAGAAAAGGTCGGGCGTCTTTCCCGCAGTTAGCAGCTTGTTTCGGCCGTGTGTATAACTTAGACTTTTTACTGCTCCTCAACACATTTAAATTTAGTTAGGTCTAATGTTATCTAAAGATCTAGGTACCTACTAGTACGCACGGCTACAGATCAAACTATACATTTCCAGTATAAGCTGATCTCGCATTGTGTAGGCGAAGCACCATGATTTTAGTCGAATGACTAATAATAGTTATTTATAGTACGTCCGCTAAAGGACGATTAGATGTGGCATGATAAAGCCATTATTAATGTCAAATATCGCAGTACGTCTGATTAAAAGATCGCTTTAACCTTCTCCCGTTTGGTTTTCACAGTCATCAGAAAGCGTTCAAATGTAAACAAAGCATAGTTGATATGTAATCAAGATTAAAAATGCTTATATTATGTACAATACAACTGCAGTTATGTAAAACATTAATAACCGTGTAACTCTGGCACTTACAGTAAAATTAACTTGACATTTGATATGTATAAGCCATCAGCAATTAGAATAGCATATTTTCCCCTCACATGGTAAATTAGATGATCGCAAACAATGCGAGGTAATATCAATAACAAAGGATGTACATTTCAATCTTACACAATAATTTAGTCAATTGCATAATGTTTTGCAATATTGCACAATGATTTCACTGTGGCGTCATGTCTCACGGCCAAGGAACACTACGCAGTTGTATCTAAGAGTTCTGTATGGAAAGATATTTGATAATTGCCAGAGACCTCCCGCTACTTGCGCTTAGGAGTAAACATATATATAGGGGAGAAAATCTCTACATTTAAGTTCTAATTTTGTCAGCAAGTTCAGTTCTCAACAAGTCTCCGGTGAAGCAACAGCTCCTCATAACTGTTGGCCTCACAAGTCGCGAATTATCTATAAATAGCTGAGGGCAGTCAAAGTATTATCATAGTTTAGGATTATTATTGTTATATAAACGTGTATTCTTGTGTGATTAACCGTGTACTTCAATTAATCCTTTCTATTTGTGTGACTGTATTTTGTAACATTACGTGTGAACGATTATATTCTCTTATGTGCTCTTGTGTTCGTGTAAATAACTGTGTTTGACCTTACAATATAAAAGTTATCTTCGGTAAAAAGTGGTTCCTATTTATTATTCCCTCGTTAAGGGAACACCGTCACTCCCGCCTACATCACCTGACCCCCCCTGAATAACATTTTGGTCCTGTCGAGCCGGATCAGGTTCAATTAGAGGGAATAAACATTAATTAAAGTTAAATTAAAATCGAATTAAAATAAAATCATGAGCATTAGGAGCGAAATAACCACACGCAGTAAGCTACGTAAGCTAACGGAGGAAATGAGCACGCGACGCCAGCATGAGATCGTCTCCGACTCAGGCATGGCAACTGAAGGAAGACCAGGTTCGCCGTCCGTTGCACCAACAATGGTTTCGACGTCTGCCCTCAACATACCTCTGACGGGAGGCCGAGTAATCGACTTCAGTAGAAGTACCCCAGAGGGAACACAGGGAGGACAGACAGTCACGAAAGACCGACATAGGTCGCCGCGTAGTAAAGGCTCGTCTAAGCATAGCCGTGTTGACTACTTAAGGAAGAGGGTCGAGTACGAGGCCGAGCGCGAGCTAGTGCAAATGAAAGAAAATCTCGTTAAAAAGAGGTTGGAAGCCGACATCGCGGAAATAGAGGCTGCTGCTGACAGCGATGACTCTCACTCAGATGTGAGTACGACACAGCGCGTCGAAGAGTGGGTGAATACAACGCCCCAGGTGCCGCAATTGAACGAAGTATTGCGCGCGTTGAAGTGGCTGCGCCCCGTGAACCATCTGAAATCGTAAGTGTGAATCGCGTACCGAATACATACCGTGCGTCGTCAGTGCCGAATAATAATGTGTCGCGTATTACAAGGGCATCTGAGCCAGTACCGTTACGTAACATCAGTACCAATTACGCCTACATACGCGCCAGTGTCGACACAAGGTGTAAGATTCCGTTTACCTGAGTATTATCCCACCTTTACCACTCCGGTCGCAAGTGTACCTCGAGCATCAACACATACACGGCAGCGGGTGAAAAAGACACACGGCGGTCTATGATCAGTCGCATTTATGTTCGGCCGAAGGATGGTTGCGTTGTTGTCACCGTTACGATTTTTGATTTATAGATCATTTTGGGCAATATTTACTACAAAATCGGTTTAAAATGAATAATGCACGGTCGAGAAAAATGCTAAACTTAGTATTAAGTCCAAATAAAGTGGATAAATCGCCGGTGCGAAATTCCGTTGGAGATGAAAACGGTGAAGAATCTATAATTCCAGGTAAGTTATTTGTGTTCTACTGTTTTTTTATTGGTATAATCCCAAGCCGATAGGTATGTATTATTATTCATAGAATTTGTTAGAAATTTAGGTCACAAAACCGGTTAGTGTAAATGAAGCGTTCTACGTGCACATATAACTTTGTTCCGCGGAAATTATACTTTTTACGTAAATATAATTAAGGCAAGGCAGTTAATGTTTATTTATTTATCTAGTAATGTTAGATATGTCAGATTCTACTATTGAAAAATCATGGCCTTTTTTAACATAGATCTTTATTCGTTGGATATCAAAATAATAAATGTAGTTCGTTTTAAACATGTAACTTTGTTAGTGGGAAAACTATGCATTTTGAGTATTAAGTGAATATAGGCGTTTGTTCTTTGAAAAAAACTATCATATTACTTTCTTCCAACTGAAAAAAACCATAAATACCTTGTTAAAATATAATTTATTTTTCATTAATATTATAATTTATTTTTCATTAATATGTTTGACTATCCCTACTTGTAGAGAGCCTTAATCTTTTTTTTATTATTTCGACGTATTTGCTTCATTTTCAGATGTTACTGTGAACTGTCACGGAGCATTATCACCTTCACCAGTGCCACCCCAAGCAGAAATATGCGATAAAGATGTTATGCTTCAAGTGTACAACGACGTGTTTGGCGAACCAGAGGTAACTTCTGCCGGAGCAGTCAGTCACTCAAACCCAGCATCTAGGCACACAGACAGCCGTTATCTTTCGGGTCCTGCTACATCTAATACGGCTTTGGGTAATCAAATACCAACTGCAGTTTGGGATGCCGAGAAAAGCAGTGGTCTTATGTAGTTAAATATACACAAAAAGAGAAGAAAAATAGATGTTTGAATCGTGATGAACCTAATCGTCGCCAACACACTTACAAGTATACCTTACCACTGTCAACAAATGATGAACAAGAAAACCAGTGTGAGACGGTCAGCGTGTGTAAGACAATGTTTCTGAATACCCTGTCTACTAGTGGTCGAATTCTTAAAACAGCCTGGGACAAATATGACGGCAGCACGTTGATAGAAGCTGATTTGAGAGGGCACCACAAGAATCATAAACAAGTAATTACGGCAGATGTGGTAAAAAGTGTGTGATCATGTCCTTTCTTTCGCTCCGGTTGAATCTCACTACACGCGTAAGACTTCCACAAAACTTTATCTGGATGGTAGTCTCAGTATCTCACGCATGTATGTGTTATACAATGAGTGGTACGATGATTCGAAATATACAGGCAAAGCAGTCACACAGAGGCAATACCGCGAAGTGGTGACAAAAAATTTGAACTTGGGATTTTTTATCCCCAAAAAGGATCAATGTGACGTTTGCCACATATATAGAAATAAAACCGATCACACTGATCAAGAGAAGACTGATTACGAAAAGCATGTGTCAAATAAAAATAGTGCTCGAACGCTTAAGAAACTTGACAAATGCGAGGCGATAGATTCGAGTGGTAAAATAGTGGCTGCCGTATTTGACTTTCAAAAAGTCTTATCGTGCCCTCATGGCCAAGTCAGCGTCTTTTATTATAAAAGAAAACTGTCTTGCCTAAATTTCACTGTGTTTAACATGGGAATAAAGAAGGCAGTATGTTACATGTGGGACGAGACAGTCGCTAAACGAGGAGCAAATGAGGTCGCCAGCTGTTTGCTTGATTATATTGAAGCAAACGCCACAGAAGGAGTGACTGAATTCAGGTTTTGGTCTGACGACTGCGCGGGTCAGAACAGAAATCGCTTTGTCTTTTTTCTGTATGTTTACGCTGCCATAAAATTTAACGTGACTATAAGACACCGTTTCCTGGAGAAAGGCCACACTCAAAATGAAGGCGATAGCGTTCATGCGCTGATAGAACGTGAAGCACAGAAAAAAACCATTTATACTCCAGACGAATGGCGTTTGCTCATACGGTGGGCCAAATGTGAAGGAGAACCATATGAGGTAAAAAATATGACACAGAGACACTTTTTCGACTTTAAGAGTCACGTTATCAACAAGATTTGGAGCAAAAACACAAAAGGCGAAAAGGTTTCGTGGACTAGTATTAGAGAGGTTTACGTGGACAAATCTGATACCAACAAATTGCAATATAAAAATGATTTCAACCAAGCCGATTACAGCACAGTCATCATACGAAACAACACACGCAGAAATGCCAGTTCCGCTTTAGCTGCTCTGGAACATGCGTATGAAACGAACATTAATTTACCAAAAGACAAGTACAAAGACCCTCATCAGCATGTGTGATTCGGGGATAATAGGAGAACAATATTCAGCTTTTTTTAAATCACTACACCATTTTGAAAACAATGCAGAAAATAGCGATAATGACTGGGATGAGTAGCTTAAACCAACAAAATAATAATTATTTTTACTAAATATTTACTATATATGATAAAAACCCTTCACATTACTAGTCTAACAAGTGCCTGTAAGAGACAATACTATTGTTGTATTTTGATATTCTATTTTTTTTGATATTGTTATGCTAATGTGGAGATTGTTCTGAACTACTCAGGTGCCAAAAGCATTGTTGTACGAGTATGTACCAATATTTCTAGGGAAACATACCAAAAAGATGTTTATTATTTGCATTTACTAGTAATAATATTAAGGTTAAAGTATTGTTAATCGTAAGTACCTACGGTGTATGTTTAAAACAAAAGAGATTATCTAAGTTTGTTAAACGTTATACAAATTGTTAAGATTTCTAAAGCTTTTTTTAAATGTTCATACTTATAAGAATAAGTGATATATCACAGATAAACAAAACACAAAGTTCCTAAAATATAGGTCTGAGAGACACAATATTTAGACTATTTAGATATAAGATGGCGTTACAAAGTAATGTTGTATCGTTTCTTTCGCTAAAATGTGATTTTGCATGTGATTTTCCTAACCTCATAAGTCTGATAGACATACACCTAATATTAAGACAATAATACCTAATTTTGCCTACTTATAAGAACTTTTAATGTTTACTTAGTTGATTTTTATGTCATGTTGCCAAAAATAAAAGACATACATACACATTGTATACGTATTAGGTAGCTTTGAAGAAAAATGTACCAATTCCATACAGTGGAGTATTTTTATAAATTCACAGCTGGTGTTAGATAAACACCAGCTGTGAATTTATAAATTATATTAATAAAAATAGCTTTTACAAAACCTCTATAAATATCAAAACAAGTTTTTGAAACATGTGACTTTCATAACTCGAGCTATGGTAACATTGTTCGCAATAAAACATTATTTTGAAATAACAAAAGCGTTTTTATTTAATTTTTTAACTATAGTAAATCAGATAGAATCATAATTTGACTTCAATTTTCTGTGAACATGGCATTATCATCATAAGAGACAATATTTTTAAAGTGACTTTCCCTAAAACAACGTTCTATAAGCATGTGTAACAAAGACTGGTACTAGGGCCTCCGCAAAAAAACGTCACATAGTCACATGCAACACCTTAATTCAGGAAATAATCAGTTAAATCTCATAATAAATACTCTATTACCTTAGAACTCATATTCCTAAACACATATCCAAAAATCATAACTCTAAGTATAACCGCTGTAAAAATATGACTAGAATAGTGAGCGCTCAACTTCAAAACGCTCTCCTGGAAAGTACAGATTTCGCAGATAGAACTTTGTTCTACCAATAGGTCGATGTACTGGGACACTACCCGACAATACGAGTTTAAAGCACATGAAATCTAGCACGATTAAAAACCTCATTACAAGGCGAGGCAAAAATATCAGTCGAGGATTTATTAAGAACGTCGACGGACCCCACTGATATTATGCGAGCGCTAGAGGACGAGTTTGGTCACCCGACCTTAGTGCTACAGTGCGTACTAAAGAAAGTACGAGATCTACGAATTTGTTTTAAAATGTCCATCTAGACAAGACTGGGCTCCTCCGGCAGAATCAGTGCCACCAACAGCACCATCTGCTGTACCCCCACCACCATCACCATCGCAGTTGGAAGTAGACGTGCCTTCGCCAGCAGCGTAAGTAGCTTTTTTCTACTTTTTATTTAGGACTATTCTATTTTTAACCCACACACATAACATCACGCCTGTACTTCCCGAAGGGTTAGGCAAAGGTGCATCCATAGTACACCCACATTTCATTCATTCATTTCATTAAGTTTAAGCCTGTTGTGTTTTGTTCAATCTATTAAAATGGTACTATAATACTACTTTTGTGTTCCAGGGTTGTGGATTATCAATTGGTGCCGTCTTCAACTCCCATCATCAAGCTCCGTGCCTTCGCGCGCAGCGTGAGTAGCTTTTTTTTAGGGTTTTGTACCCAAAGGGTAAAACGGACCCTATTACTAAGACTTCGCTGTCCGTCCTTCTGTCACCGGCTGTATCTCATGAACTGTGATAGACAGTTTAAATATCTCTTAAGATATAGGTACTACAACATTGCTTTTGTTCCAGTATCATGGAGTGGTTAGAGTCGGCACCTTCGACCAGCACAGCATCGGCAGAATTCCATCCACCACCGCCACCTCGTCGTTCTGCTCAGAGCCTGCGTGATGATGAACTCGAGTTTATGCTTAATTATGGTATGTAGCTAATGATTTTAGTTAAGTTTGGAGCCATGGCCCGTGTTCGCCAGATTTGAAACCAATCTATCATTTGTTACAGGAAGCGACGCAGACTCTGAAGAGAGCGACGACGAGGAGGAACAGCTGGGCTACCCACCGGTGCCAAGGGTGTTCACGGCATCTTCGCCGACATCCTTGGACCAGGACGAGGATTCTGCAGATGACGATCCCGCCGCTGACGTTGCGCCCGCTGCTGGAGATGACTGGGTGCCGCCCAGCAGTGTCCCCCTAACGGCGACGGCCCAGCCGTGGGCGTGGACTTATTTTGAGTGGAGAGCGTTTCCGGATTCCCCGATTCCACCAGAATCGAGGAGGGAAGCTTTCTCCGAAACTAATGATGGGCCGACAACTCCACATGTCGACCCATATGACATTTTTATTGAAATATGGAATCGGCAAATTTTAGAGTACCTACATTGCCTCGGAAACGAATCGGTACGCTCAGCCGGTGGCAGCCCAGTTGAGGGCTTGCAACAACCTCCATCCCAATAGCCGTATCACACTTTGGATGAATTATATGTATATTTCTGCCTGCTATTGGCGATGGGGGTTGTTTCGAAGTCGCGGCTGAGGGAGTGGGGTGCCACCCTTGACGTACTGTACACTCCCGGTTTTAGCGCACACATTTCTTTAAACCGATTCATGTTGCTTTCTAATGCCTTCATTTTTCTAACAATGAAGACATGTGCGCGGTAGAACTGGGTAGCTCCGAGGCACGTCTGTTTAAAATACAGCCAATATTGCCGTTTAACTTTTAGAGCCCGGGTGTCTCTCAAAGACAGACAGACACCCGTCTAATTCCGTCAAGCCCGGGTGACTCTCTTTCAGAGACGGTGACTCACCCTATAAAAAACATTATTTCTACGCCTAAATAAGGGCTAATATTGTCTGTGGCGGGTTTACTCGTCGGGCCTGGTAGATATTCTCGTAAACTAAATTATTCTGTACCATAAATATGCCTCCGAAACTTTAAAAAAAAAAGTTTAATGTCAACGATTTCTTTTCCTTGGTCGCCCGAAAGAGCTCCACCTAAAAATAGTGAATTTAACTGAATTTTGTGGTTTTATTAACGGTAAGTGTATAATTTTTATTTATTAGTTGTTATTACATAGTTTTATATAATAATTGCACGAAATCGCATCATAAAATCATATTTTTCAATAAAGATGTGTGACGAGAAAAAACCGTTAGGGACGCTTACATTTTTATGATGAAACTTGCCTTTTTTGTGTGTTATTCGACTGCAAATATATAAATAAGTACTTATAACATCTTTGTAGATAATATTTGCACTAATTATATCGTAAATACGAATGAAAAATGTTGAAAAGAACCTTTCGTCAAAAGTTGTAATTCTTGATGAATTTACTTTTTTCTTATGTTATTCGACTGCAAAAAGATGAATATTCGTTTTATAAGTACAGACGGCAGCACATCAACGTAAACCCTATACATATCTATAACTGCGACGCGCCATCGAGTGTTAGAAAGAAAGTATCTTTGGCATGATTGGTGGAGTTTTCTAAGTTTCTAAAATTGCCCAATGGTTGCACATACTAATAATTGGGAGCCAATTATCATGTCTCACTAGGAATAAGCCACACCCACGAGCCCCGGCGCGTCCGCCGCCGCACCCGAGTTTTCCCGAACCTTCACGAAATTCAACGAAATTCACTCATCAGCCATCACATCGTTCGTTTGACATTTATCCAGTATCCATTTAATTTTTACGTCAGTCGGTCAGTCAGTTGACAGTTGGACTTTGGAGTCGTAGTAGTCGTACCATGGTGTGGATGTGGATGCCGAGAAATCTCATAGAGATCGGTAACAATATAAAAAGTAATTGTGTCTCATTATTAGTGATAGTTGACTTGTAATAAAATAAATAAGTGCGGTTAAATATTAAGGCGCCTCAATTGACGCAAATTGAAAGGGAGCTCATCATAGCGCTTCGATGGAGTGGATGTAATAGATATTTTTTAGGCTTAATGGCTTAACGGTGAGTAATATTTTTTTGTAATGATAATTCTTAAATTAAAATAAACAAAGAGTAATATTGAAAAAATGTTTCAATTGTGTTTATCTATAGAAATATCGAATTAAGTTAACAGAAGGGATAGTTACGTAGGTATCTTCTTTGTGTTCTTTCTTGGTGAGATCCCGATATTGTTAGTTTTTTAAGGCTTCTACAGACCGGCGCGACTCGCGACGCGACACAAAATCCGCTCATTGTTTCGCGCCGGTCTGTAGAAGCCTTTTTATGTAGAGTAACCGTACAAGCTTAAATTCAGAGTCAAGGCTTCTACATACCGGCGCGACTTGGCGCGCGACGCGACATAGCACAAAGGCCCCGTGTGTCGTGAGACGAGCGGTGCCTTTGTGTCGCGTCGCGTCGCGCGACAAGTCGCCCCGGTATGTAGAAGCCTTTATACATATTATTATACTCCATTTTAAATACGATAACACGTTTAAATAAACCTTTTTTACAGTCCGTTCAACCGATTTTGATTTCTATTGATTTATATTACAGGTGCCATTTGTCATACCACCAAGGTATGACAAATGGCACCTGTAATAAACAGTTGGTATTGTAACCACGTTTATGCTTCTAATGCCAACCTTATACGTGCGGCATAGAAGTCAGAATCTGTTGAACGGACTGTAAAAAAGTTTATTTGTCTGTAAATTAAAGTAATTGAGTAATAATGGGAAATAAACTATAGCTATTTGTTTCGTTCCAGAAAAAATCGGTTTGCTTCTGGCTTCGACGGTGACAAGAAAGCAGAACTTTAGAAGCTCACCACCGCTAACTCTACGCGAGAGCCACTACGGCGGCAGGCGATGCCGTTATGGTCGCTGCAAACTCTGCCGATCCCTCAACTTCGTACACCGTGAGTCCAGTGTAGCTTGTAATCACACTTAAGGCTCGTACAGACTCACGCGATATCGCGGGCGCGACAGGCACCGACAAAGAAATTGTCTTTGTCGGTGCCTGTCGCGCCCGCGATATCGCGTGAGTCTGTAAGAGGACGAGCCTATATCCTCTTAACTTATTCATCACTTACATAAAACATGGTTTTCTTAAAAAGTGAATAACAAAATTGATTAAAAAATACCTACTACACAAAACAAACTACTACCTACTAGACAAATGTAGTTGGAAGTTGGAAGGGCGCTCGCCGCCCGGCACTCACTCAAGCCGGTTTTACGCGCGCCGCGTGGCCAGACTCAGTGAATGTTTATGACTATTAGTATTAACATTTTGACGACACGGTTGGCGCAGTGGTTAAGCGATTGACTGCTGCGCTGCGTGTCGCGGGTTTGATTTCCGCACGGAACAAATATTTGTATGACCTACAAGTAGTTGTTCCGGGTCTGGCTGTTTGTGTATGTGAGTTTAAATGTTTGTAAACGCACCCACAATACAGGAGAAATTCTTAGTGTGGGGCAACGTTTTTAAAAAACAAGAGAAAATTTATTTGATAAATCTTCAGTTCTTTACAAACCACCTCAACAAAGGTTCTCAATTCGACAGTTTGTTTATTTGTATAAGTTTATATTTTGAAGAATAATTTTTAACCATCCCATATCTATAAGTTGGCCCGTACAATTTGTTGTAATAAAGAATCAGTAAGTATTGAAATTGACAAAATTTCTTTAGTTTTAGATTTCAATGGACACAGTCAGGCGGCGGCGGCGCCTGAAGGACGCCGGAGAGATATTTCACCGCCCTGCCAAGAAACCTTCCTCCATCTCCTTCCCCAGGCTTCAAACTATCTCCATATTTTTTATCACAATTGCCCAGCGGTTAGGCCGCGAAGGCGTAAGAGACAGTCAAAGTTACTTTCGCATTTATAATATTAATTTGGATAATTCTTCTAATAACGTGACAAAGATAATTTAATAATTAATACCGTAAATTGAAATTTTATACTTCTTTTCGCACCATTGTTATATTCTTGAGAATTTTTCCTTTAATCTATTTTATACTTAGTTTGGTTTTGTGGAGTTTGTTGCCGGCTCTTCTCCTTAGGAAACGACCAATTGGAACCGTGCACCTAGCTTCTGACCCTTTATAAGTGCCCATGTAGGCATAAGTGAAATAAAATATTTTGATCGTTGATTATGTTTTTTATATTTTGTTGTAGTTATATTTTAAAATTGAGAATAGGTAGGTTTTTAATTATAATACTTAATGTTTAAAAATAAAAAGATTGTTATTCCGCATTTTATTTTGATATTTTTCCCGCGGTTTCACACGCGTTCCCATAGGAACCTATCCTGTGTCCATTCAAAATATATATTTAGGAACCTAGATATTCTGTATTCCAATCGGAACAAAGACACTACCTTAAGAATATGTTTGATTTACAAATTATTTTGGTATTACGTTTGTATGAACTACGCATCCATCGCCGTTAAAAGGAATAGTTTTTTTTCCGATTTAGCAACATTTTTCATTGATGCTCCGCTCCTATTGGTTGTAGCGTGATGTTATATAGCCTTCCTAAATAAATGCACTATCCAACACAAAAAGATTTTTTCAATCCGAACCAGTACTTCCTGAGATTATCGCGTTTAACCAAACAAACAAACTCTTCAGATTTATAATATTAGTATAAGTAACATATTTAGGAAGTAACGATAATAATAGATTAGAATTTTATTTGAAAATTCATAACCATTGAAATCGTACCTTATTACTAGCGCAATAAGGTTGAACTCGCATGTATAAGCAAACTAGGTAAGGGGGTAGGTATAGGTAATTGTGTCACTAAGTTCAACCCATTATTTTAGACAGTGTCGCGGAACGGCGGACTTACAAGAGGCTTTTTGTAGGCATAATTAATTAACTTAACTTCACACACGTTTGTCATGTGGTAGGTATCCATATTTTTTCAAAATTTTAAACACTGGGTTTTCGGGATAAAATATCCTATAATATATAGATAAAATATAGGTAACAAAACTCGGAAAAGGTAAAAAAACCTGTTTGAAATGAATAAAATAAAAAATGTATTTCTCACATCAGAATAAACCTACCTGTCTACTTAAGAATATTCATCGAGATCTGTTTAAATGTAATATGATTAGATAATACCAAATTAACGGCATTGCGCGGGCCGCCTGTTTTTATTACCATGCCTGATTTCTATTCGATTCAAGTATGCAGTATTCAACCAGCATATTTCTTATCGCACAGTATCTTATTCTACACCACGACGCGCATACGCACACACCCTCACGTACGCACTGCAGCACGAAACATTACAAGTAAGAACAGACAAAAAGCTATGTATCTCTTTCGTACGATTCTCGCTGTTGTTGCTCATAACGCGTTCAAGGTCAAGGTGGGGTAACTTGATGTGCTGGCGACTGTACTTACAACAGGTTTGTAGATAATATTTGCACTAATTATATCATAAATTACTTATGAAATGTTTGAAAGAAAATATTAGTCAAAAGTTTTCTATAACGAGGAATATTGTCTGTTTTACAATGAATTGAGTGTATCAGTAAGATTTATAAACCTCTAAAACTAATAATAACTATATATTTTGGTCAGTGGCGGTGTGTGTTAAGATATTTCAAAAAAAAAATTGTTTTTGGAAAATTCTCAAAAAACAAAAAAAAACTCAAAATATAAACCAAACACAGGCTCTTTTGAATAATCAAGGGGTCGGTCAGTCAGATAGATGAAGCTAGTTGCCCATTCCAAAGCGTAGTAGGTTCCTATCAAGATGAACGGGCAAGAAACTCCACGGACACTCTTTTACTTTTACTGAGTAAAGACTGTTTGGTGTGGCATATTTAATCTCCTTATAGGTAATCTATGATTGTGGGTGGTGTTACGGTGTCTGTGGTCGAACCTTAGGCATATATTGCTGTCGCGGACATGTGAAGAGGGCATCAGAGAACCGAGCAGCCAATGACAGCCAATGACAGCTGTCAGATGTAAAAGTGCGTGCGCGCGAGTCGGTGCATTTTTTTACTCTCTGAAAGAACCGCATTATAATCTTAATCCATCGCGCCCGCTAAAACGATAAACATAATTGTATTATCCCGTAATCCTTGGGGATTTGCTATTGTAACGTTTTACAGTAAAAATATCAACCCGCGTCCGATTGATGTGTGAAAAAACAGACTTTCAAGTGACCAGCGTGGACGACTTTGCGTATGGTGGCCACCTACGGAGATCATCAGGACAACTACAAGCCCATTCAGGTACCGCATTTGCTTTATTTGCTGGGGTTTAACCACCGACGCCACCTGACCGCCACCGATCCCATTTAATTTTCACACAGAAAAAACAGGCACTTTGAATCGGCGTGCATTCCACACGCTGATTTTTCTCGTCCTCATCCCGCCTAGGAAACACGGCTATTTACACGCCTGTCCCTCCATTTTATGGTCCATTCGAGCCTAGATAGGTATCAGTTAGATAAATACAAATCAAATAAAATAACAGTAACTACAAGTCATTGTAGGTACTTACGATAACTTACGACAATTAATATTAGATAGTGCCTTATAATGGCTACTAATAAACAAGAGAAAAAATTAGATCAGCTTATTGCTAAAAAGGAAATGATTTATGAGCGAGTTAATCGCTTGTATGATGCATCTAAACATATCTCCAATTTTGATTCACGCTCCAATGAATTATTTTTAGCGCAGTCTGAATCTATTAGTGAACAGTACAGCAAGTTTGAAACAATAATCGACCAGATTAATGAGTTGCGGTTTGAAATTGATGACACACCACCAGATTATACGAGTCTATGTTCTATTGAAGACTTATATTCAAGTATTAAATACAAACGTAATCTCATACTTTCAAACAATAAAACATTAACATCAGATCAGAAGAGAGGTAGTGGCATAAAATTACCACCCATCGAATTACCATCATTTGACGGTAGAACTGAAAATTGGCCTATCTTTTATGAAATATTCCGCAGTAATGTTCATTTAAATACAGATCTGACGGATTCGCAGCGTGTGCAGTACTTAATTAGTAAATTGACTCATGATGCCTTAAAGCTAACTGCAGGAATTGTTACCACAGGAGATACCTACACTGTTATGTGGAACAGTCTTGTCAAAAGGTATCAAGATAAGCGAAGTTTAGGTGCTCATTATCTCAATAATATACTGGACATTAAGGTATGCGCCGGTCAAGCTGCTAGTCTGAATACATTTGTAGAACGATATTCAGCGTCTGTCGCTGCATTGAAGCAGTTAGACATTCCAGACTTATTTGATTTTGTAATATTACACTGTGGTTTAAGAAAGGTTGAGGCACAAACTGTTCAACAATTTGAAAGCCGTGTGAGTGGGAAAGAATTACCTTCCTATACGGAGCTTATATCATTTATGCAAGACCATGTTAAGGTACTCCAGCGCTCACAAGTTAATAATCCACCGACGGAACCGCGTACTAAGTCTAGTTTAGCTCACAATCGAATAAATAATACGCAAAGTACCGCCAAGTCGTTTGTGTCATGCAACGAAACAGCTTCAAATAACCGTTGCCCACTATGTGGTAACGACGACGCCGAGCATAGACTGTACGATTGTCCACACTTTAAAAATATAGAGACACCGCAAGCTCGTTTCGAATTAATCAAAAAGAAACGCGGCTGTGTCAATTGTTTAAGTCTATCCCACTCTTTGATTAAATGCAAGTCACGAAGCGTTTGTAAAATTTGTAAAAAAACACATCATTCCTTGTTACATTTCTCCGAAGTAAAAGGTGATTCACCGTGCGAGCCTGCTCCCTCTGTTTCGCTCAGTGCCGCAGCCAAAACGTGTTTACCGACTGGGACAACTGTTTTGTTAGCTACCGCGCAGATATATGCATATAATAGCAGCGGCAGAGATAAGCTTGTTATCAGGTGTTTAATAGATAACGGATCGCAAAATAATTTAATTACTGTGGACTGTTGTAAACGTTTGAACTTACCCATAATTAAATTACGCAATTCGTATTTACAAGGTGTTGGTATGACCTCACGACCTGTACACGGCTTTATTTATCTTAATATTGAATCTCGGATTAATTCTCACAATAAGTATTATATACACGCGTTAGTTGTTGACTGCATTACAGATAGACTTCCCGCTAGTTTTATTAGATTAAATGAAGATAATAATATGTCTTATTTAAATAATTTACCGCTTGCCGACCCGACCTGGAATGTACCAGGTGGAATCGACGTTGTGCTTGGAGCACAGCTGTTCCCTTTTATTTACTTAGGAGACAGGGTTGAGTCAGGCACCCGCGCACCTCCGGCTATACTGACTAGTTTCGGTTATGTACTGATGGGTGATATTGATTGTCATAGTAGTGACGTAACACACATTACAACTTCGTTTACCGCGCTTGCCAGCAGTGACGTCGAGTCAAGTTTGCAGAAGTTTTTTGAGCTGGAGGAAATTCCACTTCAACGTTTTATTAGTCCGGACGAATTAGAGTGTGAAAATTATTTTAAATCTTCAATCTTACTTAGAGACGGTAGATACTTTGTCGATTTACCTTTCGCGCGCAACCCTTCCGAGTTAGGCAACTCCCGCGGTGTCGCTCACCGGCGGCTACTTGCGCTCGAGCGTAAATTCACATGCGTGCCAACCCTACGCGAGAATTACAATAAAACTGTCACCGATTATATAACTCAGGGGTATTTGTCGGAGGTACCCGTCTCTGAATTGATAGAAGAAGGTTACTACATACCGCATCATGCCGTCATTAGACCGGACAAGGACAGCATTCGAGTGGTTTTGAACGCTAGTGCCAAAACGCACTCGGGGTTGTCACTTAATGACATTCTACATGTAGGACCTAATTTACAAGCCGATTTGTTTTTATTATTACTCGACTTTCGTACGTTCCGTCGCGATGACCGCGGATATAAAACAAATGTTTCTACGTATCGGTGTGAATGAGCACCATCGCAAATATTTACGAATCTTGTATCGTTTCAACAATAATGAACCCTATACGCACCTTTAATTTTAACCGCGTTCCTTTCGGGCTAAAGCCTAGTCCTTATTTAGCGATGCGCACACTTCGGACCTTGGCGTGTGAGCATGGCGACCGCTTTCCTGTGGCTTCTAAATTAGTAGAAACTCAATTTTATATGGACGACTATGTCTATTCTGTTCCTGATGAACAGATCGCTATGCGATTATCCCGCGATTTAATTGATTTATTTAAAGTAGGCTCCTTTGACCTGGTCAAATGGGCTACTAACTCACCCGCTTTATTGGAGATTCTCCCAGTCTCACCGCTTACCAGTAAATTTTTCTGGTATGGATAATGATATCCATAATTTCAAAATCCTTGGATTAACCTGGGAACCCACCGATGATTATTTTTCTTTGACAACAGTCACTGTAGAAGATAAATGCACGAAGCGCGCGATTCTATCGCTAGTTGCCCGCTTGTTCGACGTACTCGGTCTCGTAGCACCAGTTGTGTTGTACGCGAAAATATTAATTAAGGAACTTTGGCTAGCCAAAATAGGTTGGGATGAGGTTCCTCCGGACTCCATCACCAATCGGTTTTCCGCATTTACGCGGGATTTTCCCGCACTCTCTTCTCTAAAGGTTCCTCGCCACATTGGCGTCTTTAGAGAAACTGTAGTGAACATCGTAGCATTCTGTGACGCCAGCTTTAGTGGTTATGGTTGTTGTATTTATTTACACATAACCGATTCTAAAGGTAATATCACCGTCCGACTTTTATGTGCAAAGTCCAAGGTTTCCCCCGCTAAAATAACAACGCTAGCTCGATTGGAACTTGTCGCCGCTTTGCTTCTGTCTAAACTTGTTCGCGTGGTCATAGATAAACTTTCCGCTCGTGTACCTATTGCAGGTGTTCACGCATTCTCGGACTCCACCATAGCTCTCTCATGGATCCACTCATCTCCCCATAGATGGTCTATTTTTGTGAGCAATCGCATTGCTAAAATACAAGAAAACCTACCGGCCGCTTGTTTTAATCACGTGTCCGGAAAAGAGAATCCTAGTGATTGTCTATCCCGCGGCATGCTGCCCTCTGATTTAATTGAACACTCGTTATGGTGGAACGGCCCTACTTGACTACATCGGTCCATGAGCGAGTGGCCTTCAAAATTCTCCCCTACTAAAGGTGAAACATTGCCAGAGTTCAAATCAAAGGTTTTTCTTGTAGAAACATCAAATATTGAACCGCGTATTTTAGACACTATAGTTGACCGTGTTTGCTCATGGAACAAATTGTTACATGTATTTATGTACATTCTTAAATTTACGAAAAGGCTACATAGTCATAGCTCTGTTAAAAATATTCAAACCGCCGAAAATTTCATTATTCGAATAGTTCAAAATATGCATTTTTCTAACGACTTAAATTTAATTGAAACAGGTGAACTTCCATCTAAGAAGTTGCGCTGTTTGTCTGTCTTTGTTGATCGCTACGGAATTTTACGTGTCGGGGGCAGATTGTCTAAATCTGACTTACCATATGAAGCCAAGCATCCCGCGCTTTTACCTAAACGTGACCGCGTAGTTGATCTAATTATTGATCACTATCACAATACGTACTGCCACACGGGCCCCGGTTTACTGATGTCTATTATAAGGCAGCGGTTTTGGATATTAGATGGCCGAACAGTCATACGTTCCCGCTGTCGGAAATGCAACACTTGTTTTCGTCTAAAACCTACGCATCTAGCACCTAAAATGGCTGAACTTCCTGGATACCGTGTCCGTGATGCTAAAACCTTTGTACACACCGGAGTAGATTTCGCTGGGCCTCTTGCTTACACACCTATTCGCCGTAGAGGTCAACGCTCGCAAAAACTTTATTTGTGCTTGTTCATATGTATGGTAACTAAAGCCATACACATTGAACTTGTATCGGACCTCACCTCCGAGGCTTTCTTATCCGCATTTAAGAGATTAATTTCCCGCCGCGGTCCAGTGTCTGTCATGTACTCAGACAATGGTACCAATTTTGTTGGCGCCAAGGCGCAACTTGATAATATTTATTCTTTCTTATTAAACTCGACTGTCCAGACGGATATTAAAAATGAGCTTTATAAAACTCGCATTGAGTGGACAAAAATACCGCCGCGAGCCCCGCATTTCGGAGGTATTTGGGAATCGAACATTAAGAGTGTTAAAACTCACTTGTATAGAGTCATAGGAAGACAGCTTCTCACTTATGAGGAACTCTCAACCGTATTGGTACAAATCGAGGCGCTTTTAAATTCTCGACCGCTTAGTGTTCTCTCATCAGACCCGCATCCAGACGTGCTTACGCATGCGCATTTCTTGATGTCCAGTCCACTAACGTATTTGCCTTCTTCTGAATTGACAGAAGAAAACATAAATTTAACAAACCGCAAAAGGCTTTTGGATCAACTTGTGTTATCCTACTGGAACAAATGGCGAGTTGAGTACTTGCACACGTTGCAAGTTCGCCAGAAGTGGTGCACTCCCGATCGCCCTATATAGAGATCGGTACTGTCGATCTCTTGGGTCAAGATAACGTACCACCATTAACTTGGCCATTAGGCATTATAGAGAAAGTTTTTCCGGGATCGGATGGTGTAATTCGAGTAGCTTCAGTAAAAACCGCGTCAGGTACATATAAACGTCCTGTCACCAAGTTATATCCTTTGCCAACCCAATAGAACAATATTATTACGTAGTTTTAATTTAGTCTATATAGTTTAAAATATACTTTCTCAATGGTATGCCATTACCTAATTATAATTTAGCTCAAATTAACTTTATCTTAATCAGATCAAACCGCAATTGCATTCTCTGGAATCTTATAATTAATTCCGAACGCTATTTCCTTCTGATTGCGTTTTGGACTGCTGATTAGGGTTCTCTTGGTGCTTTCACACAGCCAGATCCATAAATATTATCTCTTCCTCCCCAACCGCTCCAGCTCCGCATTAGCTTTGAAAGCTCTGGACCTTTCAAGGCGGGGAGTATGGCGTGGCATATTTAATCTCCTTATAGGTAATCTATGATTGTGGGTGGTGTTACGGTGTCTGTGGTCGAACCTTAGGCATATATTGCTGTCGCGGACATGTGAAGAGGGCATCAGAGAACCGAGCAGCCAATGACAGCTGTCAGATGTAAAAGTGCGTGCGCGCGAGTCGGTGCATTTTTTTACTCTCTGAAAGAACCGCATTATAATCTTAATCCATCTCGCCCGCTAAAACGATAAACATAATTGTATTATCCCGTAATCCTTGGGGATTTGCTATTGTAACGTTTTACAGTAAAAATATCAACCCGCGTCCGATTGATGTGTGAAAAAACAGACTTTCAAGTGACCAGCGTGGACGACTTTGCGTATGGTGGCCACCTACGGAGATCATCAGGACAACTACAAGCCCATTCAGGTACCGCATTTGCTTTATTTGCTGGGGTTTAACCACCGACGCCACCTGACCGCCACCGATCCCATTTAATTTTCACACAGAAAAAACAGGCACTTTGAATCGGCGTGCATTCCACACGCTGATTTTTCTCGTCCTCATCCCGCCTAGGAAACACGGCTATTTACACGCCTGTCCCTCCACTGTTCTCAATTCGTTTGACTGCATTTCAACCTGTATGTGAGTTTGTTCACGTTGTACTAACGTAAATTGATGAAATTATTTTGCACATCTTGTAAACGTTAACTCCTACAAGTGCTAAAAGAAGCGCTTACTAGGCTAGAGGTCTTAGGGAAATACTTCTAGGAAAGAGGGTGAGCTTCTAAAGCAAGTGAACCAAATCACAATCACAATTTATGTATATTCAGATAAAAATACTTTATTGTCTACAAGTATAGATTCTACCGCTGCAGCTTTGAAAATGAAAATGTAATACAAATATGACTTATTATGATATTTTCAATCATCCTGAAATCAATTTTACACAAGAGTAGAGTAGATATTGAAACAAAGATACTATTTAATAGACTTTAGATTATAAACGTACTCATAAATCACTTATATTTATAAAATCTTGTTGTTTTTTCAATATTTTCAGAGAACTTGACACCCACTAATCCCCCAACACCAACCCACCCATCACACCATAATCAAGAAAAGTTTACATACCACCCGCTAACTAAACTGTAGAGTTGTTCTGTGGTAAAATGTTGTGATTTATTATATAGTAGGTATGCAATATTGTAACCTATCACGCCTGTGTATTCCCTGAAGGGCAGGCAGAGGTGTGTATAGAGATACAAGTAAGTTTACATACCACCCGCTAACAAAACTGAACAGAGTTATGTCATGGTAAAATGTTGTAAAATTATCTAGTAGATATGCAATATTGTAACCTATCACGCCTGTATCCGGAAGGCCAAGCAGAGGTGTGTAATACACCCACATTTCGCCATTTGTGTTGTGTTGTTGTGTTCATAGGTTGTAGTTGTAGTAAGTATAATATACTGTATATTTTTTCTCTCTAGATGGCTACCTGGAATGTCAGAGGCGAGGATGCTCCTCCCAACTTCTTGGACCTCCTTGAAGATTCCGACGATAGGGAGGAGGTCCTTGATTTTGAGGAGGACTACCTCGCCACTGGCAGGGATGGAAGCGATGTGGAGGAACTCGGCGAGGAGATGGAGGAGCATGAAGACGACATCTACCTCGCCGAGTACCTGGAGGATGACATTTTGGAGGCCGAGGGGTCTGCCGAGGCCGAAGGTGCCGTCGAGGAGGAGGATATATCCGACTCCGAGATGGCTCCCGAGGCCCAACCGGATTATATGGTAATAAAGTACTACTATTTCAGTAATAATCAACAATTATTCTTTCAGTAAACTTGATGCAGCGCATTATCAGCCTATAATGTTCCAACTGCTGGGACACAGGCCTCCTCTCTGTGAGTTAATTGTTTATTGTCATGCCTGTCTGTTTGCTGTTCAGCTTCGGTGTGGTTTGGTTTGATGCTGGACTGTAGATAAGTATAGTTAGCCACCAGCCTGGTGGCCAATAATGTAATGGTTTCAATTCTGGTTATTTTATCAAAGCTCTTTATTTTTCAGTACGTCGAGAAGGCTGTGGCCTCTGGCTCCTCTGCTGCTGCTGAGGCCGAGGAGGACCACGAGGCCCAACCGGATTATATGGTAATAAAGTACTACTATTTCAGTAATAATAAACAATTATTCTCTCAGCAAACTTGCAGCCTATAATGTTCCAACTGCTGGGACACAGGCCTCTTCTCTGTGAGATGATTGTTTATTGTCACACCTGTCTGTTTGCTGTTCAGCTTTGGTGTGGTTTGGTTCGATGCTGGACTGTAATAAGTATAGTTAGCCACCAGCCTGGTGGCCAATAATGTAATGTTTTCAATTCTGGTTATTTTATCCAAGCTCTTATTTTTCAGTACGTCGAGCAGGCTGTGGCCTCCGGCTCTGCTGCTGCTGGCTCTGGCTCGCCGCCCGTTCTTGAACCGTAAGTGTTAAAACTTGTATTCATAACTCTTCTACCTTTTCTTCGTGAAATGCACATAATCATTTTTTTTTTTCTGTTACAATGTCGTCCTAACGGCAGACTCCCCCTGAGAGCGCAATGGTAGAGGACCACGTCTTCCACCTTGCCGATGAGCATCCGCTGTACCAGCAGGTGGAAGATGTGGTACGTGGCGTACGTGTCGTACGTGGCGGCAGAGGAGCCGCAGCAGCAAAAACGTCGGCGCGGCGGTGCAGCGCGGCGCGGCCGAGGGGCACGTGGCCGGGTATGGCCCCCAGTGGGTAAGAGGGGACAGAATGGTACAGGTGTATGTTGAAGATGATGATGTGCCTGAGGACTACAGAGAGATGGTAATGCGTGTAGTGAATGCGAGAGAAGCAGCAAGAGTGCGGGAGACAGATAGAGCAAGGAGACCAAGAGAAGAGAATGAGGAAGAACGGTTAGTTGCGGAAGACGACGTCTTCGACTCTTTTTTTGATGCGGAGGTGCGAGGGAGCAATTCCTTCCGCAGCAAACTGGGGCGGTTGTCGCTTCCGAAGATCCGTATGGGGCGTTTAGGCAGTACCGTTACTCCAGAGTGACGATATCATGGCGCATATCGTCACAGAGACGAACCGCCATGCCGCAAGGATTGTCGGTTCGTCAGCTGCGTTCGCCCGCGATTAGTATGACACAAATTTTCACGAACTTTTTATCTTATTTTCCTTCTGGATGATGCTCGGAATCATCCGGATGCCCTCCATCAAGTCTTGTTTCTCCACCAATCCCCTTTTGCAGACCCACATCTTTAGAAAGATGTTTTCCCGCACACGCTACGAAAATCTTTGCCGCGCGTTTCATTAGGTTGACAATAGTAGCAGACCGACAGACCCGACCAACCTTTATTCAGTGTAGGTCCGATCCCAGATCATCTAAATTCACAGTTCCAGGCAGCCTACATCCCAAATCAAATCATAAGTATTGACGAATCCTTGACTTTGTGGAAAGGAAACCTATCCTTCCGCCAGTACATTAAGACCAAGGCAGCCCAGTACGGAATCAAGAGTTTCGAACTCTGTGAATCCGGAACGGGCTACCTTTGGTCGTTCTTCATCTATCTCGGTGCTGGCACTTCCCCTGATCCTAGCCTTCCACCCAATGCCTTGAAAAGTACATCCACCGTCCTCAAACTGAGCCGTCCTCTCCTCGACAAAGGCTATACTCTATGGATAACTGGTTCAACAGCCCCCTACTGGCCAGATTTCTGAAGACACGCAAAACGAATTGTGTAGGAACATTGCGTGCTTCCCGCACCAGTGTGCCTCCACTTCTTTCGTTGTGTAAGCTGAAAGATGGCCAGTTTGTAGCACGTCATTCCGGCGATGTGGTGCAACATATCCCCGTCCAGACTGACCCAAGTCACAACCGGTAACCGCCGCATGCATCGTCGTTGCACTTATTAGAGAGAGCTGTTTAAGCAACAATAACTTAAGCGAAAATGCCAGTGAGTATGTTGATACCTATCCCTAGGCTGTTGAAGCCGCAAGGACCAAGCATAAGGTCAGGGAGCGCATGGTCCGGAGATAGGGTCAACAGACTGATCAAGGGAGTGACAAAAGTACACGCTTCCGGCGGGTTTACCAACCGGGGGTGGGTCACTAACTCGTCAGATCGCAATAAAGGTTAAAATTAGATGTGCCTAAAATAACAGCCCATAAAAAGGAAATAGGCAAAATGGAGAGGACTCTAGGGTCAATAAGGTCACCCAAGGGTAACAGATTGGGCTACCCCGCGATCACGCGCGCATTAGGCAATAACTCAGATGGACATAGGGAGATTGTCATGCGGCTAGGGCGAGCGCGAGTAGCACCACGCAGAGGCAACTTGCCCTGGGTACCCTCGGGGAACAACCCGGCTGACCGGGCGACCAGTATGTGTTGGCCCGATGGCCATCCAGGGTGGCTCTCGGGCCCCTCTTTTCTATGTGATCCACAGGAGCAGTGGCCGGTGTGTCGCAAGCCTGAGGCGACAGAGGCAGACTGCGAGTGCAGTCAGCTGGTCCGCGCAACGACAGCGCCTGTGGCGCCACACCTGCACTACAAGCGCTACTCACTGTGCGCGCGCATATAACGCACTATAGCACGCATACAACGTGCTGTGGCGCGCATACAACGCGCTGTGGTGCGCATACAACGCACTATGGCACGCATACAACGTGCTGTGGCGCGTGTAGTCACCGGCCTCATGCTCGGACGCTGAGCTTCGGGCAGCCCTGAAAGACCTAAGGCATGGTCAGACAGGGGACGAGGCCACCAGCCGAGACATCGAGCGGCACTGCAAACCCCCAGCGGCCCCACACATGGGTGGGTGCTGGGAGCGCCGGGTGAGATCACCAAGGAACGCGCTGTGGCGCCTCGTGAGGAGGTCCTTTACACCCTCCTCACAGAGGCTGAGCTGATCGTGAGTAATCGACAGCTGAGCTACGTGCACGACGACCACAACCAGCCCGTGGTCCTGACACCGAATCATTTGCTCCTGGGCACTGCGTCCGGGAGTACTCCATACGCACCGGGCGACGTCGAGAACGTTGACTCGCGCAGGCAGTGGCGGCGCGTGAACGCGCTCGCCGACATTTCTGGCGGCGCTGGCTGCGGGAATATCTCCCAACACTGCAACGTCGGGAAAAGTGGACAAACAATGTACCAAATGTGCGTGTCAGTGACGTAGTCATTATAGCTGATAACAATAAACAGCGAAGTGCGTGGACAAAAGGCATTATAAAGTCAGTGTACCACGGAAGCGACGGGATTATCCGTGTAGTAGACATTAAAACTGCAAATGGGGTCCTACGTCAGCCTGTAGCTAAAATTATCGTGCTTCCCACAGACCAAGAGTGTAAGACGGTTGAACCCTGTTACGAGGGGTGGAATGTAGGCGAAGCACTATGATTTTAGTAAAATAGTCATTTATAGTACGTCCGTTAAAAGATCGCTTTCTGCTATCAAGACTTTCATGTTAGCTAGTAGTAAAGGATACTTGGCGACCGCTGAAAGAGCGTTCAAACTCTTTTTTGTACACAAAATCGTTTAACGTATTTACCTCCTGTGTTAAATAATCTAAAGTATCATCGATTTGACTAAGGCGCTGTTTGCTAGCACAACTACAACTATTAGAATTCGAGATATCCGACATTGTTAACTGCAATACCATTTAGGTCGGTGATGTAAATAAAGTCTAGTCGATATGTAATCGAGATTAAAAAAGCTTAATCATGTAAAACGTCAATAACGACGTAACCCTGGCACTTAGAGTAATATTAACTAGACATCTGATATACATACACAAGCCATCAGCAACCAGAATAGCATATTTCTATCTCACCTTGTCATCTAGATGATCGCAATCAATGCGAGGTAACAACAATAACATAATATGAAGTACTCTAAATCTTACGCAATGATATTGTAGATTGCATAATGTTTTGCAATATTGCGTAATAATTTCACTGGCGTCATGTCTCAAGGCCAAGGATCACTACGCAGTAGCATCCTAGAGTTACGTATGTAAGGATATTTTTGATAATTGCCAGAGACCTCCCGCTACTTGCGCTTATGAGTAAAAGTGTATATATATAGGGGAGAAAATTTCTAAATTTAAATTCTAATTTTGTCTAGTTAGGGCTACTAAGTTCAGTTCTCAACAAGTCTCCGGTGAAGCAACAGCTCCTAATAACTGTTGGCCTCACAAGTCGCGAATTCCCTATAAATAGCTCAGGGCAGTCAAAGTATTGTTGCGCGCACAACTAAAAAACCTACTACTAGCGCCATCTAGTATCAGGTAGCGAAACTAATAGAGTCAAGATGCTTCGAGAAAGTTCGATTCTAGAACTATCGACACCCGGTCAGTCGGGGCCGGTATGTACTCGAATGTTCTAGATGTTTCGGGAACTATCCGAGGCCCTATATAAGGCCGGTATGGGCCGCGACGGAGTTCAGTTTACTTTTGAAAACGAGACAAGCGAGAACAACTGAACGATATTTGAGAGTGTCATTAAGTGATTGTGTTTTAATTGTGTTTAAAGTAGTAGTGTGTTTAAATTGGTGTTCTTAATTAAAGTGTCTATTTTTTAGTTCCTAAATCGGCAGTTTTTATTGTCACGAACCCCAAGCTCGTAACAATTGGTGTCAGAAGCTAGGATTAAAATCATGCCGATTTTACCTAAAGACGACACGGAGGGTATCCGTACCCGGAGTCAACGCCAACAGGAGACGGACCAGAGACGTTTTGGTGGAGCTACGCCACAGAGGTCGGAGGGCCAGCTACCGACCACGGAGGCCGAACCGTCCGCAGCAGCTCCAGCATCAGCAGCACCAGACTTTGCTGCCCTGGTGATGATGCTGCAGGAACAGTCCCGCCGTCAGGAGGAACAGTCCCGCCGTCAGGAGGAACAGGCTCGTCGGCTGGAAGAACAGCTCCAGCGCGATAAGGAGGAGCAATCCCGCCGTCAGGAGGAACAGGCTCGTCGGCTGGAAGAACAGCTCCAGCGCGATAAGGAGGAGCAATCCCGCCGTCAGGAGGAACAGTCCCGCCGTCAGGAGGAACAGGCTCGCCGCCAGGAAGAGCAGATGCTCCTCATAAAGGACCTTCACGCAACCTTCAGGAAAGACGTGAAGGAGGTGAAGGAGAAGGTTGCCCAGCATGACAACCGCCTGTCAGAAGCTGAAACTCAGATCAGCAAGTGTAACAACGTCATTGCTGATGTGAAGCGGGATTTGGGTAACCTTAAACTTGGGGATGGAATCGCAGCTCCCGTAGCTACAACACCTTCGCTACGTGGATTCAAAGTGCCACCGTTCGACGGAACTTCTTCCTGGTCAGCAATGACTTGCGGAACAAAATGAATGACATCTATGAGCACGTCAGACAATCAGGCCAGCAAATGTCTGAAAAGATGAAAACCCGCTATGACCGCAAAATGAACAATAAAGGGTTCGACGAAGGTTCACTAGTGTGGTTGCACAACCCAGTCCGCAGCAAAGGGAAATCTCCTAAGCTTCAAGCTAAATGGGACGGACCGTACCGGATTGTGACAAAGATCAATGACATAACCTACCGGATACAGAAAGGGGCAAGAGGTACTCCTAAGATCGTCCATGTGGATCGACTGGCGCGTTATCATGAGGCCGATAATGCTCGGGACGAGCATGTCTTAGGAGGGGGCAGTGTTGCGCGCACAACTAAAAAACCTACTACTAGCGCCATCTAGTATCAGGTAGCGAAACTAATAGAGTCAAGATACTTCGAGAAAGTTCGATTCTAGAACTATCGACACCCGGTCAGTCGGGGCCGGTATGTACTCGAATGTTCTAGATGTTTCGGGAACTATCCGAGGCCCTATATAAGGCCGGTATGGGCCGCGACGGAGTTTAGTTTACTTTTGAAAGCGAGACAAGCGAGAACAACTGAACGATATTTGAGAGTGTCATTAAGTGATTGTGTTTTAATTGTGTTTAAAGTAGTAGTGTGTTTAAATTGGTGTTCCTAATTAAAGTGTCTGTTTTTTAGTTATTAAATCGGCAGTTTTTATTGTCTCGCACCCCAAGCTCGTAACAGTATTAACTAGCTTAGGATTATTTTGTTTAAACGTGTATTCTCTTGTGATTAACCGTGTACTTCAAATTAATCCTTTCTATTTTGTGTGACTGTATTTTCTTATATTACGTGTGAACAATAACTATAATTTCTTATGTGCTCTTGTGTTCGTGTAAATTGTGATTGACCTTACAATATATAAGTTATCTTCGTATAAAAGTTGTTCATTTTTATTATTCCCTCGTCAAGGGAACATCGTCACCCCCGCCTACATCACCTAACCCCCCCCTGAATAACATCAACTTTACACAAGAGTAGAGTAGATATTGAAACAAAGATACTATAATAGACTGATTATAAACATCTTGTATGTTTATAATCAAAGTCTATTAGTATATTATAAACATTAGTGATCTATATCACTAATGTTAATAAGATTTTGTTGTTTTTTCTTTATTTTTTTTTGTGTTGTTGTGGTCACAGGTTGTAGTTGCATATGCAGTTTATAATATACTGATTATTTTTTTCTCTAGATGGCTTCTTGGAATGTCAGTGGCGAGGACGCTCCTCCCGATTTCCTCGAAATGCTCGAAGATTCCGACGAGGAGGAGCCCTTGGATTTCGAGGAGGACCACCTCACCACTGACATGGGCGAGGACATGGGGGACTCGGCGTGGAAGAGGAGGACTACCTCGCCGAGTACCTCGATGATGAAGCGCTAGAGGCCGAGGGGTTTGCCGAGGCGCTAGAGGCCGAGGGGTTTGCCGAGGCGCTAGAGGCCGAGGGGTTTGCCGAGGCCGAAGGTGCCGTCGATGAGGAGGACGACATATCCGATTCCGAGATGGCACCCGAGGCCGAGGTGGAACCTGAGGCCGAGGTGGAACCCGAGGCCCAACCGGAATTTACGGTAATAAATTACATGATCTTACTGTTGGCCTGGAGGATGTCAATAATCAGTGGACTAAAATACCATTCTGTAGTGATTTTCTTAAAGTTTAGGCTTAACAAGCCAGATTTCTATTAGATTAGACATTTTTCTTTAATACCTATAACCATTAATACCTCTATAGAACTTGTATTTTAATATTTTATTACATTTATAAAAGTCTTATAAAAAACCAAAGAAAAGTATACAATAATTGATGTGACTCTTATCATCTCAATCATGAGTTCTTTATCAAGAGTAATGCATGGATTATCCATTAAAAAGATCAAACCTTCCAAATCTGAATCTGAATCGAAACCAGAGATCATTGTTGTATATCACCCGTTCATGATTTCTTACAAAGTAGATCTCACAATTGAAGGACAAATATTAGTATCATCTATCCCTATCTTAGTAGATGCATTTGCTCTGGCTTGGGCATTGGAGTTATTTTATAAAGATCCACAGTGGTCAGGATGTTTGGGATATTTTTGGAAATCTCTAAAAGATAATATAATTAACTCAGTCAACCTCCATATGGGAATGGGATCATCCTGTCATATGATGACAGCTTTGATCTCTCACTTAGGTTTCTCAGATGGATCTTGCATTGATGCAACTACACCAGTCCGCAAAATTGACGGTTCAAGATCTTGGGAACTTCTGAGTCCTAATGAACATCTCATAATTATATCAATAAAATTCAGCATTTCACTGCAAACTTTCTCTCATGACAAAAGAAATGCTTTAAGGAATCATGGTTTTCAAAAACTTCAGATGTTGACATCTTCAGAAAGAAAAACTCTCAAGTATATGGGGCTTAAACAATTAAAACCTCAATACACACATGAAAAGAGTTTTGAAAAACTCATCATTCATAATAAAGGTCCAAAGAACACAAGGGTTAGGGCTATTGTACACTCAAATGATGTAGATAATTTTCCTCCTACAGCTCCCCCTGCTTATAAAGACACAGACTCCTCCGATGAATGGGATGATTAATATTGAGATTGAATATTGAGATTAAATTACTACTCTTTCAGTAATATTATTCTTTCAGCTAACTTGATACAGCGCATAATTAGCCTATAATTTTCCAACTGCTGGGACACAGGCCTCCTCTCTGTGAGATACAATGTTTATTGTCATGCCTGTCTGTTTGCTGTTCAGCTTTGGTGTGGTTTGGCTCGATGCTGGACTATAGATAAAATTATAGCCTTAATGGATACTTACCTACTTTTTGCGTGACGCAATCAAAATAGTATAGTTATGGCACTCTATTCAAATAATGGCTGTAAATTATACGCAATAAACACAAATGAATTTTAAAACTTGGTAGCTTTAACTTGTATGCCATAAATCAAAATGTATAATTTTAAATAGACCATTTACGTTTTGTTATTGAAGAAACATTATTTAAAAACACTGCTTCATATATTTGTTTGAGAACGAAACGTAAAAATACGGTAAAATTGGGTAGTAATACACACCACTAGCGAATATACCCCGTTGCTATGGACAAGGCACTGTCTACGAAGAAACCCGAGTCTAGGTGTGACCTCGTGCTCGCGAAGAAGAGATAACGGAAGACTAGCGAATATACCCCGTTGCTATGGACAAGGCACTGTCTACGAAGAAACCCGAGTCTAGGTGTGACCTCGTGCTCGCGAAGAAGAGATAACGGAAGTGTAGATAAGCGACGTCTATTCTACAGTAGATCGCGTTGCTGTAATGCCAATAAATGCATTTTTCTTTTCTTTCTTCTTTCTAAAACGCCATGCTAAGCCTGCTGGTGGCCAAGAATCGAATGTTTTCAATTCTGGTTATTTTATCCAAGTTCTTATTTTTCAGTACGTCGAGCCGGCTTGGGCTTCGGCTGAGGACTATGCTGCTGCTGGCCCTAGCTCATCGTCCGTTCTCGATCCCTAAGTTTTAAAACTTGTATTCATTACTCTTCTACCTTAACTTCGTGAAATGCACGTAATAATATTTATTATTTTTCATCAGGTTCGTTGTCGTCTCATAGCGCCCGAAGACGCAATGGAGGACCACGTCTTCCACCTTGCTGATGAGCATCCGCTGTACCAACAGGTGGAAGACGTGGTAGAGGACTTGACGGCAGAGGAGCCGCAGCAGCAACGTCGTCCGCGGCGCGGCGGTGCATCGTGGCACGGTGGCGGCCGAGGGAGGGGTCGTGGGGGCGCAGTGGCGGCCGAGGGAGGGGTCGTGGGGGCGCAGTGGCGGCCGAGGGAGGGGTCGTGGGGGCGCAGTGGCGGCCGAGGGAGGGGTCGTGGGGGCGCAGTGGCGGCCGAGGGAGGGGTCGTGGGGGCGCTGTGGCGGCCGAGGGAGGGGTCGTGGGGGCGCAGTGGCGGCCGAGGGAGAAGTCGTGGGGGCGCAGTGGCGGCCGAGGGAGGGGTCGTGGGAGCGCAGTGGCGGCCGAGGGAGGGGTCGTGGGAGCGCAGTGGCGGCCGAGGGAGGGGTCGTGGGAGCGCAGTGGCGGCCGAGGGAGGGGTCGTGGGAGCGCAGTGGCGGCCGAGGGAGGGGTCGTGGGAGCGCAGTGGCGGCCGAGGGAGGGGTCGTGGGAGCGCAGTGGCGGCCGAGGGAGGGGTCGTGGGAGCGCAGTGGCGGCCGAGGGAGGGGTCGTGGGAGCGCAGTGGCGGCCGAGGGAGGGGTCGTGGGGGCGCAGTGGCGGCCGAGGTAGGGTTCGTGGGGGCGCGGTGGCGGCAGAGGGAGGGGTTGTGGGGGCGAACGTGGCCGGGTGCCGGCTGATGGCTCCCAGTGGGTAAGAGGGGACAGACTGATACAGGTGCATGTTAACGATGATGATGTGCCTGAGGATTTGAGAGCGATGGTCATGCGTGTAGTGAATGCGAGGGAAGCAGCGAGAGTGCGGGAGATAGAGAGAGTAAGAAGACTAAGAGAAGAGAATGAGGAAGAATTGGTAGTTGCGGAAGACGGCGAGTTTAGACTCTTTTTTTGATGCCGAAGGGACTTCCAACCAGTTTGAATGGTCACCTACGAAAGCAATTTCTTCCTTTCGGGCGGTTGTCGCTTCCGAAAATGCGCATGAGGCGTGTAGGCAGTAGTGGGATAACAGCATCCTGGAGCACATTGTCACCGAGACAAATCGACATGCCAGGGCTTGTCGGTATGTCAACGTCGTTCGCCCGCGATTGTTATGACACGGACATCACGAAATTTTTATCCTATTTTCCTTCTGGATGATTATCGGAATCATCCGGATGCCATCCATCAAGTCTTGCTTCACCCTCAATCCCCTTTTGCAGACCTCTTTAGGAAGAAGTTTTCCCGATCATTGCCACGCGTTTTATTTGGTTGACAATAGTAGCAGACCGACAGGCCCGACTAAACGTTTATCCAGATCATTTAAATTCACGGTTCGAGGCAGCCTATATCCCAGTTCAAGAAATAAGTATTGACGAATCCTTGACTTTGTGGAAAGGAAACCTATCCTTCCACCAGTACATTAAGACCAAGGCAGCTCAGTACGGCATCAAGAGTTTTGAACTCTGTGTGAGTCCTCAACGGGCTACCTTTGGTCGTTCTTCATTTACCTCGGTGCTGGCACTTCCCCTGATCCTGACCTCCCATCCAATGCCTTGGAAGAGTACATCCACCGTCCTCAAACTCATCCGTCCTCTCCTTGACAAAGGCTATATATCGCCTATTCCTATTAACATTGTCGTTTATGCATTTTTGCCTTTTTCTTTTTATTTAATTAATCACTCTTAAAAAGACCCTTCTTTTAGTAGCTGCCACAAAAAAAAAAAAATTCTTTAAATAGCTACCTTAATACTGTCGGATGTTGTCACAACCGCCAGTTAACAATGACGGATGTCAACTCGCGACATTATTTGCGGGGCGCGAGGGGCGGCAGTCCGTGCGGTTGTGCCAGTACGGACCATGTTATACGGGCGATCGCACGTTGTGTGATGCTAAAGATAATTATTTATAATTTGTTGCTCTTAAGTAATAAGAATAATGTTTAAAATGTCCGCCAGCTTAAGGTCCGCCCGCTTAATAAAACTAGCCAATGAAAAACCTGAACAAAATTTCATGGAACACGAGAGTGTTGATATAAATATTTCGACTGCAGACGAAGATGAAGAAACAGGTAAATAATCATTATTATTTTATTACTAAAATAGCTTTTCGAATATGATACTAATTATTTAAAAATAAACTAATTACAATACCTACTTATTTAAGTAAGTATTGTAATTAGTTCGGTTAAAATTATAGGAAGTGACATATCCGACATTGTTAACTGTCTTTTAAGGAGTAAAATATGTCGGTAGTACCACATCCAACATTGTTATTTGTGAAGTAAAGAATGTCGCCGACTTTTTTGGTTGTTTTAATTTATGTTCAATTTGTCGGATGTGTTACTTTCAACTTTGTTAACGGTACTTATTTTAAAACTTTTTGTTGGAAGAGGTACATTATTGCTTTGTTCACCGATTAATTATATACTTTGTGTGTTGGTTGTGGCATTTGAATTTTTGGTTTTTATTATTTTTGTTATAAAAATTCATTTTGACGATTTTTTTCATCTACACTGGTTTGGTTCTTGTCAAATAAAATTTTCGCACTACAAGATTATTTTTTTTTTTCAGTTAATAGAGAATCTCCACAACCAAGTGGTTTTCAAAATCACTACAATAAGTTGAATGAAATGCTTGGTGACGTTTTCAATGAAGATGAAACTCCGGAAACAGAAAAAAATGAACCCACTGTTTCGACATCTAGTTATTTTGAAATTCCTACTGAATGTAATGTTGCTGTTGACCATGAAAATAAATGAAAAATATCAAAAACCCCAACGCCATCCCCATCTTCTCACATGTGACTGTTCCAAAAAGACCCCAGGCTGATAAAAATTTAGTTTTTCCTAATTCTGTTAATATTAGTGTTTAGGTCAGTTTCCCCGTACGACTCTGTAGAGCTCGTCTCCAGGCTGGACACTCTCCCACTGACAGAGATTAAGTGAATTCCAAATATTAAGAAGTCTAACGCCTTCTCTCATTAATAGAGTAAGGAAAAGATTATAAGAAATGTTAGATTTAGGAATTCATACTTATGAAATTGAGTGTGGTTTTAGAAAGCTAATAAACAATAGAGGGATGCTAAGTATATTATTATAATTAAACTTGTGAGTAACCGTTACGCTACATTACTCAAACGATACTTTACATCTACACTCAGAGCAACACTTCCATAAAGTGACGCTAGCGGCTTTTCAGCGGCATTGCGTCGGCCATCATGCTCTTTTGGAGACATGGTCCCTAGCAGTTCTTTCGAACTGATAAACGTGACGAAGCGGCTATCCCTTCAGCATCATGCTCATAAGGAGACATGATCCCTATCATTCCTTGGACTTGATATAAAATAGTCGTGGTCACCTAATTCCCTGGAAGTTCACACTTTATACAACAAGCATATCTGCAAGACACGTGTTCCTGTCAGTCTAACTGAATTATCGGTCTGAGATAAAGAATACAACATTCAAGAATTACTAGACAATAGAGTTAAGAATCTAAACTCAAGATTCATTACATAATAGCGTTTTGGACAATCTCTCTTAAAGCCCTATTATTGATCGGTGGCAGAGGATACAAAATTCAAGGATTAGTTACGAGGGGTTATTCCCAGTTGTCGCCACTGGTGACGCCACCACTGGCGACAAATGGGAATATTTTTCAAAAAAAATCCCAGTTGTCACCAGTGGTGGCGCCACCAGTGGCGACAACTGGGAATGGCCATTCTTCTAGTTCCCAGTTGTCACCAGTGGCGACAGATGGGAAATATAAAGTGATACGCCTCCGGTGGGGGCGATGCTAGAGCTGAATTATAGTGATGGGGTTTCATTATTGTATCACTAACGAAGTTTTAAATAGGTATATTTTATATTTTCTTAAATAAAACTTTTACACGTTACTTGGGAAGATATATATTTTTATAAATCACAATATTTGTATTCATTGAGATTAAAACTGCACAAGTACAGTTTCCAGTACTACAACTATTACAGATCGTATAATTATTTTACTTAAAACTATATTATTAGGTTCTTATCACAAACTAAATAGTAATGAATATGTACATAATTGCAATATATTTACAATCAGCCATAACTTCCGCGCTCCGATCCTGTCGATCAACCCCCTCCACTATGCTGTTGTCGGTTCGTAGACCAGTGACGTAACACTTACCAGTGCATTCCCAACAATGTCAGGGTCAAGTGCGTCGTGCAGTTCTGGTGAAGTTTCGTTAGTTTATATAAAAAGACGTCACGGGACTATTCTGCTTCGCGCAGGTTTCCAATATCATATAAAAAGGAAACATAAAAGTGGGGCTTTCATTTATTATTATTATTTATATGAAAAAACTTTTAACATAAAGCTCATGCCAACACGTTTGTGCACGCTCATGCCAACACAAAAGAGAAACAGGCGGCCATTTTGTGCACGTTTGTCACTTATTGTGAACGTTAATTTGTAATGAATTATTTTAATACACTTTATTTTATTTGTTTAATGTACGCTACGATTACTTATATTTTTTATTATTTTAGGATAACAATGTCCTTCATGAAACTGCACACTCATGTAAACCTGACTTTTTAAAAAATGAAGTAGATGAGCGACTTTACGGCTGTAAACAACAACTAACAAAAGAAAATTACCCAGCGGTACCACAATATAGGGACACCATTTATGTACAAGCTTACTCAGCGATATATAATTGGTGACGCACGGCTGCGCCCGTGATACAGAGAGTTTTTAGTCGCAAATAAACTGCAGTCGTAATTAGTCTTACTATTACCTACATCGATATGGATACATTCACTCCAAGAAAGTGTTCTACAACTGAGTATAGAAATCTTCTGGAAACAGCAGCTGGACAGGTTTCTCAAGAAAATTCTGTTAAGTGTGTTAAATGCAAGATTACAGTTCGGGTCGGTGGTAACACAGTGATTGCCCAGGGCACATATGTGTTTGACATAACTGCCAAAATTGCCTTCCTTAATGATGACCAGATAAGGCATCTTTCCGATCCTAAATTCTCAGATTTACTCCTTCAAGATAAAATTGGATTGTGCAAAGGTATAATGGTGTTTAGATTAAAAAAAAACCATGTAATTAGATATAATTTTTGAAAAGATTGTTGTTGAAAAATATATGTATGTATTTAGTGTGTACTTCTTTTAAGAAGGGGGCTACTGTAGGGACACAATTTATGTACAAGCTTACTCAGCGATATATAATTGGTGACGCACGGCTGCGCCCGTGATACAGAGAGTTTTTAGTCGCAAATAAACTGCAGTCGTAATTGGTCGTTTCTATTAAACCTGCACCCTCGATACAAGTGAACAGAACACATATACGTCGGACATTACCGAAGTATTAATATAAAGATATAATATCTAAAGTTACAATGATATGGTCGGGTCCTTTCAAACTGCAGGATTGGACTTAGTATGCAAAGTACCGAGCTTTGAAAGTATTAAATCATCTCTATATAGATTCAGAAATGCAGCAGCCGGAGTAACACACCTTAAATCTAAACAAGGAATCAATGTTCAAATTCCTCCGGAATTTAATAATTTTGTATTGGCTGATTATTCTGATGGTGACAACCGTATTATAGTTTTTTGCACCAAAGAGGCAAAAAAGGTTATGAATGAAGTACATGATTTTTATAGCGATGGAACCTTTAAAAGCTGCCCCTCGCCCTTTATTCAACTTTATAGCATTCACGGAGATTTGGGAAGTACTGTGAACCACACGAACATAGTGCCGCTTGTCTACGCACTTATGAGTGACAAGAAGATGGAATCATACATCATTTTATTTTCCATGATTAAATCCCAAATACCTGACTGGGATCCAAAGAAATATAAAACTGATTATGAAAGAGCTGCAATGAAAGCTTTAACGACTGTGTTTCCGTCTGTAATTATATCCGGATGCTATTATCATTTTAATCATTCCATTTGGGAGAAGGGTCGTAAGCTCGGGATAACTAAATCTAATGATGAAAACAAGATAAGAGAAGTGGTGTTAAGAAGCACAGCATTCTATCTTTAGAAATGTAAACAAAGGTACTTTTGTTTGAGAAACACAGCAATCTCTCTCTAGAAAGCAAGCAAAGGTACCTTAGTAGCATATAGATAGGTATTATAATTAGCATACCTAAGAATCCTAAGTAGGTTCATCAAACATGTTGTTAGCTCAGTAACCTGGCTGTTTTTAGTAATTTAAAGTAGCCCAACATGATCAGCAAGGGTCAATTAACCGAATTTGCATTGTTTCCCAGGCACTTAGCGTCTTAAAGATTAGAATCTGAGCAAATTAAAGTAAACAATAGCATGTACTTACTACGCAATAACATGGCAGATTGCGCCACATTATAAATTGCAACATAATTACTGAACTGACGCAATAACCGGGCACATTGCATCATATTAAAGATTGCACCACAATTACACAATGTTATGTATGGGTTGCATCATGCTAGGACCGTGGGAATGACCATTTTTGAGAGCTCTGTTTGGTCTAAACAATAAATAGTTACCCAAACCCCCACGCTACCTGCGCATACGACCCAACCTATAAATGAGGCCACTATTGGTCCGACTAGTCAGTCTTCATCGAGTCTTCATCGAATCTTCATCCAACTCGCCTGAAAGCAACTAGTCCTCAAGAGAAAGAAAGTAGTGAACCATTGTCAGTCCGAATTTAGTGCTCCTAGCTTATAGTAAAGCATCTTAAGTATTTATATCAGTGTTAATAGTGGGTAAGATTGATTATATGTGTTTTCCTAATAACTTTATTTGTGCATTGAACTGTTGTGTATTTCTCCGATTGATATATCGTGTAATGACTATTTTTGAGTGATTTAGAACTGTCGTAAATAACTACTTGTGCTACTAGACTTTTGATAATTAAATTCGTGTATAAAAATCAATCAGGCTTCTATTTATTTCAACGATAACATTTTACACTGCACCGGAATATCCTACAAGTGGCATTAAGCGCCGTATTGCCACTATTGCCGCCGAATGAAATTTTAAATGGCTGGAAATATATTACTCGCAAGAATACACAAGAAGATGACATTAAAAAATTTAGAGCATATATGAAAAAGCAGTGGATGATAGACGAGTTCATTAAAGTATGGTGTGTATACGGTGAACAGCATCGAACAACAAACGCTTTAGAATCATGGCATCATAAATTAAACCATACAATTGGAAAAAAAAATCCTAACATTATACATTTTTTAAAAACCTTGGTCAAGGATTCGGCATATTATTGAGTTTCTAATAATATGATTAAAAATAAAAAGAAAATAAGAAAGAAGAAATATGTACTCAATGATGAGTTCATACAAGATATCCAAATGGAGTTAGTACATGGAAACATGACAGTGGGTCATTGTTTAGAATGTTTGAGGCGGTAGTTTTATAAAAACTGACGGCGATTGAAGAATATTAAGTATTATGTTAATATACGGGTAGGTAGTCGTTTTCTTAAAAACTACTCGGATTTTATTTATCAAAAAATACTATTTACCACAGTAATATATTTGTATAAGAGTATAATATTAAGTAATTCCTATTTAAATACATCTAGCTAAATCGAAAGAGTAAAGTCAATTATTGTAAATAGTATGTTGATCTGTGATAAAAAAGTAGAAGTATAAATTATTGTAAATAATGCATTGATTAATCTGTGATAGACATCGCAGTAAATTAATGAGTAACATAATACCTGTAGATTTAGAAAATTATAAACGTCAATTATTGTGGTTAATATATACAAGTCTGTTTTATAAAAATAACCTAAGAATATAAATAGACATAATGCCATACGTTGATTAATCTGTGATAAGAACCTAATAATATAGTTTTAAGTAAAATAATTTTACGATCTGTAATAGTTGTAGTACTGGAAACTGTACTTGTGCAGTTTTAATCTCAATGAATACAAATATTGTGATTTATAAAAATATATATCTTCCCAAGTAACGTGTAAAAGTTTTATTTAAGAAAATATAAAATATACCTATTTAAAACTTCGTTAGTGATACAATAATGAAACCCCATCACTATAATTCAGCTCTAGCATCGCCCCCACCGGAGGCGTATCACTTTATATTTCCCATCTGTCGCCACTGGTGACAACTGAGAACTAGAAGAATGGCCATTCCCAGTTGTCGCCACTGGTGGCGCCACCACTGGTGACAACTGGGATTTTTTTTGAAACATATTCCCATTTGTCGCCAGTGGTGGCGTCACCAGTGGCGACAACTGGGAATAACCCGTTACGAGTACTAGATAATAGAATAGAGAATAAAATCCAAGACTAATTAATTTATAGAATTGTGGATCACCTCTCTCAATGGCCTATAGACAGCCCCCAAAGCGCCCCCCTTTAGCCACTTCCTAGTGCTTAGGCTGGTGAGAAGAAGTAGGCTCAACAAACTCCCCAGCAACACGACTCTGTCTGTTAGTTACAAGAACTTCAATCAATCACTCAATAGTGTTTATTTACAACCACAGGTTACAATGGTGTGCACAATGATACAATTAACACCAGCCTAGGGTAATTATTGTAATGTAAGACTCACCCAGTCGCACCAACAACACACACATACACCCACAGCGTTATATACTAAATTATCATAATAATTATTACAATCTGGGCTTTAACCCAACTATATTTAACTTAATAATTAATACTCGCTATCTTGCGACAGCTCCTAACTTAACTCCCTCTAGCCTTAAACTCCCACGTGCTTATAATCTGATCGTACAAAATCAACTCTTCCCTTTCACGCCTTAACAATAACTAATATACCTGGGGGTATATTAGTTATTGCTATACTGCACTTACTCGTATTATCTAACGTATTAAATAAATAACGCTCCCGCTAACAAGATCTCTTCACAGAGACATAGCCTCATGCCTCATTCCTATCAACTCTCCTCTAACACTTCTAGGCAATCTAGTTCGATCGCACTCCTAACTTCACTCACATCTAGCCGACCGTGCTGGTCGGCTAGATGTGAGTGAAGTCTCTATTCTTTTGGTAGTGAGTTGTTCTGAGTGTGAGTGTTCGTGAACGCGGCGTGGCGTTCGCAGTGAAGGCATAAATATGGGTCCTCAGTGATCCGCGCTTCCACTTCGAGGCGGCCACCGTTGTGTGAAGATCTGTGTAGTGAACTTGTCGGAATCGGCGATAGACGATAGAAGATCCCGTGAACCAAAGCTGTACAAGCCTGGTGTTTCTGTTGAACGCGATGACGGCGTGTGTCAGCTGCAGTCCTGATATTCCTGTGTCGAAACGTGGGTTCAGTTCTTTATTCATTAATAATAAAGCATTTCGTTTCATTTTAAGGCTGTGTATTGTGAAGCCGGGTTGTTTAATTTTGTATTATACTGATTAGATTTTTGATTTTTATAAGGTCGTTTAAATTAAGCAGTTGTTTTTTTATGATCCTTAAGTTTTCTTTTGATTGGTGTTGATTTTTGAAATAAATATCTAGTTGCAAAGATATAAAAAAAATTGTTTTATTTATAATTTCGATTTAGATACGACAGACATTGGTCTAGCATTAACTATTAATAGTGACTTATGTGGCACTTCCAACAAATAGCCAATTAGTTTTTACACGTAACATGGTCGTATATGGTAGATCCGACAAAATACAATTTATTTGGTACGCTTAAAAAAGTAATTTCTGACTTTTAACATGGTAAAAAAAACAATAATAGTAGTTTATTACCATGTAAGTAAACTCATCAACATGTCTGTTGATGCAATTCTGTTGATTTTTGTTAACCTAGCTCGTATATTTAAAAAAATATCAACAATTCAAACTTTGACGCGCTCTCTTTTAATGTTGCCGATATTCAAATCCGACAATGTTAATAGGGATAGGCGATATATTCAAAACCTTTTGGAATCTAGGTGACCATTCTCATCAGTGGTATTTTATTGCGTCACATGTGAATTGTGGTAATAAATTATAAACTCCTTGGTCAATATTGAACGCCTTAAGTAAAGAATAAACTGAGTAGTTATGTCATGGAATCAATATGTTGAATTTTGTTAAATAAAACCTAAATACTATCAATTACGGGTATATTCTTTACTACATGAATGAAATAAAAAAAAAACAATGGACACAGGATTCCAAGTGGTTAAATGTTTACAAGTTTTTTTTGCCGCTTTTGTCTGGTTTTGGCATTAAAGAGAAGTTTATGGTATGCAAAACCATGTTTAAAAATACATTTTCAATAAGTAACACTTTTCTACAATCTGCCATCGACAAGCATGATAAAAATATAGGTATTTGTAATAAAGACATGAGGGGCTTTCATCCAAATCATCCAACTATTATAAATGCGGCAATGAAAGAAAATGTAATTCAACATGTAAAATGTTTTGCGCCCATAGAAAGTCATTATTTAGATAGTGAATTGACGTTTAAAAAAATGTACAAAATGTATACTGTATGGTGTAAAGAGCTGAACATAACTGAAAATATAGCTACTTCTGTAAGACAATACTAAGATATTGTTAACAAAGAACTAAATATAGCTTTTCACATACCAAAAACAGACCAATGCGACCTGTGTCACGCAATAAAAAACAACACCTCGCCAACCAATGATGATAAACTGAAGCATAAGTCACACATGGGTAACAAAAAACTTGCCAGGGAATTGAAAAACGTTGATAAAATTGAAGCTCAATCGAATCCTTCTGATATCTGCACAGCGATGTTTGACTTCCAAAAAATAAATAACACTCCACATGGCGAAATTAGTGTGCTGTATTACAAAAGGAAACTATCAGTATACAGGGTGATTGGAAGATGGGTGCAAAGCTTTGAGGCGAAGATAGTACAGACAATTTAGAACCATTTAAGCCATGGTTGTCTTAGACGAAGTCTTACCAAATATTTTTAACCAAATTTTTAAGTTTTTTTTCGGAAATTCTCAAAATTTAATGTAAACTGCATAATTATGGCAAAATTGAATGATAAATGAATTCATTTTTTATTTATTTAATTAAAGTAATGTGTAAGCAATCAAGCAAAACATGTTTTAGGCTTCTGTGTCATTAGACATTTTTTTTACAGACATTTAAAGCTCAGAAAAAATAAAAAATTTGTACAATACGTCTTTTAAACCTTATTAAAAAAAAAAAAACGGAGGGTGCTTTTTTTGTTCAAACCTTTTTGAAGACAAGCTTGATAATCGCTCTTTCTTTTGAGGTATCATTTATGCGGATATCTTACAAATTATTGAAATTAGGGCCTACAAACCAATTTGAGGTAGAAATTTTTTATTTTAGGCAGACTAATTAAAACAACATTTGAATTAAGGGTGCTTTTTTTGTTCGAACCTTTTTGAAGACAAGCTTGATAATCGCTCTTTCTTTTGAGGTATCATTTATGCGGATATCTTACAAATTATTGAAATTAGGGCCTACAAACCAATTTGAGGTAGAAATGTTTTATTTTAGGCAGACTAATTAAAACAACATTTGAATTAAAATTATTTATTTTTCATGTTCAAAATGACGGCCGTGATTCCTAATACAAGCACGGCCCCGTCTTCTAACTTCTGTAGTCGTTATTTTCAACATCATCTCCTGCTTCATTGTCTCAAACGCTGAATTTATTCTTTGTATCAATTCTTCTCTAGTGTTTATTTCTATGTTGTTATACACCAGTTCCTTGGCCCGGCCCCACACGAAAAAGTCCAACGGGGTCAGATCTGGGGAGCGAGCGGGCCAAGGGATGGGTCCATCCCTGCCGATCCAGCTATCAGGAAAGCAATTGTTGAGGTGTTCCCTTACATTTAAAGTCCAATGCGCTGGACAGCCGTCTTGCTGAAAGATGACTGTTCGGTCTCTTTCGAAGATCGGGACACCTGATTCCTCTACCAGCAGTGGTAAATCAATTTGCAGAAATTGCAAATAATTTTCGCCATTCAATCGATCAGGCAAAAAGTGGGGCCCAATCAATGTTCTGCCAATTATTCCAGCCCATACATTCACAGAGAATTTCATCTGAAATGACACCTGCTTCTTAAAATGTGAATTGTTGTCTGCGTCAGCCCATTCATGGATGTTGTGAAAGTTTGTAATACCTTCCCTTGAAAATTTATTTTCATCCGTCCACAAGATTGATTTCAGAAACCACGCATCTTCGATGTCTCTGTTGAGGAGGAAACGGCAGAACTGAATTCTTCTTTGAGGATCTTGCTCTACTAGACCTTGCACACTCCTGCCATGGAACGGATACTTATCATTTTGGTGCATTGTATGCCACACCTTCCATTGAGAAATGTTTAAATTTCGAGCTACTGCTCTAGGACTGGTAGTAGGATCCGCTTGAAATGCTGCTAAAATGTCTTCGTCGACGGCAGTTTCGTGTCTGCCCGGGTTGACTCCAGGTTCCACGCGGTGAAACCCATCTTGGGCAAGACGACGAAACGTGTTGTAAAACACTCGGACATTCGGTATCCTGCGATTCGGATAGCGCTCTTGATACATCCGTCGCGCCAAAGATCCATTGCCGTCTGCTCTACCGTACATAAATACGATATCCGCATATTCTTGATTGGAAAAAGTAGCCATAGTCACTTAACAATTAAGAAAAACGGCGTAGGAGCGCACTAAATGTCAACTCAACACAATTAAGTCAAAAATCAACACGTGCAGGAGCGCGAGGCTACGACTGGACACGGTGAAACAAAAAAGTTCAAAACTAACGCAAACAACACGTGCAGGAACGCAAAGGGCTACAACTGAACACGGTAAATTGTGAATCAACACGACAACGTCCACTCACAAGGGCAGTAGTTTGACTAATAAGTAAAAGATGTAACGGCTTCATCACAGACCGACTGACCCTGACTAAAGAAAAACGACTTTGTTGCCTCAGTAACTAAGACCATTTTGCTGTAAAAACCAACTCTTATCGCTTTTTGCTATTCATTGGGCGTTCTACCTGGAAATGCCGTCGCACCGCGCTCGGTGGCCATTGTTTAGAGAATCCCCTCAATGGGTTCCCCTCAATTGGTTCCTGCATGTGCCAAAAATTCTTAGAATTGAACAATGTTATCATTTCGAGCACATAAAGTATTCTTTTAAGCAAAAATTTTGTGTTTTGTTAGACTGCCTAAAATTTAAAATTTCTCCCTCGAATTGGTTTGTAGGTCCTAATTTCAACAATTTGTAAGATATCCGCATAAATGATACCTCAAAAGAAAGAGCGATTATCAAGCATGTCTTCAAAAAGGTTTGAACAAAAAAAGCACCCTCCGTTTTTTTTTTTTAATAAGGTTTAAAAGACGTATTGTACAAATTTTTTATTTTTTCCGAGCTTTAAATATCTGTAAAAAAAATGTCTAATGACACAGAAGCCTAAAACATGTTTTGCTTGGTTGCTTACACATTATTTTAATTAAATAAATAAAAAATTAATTCATTTATCATTCAATTTGGCCATAATTATGCAGTTTACATTAAATTTTGAGAATTTCCGAAAAAAAACTTTCATGGCTTAAATGGTTCTAAATTGTCTATACTATCTTCACCTTAAAGCTTTGCACCCATCTTCCAATCACCCTGTATAGTTTTACCGTTTTCGATGGTGGGTTAAAGGAGGCTACGTGTTACATGTGGGATGAAACAGTTGCTAAACGTGGCGCCAATGAAGTGGCTAGTTGTTTGTTTTTGTTCGTTAACAACAAGGTTAAAGATGACGTTAAAGATTTTAGATTCTGGTCGGACAACTGTGCCGGTCAGAATCGCAATCGTATTGTTTTTTTTATGTACTTGTATGTAAGCAATACATTTAAGGTAGATGTGTGCCAGATTCTTGGAAAAAGGCCATACTCAAAACGAGGCAGATAGCGTTCACGCATTAATAGAGCGTTCTTCAAAAAAAAAATTTATTTACACCCCAGATGAATGGTACACACTGGTTCGCTGGGCGAAACAGAATAGTCCACCTTATACCGTCGTAGAAGTGAACCAAGACTTAGTTCTGGATTTCAAAGCGTGGCTACATATTAAAAACTGGACAAAAGATACAAATTCAGAGAAAATTTCTTGGAATAAGATAAGAGAAGTAAAAGTGCAAAGGAATAATCCAGATATTATTGAATTTAAGTACGATTTTTTTTTAAGAAAATTATACAAAACTGAACTGTGGCAATAATTTTAAACTGACTAGAGGGAGAAAAAAGAAGGAGAAAGAACTAATACTAGAGAAGGTGTACAATAATCCTATTCCTGTCACTGAAGTGAAATATAGAGACTTGATTAGTTTATGCGATACGATGATCATCCCAAAAAAGTATCATACATTCTATAATAACCTTAAGCATAGTAACGAAGAACAAGGTAATGACGAAGAAGATTGTTAAATTTATTTATACCGTTCCTGAATAAAGCTGTGATGATTATTAAATATTACCAATTAAGTAGATACATGAGACACATAAGCTTATTTAAATAATGCTGTGATGATTATTAAATAAGTACTAATTAGTTAGATATATAATTAAGCTGAGGCTCATGCTAAAATAAAAATTGTTAATTATTAATCTTAGAAAACTGTGATTTTTAATGTTTAGTTCCTGCTTCAATGAGACTACAAGTACCTATTGTTTAGATGCTAAGAAGATTCATAATTAACAATAAATAATTTTCAATTATTAACCTTGTTTAATTAATAAAATACAATCCTGATAATTTTATTTAAGGACATGTCTTTATTTACATTGCAAGAAATATAGTCCTACCCCGAATGAGTGAAACCGCGTATTACCAATTAAGTAGATACATGAGACACATAAGCTTATTTAAATAATGCTGTGATGATTATTAAATAAGTACTAATTAGTTAGATATAATTATAATTAAGCTGAGGCTCATGCTAAAATAAAAATTGTTAATTATTAATCTTAGAAAACTGTGATTTTTAATGTTTAGTTCCTGCTTCAATGAGACTACAAGTACCTATTGTTTAGATGCTAAGAAGATTCATAATTAACAATAAATAATTTTCAATTATTAACCTTGTTTAATTAATAAAATACAATCCTGATAATTTTATTTAAGGACATGTCTTTATTTACATTGCAAGAAATATAGTCCTACCCCGAATGAGTGAAACCGCGTATAAAGCGATATGTCTCCATTGATGTATTTTTTATATCCATGGGTGGCGATTTTAGGATGTTTAACATACGAGTATCCGTTTGAAAACAATAACATAATTCGACGTTTTCATAAAATATTGTATTTAAATTCTATTTTATAAACTGTTTTCTTCTTTCCTGCGTATAAAAAGGTATCATAGACATGTCTGACTTGCTTTTATTTTAATGTCAGCGTAGAAACAGTCATCTATCAGTTTTTCTAAGAAAATATAAAAAAAGAAAATATGTATAAATACCATTATAAAGTTCCTAAAGCTAATAAAACATTAAAGAAAAAAAATATTTATAATCTATATATATAAAATTCAAAGTCCTGACTGACTGACTGACTGACTGATATATCAACGCACAGCCTAAACCGCTGATCCTAGAGACATGAAATTTGGAGGGTGTGTTCTTTGTAAAAAGTAGGTATCCACTAAGAAAGGGTTTTTCGAAATTCTACCCCTAAGAGGGTAAAATAGGGGATGGAAGTTTATATGAAAGTCCGTCAGTTTTGAAGTTAGGATCTTCAAATTTGGTGTATAGACTGACGATTAAAAATTAATTTATACGTGTGTCAGCGTTTTCGATAATTCTACCCCCGAAGGGTTAAAAAGGGGGGTGAAGTTGTGTATCAAAGTCCTTAATTATCACAGTAAAAATCACTAAATTTATTATCTAGGCTTATGGTTGGAAGCTAATGCAACGGTGTTGATAGAATTTCAACCCTTAAGGGGTAAAAAACGGGATAAAATGTTATTTTGAATTAAAGTTCTTTTTAAGTTAAAATCACTAATATTTCGGCTTATGGTTGGAAACTATAGCATCCGCTTAGAAGGGATTTTTCGAAATTCGACCTTTGCACCCCGCAAAAGGGGGATAAATCTTATTCCTTGAGTTATCAAACCTGAAACTTGGCACGAATACTAACCTAAGTAAATTATAAAGTGTGAATTTTTTTTTAACTACCCTCTAAAGGGGGATTTGCGGATGTCAGTTTGTATGGAAGAATTTTAACGCGCGGTCCGATTAACTCGAAACTCAGTATTTATACTGTAAACCAAATATCAAGAATAAAATTGATCAGACTTTTTAGAAAATTTATCCATAACGGGGTGAAAGGGGGTAGTCAATTTTACAAGGGAGGATTCTACTGTGTGGCTTGATTAACTCCAAATTATGACGTAGACATCAGCTAAGAAGGGGTTTTTGGAAATTCGACCTTTAAGGGAGTGAAAAGGGGTGATTTTGTTTGTATGAACAATCTTATTCCTTGAGTTAATAAACCTGAAACTTGGCACAAATACTAACCTAAGTAAATTATAAAGTTTTTAATTTTTTGTTTTTTTAAACTGCTCCCTAAAGGGGGATTGGGGGATATGAAAGTTTGTATGGAAGATTTTTAACGCACGGTCCGATTAACTTGAAACTCAGTATCTATACTGAAAACAAAAAATAAAGAATAAATTGTATCAGGTTTTTTGAAAATCTGCCCCTAATGGGGTGAAAAGGGATAGTCAATTTACAAAGAAGGATTTTACTGTTTGGCTAGATTAACTTGAAAATTGAAAAACGATATTTCAACAATTTACCCCTTTGAGTGCGTAAAAAGAGGCGATATAGTTTGTATGGACAGAATCTTATTTCTTTTGATATATAAACTTGAAATTTGGCCCGAGTACTTATTTACATAACATCATGCCTGCAATCCCCAAAGGGATAGGTAGAGGTGTACCTTTAGTACACCCACATTTCGCCAGTTCTGTTTAAGTCCCATGTAATAGGGGGCGAGCCTATTGCCATCAACCGGGCATGAATCCAGACTTCGGGCTGCTACTGAGAAATTCGTAATGGAAAATCCAATAACAATTTGCCCGACCTGGGAATCAAACCCACCCCTCATGCTCAGCAGTCGTGCTTGTGACCACTAGACTAACGAGGCAGTCGTTACTTGATAGAAATAGAGAATACTGTTTAATAATAAAGATCGTAATAATTAATACCACACCATTTAAAGGAGGTGGAGGTGTTGCTGAAATATTTTTTAGGTGAAAGTACGAAATCCAAGCGAACGAAGTTGTGGGCGAAGTCCTGACTGACTGACATCAGAAATTTTTAATTATTATAATAATAATTTCATTTGAGAACTACTACTATTCCTACTTACTTTTTACTATTTACATTCCATTCATTGTAGGCGAACTCTAAGATTCGGTTTTTGAAAATTGGATCTATATTATCAGGGTGAAAAGGGATTTAGATTGTATGAACAATCATATTTTTTGAGTTAATAAACGTGAATCATAGCAAGAATACGTTCTTAAATAACAAAGTTTGTCATGACGGTTGCGTTTTTCAAAACTACCCTTCAAAAGGATTTAGGGAGTGTTACAGTTTGTTTTTAAGAACCTTTACGTGAGGTCCGATTAACTCGAAACTCAATGCTCATACGTTAGACAAAAAACAAGATAAAAAATATAGAGTTTTCGAGAATCGGAAAAAGTGGTAATTAAGTTTTCGGGACAATTTTACTGAGTACCTTGAATAACTCAAAAGTTGGTATATAAACATGAACAAAAACGTAGAAAAAATAAACAATACAAAATTTCTTACAAATAGACTTAGACATGTAATGGAGGACACGTATATTGAACAAGTATGTACAAAACGAAGTTATATGCTGTCTATATCCTCCGTAAAGTTGTAAATCAAACTGCACTCCTATCTGCTTACCACGCTTACGTTGGTTCCAACTAAGATATGGTATAATGTTTTGGGGGAATACTGCTGATAGAGGAGCTGTTTTTTTTTCGACATCCACGCGGGCGAAGCCGCGGGCGAAAGCTAGTTATACATATAATTATTTCTAGAGCGGTTTGAACATAAATAACGCTCTCCTGTAAACCTCGGTTTTTGACATGTCTTTATGTACGTAGGGACCGTCGATTTCCATAGACATCATTTGAACCTCAACAAGACACAGCGTTGCCGTTAGCGTACATTTTACACATTTGACGTACCTTTTAAGCCTCCCATGTGTAATGTGTAATTGGGTCCATTTGACGTACCTTTTCAACTTAACATCCAAAATCATGTGCGTATCTTTTTTGAAACCACCGTCAAAACGAGATAGCGGCTTCGGTCCTAAAAGCACCGGTGGCCCTCGAATACCTGTACATTAGTGTATTATCTATGCCTGCGAAGTGACAGACTACGTAATGTAGGAATATGAAGTAGCTCTGTCTCGCATCCGCCGAGAGTAAGCAATGAAGTTTGTATCGTGTATCCGACCGGCCGGCCCTAGAGGCGCATTGTTTGGGCGCGTAATTTTTATAGGTACATTTTGTTTTGTAGTTTTTAAGTTTGTTGTTTTTAAGCGCGCGAGATATTGGTTTCGGCGATAAGGGAAAGTGATTTTCTTTCTTGTATCATAGTGTACAATAAATAAATAGAATAAGCCCATTTCCACTAATCAAATCCTGTGTTCGATTTGGTCGTGGACTCGTGGCGGCCCCGGGCGGCTGACCAGTGCCTTTATTCGCTTGCTGCTGTGGTGCTTGGTAAGTTGTAAAATACTTCCTTGAGAATATTACTAGATATTTTGTGTGTGTGTGTGTGTTGCATTGTTTTGCTGTGGGCTCTGATTCTATTACTATTTCTACTAACTATTACTGTTATCAGCCATTAGACGACCTCTGCAGGACATAGGCCTCCCCCAGTTTGAGGGGTTTTGCCGTAATCGCCACGCTTGGCATTGCGAGTTGGCGATCGCAGTTTGGTGGTACAATACGCGGAAAGAACGCTGCTGCCCATCCTACGGTTTTTTCCCTTAGTCCGCCCCTAAGACGACCCACTGACCGCCGACCCTTACGACACCCTCAGAAAAAGGAGGCGTGGTGCCACACCACAGGCTCAATTCCCGATTCTATTACGTAGAACCTCAACAATCTAAGTACATACGTTATTTTTTTTATAGTATAAACAAATATAAACAACTGTGCATTCAATCACGATATACCTTTACCTACCTAAGTACCTACCAACAATGTTCGGGTGTTACAAACCCCGGGCAGATTATGATTTTATCAGGTTTGCCACGCGAACCAACTTATTGGGATTTGTATCGAACACTGTACGTAAGTAAGGACTAAGAATGATTAATATTACCTATTACAATAATAATATTATTAGAATAATTATTATCATTACTAACTAGCCCGAACTAATAGGTGACGTACTGTACGTCATGTCATCCCTTTCCCTAACATAGCTTACCAGAGTTGCCAGCCTCAATAAATCTGGTTCTTTGTGTAGAAAATATCGATGGCATAGATACTTCGAAAAGTTCTAAGTTTCTCATAAAGCAAATGAATTGGGATGAAAGGATCATGGTCATTTTGGACTAAGAAAAAACAGAATTTCGTCCCAAGATGAGACTGTCACCAAAATGTAGTACATTGTTATTTTAATTATTAGATACCATCAGTTTATTTTTAAAAGTTGGGGAGGTATAGATATTTTATCTTTAAAAATATAACTTTGCTTTATCAGAACCTCTATCTAGCTGATAAAATTAGGATTGTAACCAGTCTGCTGTACCTATTGTTTATTTATTTATTTTATTTATTGTTACTGATAATATTGTTTTATATATAACAATAATATTGTTGTATATATAAAAATATTATTGATATTGTTATTGACACAGTCGCAGTTTATAGACTTTTTTGTTCTTGTGCTTTTTGTTTTTTAGTTTGACTTTTTAGACCGCCCTTTTTGAGCCCCTATACTTTTCTATAATCTTAGGCGCCTATACTAAAAAAAAAAAAATAAGCCCGTTTTGACATTTAACTTGCGTAATTAGTGAAGGAACCATACGACTCGGTACTCGATACTCACGATAAATCGATTCAAGTTAAATGTCAAAGCTCCGTCCAGAGCGGGAGAAGATATTTAATAATTTCCCACCCAAAAAAAAGGCGCCTAACGCAGCCATAAATAGCAAACAATCATAAATAATGAATACCACAAACACAATATAACATTGAAAACTTATTAAAGGTGTTGGTTTCTTATAAATATAATATCTTTAAGCTAACAGTGTGCCTACTACTTGTGTATGACTCTAAAATGTTTGTTGTTTTAATTTCATGATTTCCACTTGCTTGGGCACATGTGCATGGAACAGAAGCTTGAAACAATTTCAATTACTTACATATTACTAAAGACAATAGAAAATCTTACTACTAACCAACCCAGTAAGAAAATGGATAAATTTATCCGCCGCTTACCCCCAAAACCTAATTTGACTAAAATGGTGGAAGATGAAAAAACAAAGCCGTCCACTTCGACTATCCCTGCAGCGCAAGGTGTTACAGTATTATCTGACTCGAACCTAACTTCCAAACCAGACTCAAAAACAAAGCCTTCTTCTTCAAAAACGGTTTTTTCAAAAGAAGAGACAAAAACAAGGCCTGCTAAACAAGAACATCCTACAACTAGTTCTACTGCTAACATAGAAATAGTACAGCTTGATAATGTGCCAGAGTCAGAGAAAGAGTTTCTAGGTGTAGAACCTCCCACTAAAAAAAGAAAACAGGTCTATAAATTCAATGATGACTGGCTTTTGTTGTCGTCATTTTGCAAATGGCTAGAAAAGAAAGAAGAAAAATATAAAGAACCGACTGCATTTTGTAAATTGTGTGAAGTCACAATTGCTAATCATAAACCCTGCCAACTGAACTCAGCAGGATCTTTAAATTTTGGTATCACAATCAGGTCAATGTCGTGCGATGGTCGAGTGCATATTCCAAGCCGTACAGGTTGGAATGTGGGGTGAGGCAGGGGGGGCTAACTTCGCCTTAACTCTTCAACCTGTACGTTAACGCGCTAATAGAGGAGCTCAGCAGCACCCGTGTCGGCTGCCATATTGATGATGTATGTCTCAATAATATCAGTTACGCGGACGATATGGTGCTGCTGAGTGCTTCTGTGTGTGGCCTTACAAAAATGTTGGGCAACTGTGAACAGTACGCTCACAGCCATGGCTTGATTTACAATGTCAAGAAAAGTGAATGCATGGTCTTTCAGGCCAGAGGAAAATGTCCAACTACAATACCTGCTATAAGATTATGTGGAACACCACTGAAGAGGGTTGAACATTTTAAATATCTTGGACATATGATGTCCTCTGATCTGAAAGACGATGCAGACATAGAGCGAGAACGCAGGGCGTTGTCTGTAAGGGCGAATATGATGGCCCGCAGGTTTGCTCGTTGTACCACTGAAGTAAAAACTACATTGTTCAGAGCATATTGTACATCTTTCTACACGAGCAGCCTGTGGGTCTCATACACGCGCGGACAGTACAACGCCTTGCGTGTCCAATATAATAATGCGTTCAGGGTGCTGATGGGGCTGCCCCGATTCTGCAGCGCATCAGGGATGTTCGCCGAGTCGCATGTAGACTGTTTCTATTCTACTATGCGAAAGCGGTGTACATCCCTGGTGCGCAGGGTTCGGGCTAGCTCCAACGGCATCCTGAGGGCTTTCGCGCAGAGGTTTGATTGCCAGTACCTGAACCATTTCTGTATGGTTCACATACTGAGGAATCAATGTCGGTAATGTGTTTTATGTGGTATGTTCAATTGTGTGTGTGTTTATTATACTTGTAATTTTTTTAATTGATAAAACATGTTGTGCATAATTATGATCCTTGTTGGTCGAAATAAATGAATTTTATTTTATTATTTATAAACCTGTATTAGAAAGACACATGACAACCACAAAACACCAAACAAATGCTAATGCTATACATATACAACACACTAAACACATTGGTGACCTAATAAAAAAAACTGTTGGTACTAGCAGGGATCAAGCAAGACGGGCAGAAGTAAAATTCACTACATTCTTGGCTGAACATAATCTGCCGTTGGCTTTGGCTGATTCTCTTGTCCCATTTGTACGTAACATATTCCCGGATTCGACGATTGCACGAGACATGTCTTTAGGTCGTACTAAAGCCACTGACGTTCTGACTTAAGTTGTAGCGCCAGCTTGTAGATCCGAGCTGATAACGCACTTAAAAACTCCTGGAAATTTCTTCAGTTTGGTAATGGACGAAACGACTGATGTATCTACAAAAAACCGGCCAAGTGCATGTCAGACCACGCACAATGAAGGGTTCCGTAGTTGGGATGAATTTATCCCAAAAACAAACTTAACATTGTAGTTGAAAAACGTGCTCTCCCATACATCGATATACGTTACGGTCAATTCTCCAACTGCAAATTTAAGTTGGTCAACTATTACTCGTTAACTTGTGAAGCCTACCTAGCTGTGACAGTTTTCCTTTTAATTTCGTTATACAGGGTGTTTGGTGCATCGTGTGCCAAATTAAAATGGTCGACTGAAGGGGTCATCCGCTAGCCTTTCAGACCCCTTAACACCCCTCATGCTCTGTGGATTTTTTTTTATCGACTTTTTATTGTTTTTCAAAAAAAAAGACCCAAATTTTACATTCAAATACAGATTTAAAAAAATATATAAGGCGTAGACTCTGAATTTTAATTTTATTTCGATGTGTATTGTTTAAGAATACTTTTAAATACAAAATTAGTGATATTACCTAGTTTTTTTTTTAATTCACTCGCAAATGTAAAACTTAAATTAAAGCTGTACATGTTACAGCTATTTATAAGGCTACAAAAAAAAAAACCAAAAGCGACCGGGATCTTTCAACTCCCTCATTAATTCTCCAGTCTATCCTCTTTCTAATGATGTGCCACATGCCATAAAAGTATTTTAACAACTTTGTGAATTCGCTAGAATTGTGAATCAAGTCACATAAAACTACATTCCAAATTCTAATGAAAAAATATTTATTGCGGAACTGTTACTTGAGAAAGAGGTAAAATTTGTTTTCTCACTCTTTCACAGTAAAATCTATCTTCTATCTCTTTCTTGCATACCTTAAATCGGTTACTTATTGCCCAAGAGAAATTTAAAAGAGTTTTTTGTTTGTTGCAGGTCTTGAGGGTGGCGACTTTGAGAGACGAGTGGCTTTTTGTCGGTTTCTTTTACACACGGATGTGGATGATCCTGATTTTTTTAAAAGAATACTGTGGACGGATGCATCCAAATTTACCAAGGATGGGATCCTCAATTTACACAATTTGCACCACTGGACAACGAAAACGCAAAACCCACGTGTTAAAAGACAGAAATCTTCTCAAAGAAGGTTTAGTGTAAACGTTTGGCCAGGAGTGATTGGGAATCAGGTAATTGGACCGCATTACCTGCCCGATAATCTCAATGGCGAAGACTACCTGGAATTCCTACAAAATGACCTGCCCGAATTAGTGACCGATGTGCCCGTATTTAATGAACGTGTGCCCATTGTATTTTAAAATGACGGCTGTCCCGCGCTTTGGCGATTGACTGTGAGGGAATATCTCGACAATGTGTTCCCCAATGCATGGATTGGACGCGATGGCCCTATTCCATGGCCGCCACGTTCCCCAGATCTAACTCCGTTAGACTTTTATGTCTGGGGACGTGCCAAAGAGTTGGTATATGCCACGGAGGTTCCAACTAGGGAGGTATTAGTCCAACGCATAGAAGCGGCATTCAATACTATTAAGGAGGAAATACGACTTCGTACAACAACTGTTGAAATACGAAACAGGTGTCGGGCCTGCATTCGCAACAGAGGCCAACAATTTGAGCAAGATTTGTAACAATGATTCAATAAATGTTAAAAATGCAATTTTGTTTTTTTATTTCAAGTAAATCCCACGAAAGATACAGATATGAGACACGAATTTACCTAACCATAAGAATGAGATAGCAGATTTATAGGTTTGACAGGTATCATTTAAGAGATTTTTTTTTAAATCATAATTTTGAATATTAGCCTTAGGTGACTCGATTCACAATTCTAGCGAATTCACAAAGTTGTTAAAATACTTTTATGGCATGTGGCACATCATTAGAAAGAGGATAGACTGGAGAATTAATGAGGGAGTTGGAAGATCCCGGTCGCTTTTGTTTTTTTTTTTGTAGCCTTATAAACAGCTGTAACATGTACAGCTTTAATTTAAGTTTTACCTTTGCGAGTGAATTAAAAAAGAACTAGGTGACTAATATCACTAATTTTGTATTTAAAAGGTGTGCGTTCGCGCAGCGGAATGTTGTTGAATTTAAAGATATTAATTATGCAGATATTTAGTGTATGACGTCGTATAATTGTGTATGGTAAAAAAAAAATTGTGTACGCAGCCATTGTGGAGAAATTCACCAAAAACTGATTCCGCTGGGCGAACGTTGTCCTGGCGGAACTTATTTTAATCCATAGACTTTAGAAGAAAAGAGGTGTGTCCAAAAATTAGTGTGTATTTGTGTGTAATTGTGTATGTATGAATAAAATGAGTGCATGCATAAACTTCGGAGAAATTCAAGTTTCCGCTACGCGAACGTTTGGCCATTAGCTAGTTTTCATATAAAGCGCTTACATAGAGAGCTGTAGATTTTTACATACGTTGTTTTGAATTTGTTTATATTTGTTTAAAAAACAGATTTAGAAAAAATCGTAGGGCTTAAAAGATAAAAATATAAACGTAAAATACACTTAATAGGTCTTAGTTCTTAAAGTATGCACTTTGGGGTCTAGATTTTCACGTTTATACAAACCTTGTAAGTATCTGAAACATGTTGCCTAGTATCAATGATGTTCCGTTAGTAATTAAAGAGTTAAAGGACAATTTTACCATGAATAGATCACTGTTTACAAAACAGTCAAATATCACGACGTTCTAAAGGAATTGCATGGTAAAATGTATGCCAAAAATTAGTTTATTCATTCAACTATTCACATGCAAAATTTCATGTCATTAAATTTAGTAATTAAAGAAATCAATTAAAATACTGACGAAGCATCGAAAACCTACATAACCCGACCAAGTTCGGATAGCTACAAAAAAGCGTCCATGCAATATATTTAGGTAACATCCCAAAATTTACCGTATAATACCGGTATTGAATTGGTATAGGTGATAACACAATTGTTGTTTCGATATAATTTAAAGGTCATTTATTTTTGTACACCAAATTTTTGTTCAATTGTTCTGATTTTTCAGCTCCAGAATTGACTGGAATAATTCCGGAGTTCCGATAGGTATTCACATTTTTTAAAAGTTAATATTTTGATTTAATTATATTCTTGTGAACGCACGTAATTTAACGTCTGTGGAATATTCCACAAACTGCTAGTCGAACAGGACGCGCGCGGCTTCCCGCTTGAAACGGTACTTCCATCCTTGAAGAAAAGAGAGGGCAATAATATGTTTTCATTGGCCGCGGCCCGCGCGTATTCGTTTTTGCTGTTGAACTTGAACCTGATTTTGTTTTTTATCCCCAGTCACAAACAAATGTGCAGTCAAGGACAATGTGCGTATGCGCTGTTGTTTTGCTATGCATCGCCAATTCTCGATAATAATAATATTGACAAAGTGTGTTATTAATGTTATAGTGTAACAGTGAAGCTTAACATAATTATGTAGTAGGAATATTGAGTCAGTGATAGTGAGAAGCTGATCACAGATATAAGGTAAGATTTTATAATAAATTAATAACTATACACTTATTCATTTACGTAGTTTATGAGGCATATAAATTATAATAATTGTGTTACGTTAACATTGGACAGACACCATAAACCTAAGTTAATATCTACAGATTGATCTAATTCTATTTAGAATTTAAATTCATAATAATAAATTATACTAGACATATTATAATGGCTTTTTCACTGTTCGTGCTGTGCGTCTGTGGAACTCACTCATTCGTTACGCGATAGCCCTTCGTTGGTAGTTTTGGAACATTTTTTGTCAATATAAACTGTAGTTTAAGTATATATTTATAAGTATGTATCATTTGAGTATATATTATGTTTATGTATTTGTTATTTGTTTAGTTTCTATCTGTAGTTTATTTTATGTAGGTACCTATAATATTATAATTAGAGTAGTTTATCTTTTTTTTTCCCCCCTTTCTTACTATGTACACTTGTTTTCTGTCCTGTTAAGAACTATCCTCTTTCGCTCTAGGTTTGCTGTCAGAGAACTCATTAATGAGTTAAGCTCGCCTTTGTACATTATATTTTTTTATTGTAAAATTTATGTATTATTTTGGTGTGTACCTTAAAGTATAATAGTAATAGTAGTAATATATTATAATAAAATCGTAACCAAGTAGATGTTTTTCCTGGTTAAAGACAAACTACTGAATAGAAAATTACAGAATAACTACTGAATTAACTAAACGACCGACTAGATTGTAACGAAATGTTGAAAATAAATATTGTTATTGAATAATTACCTTATATTTATTACCAATATGCAAAATACATATACGTATAAGGCAGATGTTTATTATTGACTTTCTTTTTGTGGGGTTATGTGTAGAGATGGCAATAACGGCTGTTTTTCAATAATTAATTATGCATATGATTCTATATCACTAAGACATACTCCCCTTAAAAGGAAAGCAACTAATAAAGTATCACAATTTTTCATTATCTTTATGTAGTAATCCATGTACCTATGTAAATGTATACTTTTTATTAATGTTTCAGATTATAATGGCGTCTTAATCTCACTAGAAGCGAACACCTCAACGACCTAATTCTACAAACCAAACCAATTGATCCAACGCATCGCGCGGCGCTACCGACGCCGACGGGAGGAAAAATTTAAAATGGCCGGCAGAAAAAGTACTATACCGTTAAATAATATGAAAGTAGTAGTACGAATACATAAAGACACGTTTGTTAAATCTGTTCCTCCTGTTAGCCATGAAGTGTATGACAGTATACAAAAGCAGTTAGCTGAATTATTTAATTACCACATGAAGAAACCTGCCATACAATTGTCAATTAAACGCCATTATAATTATTTTTTTGACCACTGTGAAAACATACCCACCAGTAAACATTATTTTGATGATTCTGATGAAAACTATGTTGATATTACAGACGAATCTGATGAAGTTCAAGTAAAATTTCTAATGGATTATTATGAGTACAGAAATATAGAACCAACAAATCACAAGTTGTTAAAAAATAATTGGACGAATGAGCTACAAGACCACATATGGGCAAAAACGGATATTCAATGCACTTTTTCATTTAAAAGCAATTACGTTCCTTCAAATTTAAAGCTAAATAATATCAAATGTGATGGCAAATGTACCCAATGTGGAGCAAATATTTTAGTCACTATTGATCCAATAACTAGTAATTTCATAGATGTTACTCGTTTGCTAAGCCGATATAAAAAAGATTTTGTCCATGATTCGACTATAAAGAATAAACTTAATTCTGTAAGAAAACAAAAATTAGCAGTAATGTTAAAACATAATAAGGCATTAGCAGTTAGAGCCAAGATGGCAGACAAAATTATAGGCATAAATGATCCATGTGAACCTCCAACATTTCCGAAATTAAGTACTTTGAGGCGTATACGACACGAAGTTAAAAGGGCACTCCAATTCGATAAGAATACAATTCTCTCCATTTATGCTATGTCACAAAGTCCACCTTTTGATTCTTTTGTTCAAAAATTTAGTTTAGTCCCGTTTTTTTTATATTTTTGGACCCAAGAACAAGGTAAATATTATGATGAAGTATTAAAAAATACACACATCGTTTTATCCATCGATGCAACCGGTTCGATTTTTCAAGTAATTGCACCGCCAAATGTTAACGATAATTTAAGAACTAAAGAACCCAAACATACCTTTTTGTATGCCGTTGTGGCATACACTGCAAACACAAGTATACCTTTATGTTATATGGCGTCCCAGTCCCATACTACTGAAACCATAGCCACGTGGTTAAGCACATGGGCGCGTAACCGTAATACGCCGAATGAAATTATCAGTGATGATTCGTCTGCCCTATTAGGAGCAATATGTCGCAGTTTTTTAAACACCGACACAAACAAATATTTAGCGCAGTGCTTTTCGATATTAGAAGGTGAACATAATTCTATACCAGCATGTTACATTAGATTGGATAAGTCTCATTTTTTCAAAAAATTATACAAACAAAGCTGTTTCGATAAAGCGACAGAAAAATGTAAATACTTCTATATAAATTGTATAAAAAAAATTCACTTCCTATGACGAAGTCAAATCAGTAATCAAAGATATCGTTACTGTATCTTTACATGAATATGTAACCCTAGATTTAGATGGGCATTCATGCAAGAAATATGATCAAGCTGTAGCGTGTTTAGCGAATATAAGCGAGTATAAGGTTGACATCCAAGATTTAGATAACTGTAACGATGATGAGGCATTATGTTCTGTATTAGCCGATGAAAAGAATGACACCAACAATGCAGGTACAAACCCACTCATTCAATATTACGACAATATTCTAGAAACCGAAAAATTGTATTTAATGTTAATTGACCCGAACGAACATAAAAACGAATATTATCTACCAGAAATAAATGATACATTAAAAAGACTATTGAGAAAGTTGCCAATGTGGAGTGGCGTTATGGATAAGTATTTTCGTAATGTTAGAAATGTTGGGAGTAGCTCAAATGTTGAAAATCATTTCAAAGATATAAAGACCATATATTTCAATACAAAGCAGGAGCGAATACGTTTAGACGAATTTTTAATACATTACACTTACATTAATGGAATGATCAAATTAAATAAAGCTAAATATTCTGAAACTGCTACTAAGATAATTAAGAATAAGAATGAACATATGATTTTAAATCAAGTTAAACAGACGAAAATTATAGGTGATTTCGAGGAGCAATCTATTTTTCAAGACAATCCTGTTGAAATAGAAAACTGGAGAGGTCTAGTTATTCCCAACACAAAAACTATCTCGTCGAAGCCTCTTTACATCTTACAAAATGGTAACGTATCAATATCGAAAGACATCAAAAATGTAGTGACTAATACCTGTGCATTTGACGCAGTGGCTCAAGCTTTCGCAGTCGCATATACTGACCGTATCTCTTTCCGTAATTTTATAGATTCCTTGATTAGCAAAGATTCATTCACTCGTTTTTTTATCCTATTATCTAATACGAAAAAGAATTGCAAAACGTTATACGCAAAACGAGAAATTTTACTAAATCCATTGTTTAATGTTAATGACAATACACTTGATGCAAGACAGTGCCAAATTATAGATTGTGCATGCAATGTCACAAAAATAATTGAAGACATCTGTTTGCCATACTTTTCTGGAAACAGAAAGAAATGTTGTTCAAATAAAGAATGCCTTGTTTCCATAAATGACAGCAATTTTAAATGTAAATACCTACCTTTAAACATTGATATCATTAAGTGTAAAGGCATTGCCAAATTGCAAGAGTCTGTAGAATCTGGTATGAGGAGTGACAATCCTCCTATTTGTAATTTTTGTGGAATAGGCACTGTCGATTTTAAATATGATTTAAATGATTTAATTATCTTTGAACTACATAATTTGTACATAAATCTAGAGGACATACCTCGTAATATTGAAATAAATAATAAGCTATTTTTAATATTGGCTATTATTGAATATGTTCCACCTTTACAAATGCCAGGTATTGGTCATTACAAGGCGCATTGTTCGAGACCCCCGTACACTAATAAATCATTTCAGTGTTACGACGATTTATGTAGCAAAATTCAAAATAGTTCCAAAAACATAATGCCTCATGCAATAATTTATACAACTGAATAGTCTAGTTATGTGATCTGTGATTTTATTATTGAAACTAGAAAATATGAGGTACACTTAGAAATGTTGAGGTTATTTACTGTATTTGCTACTCATTTAAGAATATTTTCTTGAAAATACCTTTTTTATACCAATGTTTTAGTTTATAAGCACTTTCTTAATGTTGATCAAATCTAAACAACTGAATAGTCTAGTTATGTGATCTGTGATTGTTAATCTGTGATTTTTTTTAAGCTAGTGTACATTATACTTAGAAATGTTGAGGTTATTTACTGTATTTGCTACTCATTTAAGAATATTTTCTTGAAAATACCTTTTTTAATACCAATGTTTTAGTTTATAAGCACTTTCTTAATGTTGATCAAATCTAAACAACTGAATAGTCTAGTTATGTGATCTGTGATTGTTAATCTGTGATTTTTTTTTAAGCTAGTGTACATTATACTTAGAAATGTTGAGGTCTTTTTCTGTATTTGCTACTCATTTAATAATTGGTATTGAGTTGTAAATACCTTTTTTATTTTATAAGTACTTTTTAAATGTTGATTTATTTTTATATTAGGCAGACTCTCAAACCTAAACAACTGAATAGTCTAGTTATGTGATCTGAGATTGTTAATCTGTGATTTTATTATTGAAGCTCTAAATATTTTACTTACCCTTATATTCATAATCGTTTATTAAACCTATGTTAGTTAAAACACATTTAAGTTTATTGCTGTCGTTGCAAGCGTTTGTTAACGTTATTATAATTACTTATTTAAGTGTGTAATGAAACATAATTAAGTATGTACTTAATAAAAAAAAAATTTGTACACGGATATTTAAATAGAAAAGTACTTGTTAATTGAAGATTTGTTTTTATCGTAGATAGTTGGGTTATTATTAAAAAAATATTTTTAATTCAAGAAATGCAATTGTTTTATTTTTTCCTAACGCTTGTGTACGGAACTGTACCATATTAGTAAATACTATATTGGAAGGTTAAGAACGTCTCTTAGATATATGGCTGGGCCGCTTATTTGTAGCTATCCGAACTTGGTCGGGTTATGTAGGTTTTCGATGCTTCGTCAGTATTTTAATTGATTTCTTTAATTACTAAATTTAATGACATGAAATTTTGCATGTGAATAGTTGAATGAATAAACTAATTTTTGGCATACATTTTACCATGCAATTCCTTTAGAACGTCGTGATATTTGACTGTTTTGTAAACAGTGATCTATTCATGGTAAAATTGTCCTTTAACTCTTTAATTACTAACGGAACATCATTGATACTTGGCAACATGTTTCAGATACTTACAAGGTTTGTATAAACGTGAAAATCTAGACCCCAAAGTGCATACTTTAAGAACTAAGACCTATTAAGTGTATTTTACGTTTATATTTTTATCTTTTAAGCCCTACGATTTTTTCTAAATCTGTTTTTTAAACAAATATAAACAAATTCAAAACAACGTATGTAAAAATCTACAGCTCTCTATGTAAGCGCTTTATATGAAAACTAGCTAATGGCCAAACGTTCGCGTAGCGGAAACTTGAATTTCTCCGAAGTTTATGCATGCACTCATTTTATTCATACATACACAATTACACACAAATACACACTAATTTTTGGACACACCTCTTTTCTTCTAAAGTCTATGGATTAAAATAAGTTCCGCCAGGACAACGTTCGCCCAGCGGAATCAGTTTTTGGTGAATTTCTCCACAATGGCTGCGTACACAATTTTTTTTTTACCATACACAATTATACGACGTCATACACTAAATATCTGCATAATTAATATCTTTAAATTCAACAACATTCCGCTGCGCGAACGCACACATTTAAAAGTATTCTTAAACAATACACATCGAAATAAAAATAAAATTCAGAGTCTACGCCTTATATTTTTTTTTTAATCTGTATTTGAATGTAAAATTTGGGTCTTTTTTTTGGAAAACAATAAGTCTATAAAAAAAAATCCACAGAGCATGAGGGGTGTTAAAGGGTCTAAAAGGCTAGCGGATGACTCCTTCAGTCGACCATTTTAATTTGGCACACGATGCACCAAACACCCTGTATATACAATTGCCATGAATTTTTTCACATACCCAAAACCAACAATTTAGCTGGCAGGGGGGGGACACGACTAACAAAAAATAGCACTTTAAAGCTTAATATTACGCAAACGGATCCCGAAATTGAAAAATGGTTATGCCAAACCCACAATATTTTTGAACGGCCTATCCAACTATACCCCACACCATGGAAAAGACGAGAAAAAAAAATATCATCCCCATTTCACGTGTAAGGGAGGTACTCTAAAAACAGACAGACAGACAGACAGACAGACGGACATGGCGAAACTATAAGGGTTCCTTGTTTACTACGGAACCCTAAAAAACAATGCGCGCTGTCCGTAATATTTTTCAACAACGACACAGAAATTGTAGAAACAAGATTTTTTGATTTGTATGAAGCCGACTCTGGTAAAGCTGAAGATTTATGTAAGGCCATGCTACTCCGTCTAAAGAATAACTCAATTCCTTTAGAAAACGTCGTAGGATTTGCGTCTGATACGACTAATAGCATGGTTGGGCAGCATAACTCAGTTTTCAGCCACTTAAAAGAAAGCATACCGAATATTACTTGCGTAAAGTGCAGCTGCCATATGATCCATTTGGTGGCATCAAAAGCGTGCTCTAAACTTCCAAGCTCGATCGAAGACCTTTTACGAAACATAGGAGCACACTTCAGCCGAAGCTCTAAAAGAGTAAGCCGTCTTCAAGAGTGCCAGGAGTTTTACGGTGTGGCAATGCATAAAATATTGAACCCAGCTAACACCCGATGGCTTTCTCTGAAAGCCTGTGTTGATCGCACGCTAGAGCAGTACGTGGTCCTAACAGAGTATTTTCGCCTGGAGATGTTCGAAGATGGCACAAGCGCTAACGTTCGTATTTACGAAGGCCTAGAAAATAAACTGACAAGTGTACCTCGAATTTCTATCATACATATTAGAGTTCCTAACCGATTTCAACAAATTATTCCAAACCGACAAACCACTTCTACACTGCCTACAGCCCGAAATAGAAAAGTTAATCCGATCCATTGCATCTAATTGCATGCAATTAAACCACGTCAAAAATATTAAACCGTTACTCATTGATCACGCCAACCCGGGTCACTTTATGCCTCTCGAAAAGATATAATTATCTTGGAGTACTGGCACAAGATTCTGTGATTCAGATCTTACAAGACCAACCTACAGCATTACCTGATGTGACTAACCTTAGAAGACGCTGCCTTACATTTTACATAGAATTGATCAAGCAAATCAAGGATAGATTTGATTTTAATGATCCTGTGTTTAACACTATACTGGGACCCAAGTCGCACAATCGTTCGAACGAAAAGATTTAAACGAAGTGTTAAAAAGATATCCAGTTTTGAAAAGTGTTGTTGATGAGCCAGCTCTAGACAAAGAATGGCGAGAGCATGCTCTGCTGGATCATGAAACTTTGAAACTCGACCAAACATTAACGGCCACCAGCTACTGGAATATGGTTTTCAAGTTACGAAAAATGAACGAAGACCCTCTGTTTCCCAACCTAAAGAAAGTTATTTGCCTACTTCTAGTCCTTCCCTTTTCAAATGCTTCGGTCGAACGAATATTCAGCCAGCTTAAACTCATCAAAACCGACCGCGAGATTAAACACAGACACTATATCAGCTCTCATGATGACCAAACAAACCATCAAAGATTCGATCAAATACGAACCGCCGAAATCACTACTTAACAGCAACAACTGGAAATTCAAACAATGAATATTTTTTTACTAACAATTTTGTAATATAATTATTACATAACTAACGTCCTTGATCTCCTGGGCTAACAAAAGGTTGGTGAAGGTATTTGTTGCAACAAACATGCATGACTTGATTGTAGAATTAGTAAAATAATTAATTTATTATTTTACTTTTAATTGACAATTATGTACATCCATAATCACGATTTCGGATTTTTTTATCGTGCGATTTCTCCTTTATATTAACCTCGAGAAACAATTCAATAAATACCTATCATAAAACTGCTGGGATTTTTTATTTATTATAGGTAAGTTTTCTCACAACTAGAATCCAAAAAATATAATTTCTGCTGGCGAGCAGGCAGCCTCTCCCTGTCTCGCATTCATTGCGGGAGAGCGAGAGAAGCAGTACTGAGTGATTTTAGTAAAAGCATTGCATATGTACCTTTTTAAACCAAAATGTACCTTTTCAGCACGATATGAAGACACTCATGACCAGTAAGACTAATAATACATTTTGTGTGATTTCTTAATTATTTTTAGACAACACTCGAATAGTTGATTACTCAAACATTTTGTTTTTAACGTTTCAGTTACAACCAACCATTGACTTGTAAGAAAATTTCAACAAAAACTGAACCTTCAAGACAGACAATCAACCAAGAAGCGTCCAAGCTATGCATTTTAGATCTTCCAAAAACCAGACAAGGATACACAATGTTTCAAGTTTCTGAACATAAAGAGTTACTGTCAATGGGTCAATCATTTGAATGTGACAGCACTTTCCTCTGCTATGCCATCGCTTGTAAAAGTAATCCCGTTAATATGGTAATCGTCTTCATGTAACTAAATCACTTGCGGCCAGCACTGAGAACGAGTATTATTCTAAGGGCCAGCATGTGACCAGAGATAATTTAAAATATCTTTGACCATAATATAACCATAATCAACGACAATTTCAACAAGAAACAACTTGACTATTTCCATACAAATCATTTGAACCTTGAAAGACAACTATGACAAGAGAGACTAATACATTTTGTGTGATTTCTTCGATTTTTTAGACAACACTAACAGTTGATTGTTAAGCATTTTGTTTTTAACATTAAGATAAGTACAATCAACCATTGGCTTGCAAGAAAATTCCAACAAAAACTGAACCTTCAAGATCAATCAAACCAAGCCCACCAGGTCCCTTGGCTTCAAGCAACCAAGCAAGAAGGCAAGAAGCATCCAAGCTATGCTTTTAAGATCTTCCAAAAAAAAGAACTTTCAAAATCAGTTCATAATTGACGGAATAATCGCGTAACAACATCAAGAAAAAAAAAAAAAACAGCCGAATTGATAACCTCCTCCTTTTTGGAAGTCGGTTAAAAATCAGACAAGGATGCACAATGTTTAAGTTTCTGAACATAAAGTGTTACTGTCAATGGGTCAATCATTTGAATGTGACAGCACTTTCCTCTGCAATGCCATCGCTTGTAAAAGTAATCCCGTTAATATGGTAATCATCTTCATTTAGAATGTTAGATTCAATTTTCAATGCTGACAGCACTTTGAAGGCAGTGGAAACAAAATCACCATTGAGGGCAACATGTGACCAGAGATAATTTAAAATATCTTTGACCATAATACGAGTATAACCCTAGTCAACGACAATTTTAACAAGAAACAACTTGACAATTTCCATACAAATCATTTGAACCTCAAAAGACAATCATGATGAGACAGACTAATACATTTTGTCGACTTTTTTAGACAACACTCGAACAGTTGATTACTCAAAACTTTTTTTTTACATTTACGATACAACCAACCAATGACTGCAAGAAAATATCAACAAAAATCAATCTTTTAAGACTACAGAATCGACCAAGAAGCATCCAAGCTATTAATTTTAGATCTTCCAACAACCAGACAAGGGTACACATTGTATGTTTCTGAACATAAACTATAACTGTCAATGGGTCAATCATTTGAATATGACAGCTTTTTTCTCTTCAGATAATTGTCTTCCTTCAGAATGTTGGATTCCATCTTCATTGCAGACAGCACTACGTAGCAAGTCAAAACAAAATCACCATTATGGGCAACGTTTGACTACAGATAAATGTAAATAGGTGCTACTGATCCAATATAGTAATCTTCTTAATTCAGAATGTGGTGATTTAATCTTCGTTGCAGATAGCACCAGACCAGTACAGCTCACAAATAGCTCAAATCTTCGTAGAACTAATGATGCAATGTCTTGAATAGCCAAAGGCTCAAAATGTAATTAATACGTCTTTGTTTTTCATCTGTTTTCTTGGTTTACAGTGAACATTCTCTTCCTGTTCCTTCACATCCATCATTTCTCTGAAAAAGAAACTTAATATTAATATCTAGTAACATGTATCAGCATTTTGGTGTAAGCATTAGCCTGGTACGCAGTACTCATGGGTGTTGTAAAAACCAAGGAATGATTATTGATGAGAATTAAAAGGGAGCAAGAAATATAATAAGCCAACTATAGAATAATAATTATAAAATATCACCATTTAAAATAGTCGAAGGGGCCGCTGCGAGTTGGTAATATAATACCACCCTATTATTGTCCCACCGCAGGGCAAATCATCATCATCATTTCAGCCAAAAGACGTCCACTGCTGGACATAGGCCTCCCCCAAGGCCGCAGGGCAAATGCCTCTTCTCAAACAGAAAGGGGCACAAGCACTGATCAACATGTTTCCTCACAATATTTTTTTTTCAGCAAATGTCAGTAATGTTAAGATAAACTGCTTTAATATAGTTTCTATGTTTACGATAAATTTCATCAAGACATCCACTGCTGGACATAGGCCACCCCCAACCCAAGCACCGCCACTTCAACAGTTTCTGTGGTTTCCGGATCCAGCCGGATTCCTGCAGCCTATACATTATTTTGTGTTATTATATGGCAAAAGCAAGCGACCCAACTGCAGATTTAGTATGACGCTTTCAATTTCTACTCTACAGTAGTTTAGAAATCACTTGTCTACAATTCTCAGTAGAAAACTGTCATCTGTCTACATGGAAACTTCTCTGCAGTTATCGTGCTAAAGCCTCGATGACATGGGGCTAGTTACAGAGTTCGTGAGCAGCTTGTAAACTCGCTCCGTGTAATTGAGCTTTTTTATAATCTGCTTTTGAGTATCAGATTGTAAGAGCACGGTTACACGCTCAGTCTGGCGTCATTCTGGTCCATCAGTCTAGTCAGATTGATCGGAGAATCACGGTGATTCAAAAAATTTAAAGCCGGGCTAATTTACTCGCCATTCGCTGGCGTATTGGCCTGTAATAAAGTTAAATACCTGTGTCTTCATCGCGGCTAGTTGAACTAGTTACGAGCATCTTTGCGTTCTGGAAGTTTCGGGAGTATTTCTTTTAGGTCACACGTGCTAACTAGCTAGTTCGCTACTGAGCGAGTGGAAAGTTTTTGTGTCATCGACACTCGCTTACTACACACCGACTAGCAGCTCGTAAATTAGCCCAGTGTCTTCGAGCCTTAAGGCCTGCTGGTTGTAAATTATCACCCTCACGGCCCCACCTATGGACATCTGCAATACTTAATAGAGCCTCTAGACTACTCTAGATGCATTGCCATTCATTCACATCCAGTCAAATATTGATTACCATCGCCTATAGCAGTCCACTGCTGGACATAGGCCTTCCCAATTGCACACCATTTAACTCTATTCTCGGCAACTATCATCCACCTGCTATCTGCCCTCCTGCGAAGATCGTCGCTCCTTATTCTTATAATCGGATGTTATAAATTTATGGGACATAAGTACCTGATTATTTGAATCTCTACTGCCGGTCTGCCACCATATTTACAATAATTAACACGCAGTGATGGCGCGGCACGAATAGCGAATCTGAAAATAATAAAAAAAAAAACTGTTACTTATATAAATCGAATGGAAACCATCGAAATCCTAAGGAGCGGAGGATCACGTAAGTTTACTTTAGTACCTAAGTAATGTATTTTAAGCAGAGATACGGTTAGTGGATCGTCATACGGGCGGAGTTTAATCGATTGCACTTGGGTCTTGTACCCGCAGAAATTTCGAGATTTGGGAAAAGCGTAAGTACTCTCAGATTACCTCGTGTAAATGAGGAAACAGTTAACTACTGTGTACAATTTAATCAGTTGGAACAGTAAATTTTTTCTGAAATTTCTTTTTAACATTTAACGTAAATGTTTTGAATAAAGAATCTATTTTAATTAAATTAAGAGGTTTGTACTTACTCACAGCACGCGAAACGGACTGAAGACATGGCCACAGTGGACACGACCTAGCGCAGCGGAGGACGGACGAAAAGAAATTCAATTTTAAAATCACAGTGAAAAATTGAAAATGAAAATTTAAATCCAGTGCTGCCAACAACCACGCAAAATACGAAATATGCTTGCTGTTAAAAAAATGCTAAAATTAAGCTATTTTTTTTTAAAGTGCTAAAATAAATGCCGAATTAAGGCTTCTGCATACCGGGGCGACATGTCGCGCGACGCGACGCGACACAAAGGCACCGCTCGTCCTGCGACACGCAGGGCCTTTGTGCCATGTCGCGTCGCGCGACAAGTCGCGCTGGTATGTATGTTGCCTTTAATTGCAAATTTGATTAAAAAATATACAGATTGGCTGTACATAGTTTTACTCAAAATTTTTAAATAAACAGTCGATATCATAGTCTTCATCAGCAGATATAGAGAAGTGGAAGAAAGAGTTCATGCATTCGTTTCGTTAGTAGCATGGCGTGTTTTATTGTTAGAGCTCTGTCTTATGTCTTCACTATACTACAAGAATGAGGGAGATAGAATACCGAGTATTTCCGTTGTCCCCGTTCGCCGTGTCCCCGTTCTACGGAGACAGCGGTACTTAATAAAATATTTATTAAATATTTAAATAATAAAAACTAATTAAATATTTAAAAATACTTCCCGTTGTCCCCGTGGTTTGGTTTTACATTCAAAAATATGTTTATGGCAATCGCTGGCCGCTACCGCGGCAATGCTCGCTTCGCTCGCTCGGCTCGTACGTTGTGTGGTCACAGTTCTAACCTAACCTAACGTAGCTGTTTCGATTTAAAAAAGGTTTACTTCGTACGATAAGGGGACAACGGGAAATAAATTTAATCACGTCCCGCTGTCCCCGTGGCGGGGATATGGCGAACGGGGACAACAGGAATACACTTAGAATACTTAGTTTTGTAGATAATAGCAATAGTGTTAGACCAGAGTAGGGGTGTGGTTGTAAGTAGTACGTGCGTTACCACCAAAGAGTACTATAAATTAACGGGTAGTTACCACTAGACTAAAAAGTTTTGACTTAAGTGGTTCTACAACCCATAGACATAGCCGATGGACTGAGCAACCCAAATCAGCTGTGCTGTGAATACAGACCGAATAGTACTTGAGAGAGAAAGCTACTACAAGGTCAATTAATCAACTCAGCCTATAGCAGTCCACTGCTGGACATAGGCCTCTCCCAGGCTGCGCCACAACACCCTGTCCTCCGCCTTCCGCATGCAGTCTGGGGACTACAAGGTATTGGCTGCAAATTCGCTTTGTCTTTGTCTAGACTCTAGACAGTGGTAACTTTTGTGAAGCTAACGCTCAGTCCAGTTCTCTATGTCTATGGTACAACCGATGGCAAAAGTATGTTAAAATATGCTTTAAAGCTTCTACAGACCAGCGCGACTCGCGACGCGACACAAAGGCATGGCTCGTCGCGCGACACGCGGGTCTTCGTCGCGTCGCGTGTCGCGCTGGTCTGTAGAAGCCTTTAAGGCTTCTACATACTGGCGCGACTTGTCGCGCGACGTGACACACAGATAATAAAGAATAATATTTTTTTTCTTCTCCTACTTTTTTAATTACTATACTAAGTTCAAAAGGAAAGAGATTGCAATATTATTATAAAGGTGGACCACCGGCAAGAAAAAGTGGCCGTGGTCCACCTAGGTGGACTGAGGTGATCCACCAGCAAGAAAAAGTACCCGTGGTCCACCCAGGTGAACTAAGCAGGTGAACCACAACCGAATCCCGAACAATTTTCTTGAATTTTTGAACTACCGGTGTCGCGTCGTGCGACAAGTCGCGCCAGTATGTAGAAGCCTTTAAGTGAGTTCACAAAGGCCACGTACTGTGTAGCATGTAAGGTATAGTTAAGTATATTTAAGTTACTCTGTCGCATTAGATTTATTATCTGTAATGGCAAGGGAAACATGATAATTATGTGATAAATATATAAACAAGTTAAACGACGAAATGTTTTGCTAAAGAGAAAGAAAATTGCCAAATTCAGCACATAAAATGCTAAATTGGCAACACTGTTGATATCTGTGAAATGACACGGAAATGACTCTATGAAATCATTTAGGTTTTTGATTATTGTAGCTGGCTGTGGATTGTTCGGATACTAGCCTTTTGGCAAACAAGTTTTGAGACCCAACTACAGTGTTGGACTGAAGACTAAAACATTTGCGAACGACGCAGTCAACAACGAAAGCTGTTCACGAAAAACAAGAGCGAGTCAGACTCGCGCACCGAGGGTTCCGTACGTATTATGATGTTGATTATTTCTGAAAAACTGTGCTATTTAGAGACATCGTTTTATTTTTCCTGTATTATTTACATAAACTGCTATCACTTAGAATAATTTCGGATTTTATTTCATTAATTTCAAACTTCGGAGATAAGGCCCCCCCCCCCTTATCTCCGAAGTTTCGGGACGGTTTTTTATTACATTTTTCATCAAAAGTCGGAAACTATGCTGCCTGAACAAAATAATGTTTGAGAATGTGCAAAAAGCGTTCTTTCATACTATACGGACATATTGTAGCCCCACTTATTTTTTTTAAGAGCCCCTTTCAGTCCCTTTTTCAAAAAAGATAGATTTCTTAAAACGTATTTCTTGTTTGCATAATAGTTGGGCAAACGTCATCTAAAACTATTCTAAATTTCAAGTTGATAGCATTAGTTGTTCTTGAGATATCTAGGTGTGACAGACAGACAGACAGACTTAGTCTCACCATAAGGGTTCCTTTTTACCATTTATACGGAACCTTAAAAAGCAGCAATTTAAAAAATCAAGAGCTGTCAAGCCTTACTATACATTCCATATTTATAAAATACTCATGAAAGTATCGCAGAAAGTTTCTTGAATAATAGAGAGTATATCAACTCTGTTTATAGAGTGTACAGCAAGGGTGACAATTAATGTTTTTTTTAAATTGCCGCTTTATTTAATACTTTTATTTTGAGGGTTCCGTATTCAACAAGGAACCCTTACCGCCTTATTACAAAACAAGATTTATATTTTGACATGGCTTAAACCACGGAGCCAGTTTTTGTAATAAGAACGTAACAGTGATTGAAATACCGTTCTTTTACAAAACTGAAAACTTAGTTCGGTACTAAGTTGTCAGTTTTGTGTTTAGGAACTTTACCATAGTCGGAATAAAGTTTGAAATTCAATAATGGCTCCATGTTTTAAAACTGGGTCTGAAGATAAACCTTGTTTTGTAATAAGGGGGTTTTAGTTTCGCCATGTCCGTCTGTCTGTCCCCAGCTTAGCTCAGAGGCTCTTAGTACTAGAAAGCTATAATTTGATGCCGACAAAGCGGTAAAATAAAATCATGGCAGTAGTTTAAATAACGAAAATAAAAGGAAAACTATCACAGCTAAGTAGGCGTTACATGTTAACGAGTAATAGTCGACCAACTTACATTTGCAGTTGGAGAATTGACAGTGACGTATACCTATCGATTTACCGGATTTACGGGAGAACATGTTTTTCAACCACAACGTTAAGTTTGATTTTGAAATAAATTCATCCTAACTACGGAACCCTTCATTGTGCGTGGTTCGATACGCACTTGGCCAGTTTTTGTAATTCCAATTGTTTTTGATATCTCTTATAGCTTTGAATATGTATCACTGGCGAAGGCGCAATATTCTAAACAAAAAAGTCTGTCACTTTTGGCGGGAGATGAGGTAGCTCCTACAAAAAAAAAAACAAAAACGACTCGCCCGGAAAGAGAAGTCCGCACCATCGTATTTTTTTTTATCGATGTCGATATTCATACATTCCAAAAATGATTTTTAAAATGTATCAATTTAGAGTAAAGTAAATATGGCGAATACATTTTTGTCGTGCCCTTTCGTACCCAAAGGGTAAAACGGGAACCCTATTACTAAGGCTCCGCCGTCTGTCTGTCCGTCTGTCACCAGGCTGTATCTCATGAGCCGTGATAGCTAGACAGTTGAAATTTTCACAGATATTATATATTTCTGTTGCCGCTATAACAACAAAAACTAAAAAACAGAATAAAATAAATATTTAAGGGGGCTCCCATACAACAAACGTGATTCTTTTGCTCGTATTTGCTCTATGTTGATAACGGCAACAGGTAGGTGCTTGAAATATTCACAGAATATTTAGTTATATTTTTTTTTTAATAAAACAAATATTTAAGGGGGACTCCCATACAACAAACGTGATTTTTTTACCATTTTTATAGATAATGGTACGGAACCCTTCGTGCGCGAGTCCGACTCGCCTTGACCGGTTTTTTTAAAACATCTGAGAGATAATACAGATCGAGGCATATAGTCCTTCCAAATCTTAGAGCAATGCTCTAAGTTCCAGGTAAAATATAATTACGTGAAAAGTAAGAATCCAAAAATTGCACTGTATTTACCTACAAATTACCCTCTTATCATAAAGGTTTCTACATACCGGGGCGACTTGTCGCGCGACGCGACGCAACACAAAGGCACCGCTCGTCCCGCGACACGAGGGGCCTTTGTGCCGTGTCGCGTCGCGCGACAAGTCGCGCTGGTATGTAGAAGCCTTAAACGTAACTAGCGCGTTTGCGTTAAGATTTTTATTCTCACTGTTAAGGCTTCTATATACCAGCGCGACGTGTCGCGCGACGCGACACGGCACAAAGGCCCCGCGTGTCGCGGGACGAGCGGTGCCTTTGTGTCGCGTCGCGTCGCGCGACAAGTCGCCCCGGTATGAAGCCTTTATACTCTTAGCTTTTTGTGTGTAATGTGTTTCCGCCTTCAGACCTAAATGTGTTCTGTGATCACAGAGTACATTGTATATAGGAGTCTGTGTGATCCAGCGTTGCCAGAAGGTTACTTTTGTAACCTTTTAGGTGATTTTTAACTCCTTCAGGTTACTTCTAGGTTACACGACTCAAAAGGTTACTTTTAGGTGATTATGCGGAATTTGTAGAATTCTTTTTTATTTCTTACTTGGAATGGAACGCAATGCTGGCTAAAGGCTTCTACATACCGGGGCGACTTGTCGCGCGACGCGACGCAACACAAAGGCACCGCTCGTCCCACGACACGCGGGCCCTATGTGCCGTTTCGCGTCGCGCGACAAGTCGCGCTGGTATGTAGAAGCCTTAACGCAAAACTTCGTTCGTAAGGCATTGAGTGCAACTCTTAAAAAAACAATAGTCTCTCTTTCTCGCACTAATGATGTAAGTATCCAAATAAAAAATGACCGAAACTTCTCAGATACGTTAAATCGGATGGATTCGTTCTTGTTCGAGTATGAGTTCACTATAAATCTTGACGCGTGACGCGATTGGTAGCAACGAATTTTGCAGTCTCAGTTTCATATGTTTCAATACAATGGCGACTGACAGAACAAACTACCAATGACATGATTGCAACATTCAGTGCTACCAATCAATTTACTTTGTCGGTCGGTCGGTCATCGGCTCATCGCTGCAGGGTGAAAATGAAATTAAAATTTTCTTACGTTTTTTTCAATTTGCAGTGCCGTCATTGTCAGGTTGTATCTTGATAAATATGATTCGCGACTTCAGATAATATGTATTCTCGGCGCTGCGGATTCCCCTTAATTTGAGATTAAAAAAATACTACCTGGTAAATGCAACTTAAAATGGAAAACGTTACAATATTATCCATATTTCTGAAAGTTAAATACACTTACTCTTACTACTGGAAAAAAAAATGAACGGTTTCTTTTCTCACGAAAAGGTTACTTTTTATCCATTTTAGGTGACTTTTGACAAGACCCGGCTGGCAACACTGACTGTGATCACCACAGACTACAGAGTACTGAGTAGATTATCCATTGACATATTAGTATTCCTAGTTCCTACCTCAATGAGATTATCATTATCACTCTGCGAGTCTGCGCTCTGTGTTTTTTAAACCAAAACAAACAAAGAATATAGTAACAGTTATTAAAGTGTGTTATTAATTGTCTGATAGAATATTGTTTTTAGGTTTTGGATTTCCGACCTGCCAATATTTTAATAATGGGTTAAGCATACCGGCCTAGCCAGCGTGGTAGGGGGGAGCTGCAACCCCTACATTTCTTCCATAGCATCCGGCATAGAGACAGCCTCTTGATGGTGCAACCGCATAACAAGAACCGCAATACAATAATAGCCGTGGCAAACCCGGCTGCGGAAGAAAGCAGTACAATGTGTCCCGTTCTGTATCCTTGCAAAGAGCCAGAGGTGCTATTGCAATGCAATAGAACAAAGAACTCATAAAAGCAGAGCTCTTCGTCGGCCTCGATGAAGAAGGCCGAGCCTCAAACATTACAGGCAAGGATGCTCTCTGTTTCAACTAGAGGTATCGGTCTATCTGTTGCTGAATTGGGTTTTTCATTTCCAACCCCAAATTCAAGTCAAGGAGTCGGTCAGTCAGAAAGATTAAACTAGTTGTTTTTACTGCCAAACAGTACTACAAAGATGCCATAAGAACACACATCACTAATAGAGTTTGGTTGGTATAGATTTATGTGTATAATCTATGGTTGCTAGAGGTTAGTAAATGGCAATAATGTTTTACTTTCTTTTTGATTTCTTTCTTTCATATTCTTCCAAGATCATATTAAAATTGAAATAATAATTGATTTACATAAATATTTACAAAAATAGGGCCTTAGACTAGATGTTAAGGTAAATAATAATTGGATTCTACCTGAACTAGGAATAAACCTGTATCTCAGGTATCTCACTCAAGTGCTTATACATTAACTACTATAAATTATGTTTATATTAAAATTTAGAAAAATTGTATGCTCCTTTTTTGCATCATCATAAGATATTTTTACAACCATGTTCTATTATGATATTGAATGATATCTACTAGATAATTTAATTTATTTTCTGTTTCAGGACCGACAATGTTGAAAGTGAAGGTGCGAGAACACAATATTCGCTGTAAACGAAGATAACATAACCAAAACAAATACTTTGTTACATTTTGATGCTGCAGCAGTACTACTAGTTCCTATGAATTGAGTTTGCCATATCTAAGTACATTCTATACTTGTGGATTTGAACGTGTTGTAATCGGGCATATGTACCAGAATCGTGCAGATTACTAAGATTATCTTATTAAATAATAACAGCTGTATGGGTTGATGGAACGTCAACCTATTCTTGCTTTGGTCGGTTTGTGCATGGCTGACCATCCATTACATAACAAGAGGGGTCTCGACCCGTGCCTAAGAAAGAACATTAAGCTGTGGTCCCGGCTGTCATTTCTAGCTCTCTGACAGTCATTACGGGTAGTCAGAAGCCCAAAAGTCTTGACAACCAGCCTTAAAGGGGTATTGTGTTACCGGTACTGGATTGTTGAGGTAAGATAGGGAGTTGCTCCATGTAAAAAACTGGTATTCAGCTGTATCTGGTCAGATTGGAAGCTGACCCAAACATAGTTGGGAAAAGGCTAGGTAGATTGATTTTGTCTATGTAGTGCGATCTGGAATGAAGATTGTATTCTCGTTCTTGATGGAAACCATTCTTGGTTGTATAGATTCTTGATCAATTTTTTACAACTTGTTTTGTTATATCTAAAAATGGTTGCAAAATTAAAAGTCTGTCCGTAATTTGATATTGTTTCACAAAAGTGCGTTCTGCGTATCTTTCTTTGTTGTTGAAATTTGTCTGATAGTGAGTTGAGAGTATTTTCACATAACACAGAAATGGTTTATTTATAAATGTTGCTAAGTTGAACAATTAAACATTAAAAAAAAGCATTTAAACCTATCTACTTGAGTTAAAATGTTTTTGGAAGTCAGTTTTATAACTTGTTATCCTTTAAAAAGATAAAAAAATTCCATAGTCATATTTTGGTTAAAAAAAGGTTTTTGTAGTCTGCTAATGTTGTTGCCTTTCACAAAAATGCGTTCTCTGGATATTCTAGCCATTCTTGTTGAGTCTTGTCTTTGAAAAAATTATCTAACATCGAGATTATCAAAGGAAATGCTGCTTGTTGGTACGCGCATCACTGAATGTCGATTTGGCAAAATTTTGTTTTCAATAAGTAGGTATGTCACTCAAAATGTTATTGAAAAGTCTGATATCCATTATCTTTCTGTTTTTCTCACCTCTTCATCTGCAATTGGGTTTTTTTGCCACCATAATCATATAATCTTCTTTTTTTTCTTTGTTCATGTTTCAATCGGTTGTAAACCTTTAGCAGATTTTTGTGCCGATTTTGACTGCTGAGATCCATTTTTCCAGTGAAGAATCTGTCTTTCAAAATTGTTTAGGCTTTATTTACTAAAGTCCCATATGTGATGGCGTTTCACCCTTTTCATGGTTATTGGTTCACTTAGGGCTACGTCTAAGGTGTTGGTATGGAACGTTATTCAATATTTGTATGAGTGTACCTAACCTGTGTTCTATTTCCTCTTTTACAGTTCTGATTTGTAGATGCTAATGTAATTCTGTTCATATAATCCGGAGAAATTAAGTAAGTTGATGAGAGATAGCTTCGAGACAAAAATATTATCATAATCTGTTTTGGTTTGAAAACTATAGGTACATTTTATTTTATTTTTATTATTGTGAAACCTGCCGGGCCTGCTCCTTGACCTCGATCTCGCCTGGTGTAAAGCGAAGCATGAAATCTACGATGGAACGAGCAAGCTCAGAAGATGCTTGTTCGCTCTTTCTTTGAAGGCTGATGGGTAATTATGGGGTTAAAATATTAATGCCTTTCACAAAAATGCGTTCTCTGCATATTGTCATTCTTGTTGAATCTTGCTTAGAAAATGTTAGTGCCGCATACATTGATTTATTAAATAGGAAGATATGGTACGCGTTCCTCGACGTGGACCGCATAAATTAGGGGAAAGAACACAATCAACCTACCTTACTCTCGGTTTGCGGGGAATACCCGAATCGTAGTTTGTTTCCGAGTTGTTATGGGTACGTAACAGCCTTTCCAGCTACAAGTTTTAAATCGAATTTTGCTGATTTAATTCCAGCTTCAAATACTCCGCCGAAGTAGGTAGAATAAGCGGGACTAAATGCAAATTTGATTCCTTCAGAAGTGGCATAATCACTGACAGACTGACGGCTGGATCTAAGCAGCTTACCAAATTCATTGTTGGCACCTACGAAATTCCTGCTGTTGTCGCAAAAGATCTCATGACATTTTCCTCTGCGTGACACGAATCGTATTAGGCATAGAATAAAAGGTTGCGTACTCAGTTCACTCACAAGTTCCAAGTGTATTGCCTTTGTACTAATGCATACAAATAAACAGAGGTACAATCGCCGGCACGTAACTTGGCAAGGTTTTGGGGTAGTGGGGGTAAGTTCGCGCATAGTAGGTACACTTATGCAAGAAAAAATGGTAACTTATTGTTTGTCATTATTCTATGGTTATTGCCATCATTTATTTTAAACATGTCTGTTTAGAAGAAAGTTAAAGAAAGGAGAGGAATTCGTGAAGTTCATTAGGTGTTATAAATAAAATATATAATAAAGAAAGAAAGAAAAGAAAGAAAAAGCATTTATCGCACAGATCATAAATTAAAATAACACACACAAGTTTTTTAATAATATTCTGTACATATGTTAACATACTGTTATATACATCTTCTAGCCCCTCTTGAGCAATATTATGCCGTGAGGGTAGATCGTCATCAGCCACAATTATATTGTATTAAAAAAAAAAACAATCATGGCTTCATCATTTATGCTGGCGAATGGCAATAGTGATCTGGCGAACCATAGTGCTAGGTCGCACGCCAGCATCCACTTGTCTTTTTTTCCACCAGTTTCACCACTTTTTGTTACTGGTTTTGATTTTCTCTGTACGGAAAAAAGATCTTTAATGGGGGCTACTTTTTTTCAATTTTGTGTATCTTCTAAGTTATGTTCGTCCTTTAAATGACGCAGTAAATTGCTGGTGGCTATATTTTTACTATAGGCCTTGACGAGTGCTCTGAAACAAAAATAAATAAATTTTGTTATAACAGGCTACTTACAATATATTAAATGAAATAATATGAAAAACTAAATCCCAATAAAAACGCAATATCCCGGAACCATATTATACCAACCTCACGGAAATAAGCACTTAGTAAAATACTATAACACATAGGCTATTCAAAATATTTTAGCTACTAACATTTTATATTAAAGAAACATACAAATGTTTAGGAGCCATGTTAAATTAAAACAAGGCCCTAATAAAAAACATACCTACATCAGATATAGGTAAGTAGGTATTTAATTATTTAAAAATAATGGTAGTTAAATAGTTACGTAAACTTACTTGGAAAATTGCACACCGCAATCTTTTGCTTGTTTCAAACAAGCGTCGCAAAACACTTGGTCGCTAAAAACTGTTCGTCTTCTTCCCTCAATATTTATATATAACTGACCAAAATAGGTCCAACAGAAACTATGTTTGTTTGCTGATAACGTGGACAACACAGAAATTGTAATGTCCGAGTTTCGTTTTATAAACGTCTACATCTAGTGCCGCCATTTTGTCAGCATTCAGGCAGACGTGCGTGCGGTTTGGTCAGCGTATTAGAGGAGTTTCAAAAATATGGTACAACTGTTCAAAATATTACCATAAATATAACTTCACAGTAGGGTATATTTATGAATTGCATTTTAATGTTTATACTCTCTAAATTAATAGAGTTAATATTTTTCTTAAATTAAATTATTAATTTTGTCAAAAAATAATAAAATATGAGGGTAAGGTGATGATTTGGTGTCAGTTTTGGTACCATACTTAAAGTCAAATGTAAACAAAACTATGATAAATTCTATCAGTCCAAATTATTTATTAGATAAATACAGTTCTTTTGTATTATTAGACTAATCAATTAGGAACATAAAATATTTAAATTCTATAAAAAATATTATTTTCATTCGGTTTTGTTACCGTAGGTTCCAAAACTATATTTGTTTTTCATGCTGTAAATTTAAAATGAGCTAAAACGTAACAAAAATACAATAAACAATCTCAAATTATTAATTACTTTGAACCAAGGCCCAGAATATTTGACAAAGCGAAAAAATTTATTAGCAAATTCTTCGAACACATAAATAAAATTAGGGACAGTAACCAAACCGACCGGTAACAAAATTGTAAAGCACAGTTCACATGGCCTCAATGCGAAAGAAACATTGCACTTAGTTTTTTTTTTTATATTAATCTTTACCACTCCGGTAATGATTAATTAATATACAAAGTATAAAAACAAAAAAAAAAAAAAAAACATGATGAGTTAAACGCCTTTTTCTATTATAAAATCAGAGTCATTTTTTTTTAAATAACCAAGATCCCAAGATTAAAATAATCTCTTTAGTAAATCTCTATAAAAATAAAATCTAGTAAGGATTCTTTATGGCACACAGTAGTTCTCACAATCAAAACTTGGTACTTGTAATTTCTATAATAAATGCACCGATCTAACCTAACGTTTATATTTATTAATACAAAATAATCAACATGTTCATAAACAACAGTCTTCTATAACAGTCTTCTTTATACATTATTCTAGAATTAAAAGTAATATTCTGATTAGATAAAGCACAGTAAATACACTTTACTGGCACAATTTTTGTATCAATCAAAAATAACAAATAAAAACAAAACAAAAAACATAATTTTTACGAAGCCCACCTCTGCTGGGTCTTTATACGTTCACCTTTAAAAACATATTGTACATTCATCTTTTGGATAATGATCGTAAATGGATGCATAACAATAATCACACCAAAAATTTAAATTATTAAGAAGCAACTTAATATCATTTCTAGTCATTTTTAAGGCAAAGTGAGAGCGTCGAATCCCCTTAGCTGTAATTTGTGTTATATTTTGGTGACACTCCAAACACTGCTCAGAAAGGATGAAATGTGTCTCGTCCCATGGCCACTTCAAGTTGTAGTATAAATATTGCAGCAAATCGTATTTTTTTAATACTTTATCAATGTCCACAACGATCACCATCTTTGTAGTTTCCACTAAAGGTCTATTGCTTAAAAACGTCTCAAAGATTGTTGCAGAAGCAGAAACAGATCTGCAAAAAAACATATAAGATAATAAAAGTGACCATAGTAATTTAAAAATAAACCTAAAACAACAATGCAAGCATATTAAGTACCTATATCACAGCCTTGAAGACTTAGGTACTATAATGTGATTGAAGGCGATAAATCAGGATAAGTGGAGGGAAGTCAATCTGTAAAAAATAATTAGAGTTTAGCGTAATGTGTAACAAATAACAATACTTAATGACTAGAAACATAACTACCTTCGTCACTGGCTTGAAGGCAAATGTCACATAAATAATCCAAAAAACTAGGACCGCCGACGCAATCTTCACAGTAGAATTGTTTGCAAGCCATACATTTAGTCATCTGGCCAAGTATTGAACAACTACAGCTATTGCATTTTTGAAAATTGATCTCTTTTTTGGTTGGTTGGATTGTAGTGGTCTTTGTTAATTTCTTAGATAAACACGATTTTTGGGTTAGAAGATTATCTTTTTTAGAAATTGAACTTGGAAGAGTTTCAGGCAAAAAAAACAGAGGCATTATGTTGATATCTAGATTTGAATCTATCATACTGGTCGAACACCCCACAAAGTCGTTTATCCCTTCCATATCAACTGCATCGAATAAAGTGGTCTCTTCCATCTCTGTACGGGACAAGTCAGCTAAACGTGTAATTGGTGGTATTGGATTTTCGAGTTCAACTAAATCACGTAAGGCGACCTCATCCAGGTCTGCATGGGATGAAACTATTAATTCAGTGTTCACTTCACATACTGATAAATCGACTTCAATTTTGTCATTGCCTGTAGTTTTAGGTTTCATAAGGGTTTTATTTTCGGGAAAAGAAACCACGTTATTTTGATAGTTGTAGTTGGTGTTACTTGATAGCAAAGTGTGTTGACCTGGTGAAAAACAACAACAAGTTCCTCTCAGCGGCTCGCAAAAACAACTGACATCTCTGTATTTTATTTTCACTCCGTCGGATGCAATAATCTGGTGGATTTTCATGGTACCTGGTAGTACAGGAATATCGCCAGGAATTCGATTTGAAATCTCACGGACAGCTTTTTCTTCAATAAGATGAACCTGTATGACTGTTTCAGTCTGTTTTATAGCCTCATATGCATCTCTGGCGTTCTTTACATCTGTACCATGGCATACCTTAAAATCTAACATTCGTTTAATGGTACCTCCTATACCGTCTGCCACGCTCTTGCCATGGCCGGCTTCGAAATAAGACCACGTTGAGTAAAAGAGATTTAGTTCCTTGGTAAAAAGAGAATGTAAAAAAAAATTGTGTTTCTGACGATATTGGGAGCTTGGACCGTCGGAGTAGTAATGAATAACATTTAAGTCAGGGCATTTTTCTTTAACTGTTGCCAAAATTGGAGTTAAATGGGCCCATATTGCTGGAGGTTGGTGATTGAGGTTATCTGATATCGTGCAAAAAGACTGTGAGCCACTTTTCAAATAAATCATGCCAGTATGGAGACTGATTTGGGATTTTGAGGCCCCAAAATGCATGGATTGAATTTCTTCCGTTAATTTACATTCATAATTTTCTGAAAAATCACAAACTATTACAGCCTCAGTAACCTTCATATTTGAAACCGCCTTTTGATATTCTTTTTGTTGATGAATATTATTAAAGTGGTGTTTCTTAAAAGCAATAATGTCGCGGTTAAAATCCTGCATCAATTTTTGAGCCGTATCAGTTTTCATAGCTCGTACGGTCTTCTTTGTTTGGACTGTGGTTCCACCCTTTTTGGTATACACATGAGCTTGGCGTTCCCATCGGTACCAATTAACTGTTTTCTCAAATATGTCTTGATCTGCCACATATTTTGGTTTCTTGTTTTTGCATTCATTGCATGTATTGTACATACATTCAATTTTTTTTGTATCACATACCAATTCTTGCAATAATTTGTCAAAATTTTCGTTTGTTACTATCTGATTTCTTTTTAATGTCTCATATTGAAATTTTATATTATCATGTTTTTCGCATAGACACGTTGACCTTGATTGCACATGAGGTGACAACACGAAGAAAGGTTTCTTTTCATAAAACGTAGTTATGCCATAACGGCCTCCTTCAGCCCTATATTTCTTATGAAGATTAAGTATACTGTCAACAAGGTACCTAATTTGCATTTTACGTTTGTTTTTAACTCTACATTCCTTTTTACCTGACGTTATTCTACTAACATCATCTCTTACGTAGAAAGATGTTATTTCTGGTATCTCAATTTTTCTCGCCTTCTTTGGTTTTTGTCTAGCTGCCACTTTTAACCCAAGCACTTTCGATGTGTACTGTTTATTTTTTGAATTGTGGACTACTTTTTTGATCAACTGTTTTTCTGAATGTTTGGTACAACCTGAAAAGCTGGTTTTTAATGCGCTGTCTAATACTTCGTTTCGGGCTTTAACATTATCAAGTGATTTTTCTAAATTAGCAATAGACGTACTAGCTTGTGATTGCACTCTCTGTATTCTTTTTTTGTACCGTTCAACTTTAGTTTTAAGTTTTTCTATTTGAGCCTTACAGTTTTTGTTTTGTTTTAAGGCCAATTTAAGTTTTAATTGTAGTTTCTTTATTTTGCTAACTTCTGTTTTTCCACTCTTGACATTATTTTCAGCAGTACTACACATATTTTCATGCATAGGCAACTCTCTACTCATATCATGACGACGTTGCCTGCTTACTCTTTTTTCCTCTCTCCACTCTTTCCTTTGGGCTTCTGCTTCAGCGGGGGCCATTTCCGAAATTTTCTTTATTTTAGACTTAATCCTTGCTAAATTTTTTTTACGCTGTTCCTCATACTTTTCAGGATTTTCATTTTTTAGCCTTTCTCTATACCTTCGCATCTTTTCTTTAGCTGTTAATGGCATATTTCTGAAACGAAGAAAATTTATATTCTACGTACCTAATCAATTGGTTAAGAACTCATTCTCAGAAAAACTTCTTCAGTATCTGCTAGAAAATTAACAGCAAACAGCATTGAAAAATACATAGAGGTAAAATTATTTTCTGTATTATTAAAATCGCTACTTTATTTATAAAGCTTTTTTTAACTTCTATGTATGGTACCCGTCCATCTTAAAACATAAAACCATACACAACAACAAACATTAATCAAACAAGTTCTTCTTCAACTTCAAATCGAAAACACCTACGTCCTAAACTATTCGCACATAAAATTACTTTATGCTTTATGAAGTCGGTAGCTGTACTGTTTTTTTAAGTTTATTTTAGGGTGTTGTTTTTAAGTTTATATGCTACGACGAAGGGGTAGGGAAAGTTGTATAGTACCTCTATACAACTTTGCATACCCCTTCGTCGTAGGAGTGATATTATGTTACGTCATCGTAGAAAAAGTACAAAGAGATGCGATTACAGCAATTCCAGGAATTGGCTGTCACTTATTGAGGAGTTCCATATCTATTCCAAAGGTCTTAATTATATCTTCACTTAATTTAAATGAGAACAAAGAATTTTCTTTAAAAAAAAAAAACAATGATTAAAATCGTTTTACAAATGGCGAAAATACCGCTGAACATACTTCAACAATCTTAGCACGATCATTCTAACTTTTCACTTCATAGGGTAAAAATAATTTAAATTTCGGATAAAAATGCTATGTGAAACTAGCTTTATGTTGTCGATTTTGTTACTTTTTCGGTCCATCTATATGTTACCGTACCTGAAGTAACAAAACCGAAGTAACATAATGTGTCTACCTTCAATTCAAAAAAATATATTATCAGTACAGTTTCTCAATAAGTTAAACTACATACAACAAGTTGTTCGTACAAAACATGGCATTTCTTTAGGATATTACATGCATTTAAAATGTGTGGTAAAGTTATAGATTGCAAATATTACAAACCTGACACCAATTTCTCTCCAGTCCAGCCAGCTATTGACTCACTCACTCCGCCGAAAAAATGACACTAGTGACGTTTTTTGTATAACAGCCAATTTTATTAATGTGCGTCAGTGTTACCATTTGCCACTCAAAAAATATATTTAGTAGAATTATTTTTCAAAGAAATAGTATTAACAAAACTGACATGTCCGGAGGTAACAAATTTCGGGGACAACAATTGAGTGTCATTTTAAACAGATTAAAGTTATTTTAAGCAACAAAATGAACAAAATATGTCAAGATATTCAACAAAATACTAACGATAATTTAAGCTAAACTTTTTATTTACACTGGGGACACACCAACATTAAGGCGTCTGGTTTAGTAAAAAAATCTAGATAAATTAAATTTTTGTTCAATTAGAATTAATTTAAACTAAAAACCAAGTAAACAAGCTGAATTATAATTTATATAATACATCAACTTATAATAATGTACCTAGTTTCGGAAAAAAAACATGAACTTGAGGGACACGCCAAAATGAGCATTGTACCATATTTTTGAAACTCCTCATTAGGTTAACGGGTTAAACTGAATGCCCGCGCCGCCGCCAGTGTTGCCAACTGCTAGCTTTACCCAGTTGCTAGATTTTTTTTAAAATGTTGCTAGATTTCCAGTTTCTTTTAACCCAAAAAGTTGCTAGAAGTAGTTAAATGACAATTTCTGACAATCATTTTTATTTTCTTAATTCCATGAAGAGAGTTACAAATGTCTTGTGTACCATTAAACAACCTTTAAATTTGTCCATATTTTCCCATTCCAGTCTGAATTTCTGTGCGTATGTTTTCTTTTTCAAAGCTAAATCCATTTTCAAATTAAATTAAAACAGCGAGCATTCGTTTTATATGGATAAAACAAAACAACACAAGGTTGAATAACTAGCAACTGGTAGCGTGTACTATTTTGGTTTAGTAAGAATTCTGTCGCAACGCAGCAGCAGTAAACGGGTAATTCCCGGCCAACGCCGGCCTGTACCTACCATAGCATCTATGACCATAGATTCGCGTTTAGTATATAGACTCACGTCTCATGATGAAAGTTGCTAAAAAAAGTAGCTAAAAAGTTTAGCTACAAGTTTCATTAAATTGTAGCTGTCTGTCACGAAATAATAGCTAGATCTAGCTATAAAGTTGCTAAGTTGGCATCACTGGCCCGCCGCTTGAGCTCGGCGCCTGGGGTTGGCGGCGGCGGCGCGGGGGGAATCTCGGCGGCGCACAGTGTCCGGCGTAGAACAAGCCAGGTGAACAAAAATAATTTTTCATGGTTTTGGAACTGTATCTATAAATGAGTTATTTATATAGTACCATAATATTTTTTTTTAAGAAAATGCATAGGAATTGTGTATAAATATTTTATTTCATGTATACTCGATTATAATATAGGAAAAAAATAAGAATAAAATTATCTTAATCGCTCCAAAATCAACGCTAATTATACAGGGTGTTTGGTGCATCGTGTGCCAAATTGAAATGGTCGACTGAAGGAGTCATCCGCTAGCCTTTTAGACCCTTTAACACCCCTCATGCTCTGTGGATTTTTTTTTATCGACATTTTATTGTTTTCCAAAAAAAAGACCCACATTTTACATTCAAATACAGATTAAAAAAGAAATATAAGGCGTAGACTCTGAATGTTATTTTTATTTCGATGTGTATTGTTTAAGAATACTTTTAAATACAAAATTAGTGATATTAGTCACCTAGTTCTTTTTTAATTCACTCGCAAAGGTAAAACTTAAATTAAAGCTGTACATGTTACAGCTGTTTATAAGGCTACAAAAAAATCTCTTAAATGATACCTGTCAAACCTATAAATCTGCTATCTCATTCTTATGGTTAGGTAAATTCGTGTCTCATATCTGTATCTTTCGTGGGATTTACTTGAAATAAAAAAACAAAATTGCATTTTAAACATTTATTTAATCATTGTTACAAATCTTGCTCAAATTGTTGGCCTCTGTTGCGAATGCAGGCCCGACATCTGTTTCGTATTTCAACAGTTGTTGTACGAAGTCGTATTTCCTCCTTAATAGTATTGAATGCCGCTTCTATGCGTTGGACTAATACCTCCCTAGTTGGAACCTCCGTGGCATATACCAACTCTTTGGCACGTCCCCAGACATAAAAGTCTAACGGAGTTAGATCTGGGGAACGTGGCGGCCATGGAATAGGGCCATCGCGTCAAATCCATGCATTGGGGAACACATTGTCGAGATATTCCCTCACAGTCAATCGCCAATGCGCGGGACAGCCGTCATTTTGAAATACAATGGGCACACGTTCATTAAATACGGGCACATCGGTCACTAATTCGGGCAGGTCATTTTGTAGGAATTCCAGGTAGTCTTCGCCATTGAGATTATCGGGCAAGTAATGCGGTCCAATTACCTGATTCCCAATCACTCCTGGCCAAACGTTTACACTAAACCTTCTTTGAGAAGATTTCTGTCTTTTAACACGTGGGTTTTGCGTTTTCGTTGTCCAGTGGTGCAAATTGTGTAAATTGAGAATCCCATCCTTGGTAAATTTGGATGCATCCGTCCACAGTATTCTTTTTAAAAAAATCAGGATCATCCACATCCGTGTGTAAAAGAAACCGACAAAAAGCCACTCGTCTCTCAAAGTCGCCACCCTCAAGACCTGCAACAAACAAAAAACTCTTTTAAATTTCTCTTGGGCAATAAGTAATTGCACAAGAAAGGACCCGCTGTTCGTGCTAATAGATTCACTACCTGGAAGTGACGCCATACCATACCCATTACCTGCTAAACAAAGGCAAGGTCAAACAAAGCTTGCACGGGTTTAAAGTTAGTTTAAAATTACGTACCTTGCACCGGAGTGTAGTGGAATGGATGCTTTTTGTTTTGACGAAGTACTTTCCACACTTTCTATATTGAAATATCAAGATGTGATGCCACATTTCTAATGCTTCTTGTAGGGTCTTCCTCAAAAAGTGCCAGTATTCTCTCGTCTACTTCAACATTATGTCGCACAATATGGCCCCTTGGTTCATTAAAAGTAACACTGCCAGTCTCGCGTATGCGTCGGTATGTGTCTTGGAAGACTCTGCGGCCAGGTAATCGTCTACCAGGAAAGCGTTCCTGGTAAAGTCGTTGCGCTGCACGAGCGATGCCATTAGCGGCTCCGTAAGCCATCATGATGTCCGCATATTCTTCGTTAGAGAATGTCGCCATTGCAATAACAAAAAACTCAAAGTTTAACAATAACAACAAAAATTAAACAAATGTAACAAGAACCAGCAAAACTTAAGGATAACAAAGTAATAAAAGAATCGCGGAGTATGGTGAACTAGCACACACGTTAGGTAGCAGAGGCAGTCATGTCTCGACTAAAAAAATGGCGGGTCGGGCGGCGCGATTTGTTCAAACCGATTTAAGGTATGCAAGAAAGAGATAGAAGATAGATTTTACTGTGAAAGAGTGAGAAAACAAATTTTACCTCTTTCTCAAGTAACAGTTCCGCAATAAATATTTTTTCATTAGAATTTGGAATGTAGTTTTATGTGACTTGATTCACAATTCTAGCGAATTCACAAAGTTGTTAAATACTTTTATGGCATGTGGCACATCATTAGAAAGAGGATAGACTGGAGAATTAATGAGGGAGTTGGAAGATCCCGGTCGCTTTCGGTTTTTTTTTTGTAGCCTTATAAATAGCTTTAATTTAAGTTTTACCTTTGCGAGTGAATTAAAAAAAAAACTAGGTGACTAATATCACTAATTTTGTATTTAAAAGTATTCTTAAACAATACACATCGAAATAAAATTAAAATTCAGAGTCTACGCCTTATATTTTTTTTTAAATCTGTATTTGAATGTAAAATTTTTAGAAAACAATAAAAAGTCGATAAAAAAAAATCCACAGAGCATGAGGGGTGTTAAGGGGTCTGAAATGCTAGCGGATGACCCCTTCAGTCGACCATTTTAATTTGGCACACGATGCACCAAACACCCTGTATAACCTTAGACCAACATATTAAATACAAAAATTATAAATCTAAGACTAGAGGTATCTATTTACATTAAAACTAATTCTCAATATCACACTCATCGGATTCAGAATCCGATGAATCCGATAGAAGATTGTCTTCCTGAGTTTGTGGAGGTCTTGGTTGCAGTTGGAGTCGAGGCTCTATACTGGGAGCTATTCAAAAAACTCTATTTTACTAAAACCTTTTCTGCAAAAAAAGAAAAAAAAATGTTGTACTCAAGTATAAAATATATGTCATAATCTTCTATAGCCATGTAGCTAAAACATATAAAAAAATCAGAGCGGATACAAGAGGATACATGGCTTTTCCAAGCCTGATAAGTTCGAAAACAAAGAAATTTTTTTTTTTTTTTTGTGTATTCACAAATAGTCTACTTTATGAATGTTTATGACACATTAAAAGATTCTAATAAGAAAATAATATAGTACATACCTTCAGAAGTAAAATCCATCACTAAAACTTTCTACAAAATTAGAACTGCCACCATGAGATGTTAGTGCAAGTGTCGCGAAAATGCAACTGACCTATTTCTTTAACTGCATTTACCTCGTTAGCTTACTTTGATATACGATGACTCATCAGTACGGAATGTTAGACGTAAACAATTCTTGGAATCAGAGGTTTAGGGGTGTTGTTTACAGGTAGAAAGTACAAATTTCCGGGAATTTGATAATGACTTCTGTCCACCTGGCTTGTTCTAGGGCGGACACTGTGAAGTGTCGCAAAACACTTGGTCGCTAAAAACTGTTCGTCTTCTTCCCTCAATATTTATATATAACTGACCAAAATAGGTCCAACAGAAACTGTGTTTGTTTGCTGATAACTTGGACAACACAGAAATTGTAATGTCAAAGAGTTTCGTTTTATAAACGTCTACATCTAGTGCCGCCATTTTGTCAGCATTCAGGCAGACGTGCGTGCGGTTTGGTCAGCGTATTAGGTTAAACTGAATGCTCGCGCCGCGGCCAGTGCTGCCAGATGAAAAACTCTAATCAGCGCTAACAGCGGTGCACTAAGCGCTAGATTCGAATATATTCACGAGCCATTAAAGCGCTAAATCGGCTCAAACGAGTCAATAAAGCGCTAAATTCGAACTTTTAACTGAAGCGCTTTTTAGACGATCAGTGTGATTAAATAATCTCCCATACTAAACATGGGCTGTTACCATGAACTCTTAAAACAATTCTGATAAAGGTTTGGAAGCGAGACGCAGATTGCGACTCGTATAAACGCATCTCGTTTACGGCTCCGTTGTTTTGCTCTATGTGTTTAGTATGGTAGATTGTGTAATCACATTGATCGTGGAAAAAGCGTCATACGCACGACAAAAATAAAATAAAATACGAAGTGATTGTAGTGAAAAACAACTATTTATTACAATAATAAAATTTAGAAGAGAAAACATAATAATATTATTCTATACCTACAGTTTGGGTATAGTAAAGTCAACTTTAAGTAAAAAACAAGTTAAAAAAAATTAAAATTCTTCTTCCATCATAGCTGAACTCGAGGGTCCAGGCTGGTTAGGTTCAGTAGTATTTACTTTATATTTTTCGGATGATACTATCTTACTTAAAATATTAGCTGGTAGTTGATAATTATAACAGTTGCTGTTAACCGCGGTTAATCCTGTTCTTATTAATAGGATGGCGTTAATAGTTTTTAAATGCAATGCATTTCGCAACTTGCTTTTAACCACATTCATTAAGCTGAACACACGCTCAATATCAGCATTTGAATGTGGCAAACTCATTATTTTTGTCGCGACATTGAATAAGTCTTTATATGGACAACATCCAGCTGCGTCCCTCGACTGTTGAACTTCTGTCCAGAACTTCACCGTATCTTCGGTATTTTCCCAGTTTTGTAGGATAACAGTTTGCCACTGCTGTAAATGATAATGATAAATGATAAATGATTTTATTTCTGTAAGTAGGTTTGTACAAACACTTTTACACGTCAATCATATTTTAAAAACTAGATGAGGTCGGCGTTTCCTATCTGACTACTCTGAGAAGAAAGGCCGAAACAAACTCAGAGGTCATAGTCTCTTTTAAAGTCCAGACATAATCTTGGTCAGATCATGTGAAGACCATGTAGATTGGTGTCTGAAATGGTCTTTTGAGGAAAGAACCACACAGGTTGAGTGGACCTGACCAGTCAGTGCACGCATTTGTCAGTAATCGTGCAGCTCTACTCAGAATTTAAGGAGCTCAACGATGCGACTATCAATACCAAAGAAAGGCCATTTGGGTAGGCCACTTATATGACTCAAACTGCCAGACCATGATTAACACTAACTGAGAATAAAAGAAAGGGAAAAAAATATTATGCAATAACCCACATAGTCTTCACATTCACAATAATTAAAATAATATAATACTTTACAAGTAAATATTCCTGTCATTGTGTATAAAATAATAATTAAATGTCACTGTTTATAAAAATAATAAAGTTAGCAAAAACAAAAAAAAAACAATAAAAATAAACTACCTCAATATGTACAAAAATTGGAGCAGCTCAATCCCAAGCCTTTTTGTCCTCAATATAATCTTTAACAGTATAAAAGGCTTTCTGGCACAACTTACGTTTAATGAATGATTTGAATTTATTAAGGCTTAGATCTTGAACGTGGCTTGGAAGTTTATTATAAAAGCGTATACATTGACATCGAAACGAGCCACCTATTTTCTTGAGCCTTGTTGTAGGTACAACAAATTTGTGTTTGTTAACTGTGTTAATTTGTGTGTGTATAACATTATCCATATTTTCTGTGTAATCCAGACTTTCCAAAACTTGTATAAAGTTATCAATATTTCTGTTTGGTTTTAAAATGACGGAAACAGATAATGCCATAGAGTTTTTAAGTAGTTTTAAATTTTCAGGCAGTCTTTGTTGCAGCTCATTTATTAGTTTAATAATAAAATCAACACACCTCGTCTTCATTGCATTTTTTTCATCCTCATTCAATGAAGACTCGTTCATCTCTTTCTCAAATAAATAACCAAGGTATGGTGACAGAGACAGATGTTCTTTCACATTAATGCTTTCGAATTGCATTCTCGGTTGCGCTATTATTATTTTCGTGCACATGTTTCGTATCATATCATGTAGCGTATTGTAGAGCAGACATGGTTCAGAAGTTTTGTTTTCAAAAGTTTTTATTGTCCCTTGTAAATTATTAAGTATTCCACACAAAAACTGCAAATAAATTTTGTTTCTTTCATCGTTGTACATGTTATATAATAATTCGGCTTGGTAGCAATTTTCACGAGTTCTCATTAATTGAAAGTGTAATTTTAGTTCTATCCATTGACTTAAGATTCTAGTTACCGCGGGTTCAATTGACAGCCATCGTGTATCACAAGCTTTTAAGATCTTAAGTGGCTCCTCTCCACAGTTTATCGCTTCATATATTTTTTTATATTCGTTTTTTCGTTTCGGTGAAAGCTTGAACCAATTGTGACTTTCTCTTATCATAAATTCTATATTTCTTGGTATAGTCTCATGACGCATGTGACACTGCCAATTGAATCGAATGGCAGACACATCTTATCAACACTAGATTGGGTAAAGCATACCTTTCCTGCAATATTTTATGGACACCTGCGTTTACTCCAGTCATAACCGAAGCATTATCTGTTCCGATTCCAATTAGGTAACTTGCTTTTATCAAGTTTAAAAGCTTCAAGTTGTGCTGTTAACGCCCAAACTATTCCTTCGGCATTGCAGATTCCAATTCAACCAGCCCTAAGAATGTGGAAACTATTTCGTTGCGACTGCTGCTAAAATATTTAACTACAATACCGAGATATTTTCGAACAGAAACATCAGTAGATTCATCTACACTTGCGTGCAATAAAATCGACCCACCCCATACGCTTTCGTTCAGAACACGATAAATAAAAATCTAAAATTAATTAATGAATATTTTTCACACTGTTTGTTAAATGTTAGTCTAAGATTACAATACACCAGTTTTTAGTGTAACCGATTTTGATTTATTCATTTTACAGACAGAAAAACAAAGACGGTTAGAATTTCTCAATTTTTTTATGAATAATTTTGACAGTAAAAATAAAAAAAGCATTAAATTTCTAAAGAATACTTTGTTCAGTAGCTTGTATTCCCCCCACGTGCTCTTATTGCAGCTTCCATCCTGTTTTTCATTGACCTTATTAATGTTTTTATGAACTCTTGGGGTATACCTTCCCACTCCTCTTGAATAGCCACCTTTAGTTCCTGGAGGGTTTCTGGGGACTGATTTCTGGCCCTGACCCTTCTCTTCAGCTCATCCCATAGATGTTCAATGGGATTAAGGTCAGGGCTCCTTGCTGGCCACTCCATAACAGGAATTTCCACCTCACGTAGGTACTGGAATACTATCGTGGCTGTATGTGGTCGGGCGTTGTCCTGCATTAGCGTGAAACCCTCACCTACAAATCCGGCGTATGGCATAACATGTTGTTCTAGCACCTCCTGGATGTATCGCTGTGCATTCAGATTGCCTATACGAGGTCCGGATACGAACTGAAGGTTCGTTTTTCCTTCCAAAGAAATTCCTCCCCAAACAGTCCACGAACCTCCTCCAAAAGCCACTCGTTCTTCAATACATGCCTGTGCAAATCGTTCTCCCTCTCTTCGGTAAACTTTCCTGCGCCCATCATTTCCATGAAGACTAATTTTACACTCGTCCGAGAACAGCACGACCTTCCATTGTTCGAGTGTCCAATCGACGTGAGCACGAGCAAATCGAAGCCGCGCTTGGCGATGCGCGGGGGTTAATTTTGGACCATTAGCGGGTTTGTGAGGATGCAATCCGCTTTCTGCAAGTCTTCGTCGTACAGTCCATTCACTTATAGCTACACCGCGTACATTACGAAGTTGCTGTTGCACCTGAACACCAGTCAAATGTCGATTTCTTAAACTTGTAGACACCATATAACGATCATCTCGTTCTGAAGTAGCCCGATTTCTGCCCGAACCTGATCGTCTATTGAAGCTCCCAGTCTCTAAGAACCTTCGATACACTCGTCTTACTGCTGATCGACTTAGGTGTAGACGTCTGGCCACGACGCGCTGACTCAATCCAGCCTGGATCAGTGCTACAACTTGAGCGCACTCAGACGGAGTAGTATCCATTTTCACAGAGAGTAAAAACAATTAAACTCAAGGTAAATGGTCACTAAATCAGTAAAATAACCAATTATTGAATAAACAATAAATTGATTAACTTCTAACACAATGCAATGTCACTGAGATTGCGTTATTAAAAATGAGAAATGAGGGTGTCCGAATAAACGAGTCAATATCATCAACAACATCCCGTTTATTGAAATATAGGGTATGTACAAATAAAGTTTATGAAACATACCTTCAAATTACATTATTAGTTTTTGTTTGTTTGATCTTATTTTTTATATATTGTGTTCCGAATCGAAACTTACTGGGTGGGTCGTTTTTTTTGCACGTAAGTGTATAATCAAGCTATACGAATTATCACCAATATCATTTCTCAAAGAATCTTTAAAATGAGGTGCTAATACTTCCTGAATTATTGCTGTACATTTCGTTCGGTGCAATTTCATTTCTGTAGTAGCCTTAGAATACGAAAATTTATTCTTACATAATTCGGTAAGGTGATCAATTGCTTGTATAGCTGTGTGTTCTGCAACATACATTGAGAGAGCACCTTCAGCCTCAACACAGAGCTTATCGACGGGTTTTTGCAGCATTGAAGAGATTTGTGTTTGTTTTTTGTCCAAGAAAGGTTTCGCCTGCTTCTTGTGATGAACTGAATCACAATGTCTCTGGATATCGCTTAATTTGGCAAGAAAATCCTTCCTACAATACAAACACATTGCCCTTGTATCATCTCCAGGCACAGGTTTCAACCATTGTTTAAAGTTGGGCGATTTCTCCCATTCGACTTTATATCTTTGTTTGTACACAGTTTTTTTTGATAATGGTACATCCATTTCAAAAGAGTTAACCAACACAACACTATGGAACACTCACAAGAGTAACTAATAAAATCAGTGCTTAAAACGTTATTTCTAAACTTGAACTTCAGTGCGTTCACATAGACAGAACGAAAGAAGCAAAGTCAATCAACCAAACATGAAACAAACCGTACTTAATGTTCATGGGATTCCCCGTCTATCTTGGCTCGTGTGCAGTTTGTGTTTTGGTGTTTCACAAGGGATATTATGCAGTCTTCTGATTTATCGACAGGCTGGGTGTTCAACGACGTGCAGAGTTGTGTATCTTGTGTGATCTGTTTGCAGTCTTCTTCTAGGTACGAGTACTCGTTGGTGCCCAGTACCAGGTATTTGGATTTAGGAATGATTGCCAGGTTTTGCTTGTCGGGAATGGAGTAGAGATGGATTAGGTCGTATTGGTTTGTATCGATGGAAGGAATATCTAATATAAACGTCAATGTGTGATCTGTGCTATAAGCTTTTACACTAATAGACTTCTCTAAGCTATGTATAATGCTAATAGTAGCGCTATCCACTGGCCTAAAATTGTATGATTTTTGAATAACTAATATTTCGTTTAAAAGAATGTGTGGGGATACAATGCTTGAATGCATGACTTCTAACTGAGCAAAAGTCATGGCGTCTTCTAAAATTGTTAGCTTGTCTAACAGCAATTGCAGGCTGAATTCTATTTGTATATATAAATCTAGAAAGTGCAATCTATTTACTATAATATTATTATTAAAAGTGGTATTTCTTAAAGTTAGACTTAGTTTTTTCTGGTTGTCGTCTAAAAGCTTAATCTGTTTACTATACTCTTCAACTGCATGTTTTGCTATGAATAATGATTGCTTTTGAGATACATTAATTTTATTTACCGAATTTTGTAATTTTGATATTTCATTTTCGAATTTAATAGCATCATAATCTAAATTGCCTGTTATGGTTTTAACGATGGAGCCTAGGCCGTTAATAAAACCACGTCTAAACCTATGGTGCGGTGCAATAAACACTATTTTCTTACCTATTGAACTTAAGCTATTATCTATTTGAACTTTGTACGCCCTATTTAATTGTCCGTTATTTTCTGCAGCTTTAGTATTGGCATATAAGGATATAAGTTTTAAAGTGGTTTCATGTAAATAGGATATGTTATATACGCAGGCCAAACTAACCGTATCTACTTGCTTCAAAATTTGACCTTGTTTTAATAAAAGGATGCCGTTGACGTTATCTACGGGGTTAAGAGTCAGGTTGGCGGTTGTGTAGAACAGGAAGGTTCCTGTGACGAGGGTCCTGGAACAAGATGTTGTCTTCGTAAAAGTTTGAAATGAACTCTGATGGATTTTGAGTTGGGGTGGCTTCCTATGATTTCAGCGACATTGTTAGGATGAAAGTGAATGATTTTATACGGACCTTTAAATACTGGCTTCGTTTTGTCACTCCTCGTAGTCTTTGCAACCTGCTTATATACAATTTCACCTACCTTAAACGTGATCGCCTCAGCAGCCTGATTCCGTTTTTCTATCACCTGCTCTTTATTTTTAGATACGTGGGCTGCTATGCACTCCTGTACTGCTTCTGCATTTTTGCGATGGTTGAGGACATAGTCCTGATAGAACTCCTTAGGATAATATAGTTCTAGTGGATTTCTAGATGCTGTATGACCAAATAAGAGCTCGCGCGGTGTATAGCCTGTCGTAGAATGAATGGCATTATTGTAGGCAATAATGGCGTACTTCATCAGTAATTGTATAGGGTCATCTTTATTTGTCATTCTCTGAATTCTTATTATTTCAGCAATAGTAGAGTGAAAGCGTTCAATGGGTGAGTTTGAATTCGGATTGTAAGGAGTCGTGAAGTGTATGTTAATGTCGTGAGACGCGCATATTTCCTTTATGACGTCGTTGTCGAATTTCGTGTCTGAGTCTGTGGTAATTTTCAGAGGTAATCCTAATATGGAAAATATTTGTAATAAAGCTTCTGAGATATGAACGCTGCTTGAAGCATTTAGCGGTACAGCTTGGGCAAATTTTGAAAAATTATCTATAATTGACAAGAACGTCGCACCTCCAGTGAAATATAGGTCCATAAACAGATGTTGAAACGGTTTCGTAGGTGTCTCTGTTAACGTTAGTGGGGGTTTCAAGGGGTTTCTTTCGTATTTAGCTCTTAAACACATGTCGCATTGATTAATGTATCTTTGAATTGACAATAGCATATTGGGCCAGTGGTAATTTCTGTGGAGTTGTTTATACGTTTCCTGAATACCTCTATGCGACGATTTGCCTTCGTGATATCGCTTAATGAGTTCTTGTTGCTCAGTTTTGTTTTCAACAAGGGTAACTCGTGATGTACATCTTATAAGTTTAGGACCTCTGTCATTGAAAATTGTATTGTAGACTCTCGAGAAGACCAAGTATAGATTTTCATCGTAGAAATAGCAGTGGAAGATACGGTCCGCTATTGTGTGCTGCTCTTTTAGGAACCTGATGATTTCGGGTTCCGTATTGTTTACAGGGATGAAAACGTCTTTAATAACAGTCCTAGAATTAGTTGATCTATTGTCTACTCTATATGTTGAACCCGGGGTAGATCTAATATATAATTGTTTCATTTGTTTATCTATTGCATCAGATAAAATCGGGATGCCGTTGTTTTCATTATCGGGTTGGGTATGATTTGTCGAGACTAATTGGTCAAGGTCTACTGTAACAATGCTCATTGAGTCTGTTCCGTGTTCTTCTACGTCGTTATTATTACCAGGGTAGTTACTATTGTCGATAGGTACATCGGTATTATCATTGTTAAGTCCGTCATTGTTGTTATTATCAAAATTGACAGCTAGAGAATCTATGCTGTTGTAAAAGATTTTGGCTCTGGATAATGCATCCGCGTTAGTGTTTTGTTTACCCTTTTTATAAAGTACCTTATAGTCGTACTCCGCTAGCTTTAGTTTCCAACGTGTTAACTTTGAGTTGGGGTCTTTTAAAGACATCAGCCATGTCAAAGGTCTATGGTCTGTATAGATGGTGAATTTCCGACCGTACAAATAAGGCCTAAAATATTTGATAGCCCAAACTATCCCGAGTAGTTCTTTCTCTATTGTCGAGTAACGAGTCTCGGTTTCTGATAACGTTCTTGAAGCAAAAGCTACTGGTTTATCAGCACCAACATTGCCTTGCGATAAAACTGCGCCTAACGCAAAGTCAGATGCATCTGTTGTCAAGATAAATGGTTTGTCAAAGTCAGGGTATTGTAATATTGGGGCATTGGTCAAAATTTCTTTACACTTGTTAACTGCGTCTAAAAATTCGTTACTATGGACAATTTTTGCGTTCTTTTTAAGACAGGCTGTTAACGGTTTTGTAAGCTTCGCGAAATCTTTAATGAATTTTCGGCAAAAGGACATAAAGTCTTTCCTAGGATTAGTAGGTTTACTAATCCTAGGAAAGACTATGTCCTTTTGTGTTCGTGGTACGGGGAAATTTAAAACTGCTTTTATTTTGTCTTTGTTGGGTTGTAGTCCTTGGTCAGTCAATTCGTGTCCTAAAAAATTCACATGTTTTTGTAGGAATTCTGACTTATCTAATTGTACTTTGAGGTTATGCATTCTGAATCGCTGAAGTACTAACTTGAGTTTTTCGTTATGATTCTGAAGTGAGGTGGCTGCTATTATGACGTCATCTAAATATGTGAATACGTTATCTATTCCTCTAAGAATATGGTCCATAAGCCGCTGAAAAATGCTCGGAGCATTCTTCAACCCAAACGGCATTCTTAAAAACTCATAGTGACCTCTTTCTGTAGTAAACGCTGTTTTTTCCGTGTCGTTGGGGTGCATTTCCAACTGATGGTAGCCACTTGCTAGATCAAGGGTTGTAAAATATTGTGCGCGCCCTAATCTATCAAGTATATCGTTGATATTCGGTAACGGGTACTTGTCTTCAACAATTCTATCGTTCAGTCGTCTATAGTCTATAACAAGTCTCCATTTGACCTTCCCTGAGGCGTCGGGTTTTTTTGGGACGATATGGACAGGGCAAGACCAGGGTGAAATACTTTCCCGTATAATTCCCTGTTTTAATAAATTATCTATTTGTTTTTTAATTTCTGTACGTTGTTGCGGGGCTAGTCTATAGTTTCTAACAAAAATAGGTGTGTCGTCAGTTAGTCTTAATTCATGTTTTACCGTATGTGTGAAAGATAACGGTATGTTCTCAGAGTAGAATACGTCGCGATATTGATAACAAATTTTGGTAACCTCGCGTTTTTCTTCTTCATTCATGTGGCTGATTCTAATTTTCTTTAAGTTTTCGTAAAGTTCTTTGTCAATGTCAGTTTTAGTTTGAAGGGTGTTAATTTTGTGTGTTTTATTTTGATTTATCAATTGTGGTGGTAAAGGCTCAAGGGGTAAGTGGCAATTGTTATTAATTACTTGTTCTTTATCGGTTAAGTTAATTACAGATGTTTTAAAAAATCCATTTTTTACCGTTACTACAGCGGCGGGTGATTTTAATCCTTTAAACCAATTAAAGTCATCGTAGATATAATTACCGCCCATACAATTTGTTTTTACTGTTATAAACTTTTCACAATTAGGTTCAATTTTGAGTTTTTTTACTGGATAGTCAAAATAAATTGGTATTTCGGTGTTATAAGTTCGCAATAACTTATTTTTAAAATCTATGTTACACCCTAGTTCTTTTAACAGGTCCATCCCTATTAGTCCTTTATACTTTGGGTCAAAATCGAAAAGTAAGAATTTATGATATATGTCTGTCTTAAACTGTGGGGGTAAAGGTAAAATAGCAACATGTTCATGACGAGTAACAGCGTGCGCAGTTTTTACTTGAAATGGCTCGCGCTCGACGCAGTGTCTAAGATTGGTATTGGCTATTACATCGGGTGATATCATACAACGCGAAGCTCCAGTGTCTAATAAGAATTTACCTTGAAATTCCGGCAACTCTATATAAGGAAGATGGTCTTTACCTTGGTTGTTGAGGTGAACAGTCTTTACTAGCTTTGCTTTCAGCTTTCACCTCCTGCGTGTAACTGTAGTCTTCACCGCTAGGTTGTAAATTATTATTGTACTCACCTTCAGAGTAGGCATTGTAGTCCGGGTAACACTGGTCTTGGTTGTGCTGTGTATAAAACATTTCTTCAGAAGCAAAACGCGGTGCTTCGGGCTTACTTATCGATCTCATGGTGACGTCAGACACTTTTTGCGGCAGGTTCACCTGCTGGCGAGGTATATTCGGCTGAGATCTAAAATTACCTGAGTTTCTGAAAGTACCAGAACCACTAGGTCTTACGTTACCTGAAGCGGGTCTTCCTTGGGGTAAGCCTTGACCCCTCTGTTGTCTCTGATCTATGTTCCAGCTATTACGCGGGGGAAAGTTATTATTTTGGGGTACCGTTTGGTTTGGCTTGGGTATTTCTTTCGGTTTGTTTTGGATGGAAAGTGCATTAAAACTATTATTGAATCTATTGAATGCCAAACGTGCTTCCTCTTGCCTAGCCGTTACTATAGCTGCTTCAAGAGTCGTAGGTTGCGCAATCCGCACGCCAATAGAAACGTGAAAGTCCAAATGGTTAACGTATTGGTCTATGACCATACTCTCATAATATGACTTATCCGTATGCCTACCTACTACGTTTAAGGTGTCTAAAATTTCCCTTAGTCGTTTACCAAACGTCTCAGCGTCTTCATTTCTATTACGACGTAAACGCGTTAGTTCTTGCATCAGTTGTATTTCGTTACGTGGTTCGCCTAATCTACGCGTCAACGCAGCCTTAATTGTCTGCCAGCTATCAACAGTTTCTTCGGATGCTATTGCATTGATCGCCGAACCGCTTAGTTTGCTTTTAATTAAACTTACAATAGCAGGGTTCACCCTAACTTGTGGATCCAGTAATAGCATCACATTTTCAACTTCTCTAATAAAGTAATTTAATGTTTTAGGATTGCCCTCGTATTTTGGCAACAGTTCCGAAACGAACTTAAAAGTCGCTAGATCAATGCTTGCCATAGCCATCGTGATTTAATTATGAAACCGGAATACAAAAGGAATCAATTCTAGTTCAATATAAAATACTATTGAGATTATGTCTAATACCTAATACTGCCTACTCCCTAAGAGGTCAGCTTGAAATTATTTTATACGAATCACGATTATAGCGAATACGTAAATGAGTAAATATCTCTTGTTACAGAATTAATTGCTGTGGAATGCAAAATGTATACCGCGATTTTAGCACGCATACAAAGACCTAAATTAAAATGAACGTAATAAACTCATTTAACTAACGTTATTTGCCTATAGCGATTTTAGCCTATAAACAAACACACAGGTAACATTTATAAAAATACAGCAGGAAATATAGCATGGGAAACTGGGTACACAACAAGCACTCACCACAGTATCTTCTGCATCTCTAGCCGGGCCTTGTAGAACAGCAGGGCTCCCAATTCTCCAGGACTCCCGCAGGTTGCTCGCCTTCGTAGATTCAATTTGCGATCGCGAAGATAACGATAGATACCGTTCACTCTTTACCGAAGAGTTGTATTTTAATTAGAGTGTCGCGATCCTACCGACTGCGCCAGTTAAGTTACGGCGAACGAAATTACTATTAAAAAATACTTTATTTGAATTAAAACAATGTTTATTGGTTGGAATGTTCTACAAGACTAATTTACAATTATTATATTTTTATTAACTAAACTAATTACTATAATCCGCAAATCTGCAAGTGTGCAGTTTGTTAATGACGCACGGGCGCATCCGCTGCATTAGTCAGCGATTACGCTACTCAGGCGATTGCCTAACTAGACTGGTACGAGTACATTCAAAACTTTTTCTAAATCAAAAATGGCCACAACGGTGTCCTCTTTATTTAGTGTTTCTTTTTCTTCTTTTTTAATTTCACGAACTCTTTTCTTTCATACTCAAATGTTTCCTGTAATTTTCTTCTAAAGACGCCTTTTCAACGTTTTGAGCCTCTACTAGCCTGTACTAACACTTAGGTACTTAAAAAAGGTAGAAAACTATTTACCCGAATTATATCGTAACAAAGTTTACTGTCAAATCATATTGATATTTTTTTTCTTAAAGATCTAAAACCATATTATTCGTTTAAAATACATTTTAATGAATATTTATGGAATGTACGCGTAGTTTTTCATATCATCGTAAATAAAGATAGAAACATTCTGAAAAAAAAAATTACATGGTGTATTTTAGCTTCTAGATGCCGAAAAACGCATAACATGAAAAACCCCGTAATAGGTCATTACCGGATTATTCGCGGGGGACGTCGAAATGTTCTTTGATTTTCTAATATATTTTGTATTGAATTTTTTTTGTGCAGCAAAGATAGTTTTTTTATATTGTCTATTGTACTTTCTGTAATTAATTTTATAACCTGAAAAGTTTTAAATTTATAATATAAAAATCGCAATGTTCGCTTTGTTGCACGTGATTTTTTTATTCCTTTAGTAATCCAACCAGTTTTTATTACAAACAACCTGTTTTTTTTTGATATCCCATAACTCTAGGGTATGATTGAGGCCATATCAAAGAATCAACTGGCGGCATATGAGTTATGTTCCAATCCTTCGTTATTTTTTTTTTTTCATTTTTCATACAAAATAATTCGGCAATGTCACGATTATTAATGTAAAACACCCTTACGTGAAATATGACAACGTCGACAAGGTAGCTTTCCCTTCACTAGCTGCCGCCGCACACTGGTCCCAAATGATAAAAAAGGGGACATTAAGAAATTTTTGACAAAAGGTCAACCGATTCAGCTTATTTTTTTTTTGTAGACAGCTGATGCAATTACAAATCACTTTTGTACATTGAGTTTTTGCCAAAAAAGCCGTATTTTCAGAGAAAAAAAATATTCAAATATTTTTTGTATGAAAGAAATCCTAATTTTGTCTTTATCTTCCAAGATTCAAACGTATTCAAAATAAAACTTAAAGCAGCTTGTAGAAATGCTAATTGCTCACTACTTTGTCATAGACACTCTTCTGCGATTTTGTGCTCCTTTTGAGTTACAGGCACTTTAAATATTTTATGTATGAAAAAATCCTAATTTTCTCTTTATCTTCCAAGATTCAAACGTATTCAAAATAAAACTTAGCGCAGCTTGTAGAAGGGCTAATTGCTCACCACTTTGTCATAGACACTCTTCTGCGATTTTGTGCTCCTTTTGAGTTACATGCACTTTGAATATTTTATGTATGAAAAAATCCTAATTTTGTCTTTATCTTCCAAGATTCAAACGTATTCAAAATAAAACTTAAAGCAGCTTGTAGAGATGCTAATTGCTCACTACTTTGTCATAGACACTCTTCTGCGATTTTGTGCTCCTTTTGAGTTACATGCACTTTAAATATTTTTTGTATGAAAAAATCCTAATTTTGTCTTTATCTTCCAAGATTCAAACGTATTCAAAATAAAACTTAGCGCAGCTTGTAGAGGGGTTAATTGTTCATCACTTTGCCATAGACACTCAATTGCGATTTTGTGCTCCTTTTCAGTTACAGGCACTTTAAATTTTTCGTTGTCGGATGAGCTTTACTAGTTTTTTGTAGACAGCTGATACAATTACAAGTAACTTTTAAAGATGTATTTTTTGTTAAATAAGCCGTATTTTCAGAGTTAAAAAATTAATTCAGGCGGATTAGAAATAATCTTGTTAAAGATAGACTAAGATGTAATAACATTTTCTTCATTAATAAGTAACTCTTATAAATGTCTTTCTATTAAAAAAAGTCTTATTTTAAATATATCAAATAAACAACTTGGATATCTCAAAACGTGTACAGACATGTTCAGGTACAGGTAATTTATTGTGTGACTCATATTCAGATTATAAGCATTTTTTGGTAATGAGTCATTGCTTAATTAGCCGATTACTTACAATTTGGGCTATATTTGGTCATCTAACGCTAGTGAATGCGTCGGAAACGCTGAATGATAAAAAGGTATAAATTGCAATTAAAACTTTTCCTTCGTACTTTAACGGGCTTAGGACCGTCAAAATACAAACCTATATAATAATATAGGTATTGTACAAGGTGTCCAGAAAGGGTATCGGGTATTTGTAAGTTCAATGAAACAAAAATTATTTGTATCCAATAAAAAAGTTTATTGTTTATTATTAGCATATGAATTGGAGAATTATTTGGAAAAGATGATGTTATCCAAATGATGACCGTTATGTTGCTGGCACTCTTCTAAACGGAAACGAAGATTGGCGATAACACGTTGACACATAGCTATTGATATTGCTGCCATTTCTGACCTGATGTTTTGCTTTAACTGGGTTAGATTCGTCGGATTGTTTTGATAAACCTTACTTTTAAGGTATCCCCATGCAAAATAATCAAGTGGGCTAAGGTCGGGGCTTCTGGGAGGCCAGTTGATGTTACCCCTTCGCGAAATGACTTTATTAGGGAATAATTCGTTAACAACTTCCATTGAGTCATTTGAGGTATGGCAAGTGGCCCCATCTTGCTGGAACCACGTTCTTGAGTTGAAACCTGCAAACTCCTGCAACTCTGGGACCAAAAAATTTCGCAACATATCGCAATAACGGTCACTATTCACATTAATTGCTCGGCCTCGTTGATCTTCATGAAAATAAAGACTAATTATGCCTTTAGCAGACATAGCGGCCCAAACAACGACCTTTGGGCTATGCAGGGGTCGTTCATGCTTTCGTCTCGGATTCTCCACTGCCCAGTACCGACAATTCTGCTTATTAACATGACCATTCAGGTGAAAATTTGCTTCGTCACTGAACAGTATGTTGTTAAAGTTGTTAAATCGCTGCAGCATTTCGTTCGCAAAATTCAGTCGATTAGCATAGTCCGTATCCTTCAATTCTTGAACCAATTGAATTTTATAGGCTTTTAGATGTAAGTCTTTCTTTAAAATCGAATGTAAAGACGATTTTTTTATGTTCAACGCTTGGCTTCGCTTTCGGATGGATAAAGACGGATTTTGACGAACCGACGCCTCAACTTCTTCAATTGTTTCTTCATCGCGAACTGTACGAGGACGACCAGAGTTTTGAATTTTAACTGTCGCACCTGTATTCTCGAACATCCTGATCCATTTCCTAATGCTATCGTCACTTGGCGCGTGGCGTGTACGATATTCCGCACGATAGAGACGTTGAGCAGTCACTATTGAATCACCATTACGATAATACGCTCGTACGCAAAATGCGCGATGCGTCCCCGAGTACTGTTCCATCGTGACTAAAACTCCACAAAATGGCGGACGCCACGAACCCCTCCCCGCACCCTTTAGACGCCCCGTTTCGAATATGGCGCGAAAACAAATACCCGATACCCTTTCTGGACACCTTGTATTAAGGCGTACTTAAAAAATTTGAACTACCTGTAACCCTAACGCTTAATTTATCTTTACATGCATGTTTTGTTTATTTATTTATTTTATACTTTATCACTTAATATGTATTTGATTTAGGGCAGGGATCTTGGCGTGCTTATCTGTTTTGGTCACTTTCTTCAATAATAAACGGCACTTGCACTATTAACAGTCTTTTAATTATAGTTCCACAACAAAACACACGCTTTTACAATTATTTTCACAGGTTAATTCACAGAGCAATGTTCGTGCGATCAAGATTCAATGTCAAGTCATTGTCACAATAAAATATCAGGGTATAATAAAAATAAACAATATTGTTCTACCCTACTTTGTCCTAATAAGTCATATGAAATGTAAAATACAACTTTTTATTTGACTACCCCAACAGTGGGTAGTCTTTGTTTACAAATGTAATACTTTGCTAGGGCTGTCGTCAACATAATATGAATAAATAAATAAATAAAACAAACACAAAAAATAAAACAAAGCGCATTTTTTTTCAGTACCTGTAAACTTAATAACTAAAGTAAACTATTATTTTACAAATTTAAATAAACTAGAACATAAATTAATTTTAAGCGCATTTTTTCTCAGTACCTATAAACTTAATAACTTAAATAAACTAGATTACAAACTTACAAACTTAAATAAACTAACATGAACGTGCGTATGTTACAATGTGAATTATGCTAGCGGATCTTGTGGGGGATTATTCTCAATGTCGACGTATACTTCTTCCTCATCAGCAACTTCTAAATCGAGTTCATTGGGTGAAACGTCATCCTTTAGAAGATTTTCGGCTTCTTCAAACCTCTGCTGCTTTTGAATTTTGGTGAACCGGTCTTATGTTCGTAATGTACGGATCGGAGCTGATAAGTAACTGGTGTAAAATATCTTCATTTGTTTGCATTCTGCCTATCTTTCTAGTATGCTTTTCTCTGATTGAACGAAAATCTTTGTTTCTTGCTTCTGAGGCTTCTTCGGACATCATACCAATTGGAATAAAAGAAAAATGCTGGCAAATATCTGCACCATGCACTAAAAGTTTATGTACACTCGAAGGCATGTAATACCACGAGTACTCGCTGACATAAAGTTCTGCTGTTTCTCTGCAATAAATTCTAAATTTTTCAATATCTACATTTCTCCCAGAAGATATTGCCTGCAAAATTACAGCAAATCTCTTAATCAAATTAGCATTAACTCCTGTTATCTCAGCTGACCTTTCGTAATCATTGAAAAACCGTCGAGCTGTATTGCCATCGTTTGTTGTCCCAAAGCCTTGTTTGACGATATCAATCATTAAGCCAGTTACAACAAAAAACTCATGCTGCGTTAACTCTTTTCTTGATTTTCGGAGCAGTTTGTCCTCACCCCGAGCCGCCCATTTTTTGAAATCTAAGTTGTAAGATATGTGCAAAATACATTCCATGCATCGCAACCACATGTGAAGTGAAGATAAACCATATTTGTACATATCATGGTTTTCTGGTTTGTTAAAAACGAGGTTCAAGTTGTTCATATCTTTCGGATTTGTTAAGCAAATGTTGCAATTGGCTGCAGACTGTGTCTGTGAAAGTGCCGTGCATACTTTGCCGTCGATCATCGTCATATGCAATTCATGAAATACTTCAAATTCGCCATCAAATAACTTTGTTGGTAGAAGGTTCTGAATTTCTTCTTGTAATGTTGCTTCTACTTGCTGAATATATTCTTTTGTTTCTTGTTTGAATTCGAACATAATTGGTCTGCAATAGTTTGTTGAAGAAGGGCGCGGATTTTCCCATACTATCACATCGTTGTCACTCATAAGGCGAAGTGGCACAAAACTAACCATAAATACAGAAGATTCTGAAAATATGTCACCAGTTGGTTTTTGTTTGTAACAACTTTGTGAAGAAGCTCCGTCACAGCCCCATTTACTAACTAGCTTCAAAACACCACCATTAATATTTGAACCAGTCACTTTCAAAATCTTCTCGGCAGTTAAATCTAGAACTGCCTGTAACTTAATTTTAGCTCCTGACTCCGATATCACAATATCTTATTTTGCTGGATAGCATTCTTTCTTCTTCAACAGTAACTTCTGGTAAGATGGAAAAGCCGCTGTGCCATTTGTACTTAAAATGGACCTCAAAGTTAGATATTGCCATTTTGATAAACTCAATGCTGTGGCAAGAGCTAAGGTGTCTTCCTCGGAAATCGATTTATCAGAAGCTTTATATAAAAAGTCACTTACTTCTTGCAACTTTTCTGGCTTATTTGAGAGGCACTTAATAACTTTAGAACAAACAGTGCGCCCGTTTTCATTAAGTTTAGCAATAAGAGCATAGAACAGCTCTTCTTCGGAATGCTCCAAAAGAGACAAAGAACGTCTTTTCTTCTGCTTATTTGTTAAATCTTCAAATGGTCGTTTATTTCTAGTTCTGGGAGTATTTGTGGTAGCTTCTGATGTAGATGCACCCGCTTCCTCTTCGTACGATAAATTATGCTCTTCTACGTCTACTGAAATGTCCTCTATGGTATATTCTGGATCAAACAACATAGGAAAATTCACAGAAGTTAAAGTTGGCCACAAAATTTTAGACTCCAACCACTCCTTGTTTTTAACACCAAATCTTTCGTTTCTACCTGAATTGTCCCATCTTCTAGCTAGGTTTGACGTATAATTTTGGCAAAACTTTTTGATAATACTGAGCTCTTCGTTTGGAATTTCACTTGAAATACGATTTATAATGGTTTGACACAGTAAATCACTATTTTTAAGGCACCCACTATTACTCAAAAAAGAAAAAATGTCTAAATTAGTCACAAATGTAGTCATTTTGATACAAAAATGTTACAGGCAAATAAATAAAAGTTACAATGTGGTGATAGTTGATAAAAAATTGTGTTGTTTTTACGAGCACAAGACGCGTAATGAACAAAAACGGGTTCCGCTTGCCCTTATACTATTGATATATGACTCATTACCCAACTATCCCGTTACTTAATGGGGTAGTTAGATAATGGCTCATTACCTAACTACCTCATTACTTAATGGGGTAGTTAGATAATGAGCCAAATATTCTTGCAATTTGGATGAGTCACGAGAAAATAAAACATACTAAGATGTGCTCCTACATAAATACCGCAAAACTACAAAGGGAATTTTTAATTGCAATTTATATACCTATTCATCATTCAGCGTTTTCGACGCGTTCGACTAGATGACCAAATAGAGCCGAAATCGTCACTTATAGGGTAATTAAGCAATGACTCTATACAAAAAAAATTTTACATACGAGTCACACAATAACTTACCTGTACATAAACATGTCTGAACACGTTTTGAGATTTCCTTGTTTGTTTATTTGATACTGATAATTTCATATATTTGTAAGAGTTACTCTACAAGCTGCGCTAAGTTTTATTTTGAATACGTTTGAATCTTGGAAGATAAAGACAAAATTAGAATTTTTTTATACAAAAAATATTTAAAGTGCCTGTAACTCAAAAGGAGCACAAAATCGCAGAAGAGTGTCTATGACAAAGTGGTGAGCAATTAGCACCTCTACAAGCTGCGCTAAGTTTTATTTTGAATACGTTTGAATCTTGGAAGATAAAGACAAAATTAGGATTTCTTTCATACAAAAAATATTTCAATATTTTTTTTCTCTGAAAATACGGCTTATTTGGCAAAAACTCAATCTATAAAAGTGATTTGTAATTGCATCAGCTGTCTACAAAAAAAAAATCAGCCGAATCCGTTGACCTTCTGTCAAAAATTTCTTAATGTCCACTTTTTTATCATTCGGGACCAGTGTGCGCCGGGAAGCCCCGATACCAACATACCTACATATTTTATTTTACTATTTATTTTACTACACTACTGCGAAGTTTGGCAACCTCGCAAAAGTAAAGATTCGTCATACTGGTGACAATTTTTGACCTAATTTAATTATGATTGATGATATCTCCGAAACGATGCATTTTTGGACCACCTATTCTAGGAGTTTTAGTATTATTTTTACCTACAGAATATAACCCTAGAGTTATGGGATATCAAAAAAAAAACAGGTTGTATATTATTTGATATATTAACGATATGATGATACCTTTTCGTTTGTGTATAGATAGTCTGGATAACTTTTTAGATAACTAGAGGTATAGTTAGTAATGCCACATAAAGATTTTTTTAATTTGCCGCGTTTTCTCAGGTCATGCTTTCGTTTGCCAGATTCTAGAAAGAAAATACGCGTGTATGTGAAAATTGGTTAAAAGAATGAAAGCCGCAGGTATTCCAATGCTAGCTCGTTAATATCTGGTGGGTCCACCATTAGCGTCTAGCACTGCATCCAACCTGGCTTTCATTCCAGTAACCATGTTCCAACACATATCACGAGGATCCCCCCTCATCACTTCCCACGTTTGGATTGCCGCTTGCCGCAAGTCTTCCACGTTGCGCACTTCTGATACATCCTAATTGAGAACCATATGTCCCCAGAGGTTCTCAATTGGGTTGAGGTCGGGGCTCTTTGCAGGCCATGGTATAAGCTGAATATCGGGCTGAGCTTGGAGCCACGTCTGAACTACTCTAGCACTATGGATGGAACTGTTGTCCTGGCAAAGATAAATAGTGCCTGTCGGATGGTGTAATCGCACAGTCGGCACCATAACATCTCTCAGAATATCCAGATACTGTTCTGAAGTCATATCTCTACAAGTTCGCCAGGACCAACAGAACTCATCCATCCCCAGAATCCCAAGCTCAGCCGACCACTCGATCTGTTGGGTATCACATTTTCTATTTGGTATCGGTTGTTGTCCGCATTAATATTTTTCTCCCATCTTTGTCAGATTTGAATGTTTTTTCATCGACAAATATCACAACATTGTTCTCCCAGTCAATGTTGTAAAGTTCTAAACAAAAACATACTCTAGCCTCAGCATGGGCCGGAGAAAATACAATTTTTTTTGCCGGGATTCTGGTTTTCATTCCAACGACCTGCAATCTACGTCGGATTGTTTGGGTTCATACCTGAAACAATAGCAAAACACATTTTCTTAAAAACAAAAATAAGATACCTATTTACCTAACCTTAAATTGTTCAATACTCTTGCGATACGATTACGATGTAAATGATAATAACATTATTTTTAAATTTTAACAACCTACTCATACCTTTAAAATAGTAGGTAAGTAATATTAACAACTATTTTCCGTTGCCTCTACACAATATTGATGATATCGGATTGAGTTTCGGAACATTTTTCTTCTAAAAATAACAAAATACAGCTCTCCAAAAAGCCGGTAAGCTGGTGGTAAACTAAATGGTGGGGAAAAAAACCGTAAAAATGCTACAAATAGTCTCAGAATAACAACCTACAAATCAACGTCTATTTTTTTCACATGTTTAATTTTATGCGTGAACACACATTGCGTAAGGATCTGGTAATCGCCGTTAACCTTGCCATACAAATGCGCGACGCGCACACGCCGCCGCGCCGCCCGTGCCGCTACCGCGGCGCCTCGCGCCGTTCGGTTTAAAATAGGGAATATTCATTTTTAGTAACGAATACAAGAATATTTGGAAAAAACAGACAATTATATATTATGTAAGTAATAAAGAAGTGCAATTTAGAAATAAATTTAAACCATGTATTTAATAGGTTTTGTGGTATAGGCTCCTCCCAACTTAATGACCCTTAACTGTTGTAAAAAGATTTTTGTATTAATAATGCATTCACAAATTAATCCCAAAGGATCAAATATTTTACAAATACTAACTATAACGACCTGTTTTGTAATCATTTGCGGTGGCGATTCGACCTTTGAGGGGAACTCAATCAGTCAGATATAATATAAATCATGATTGGAGCGAATCAACATGATATCTTGTTATAATCATCCGCTAATATTACTTCGTAATGGGTTTAAAATATATTTAACAGATGAGAACAACCTCTCTACTGACACTTGTGTTGCTGGAGCAGCTAACACGCAATTAGCGACGATTATTAAAAGATTAGTAGGTATTTTGTTGGCCCAGTACGCTAGCAGGTTTTCTTTTAAAGGTATCCTTGGTTCATACCTTAATTTACTTAGCATTCCTTCAAAAGTATTTACAGAAGACCTGGAAATTCCACGCCTTGTTTCCATTTCTTGCAATTTTTTCTCTAAATCAGAGATATCACTAAAATGTTCTGTGTTATGCTGGCTACTGCTCGCAATAGCAGGTGTCAGTTCAGAAGTCTCACTCTCGGTAGATCTTAGTCTTTGTAGCTGCCTAAAAGTGTCACATATTAATACTTGTGCGCATTCTTCATCTGATAATACCACATTGAGGCGGCCATCTTAATACAAATAACAATGTTCAAAATGTATGGACACCGTCCCCACCCTTGTAGCACTTTATAACCTGTGTTAATCGAAGGGCCATAACCATCTTATCATTTTATTGTACGACGCCGAAACCGAAATGTGCATCCGAAAAAAGTTATATCGATATGAAGAAACCGGAATCAGTCACAATAATAATTATGTTACCGATCACCATGCTTTTCTTTTTTTATTTATTACTGTGGGGTGATTTCGTTCGGAGTTTTCAAACAACTCTTTGGAATTAAATGGTGACTCCCGCACGGGAACAACCCACAGAGCAGAAAAATGTTCAATGAAGAATTCTGCTGAATATCGATTTTGTGAAGTAACCATAGACGTTTTTTTGGAGTTTTCAAATAAAAATACCTTCTTAGTTACAAATAAAACCGTTTACTTTACAACAAATATACAAATAGATTATTTAGTGTTTTCAGTATCTATTACAATATTATCCCTGGCACTGGCTGGCCCAACGAAATTCTCTAAACGCCTTCCAATCCCATATTACCACACGATACTGACGACATGCGCGCAGGCACCAACTGTTCTCATACTCGTCAAACATGAGCAGTAATATGCCTGAATAGCGTTTATACCCTGTGCGTTATTCAGTATTAAATACCTGTAATAGGTCGCATTTGACCTGTCTTGATAAAATTCGAACCCTTAGAAGCGTGCAATCTTCCGTGTCTATACCGCATTGATTCATAAGGGCTTGGAGTTGCACAAACCTCTATGTTATAGACACCGCCTCGTACATGTTCGCTGACATAGGAAGCTGCCAGTTTTAGATGATATGTCCCCAAGCTAAACAAAATAATATCTTCGTTTGACAATTCAGGGAACGGCATGTTTATGTACTCGCTCCTGAAAGCAGCCCGCTGCCTGTTAACATTTTCTGCAACAACGTAGTTGCCCAAGTCATTGTTGGTATGAATTCTGTGACTGATTTGTGGCGTAGACACTATCTTGAAGGTGTTGAGAAGCGCTCCAGCAATTCGGAAGTCAGTGAAGAGGTGAGGAAGTGATTTATTGAATACCACGTTCCTAAACATTTTGAAGTCGCGTTTGAATCTCCCGTTTATCGCCTCAATGACCAAGCGGACAATTGTAATCAGACGCGATTTATTCGCTTGTTCATTCGTGAGTTGAGTTGAGCTTCTGTCTTTTGTAGGTGGATTCTCGAGGGCTGATTCCAGTCCCCGAGAATGCCCGCTTTACAAAGCGCATCACTCGTGGTCGTGTATTGCCCTCCCTGAAGCAGTATAGTTTGCCAATGAGTACCCTGGCCCCATCGCTACGACGCTCGATCCTGATCCGATGGCTGGTTTTGGTGGAGTAGCTCCATCCCAGTTTGGGAACTTGACTTTTGCTATAGGACATGCCGCAATAGCCGCGCAATACAGGATCGAATGTGTATCAGCGAGATTCTCGCTGCTGTCGAAAACATCTTTAAGCTGAGAGTCCAAGGCACACACCAGCGCCCTATTTTTTTTGTACATGGGTAGGCGTGGTAATCGGGGTCTAAGTTCAGTCGGAGTGGACCTATACTCGCGAACCGCATCCTCCAGTGCGATCCTCAATCGGGCGTTGCACTGGCTACTTACTGTGGCAACCCTATCATCCTCCTCTTCAACACCATGATTGGACCGCGGCGGGATTGAAATAGTTGACACTTGTGCCGCGGTTTGTGCCGAAGTTGAGACGATATGGTTGATCAGTACCACTGAGCGCAGCCTATCAAGTGCGGCATCGTCCAACCTATGATTGCGTTGGATGACCCGCACCTGATCCGAAAGTCGTTGGACCGAGACGTTGACGGTTGGCTCTAGTTCCTGAAACAGAGACAGCATCCTAACACGGTACGCAGTGAGGTTAGTTCTCCTCTGTAGACCCGTAATATGCGCGCATGACGTTCTCGTTCATAGACTGAGTCCATCTCATGCGCTGCACACAACCACCGGCAACGGGGACCCGGCTCAGGGCCGATTGGCCCCTTAGTCCCAAGCTCCTCGGTGGCCGGCCTCTCCCCTGCCGACGTACAGGTGTTGGCGACGTCGGCGGGGAAAAATATTCGTCACTCGAGCTCAACGCAACTGCCGCGGCCGGTGTCGTCACAGCGCTCACGGTGGGGCTGGGTGCCGGCGGCGGCGAGGCGGAGCTGAGTGAAGAGTCCGGAGATGGTGGGCGTGCTTTACGTGCTGCTAATCTTGTCAACATAGTTTCTTCATATTCTTATTTTCTGATCATTGTTATTTTCGGAGGTGACATCTGTCATGTCACCTCTCTTTCGGCAGTTTTTATTTAATTCTAAAGCATTGTGGTGCATAATGGTCTCTTTTTTCAATTATTAATGGTTTTCCGGAATTAGGTTTCGTATTTATAGTAAAACAATCTTGTAAACTGCGTCAAAATTAATATTATTGTTAAAATTATGAAACTACGAGAAAACGAGACGTTCTGTTGACACGGTGTTGCCAATTCTGAGGTAGTTATAAGTAGGTACTTACATGTAAAATAAAAGTAACTAAGTAATGCTTGTAGTAACCTACTACAAACTAAAATAAAAGCTCCTATTTGGACAACACACACATAACATACCTACCCTAAACTCATTAATCTCTGAGTACTTAATGCGTTTAGGTAGGTATGTAACATTTAAATAAAGCAAATCAAATCATACATCCAATCATTATCATCAATGTAGCTTTTATCTTGTTGTTATAACAAAAAGATAAAAGCTACATTAATTTATAAGGCTTTATAGCCCCACTTAAAATGTTTACTCATTTACTTACAATCAATAGTTTATAGAGTAAAACTTGTATTCTTTTTATATAAAATTTTATCTCACAAAATATTACGTAAGTGTCCTTCTAGAAAATCACAGAATTATGGCAAGTCAACAAGTGTTTTAGTTGTCTACAAGTAAAATTTTCATTTTAAGAAAACTTAGTCTCAAATAACACTACGACTACAACACTGAAAAAAAAAACAATAAAAAAATCTTAAACAATAATAAATGTTTGAGTAAATCTTTAAAAACTTCAGTCTCAAATTTATTTTAACAATTGGTTTGAAAACTAGTAATGTGGCAAATTATCATAAAAAGCATGACAGTCTTTCAAGATTTTTAGAGAAGAGTTTTTAGCTCTTGTAAATGCAACCATTTCTGTCTTTGTTTATGCAACTGCGAGAAGGCGTCTAAGGATTTAAACACCAGATCTCTTACCCCTTTTCTTGGGAAGGTCAAGAAATTCGTCACTAAAGCTAGTTTTAACCGAAATGACACCATCAGGAGTGTATTTGATAACCTTTATATCTGTAACCTGCGGATTACCAGCATATTTTCCAGGTCTGATAGACGGGTACACCATGTCAACTCCGTAATTTCGACGAAAAGTAAAGTCAAGGCTTTTGACTTCGTATGGTTCGGGTTACGCCTGGCCTCGCTAGTCAATCGGATATAATCAGATGGTAAATGTATAGGTTTATTTTTTCTTTCAATAGTTACATGGTTAAATATTTTTGATAAATTATTACATTTTTATCAACACTGAATAACAGAAGAGCATTTGAAAGAGTCGCGTTTCTATTTTGATATGTACACCCATCACTCCAAATAATTAAAACAGGTGTCTGACAATTGATCAGAGTATCATTTAAATAGTCAATAAGACAACTTGCAAAGGTATTTGCAGTCAAATCCGCTTCAGTCTCATCAAACCAGCATCGGCAATACTGTGTATTTATATTATAAATTGTGAAATTATGAACACACAGTTTTGTTTTATAGTACAATGCCGACGCATTAAAACTTGGACAGATCTTAACAGCTTGTAGGTCCATAGTCAGAACTACACAATTTCCTTTTTCTGCTTCACTTTTGTCAAAGGCTTTTTCTTCGCGTGCTCTTTCTTTGTCTCTAAGGTGGTTTTGATATACTTCTTCTTCTGCATTGTCAACTTCATGACTGATACACAGATCACATCTATCTTTCTTGGGAGGTTGAAACCCAATGTTTTTCTCCTTGATCACTAAATCGAAAGTAAAACGACTTAGGGGCTTTTGTGGTGGATCGGAAGTTTCATATTCTTTTTTATATTCTTTGTATAAATCACTCATACAATTATTAGATGTTGGCTCCAGGTAAACTTTCGATGTAGATTTTCTACAGTAATGTGATGGCAATCTTGGAAGTTTGTCTAAAAACTGCACAAAATAATCTTTGGTAGCATTAGCCATCGGTAGACGTGTTAGTCTTCGCAAAACATTTCGTTCTTCTGTACTTTCTGCCATTCCTGTATCAGATCTCTTAACCCAATTCATTACCATCCACTCATTTAGTCCTAATGTAGTTAAAAACATTCCCTTGCATACTTTTAGTACATTATTTCCATTAACTGACTTCAACCGATAAGCAAAGCTCGTTTTTCGCCTAGAAGTAGCAACTTCTGTAGTTCGTGGTTTTGGGTTTGCAGTATTACACTGGTACTGTTCGACCACATGATCGGGAGTCTAATGTAATGCTGCAAACTCGGTGTATAGGGTCCTATCTGGTCTAGGGATGATGTATGACAGGGGAGCGTCTCTTTATACTCTGGAACTGGACGATGAACTTCAATCTATGCTCGAGGACGTAGAGTTGGACTTTCCACAAATTGTACAGGTGATTTTGTATAGGCCTCCACAAAGTGTCTAAGGCTGCCTCGTTCGCGGATATCCTTGCGCCACGGTAAACCGGCAGTGGACCCAACCCTGGGAGAGTAATTTGGGTCTGTTGAGCGTACGTATTCTCATCCAACAGTACGAGGACAATGTCCTTTGGTCCTGGTATGAACCCCTGGAGTGAAGCAGGCATACCTGTAAACATCATATTGCCCCGTCCATTCGTACCGGTAGTATGAGTGGCCTGAGACCGTACCGATAGCTTTCCAGCCCATAAGTCGGTACTAGTGTGTGTCAACAAATACTCCAAGACCCATGGTTGCCCCACCATGTCAGCTCATTGGGACCGGTATCCATCCTACTAAGTGCTGCCCCATTCACGTTCTCCGCAGCCATTCCTGGATCCAGATTCTTCAAGTGTGCTGAAAAGGCAGGCAAAGTTACAGCCACCACCCTGACAGCTATCCTATTTTTTCTCCCATCCTCGTCGCCAATATTATGTATCATAGAATTAAATAATTGTATTCATTTTTATTTCTCAAGTCTTATAATTTCTTATGACAGTGACATTGAGGAGATGACAAGACATTAACCTATATAAAAAATAAATAAATAGAAGTCGAAGCAAAGAGGCCACATATATATAATATAACAGTATTGTTTAATTATATAAATAATAACAGATTCATAATAATTAGAACGGGTAAAAATCACATTAAGTACTAGTGGGGAGAAACAGTTGAAAAGTTATTATTATCTAAGTATTAAATTTCCAAAAAAACACAGATTGTTTCGTTGTCTTAAAAGTCATTGCTTAATAATTACATATGGTAAGGTATTAAAAAAGCTATTAAAAATAGTCTGGTTTGTAATCACAATGACAAATCTTAAAACGAATAGTGTAATGTAAACTCGTATTGAAAAACCTCACTTAACTAAATATAAATTTGTTTTTTAGTTTTGTTGCATTATGGTATTGTTTCATTATATAAATAATAACAGATTCATATTAATTAAAATGGGTAAAAATCAGGGATACTAGTGATGAAAATATTTAAAAAGTTATTATTATCTAAATATTAAATTTACAAAAAAAACACAGATTGTTTCGTTGTCTTAAATAATAAAAAAGCTATTAAATCCGTCTGGCTTGCAATCACAGTGCCAAACCTTAAAACTAATAGTGTAAAGTAAATATTAAAAACCTCACTTAACACGTTCGAGGACGCTACCACTTGAGACTGTGTACCAAAATGACACAGTAAATGTCCATACAAATTATACGACGTATGAGTACGTAGCCTCCCATGAAAATATATTGTTTTAAAGACATCATGACACAACCGTTTTATCACGTTATCGTATAAATACGTTATGTCATTAAAAGTAAGTTAACTAGACGTGAACGGACACAATGTAATAACGTCTAACGTATATACGTTCTGGCACATCATAGGTACGTCGGTAACAAGCAGTGCCATCACAACGTATATATATGTCGAACGTGAAATAACGTTCTGTCACTTTTAATCTTAAGACAACCACATCATTAGGTCACAACGTACTATGCCGACCATCGTTTCAATTCAAGACGTTTTGTCGTATCATACTGAGATGGCAAATTATGCCTGTGTCACAACGTCAGTGTACGTTCAAGGTATCTAAACGTTTTATGATAATGCATGTTTATATAAATAAATCAAAATCAAAATACGAAAATCGACTGTTTATTTATGTAAGAAACATTTTTCAATCATAGGTAGAAACGTTTCTTCTTTTTCTCTTTCTTCTCTAACTTTTAATCACAATCGTACTTGCATAATTACTTACATCTATTCATCACAAAAAAGCAACCTCTACATAAAAATAAAATGTAATCAATAGAATAATCAAAATCTAAAATAAGTAATATAAAAATTAAGTCTTTCGTATAGGAACTCGTAACATTATTAGGTAGAAACTTTTTTACTTAATCACAACCATTAACTTGCATAATTACCTATATTTATCACAAAAAAGCAACCTCTGCATAAAAATAAAATGTTATTAACAGAACAATAAAAATGTAAAACAAGTAATAAAAAATTAGGAACTAGTTTTCAGTCTCATTTTCAGTCTTGTGCCATTCCTCAAAGCACAATGCACAAAGTGCGGGTTTATCTTTGCACCCCTTACATCTCAATCCAGTTTCCTTGCGGCGTTTATTCTTTGCACACATTTTGCATTTTAGGTAGTTGTTACTTTTTTTAGAACCAGGAGGAATTGGATTTTTTTCAGGCCAATGTTCACCACTGCTATTATCGGGTTGTGTTGAGGCCGGTTCTGGGTTTACTGTCCGATTAACTCTTCTGTTGTCGTTCTTGGAATGCTTCACTAAAAGTTCGGGTTTTTGAGAAAGGCTAATACCAATTAAATTGCGGATTAAATCTTCTCTAAAATGTAAAAATTCATATTTCTTACTGTTATTCATTTTGTATTTTCTATACAAATAAAAACTGTTCCATACAGTTAAATCAAGTAAGTGAAAAAATACCTTTTTATACCATCTCAAACATTTTCGTGGAGACGAATAATATGAAACCATCTGATCAGCGTGGTCAATACCAGACATAAATGCATTGTAAGTCGCCACTTCTAAAGGTTTTCTTTTTAATTGTCCGCGCTTATTTGTAACATTAATCATCTTTGGATGATCCTTTGTAGTGATCATGGTTACGGCTCGCTTATCAACCCACTTTGAGATATATACATTATTTTTACGTACCCATACATGTTCACCTTTCTTTAACTTCTGGTTCACAACATTCTTCGGGTTTTCTTTGCGGTTTGTTCTAAGGGTTCCGACAGTATGAGTTTTGAGATCAAGTAATTTTTGAGACAAACCATACGAATTATAATAATTGTCCATAAACAATTCGTGGCCTTTTAAAACAGATGGTTTCATAAGTCTCATGACAGTTTTATCAGTTTTTTTTCCTTGTTCCGAGTCAGTCGAGTCATCTTTGCCAGTATACATCAATATATTTAAAACATAGCCGTTTGCTTCCGTTAATTCATAGAATTTTATTCCGTATTTTGCCTTTTTTGATTTTATGTACTGTCTGAATGATAAACGCCCCCTAAATAATAGGAGTGACTCATCTAAAGAAAGTTCTTTCTCAGGTGAGTAGCACGCTCGGAAATTCCTTGTAATAGCGTCCATGAATTCCATTATTTTATCTTTCCCCTTGGCACCTAAAGGTCCTGTGCATAGGCACCTTAACAATTGTTCATAACGTCGTCCTGACATCGTTGAGACAAACACAGGGTGGTAATATAAACTGTCTGACAAGGTAAAAAGTTTTCGCTTTTGGGGTATATTGACTTGGCCACCAAGCAAGCACAGTCCTAAAAACCTCAACATCTCATTTCTGTCTGTCAATTTAAATGTGTAAGATCGACTGTGCCTAGTTTTCGGTCGATTAGTTTGACACATATTTGTCCCGTATGCATTAGTGCATTCGATGAGATAATCTAAAATAAGAGGTGGAAACAAACGGTTAAATACATCAAACACGGTTGTGTTATTATCTATAGTGAATTTTACTCCCACAGTATCAGTATCAAAATTGAACTCTGGTATAGGCGCTGTAGTTTCTGTCCAATCTTCTATAGTTGTAGTTATATCTTGCGGATCATTAGATGGTTGGCCGGAACACATCTGCTGTTCCTGGACTATCTCGTTTTGGCTGTTTTCAGAAACGACAGATGTCAAATTTTCTAAAGCCAACTCATTTTGAGATTCGTGGAATAAAGGTGGTAGTTTGTCAAGTCTAAACTCACCTGTATTACTCGTATCACAGTTTTCAGCCAAGACATTAGAAATTAGTGATAAAGTCGACGAACCCAATATCTCATTTTGAGAGGTGTTGTGTGAAGCTTGGTTATCCAGATTTGTAAATGAAGCCACATATTGAGGGACAATAGTTTCAGGTTCCAGTTCAGTTACCTCATTAGAACTTGGATTTACAGTAAGCACGGTCGTAGTTGGAGATTTAATCAACTTTAACCGTTTGGCTAGAGGAAAAATTTCTTCTGAGGAATTCGAATCATAACCGTCCTCTTGAAAACGTGATGAGGTAGGAGTTAGAGGCGACGGTGTGTTAACAGTGCACAGTGTATGATCACTCCCAACAGATTTTATATCGTCTTCATCGCTACTAGGTTCAGAAGTAACAGGTTTCTGAGTTGAAGTACCGACCAAATTTGATTGACCCTTAGTAGTAGTTTTCGACGATTTCCATCGGTAATTTTTAGAAAAAGAACTTTCACTACGTGATGTATTGCCTTGTGGGTCAAAATCTTTATCCGAACCATATTCTCCATCATCGTCTTGGTAAGGATCCGCCTCGGTAGAGTTGTCAGAATCATCGAAAATGCTCATCAGTCTTGTTTTGCGCTTATCCATCTAAAACACATAAAATAACCCATTAAACATCAATTTCACAGAGTAAAATTATTAATTCATAGTAAAATAGTATACTGTCTGGCTAAGGAATTAATACATAAATCAAATAAACTAAATACTTACGATGTTTTGTCGCGGCAAATATTACGATACGCCACGAAATGTTTAGGGAACGCGAGCGCACCCCGCAGTGACGCAGCCGCACTGAATGTAGGAGCGCGGTAGGCGCGCGCAACGCATTTACACGTTGTGCGTGTGTGAGTACCGTTCCCGCCCACTGTCAACGGCACTTATTTGAAATAGTTTAAAACTTACTCTACGTGACAGTAAAGCTTCGGGTATTTTAAATGTTGTGACACAAGATACATTCAATAGGATTTTAACTTGAACGTTCATCGGAAATGTACGTTCTGTCGTAAAGTAAAAAAAATATTTGGACGTCATTGTACGTTGTGCCATATCAAAATTTCGAACGATGACGTATAATCTCGTTCTGTCCTCGAACGTGTTAACTAAATATAATAAAAAATCACAGATGGTTCATTTTCATATGCAATGTTTAACAATTACATATAGGGTACATACAATCATATTCCCAGTTATAATCACATTAAGAACAATATTAACACTAAAAGTATATAAAAAAGAAATAAGCTTTAATATTAAAAATCACAGATGGTTGTATCATCTCAATTAGTACTGACTAATTAATCATTACTTACATGGTTACAAAAATATTAAAATCTTAACATCTCCAGACAATGGCCAATAGACGTAGAGCCAGTCACGTATTGATATAATATATTTTCAATTATATTGTTTCTTTCTTGGGCGAGTTTTTGATTTTCGGAAATGTTCATTTTCAATCTTATTTCAGCAAAATTATTACTTACAGTAGTTTTGCAAGTATCTTAACAGTTTGGATAAATTTACACCGCGCTTTTGGTTGATTTTTTTATTAATTTCTGAATAATGTGATTCTTTTCACCGTAACATGTAAAGGACATGTCCAAAAATGTATGGACCAAAAACCCAGAATCGACAGGAATGAAATGTATACCAGTGGATTGACATTGAAATATAATATAATGTTACCAAGGGGGCAACCCTGAAATCGTTATAGTATAGGAGCTAGGAGCAAAATAAAATAAGAAAAAAAAATCGTTTAAAACAATAATAAAATAAGTTTACGTCATGTTGTGGCTTAATATGACGTTGTTTAAATGTTGTATCACTTGTGATAATTATCATCAACACATTTCACAAGCAACAGCAACATAATAACAACATCATATTAAATCACAACATAACAAACACTCTGTTTTTTGTATATTTTTTTTCTTTTGGCCCATAGATACTACAATCGTTACAGTACTGTGTGTATTATTGGTAATTCTGTGGCTAAAGATTGCAAATATAAAAATAATTGGTATAGTATAGGAGCTAAGAGCCATGTTGTGGGTGAGAATATCGTTGTTAATCATTTATTTTCATAATGAAAGTCTTATTGTGATAAGTTCTAATGATATTTCCTATAACAACAACGACATTCTAATCCACAATAACTTGTGTTACACATGAATGTACAAGCAAAAGAAATACTCTAAACTTTTATACTTATTTTTGTTCGCTCATAGATACTACAATCAACGTATTGTGTGTTATTGGTAATTATGTTGCTTTGGATAACAAAAAAATCAACAATTATTATCATAAAAACTTTATTGCCCAAATAATCAAAGAAAATACAGTTTGGAACTATACACAAACTATACACGAACTAAAAACATGTACGCGGTTTTGTTGTAATTGTAACAGTAATCTCTTTTATTTATTAATTTCTATGTCCAAACATACTAAGTCTAAAAATCCCGCAGGTTGAATCAAATCACCTTCGTTCCTCGCCCATGCAAGATAATATATGATACTTATAATATGGGCACAACTACCTAAAGTGCGACGCCCATGTATACAACTACAATAGTGCTCAGTGACCGCGTGACTATTATATGCTATATAACAATAGTATGTTCTTGTCGTAATGTGTCTTGAATGTATTCTGCATCGCATTAATGTGTGTTCCCTCTCTTCATTAAAATTCACTCTTTCAGGATGCCGCCTGTACACTTCTATTGAGTACACACCTGTTTCTCTTATATGTTCGTAGCAGTACGATCGAGCTAGTTTCACATGATATGTACCGATGGCAAAACTAAGCAGCTCATCAAATGTCATTCTTCATCCGTTGCCTCCATCCTGGTAAACGCAATATTTCTTTGTGCGTTCAAACGGTTATGATCGACATATTCGGCCAGTTGGTTTTGTCTATTTATGTTTCTTTCGATCATTTCGATGAAGTTCGCAGTCAGGTGACTGTCCCCATATGGTTCTTGCGTTGCGTTAACAAGCGCTGCAGCTATTCTGAAGTCTGTCATTGCCGTGGTTAAAGTGTTATTAAAATATTTATTTCTAAATATTTTAAAATCACGTTTCATTCTTCCGTTTATTGTTTCTACCACCCATCGAACTAGCGTCACTAGTCTCGACTTATTAGCAGCTTCAGTGCTCAGCTGACTTTCATGTCTACTTAATGTCTGTGGCGTGTAGACCCTGAATCCACATTCCTCTGCATCTGGCAGAGCGTCCCGAAACCCCCTATCTAAAACCATGACGTCGTCAGGTTCAAAAGACCATCTTATCGGAGCTTCTTCCATAGGTTCGCTGTGATTATCCAAGATCTGTTTCAATATTGTTGCATCGGACGTTCTAGCTTTATAAGGTCCTGTCACTTCTATTATATATCCATCGCAACATACAAGCATAAATGGCTTTACTAGATTGGAATATTTATGTAAACTGTAACTCGATCTCTGAAATAAGAAGTTTGAGCTCTTTTGTATGTATAAATATGTCCCATCCATAATAACAATGGCTTTTGTATGATCTTCAGTTCCAAAAATATAATTAGGTATAATTCTATTTCTTGCTATAACTTCATTCCGGGTAATATGGTCAAATCCAAGATGGCGTGGAACATAGTCATTATTGAGACATTCTCTTGCTTGTTTCATTTTTTGACATATTGCTGACTTGGATAGGCCAAAAACCGTCTCCAGTCTTCGGTAAGGTGCACCGCTTCTCAGTTTACATAAATAGATACCCAAGATTGTGTTTCTGTTGGATCGTTCTTGTAAAGAAAAGGTTTCTTCTAATATGCTATAGAATTGCTGGTGACTTATACCGATCCAATTATGAAGTTCGTCCGGACTTATTTCATCAATTTTTTCAAAATCCAGCAGCTTTTTTTTTTCGAGAGTCTGAGTGTATAACTCTACTATATCGCGTAAGTTCTCGCCTCTGAAATCGTCTTGACGTCTGGCGATGTTTCCTGGTAAGTCCTCCCAAGTAGTATTCCTTAAGTGGTGTGAACATATCCGTGCAAGAGGTGGTATATATAAATGAAAGTAGCTTAAAATATATACTTTCATTGAATTGGGCACAGCGCGAAGTTCCAAACTCCTACAAACGTCGACAATACATCGTCTTGACGTGTTTGCTGCGCGTGCAAAGCCAGGTGTAGATATCGATGCAGTTGGAGGTCTGGGTGGTGGTGGAGGAGGTCGTCTTAAGCTATAGTCTATGCGCTGCCAGCACGGATGACAAATAGCTCTGGAGCCATCAAATGCAATCTGAAATAAGCAATAACATTCCCTCGTTAGTCTCACATTCGTTTTAAAGTACCTATTGTTTATGGTATACTATCTGATATGTATACAACGTGAGTTTTACATCTATAGCGAACACATGAAAATACGCGAAACTGGACTCATTATTATACCATACCTAATAGGTTGTTGATGAATCGACGACGAATATTACTCGTAGTTATTGTGCGTTGTCAGTTCTGTTAGTTTAAATTACTATTCTATACTAATCCAAATAAAACATGACGCAATATGATAACACGCAGTGTCGAGCGACGCCGCTGACATGGGTTGCCTTGATTATAAGTTAAGATGAAACTACATACTATATTATATGTAATTGAGTAACCATAGTACTTACTTCTTGTGGCGCTTGTAAAGTGCTGAACATATGCTCCACGAAGTCCCGGTGTGACTCCAGAAACTCGAGGAACAAAACATGATGCCGCCTTTGTAGAACAGAACGGGGACAAGTCACACAACGGTTACGTTCATCCATTTTAAACAATATCCAGTCGCAAAGAAAATCGAAGTCCGGTTTAACGCGCCACAGTTTCGAATCAACAAGAAAAATCAGTGTCCAGTATACAAAAGCAGAGGTCAAGTTAAAATCCACGAAGTAAAACAAAGCACACAGATCACAACGAAAACAAACGAAGGACTGCGACGGGATATGGTCGTTAGTCGTTACCTGCCTGCCACACCGCCCCGCCCCCTACGTCACCCTGTCCGCCGCGCCGCGCCCGCGCATAATAGCCAGTAGCAACTGTGTATTTTTTTATTTGCAATCCTTAGCTACAGAATTACCAATAATACACACAGTACTATAACGATTGTAGTATCTATGGGCCAAATAAAAATAAAAAACATAAAAAAAAGAATTTTTTACTTATTTTATTTTGCTCTTAGCTCCTATACTACAACGATTTCAGGGTTGCCGCTTTGGCAACATTATATTATATTTAAATGTCAATCCATTGGTACACAGTTCATTTCTGTCGATTCTGGGTAATTTTTTGGACATCACCTTTGGTTTTCCAAAATCGGTGTTCTAACCATTGAAAAACCATTCATTCATCAAAAATATAATCATAAAATTTTGTGATATTTTTGTCCTGTGGAGACTGACTCATTATATAAATAAAGCCATGCCTAATCTAAATCTGTGACAGGTAAATGAGGTAATAAAGTGCATAAAGCAACATGTTTCCTAAAAATGCTGTTTTTGGATAGACCTAGTTCCCGAGATTTTCTTAGAGGCGCTTGTTTATAATGAAAAAAAAAAAACCACCCACTTGCAACTGCATTTGGAAACACTGCTAGAAAACCGCTGACTGCGGCTTCCTCAAAGTCGCTTTTAAAAAAATCCGCTTGTATATTGGGTACTGTTGTTTTCAACAATTGAAATAATAATTTGTATGTTTTCTTTTTACCACACAATAAAGCATACGCTAATGGTTTCACAACGCCATCAATGTCTCCATGGATGCTTTAGAGTTGTTTGAATGGTTTTGGCACACTTTTGAAAGTCCCGTCGCAATATAAATGACGACACCTTCCTAGTTCCTCTCTACTCTTCTGGGTAGAGAACAAAATGATTCTCATTTTGCCGTCATTATAGTCCGCAAGGATGAAGTTGTAAAATGATTTTGGCACCAAAACAAGAAAATGCTTTTTATTTATGGTCATTGACAGTGATCGATTATTTACAAAAACGTTGACGAAAATAACGATGTTGACAAGACGGGTCTAAGCGCCTTTAAGGTTTATGGCACATATAACTATTGAGTGTTTGTGATAGACTTGCTAGGTCTAAAGCTCACAGAGCCACTTAGTTTTTAAATGATTATTTGTCTAGTTTTTTGTCTAATGACAGGACACTTCAATGATCATTTCTTTTTGTCTTTCATTGGCACGTTTTATTCAAGAATTAAAAAAATATGCAAATGAACTAACTAAAAAACTAGCAATCCGCCCCGGCTTCGCCCGTGGTACATATAACATAACCTATAGCGCTCAAGGATAACTAAGCTTTCCAACGGTGAAAGAATTTTTTAAATCAGTCCAGTAGTTCCCGAGATTAGCACGTTCAAACAAACAAACTTTCCAACTTTATAATATTTATAAAAAATAGTATAGATGTATAGAGCATAGATTAAATAAATAAAATAAATAAAAATCTTTATTTCAGACATTAACACATATAGGTACATGAACAGTCCATAGATTGTTTAGTGACGTGTTAGTAACAGAAAGTACTTATGTGTCGCTTAACTTCAAACTCGGATAAATCCACTCTACCCTGTTAGGAGATATTAAAAAAAAAGTGTTAATAGTCTTAATTTCATGAATTAAAACACAGTATTTTTTTATTATGGCAACATTATTGAAGAAAACGATCCTGTTTTGCCAATTCAGTATTTAAATCACTCATTCTTTCAAAAATTTAATATTTAAGTTAGATTTACCTTCATTTGATATAATGGAATGCAATTTATCTATCTTTGAAAAAACTCAGTGTGGATTTTTTAATTCTTACGGCGAAGTTTTATATTAGGTCGCTTGCGGGCCTTACTTGGTGACACAATTTTAATGGAATTATCCATGGGAACTGTCCAAATAATAAAAAGAAACAATAAAAAGCGGGAGTAAACGGTGTTACTGTCGCAGAGTTTACGTGGACTGACGGCCATGTTGAACAAACGCAATTACCTGATTGGCTCTCATGGACTTAACTACATTTGAAAAAAACTGTCTCATGGATCTATCTGACTTAGATAAAATATTATGATTTTAACGGTTTATTTTCTCAAAAACCATGCGGATTTATACACAACTGATAAAATTGTTTAAAAGCATTTCTTCTTCCGTTTCTTTTGACACCAAAATCTTAAAAAATCTCAGAATTGGATTTATCCGAGTTTGAAGTTAAGGGACACTTATAGTCTATATTAGTATTGTTAGTAGGGACACAATCACAGCTAAATTGCCTGCGCCCGCCCTCGAGGCTCAGTGTGGTAGCACCATAGGTACAGCGGGAATCACAGGGGACGTAATGTGATGAACTAACTTATCTACGCGTACCTATAGCTACTTCCACCCAGTGCCGTTGTATAGGACAGTCTGGCCTGTTAACAATCATTTTCAAGATGCCGTTCCGAGTGTTACGCAAGCGGGCATTTCCGCCAAATCACGCTTTTCGATGGACACGAAAAAAAATTCTGATATTTGTTTAAAAATACGTGTAATGCATTGCCATAGTAATTACAAATATTCTACTTTGCGTGTACACTAATTATGACAAACGTATCGTTGTTAATTAACGTTTTAAAAAATGGTGAGGACCCTAAAATCCCGGTAAGGACAACATTATGTAATTATTAAAATAAGATAACTGCAATAAGTAGAAAATCCACAAATAGGTTGTTGTCACTCATGTATTTATTTTTAAAGTCTACAAAACAGAAGTTATTGAATGAACGGTAAGGACATACTAAACACGGTAATGACCGTTGTTGACGAAACAGTTTTAATATGGAAAATTACCCAAAGCTTGGCGCAGAGGGCGCCACTAGCACATAAACAAACCGCCATGGCGCCAAATGTCATTGGGTTAGTTGAGAACTCTCACTGTAACCACTCTGCGAAACTCATCCAAGTTTTAATATGTTGTTTAACTCACCAATTTTTTGCCATTTATAGAATTTACTTGTCAAACATTTGTTTACGGTTTGTGCTAGTGCTGCGCTCTGACGTCGGAATATTGCAGTAATATTCCTAGTTTTTTATTGCCCTGCTAGAATGATAACATGGAAATAGAAATAAAACAACAATTTTACGTAATCAACTTTAAACGTATATAATTCGTAATAACAAATCACTTTTTATGTTTAAATCAGTCTCAAATATTACAATAATCACAGAACAATGAGTAATTTTCACAATTAAATAAAACCGATACAATTTAAACCTCCATTATACAATTAAATTACACATTTTTATAATAGTTAATAAGAACCTTGCGACTCAAACATTAAAGATGTAAAAAAATATATTAAATAAATCCAAACTAAAACATGATTAATCCTTAAAAATAATTATTGCTGGCTCATAAAATTTGTGTTGAGTAATCACTTAAATTATATTAATCACAGATTTAAAAATGTATAAAATCAATATTATCAAAGTGAAAATTAAGTTTGGCATCAATATTTGGTTCAGAAAGAACTGCCTTTATACAGTTCCTAGAAATCACCTCCCTCTTTCGTGCCTTGGGCCACCTAAATCCACCTGACATTTTTTTAAGAACTGATATCGATATATTATCACCGTATATCCCAATTATCCGACCTTTCTGATGCTTTTTTGCTCTGTCTGTCTTTTTAATTAAAATCCAATCGGCAACATGTAAATTCAAAAATTCAGCACTGCTAGTTGAAGGAAGTTGAAGTGGAAGTTGTTCAATATTTTCTTTGAACGTTGCCAGGCCACTTAAGCTAGTTGCAGGCACTAATTCCTCAAAATCATCATAGGTAGACGTGCAAGATTTAGAAGTTGACGGCGTACTTGATATAACAGGATCTATATTAGACATTTCAGTAAGAACATTATTAATTTGAGAATCATCTGGCGCGTTGGCAATAAAAGGAATATTAGCAATCGTATTTCTTGCTTCACCTAAAGTCGTCACTTCGACCAATTCTGTTACATCAGGTTCGCTAAGAAACCCTAGATGTGCACCGTGCTCGCAGTGAACATTCGCGTCGCAGACAAAACAGCAGAATTTTCTGAATGTTAGGTTTTGCCCACAAAATAAGTCCCATAGAACTTGATGCACATCAAGAGTGCCTTTAAAAGTTGGTAAGCAAAGAGGTAAACTTTCTGATTTTGCAGTAATGGCAGTCTTTTTTTTTTTTTTTTGGGTGGGAAATTATCAAATAACTTCGTGTCAGACTTTTACTGACTAAAACCCACCCGTATTCCTTCATTTGCCTGTGTGCCAGGGCCACGATATCCCTTTCGGACAAACTCGCAACCCTGGCAGGCATTGGCCCTAACGGACCCCATCAGTTGCTGCTGACAACTCTTTGAGGCGCGCGTGGAATACAACGCGCCGTCGACCCGGGCCTGGTCCTTATCGGACGGTGAACTACCCATCGCTCACCGTCCGCAAGCCCGCGCCTACGGTGGCCGGAAATCGGCTTGCGACTCCCGACGCCCGGGGCGTCTCCTGCGGCGACTAGGGGCGCGAGGGCGCGAACCTTGCCTCTCCCTCACGCGTTCCGCCTCCTCCTTCGCAAGCATTACTGCTTCGCAGAAGGAGGTGACGGCCTCCCATGCACTCTCGCTCCGAACCATGGCCCGAACCAGGGCCGGACGCGAGAGATCGCCGCCGCCGATCGCCTCCGTGAGGACACGGCGGTGCTCCACCCAAGCCGGGCAGACCTCCACCGTATGCTCCACCGTGTCCTCCGGGCGATCCACACAGTGGTGACACCCGGGCGTTTCCTCCCGCTTTATCCTGAACAGGAACCTCCCGAAACAACCATGTCCGGTGAGGACCTGCGTCAGGCGGAAGGTGAGGATGCCGTGGCGCCTCTCTAGCCACTCCTCAAAGAGGGGACTTATCGCCACAATTGTGGCGTGCCCAAGTAATGGCAGTCTCACTAACGATCTCTATTTTTATATTAGGTATGTTTTCCTTTAAAATATTATAAAAATCGTTGAAGTGACCAATATCATGACCAAAGTTGACTAGTCTATCTGCTGTTGTTTTAAGGACGGCACCTACTCCGTCTGCAGCCCCTTTTCCGTGGCCAGACTCGCTGTAATTCCAGGATAACTTATTTAAAAATCCCGCATAATCTTTATGTATTTGGGTCATAATCCAAAAAATATTTTTATTTCTATATTGGCTGCTTGGAGAGTCAGTAAAAATATGTATTGAGTCGATATTAGAGTTTATCTCATAAATATAGTCCAGCACAAGTTTAAGATGCGCCTTCACGGCAGCAGCATCATGACGTACGTTAGCGCTAATAGAACAAAAAGACTTTGTTATCTTTTGGCCAGTCAATTCTTCGTGGAAATATAATACCGACGAATACAAAACTACTTATTTCGTTTGATCCTTTGCGTCCGAGCGTCTCGTCCCACAGGTAGCAATACCCTTTATGTTTACCCAAATCATACATCGTGAAGTTATAACAAGCTAGTTTTCTTTTATAATAAAAGACAGACACTTCTGACTGCGGAGTGTTCAAAATTTTCTGTAAATCGTAGCAAACTGCTACAACAGAACCAGAGTGCTCGGCTCGCTGTTTGTCGCTATCTTTTAAAGTCCTAACCACATTTTTATTAGCAACATGTAAAGCGTGCTCATATTCTAGCTTAGTTTTGTCAGTCTCAGTTGCATTTTTAAATAAGTCACACCGCGGACATTGGTCTTTTTTAGGTTTATTGAAATCTATATTAAAATCTGTCTTAAATATCTCCCTGTACTGTCTTAAGGTCGCAACTACTTGATCAGAATATTTTTCATTCATCCATTCTAAATAAAGCTTGTAAAGTATTGGTAAGTTAAGTTGTTCATCTAAATATTGTTTAGATGACCTATTTCTCACGTAGTGTGAGTCTACTAATGGAATTTGTAAAATATGGTCTCGAACGGATTGTTTAACTTGATCTGGAACAGCATTTTTGCGGGTGCTGTGACTACCTCTTTTATCATTAGAGATAGTACCTGTAGCAGACTTATCTATTTTTTTAAATAGAGTCTGCAACCACATGTCGGTTATAGAGAGGGTGTTTAAAAACATTGTCTTACACGTCCGTATTTCTTGACCACCTATAAACAAATAATACTCGAATGTCCACTGACGCCGACTTGTCGAGGCTGAGCTGGCAATAATTTGTTTTTTTGTGACTCTTTTAACAAATCGGCTAATGTACTCCATTTGTTTATTATGATCCCCTAATTCCCAGAAGTTTTTAAATATTAAATTTCTTTGGTTTTCTGTAATTGCTTCTCGACAGTTACGTGAACATTTAGCACCACAGTCCGGCTTCATGTATTTTTTCGGAATGAATTGCCCTTTCTTATTTATAAATTCCTCACCTAAATTTTTCTTCCTTTTACATATTGAATTTTTCCAGTTTTCTTTATTCAAAAGTCTCTTCCTACCTGGATTAACTTTCTTGGGATATTTCTTTTTTTTATTCGTATTAAAATCGGATGAAGTTTTCGGCTCTTCTTCGTTAGTTTCAATTCCAGTCGCTATTACTATTACGTCACTTTGTTCTTGAGTTGTACTCGTAGGCTGTTCTTCATCGGTTTGTCTTCCAGCTTCTATTACGTCACTTAGTTCTTGATTTTGCACTAAAATATACAACAGAATTTATTGAATTGCACTTTATTTTTAAAAGCATCGTTTTCTTGTCGTTATTTCAATCAAGTTGACAAAACTTACCAATTTCATGCAAGATATCGTCGGTGCGCCGACCGAAAGTGATATGTGCATTTCGTTAACTTTTCAGGGGGCTCAAAAAACATCATTACTCAAACTGAGTCTTACTTAAGAAAAATCTATGAATAAGAAAAGTTGTACAAAAAATATAAAGTTTAGGAGATTTAAAGAAAAAGCTGTTGTTCTGGCTAGTTTAAGGCTCAAAATTTTTTTTTCTCTTTTCGTGCACATATCGGTTTTGGTTTGAGACTTCCAAATTAAGGATGTGCAAGTTATACACATATCAGTTTTTATTATTCAATTAATGAACATAAAATGGGCTTCGTTATGTGCAAAATTTTGAGAACTATAGTAATTATTATTGGTTATTTTTATAAATAATAATACCAAAGTACATTTTATGCCTTTATTTAAAAAAAGAAAGATCTTCAAATTACTAATCATTACAAAAAGAAATAATCGACCGTAGTTCTTACAATATATTAATTATCTTAGACCCAATAAAAACTTCAAAAAAATGTACTAAACACTTTTTTGTTATTTTTTTTATATTGTTAATTACAAAGTTATTCTAAGAGATCAAACGTTTTAATACAATCATATTGTACTAATTTTGAGGTACATTTATAATAAAAAAAGTTCTACAAATGACTAAGCATTACAAATAGAAATAATCTAGGTACCGTAATTTTAACGAGAAATATTATTTATTTTAGACCTATTAAAAACATCAAAAAAATATATTTTAAACTTGTTATTTTTTTTGTTATTTTTAATTACAATTCGAAGAGATCAAACATTTAATACAATCATATTGAACTTATTATGAGGTGCTCATTCTAAAAAAAATATTACTCAAAAATTGGTACTCTTTCTATATTAATTCTATAAAAATAAAAAAATTACTATTGTATTTTTTGGTCCCTAACAGTCTTGTTGAAAAAATCTGTTTTTATTTAGTTAAATTTAAGATTGTCGTAAAAAAAATGATTATCGCGGTGCATGTATTTTTTCAAAGACTGCAAGCTATCGTACTTGGACTTTTCAATTTTTCTTGGTTCAACGTATAGATCTACTAGATCTTTGTCATTGTTGTGTAGTCGTTGTGGCAGTAGCTGCCATTCATCTGTTTGACGAAGTTTGTAGAAAATTTCTCCACCTTTGTATAATGCTGCTCTTAAGTCAGTTACAACTGGATCTCCGGCTTTCTTTCCAGGCCTAATGGAATCCAACTGGCATACGTCTTCATAATTCTTAAAAAAAGTGTAGTCTACATTATGAATAATGTATGGCTTACTATGACGAGCTTGCGCCATTAAGGAGACATAGTGGCTAGGGCTGTAAATTGGAGGCTTAAACAAACCTTCTAGCGTTGAATGCACACTATCAACTTGCATCATAGTATGCCCTTTTTCCAAAATCAGTTGCTCAATGTCCAACTCTTTTTCTCTGGAAAGGTTTAGAAGAGCTGAAGACAACGTTTTATTCCGATTTTGATAGCAGCAACCGTCAGATATTATTATCATTTTTTTAAAGCCTTCCGTAGCTTTTTGTCTCAAAAAGTCTATAAGACAGGTAGTGAACTCATTTGCTGTAACGCCTCCGTCACCCTCATGCCATACATACAAATGTACTTCACCGTCATTGTTGCAGTAAATGGTGTAATTGTGCATTTGAAGTTTCTGCTTGTAGTACTGGACAGATACTTGCAGTTTGGGACAAAGCAGTACGCTTTGAACATCGACTGTAACCACCAGAACTTCAGAAGAACATAAAGCAGTGGCCTGCTCTTTCGCGAGGTAGGCTTCTTGTTTCATGTTTATATGCTTGTTGTATTCATCTTCAGCCAAATTACCTTCTTTAAACGCAGTGCAGGTGTCACACTGGTCTTTTCTGGGTTTGAAAATTGATATTTTCTTTTCTTTTAAAATCTTACAGAAAAGTTTTCTTTGTGAAAATGGTTTATTTTTGGATAAACACCATTTTTTGAAGACTCTATACATGTGTGTTTTATTCCTGAAAGAATCTTCTACGTAGGTTCTAGTAGAACTCGATCTGCAATAATGACTCGGTACCTTAGGTAACAAATTCAGCCATTCCTCGATTGCGGATGCTTTTCGAAGTTCACTTCTGTTGTTTGATGTTGCATCATTTTTAGTTTTACTACTCCTTTTGTGGGACGTAGAGGAACCAGGCCTGTTAATCTGTTCGTCTTCAAACATAGTATTTATCCAATCCCATAGGGTGTCATTATTTATGTCAATTTTACTCAACATAAAGTTTTTACAAACTTTCACCATCTCATTGTTTTCATTGGGCAGAAACCAGTCAAATCCTTGTTGTTTCTTCGAAGATGCTGCGCGAGATGTTTTGCGCCTTCTTATCACAGGACGCATACGCACTAGATTTTTTATGTAAGCTTTTTTAGCTTCCCACGTCTCAAGATCCCAAAAGTATTGGAAAATTAATTTTCTCTGTTCTTCATTTATCATGCCACACTGGAAACTCCGGCTTGTTTTTATGGTACATGAGTCATGGTTGCAAGTCTTGCTCTTAATACGCCTTTTCTTTTTTAAAACAAAGCTCTCTTTTTCATTCTTGTCCTCTTCTTTCTTGTCCTCTTCTGTCTTATCCTTTTCTTTCTGGTCATTTTCTGTCTTGTCCTTCTTGTGTACTTTTTTTCTGCCTACATACTGCTCACCTTTAAGTCTTTTCATCATGTTATACTTCCTGTCTCTTCTTTTATCATACATTTCTGCAAAGTTTTCAGAATCTGACTCATGTATGTCTTCTTCCTGGCAACATTTATCAAACTCGCCTGTTTGATCATTCAATATCCATGTTTGTCCATATGTAATAGTTTTAGGCTCCATTAGCCCTGTCACGTCGTTAAGAATAAATTCATTTTCATTTGAATGTTTTGGTACGGCTGCATCATCATGTTCGCAACTTTTAGAAGCATGATTGGTATCACAATCATTTTCAACCAGCATAGGTTCTGGACGCTCAATATGTTGCACGCCTGTTTGATCATTCAAAATCCATGTTTGTCTATCTGTAACATTTATAGGCTCCAGGAGCCCCGTAACGTCGTTAGGAATGCAATCAGATTTATTTGAATGTGTTGGTACGGTTTCAACATCATGTTCGCAGCTTTCAAAAGCATGATTGGCCTCATAATTATTCTCAATCAACATAGGTTCCGGAGGCTCAATATTATTATGCATAATGATGCTTTTATGTTGTACAATGGACCTTGGAGATTGTTCTTGATATTCCTCATTGTTTGAAGTCAGATCATCATTTGTATTGTTAATAATTTGCTGCGGGTTTTTGTAGTCTACAGTAGGGTCATAGGCATTTGATACAAACTCGTCTGCATTTTTTTCAATTGATACATTAAAATTTCCTGTACTTAGATCAACAAGCAATTTTCCCCTCCAATTATTTCTACCAGCCATTTTTAAAGCATTGTCTTTGCAAGTTGGCAAAAATCTGAAGCAAAATAAAAGAAGAAAGCTTAAAATGCGAAAAGAAAACAAGTGCAAGTAACATGACTTTTACATAAATGGAAATAGAATGATGCTTTATAGAAGAAAATGCAAAAAAAAAACTCATACCAAACAATAGCTCAAGGACTTAACTTATGTACGGTTCTTTTTCTTCCGTTCTATGTTATTTTGTAGTAACATTCGATTAACAATGCAATTAAAAGCACTTACCAGATCTTCAATTGTTTTCCAAACGATAAAATGTTCACATAACCTCAAAATCATACAACACGTGTTCACGGAAAAATCAGATATGTGCAGGGCTACTACGAGTGTAAGCCAAATTCCGTATGTGCATTTGTACACATAGTTTTCTTGTCGACTTTAGAAATGCACATATCTGGATTGGTTTTTTGAAAACTAAGCCTTATATTCACATACGGGTTTTTGTAACGGATAGAGATTCTCAAACTAACGCCATCTAGCGAAAAAAAAAAAACGAAAAAATGCACATATCGCTTTCGGTCGGCGCACCGACGATATCCTGTATTTGTTGATTATTATAATTATCTACGACGTGATCTTTAATTGATTCTGTATCGGCATCGGGTGTTACAACCGAAGGAACTGAAAAATATTACTTTGTATACAAATAGAAGGTAGTTTGTCGTAATTGACAAAAAAATAATTCAAGGACAACATAGGTACATACATACAAACATTGCAAGTTAAATAAAAGTTTGATTTACGTAAGAGAGTAAGAATAACAAAAACATACAGTGGTCTTCAGGCGGTAAATACTCCGAAACTACTGGTGAGTAAATCTCTTCGGTTTCCTTGGAGACTGAGATTTGTTCATTCTGTATTTTTACCGGAGTGCGTTGTCGGAGATTATATTTAAAGTCTAATAAATCCTTTCCTAGAAATCAAAACATAATATTAATTCACATTAAAATTACGTTTAGGTAAGTATAATATTAAATATGCTATCATCGACTTATGTACTTAACGAAAAACATCGTGAAGAAACCAGGACTTAAAGTAAAAATATGTCTGAAATGGCTAATCCGCCTTGAGCAAGCGTGGTGATCAACAGCTCATGCCTTCTCTGTAAGAGAAGAGGCCTTTGCCTGCAGTGGGACAATAATAGGCTGGTATTATTATTATTTCATATTTACGCACCCGTCTCTATAAAAGCTACTGGCATTCTCCCTTCAATTGGCATAATATTGTCATCGTTACGGTTAATTAAATTTCCTTCTCCTGAAAACAAAATTGTCAAAATTAAATAATATAAGTACCTGGCAAATGTGTGCATAAACTTAAAATAATACTTACAACAAAATGATTGAACGTGGGTACTATGCTTTTCAAGTAGGAATAGGATCGCGAATGACCTTTGATAGCTACTAGCACCACCAAAAGTGTAGGTACAGTAACCAAGAGCAATTCGTTCCTAGTGATAGTTGTGAGTGCTGTGACATAACAAAACAGTGCTGGATACTATACTATACTATGGTTTTACATGAGAATTGGATACTCCTATTCTCGTGTAAAACCACTGAACAAAATAAGTAGGTACTATCATTTCTTACCTGCATTGGTTTCCGTTATTTCACTTTTAGCTAAAGCTAATTCGATTATCTTACTACGGCGACTCATTTTAAATACACAGAATTACATTAAATACTGTTTTCACACTAAAATAGTCCAAATCAAACAATATTCAATGCAAACTACCGCAAATGAACACGTCGTAACTCGCTCACTGCAGCGCGCGCGGGAGGCGGTCGGCGGAATGTAAACAATTACTTTCATCGTAAGTCGATGTAAGTATCATACTGTTATCCTAACTTGCAAATGATTGCGGAGAAAATAATCGTAACTTATGTTACAATGATTGGACTGAATTTTTATTCGCTAAGCAAGAATGAAATAGTTGTATTTAAGGTTACGATGAAAGCTTATTCAATAAGTAATAATAATTTCAAAGAACAAGAGTGTATCTTGTATTACAATGTAATACTAGTAATGGCGAGCTTAAACAATGATGATGATGAGGTGTAACTAAATATACCCTTTTATTAATCTACAGTTGACTCTCACTTACAATGTTTTTACACTATAAAAATCTTAACGTGAAGGAATTTAGCCGCAGGTGTGAGTGTAAAAAAATCTGCATTTTTAGTACAACAAGAATATGATTGTAACTCAAAATTGCCCAAACCTGAGTTACGATGTTATTCCTTGCAGGTGTCGATTACTGAGCACATCTTTCAGTTTTTTCATTTCTTTATACTGTTTCTCAATATTAAAACAATGTTTCAGAAATGATTTGGTATTGGAACGTAATTTGGTTTAGATTTTTCTTTTTTCTTTGTCGTTATGACTTTGACTTTCCTGATGTCACCGATAATAGGCTCTTTAATTTTACACCAGTAACTAAACTCTACGAGATCTTCATTATTGAACTCATTACAAATGATCTCTTTATCTTGGCATACTTCACATATTCTTAACAAACAGTTGTCAGTTTTCGGGGAACAGCACAAAGAGTTTATAAAATCATAGTCACTTTTTTCATTTATAATTTTTGCCTTATGTAAAGCCTCGACTAATAACTTAATATTGACGTGAATTTGGCATGAACATGTTTCTCGGTTATTCGATTTCGGAAAAACTACCCAAAATGGTCTATACTTGCAAAAAGTAGAGTAGCTTATTTTTATTTGACTGGTGGTGATAAATTTACTGTAAAGGTTTTTTAAACTCATTACTAAGTACCTTTTTGTCTTCCTGATGCCTTTTCTTGTTATAAATTCTTTTTTCCCTGCTGCTTGTCTACTGTTAATATCTTCTTCATAAAATTTATGAATCTCGTTAATAATAGTTGTAAATTGTATTTTAGACTGCTTATTTCGACTTTTAACATGTTTTTCTTTTCTTAATCTATGTATTTTTACTCTGTATCTATTATTAATACTTTGAAGTCTCTGAATTTTCTGTTCATACAACTTTAGCTTGCTTTTAAGATGCACCGTTAATTTCCTTAACCTGGACAATCGGCTAGTAATTAAAGTAGAGTCATGATTGTCATTAAAATTTAGCAGTGGATCTTTGTCTTGGATGCTGGTACTAGGGTTAACCTCATCTGCTTGCTCTATATTTACTTCTTGTATCGCAGAATTTTCCTGTTTCTTACGTCTATTATTTCTCTTATTAATTCTCCATTGCTTCCTTTTCGCTCTCTTTTCTCTTTCTTTCATTTCTGTAATGTTTTTCAATTTTTTTGTTTCTCTTCGCTTTTTGTAACGCTCTTTTTCTTTATTTAATAATTCTGCATATTTTTCAGGGTCGTTGAGTTTAATAAATTCATATCGTTTCGATTTACTAACCTTCTTTCTTTCTTTGCTAGCTGACGAACTCGCCTTCGGCATTTTTGTTTGACTGTAAACAAACAGGCAATTATATTAAAAAAAAACTATAATACAACAGCAGGAAAATGATGTAAAAAAATGAAAACACCGTGTATAATTATTTTAAAACAATTGTTTAAAAAAGCAATAAATTCGCATCACAAATTAATTACATGTATATATTATTAAAAAAGCATATTTTTGGCATAATAAATAACTTCATATTTTATAAAATATGCTATCGTCCAGTAAAAAAAAAACTTGCCTAAAGTAAGTCATTACCGTTACCTCTATGTCCTTACCGTAGCCTTCAAATTGACACGGTAAGGACAGTAGTGGTAAGGACATTTAGAACGTTTTCTATTATTACGTAACTTAATTACGATTTAATTATTTCCAATCATCATGCCGATATTAATTGCACATCTACATACAACTTTCCACAGGAATTAACAAAATAAAGTTTTTACTTACCTTAAAAATAGGGCCTTGATGGTAAAGGACACTTTTTATATATTCGAAAAAGAACAACTGCCCACCCCGCAATTCAAGTCACAACCACAATTCACGACGGTTGACAGCGCACTGGCGGAGTGCGGGTCGCGACACGTCATCCAAGATGGCGTACGGCTGCGTTCAAAGCATGCCAACAAACATTTTATAGTGAATTTGGTAAGGACCGACTTTCGATATCCCTTAATATTACAAGCAAAAGAACATGTGTGTAAATAATATAATTATGTAATTGTTATATCCGGATATTAGCAAGGGTTATATGACTCTAAAAATATTAGAAAAACATCGATTTATCAGTGAATTTTCTATAAATATTTATTATTTAATGCCGAAAACGCAGTTTGTTACACTGCGTTTGGCGTCTGCGAAACTGCAAATCTTTTTTTTTTGGGCTTTTGATGACCTATTTGTTGAGCAATAGTTGTAATACTAATTAGTAAGATTGTATTTAAGATTGTAAAATTTTTGATCCGCTTAAATAGATCGAATATTAACTGCTAGGTAGTTGTTACCAGTTTTTTTGCCATTGGCGGAAATACCCAAGCGCTGTAGCAAGGAAGCCGCTTTTTTACGCATGATAGCGTGAAATCCGTCTGTGTGAGCTTCGGCAAACATACCCGAAGCACTACAACGCCGCGGCAGCCGCAACAGAATCCTGAAGGCGTTATTATATTGAACGCGCAGGACGTTGTAGGCTCGGCTTGTATATGACACCCACAGGCCGCTCGAATAAAAGGACTGACAGAACGCTTTAAATAAGGTCACCTTGACGTCTGCCGTGCAGCGAGCAAACCTGCGGGCGAGCATATTGCTCCTCACCGCCAACGCCCTGCGCTCCCTCTCTATATCGCTGTCATCGCGTAGGTCACTAGTGACAATGTGGCCTAAATATTTAAAACTCTCAACCACATTTAGTACCACGCCATTGAGATATAGCGGAGGTACACGGCGGGGCTGTTGTTTTTGTGTTTTAAACACCAGAATCTCACTCTTTTTAGAGTTGTACTTAAGGCCGTGCACCTCCGAATACGTCTCGCAGATCGATAATAGCTGTCTCAACCCACTCATCGATGGACTGAGCAGCACCATGTCATCCGCGTAACTTAAGTTATTGACACAAGTGTCGTCTATGTGACAGCCGACATGGGTGCTGCTCAGTCGCTCAATAAGCTGGTTCATATAAACATTAAATAACAGATAAAATATATTTTTATATTAATTACTTACTTGCACATCTGTTGGAGATTTCCCAAACAAACGCTTAACTCCAAGACTTTTATTCCTTTTATTAAAAAGTCCAGTTTTAACATTTTCAAATTGTGGTATTTCGCGTGTCAAATTAATTCCCTGGTCTAGTTTTCTTTTATAAAGCATTCAATGAAAGGTAACCCTCTTATACCATCTTATGCTTTTACGGGGGGATGCGTAATATGAAGTCGTCTGATGGACCCTATCTACTCCCCCCATAAAAGAGTTGTAAGCAGCTACTTCGGCGGGTTTAGTTGCTAGTTTGCCATATCGATTTGGCACTTGTTCTAGCTTTGGGTGATCCCGAGTAGAAATTGTATAAACCGGTCTTCTATCTCTCCACATTGAAACATAAATTTGGCCTTTGCGATACCAGTAATGATCTCCCTTTTTTTGTTTTAGACTTTTTAGTAGGTACCCTTGGGTTGCCTTTACGGTTACGGTTTTCTCAATGTCCCACAAGAGTGTGTCCGCAAGCCAAGTAACTTTTGCGAAAACTCTACTGAATTATAAAAATTATCCATGAAAACATGATGACCTTTGAGCACATATGGTTCTAATAATTTCAACATGATATTTTGAGTTTTCTTTCCTGTCTCTGCAGAGTCATCTTTACCACGGTACATAATCATATCAAGGACATAACCGTTCGCAGTTGTGAGGACATATAATTTGATACCATACCTCGCTTTTTTAGACTTTATGTATTGGCGAAAGAATATTCTACCCCGAAATAGTTTAAGGGATTCATCTATAGATAATTCTTTCGAAGGACTGTAGATAAGCTGGAAGTTATTATTCAGAGCTTTTATAAAATCAAGAACTTTGTGTTCCCCCTTTGCTTGATCATCCGCTACACACAGACATCTTATGACTTGTTCAAACCTCCTACCAGATGTTACATGTTGAAAAAACGGATGGTAGTACAGCGGATCATTGGAAAAAAAAAATCGTCTAACGGGGAATTTCAATTGCCCTTGTAGAAGGCATATGCCTAAAACAGATATTATTTCCTGCCTATCCACAAATCGGAATTTATAGTGACGACTGTTCCTAGTGCCCACCTTGACTAGTTAGTTTTTCACCATATTTATTAGTGCATTCAATGTGATCGTTTAGGCTTTCCGGAAAAACCAATTTGAACATATCTAGTGGCGTGTGAATGCTATTTACATCAAATCTTGGTCCCGTTGAGGACTCGAAATCAGCAATTGGTGTAGTCGTTCGTGACCACTCTTCATTGTTTTGGAGCTGCTCTGAATCGGTAGCCTCTGGAGACGGAACGAAAATATCCATGTCGTAAAAATTATCACTGGCAGCTTGTGCACCAGCCTGTTCCACCTCTGGAGACTGAAAGGAGAGGTCCATGTCGGTAGGCTGCAATAAATCACTGGCTCCTTGGGCAACGGGCTGTTCTGACTGAAGGGCTGGATACTGCAGAGATGGACTTACTGGTGCATTATTATCGCTACTAGACGACGAATAATAACGGTGGCGGGGGCGCGCTGAGATTCCACTGAAGCCGATTTCATCGTCGGAAGAATCTGATTCAGCAGATGGACGATAGTCGTCGTCAGATCCATACTCTCCTCCGTCGTCGTGGTACGGGTCTTCATTATTATCGCTAGTTTCCGGTGTTGAAACCTCTTCCAGAAGACGACTGATGCGATTTGAATCCATCTAAAACAAAACAAATGATCATTCACTTACACATCCGAATAAGCGTCTTTGAAATAGATTTCTCAGTCTACATAACCTTGTTTGCTAAGGTAAGTGTATAACAAACTATTCTATTTTTTTTTTTTTTTATGTATGGCATTTCGTAGTAGGCCTTGAGAGGCCGTTACTACTTAACCGGATATTCCTGTCGACGACAGCGCACTAAGGGCCCCTTGTGGGGTACGGACCTCGGCTTAGGGCGTCGTTGGGGGATCACAAATTTTTGGGGACGGGCTGGATCCAAGTTTAGATCATGATTATTATCAGGGGCTACTATTAATGCCTAACGGCGCTCTCAGCCTCTACCCGGGCGGCTGGCGCATCGACGTGCAAGGGACGAGGGGGAGGACTTTTATTTAGTGGGGAAGTTCGCGTGGTACCTCGGCGGCGAGGACGGAATGTCGGTTTGTGTAATTTGTGCACTGTACTCGTGGCCCTACTGCTTTCCTGGAGGAGAGTAATGGGGTCATCTGGATCTGAGAGAGTATGCCTCGGTCGGCGAGTGTGACTAATAGTAGGTCTATAACTAGCGGCCTGCACAACCAATGACTCATGACTTTCCGCGGATTCGAAGAAACGCTTTGCAATGCGCTTCATAAACTGCTTGATGGTAGGCATCTTAAGATCTAAGTGAAGTTGTTCGTTCCGAACGAGCCAAGGAGCGTCCGTAATTCTACGGAGAAATCGGTTTAGAAGTGTCTGCATCTTATGGATGTGATGTGGCTTAGCGTGTGTGAAAACTACACAGGCGTAAGTCATGATCGGTCGAATGCACGCTGTGTAAATACGCAATTTGCACTTAAGGGACAACTTGCTGCTTGGGTTGAGTACGGAATGAAGCCTACCGACAGCGAAACCGGCGCGCGAACGCGCCTGTTTTATGTGCTCTGCGAACTGTTATAGGTCTCCGCGTAATTGGCTTTTTAAAAAAAAGAATTATTGATTTCAGGACGTTATATTTCAGGATATTACAATTCAGGATATTTAAGTTAAGTACGCGAGAGACCCATGGGCAGAACCGACCGCTAAGATGGTTGAACTTCAACTGGTCTGACAAACATGGCGACTCTAGCCGTCAGGAAGATTACTAGCTGGCAGCGCCGACGAGGTGCTGATCCAGCATTAACCCCTACTAAGTTAGGGTATAACACCTCCCCCCTTAAGAAATAACTTTGGGGTTGCTATGAAGTTATTTAATTATATAAGTGTAAAATCAAAGCAATAAGTGTTTTAAACTTTGGTTCTGATAGCTGGATGGGAGGTTTCCTCAATATCGGAATTACTGTTTTCAGTATTAATTTTACAAATTGATTCCGGTTTTGATGAGAAAGATACTTTAATTGGGGTTCTGCTGCCGGGTCGTATACATTTATAAACTTTAAAACATACATATGCTATTATAAGGAATGTAATTAACACAGTGACAATAGAGTAATGCATCCCATATTTTAAGATGTGTGGTTGACTGTCAAGGACGTTGTCTATATTACTTAATTGTTTTAGAAAGATATGCTTATTAAACTTCAGGTCGTCTAGATCAGTGTTTAGTAATTTAATAGGGGATACATTGTTAATTGATTGGTTTAATCTCATTACATTACAGCAAGTGTCATTTAATAAGTTAAAGTCAGGATAGGCAATGGGTATAGATATATTTAACGTTATATATTTTGGGACCAAAGTGGTGCCCTTACAATAACCTATGCAATTTTGAGGGATTGTAAGTATTCCGGTACCTAAAATATTAATTTCAAATAATGTTGAATTTCGGCATTCTATTGAAACTCTATTAGACACTGACTGTATGTAAATCCATTTATTATTTGCTATGGGTTTCCAAATATCTAAATTACCATAAATAAATTTAGTTTCACAAAATTTTGGAGTTTCACTGATCACTTTTGACATATATTCACTTTCACATATAGGTCTGATATCTGACGCATACACGGTTGATATGTCGCACACATAGTTTCCCGCAGTGATAATTATGCAATTTTCCAAATCGTTTAAAGTGCTGTATTGGGTTCTGTCTTTGGTCATTGCAATGTATTTGGAACTGGGTAAAATTAAACTAAAAGTATTAGGCTTACTTAAATCATGAGGAGTAGGCAGAGCAATGTTATGAAATAATACATATTCTTTGATGGACACTAAGGGTATTTGTAACACGAAAAATATCTTATTACTAGTATAATAACTAACTACTCTAGATACATTCAAGATTAAATGAATAGAACTTAAATCTAAATTAACAGGTAGCTTCAAATCATTAGGTAAGTATTGATAGTTATCGGCAAGCTCCCGGAACAATTGCTGTGACGTAATCATCGATGGGTGTACAATATTCTGGTTACTAAATAGGACTGCATTTGTTATGTCTTCCAGTTGGAATGACATGACTAAGATTGACACTTCTAGATTGTTAAGTATATGAACAATTTCTAATCGTTGCATTAATTCATTTGTTTCGTTAGTTATAGTTATTAAATTGGTCGAGAGTTTGTCGATAGCTTCGTTTAGGTTGATTTCATTAATTTTAATTTTATTAATTGAGTTATTATATGATGAAATTGTCGATGTAGTTACTAAAATATTTTCCTTCATTAATGAAACCAACTTCTTCTCATTATTCTGTAGTACATTTATAGCATCATTAAACCTGAGACCATCGTTTTCGTCCAGATTACCAAATATTTGTTTAATCACAGTACCTAGTCCTCCTACCCAAGCGCGTTTTGACCGTTTTTCTAACATGTGTGAAATAGACAAAAACTCTTTGTACATGTCGCTGTAGCGAGCATATAAGGGTTCTATTATGTTATTACAACTATGTTCTATCAGACCAATTCTTTTACATAGACGTTTAGTAGTATTAAGAGCGGAGTTTATATTTTCAATATGAGGTCCGATGTGCGAAATATCTAAGGGCATCAACACGTTCAACTGTCCACTGCTGATTTTCAGTGTGCCGAGGTAATCGAAATAGAGGCCAGGGCTTGACTCTATCTGCTGGACATAGTACGAGTAGTCTTGTTGGCTTCGAGCCTGACTCGGAGTTCTGCAAATTAATAGCTACGTTAAAGGAATATATATATGATTACTTATATAGTAACTATACCTACTTTATGTATTAATACTTAAGCCTAGACCTATAGCTATTTAAGATACTATGGGTTACTTCCTACATCGGCTGGCTTCACCTCATCAAAATGATGGGTGACATGACGCCCATTAATAAGCAAGGTAAGCGTATTATTACTATTAACCTTTACTATTTTATAAGGACCTTTCCAGAGTGGAGAGAGAGCTTTACGTAATCTCAAATGATTTTTGAGATATACGAATTCACCGACTTTGTAACTGACTGAGCGAGTATGGTTATCGTAATAAGACTTGGAGGATTCCTTGGATTTCCTCATGAAATCTAATGCTTTTTCACGTGAATATTTTAAACGGTTCTGTAACATACGAACATACTCGGGGTAAGTAGCTCCTGGGGATTCATCATAAATAGAGTTAGGGATGAATGGTTTGCTACCGAACATTAGTTCATAAGGTGTAAAGTGAGTCGTGGAATGAACGGCAGTATTGTAAGCGAGCATGGCTGTGTATATGTAACGAGGCCAATTTGATTGTTCATTGTTAATATAAGACTTGAGGTATTCTTTAAGAGTAGAATGGCTTCGTTCCAGGGCACCTTGGGTTTGTGGATGATAGGGTGAGGACCACAAATTTTTTATTTTAAGGAATTCACATGTTTTCTTAAAGAGTTCTGACGTGAAGTTGGTACCCTGGTCGGTGAGAATCATTTTGGGGATGCCGAATATAGATATATAATGGAGCAAACACTCGCTTGTTTCTTCTGCTGTAGTACTACGAATGGGATACGCAGAAGAGAACTTGGTAAGATCATCTTGGATTGTTAATATATATTTTAATTTTGCAGGACCTGCTTCGGGGAGCGGACCTACGATGTCCAGAGCAATTCGTTGGCACGGTTCGGTTGAAGTACTAGTAATTTGCATAGGAGCGCGATTAATTTTTCTAAGTGCTTTATTTTCTTGGCACGACTTACATTGTTTTACGTATGATTCTATATCGCTACGCATACCTTTCCAATAATACGTTTGTTTTATCCTGTTATACATTCGTGATGAGCCTAAATGTCCCGCTATGGGGATATCATGATTATCGTGTAGGATCTTTTTAATTTCAGTTGGAGCAGGATATATAATGTTGTTATGAAACACATTGACCTTGATTTGCGTGTCGTGGAAAAGGTAAGTAAGGATATTATAAACTTTAACAAATGAATGTTTCTCAAACGGATTTTTTAAATCAGATATGCCGATTTCATTAACATTTCCAAATATTAATAATTCATTTCTTATTCTTTTCAGGGTTTCGAAAACTTCCGGATAGGAGGCTTCGTCAAAGTAATGAACCTTGATAAACAACAGGTAATATATTTTATTATTAATTTCTATTTTCAAGGACGAGAAAAGCTCTTTCTCGGAATCATGTATTCTAGTGCTAATTTCGGGATCAATTAATATGTCTTGGATATAAGGATTAGATTCATCCAGGTCAATTGACGTGGGAACCAGAATTACTTTTGCATGACATTTTAAAAGGCTTTCATTGTGTTCTACAATTTCAGTGTTAAATGATTTATCTTTATTAGCCATAGATTTCAGGAATGTGGGATAATCATCGACAGGAGTATTTGGACTTGCACTTGTCGATGGCCTGGGACTATGACCAAGTTGGGGATCGAAAGCTATAGGTTCGTCCAATACGGGATCAGGTAATGTGATTGTTTCATTCTCGATTTCTTCTCTAAGGGTATCTGGGACGTTAGATGGTAAGTTTATATCGGATAACGGCAAGAGGTCATCGGTTGGATCGAGAAGATTCGGAGAAGTTTGGATATCTGCATCAGCATTGAACGAAGGTGGGTCTATCAGTAAATCCATTAGGTCTCTATCTAACTCTTGGTTGGATTCTTCTTCACCAATAGGGTTAGGGATTACAGGATCCGTTTGTTGGACAGGATTTACCGGATAACGAGATAGGGCGTCAGCGTTAGCGTTAACTTTTCCCTTTTTATACTGGATATCGTATTCAAATTCCTCTAATTTTAAGCGCCAACGGACAAGTCTAGATCCTGGGTCTTTACAGTTGAATAGCCATTGTAATGGTTTATGGTCCGTAAGGATTTTAAACCGGTGACCGTAGAGGTACGGTCTGAATGTTTTGGTGCCGAAGATAATGGCAAGGCATTCTTTTTCCGTGACGCTATAATTGCATTCAGCTTTATTAAGCGTGCGGGATGCATATGCAATAGGACGGTCTTGTCCTATTTGGCCCTGGGATAAAATTGCGGATATTGCATAGTTTGAGGCGTCACAGGTTAGAAGGAAAGGTTGCGTGAAATCTGGATACGCAAGGACTGGGGCAGAAACGAGCCTGGACTTTAAGGATTCAAAAGCAAGTTGTTGCTCATTCCGCCACTCGAAGGCGACGTCCTTTTTTAGCAAGGAGGTCAAAGGTTTAGCCAACTTGGCAAAGTCGGGTATAAACCTTCTATAATAGGATACTAAACCGAGGAAAGACTTTATGTCTCTCGGAGATTGAGGGACTGGATAATCTGTCACGACACGAACTTTATCGGGATTGGGTTGGACGCCGTTCTCGTTGATAATGTGCCCTAAGTAGGCGACTTCTTTGCGGAGAAATTCGCACTTTTCTGGCTGTAACTTTAAATTGAATTTACGGAGTCTGCCGAATACGGCTTTCAGATTATCAACGTGTGAGTTTAGGTCATTTGAATAGATCACGATGTCATCTAAATAGACAAAACATCTTGTACCTTGTAGGCCAGTGAGGCAATTATTCATTAGTCTTTGGAAAGTGGAAGGTGCATTTTTTAATCCGAATGGCATTCGCGTAAACTGAAAGTGACCCTGAGGTACGGAAAATGCAGTTTTAGGCGCATCATCAGGAGAGATAAGTATTTGATGGAAGCCGGATGTGAGATCTAAAGTCGTAAAGTATTTGCTACTTCCTAATTGATCAAGGATCTCGGATATTTGTGGTATAGGATATGTTTCACCGATAGTGACGTCATTCAACTTCCTATAGTCAATTACTATTCTCCATTTTCTTTGCCCTTGAGAGTCTGCTTTTTTGGGAACTATCCAAATTGGTGAGCTCCAGGGTGAAGATGACGACTCTATAATATTTTGACTCAACATTTTACTGATTTGAGTTTCGACTTCCTTCTTGTGACATTCTGGAAATCGGTACGATTTTGTATGGATAGGGATGTCGCTGCTAGTTTTGATTTGATGGTTGAGGGCTGTAGTATGAGTTAACTGATCATCTGGTAGATGAAAAATATCAGAATATTGGGAGCAAAGCTCTGTGAGGGCTTCAGCCTCTTCTTGATTTAGATGATCAGTTCGTAGGGAATTTAAGACTTCAAAGGTTCGATTTGATGTTTCTTGGATATTCATGTTGACCTGAAGGGCAGCATGTAAAGGCTTGATTGCTAGTTTTAAATTGGGATCGATTTTTATGAACAACCCTGAAGTATTGGCTATCGTTAAATTAACACAATGGTTATCTTTGACCTTTACTATACAATTAGATATTAGGACACATTTCGATAGGTGTTGATCCATAATGATACCTTCTTTTAGATCGGTATCCTGTACTGAACACTCAATAACACTTTCAGTACGTGGCGGGATAATATAGAATGGATCATAGAAGTATAGTTTAACTTCGGATTCTCCCATTTTGAGGGTATCGGTTGTATAATCGATTTTACAGCCGAAAAAGGTCAAGAAATCTGATCCTATAATACCATCATAAGGCAAACTTATATCTTTAATGACATGAAATTTGAATGGCGTGACTTTACTATCGTTTAATTTTAATTTTAATTGGAAATGGCCTTCAGTTTGAGTCGGTTCGTCACCCGGGTCAATACCCTTAAGCTTGATTGGTTCTTTCACCAGTCGTTGAGTTTCCTTAATACTGGATAATTTCAATAGGCATATGACGGAGCCTGAATCGACTAATAGGGATAAAGGGATATTTGAAACTTGTGAGTTTAAAACTACATGTGGTAGGAACCTCTTGGATGTATCTAGATTTATTTCATATATCTTGTTGTTGGTTTTGTTGGATACTGGCGAGACTCCTGAATTTTTGATTATATAACTGTCGATTCGGCACTGATTACGCTGTCGTTTGACCTTGGATATGTTAATGATAGGACCGTCTGCTTGGGGCTGGTTACCCTGTCGATTGGTCCGTGAAGAATCTAAGTGAAGATCGTCAGTTCGGGGCTGGTTACCCAGTCGGTTGACCCTCCTTGGATGAGGATTAGGACTGTCAGTTTGGGGCTGGTTACCCTGTCGGTTGGTCCGTGATGGATCTAAGTTAAGGTGGTCTGTTTGGGGCTGGTTACCCTGTCGGTTGACCTTGCTTGGATGAGGATTAGGACTGTCGTTTTGGGGCTGGTTACCCTGTTGGTTGGCCCTATGAATAAGTTTTTGTTGTTGGGTGCCGGTGATTATGCTTCGTCCCGTGCGGCACCCTCGCGAGACTCCATTTCGTTTAAATCATTGGAGCCATGGATATAGGGTAAAGAGAAATCATCCGTTGGTTCGTCGTTGGATGTTTCGCGGATATGGCTGACTTTATTATTATTATTTGGTTTGAATTGAAATTTGTTATTATAGAATTCGCGTTTTTTACAATCTTTGATTTCGTGACCAGCAGTTTTACAATACCGGCAAAACAATGCGTCGGTTTTACTCGGATTTGACGAAGTGGATTGTGAGAGCGAGTTTGGTTTTGATGGCCCTGGTTTTGGTTTGTTATTATTAACGAACTTTTGTTCAACCTGTGGACGCTTATACAGGCTTTGTTGAATGCGTTCTTCCGAAATCGCTAAATTAATGGCTTCGTTTAATGTTTTGGGAGATCTACACCTCACAATGTTTGATATACGGGGGTGTAATCCCATTAGAAAATGATGGAGGGCTAAATCCTCCATAGCTGCAGTACGACCGGGCAATTCTTTTGCCTTAGTATTAGATAAGGATATTTCTGTTAACAATTGTGAGAGGCAGGTCTCCACGCGAAGCGAAAATTGGCTTACATTATCCTGCGGACTTTGCCTGCTCTCCTGAAGGTCAGTGAGAAGGTGAGCGTAATGTTTTCGCTCACTAAATTGTGCTTTTAAAAATTCCCTGAGTTGTTCCCATGATGTGAATTCTTTTATGGAACAGGCAATTTCCGCTTTTCCACCCAACTGGCTGAGGATGTATTTAAAAAGGATTGGTCTTTGTGGTTCTGATGCAAGATCATACGCGTTATTACAATTTATAATAAACGAGTTGACAGTTTCTCGGCTGCCGTCAAATGATTTGACGAATTTAAACAAAGTGTTTAAGTCTAGTTCGGCCATTGCGCTACGTGCAATAGCAGCCCTTGTGACCCTGGGACTAGGAGATCTGATAGGCGATTTTTCTGAGTCACTTCGGGATTGTTCTGAAGTTGGGATATCAAGTTTTAATTTACTTTCTTCTGTTTTAGCAACTATTGGCATAATTATGTCGTTTAACCATAAATGAAAGAAAACGGGTCACGGTAACATAAGGTTTTACAACAGTAATTACAGTAAATAAATTCGGATAATAAGTCGCAAGTAAATAACCTTGTATAGAGTTAAATAAAATCTCAGCCTTAGACTAAACAATGACCAAAGACTCACAGTACTAGCAATGCGTGGGCGACGGATGTTATGGCGAACAGGAACATTCCGTTGCGATAAGCCGCGTCTCTGCGGCTGGAGTTCGACTCGTCGTCGGGTCTTGAATAATACGGTCAATTATTTGGCATTGACCTCGGCTTTGGATGCAGGATTAAATTTGCAGGAATAGCAGTTACGCGACGCGATGCTCAGGATAACTGACGGTAGGTAGACGTTCACTTATTTATTATTTTCAAGGTACATCAGGTTAAAGTCCACGTTCACTACGCACTGGATTTTGCAGGATATTTAAGATAGCGGTTACGCGACGTGACTCAGGATAATTGAAGGTAAGTAAATGTTCACATTTAACGTTATTTTCCAGGGTTTAACAGACAGAGCACAGTTCACGTTCACTAGGTACACTTTTGATTTTACAGGATGTTTTAACTACACTTTCACACACTTGGATGGTAATTTTATGTATGGTTTTAGGCGTTTCACTATGCACTGGATATTAGCTGGTGCACTGGCGAGTTAATGTTTTTAAGGACACTGGGGATTTTCGTATCCCACCGCTGCCACCAATTGTTATAGGTCTCCGCGTAATTGGCTTTTTAAAAAAAAGAATTATTGATTTCAGGACGTTATATTTCAGGATATTACAATTCAGGATATTTAAGTTAAGTACGCGAGAGACCCATGGGCAGAACCGACCGCTAAGATGGTTGAACTTCAACTGGTCTGACAAACATGGCGACTCTAGCCGTCAGGAAGATTACTAGCTGGCAGCGCCGACGAGGTGCTGATCCAGCATTAACCCCTACTAAGTTAGGGTATAACAGAACGATATGTGATGGTCTAGGACCACACCGAGATATTTGGCTCGCTTCTCCCAAGGGATAGGCTTGCCGAATATGGTGATCGGTTGGGGGAGGGCGGGTGATCGCCGGGGCCTAAAAAATAGGACCCCTTGGCTCTTATCAGGGTTGACTTCGATCCTCCACTTCCTGAACCAGGCCGCGAGTCTGTTGACTTCAGCCCGAAAGGTTGCGGGAGATCAGATCTTGCCTGCGGCCGGTGTAGTAGATGGCCGTGTCGTCTGCGAACAGAGCTAACTGCGTCTTTCTACATTTGGGGATATCACTAGTGAATATAGTGAATATCAGCGGTGCCAGCACAGAGCCTTGAGGGACGCCTGCGCGGAGCGGATTGGGGGAGGATAGCGCACCCTCGATGCGATAGCGGAAGGTGCGGTCCGACAAATAGTCTCGTAAGATGAGCACGGGACAATCGGGCACACCGAGTTTGTAGAGCTTATATAATAAGCCGTCCTGTTGTACGCACGAATGTTGGGTTCTGAACCCGAACTGTTCTAACTGGTGGTCGCGGAGGAACACAGCGACTTCGTCGCGTTGTGCTCTAATGCCGTTGGTATTGAAAAAGCCTAACTTGAGGGATCTGAGTTTAGTTCTCACGGGGGCCGTATACATTATGGTTCCTATTATTCGCGATGGATTCTAGGGCTTGCGTGATCTTGGGATACGCGTAATAAATTCTCTGGATCTCCGATAGATCGCAGGAGTTGCGGGCTACTATGATTTCGCTGGCAATTTTCTTGGGGCGAGGTGAAAGAAAGATGTTGAATGTGCTCGAGATCACATTAAACGCGTCGAAAGTATTAGGTGCTGCTGCGACCACTGGAGTGGCCGCGGGTTTAGGAGGCGCGCGAGTCGTTAGAGGGGGAGCGGCTTTGGAAGCAGGCTCGGGCACGCGGGCCACTGGGGGCGCGAGAGGCGCGGTCTTACCGGCGGCGGTAGGTTGCTGAGCGCGATGAGCGTGAAGAGGGGGTCCATCAACGGGGGGATGGGTTGAGGGGGGAAGGAGCCATGTATTGGCCGAAGGCAGGGAAGGCCTGCTGATGGTTGAAATACGTCCACGGACTGGCCCTTTGGGGGCTTAGTCTCTGCGGAGGTTGTGTCAGGGTGGGGGCGAACCCCGGGTTTTCTCGTTGTTGCCTCGCATCGTAGCGCTTGGTCAACTTGGAGGATAAGCCCCCAAATCATCTGATTTGGGGGCTTTAGGACAGCTACGGTAGTGGCTGGGTGCCTTGTTGGCCGCAAAGTACGCAACCGGGGGGTCTGGTGCAGAGGGCACGGTCTTTTGGTCGAGAGCACTCGGGAGTGCCATGCTCACCCAGGCACTTGACGCACCTGGGTTTCGCAAAACAATTCTTTTGCGCGTGACCATACAGTTGACAGCGGTGGCATTAACCGATAATGCTGGACTTATCGGGTTTTTGAAAATCAAAGCCTTTAAGGCTACAGATCGAACCGACCTTGAAGATAGGGTGATGCCCTTCTACCTGTGAGTATACGACAAGAACCATGTCGTATGGGGAACCGCCTCTGGAGCGGTGCATCCTATGGACTTCGAGGACAGGGATAGCCTGCCGCTCTAAGTCCGACTTTATGTCGTCTGTGGCGATCTCACTGGGGATCCTACGGATCACCACACGAGTCTGACGTTCCTCGGGGAGGGTGTATGAGTGGTATGAGATGCCTCTCACCCGAAGAATCTTGGTCAGTTCCCTGAAGTCATTCGACGTGGGAACGGTGACTTTTATACCCGGTTGGGTACTGACCGCGCTGGTGAAGTTGATCCGTTGATCAACGCACCATTTCCGTCCACCTGCCCTTGTCTTGAATGACAATTGGCGGAGGGCGGAGAGCCTTCTTAGAGGCAGAAACTAACGTGAACCCATCTTGGTCTTGCGTAGAAGACGCAGGGACCGGAGACGGGGAAACGATTGGGGCCGCGGTAGGGGCCACTGAGGTGGTTGCCATGGGGGCGGAAGAGATAGGGGTCGAGGGAGCTTCGTACGCCACTATCTTAGACGCTTGTCCAGACTTACTCTTCGGATTCTTCTTCCTCTTGCAAGGCCAAGAGGTTATGACCCCTGCCTTGGGAGAGACAGAAGAAGAGGAGAGGAAGTGCTGGACTTTTGAGTCTGAAGTGCACGGGCTAGGCGCGCGATTTTCCGCGGGTGCGGAGGTGTCCATGTACACGGTCGGGCTAGGGGAGGGACTTGAAAGTCCTCTTCCGCCTGCTGAGTAGCGAGTACATCGCTGAAGTTTCCGAGGCTAGCAGAAGGCTGGGCCTGCAACTCCGCGAGTTGTACTCCGTTCTTTGCTAAAAAATCCGGGTCCTGGAAAAGGACCTTTTTGAAGAACGCCAAAATAAGGGCGTCCTCCATAACGGTTAAGGAGGGATTCTAATGGGGAGGAATTTTGGAGCCGGACTCCACTAAACTACTTCCTATCGTCTCTATGCCTAGCTCCCCGGGTGGATTGGCCCGGGGAGTTTCCCTCCCTGTCGGGTGCAGACAGGGAGGATGAGTATCCTATTGGTGAGCCCTAAGCTTGTGATCCCCTTGCCAATCTTATTGTGCAAGGGGGCCATGTCCAGTCCAGCGCGAAGGGTGTAGACACACCCTAAAACACTAGGTGAGTAGCTGTGGAAGGAAAACTGCCACCAGAGCCGACTAGGAGATCCCCCAAGGCCGGTTAAGTCTGGGACCCGTCCAATTTACTGCCTCCTCCTGAAGGGGTTCGGCGGGTGCGTTTGGGTCAACACCCCACTCGGTTTCGTTAACACCGTAAGGTTTCCACCAAGGACCACGAAACTGTGGTTTTGCCCAGAAGGGGCTTAATAAATCTACTCTCTGAACAACCTGATAAAGAAACACTTGCCTTGAAAAAGGCACTCTTTTGATCCAGGTCTTTCGATTAGATTAATTAATAAATTAATCAATCTAATCAATTGACGATCGGGTGTAGTCGGGGCGACTACGAGAGCGTTACGCAAGTGTAACGTACCGGGCACGAGAGAGTGGCGGGAGAGCGGGGCATAGCGAGAGCAGCACAACACGACCTTCCACAGCGGGCTTCGAACGCAGTATACAAAATATTGTAAATACAAATATCAGTCAAAATACTTACGCTAGTCCATAAATATGGTGCACAAAAAATGGCGCGAAAATCGACGAATACAACTTTCTTCAACCGTGCGTGGCGTGTCACTACTCGAGCCGGCGCACTATGGAAAATATAGGTCGGTATCGGATCAAAAATCTGTAACTTCATGAATTTTTGTTGTATCGTGATGAAATTTGGCACAAATATGCAGCAAGGTTCGGAGATTCGAACGATGTGTAGTTTATAGGGTTTTCTTGTATATCTATGTATGTTTTTTTGCATAGAATGAAAGAAATGGGAAAAAATCACGAAAAAAATAGTTAAAAATTTATTTCAAGTGGAATACAAGTTTATAATGACTAAAAAGATTAAACCATGGTTAATTACAACAAGCAAAGTAAACAAAATATATATATATGAAAAAAAAATACTAAATTAAAATCATATTACTAATAGGTACATCCTATACTCTGGCTTCAGGAAATGATGTAGCTAGGTACAAATATAAGTAATAACTAAATATAAATATTATTTTTAACTTATACCACTTCAGGATCAGGGTCAGTAAATGTGGGTTCACTTTCAGGTGCCACGTTTAAAAGACTTAGTGCCTCTTCTTCAAGTTCTTTCACATTTCTTACGTACGGTTTTCTCAAACTTGTTATATATGGATCTGACGTGTATAAAAGCGTTTTAAAGACATCTTCATTTGTAGCAGATCGGGAACATTTTCTGGCATGATGAAGTCGTATGTTTCTGTAGTCTTTGTTGCGAGACTCTTGTGCGTCTTCCGATAGCTGTCCAATAGGAAGCACCGCAAAATGTTTGATAACGTTTTGCCCGTGTATGAGTATTTTATGAACGGAGGATGGCATATAATACCAATCGTAATTACTTACATAGATTCTTGCAGTTTCTATTGCATATTCCCCAAATTTTTCAGGGTCGATCATCATTCCAGAAGAAAGAACTTGCAAGATAATGTATAGGCGTTTAATCAATGCCTCATCTACACCTGTTATTTCCGATGAGCAAGTGCTATTATAGAAGAATCTTCGTGCGGTATTGCCATCGTTCGTATTCCCGCTAACTTGCCGAGGTTTGTCGACGATTAATCCCAACTCCTCCCTGAAACGTTTTTGAACAACTTCTTTCTTTTCTTTTTTTAATCTCTTATTTTCCTCAGTTGAAGCAGACCAAGTCTTAATCGAAAGATTATAGGAAATATGCAATATCATTTCCATGCAGCGAATCCAGGCGTGTAAGGTGGACAATCCGTATTGGTAGGCGTTTTCGTTTTCGGGTCTGGCAGTTACTTTCGATAGGTCATTCATTAGCCGTGGAGTAGCCCCACATATCGTGCATGTGGAACCAGATGGAGTATCTGTAAGGACCTGAGCCACCTTTCCATCGATCATCGTTAGAAATAGTTCATGCTTCACATTTACTACAACACCATCTTTGTTTATAAGTGATGCTTGTGCAGCCCTAATTTGTTTTTTAATATCATCAACAACTGCCTTGGTTTTTTCTGGAGTTTCCTTACAAAACTCAATAGAAATGGGTCTGCAAAAACGGACAGATGAAGGTACCGGATTTTGCCAAACAACGGATCCCGATTGCACATCAACTAATCTGATGGGGACTAATGAAGTGATGAACAAATTGGCATCTGAAATTGTTTCTGACTCTTCTGCAAGTATTTGCTTGTATTGGCTTTGACCAGATGAACCATCACATCCCCATTTAGAATAAAGGATCAATGTTCTATGTTGTTTTTGGAAAACAGAATCGATTTTTAAAATTCTAGCAGCAGTATGATCCAATAAATCTTGTATATTAATCACTTTAGCATAAGTATTCGTGATTTCGATTGTAGAAGATGGTGGATAACAGGATCTTTTTATTTCTTGTATTTTGTAGTAAGGCGGGAATATACAACACTTTCGTTCGTTGGTTAAGTTTTTCAGGTACATATATTGTGCTTTTGTTAGATCTAAATCTATAAAAGCACTCAATGCTTCCGTATCGGAAAGAATCTTCATCTGGTCTGAGTCGTTCCACTTACTTGAGATATCTAATTTCTTTTGAGTGTCAGCGGTTCTTAATTCTTCGACAAGATGAGCTTCTGTGTACTCACGTAAAGCCCGTAGTCCCTGCAGATAGGCGTTTTTTATATGCTCGAAGCCATAGTCTTGGAGTAGAAGAGTGTTTTTCCTCTTCTTGGTAGATTCTGAGGAGTCTCCATAAGCCACGCATGCTCGTCCTCGTTGGCCAGATGTTGATGGCGTAGAATATTGTTCAGAATCCGGTAAATTTAACGAATACCTTGAGTCCAACCAAGTACAATACTTCTGTAAAAATGTTTCTTTTTTCCGAGATGCCAGGGCCCAGCGTTTGTTGAAAATAGGAAGAATGTGCCTTTGTATGTCACTAATTATAAAACACAAGTTGTTTTCAGAAACATTCAGCTTTTCCACTAAAACTTTGGATAATGATTCCATGGTCTTGCCGCCCTCTATATAGGGGATTATGAAGTCTCGTTTGGTACATCTGAAGGAAGACATTTTAACACTTCACAATCTGCAGAAATAATAGGCGTAGATGAGATTTGCTTCACTTGAAGTTACACTGATGTAGATGGTTCGAATAGTTTTTGCTTCCCTTTAAATACTCATTTTACAATATCGAATTGGTACCTACATCATCATTATCTTGTAATTTCCCACGCAAACCGAGTGCAAATTTGATAAGGTCCCTTTGTTATCACGAAATAATGAAGAAAATATCCAAAAAGTTCTATATTGTTCATGTGAATGGTGTCAGTGGTAAACCGCAAAAGATACTAATTTTCGGGTTCTGACTTTTATCAGTTTTTTTCTCATATCTTCTAAAACCGCAAATATCCGCAGCTGATTTTTTTTGCATTCTATTTATGAATAGTTAGACTACTAGTCGACGCAAAAAGTAGCGCTTGGGCAAACGTGGGTAATACTGAAAACCTTCGACGAAAAAACATACAAGTGAAAAAAAAGGTATGTCACTTTTTAAGTAATTACTGAAATATTTTTCTTTACTTTTAAATCATTAAGCTGTATCGCAAAAAGCATAAAATAACCTTTCTAAAAATGTATAATACTGCATATCTGTACCAAGTATTTTTTTCACAATATGGTATTGAAACATGTATACGCAAAGACTTGAGTTTGGCACTTCTGTTTTCTATGTATTTCTATCTAAGAAAAAAAAAATAATTTCGCGTATTAAGAAAAAAAATCGTAATGAATATTATAATTTGACTATTAGAAAACCTAAAAGAATAGCCATATTAGCCAAATTATGATATTCGTAAAAAGCATTTTTGATATGCGCTTGTTCTACCATTTTCCATAGTGCGGCGGCGCATTGAATCTTCATTGACGATCACGGGCATTACCGTAGTGTGCGTGCGAGGACTCCCTAGAAAACGCACCCAGACATATATTTTCAACGTGCGATTTTGTGCATTTTAATGCTTCTATACTTACGAGAGATTGATGTGGTATGACAGTAAAAACGGTTTTCCTTGTTCCTCTTTACAAAATTTCGCTGTAATGCCCGTACCTCAGTTCAGATGAGGTTAAAATTGTACGGCGGTGCCGGTACTGTCATTTTCACCACCGAAAAATCTACTGCTAATGCAGTGCGTCCCGCAACGTGTTAAGTAATGACATGTTTTCGTGTTTGGGCCTAAAGTATTGCCAGCAATTGTAAGTATTCTGTTAGTGCTGTTCGTGCTCAATACGCAGATTCTTCGCGATAGGACCTTTTTTCAGTCAGTATATTGTCGATAGATGTGGAGGTGCTCGCCAGTTTTGAGGCAGACTCTTTTAATACATCTAGTTTCCGAGGAACTGTTTATATTTTTTTGTGACCCGGTAGTTAAGATTTACGAAATCTTTCCCTTGCTCCAAAGATTTACGAAATCTTTCCCTTGCTCCATCTCTCAAAGTCGACATCAATCTGTTATTATCAGTTATCCGTGGAGTAGGGCGGGTTTTAAATATCTTCCTTTTAAAAGGAGCATGGAGGTCGAATAACTGTGTCTCAAATGAGTTAAATGTCCGTACCATTAAATTGACATCACTCATGTCTCCAATATTCGACCATGGTATAATTTTTAAATCGCTGTTGTAATAGTCCAATCTAGGTTTAGTCTTTTGCTTCTTAAATATCGTCTCGCATGTGATATACGAGTGATGTCCAAGTTCACTGATATGATACACCCCGACATTACGGATTGAAGCATCAGTGCAGACTAAGTCAATAAGCGAACTACTATCACCTACTAAGAGTGGATGTTTGGACTAATTGACTAAGGTTCAAGTAACTAAAAGTTGTTTAGTTTTTGGGCTATTGACATCTAGCATATTTACATTAAAGTCACCCAATAATATTACATTACCGTATGGGGCCAAACCACCAATACTGGCAGTCAAGCCCTCGAGAAAAAGCTTCCAAGTCCAACCATGGTGGACGATAAGCAGTGCCAATTTTTTTTCTTATTTACATTAAGGGTTAACCAGAGTTGTTCAACATTGGGATGACACGGATAAGCTCTTACCCGCGATATAAAATGCAACTCCTCCACCGCGCCCACTACGTACAGACATAGATCGCGGTATGTGTTTGTAGAAACGACTACATTAACTTAACATAAAGAAAAATAAAAGTAGAGAGTAATCAGGTTGTTTCATTGACAGGTCCAAATATCCGAGAGTTGCAATATCTTTATCGGAGCGGATTCTTTGTGTGGGATCACCTGGCTTTCTCCTGGCAAGAATACGGCCGAGCTTGGTCCACACAAATCGCCAGTCGAAGAGACTACCAGCGTCCCGTGCCTTCCAAAACAACTGGCGATTTGTCTTTGTAAGGCGTTCGTTGATCTAGAACCGCTGGGACAAGCTGGACATGTCAAAGCCCAGCAGATCGTCACGCAGATCACGATGCGCCAGGCGTACGAAAATGGCGCGAGGGCGAGTTTCTGTCGCTCCTGCAGAGCTCGTCGCGTTGAGCTGCCTCCCGCCGACTCGTTCTGCGCTGACAATGTCGCGTACCTCCAGGTTGACCCCTAGCTTTAGGCTTATGACCTTGATGATGTGGATCGAGTCATCAACCTTGACCTCGGGTATATTTGATATCTCGATATCATTCGCCAAGAGATCCTGATTCAGGCCATCGATGCGCGTGTTGCAGGTGTGGTGTGGGTATTTCTTGAACCTCGGAAGCGTATTGCACAATTACAAGTTGCCTGTGTCGAATAGCAAAAGATAGATAGGAGTAGACAGATAGAAAGTACAATACTATATAATAGTTCGTAAGCAAAAGCGCGATAGCGGACCGAATGACACAGTGGTCACTTGGATAGCGATAAGCAGACTGGCAGGCCGCCGGTATGCACTGGCGTGCGGGCACGGCTCCGGAATGCTAGCCCCCACCTCGCGCGTCAAACAATGGAGCGGTCAGCGGCCGACCGGTTTGGTCACTTAACAAACGTGGTTTGTTTGTCCGTCCTGTTACACAAAATTATTTATTTTTATATTTTAAGTTTATAACATTTGGAATACGAAAGCAATTATTATTATTAGGTACCACTTACATATAATCTACGCCACACAGGTATTCATGAAGGTTTTGAGCTCCATCATCTCCATTTCCATTACCTTACGGAAGACTTGGATCTCCGCACGCGCTGCCCTCAGTGCCTCCATGATTAATTTCATGTCGGAGCCGGCGATCAGCGATATTTCTCGGGCCGTGACATCGGCTGCAGAGCCATTGTACGGTGGGGGAGTGGCATCATTTGAGGGGCACGCAGTCTGCATAGGTGCAGGATTGAAACAGATGTCAGATGTGTTAGGCGTACTGGTTTCCATACAGGGTTGTTCTACGGGGGACACTGCTTGAGAATTTTCCGCAGTTCCTCGATAATTATACAACACGCACATGAATCAGAAAAGTTAGAGGCGCGTACCTTGGGTTCGAACTCGAGACCTATGATTTGACAGTCCGATGGTCACACCACTAGGCTATCAGTGCTAGTTTACATATCCCTTACATTTATAAAGCGACTACTATGTATTTACGTCAGAAGGTTCATCACCTTCACTTCTCCTATCTACACTCGGCGTCACAAAAATCGCACCTCTTTAAGAATTCCCTTCAAAGTCATTTTAACCCTATTAATCAATGGTAGACATATGACTGTAAGGTATCATTGGAAAGGCAATTCATTTAAATTTCAGAATAAATCAATGGATTTGGTTTTTTGTTTACCAGGGAATAAAAAAAAGCAAGCAAATGCAAATGATTAAAAAGTTAAATTTTATTTTATCAGCAAAAATTACAAAGAAGTCCTTAAAAACAACTTAAAACCTAGTGTTACCCCCTCTAGCCCTGATGACTGCTTCCATGCGTCCTCTCATGGACCGAATTAATGTGACAACAGTCTCTTGAGGAATGTTGTCCCATTCTGCAACGACGGCATCTTGGAGGTCTTGGAGAGTGGTAGGGGCAGGATCACGTGCCCGTACTCGCCGTTTCAGTTCATCCCAAAGATGCTCAATAGGGTTCAGGTCTGGACTTCGCGCCGGCCAGCGCATAACAGGGATTCCAACTTCTTGCAGGTAGTCTCTTACAATTAAAGCGGTGTGACAGCGGGCGTTATCGTGCATTAACGTGAACCCACTGCCAACAAAACCAGCATAAGGGACAACCTGCTCCTCTAAGATCTCTGTTATGTACCCAGCAGCATTCAGCGACCCTTGCCCGCGAGCACTTCCAGCCCGAGAAACGCACACAAGGTTCGTTTTACCCTCGATTGACATGCCGCCCCAGAACATGCACGAGCCACCCCCGTATTCCACTGTCTCTTGAATACAGGCTTGCGCGAATCGTTCCCCTTGCCTCCTATACACTCTTCGACGCCTGTCGTTGCAGAAAAGACACACCCTCGTCTCATCCGAGAAGAGCACAGCCCTCCATTGGTCTATTGTCCAATCCACATGGTCACGGGCAAATTGCAACCGGTCTCTCCTATGCTGTGCAGTTAATTTTGGCCCTGTAGCAGCCCTATGAGCTGCAATTTTCTTCTCCCGCATTCTTCTTCTAATCGTGGAGACGCTTACAGAAGTTCTGCGAGCTGATCGCAGTTGTTGTTGCAGCTCAACAGCATTGGAGAACCGATTACGTAAAGACGTCGAAACAATGAAGCGATCATCTCTTTCGGATGTGCACCGTTGTCTTCCAGATCCACGTCTTCGGATATAGCCACCAGTCTCTTGGAAGCGTTGGAACACTCGTCGAACGGCAAAACGACTCAAGTTCAGTTGCCGAGCAACATCACATTGCCGCATCCCTGATTGCAGTAGTGCAATGACTTGAGCGGCTTCATCTGCAGTGGTATCCATCTTCTGGGGTATTTTTCTTGCTGTAGCTGTTCACGTGTGTTCACTTTAAAGGTTGAATAGCAAATGACTCACATTTAACCCGGGTCGCCCGTTTTATACCCTTGTAGGGAGGTGCAATTAGTGGCCGTTGTAATGCGTATTTTGACAACATTTTTTTTAACGTTACGTGCTAATGAGATCTGTTGTGTTTAGGAATTCTAACTGTTGTTAATTTAAAGGTCGTTAAACATACTTTCAATTGATACCAATATTAATAAGGTTTAATGTATTCGTTACTGGCGGGACATGTTTTAAACTTATTTTCGAAGAGGTGCGATTTTTGTGACGCCGAGTGTATATCTGCTGACTCAAATCTGTTCATATTTAGGTTCAATATTTTCTTTATTTTTTTTTGTTTGTTATTACCTGTTCAATGTATGAAGGATTTCTTATGTTCATACCTCGAGGGTAGCGTGGGTCGACTGCTTTTTTGCTACGACGAGCTTTTTTTTTCATCTTGTCCTTCCCGAATTTATTATCTTTTACGATGTATTCTGCTTTTAGCGGAGAGTTTTCATTTGACCAAACTGCAAATAAGCACTGTGTTCGTTTAGTTACGAGCAGTTGCCCCTGCACTTGATAGTACCATTGGTGGTTTTTATTAATTTCCAGCCCTTTTTTTGTTATTTTCCAAAACGTAACTTTTTTATAACTTTTTCTAACCCCAATTTGAATATCGTTATCGGTCATTTAATTTCTACGATAGTCTCGTCGCTGCACACACGATGCACGACACATGTTTATGCAAATAAATATTATCTTACCTTATCTTACATAAACCATTCCAGAGTGGCTCCTAAAAAAGGCACCTCTTCGTCAATAAATAGACCACAACGTTCAATTTTAATTTTTTCTTGCCTTTCTAGTTGCTTGATAGCAATTTTTTCATTGTCCTTGCCATTTTTTAATGATACATGGTCAATATTAGTTTTATACAACAAGTCTCTTACAAAGTTATGAGGACTTGTGTCATTTCGCCGCGTGAGAACTTTTCCATAGTTCGCAGCATTATTTCTCGTTTCTATGGTTTCGTTGTAACGAGATTAAAAAAGAAATGTACCATTATAGAATCTAGATTATGTAGAAATTTAATGTGTTTTTTTATAGTTAATATTTCTTAAAAAACAACAAATAGCTTCCAAAAACTGCACAAAAACGGCTAGTGCGACATTTTGGTCAGGGACGGGCCTTAAACGTTCTACGCTTAAACGGGAACGTAGCTAACTTTTCATTCTTTTAAGACTCAGATATATGCCAGTGACCTTGAGTGGTTACCTTGCGTGTTCTGTACTGAGCTCACGCAACGCGTCGTACGTTCAGCCAGTAATAGGGCTCGCCCACCAAGGAGCGCCGTCCCCAATTTGACGCATTATTAATTTATTATACACAAAACAAAAGGTATTTTAATAAAACGCGTATACTAAAAGATCAATAACTTAATTTTCTTTAAATTGGTGAAGGTTTCAGAAAAATACTCTTAGTAGATTTTGCGCCATTCTCAGTTTTTTATCCGCGTTAGACATAACTTTACAGATTAATTTCACTATGTATTATAAACATAATCTAAAATATTCACATATTCAATTATTGAGAAAATACTCTAATTTAACATATATTTTTTTCAAATCATTAACACTATTCGTTTAGTCGTGATCTTCAGTATAAAATCATTAAAAGTCGGTTATCGTCGCCTTAAACGTTCTTCGCTTAAACGGGAACGTAGATAACTTTTCATTCTTTTAAGTACGGAAAACGAACGTTCCGCACTGCTATTTGTCAACGCAGTGAAAGAAAGAAAGAAAGAAAGATAATTTATTTGTCAAACATGCGTATACATAAACTGACAAGGCAGACATGCAAGGTATTGAGTTAATATTTTGTTGTGAGCGTCCATGTTTTGCCAATAGCGGCGTACAAATTGTATAAGTTGTAAGTAATTGAGGTTGACGAGGGACGAGAAACGGAACGCAAACGACTAACATCGAGTCTATTATAATTTTTCTTTAAAAATAATTACAATGTTGCAATAAAGTTATAAGTGCTATAATCTAAAGTATTAAGTGCTTCTCAAAGCTATACATCGTTATCTCCTAAAAACTCAGGTACAAAGTGACGAAATAAGCAAAGATCCTGCAGATCATAAAACGTAAACAAATAAGTGACAACAACATAATACTGGACTTGGACTGAATCAGGACGCCTTCGACACTATAATAAACCAGGTACAATCTTTCATATCACACATAACGACTTGAATCGATATAAGTGCAAAATAAAAATCGTTAATTTTCAACTATTCAAATGTAAACAAAACACTTGGCAGTACACCAAAGCTGAGAAAAGCGACATCTATCGGACTATATCTGCACTACATAGCACACTGTCTAAAGTGATGGATCAGACAGAAAATGTCACAATGAGACGTGCGCGTGCGCACTCCGATACAAACCTAGATGAGAGTGTCAATAATCACACACTAGATGGCACTATGCATAGCGTTCCTGATATATCGGAGGATGAAAATGTTGATAGCATAACCGAACTCCAAAAACAAATTGATGGCCTGACTACAAAACTACTGAGTGCTAATACCGAAATAGATACATTGTTACTAGAAAATGAGACGCTAAAAAAGGCGAATGAAAAGCTAATCCGCAAAAATTCTATGTATAAACAAATAGTATCTAGTCCAAGCCAATCTCCACTCAAAACCCCTAGAAAAATCTCACAGCAGTTAAAAGAACCGCGTAGTAACAAACAAACTCAAACGGAGTCTACCATAGGAAATAAAAGCAATGTTGTAGGAAGAGCAGATCAACAAAACAATACAGTACAGCACTCCAGTGCACAGATGGCGCCACCTGTCAAGTCCTGTATGGGTAATATATCTAATGGGACGCCCTATTCGCAGACCGCAGTTAAAAATAAACTCTGCATTATTAGTGCAAATAAAAGCAATAACATATTAACCTTAGCAGAAGAATACTTCCTAGGAAACTACCACATATGTCATTATCTTACACCAAATGTTGGAATTAAATGTCTCATAAAGGATATACAAACAAAACTATCAAATTTCACAATGAATGACTTTTGCATAATTATGGTGGGTGAAGAAGACTTTAGAAAAACAAATAACTATTATGACATAATAACTGACATTAGAAGTATACTACAGGACATGAATCATACTAATATTATAATTACGTTACCGACATTCAAATCTGACTACTATTATAACTGCAATATATATAACTCAAGACTGGAATTATTCAATGGTATACTATTTATGGACATTATGACCCATGAGCATGTGTATCATTTAGACTCGAATTTGAGCTTAAGTTACCACCATTCCTTATATACACGCTCTGGAACATTAAATAATCATGGTATGAAGATTATATTTAGCGACCTCTTTGATTTGATGTTGGCAATTAAGCAAGAAAATACAAGGAGTGTAAAAGAAAAACTGTCAGGCGAAGAAGGCCCAGAGTCTGAATCTCTTTTTCGCCCCTAAATATCTAAACATTCTTCACCAAAACATTGCTGGGCTACGGACAAAATCGCAGTTATTAACAGTTGCCCTACAAGAATTACTAGATAAAAAATCAAACGTTGATGTTGTCTGTCTCACCGAGCACTTCATGATGTCTGGATGTGAGGATATCTGTTCGATTCCCAACTATAACTTGGTATCATGCTACTCTAGAACGAATTCAAAAAGAGGTGGGTCTTGTATATTTGTCAAGAAGGGACATAATTGTAAAGAAATATTAACATTAACGAGTTGTTCAGTCTGCTCAGCGTTTGAGTGTAGTGCTGTTCTGCTGACGGACTACAAAATTGTTATTGTCTGTGTGTATAGAGTACCCCTAGCCAGTAATATTAATATATTTTTTGATAGACTGAACAAGATTCTAACCTTACTCTATAAACACTATCACAAACATAAGATTGTTATAGCTGGAGATTTTAATATTAATATTCTAAATAAGTGTAAGTTGACAAACGAATTTGAATGTTTACTATTAAATTATAATCTAAAATTACAATTGAAAGAACCTACCAGACATGTAAGTAAAACATGTATTGACAATTTTGCCCATAACTTTGGGAAAGCATGTAAATCAGAAGTAATTGAACTAGCACTGTCGGACCACACCGCACAATTGTTAAAATGCCAAGTGAGAAACATATGTATAATTAAGAACTGGAGAATCAGGAGACGGGATTTATGTGTAGAAAATCAGGCCAAATTCAAATATTATTTAGGTCAAATGTCATTTGCAGATATGTACAGTACTTGTGATCCAAACATAGCATATAATGTTTTCATTGATACATTTCAGTTGTTTTATGACCTTTGCTTTCCCTACAAAACTACAACCATACACCTCCACAAAAAAACCAAGTGGGTCTCACGGGGTATTAAGACCTGTAGCGCTAAGAAACGTGAACTACTGTGGAAATATAGAAAAACACCAAGTGCGGACAATAAATCAAAATTGAAGCAATAGACCAAAAGACTGAAGAGGATTGTATCTTTGACGCAACGAGCACAAAACAATCACAATATCTTGAACGCTAGTAATAAACCAAAAGCTGTATGGCAAATTATTAATACTGCAAAGCAAAACAGACCATCAGAATCTATCCCATATATTGAATCGAATAATAATATCGTGACAAATCCGTATGACATATCTAATGAATTTAATAACTATTTTGTAGATAAGATATCACCCATTAATACTATGCACATCGATCAGCATAAGCAATATCTAACATCTAGGCTAAACTCAATCTTCATGAAGCCATGTCTACCAGAAGATATAAAACAAATTATAAAAGGGCTAAAAAACACCAATAGTGTAGGATATGACGGTATCTGCACTATATTCATCAAGCTAGTAACGGAATGTATTTCGCGACCCCTGAGTTACATTTTAAACCTGTCTATTGAAACTGGTATATACCCAGAAAAATTAAAAGTAGCAATTATAAAACCGATACATAAAAAAGAGAGTAAAGAAAGCATGGTTAATTATAGACCGATTGCCTTACTGTCAATCGTCTCAAAAATTTTTGAAAAATACATTTATAGTGAGCTGACTAAATACTTTGAAACCCATAACATCCTAGCTAAGGAACAAAAAGGATTCAGACAAGATAAAAGTATCAACCTTGCTATATATGAGTTCTTAGAAATCATAATGTCTAATGTCGACAAGCGAATACCGATCTGCGGCATTTTTATGGACATGACACAGGCTTTCGATCACGTGGTGCATGACGTTTTACTTTATAAGCTCGAGTTATATGGCATAAGGGGCAACGTTTTAAAATTAATAGAAACGTACCTCAAGAACCGCACTCAATATACACAAATTAATAGAATTAATAGTAGAACTAAGATTGAGGAGACATATTTGTCAGGGGGACGTGAAATTCAGTACGGTTTCCCACAAGGAGGCGTATTGAGCTCACTACTTTTCATTATATACATTAATGACCTTCCGAACGCGAATTCAAACCCAATGACACTCTTTGCTGACGACAGCACTATTGCAATTAAGTGTAATGACAGAACATCTTACGAGCATGATATAAACAGTAGCCTAAATGCAATCATTCAATGGTTAGATAGTAACAATCTGAAGGCAAACATTGGGAAAACAAAAATAATGCATTTTAGTCAGCGTATAAATGCAGGTACACCTTAACTATAAGGGTGAACCTGTAGCTGAAGTTCTATTAACAAAATTTCTTGGGCTTACTCTGGATAATAAGTTAAATTGGAAATACCAGATTGAAACATTGTGCAAAAGATTAAATAAATCAGTATATGCCCTACATGAACTTAAAAAGGTCTCAAATATAAATACGTTGTTAGCGGCGTATCATGGTTTAGCTGCTTCAGTACTGAGGTATGGTGTAATTTTCTGGGGAAATTCTACGGATATTAACATAATTTTTAAAGCACAAAAACGGTGCTTAAGGGCTATGTTTGGGCTTCAAATGGTCGAAACCTGTAAACCGTTTTTCCAGGACTATAAGATTCTGACTCTCCCAAGTCTGTATATTTATGAGGTCTCATTATTTGTGAAAACCAATAAAAACCTATTTAAACTAGCATCAGAAATAAATAATAGGCAACAACGAGACGCACTACGCCTCTATGTACCCCGAACATGTACCTCTTTAATGTACAGGAGTGTGTTCCATATGGCTCCTGTAATCTTCAATAAATTACCTAAAGAAATAAGGGCAATGAATACGGCCCTATTTAAGAAAAGTCTAAAAAAAATTCTGATTAATAAATGCTACTATAACTTGAATGACTTCCTCAATGATAATTTTGCCAAACTAAAGACCTCACAGTGACATCAAGTAAAATCAATTATTCAATTAATTATGCATGTATCTCTTAATAACTAATTTTGACATTGACATTGGAATAATCTAAATATTTTTATTATTTAATTTATAATTTATTTTCCACTATGACTTTAACTTATTATAACTATATCGTGCTTATTTCATCTAATTTTATTTATTCCAATGTCTTTTTTGATTAATTGATGAATAACTATGACTGTATAAATTTTGCATGCCTTACGGTAGAATCACTTGAAACATGTAATTCTTATAACACCATTGTAACAGTGTATTCAGCAAAAATAAATGATTTGATTTGATTTGATTTGTAATTAGTTAACAATTTCATTTAATTGGATTAACATTCATAATCATTTCATTAATAATTTATGTCAAGATTTAAAGTATATTATGGTCAAAAATAAATTAAATTATGTCCAGTATATATACATAATTATCAAATAGTATTTTATATTCATTAGAAAATACGTAAGAAATAAACAATAAAAATAGATGTCTCGATTTTAAAGTCCAAAATAAATTAAATTAACTATGTCCACTATAATTAACTGTGTTCACATTATAAAATTGTATTTTTAACCATCTACATTAGAGGTCGGAATAGAAAAGTCCTTTTCCTCCAAAAAATGTAAAATAGTGTAATATGCTTTATTAATTAAAAAAATTCTCAGCTTATTTTTGAAAGGTGACAAGGGCAGTTCTCTCTAACTTTTAGGCAATTTATTAAATATCATCGGAGCCATACAGAAAATACTTTTGCGCATGAGTGATGTTCTCGCAGCATGAGAGCATATCCTACTGTTGTCACGCCTGTTACGTGGTACAACTTCATTTAATTGTTTAAATCGGTGTGGATTCGTTTTTACAAATACAGCTACCTCTAAAATGTAAAGACATGGCAACGTAAGTATTTTATATTTTTTAAAGTACGGCACGCAACTATCGGTAGGTTTAATTTTAAACATTGAACGGACGCATCTCTTTTGAGCCTTGAACACCGTTTCTCTTTCTGTTGAATTGCCCCAAAAGACGACACCATAGCGTAGATGGGATTCCGTTATGCCATAGTAGGCTGTAAGTAAGGCTCGACCGAGATGGGTTTTTCGTTCTCGGCCGAGACCGAGACCGAGACCGAGAATAAAATAATATCTCGGCCGAGACCGAGAGCTGTTTGCTTTTTAATACACTACTAATTGTTTAACAAAATTAATTGTTTTAATAATCAAAGTTAAATAACATTATATTATAACATAAAAAAAGCAATTTTTCGGCATTTTCGCCCTTCAAAGAATGTCGTCTCTCGTCATACAATTGTCCAGCTTTGCTAAAAAGTTGTTCACTTGCTACGCTAGTAGGCGGCGCAGATAAAAACTTATTTGCTGCGGGCTTAAGCACCTTATAAGGCGACGAAAACCAATACTCAAAAATATTAGCATTTCTTTGCAGTCTTGGCTCTCTAAGAAAGCTTTCTAGCGCTATTTCGATCACAGAGCTTGAACTGTATTCGTCATTGGTCATTGGCTCGTCTTCCAACTCTATCGAATCATGAGCTGCCCATAAGTTGGATTGACTTGTTGCAGCCATGTTTGACGAGTTAGTTGAAGATGCCCATGTCGTCTCACGAGAATCTGATCCTACATTTTCATTGAGAGTGAGAGTCTCGATAATATGAAGTTTGGCTGAGTTAACTTCGCTTTCAGTTAGATATTTAGTTTTAAACCGTGGATCGATCAGTGTTGCAGTAACTAGTGGCAAACAACTTTTAACAAATGAAAACCGCTGATTAAGTGCATCCAGTAGCTTGCTCTTCATCGTCTCTGCGTGATTTCCAATTTCATTATCATCTTCCTGGTCATTAAAGGACTGAATGTTTTGTGTTGGCGCCAATTTTCCATTCATCATTGCCACCAACGGTATTACCACTGAAACACAGGACGAGTCGGAAGAGATATCCAACGTGGCTTGGTAAAAGCATTGCAAAACGTTCACTATATCTTTCATGAAATTCCATTCATCACTGTTAATTTCTAGTATGCCTCCTTTTTCAATACGGTATAGGTTCAAAGCATTTTTTTGCTCAAGCAGTCGTTCCATCATTAAGTAGGTACTATTCCACCGAGTTTCGACATCTTGAAAAAGCGCATGCTCCGGTAAATTTAAGGTTTTTTGAAAGGTACTTAAATGTCTTCGAGCTTGTTCACTCCTGTGAAAATGGCCGACTACTTTATGACATTTTTTTATCAGCGTTTCAACTTCTGCAACCGAAAAAATGGCATCATGGATCGTCAACTGCAGAGTATGAGCAACACAACCCAACGATGTGAATTCAGCTACTCGAGTGGCGCGTACCATGTTGCGAGCGTTGTCTCGTACAGCCAAGTGAACTTTTTTTGCAATGTTATAAGTTTCGGCAATTTCTTTGAGTTTTTCTGCTATATAATCGCCAGTGTGGTCGTCTTCCAGAACAGTCGCAGCCAGCACCACTTTAAGGCGCTGTTCTTTCCGAACGAAATGGGCAGTAAAACTCAGCAGCGAACAAGTTTTTGTAGGATTTGACCATATATCAGTAGTAAAACTTATCCAATCAGCTTTCATTAACAGAGATACCACTTTGGCTTGAACCTTTTCATATGTTTCAGGCATTAACTGACTGCGAAAGTATTTTTCGGACTTCAATTTGTATCGTTTTGGCCCAGATGGATCAGCGAAATTCAAACGTTTAAATCCTTCACCTGACACTGTAGTATAAGGTTGCATGTCCACAATTATGTAATCCATAATTGCTTTATCAATTCGTTTGACAATCTGATGATCATCAGGCCATTTTGCTGAAGGCGGATGAGATATTAATTGTTCTATAGTAGGTTGATGCTTTTTATCATTATTATCAATATTAAGGCGCACGGGCTTTGAAATAGCCGGTTTTAAACTATTTTCGTGAGCAATTTCAGCCAGTTTATTCTCATAGTGTTCATATTCAGATGAATGATATTTCGACAGGTGCAGTTTCAAACCTTTGATAGTCTGATGTTTGGGCTGAGGACTGCCTAATGACACCGTTTTACTACACGACTTACAAGTAGCCTTTGATGGATGTAATACAATATTTTTTTCATAATATTCCCAAATAGGATTTACTTTAGGCATATTTAGTTTTCATCTGCAACAATACAATATTATACCTTCTTAGTAAACATAAACATTAAACACATTAAATCGAAACAAAACTGAAAAAATAGCACCTGATAAGATTGTTGTTTAAAAAACAAATAAGTCGTTAACTTAGATCAAAACCAATTTTCGATTAATTTTACTAAGAAACGGTACCTAACCTACGTATCGTATTTGATTTTAGCAAAAAGCTTTGCAAGTGCTATAGGTACCTATTGACAAACAAACCATGTGTTTAGTTATTTTTAATTGTAGGTATTTTATTAATTATAAACCTTACGTATTTTCAGCAAAAAACATACGCATAACGTCACAAAACCCTATCAATCTGTAATATATATTTAATTTACTTATATTTATAAAAACAACTTACCCGCTTTATATTCCACCGCAAAACTATAAGTAATGATCTTGCTTTCACCAAACCAGTGTAATTAATCAATTTACAAGTATCAACAACAAGTAATCACAGCAAGTAGCAACACAACACTTAAAAGAACTTATTTTAATTTACTGTGTTAAAACAAACTTCCACTCATTACTATTGTAAACATAAACAATTACAAATACTGCTCGAATGGGGCGAAAGCGGCCGGCCGCAGTTCGCCAGCCGGGACTTCAACCAATCACAATTCAGCTCTCTCACGCACTTACACCAATCGACTACGCGCTGCGGCGCGTTGCCACGCGCGGTAAAATTTGAATGCCGATCCGAACAATGTTACAATCTCGGTCATGACCGAGAATCTCGGCTATAATTAGCCGAGAACCGAGACAAGTTTCTCGGTTGGATTTGTAGCCGAGAATGCCGAGACCGAGACCGAGACCGAGATCTCGGTCGAGCCTTAGCTGTAAGTAATGCCTCCACACCTATTATGGAAGATAATGTGTGCAGTGCATAAGCAGATTTGCTGATTTTCTTGCATAAGATTTCGATATGGGTTTTCCAATTCAGTTTTTTATCAATATGGAGTCCTAAAAACTTTGTTGTTTCTACCTCTTCTATAGGCTGCTCATCGTATTGTATATTTAAATTACTGTTACTGTCAATACGTTGACTAAAATGTATAACTTTAGTTTTAGTTAGGTTAATTTTTAAGTTATTATCATCTAGCCACTTTATCATTAAATTTATTGAATCATTTATGTCACTTTCATAAGTATCTACACTTTTACAAGGTATCGTTATGGTGCTGTCATCGGCAAATAGTGTCAGAGGTTGAGGGATGCCTTTTGGAAGATCATTAATATATATTATAAATAAAGGAGGCCCCAAAACACTCCCCTGTGGCACACCAAACGAAACTGTACGTTCTGAAGACTCAAATACAATGTCATGCTTACTTTTCATGTCAATTTGGTTAATATGTGTTTTTTGAGTTCTGTTATGTAAGTATGATTTAATTAGATTGTTGACATTTCCTCTAATTCCATATGCATCAAGTTTATTTAATAATGTATCAAAGTGCACATAGTCGAACGCCTGAGTCATGTCACAAAATACGCCACAGACTGGGTTCCTCTTGTCGACGTTATATGTAACATTATATAAAAAGTCGTAAATGGCCATATTAACAGTTTTACCCTTTCTAAATCCTTTCTGTTCCTCGCATATAATATTATGTTTTTCTATAAATGAATTTATTTCCTTGCAAATGTATTTTTCAAATATTTTAGAAATTATGGGAATTATTGATATAGGCCGATAGTTCTCCATTAACTCCCTATCTGCTTTCTTGAATAGTGGCTTGACAATAGAAACTTTCAGAGCATCAGGATAGACGCCTGCACTAATGCTGAGATTGATGACATGACTCAAGTGACCACTGATTTCATCCGCAACGTGTTTTAGTATAGAAGTCGCAATACCGTCATATCCCACACTGTTTGTATTATGCAAGGACATTATTATCTTTTTAATATCGTCTGGAATACTAGGGACCATAAACATAGTTTTATCATTGTAGACTAGTGTACACGTCCTAGGTCTGCAGTCGACAGCTAGTTTTGGCTGTATTTTATCGATAAAAAAAAAATTAAATGCCTCAGCCATAGTCTTTTGATGTGTTAGGACGATGCCACTCATTTTAATTTTATTTATGTTAGATTTAGGTACGTTGTACTTTGCACGATTGATAATTTGCCATGCAGTTTTAGATTTATTTTTAGATGTTTTTATATTGTAATTGTTTTGTGCCTTTTGTGTTAAACGAATTATTTTTTTGTACAATTTAGAATAATTATATAATACGGTTTTATTAATATTGCTACGATTAAGTCTAAACTGCCATAGGAGTTTTCTTTTCTTTTTACTGCATAACTTGATCCCCTTTGACAACCATTTGGATCTTCTTATTGTATTGATTTTAACTATTTTTAATGGAAAACACAGATCGTATAATAGTTTGAAAATCTCAATGAAATAATTATAAGCTACATTTGGATCATCCGTGACATAAAGTTCTGAAAAAGTAAGATTCATGAGATGGTGTTTAAATTTTACAATATTTTCCGTATTATAGTCCCTTCTAGTTGCGTACCAATACCTAATACAACAATTTTTTTGTACGGGGCATTGCAGCAGCTGTGCCGTATGATCCGATAATGCCCATTCAAACACATCAGTCTTACATGCATTAAAGTTATGCGCAAAGTTGTCTATGCACGATAAACTGGCCATGCGAGTAGGTTGTTTCAAAGCAAGTTTCAGATTATAACTCATTAAAAAACATTCAAAGTCATTAGTTGCACTATTTTTCTTGAGAACGTCAATGTTGAAGTCCCCGCAGATAACAATTTTTTTACAGCATGAACGCAAAATTTCACTCATGAGTGTTTCAAGTTTTTCGAAACAATAATTTAAATTATTTGAATTAGGAATTCTATATATACACACAATTATTATCTTGTCGCTAGTCAATTCCACACCACAGCACTCAAATATGCCTGGAGTTGATAACTTTGCTACTTTTGGCAATTCTTTCCATTGTAGCCCATTTTTAACAAGGATACATGCACCACCCCTTTTTTGTTCTAATCTGCAATAATGTGCAGCCAAATTATAGTTAGTAAAATACCAAATGTTTTCACTGGACGGATTTTACCAGCTAGCCGAGAACGTATTAAACCATGCAAGTAGAGGAATCATAGCATTAGCTAAGCCCATCATTCCTACGCAGCCACAAGGTATTTCCCGGTTGCATGGGCCGGTACAAACCTTAAAGTATCCCGAGAGCCGGGGGGTGCAAATATTTCCCCAGCGCAGTCACATAACGGTAAGCCGAGACGTGATCGAGCATACAATATTCCCAACGTAGGCCCTCCGGCACCTCATAAAATGAGGATAACTCACCGGACGGTTGCATGGAGTCGATAAACGCAAATACATGTATAATAAGGATAACAAAGGCGCGCTAGTGCGCAAACTAATGCTGATTTGTCACAGGTATCAGCAAACCCGACCCAGTGGGACTTTTATCAAAATCATCAGTATCGCATATATTACATATTTTAGGGCAAGCAGAGGATAACATTTCATCACTTAATAAAAAGGTTGTGGTACAAGAAAATTGAATCTGAACTTCTTTCTGCTCTTTAGATATACAAAGGGCATCAATAGCAACAAGTGGAAAAGTACCATCATGGGTGACAGGAAACCAAGGAGTATTAACTCGAAAACGAACTAAACGCGGATTAACTCCAAGAGCGAAAGCTTTCTTAATATAACAGGTATCATCTTTACCAAGTGGGCCATAAACACGAATTTGAACAAAACACGGACCAGTACATACAGCTTCAAAACTAACGTGAGTGATCTTTAACGAACGATCTTTAGGAAATTCAGTAGCGTTATTCCGAGATAACCAAGCAGTAGAACCAGGAGATAGAGAATTCGAAAATATCTCATGATAATAAGATTTAACTTTGCGATTTACACGACGTTTCTTGAGAGGCATAATGGCTCATAAATCCTTAACATATATCTGAAACGAATATCTATACGGGTTATAAAACAGTATGATCGGCAATGATCTTTTTACATACTTTTTTAATAACCAGTGTAAGTGCACAGAAACATGCGTAGGTTAGGCTGGTTTTATAGTTAGCCGTTAGACGCGCTGCAGGACAGCGCGCTGTTAACAGCGCTCGCTTGAACAGCGGTACACTGTGAAACGAGATTAGTACGGCGCGTTCCGCTGCTGTGAGACAGTCTGTACAATATGAACGTATGCGGTTAAAGGCGGCTTACGGCGCGTCTCAACGACTTCACACTAAAACGCATACTGGCCGTAGAAGCGCACGACCGGTGCGCGCTTCGGCAGCGCCGGCGAACAGCGCGCGTTTACTGAACAGCGCTGCTCAAGCGCGCGACTTCGAAACGCAACTACTACCCCATTCATCTCCGAACGCGCGCGCTCCAACGGCGCTGCCGAAACGCGTGACAATAAAAGCAGCCTTATGTTCAGTATTATGGAAATGCTTCCTTCAAATCCTTATGTTTAATAAATAAGTTAAGTTGCCCTAAACTCATTTTATTTTCATGAGACGTCGGCGTCGTCCAGAATTGTTTGAAAAAGAACACATTCTTCTTGTAGATCATCCCGAATCAACCGCCAGATCAATCGGGTAAACATATGCCCCCTTATTACAAAACAAGGTTTATCTTCAGACCCAGGTTCAAAACATGGAGCCATTATTGAATTTCGAACTTTATTCAGACTATGGTAAAGTTCCTAAACACAAAACTAACAACTTAGTACCGAACTAAGTTTTCAGTTTTGTATAAAGAACGGTATTTCAATCACTGTTACGTTCTTATTACAAAAACTGGCTCCATGGTTTAAGTCATGTCAAAATATAAATTATCTTGTTTTGTAATAAGGCGGTTTGAGTTTTATGGCATTCACTACAACTTCTGCTTCAGACATTGTATCCAATTTGCATAACAATTGGCGGTTACCGCGTCATAGGAAGTATTGCGCTTCCTTAATCTCGCCCAACAATCGGTCGCATTTTGGGAAGAAGGTATTAACCCTGAAATGGTCACGTCCTTGTAAGAACACTTCTCCCTCGTGACACTATAGCTTCTGGGCAACATTCAGCTCCCGGTGAGCTGATCAAGTTTAACGAATGTGCGGCGCAAGGTACGTGTGTTGCATACTGACATTAGCCTGTATTCCATTATACTGCCATACAGCATTGTGTTATGATTGACCTCTGCAGTTGTCAATATTCAGTGATTTGAAGGTCTTCATAACGGCTAGCAACATGTCTTCTGCTTGGTGACCAGTGTTTGGATGAAAGCAAAGGAATCGTTTAACTGGTTCTGCATTATCTTTAACAAATCTCACAATTACAGAAAGCTGATCTACATCTATCAGGGCCTAAAGTCAATTAAAAAGGCGCACAAAGCTGAGTGTGAGGTGCGGCTTCCGCCGCTCCTGGCAGCCTGCCGCCCCGGGCCATGGCCCTTTTGGCCCAAGGGTAAATACGCCCCTGCATTATTTAGAATTCAATTCACTAAACTTCTAACTCAGTCGTATACTTATTATATCAAAACACAATGAACATTTGTGGGTGTTTATGAATGCACTGGCGCGAGACAAGCTCGTGGCTTCAGGGACTAGCAGGAATTGTTCCTGATGACGGTTCATAAACCCATAGAACCAATTATACATGGCTGATTCATGTTCTTCCTTCTTTGGTGGATACTTTTTTTTTGTTTATATAGGCAAGTTGTCGAACAGTATTTGGTGCCATAATTAAATACCCTACTAACTGATTTTCCTCCACGTTTGTAAGCACGTGTGATTGTCGATAGTTTGGAGCATATTCAATTTGTGCATACTCTGAAACATTCCTTTTTAAGGTGATGACTGCTATTCCGTGACGTTTTGCAGTTCCACGATTACTTTGGCCACCCAAAACTTCTTGTACAGCAAATTCCAAGGTTTCTTTATCTAGCTAGAGGTATTCGCTTTCCTTTCGGGTACTTAGTCTGAACGGCCCAAATCGAATGGCACGTGGGTCATTCGAACGTAAACAAAAATCGTCTACGTACAAATGGCCCGTTGGTGACACAATCTATCTTAATTCAATGGATAAACTACATTATGTACATTCGGGTGCAAAAGTAAAAAGTTTAAATAAAAAATGATTTTTTCTTAGATTTGTATTATCTTCATTAAAACAATCAACAAAATATACAATAAGATAAAATAAAACAACAAGCCAATCAACAAAATGTAAAAAAAATAAAATTAAAAAGTTAGTCAAAAGCAGCTTAATTTTAAAGAATAAAAATCCTCAATTCGTGGGAATTTACTATTACACAATAAGATTTAGTGAAAATCAGTCTTATTTTAGAGAAACAAATGAACAAACATAAAAATATTATTATACAACAATGTTTAGTCAAAACCAACCAGCAATTGTAAGGAAACAGATCAACAAAATATGAGAATTTACTATAAGATTTACCTAAAATAAGTCTTATTCTAGAAAAACAAATCAACAAAATATAAAAATACAATATTAATCAATAAGATTTAGTAACAATCGGGCTTATTTTAAAATAAAAAACCAACAAAATAAAAAGAAAATACGACTGAACAATATAATTGATTAAAACTTTAATTTTTCTAAGCAATGCCCCACGCTTATCTGTCCAGTCAATAATTCTTCTACAATACTTTGAATTTTCCAGTTTCTTGATAAAGTTTCAGGTTTCCTTTTTGAAATTTTGATGCCATCAGGTTTCCTTATCTGATTTGAATAATATTTGAAGTCGTTATGCAACCCTTGCAGAAGTTGACCAATATTTGGTTTGACTTTTATGAATTTTCTAATTCTATTGTTCCATGACTCTACAATGTTATTTGTTTTATGATATTTATTATATGTACACCAGATACTTGAATTCACCTTATCGTCTAGCCATGTGCTAACAAAATAATCGTTGAATTTTGTAAAATTATCACTGCACGGACTTTCTGCCATAATATAAAGCCAACCATCGTCAACGAAGTGTGGAGGAATGTGTGATAATGCTGTACATAATTTTATATGTGCCTTGCCTGAATGGGTCTTGTGTAGATTTAATTTATTTGCTTTACGCCACAAGCATTGACTAAAATGAAAATTGCACCCTGTTATTTTAACATTTGGAAAAATATTTTGTAATGCAACTATGGTAGCTGCTTCAAAATCCATAGTGGCATAAGTTGGTTTCCATTCTGGTTCTTGGCTTTTTATTAATTGGAATAGTAACTGATATGTGTCAAGCTTCTTATCAGGTAGTAAAGCATACAAAATAGGAATCACGTTAACAAATTCTTGAGTGCTTCCTATATCTGCATGAACTGTAAAAACTTGATAAAATCCATTCGGGCAGATCTTAAATGTCCCATCAAAGAAAAAACTTCTTGACTGCCGCAAATAAACAGTGAAATCCTTATGTCCAAATATCAATATTCTTTTTTGTCTGTATTGATAATCCGCAAATAACATAAATAAATATTTTTGAGGGATAATAACGTCAGCTCCTTTTCTAAAGCAAAGTCTCTTGGCTCCAATTGAGCTATTTCGTTTTTGGTATAGATGTTTGCTTATATTTTCAAACTTAGGTAAAATTTGTACTCCTTTTTGTGTAAGTATTTGCATGTGCTCATTAAATATTTGAGGAATCGGAATAGATACGTCGTGTTGAACAGCGTTTATACATTTTTCCATTTGCTCTTTAATTTCCCTCGTTTCTAAGTCTTTAGGTCCATGATTATGTGATGTTTCACGTACAACTGTTAAAGGGTTACTTTTGGTTTTAATAGAAGCACTGCACGTACTTTTTTTTGCACAACGCCAAAGTTCTGTTCCGTCTTTGTTCAGCCTTTTCCAATTATATTCATAACCACCTTTACGTAGAAGGCGAGCACCTTTTCTTGATTTACCCTCACTTGCAGATTGTGATGTAGAGGGATGTGCGTCATCCATTTCTATGATTATTTAAACCTAGAAAATACAATATGGGCCTTAGAAGTGTGAAAGTATATAATACAGATTTGTATGTGTATGGTCTAAAATCTAGTCCCTGTCATATATTATTTATGTTCTAAATAAAATATGGTAGCTTAGTCTTTAGCCCGAATATTGATGTTGTTTACATACGAGTTGAAAGAGATGTAAGTACTTATATTAAATTCGATCATATTATGTTCTTGGACCCAAAAAGATAGAATACATATGAAACGCCTTTAACTGAAGAAACATTTTGAGAAAAATATTGCAGTAAGTACAGTGTGAGTCTTCATAATGTGCACATATCGAAAAGAGTGAAACTAAGCTTAATTTTATCGACGGAAAAAAAATAAAAAAAAATATTAAACAATTTTTTTTTTACAAAAAAGGGTCTCTACCTGCTAAAGTAAAGTACGTAGTCGAGTGCAAGGCCTTTCTTTAACAGTTGATAGGAAACGTTGTGATTGAGTTATAAACATGGTATTTATACTTTTGGAAAGCTGATACGATGGAAAATAATTTAAAGTAATAAAAAAGGGTAGGTAATCAGGACTTTTACTGAGAAATTTTACAATTATTATAAAAAATTATGAAAAAATATCAGATGTTTGTTATAAAATCACCCTAATACTCAATTGAGGGCGAGTTTTTCGTTAGTTTTTATTTTATGAAGACGCCCTATTATTTCCAGTCATTACTGAGTTTGTTTCATCGTGACAGATCGTTTAGTTTAAAAGTTATACCGATTTGTTTACACAGGGGTCACAGCAGCGAACAAAATTAAAAAAATGCTATAAAAATTAAATTAAATTTTTAGATTTTTTTAAACTATTTTTTCCGTCGATAAAATTAAGCTAAGTTTCCCTCATTTCGATATGTGCACATTATGAAGACTCACACTGTATATGCAATTGGCTTTATAATATATAAAAAAAAAACTTACCAGGATCCAACAGTAAACAAAACACAAAACTCTCGAAAGTAAAAGTTCAATGCACAACATTAATGGACAATTGCAAAATTAACAGTGGTGTTACTAAGTTGCATACTATTAAACATATTTCTCCATAGTCCTCTGACGTCACAGATAAGCATCCTACTTGTGATTGGATGACAAGAAGGGTCATTGTTTATCTAGCTACCTGAAATCGTGCCGACCGGTTATGAAGATGTATTCCGTTTATTTAGACGATTTCAAATAATTAAATATTTATTTAGTTAAAATTCATAAACTATGTGATTAATAGAATGTTTGCGACTGTACTTTTGAATTATTTTTAAATTCATTTGACCACCGGGCCATTCGAACGTAGACAATTTTTGTTTACGGTCGAATGGCCCGCGTGCCATTCGATTTGGGCCGTTCAGACTAAGTACCCTCGCTTTCGAGCACCTTCCCTCGTTTTGTACTTGGTCGGCATAATTAAATCTGAAAGAAAAATAATCACTTAAACTGAGGGACACTTGATCCGAGGGATCAATTCTCCCATATGATTGTGCACGAATTGGCCTAATCAGTACACGTTTGTAGTAATCGATCAAAGGTTAGGGCGAAGTGAATACGATCACGGCTATCCTCTGAACATCACAATCAGTCTCTTTAACGTTTTAAGCTGGCCGTTTCATCTCCGATTTGTTGGTGTACACCAGTTGTATCAAATTGCGGTGTTCCGGGAGTTTCTAGTATTTTCGGTTTTGATATCCCCGAAAATCCTGGTTCGTTTATCAACTTGTTTCGTAGTTGATTCATAGATTGCATTGTTTCGTCAAACATGCTTCTTGTTATGATGAAAATGTCTTGCTTGAAGTAGTCATATTCTCATTGTTTAGACTCATATTTCTGAGATGATTTCATGATTCGATCGAAATTCATCCCATAGGGATTGTGTCCACGCATTAAGTGTTTGGGCAAGCAAGCTTCATAAACACCGCACTACGATTTCTGAACGAAATGTCTCTGCGAGCCGCGCTACTCATGTGCGCGGGATTCAAGTCGACCGCCATCTTTTCACTTTGCCGGTGACCGCTCGATCATGCTAACAGAACTATTGCACAATATTTTTATAATTGTATCACCACTCATTTAAATACATAGAATTCAAATTATCAATTTCGTATATTTATTGGAGAGACCCGCAGCTGTGCCCTATTAGAAGAACTATCAACATAATGGCCCCTCGAGCCGAATTCAATCCAGAAAGGAAAACGCGCTTATAAGGTACGGCCAGCCATCCCAATTACCTCACGTTCTCCTTGTCCACTGTGTAATACCGTGCTATAAACTGATTTCAGCAGCTGATAATTAACCTGGTTTCTGTCTGTGTGCTCAACTCTGCCGCGATCGCGAAGCATCGGTGCTAAGCGTAGTGCATCAGCATCACCTTCACATTATCCCGGAAACCGTGAGTACTCCATCCTCCTTATTTTCCGTCAAAATGAGCGAGGAAAGGGAATTAGTTAAAAAACGTGCCATAGTCAAAGGTCGCCTCACTAGGTTTTCCAACTATTTAGATAATATCGGAGGTGAAAGTCTTACTGATCAAAAACGCATCGATCTTAAGTTACGGATTCAGGGAGCTACGAACTTGTACAATGAGTTTAATGCAATTCAAAATAATCTTGAGGAATCTGTTGCTGACTTAGGTGAACAGTTAACGCAGAGAGAATTATTTGAAAATAGCTATTACACAGCATTGTCACAAGCCGAGTATTTTTTAAATAAGAGCCAGGGTACTGCCAGTTCCAATGCATGCAGTCACCGAGCAATGTCAATTAAATTACCAATTATTTCTATGCCTACATTTGATGATTCATACGAACAATGGTTAGAGTTCAGAGATTCATTTACATCTTTAGTACATTCCTCTAATGAAATCAGTAGCATAGAAAAATATCATTATTTAAAATCGTCGCTCAAAGGAAGTGCAGCGTTAGTCATAGAATCAGTGGAATTTTCAAGCGATACTTATGAAGTTGCATGGGAATTACTTCTCAATCGTTACAATAATAGCAGATTGTTAGTGCATAATCATGTCAAGTCATTGTTCACTATGCAGAGCATAAATAAAGAATCACCTGTTCTAATTAGGAAAATAATAGACACTGTTTTAAAGAATCTACGCGCATTAAAGTTACTCAATGAGCCCACTGACACATGGGACACATTAATTATCTACTTAATAGAATCTAAGCTAGATCAAACAACAGAAAGAGAATGGGAACAGTACAAAGGCACATTATTTTCAGAAACTAGTGATTCAAAGAAAAAACTCACAGTGAATGAATTAGTAAAGTTCTTAAAACTCCGGGCCGACATGTTGGAAACACTGCATGCGTCACATAATAAGGCTTATAGTGATAACAAAAGACAACATAATAACACACAAAATCAGTCAAAAATTCACTGCAATGTTTCCACCAATAAGCCACAGGAACAATCCATGCGTAACCGTAATAAGAGACTTTGTTTGCTTTGTAATACACGTCATTCACTTTATTCGTGTCATAAGTTCATTGAATATGATTTAGAAACTAAACTTAAACTAATTAATGACAACAAACTGTGTATGAATTGTTTACGTTCGGGTCATACGTTAGAGAACTGTAGGTTTGGACCGTGTAGAAAGTGTAACCACAAACATAACTCCTTGATTCATACGGATAATACCAATAACTTTTCAAGTGACGTTAATGAGTCTGTTTCACGTCATGCGTCGAATCGTAATACTAATGACGTGTCGCCGGTTCCAGCGAACATTGGGAAAGCGCCCCTCTCCTCGCCTGTTACACCCTGCTCGGCCTCCTGTTCCACGTCAAACAATATGATATCTACAATCCAAGCAAACAAAGTTCACGTACAATGCACTCAATCAGCTGTTATGAAACCGGTTTTATTGTCGACTGCCTTAGTTGAGATTTTAGATAATAGTAACGATTATCATTTAGTGCGAGCACTCCTTGACAGCGGTAGTGAGCGATGTTTTATTACAAAATCATTATGCGATTTAATACATGCGCCAGTAATACAGTCCACTCAAGAAATACGAGGTGTTGGTAACTCTGTCACACAATCTACGTAAATGTGTGACGTTGAGATTAAATCGCGGACCAACCCTGGATACACTACGCATTTACAATGTTTTGTTCTACCAAACATTACGTCGGCGTTGCCTGCAATGCCAAAACAATGCGCACAATTTAATATTCCCGATGATATTGAATTGGCAGATCCGCAATTTTATGAATCTCATAATATAGATATATTAATAGGCGCAGACAAATTTTGGGATTTAATAAATAACAAGAAAATAAGATTACCGAATGGACCTTTCTTATTAGATTCAAAATTAGGTTGGATAATAAGCGGACCTATTTCTAATTTTACGCGTTATGAAAGGTACGTTCAGTGTAACTTCTCGCAATCAATTGATTTGCAGTTACGATTGTTCTGGGAGCTTGAGGAGACTTCTATGCGTCGGGATATGCGCACAGATGAGGAACGTGCCTGTGAAAAACATTTCGTCGATAATACTACGCGCAATAACGACGGCAGGTTTAGTGTACGCATTCCTTTTAAACAAAGCCCCGACACATTAGGCGAAAGTTACTCGCAAGCAGAACGTCGGCTGTTAGCCCTTGAAAAACGTTTACTACGCAGTCCTGATTACAGAAAGCTCTATAGCAACTTCATTCATGAGTATATTCGCTTAGGTCACATGAGTCGCATTGACACTTACGGGACGCCGCATTATGTTCTACCGCATCACGGTGTGTTTCGCGAGCATAGCACAACCACCAAGTTGCGTGTCGTATTCGATGCGAGTGCTGCCACCAGTAATAATATATCATTAAATCAATTGCAAATGGTAGGTCCACCAATACAGGGCGATCTGATGGCCATCTTACTACGGTTTAGGCAGCACACGTACACGGCATGCGCAGATGTTGAGAAGATGTACAGGCAATGCTTAGTTCATGAAGATCAACGTGACCTTCAACTGATCTTGTGGCGTGATGATCCGTCGGAGCCCATCGGTGTTTATCGGTTAAATACAGTCACGTACGGGACCGCATCTGCACCGTTTCTAAGTTGTAGGTGCCTAAAACAGTTAGCGGCTGACTCCACGGATCCTGACGTCATAAGAATTATTAACCAGGATTTTTACGTCGATGATATGATAACAGGAAATGATAACAAAGAAAGTTTGTTACCTTTTGAGCGCCAGGGTCACAAATACGTGACAAGCGAAAACTGTCCCTGAGCGCCAACGACACAAATATGTGACAAAAACAGCGGTACATTAAAACACGAAATAAACTATTTAAACATTACTTTAATGCCTATTTATTTATATACCTGTAAAATAGAAGGTCCAAAATTTATTTATTTCCATAAAACTAATTAAATTGCATTATAAATATTGAGAAATTTTACGTTAAAAAGAAAGAAATAAACTCTGAAAAAAGAATGTCCTCACACGCCAGAGTCATAACTGCGTGACCGCTAGTGATGTAGCGCATGTTGGATAATATCATTATTTCAAATCAAAGATCGATTCGAAACTTTCCTCTGGAATATATTATTTTAGGTATAATTTGGTACTAGGATAAAGCAGCATTAATTTTATAAAACCAGTCTTAAAAATCATTCAATAAGCTACATAGTCAAAAATAAAATTTGGTTGGGTCGAATTTCGATATTCACTAATCCCAACTCAAGCGCATCCCTAACGCAACCCGAATTATCAGTACCCTGTACGCCATGGTCACGACTAGACGACAATATCGTGACGTCACAAGCGCGGCGACCAGAAATTAGTGAAGTGAATGAATAATATTTATGATTAATTTACTTGTGATATCGAGTTCAAGATTTATATTAAGTGACTATTATAATGAGTGGGAATTTAATGACTACGGAAGAACTTCTTCGCATATTAGAAGGAGTCTCAGATGACGAAGAATTTTTGGAAACAGAATCTTTGGACGAATTTGATTTAGAGGTAAGTTATTTTTATCTGCTTTTATTTTAAAAATTTTGAGCAAATATTAATCTTATTAAAAATCACGATGAAATCTGTAAGTGTGGCCTGGTATTGGTGTTTGTAGACCGAAAGAAACATATTTTTTACAGAAATAAGTTACTTTTGAGAATATTATTGTTGTAAAAAAATAGATACAGCCGTTATACAGAGTTTTTAAGTTGATATATCGATCGTTGTTTGTTTACATACGATTTAATTAAAATATGAATCAGCATACAGTTACCTACTAAATGATTGTTGTATTATTTAACCTATTGATCGCTAACATAAATAAGTAAAAATCAAGAATGATTTTGATATTTTTACTTGTGTATATGTTTAAGCGATATAATATGTTTAAATATTACATATATTTATGAAATATTAATTGCGCCTTATACCTAAGCCTGCACTCATAGGTTTCTAATATATGTATACTATTATTTCAATTAATTATTATGTATATATGTGTGCAGAGAACTCGACTTTTCAGTTTTGTTTCGGTAATTCGGTATATAGTTCCTATAGTGTTCGTCAAGCTATATGATCCCTCCGAAAATGTTTTTAAGATATAATTTATGTAGAGCACAGGGTTAAGAAAGAATTAAGCCACGTCTGAAAAGTATTTGAAATAAATAAATGAACGAATTTACAGATTTTATGATTTATTTTGGGATATTTATTAATTAGACAATAATCAAACTTATAACCTTTTCAATCATTTATTATTTCTTAATCGGAATCCTGGTAGCTCGGTAAACTAATGTCATCTAAGTCTTTTTGGTGTCGTACTTTACGTATAATATTAATTATATTGGTGTAAGTTACCGAACGCTTCTCCGCTGGTACACTATCTAATTCATGTGCGACCAATCTTGCGAATGCCTTATTGCGTGGGTCCTTTGGCTCTTCTTCGAAACCCACATTAGGTAAATGTGAAACTTCACATTTTAATTCGTCTTTGTCCCATATACTGCGCTGGTACATATTTGAGGTTGCAATATCCTCAGTCGTTACCTGTGTTTGCTTTGATATCATTTCTGTTTTCACTCCTTCACACACACAGGTCACTTTCACAGGTTCAACTGAGAACTTAATTCTCTTGGCACGGTGTATATTTTGTAATAAACTTGGTGATGAAGGTCTGCTCTCGTCACCAGAAGACATATTAATTATGTAAATAAAATATTTCAGATAGAATGAAGAATGGTGATGAATGATAGAATTTCGAATGTTCGAAACCGATGTACGAATGTCTAATAAAACGTACTTTTCTAGTCAACATGTCAGTATTACCAACCTAAAAAAATTGCAAATACCAATAATGCTTGGGAAGAAACATACAAACCATAGACGTTTTTTTAATCTTTAGCTTATTTTAATTATATTCTATTTTCTTTACAAATAGGTAAAGCGTAGCGTAATTAATGAGAATTTAATTTAATGCAAATTAAGTTTCTTTTTGTAAAATGATATCTTGGCTTACAAATTACCAAATATACGAAATTCTAAGATCGCTAATGTTTATGTCTGTTTTTTATTATCGAAGTTTAAACTAATTGTGCTATTGACCAGTCTTCAAATATTATGCTCTAAAAATATTTTGCAGTAGTACAATAAAGCTTGAGCTTCTGCCATAAACCTAAAGATTTTGTTTTGTTGATCAAAGTAAAACATTCTAACAATAACGAGATTCTTAAAAGTTTTACCTTAAAAATATTAACTAATGGAACAATAAACTTAAACTAACTGTCATAAATCTGTAGCTTTTGTTTTGTTGTATAGCAATAACCCATCTGCAACAGCGCAAGTAGTAATTTCAAATTTCATGATGAATTAGACACAATATAAGCCGATAACTCGAGTTGGAGTACAATAATATCTTCGGATCTGTCGGCCGTAAAGATCTATTGTTTTCGGGCAGAATTTAGAACAAAGAAAAATACTTGTTTCTCACGCACTGGCTAATTAACTTCCCACAATGAATTATTGTTTTTATTTTACAGCCAGCAACTGTTGCCCATCAAGAACCATCAAATGATACACCTTCGACGTCTCGAGATGGCCACCATCGAGGTCATGAGCCGGAACCGTCCTTCCAATGGACCTCGGAACGACGTACACCCGAAGTAGCTGACTTCAATGATTTTCAATCTGGAATCCATTTAGAGCCGTCGGAAATTGCTTCTGAATGCGACATATTTCAATATTTTATGGACACAGATTTTGTGTCGATGATTGTCAATATGACCAATAAATTTCATCGATACTTTGTGCTGAATGTAGACTTGCGTATGCATTCTCGTTTACATGCTTGGTACGACGTAACAGTCCCAGAGATGTACATGTTTTTTGCAGTCATAATGTTAATGACCAGAAATAAACATTTATCTATAGAAGAACATTGGTCCACAGATATTTTATTGAATTCTCCGATATTTTCGAAAGTAATGACACGCAACAGGTTTTCTATGATACTTGGCATGCTCCATTTTTCTGAGCAAAGAGAAGAAAATACAATTTTATCGAAAATCCAGAAATGTGTATCTCATACACGACAAAAGTTTAGAAATATTATTACGCCATATAAAACTATTTGTATTGACGAAAGCATTATTCCATTTAAGGGTCGCTTGTCCATAAAACAATACTTACCGAATAAAAGAAACAGATTCGGTGTCAAATTATTTGTTTTATGTGATGTAAATACGGGTGTTATTGTTGATTTTATTGTTTACTGTGGAGCAACCACAGAGATAGTTGATCCCTGTAATCTAGGTGTTGGCGGGGCTGTTGTTGCCACGTTGGTCAAACCATTTTTAGGATCCAATCGCCATTTATATGTGGATAATTGGTACACGAGCCCATTGTTATTTAAATATTTACACGAACATAATATTTACGCTTGCGGTACGGTAAAAAAAAATAGAAAGTATATGCCAAAATTAAACACGATTCTAGAATTGAATGAAACGGAAGTGCAATATTCTGGTCCACTGATGGCCATTAAATGGAAAGACAAAAAATATATTTTTATGTTATCCACCATCCATGATAATTCTATGGAATTATCATCGCGAATACATCGAAATACGGGATTGCCTGTAATTAAGCCAAAAGCTGTAGTGGACTACTCAAAAAACATGGGCAGTGTTGATACCGCAGATATGCTATTATCATCAATGCAGTGTATCCGCAAAACAGTCAAACGGTATAAAAAAATATTTTTCCATTTATTAGATATGCACCTATTAAATGCATTTTATTGTTACCGGCATTTAAAAGATATGCCAAAATTGAAATTTGCCGATTTTCAATTGAGCGTGATTCGGCAATTGATAGAGAGGTACCACAGTGGTAGTATTATAGAAGGCTCCACGTTAGCTACAACTAGCAGTAGTAATCCTCTTCGTATATTACCCAGTAATGCAAAGGATCATATGCCGAGTCGTATGGGAAAATATCAAAGATGCAAGCAATGCGCACTTTTAAAACAAAGAAAAAATACACGTTTTAAATGTAACGTTTGTAACGTATATTTATGTGCTGCGCCGTGTTTCCAAAAGTACCACTCTGTGTAATATATTTAGATTTATATTGATTTTAATGTCTCTGTGATACTGATTTTTCTATTGTAACTTGAAGTTTTTTATTAGATTTTATTTACATATGGCTTACTATTAGATGATAAGATAATACAATGCAGATTTTGTATAATGTTGTTCTATTATTCTAAAGATTTATTAGTATAAGACTGATTGGTAACTGTGATAATTATATATAATGGTTAATTGTTTTAATTTGTTACTTTTTTATGCCTGATAACACATGGCTTACTATTCGCTGGGTGCGCGATGACAGCGCCAACTAGCGGTCGGCGGACTCGGCGGACCTTGGTACGTCAAATAGTTGACTGTCATTGTCTTTACGAGGAGTAAGCAGTGAATAAAGCATGAAGGTGTAGGTAAAGATGGAGTACACTTAACTACACTAAACTTTTATTCTAAGTGTGGGCTCCATATTTACCTATAACTTCGTGGAATAAAGTCTGCCAAAAGTTCCTTTTTTAGCCACGGTGCGCGCTGAGATCGATTTCACTGTCCCCACCACCCACTTTGCACCCAGCGAATTAGATGATCAGAATGCAGGTTGCATTGTAGATTTTGTATAATTTTGTTCTATTATTCAAAAGATTTATTAGTATAAGACTGATTGGTAATTGTGATAATTATATATAATCGTTAATTGTTTTAATTTGTTACTTTTTATGCCAGGTTTATAGAACTTAATATTTAAAAACATGTATACATAGTACATACTGTATAACATTTTATTAAAATTTTCTATTTTTTCATAGTTTTTATTTACCTTCTTAACCTATTTCAATCATATATTTTTAAGTACCTGTTACATTCGGAATTATAAATCTGATTTAAAAAACGTGTTTCATTTATTATAAAATAATATTGTACTAGAACATCGATAAACGAGATATTACGTTGCCACATCCTTATTTCGGAAGCGAAGTAGTTATTAAAATGGCGGGCCGTCCACGCCATGGTCACAATATGAAGACAGCAGATCAAGAATAGTGTTGTACCTACAGTTATTATATTTAAATATATTGTAGTCTCATATCTGTTATTACGGTATTATACAAGTCTGTAAATAGTGTATAACTATTACTTTAATAGGAAGAAATGTAATGTTGAATTAAATTTCAATGTTATAAGGACATTATATTTCGAAATTAAAGACGAAAATGAAAATAAAATTGATTATCGATGAAGTTTTGGAATCCCTATTTTTTTCGTAGGTATTTGCGGTGAATTTGTGGCCTGGCGTTGAGGGCAAGTTCATGCGTTTTTGCTCTGGCGTTCAAAAGGTTAAATATTTGTCAAAATGTTGCTAACGTTTTACAAACGGGTTGTTTCCCACTACGCAAGTGGATGTTTAATTTTAATTTAGATAACACAGAAAATAATGCGTCTGAATTATTTAAAGAATTAGCACTAGGCGAAAACGTACATTCGAAAACTTTAGGTATAAGTTGGTATAATGTTAGTGACGAATTTCATTTTAATACGCAGTTTGAAAACGCTAATAACCAATTAATTACAAAGCGTTATATTATGTCAACGATTTCTCAAATATTTGACCCTTTAGGTTTATTGAGCCCTATGATAATTATAGCAAAAATTTTATTGCAGAAATTATGGCTCTTAAAAATAGGTTGGGACGATGAACTCCCTCGTGATGTCGTGCAAACTTGGGAGCGCTTCGCGAGTGCTCTGCCTATTCTCAAAGACGTACGCGTGCGGCGACACGTCGTAGGCAACGAGCCTGCGCGTATCGAATTACACATCTTTACAGATGCCTCCGAATCCGCGTATGGGGCCTGTATTTATGTGCGCACAATTAGTCGTGATTTAAGCATCACTGTTAGGTTATATTGTTCAAAGGGAAAGGTTGCACCTTTAAATCCTGTTAGCATTCCGAGGCTAGAATTATGCGGAGCTTTGTTAGGTGCTAGGCTGTTTAGTAAGGTACGCGAATCGCTTAACTGTCACTTTGACACTATAATTTTTTGGTGTGACTCCACTGTTGTACTGGGTTGGTTGCACATGGTACCTAATTTATTAAAAACGTTCGTCCAAAACAGGGCAGCTGAGATTCATGAATTAACTAAAGAACTTCCTTGGTGTCATGTGAGTGGTAAAGACAACCCAGCAGACTTAGTTTCCCGTGGAGTCAGGCTAGAAGATCTTAAATCTAATAAATTGTGGTGGGAAGGGCCAGCGTTCCTTCATGATCCTGACTTTAATTGTGATCAAGTTATTGCGACAGGCACTGACATTTCTCAAGCTGAGTTGCCCGAGATTAAACCTGTAAAGGCTGTTCAATTATTTCTTAGTACAACAGAAATGTCAGTATTTCCCTTTGAGAGATTTTCTCAATATAATCGTATGAGACGCGCATGTGCGTATGTATTGCGTTTTATTCACAACATACGCCATAGAAATGATATTATTCATGGACCTCTTACTGTAGTCGAACTAAGAGAAGCAAACGTTACATTAATACGGTTGAGTCAGCGACAGTCTTTTGCATACGAATATAAATTATTACTAAATAGTCAAAGTCTAAAAAATAAACATAGTTTGAGTAAGTTAAACTTATTTATTGATACTGATAACACTTTACGAGTTGGAGGTAGACTAAAGAGTTCATCTGAATTTGGTTTTAATAAAAAACATCCTTATTTAATCTCATCAAAACATTGGTTTTCAGTATTACTTTTCCGTAGCGAGCACAAACGACTGCAGCACGCTGCACCACAAGCGCTGCTATACAATATACGCGAGTCACACTGGCCAATAGGTGGCAGGAATCTGGCCAAGCGAACTGTACATGACTGCGTGACTTGTGTACGATTGAGAGGTAAACCCTTATCACCTATTATGGGCAACTTACCGCAGGAGAGAATCACTCCAGGTTTTCCATTTTTACGCAGTGGTGTGGACTACGCTGGGCCAGTGCTCGTATTGAACCGTAAAGGCCGGGGCTCAAAATTACTGAAAGGCTACATATGCTTATTTGTTTGCTTGGTGACTCGTGCTGTACATTTGGAATTGGTTAGTGACCTTAGTTCTGAGGCTTATTTACTTGCGTTAAAGAGGTTTATTTCTCGGCGTGGCAAACCTGCTGAAATTATATCCGATAATGGTAGGAATTTCGTAGGACTTGCCAATGAATTTTCAAAATTTTTATCTAATTGTTCTGCAGATTTAATTGATTATGCGACTAGTCAGGACATTAAGTTTTCTTTTATCCCACCTTATACTCCTCATTTTGGTGGACTTTGGGAGGCTGGAGTAAAATCGTGCAAGCATCACTTGTCACGCGTAGTTGGTAATGCACACTTAACGTTTGAAGAGTTTAGCACGGTATTATATCAGGTTGAAGCCATCCTCAATTCCCGTCCCATTAGTCCAATGTCGACAGATCCTAATGATTTCCTTCCCTTGAGCCCGGCCCATTTTTTGGTTGGTCGTCTCCTGACAGCGCCTGCAACTGAACAGCTGACTGAAGTTCCTGCTCATCGACTAACACGCTACCAACGACTAGAGCAGATCAGACAACATTTTTGGTCTCGATGGAGCAAGGAGTATATCTCAGAAATGCAAGTAAGAACAAAATGGAAGGAGAACAAGACTGATCTTCAGCCTAATACTCTAGTAGTCATTAAAGAAGACAACACTCCGCCACTGAAGTGGAGATTAGGACGCATCATAGCCACACTGCCAGGAAAAGATGGGGTGTCTCGAGTAGCTGACATCCAAACTTCCAGTGGGATCATCAGACGCGCATTTCCTCGAATTTGTCCTCTGTTCGATGAAAATGATGACAAGATGTTGGACGCGAGTGCTTCCAAGGCCGGGGGCATGTCCACGCATTAAGTGTTTGGGCAAGCAAGCTTCATAAACACCGCACTACGATTTCTGAACGAAATGTCTCTGCGAGCCGCGCTACTCATGTGCGCGGGATTCAAGTCGACCGCCATCTTTTCACTTTGCCGGTGACCGCTCGATCATGCTAACAGAACTATTGCACAATATTTTTATAATTGTATCACCACTCATTTAAATACATAGAATTCAAATTATCAATTTCGTATATTTATTGGAGAGACCCGCAGCTGTGCCCTATTAGAAGAACTATCAACAGATTGTAAGGCATCGATGCGCTTGTTAAGGTAGTCTATGGTGTTTCTACTCACAGCACTATGAATTACTGCTACTTGCGTATTATTGCATGGATTTTTAAATGCAGTAATTAAATTATTGGGATCTACGATACCAATCCTGAAATCGCGAAAAAAAAATCTGCTGTTCCCTACATTCATGTTCGAATAGCTCGTCAAAATGTAGGGAACAGCTGATTTTTTTTCGCGATTTCAGGCGTGGTCCCATAGTACGTACGGTTGTGCGTTAATTCTGGAACATATTGTATATGAGATGATCAACGTGGCGTTTCATTTTTCGTTTTCTTGGGTGTTAAATCTGCGTATTGTTCTTCAGGGCTCTTATAATTTGGTTCATCTGAACTAAAAATTAAATTAAAAATACAGTTTTATAATTGCTTCATTACTAATAGTATTGTAGGATATTTATAAAAGTCACGTAAATTATCTTGCTTGTAGAAGGTTTATTCACTACATTTGATGAAGAGAATAAACGATTTTCTTTAAGTATTGAGCTTGGGTATTAGTTAATCTGCTGATGGCTCCTGCAAAATTATCTTATTTATAATATTTAAATATAGCCACCAGTAAGTAAGTACAAAAAAATATGCACAGTGAATACATCAAATGAAGATACTGATCGTTCTAAATTCTGTAAATTCCAAATATTAGAAATTAAATACATAATTATAATCAGTCGAGAATAATAAAAAAAAAACAAAATTAAAATAAACATTGTTTTTTGTGAATATCGTGCTTTTCGAAGATTTATTCTTATGTTTTAATAGAGACGATTGCAGATCTTGGGTGTTTTTTGAATTATCTGGAAGTGTCTGTAAAAAATAAATATTTAACAAAAACCGGCCAAGTGCGACCACGCACAATGTAGGGTTCCGTAGTTGGGATGAATTTATCCCAAAAACAAACTTAACATTGTAGTTGAAAAACATACTCTCCCATACATCGATATACGTTACGGTCAATTCTTCAACTGCAAAATTTAAGTTGGTCGACTATTACTCGTTAACTTGTAAACCCTACTGAGCTGTGATAGTTTTCCTTTTAATTTCGTTATATATACTACTGCCATGAATTTTTCACATATCCAAAACCAACCATTTAGCTGGCAGGGGACACACACTTGACTCTATCAAAAAATAGCACTTTAAACCTTAATATTACGCAAACGGATCTCAGAATTGAAAAATGGCTTTCACAGACACCATGTATTAGACGAGAAAAAAAATATCATCTCCGTTTTGGGTGCAAGGGAGGTACGTTTACGTGAGGCAGGGTTTTGCGCCCTCGCGCCCCTAGTTGCCGCAGGAGACGGGTCGGGAGTCGCAAGCCGATTTCCGGAAACCGTAGGCGCGGGCTTGCGAACGGTGAGTGATGGGTAGCTCGCCGTCCGATAAGGACCAGGCCCGGGTCGACGGCGCGTCGTATTCCACGCGCGCCACAAAGAGATGTCAGCACGAATTGACGGGGTCCATTAGGGCCAATGCCTGCCAGGGTTGCGAGTTTGTCCGAAAGGGATATCGTGGCCCTGGCACACAGGCAAATGAAGGAACACGGGTGGGTTTTAGTCAGTAAAAGTCTGACACGCTCTCCCGCTCCGCCCAGAGCGGGAGAAGTTATTTGATAATTTCCCACCCAGAAAAAAAAGGACCCTAAAAGGCTTGTTTAGTTTTTAACTTTTTCATTATGCGGGAATCACCATCTCCAACGAGTTTGTTGTATTTTACTCCATGCATTTCTATACTTTTTGCAAAACCTTCTGAAATTATGTAGGAATAGCATTAGCGCTGTCACTACAGTTTTTGAAGCATCTGTGTTTAGCAACATCTACATTCAGATTTTGACTTCTAGCACATACACAGCAGTACGAGTTTCGAACGCCAAGAAACAGTACCTTTTTAGTCCGCAGTCCAACTATGCATCTAGCACCAGACGCAGAGCTAAATCCACTTTTATATGACCGTTTTTCCCAAGAGCCATCTGCAACTACAGTTATTAGAGGGTACCAGCATGTCTACTTCGCCATTTAAAATGGCAATCCTTTTTTCTTCTTGACCAGCTGCGATCATCTCATCTGTGGCACATTCTTCAATATCTGGTGCCAGACATGGTTCAATTTTCGTATAATATGTCAATCTATCCATATTTAGCATACTGCAAATTTCGTTTAACTGTGCATATCCATTACCTGAACAGAGAATTCCTTCTACAACCGCATTATTTGCATTTAATTTCAATTTTGGGTCGTCACTGTGCACTATTTCCACTTTTTGCATTCAAATACAGATTTGTTCGTAAAACCATGACGTTATTCTTTAAACAAAAATCGGCAAATGTGCATCCCATGTGTTCATGAATGCTTGATATTTGAAATTGCGGAAAAAAAATATTTTATATCTACGATTCTGCGTCCTGATAATAGTTTATCATTTTGCACTTCTTCATTACAGTCATTATCATCACAAACTACATTTAAATCATCGAGTGTAGTGGTCGACGATGAGAAGCTAGCATTGTCTTCAAAAGGTTCCCGACTCTCTTTGGAAGTTGTAGAATTTTCTTTATTGTCATCACTGTAAATATAGAAAAATACATTAAGTGCTTTATACTTTTGTTTCACTCTAAAAGCCCACTAATAAATGTGGGTGAACTTGGCAGGTCATTTCCCAGCAGAACATAAAAAAAATGTGAGTTCTATTCGCATGCGGCAGAGTTCTAGAGTGCCTGATGCTTAAAAAACAATAGTTCTGGCTTTTTTTCCTTAAAAAAAAAAGCGAATGAAAATATGCTCTGCTAACTTCCGTTAGCAGATCATTTCTTCCAAAATTAAAATTTTAATGTTGATTTAGGCGCACAATGGTGAGTTCTATAGTTCCTCATACTTTTCCGAAAAAGTTCTGCCGAACCAATATAAAAATAAAATAACAATATTGACCAATTACTAGAAAAAGACAATCATTTTGATAAAACAGCCGTGAATGACATAATTTGTGGATTTTAGTAGATTCTTCGGGCCACGATTAGTAAGCAAGACCCTAGTAACAGAAAAAAGTAAATGAAAGCAAAAGTATCAGCAGAGGCTTGTGAAAAAGTTAGGTTTGAAGAGATCGAGAATTCATACAGTGATTCAGTAAAAAGGATGAACAAAAATAATCTGTGGGCTTTAGGAGACGGAACTCCTCGTTTTCTGATGCATATATAACAGAACTATCCGAAAAGATGCAAGAGTAACCCAGAACTCTCACTCAAGTATCAGCAAAGCATGGTTAAAAAGTTAGATTAGTAGAAATCGAGATATTATTCAGTGATTCAGTAAGAAGGATCAAAAAAAATTTGTGTTTCAGTTATTTTAATATATCGAGGTGTCTTATGACTTCCACGTGAACGAAGTCGTGGGCAGAAGCTAGTAAAATAAAACCTATTTCGTAGATTTCATCTGATTGTGTTTTAAAACTGGAACTGAATGTCACTGAAGTATTGGAAAAAAAATCTCGAGCTAAAACTTATCAAGCTTAACTAACCATTTTTCAGGATTCTATTTCCACACAAGAAAGATAAGCGTTTAGATGTAGGTTGCGCACAGCAAAAGAGTGGAACTCTCTGCCTGGGTCTGTGTTTCCGAACACATACAACCCTAATCTCTTCAAAGAGAGTGAACAGGCTTCTTCTGGGTAAGCTCACTCCATCGTCGACTTTGTCTCTGTCACTTCTGCCCTAGACTAAGGTCAAGAGCAAACCCGTCCTAAATAAAAATAAAGTTTACAAAGTTGCCACCTTGAAATAGAACCCAGTTATTTATGTCACGTTTATTGTTTCTGTGGATAAACAGTGACACGATTATATGCCATGGTTTCCATTTGAGATGCTACCCCAAGTGTAAGTTTGCAAGAGAGTAAACGTAACTATTTCGTTTGCGTTAAAATTTGACCGATAGATCATAATGCTAAAAGTATAAGAGTGAGAATAAAAATCTTAACGCACACGCGCTAGTTACGTTTACTTACTAGCAAACTTACACTCGGGGTACAGGAAGCAATATTCACAAATTTTGTATCCATGGACAATATTTTTCAAAAAAAAACAAATGATCGATCAAAATCCCCGTTGTGACGATCAAAATTAAATTACGTTCTAAAAATTAATAAATAAGTTTCTAGCACCACCACTACCGGGTCACTACCGCGATGACGACTAATAGAGAACTATGGAAGAAAGGAACATGTGACATGCTTTGTTTTGCTCGGTGATTGATCTTCTTCCGATTTACTCAGCACAACTCGGTCATTCATGCACACAACGTTACTTTATTACATTATTTGCACGTCTTCCTTGCCATAACTTCTTTATATTATTCACTAATTGTTATATTTGTAATCGTTTTATTAAAATCAATTTTCTGTAAACATTGATTTGGCGCTTAGTTCGGGCGTGAGCACAGACCACAGACTATTTAGGCAAAGACTGTTGGGTTGTACATAGTTACGTTTTATATTTAATTTTGTTTTCTTTTTATTTATTGTAGGTGTTGTTTTATTTATTTTTATTACCCTAGTGGCATTTATGCGTATCCGTAGGTGAGTCCGTGGCATCACAGCGGCCCTATCAGAATACCAGCGCTGCGGTATTTATTTTTTAAATATCACGGCATTATGCTGAGATGGGACCTTTTTGGCATCGCACAAGTTTTGGTTGTTTTTATTGTTTGTTAGTTTTAAATGCTATATTTGTATTTCTTGTGCGTGTCCCGAATAAAATAATAATAAATAAAATAAAATAAGTGTATTGAAACAAAATACCTTTTATATACAATTCAATACATTTCACAATAGGTAGGAACATTTGATTTAGGGAAAAGGCTACACAAATATTGAAAAACCCTGCCTCCTAAACTAGGGAAACCCTGTGACCTAGGAGTCAGTGTATATAAAATATATTTTTTCTTTCTTTCTTACATGTTGCGTCGACCTCAAATAAATTGGGCAAATTCGCTGAAATGATCATTTTTTGTGATAAATAAACCACAAAAAACATTACTAATTGGTTTTTCAAAATCCGTGTTTTTCATAATATGATCGTAGATTTATGAAACAACGAATGAATTATGATGATGAACTTAAGCACTATTTATTTTTGAAAAATTGTGTATATTATTAGGTGAGGAGTTATTGAAGTCTTCGAATTGATCGGTTCTCGTTTTTAGGGTTCTGTACCAAAATGGTAAAAAGGAACCCTTATGGTGAGACTAAGTCTGTCTGTCTGTCTGTCACACCTGGATATCTCAAGAACTTCTATCTTCTATATCAAATGCTATCAACTTGAAATTTGGAATAGTTTTAGATGACGTTTGCCCAATTATTTTGCAAACAAGAAAGAAATAAAAAAAAAATATTTTTCGTAAAAGGGACTGAAAGGGAGCCTTAAAATTTTGAAGTGGAGCTACTAGGGCATGTGGGGTATCATATGGAAGAGCGCTGTTTGCACATTCCCAAACATTTATTTTTTATTTTTTAGGCAGCATAGTTTCCGACTGTTGATGAAAAATTTAAAAAAAATACTGTTCCCCCCCTTATCCCCGAAGTTTGCATACTCGCCCGATAGCCCGTAGGTTACGTAATGTTTCAATAATTATGGAATTGTAATTTATGACAGCAGTTACCATGTACGTCTTATTACCAACCTTAATGGTTTTTGATATGGACTCTGACCTATGAAAAATTATGTTCGTTCTGCTGGGATATCCAGAATCGCCAATCACAGACGTATCGATCATTACATGCGGTCCATAATTATTTGTGCATGATAATTCGTTTCTGCAATCAAAACAAGACCTTTCTTCTACCGTAACGTCATCAATGGCTTCCTGCATCAAATGGAGACCATGACATAAAACTGTGTCAATGTTAATGCTTAAAAATGGGTATTCTCTTATATTGGAATATCCGCAGAAACAATCAACGCGACACAAATAACTTGGTTCTTTTAAAATTGGGTACTGTGCTAAATGTGCAACATTGCACTCTGCATCTAAACGCTTTAGCTTAGCGCTGCATCTAAGCGCTTTATCCATTTTTAAAAACTCTATCATGACCTACACAAGGGAGGTCATGATAGAGTTTTTAAAAATGGATATGCTTGTTAATATGTCAGCCCGTTGAAAATAAGGTTTCTTTGAAATCTTTTTTTCTTCAATGATACTCTGCGCCAATTTTACAATGGGACAATCTAATGATATTAATTCTTTAAAATACGTTTTGTTAACCATTAGACCGCAAAGGATAGCCGGATAGCCTTAAATATTGAGACAAATAGACACGTTGATGTGACGTTTAAAGCATGATCCTTAAATCGCACGGACCCCGAGATGTTACCGTTTAATAAAATTGGTGTATGCAGTCTTTAAATCCTTGATAAAATCCCATTCGGGACAAACATCGAGACACGTGGAATACCGTCGCTTTTTATTTTGTGGTTCCTGAATTTCTCGTTTGGATTCCCATTCTTCTTTAATATTTCAATCGTTTTCACCAAACGACAGATCATTATTTTGAATCTCATTAGAGTCCTCAACCCGCTCTGTGCTGAGCTTCATACTACTTTTGAGTTCTTCGAGTTCAGAAGTTCAGAGATTTGGAGTTTTAACATGCTCAATGTCTGTGATTTTTTCAATTTCTGCTTTGTTTTAAAATAAAGCATCAGATGCGTTACATCGCTTCTTTATTTTTTCGTCGATGCGTTCCAGATGTTGCATCAAAAAACGATCGACAGAATTTTCTGATTTAAAACGGTGAACAACGATGCGGAATTTCACCGTTTTAAATCAGAAAATTCTGCCTCGACTGCAGCGGAAGTACTGGATACGGAACCTCTACAAAAACTGGCACAATAATTGCGGTCCACAAAGTTACGTAAGGAAAGAGGTACCTTTTCAACCTCTGCAAAATCTGGAGTGTAACAAGCGTTGATTGTATCGCCGTTCGAAGATTGGTCCGCTATTTTAATCGCTGCGTCATATAAGGTGTCACGCCACGATTTCCAACCGACTTTGCCCGTCACACCTTCCGTCGTACCGAAGTCAGATCCGTCGTCGAACTTATGACTACCTTGTTCATCGCTTATGTTTTCACCTTCGTCGTCGTCATTTTCGTCATCATCAGTCAGATGATCTTCTTTTATCCTAAAGTTTAGAATTTGCAGTCGTTCTACCGATGGTAAATTCTTGCCATTGGGTCCAGTAGGCTAATTGCGTAACACAGTTTGTTTCAGAAGCAGATTCCAAATTTAAGCAAACTCCAGTCGGAATCGGTTTCCATATTTGGAATTGTGTAACAATTTTTTTTCCAATCCACTAGAATGTTATAGAGGTGTACAAACCAATCGGCCAGAGTATGTTTGCTTGAAGCGTTTTGTTTCATCATAAAGGAATTATTTGTTTCTGAAATATTGTGCTATAATTTAATTTTGTTTTCATTACAACTGATGGTCTACTAATGCTATTTAACGAAAATGTCCAATGATTGCCGAAAAATGAAAAATCAATTTTTAAAACAGTTTCTACCAAAAACTACCATAGTTGAAATACGTAATGTTAAGGAGTTTTAGGACTGTATTCAATGACGATGGTTGGTTACTGGTTTCAAGTATATATTGCCAATTATTATAATAAAACGAATTAACGCGTACAATGCTTGAGGAGGCTGATGGTCCGATGGTCGTGTGTGTCTCGCGCCCTGCTGCGTTTCCTCTTTTATATGTGAGCCCGTACCTCTTCGCCCGCATCCCACTGTGCCCCCGCCGACGCCGTCGCCGCTTCAGCCGACGTCATTCGAGAATGTTCCAAAAGTCCTGGCCGGGTTGAAGCGTTGTCTTCAATAGGTAAAGGACATATGTTGTTGAAGGCCCTTGTAATCGTGCCCTTCTTGGTTTTAATCTCTGCCACCCTCGTGACGCCATCAGGTCCAGGAAACACCTTGATGATGCGGCCCATTAACCATCGTAGTGGTGGTTGCGTCTTCTCTCTGATCAGAACTAATTGGTTCAATTTAAGGTCACCTGTGGAAGCATGCCATCGGTGTCTTTGCTGCAACATGACAACATATTCATGACTAAATCGGTCCCAAAAGTGTTGTCGGAGATGCTCAATCCTTTTGTAGCGATCCAATCGGTTGATGTTGATGGAGTGTACCTGTGGCTGAGAAACAGCTATTAGCGGTCGTCCAATTAAGAAGTGAGAGGGGGTGAGAGCGGTAAAGTCGTCAGGTGACGAAGAAAGGGCAACAAGAGGACGGGAATTTAATATCCCCGCCTCAATTTGGACTAAGTCCCCCTAAGTTTCCCTTGTGTTATATTATTAGTGTGTTATGTTTTTGTAAATTGACTTCTATGGGCCCAGTTACCCGAAATAAATGTATTTTTTTTTTTTTTAAGTATGTGTTCATTTCTTCATACGTTAAATGAGAAGAATGAACAATAGTTTTCAAATGTTTTTTTGTAGATTTAACAGCGGCCTCTGTTATACCATTAAAGTGTGGACTATATGGAGGCGTAAAGCTAAACTTTATACCATCTTGTGCAAGGTCTGTCTCTAAATCTGAATTAGATAAGAATTGTGCAAGTTCATTAAAGACTCCTACAAACGCCTTTCCATTATCTGAAAGGATGCTGTGTGGTTTACCCCGACGAGCAACGAATCTCTTTAACGCGGCCAGGTAAGCGTCTTTGGTAAGATCCGTAACAAGTTCCAGATGGACAGCCTTTACTGCCAAACAAACAAACACACATAAATAAGACTTAATAAGTCTGGTACCTCTACCTTTACGGTCAGCTATTAGCATTGGCCCGGCGTAGTCAACACTACAATTATGAAAAGGAAATTCAAGCTGTGTCCTCGTGCATGGTAGTTGACCCATGACTGGTTGCACCGCCTGAGCTCTAAATCTGAAACATTTGACACATTCTCTGAATATACTTTTAGACAGATTTCTGCCTCTTAAAGGCCAGTAGGTTTGACGAATGTGTGACAAAAGGAGTTGTGGCCCCGCGTGCATAAGTTTAATATGTTCACAACGAAATAATATTTTTGTAATGTGATGTTTACTATCTAACAATATGGGATGTTTAATATCGTAACTGTAGTAAGCGTTACCTAATCTGCCACCTACGCGAATGACATTCCGATTAACCAAAAATGGACATAACGAGACTAGCCTATTTTTCCTAGATAATGGCCTTTTTAAACTAAGTGTTTGGTATTCGTCAGGAAACATTTCCATTTGACTAATACGTAACATGACCATACATGCTTCCTGTAGTTCATTACATGACAAATGACTGCACAATCTGTCATTAGGATTTTTTAAATTAAAAATAAACAAAACTCAAAAAACTCAACTCAAAGCATTTATTTCAAATAAACCAATTACAGGCACTTTTGAATTGTCAAGGGGGTCGGTCAGTCATCAAAATGAAGCTAGTTGCCCATTCCAAAGCTTAGTAGGTACCTATGGAGAAGAACGGGCAAGAAACTCCACGGACACTCTTTTAAATTAACATATGGTTACAAAATATTGGTTAATCATTCGTGTTGAAATTAAACATGTGAGAACGATGCAAAACGTCAAAGGCTTCCGTAACAAAAATATAAAAAAAAAACAATTCAAAACTTAAATTAAAATAAGCCAAGGCCGCTAAGAGATGACCAGTCCCTACTGATGGCGCCCGTTCACGAACATGACGCATGGATTAGCACCATTCAACTCAACCATTTTGAAGGGAGCTAAATGATCCAACACACCCGCCACCATCAGCGAGACATTACAGTGAGCATGACATACTCTCAGCCGCCATTGCACATTCAAGTCAATGAAAGAAGTACTCAGTAAATGGTAGCTTTATAGTAAGTACATAGTGCTCACACATGTTCTATGCAATTATATAATACTAAGAGATTGAATTTATACAAAGCAAAGATAGTTTTTGAAATCTTCAGCAGCTCCAACAGTATTTTCAAATGTTAATCAATTAGTTGAGGTTGTGGAGCTCGACCAGCATTGAGCCAAGCATTTTTATCAGCGATGTAATCCCCCAAATTATAGTATGCCTGCTTGCATAGTGCAAGCAGGCATACTATAATTTATACAAGATTTGAATTTCGTCTCATTCAGTTGAAGTATGTGGGGAGGAATTATATTATAACATTTTAAACAGTACCCCATGAAAGACGAGTCTACTTTTGCCAGTCTGAAACTTGGTTGAGCTAATAAATCCCTACTTCTAGTACTATAATTAAACCTAAGTATATAAGCGATAATACGTTTTAATTTATTTATATTTGAATTATTACATATCAAACGACTGATTACCGACTGAGTTGATTGACCACCCAAGTAACACAGTCATGCTGAATAAAGTTTGAGTAATAGCGATCCACGAAACTATAAGCTGAAACTATTGTCTGGATTATGTCTGAGTAAATGTCTATTCAGCTGTTGTTCAAGCAATTTGGGCACATTTTTAAATGCTTTAGTCTGTATAACAGCGATTTAAAGTCTGGGTAATAGCTTAGTAATGGCCCACACAGCTTAGTAACGTCTGAAAAAAAGCTGACATCTCTTTTATACACTTGTTATTTCATATTTATTCAGACAAGTGCTTATGGACAGAAATTATTCAGGATTAAGTTTATTTGCGTAACAGTTTTCAAACAAAATTAAGAGTTAAGTTGTAAAATAGAAAAAAAGTGGTGTCTAATCGTGCAGTGCGTCTTTGATCTAACATTTTATAGTTTAGTTGCATTGAATAACATCAGAAACGAAGTGCACGGTGAAACTGAGAATCGGTGTAAGTAAATATTATTATGTCGACACCCAATATGAATAACATTGTAACTCAATATGACGTGGTTTTCAATACAGCTATTTTAATTTTTTTGCAAAGTTTTTTATTTATTTGCAGCTGCAGTCTTTGGTTGTTCTGTACAATTGTAGGTTTCATGATACTAATTTTAATTGCTCTTTCAAATGGTTTAGATGCTGTTTCGATAAAACTACGGCAAGTATGATTTTTGCAATGTTACAATGTACAGGTTTTAAGCATTTTTTATATGAAAAACATTGTAACTACTTTTACAATGGGGTCGTGAAAATATTTGAAAGTTTTTTTCTGTGAATATTATTGTATCATGATATACAATTACGAATTATACTGACAAAAGGAAAATCTTTGATGAATATTATTGTAAGCAACAATTACAATGTGTATTAATGTTACACTCGGATAAAAAGATATGGTAAGTAATATGGAAGACAATAAAACTCGCTTTATAATAATTATTTTTAATTTACTTTATAGGCCGCCAGCATAGATTACAACAACTTATCTAGTCTTCAACGTCGGAATTATTAGAAATGGTGTTAGAATGTGGCAAGTTTGTAAAAAAAAATCTGTATTGTTCCGGAATTGCACCGCTGGAGCATAAGCTGTTCAAGTCCTTGTATTTGCTTTGCGTGATTGGGTGTAAACTTTGATAGGCTATAGGTAAATTATGACCCCACAACGCAGCCAAAGATTTATTTCTATTCAGACTTCTGGTCTTGACTTTGTGGTAGTCCAAATCTATCCAATTTAGTCGATCGCTGTAAAAATCATTTTGAAAGTTTATAATGTTTGGCTTATCGACATTAATTTGAATATGGTTAACTTTTGACCACATCATTTTTTTTTTATTATTGTCCAATTCCCAATTGGGAACTAAATTTAGCAACGACTTGAAATCAAGTATGTCGTTTTGAGTGACCTCGTTCACGGCGTATGGTTTGCCTGTAATTTTAGCACAACGTATGAGTGTATACCATTGTTGTGGAACATAAACAACTTGGTTTTTCTTACGTCTCTCTATAAGAGCATGCATTGAGTCCCCTTCTGATTGAGAGTGACCAACTTCAAAGAAGTTGTGTGCAATATCTACACCAAATGTTTTTGAGGCGTAAGCATACATTAAGAACATAATTCTGTTTCTATTCTGGCCCCCACAGCAGTCTGAATAGAATCGAAATTCTTTTATACCTTCTGCAGCCTTCGTTTTTATAAAATCGAATAGGAAGCTGGCAATTTCGTTAGGGCCTTTTTTTCCAATGCATTCATCCCACACATAACAGTGACCTTCAGCAGATCCGATGTCGAAAATTGTAAAATTGAAAACATGGAATTTTCTTTTATAATAGAAGGTTGACACGTCAGATTGAGGAGTAGTTAAAATTTTTTGTAAGTCAAAACATGCGGTTATCAATGTTCTTTTTGATTTTTTGGCTTCTTCCTTATCCCTGTCTTTTATTTGACGTATAATGCATTTATTTGCTATATGTAATGCGTAATCAGGTGCAGTGATTTCTTTTTCTAACTCTGAAGCTTTTTCATGAACCTCACATTTCAAACATTGGTCTTTCTTTGGCTTAAAGAAATCTATATTAAATTCTTTATAAAATATCTGCCTGTACTGTTCTTGGGTAGCTTTGGCATCACTTGGTTTATTTTCAGTCATCCATTCGACATAAAGAGAGTACAATTTAGGAAAGGTAAGTGATTCTTCAAAATAAAGTTTAGATGTTCGCTGTCTTACGTAGTGTGATTCTTTAACTGGAATTGAATTAATATGTTGGCGTACTGAAATCTTAATATTTTCATTTATTGCGTTCCCCCTATTGCAATGCTTACCACGCCTATCGTTCGCAATTACTTCTTCACTATTTTCATCAATTTTTTTGAACATCGTCGTTACCCACATATCTGTAATATTGAATGAATCTAAAAACATTTTTTTACATACTCTTAGTTTTTCTCCAAGACCAGGTAAGTGATACTCATAAGTACAATGGCGTCTGGAATTAATGTTGTTTAGTTGTACTGTTTTACGTTGGACTCTAGTTATATATTTAGATAAATAATCCACTTGTTTATCATGATTACCCATTTGCCAAAATTGTGTGAATATTTGTTTTCGGTGATCATTCGAAATATTTGCGTGACATTTTCGGTTGCAATGTTTATCTGTGTTACATCCGGGCCCCAATGCTCTTTCTTTAACCAATTTACCTTGTTTGTTAGTATATTCTAATCCTGAATTACGAAGTATTTTCAATTTATTCATTTTCCAATTTTGTGGATCTCTTTGCCTTTTCCTACCCAAACAATTTTTTTTTGGGTATACTCTCTTTATTGGCGTATCGTTTTCATGATTGCTAGATGTACCAGGAAGAGACTCATTTTTATACAAAGAGCCGATTGGACAAAGAGCTGTTGATGTCTCTAGTTCGTGCCTTTCTGGGCTGCACGACGGATTGAAAGTTTCGATCATAGCTGGAGCTTCTAAATTGCTGAAATTACTAGGCGGAGACGAGGGATCATCATTGGAGAGTATACCAGGCAAAACTGGCTCCTGGTGCAATGTTTCAGTCATAACTGGAGCTTCTAAGTTACTGGAACTACAAGGCGGAGACATCGGATCATCATTGGAGGGTATACCAGGTAAAGCTGGCTCCTGGTGCAATGTTTCAGTCATAACTTTAGCTTCTAAGTTACTTGAACTACTAGGCGGAGACACATTTTGATGCGAGGAGCCGATCGAACATGGATCTGTTGGTATCTCTGGTGCCCGCCTTTCCCGGCTACCTGACGGGTCTTCATAGGTGAGTATGTCAGCTAAGGCTGGCTCTTGGTGCAAAGTTTCAATCATGGCTGGAGTTATATTAACTGAACTTACAACTTGAATTGCAGCACGATCAGAATCTAAAATTTTTACATTTATTTAATTAAGTATAATGTTCAAGGAACAAGTAGCTAAGAAGTAAACACTGGTAAAAATTTTGGCAGGCAGCTGTCTATACTAAATTAACTTTTAATATGCAGTTAATTCAATGAGTGAACTTAATTTGACAATATCAAAATTCGTGCCAACCCTTTCCCAATGTTAAAGCTAAAAAGCTCTTTTTAGCTTGGCACGAATTTTAATGTTGTCAAATTAGGTTCACTCACTGAATTAACTGCATTTTAAGATGAGATGTTTCAACTTGCCAACTAAACTATATAGTAATAGTTCATAAAGCTCAGAATTTTCTGTGTGTGACAAGCATCAGCCTAATTTCACATCCCATTTCACATCACATACTTATTTTTTTTATTAAAATGTGAATTCTAAACTTTAATTTAGATTTAGATTTAGCTGCTTACTAGAATTGACACTACTAGTCACTTAAAAAGGCGATAAAATTACCTAAACACAAGCTATACGGATGTTTAGCTGGCGATGTTGGTCCCACATTCAAATCACTATAAGTCGTTTCCATATTATTGTCTCTAACCACTCGAACCGCGGCAGTAATATCAGAATCTGAAAATTAATATTTTTAACTGAAGTAGAATACAGAAGCAGGTAAAAAGTGCAAACTATAACTTGATACGAAGGTGATGAAACTACCTAAACAAAAGTAGCTATGTTGGTGTATAGGTCTTGAAGCTAGTCCTATACCCAAATCACTAGGAGTAATTAGTGAATTAATTTCCACATTATCTTTCTCTGCTGGTACTTGACAATTACTAAGTATTTCAGTTTCCATTTCCACATTATTTTCCTCTGCTAGTACTTGACAATTACTAAGTATTTCAGAGCAATCAGAATCTGAAAAAAAAACAACATTTGAATAGATCAAACTAAATTTAAGTAGGTACTTAATATTAATATTAGTAGATATCTAAAAATCTGTCAATAGATTAAACGTAAAAGGTAAGTAGAATTCAATGTACCTAACTAATAAAATTATTATTTGTAGATAGTTAAACTTTCAAATTTTTACGAACCACTATACTGACCTGTTCGACTTTGTGGCTTAGGGGGTAGATATTCGTCTGATAATTCATCAGCTGAAAAATCACCATCGTTTTCGTCTTTTGAACAGGCGTAAAGAATAGGACGATAGCGACGTCTTAGTTTTCTTTTAAAGTTTATTAATTCGGCACCTACAAAAAAGGATAGTTAAAGTAAATTATTACTATCATGAGTTATTACTAGATACATAATAACTGCAGGTATTAACTATTTTAACAACAATAAAACCAACCGTTGAGTAATTCAAATTGATCTCTGTTGCGTTTCTTAAAGATGTCTATTTGATTTGAGGTCTCGTCATTTGAAGTAGCCGTCCTTTCTGTGAATCGAATAAGTAATCTTAAACTAATTAAATGTTCATTATTCATTAGGTTTAGGTGCCTAATTCGAGTCTAACTAGCGAAGTGACAAAAGTAAACATAAAATAATCAAAACAATTGAAACTTTAAGGTTATAATTATGACAAAGGCGCGAAATATCCATGTTTATTACTTACCTATTGATTCCACAACTGAGACATCTTTTTTGCAAACGAGATTCACCATATGCCTCCCACGAGACACCATTATCACAATAATTTCACCCACAAACAGTCACTGTCACTGGAGTACAACGTCAACTGAGCAGAAACCAGACAGTAATGGCGGTTATGTTTTCGAATAAAAATATTGCTCGCTAACAATAACATTGGATATGCTGATACTATTATATTCAAATGACGAACTATAAACTTAGTCTCGTTATCAACACCGCATCTTTCTTTACAATGATAACATTGAAAATAAATGTTTAGATTTTAGAAGAAAACCATTGTAATTTAAAATAAAAATGTGGTTAAAAAATGTATAGTCAAAAATTTTAAATGAATAACATTGTATGTCAATTTGCAATGAATATATCACAAAAAAACCCTTGCTACCAAAACTTTTGTGTATTGTAACTTGATCTACAAGTATACATCAATAGAAACATGGTACATTTTCAATTACAATGAAATTATTCCATTTCACCAAAGTAGTTCTTATCGTCATAGAAATACGGTTCAAAGACAGAAATAAAAGTCTGTACTTGCTGAATTCATATGACACATAGTTGTACCTACGTGTAACTAAAGTTACAATGTTATTCATATTGGGTGTCGATGTATGATACACGTTAAATATTCCTGCGCAAATAGTTTTATCGTGAATAGCATATGAATTATCTCAACATTTTTCACGCGCCGCTTAGATAATCAAGTTTAGTGACAGTAAATAAGACAAACATATAGGCTTTTAGAAGTGACAAAAATACTTAGGACAAAACAGCTAGTGCTTATCTTTCCAAAGTCATTAAATAAATTATAAATAGTATTTTTAAATTTAATTCATTATTTAAATGAGGCATTTGATATACGTAATGATTCAATTGTTTACTTAAAAATTAGTTTTAATGGCGATTCCTTATAAGCTGGATAAAAACTCTCCACGCAGCTATTTTACAGCATAACTGAATAAAAAGTCACGCCTTTCTAATTATTAAGCTTTTATTTGAGAAATAGTGATTTGGTAGTACAAATAACTGAATAATACTTGAATAAGTTACTAAATATGACTGATTACACAGCTAATTAGGGTTCAAAATAAAATGAGATCGACCCAATTTCTCAGGAAAATGTATACTTACCTATTTATTATAACTTACACCTATAATAACAAAATAATTAGCAGTTCTATAAAGTCCACATTATGTTTTTCAAAGCAAATAATAAAACATTTTCTCTCTTTTGAAGCATATAGGTATGTACGTATTATAATAGGTTGTATGTAAATACATAGTAAAATATTATAGGTACTTAAATAAAATACAAACAACAAATTATAAAAAAAATACCTACCCTATCTTCAACGAAAAACCTACATGTATTGTATGCATTATACGACCGCGAAACCCGCGCCGCCGCCGCGCCGCTGCCCGCACCCCCTCTCTCTCTACTACCGACCGCGCTCGCCGCTCAAAATTATTGGTCAGTCAGTTGCGATTATTCGGACGGCTGCGAGTGCGTGTCGTGTGTTGACTCGCGAGAATATAGTTTTTAAAAGGTATTTTTTATTGTTTTTAAATATCATTAAATAGTACCTGTTTTACTGTGTTCCTAATATAAAGCGAAATGTTTTGCAGGAAAATGCCATTTAAGATAGTGTCCACACGTCTAAGGGGCAGAGCAGAATTATCTACTGTACCATCCCACTGGGAAAACAAAGGAAAACTTCGGTGGCCCAAATATAATGCCGATTCTCTTTGTAAAGACGAAAATGCTCAACCTGGTCCAGATTGGATTTCCATGAATTGTACCTTAAAACGGAAGAATTTTCCAACGTATGAAGATGCAGAAGAAGAGTTAACTAATATGCTGGACAAAACTGATACTGACACTGATAATGACTTCATGAATAATCGATACGGTTCCATGCAAAATTCTACGACGGAGTGTCCCAATCTTAACTCTTTGGCTCAATGTTTGGTATGTATAATACCCAATTATGAAACCTACACTATAAATACAACTAGACAGATCAATTATTTACGATACAAATTACAAACCCGGGCGTGACATCTGATTTCTTAAATATTTCGCGGCAAAGATTAATGAACCGTACCTACACAACGTGCTTGTTTCAAATAGGTTTTTATTTTTATTTAGACAAGTAGGTACTTTTATGTTCTATAATTTGCATTCATATTCATTTTGGTTTCCTTAGGCATTTAGTTACTTCATTTTATGTGTTTGTTTATGTGTTTAGCTCATACAAGCATTTAAACTAAGAATTGAATAGTGATAAATTCGCTGTAGGTAAAAATCTCTTTTTTAACAGATAAGGGCCTAGTGCGAGTTTCATTTTACCATCTCGATCAAAAGCATCGAGCGCGTTCGACGTTCCGATTGGCCCTTCACCGGTGAAGGCCGGCCGGCTTCCAATCGGAGCGCCAAACGCGGTCGATGCGTTTGATCGAGATGGTAAAATGAAACTCACACTAAGCCCTCAGTATTTAGATAACTTTATAGTATAGCTTTAGGTGGATTTTTTAAGCAAAGGAAAAACCTCACTTTTCTTTGCTTAAAAAATCTACCTGTATAATAAATAGGTAATTGTTTTTATTTAATTTAGTACCTTGAACTATTAATAATTTTTTAGGGTTCCGTGCCCGAAGGGTGCCAAACGGAACCCTATTACTAAGCCTCCGCTGTCCGTCTGTCTGTCTGTCAGCGAGCTGTATCTCATGAACCGTGGGTAGACAGTTGAAAACTTCACACATTATGCAATTCTATTGCCGCTATGAGAGACAACAAATAATAAAAATTTAATACTTAAAACTAAACATGAAAGGGGCGTCTCTATACAATAAGCTTATGATTTGAAAAAAAAAAACTAACCTTGGCAAGTGGGGTGTCGTTGTCTAGAGCTCGTCGAGTAGAGAACATTTATTTTTACTTTTTTTATCTTCTAAAATGATGTAATAATGTGGTCGTAAAAGTTGTCAGTTTTAGACCATTTTTATTCGAGCTCTATCTCCACAACTAAACAAGTTAGGAATTTAAAACTTTTGTATACCATGTACCATATACTATATATAATTAACAAATATTAAAAACGCCGATTCATAAGGTATTTATTTAAATATGGGTGATTTTCTGCAACTGCAAAAAAAACTTTGTAATTTATAGTATCATTATGAAATACAAAATCTTTGCGATTTTCACTAAGATGAAAAAAATAATATTCTTCGTTTAGTATTATAATTTTTTTGCTAAATAATGTTCGGAGGTACGGAACCCTTCGTGTGCGAGTCCGACTCGCACTTGGCCGGTTTTACTTTATTCCTACTTTATCTACCTAATGTACGCGCGCACACACAGACCCACACACTCATATTTTTGTATCTTTTTAATTTATTTTATATTTTTTTTGTAGATCGATTCTTCAGTTGTAACTGCGAATAATGGAACGTTTGGACAAAATTCGAGTTCTGTAGTTACCGACTCTAATGGTGTAATTTATGAGGTAGTTACCGAAGAAGGTTCAAATCAAATAATAGGAAATACACTAACACAGCAACCAGCTAGCATCGGGGGCCCATTACTACAGCAAATCGAGAATATTTATGTGGTACAAAAAGTTATCATTGACAACCAAGAAAAAATAATGAAAAAATTATCAGAATTCTCTGTACAGTTGGAAGAATCGCTACGTAATCGAGAGCCATTCGTTACTACGTTGAGTCAATCTCAAGGTATGCAAACAAAACGAATTCTGATAAAAGCTATTGACAATATTCAAGGTCTGCAACAACTAGATTCGGAGCTTTCAACCCCGGAGGGATTTGAAAGCCTCCAAGAAAAGTATTCAATCTTATGTTCAGTACGAGGCAATGGTACTAACTGTGCCTACAGACTACTAGATGCTTTGTTTACGAAGGATTTTTTGTGCAAATGTTCCTGGACTGGAGGGAGTCGTAAAGCTGATGTAAAAATAGGATTTAAGGGGTATAAAAACATAATCAATTTTTTTTTTGTCATGGTTAACTCTTGGGACAATACTTACACGATGGAAAGTAATGAAGATTTCTTTAAAACGGTATTAAGAAATGCGTTAAAGAGAAAAGATTCGAAAAATGTTCGCTTATCAGCACCGAAGAAAAGAGTAAAGAAGAATACGTCTAACAAAAATGTCAACGAAACTGAAAATAATAGTAACGAAGACAAAGAAAATGAATCTAAGAATGACAATGAAAATGACTCTAATAACGACAATAAAATTGACTCTGATAACAACAATGAACATGGTCCTCAAAACTATGTTTTGGGAAATTCAAAACGGCAAAATCAGAGTGGTGAAAACCGTCAGGCTCAGAACGATGAGGAGGAGGATGAAGAATCTCTCTGTTAGATTAATTTTGTTATATTGTTTTGTCAGTTGGTTTGTTGAATCAGCGAAAGAATATAATATGTGTGTCCCTGACTGACGAGCATTCGCCTGTAATGTAACATTAGATTCGATTTTGATTTTTAGTTGATTCCATAATGTCAGACGAAGCGGTCAGGGAGGGAGGACGTTTATGCTAATCAAGGAAAATTTTGGTTAATTATAATGACATTGCTAGTTACCCTCAAAAAGTATTAGCAGGTATTAATTTTATTGTAGAGTTAATTTTGAATATTGGTGCATTATACACTGCGTTGCGTTTAGTGGGTATGCGCCATATTTACACATGTTCCTACGCCAAACCCTAGAGCATCGTCCAGCTCACGCTAGTGGGGTCTAGGCCTACATATTGTTGACTTAGAACAGTTATACTTTTCTATTTTTAGTAAGTACTTAGTAGCATTTACTATAGTAGTTTTATTAATGTTTTTTTTTTTGATTACGCTTACTGTTTTTTAATTTACTAATTGTAATTTTGTACGGAATTTTTGAAAATTTAAGAAATAAAAGAAATTGAGATTATTTTAAACGCTTTTATTTATAATAATTAACTACCAACAACAAGTCACTTTTATGGTGTCAAAGTATGCAACAAAGGAATAAAATAAATTTCGTTATTGTATGGGGTACTCACAAATTTGAGTTTGACATTAGAAAAATTTACATTAATGTAGCGATTACTCTTCTTCAGAGCACTTGTTTTAAACATATTAAAATAAGATGATTTTATAGGTTTATCGAATAATTCAAAGGTATCTTCTATTTTGTGCCCTTTAATATATATTTCAGTAATTTCTATCACTTCTACTATTGCTCCTTCGAAAGTCATAAAATATTTATCACTACTTTTATGTGAAATTCTGAATTTTCCATAATCAAGTATGTTCTGTTGCCTACTTTTAAATAGTTTCGGATATCGAGTTTCTTCTCTAACAATAATTGTTTTTGCAACACATGCAACACTTTCGTTCAGTCTTTTAGCGACTTGAGACAATGGTTTTCTGCCATCTCTAAGCATTTTTTTTATTGAATAGAGCTTGTTTTCAAAAGGGTATGAATTGAACGTGTTGAGTGTACCAAATTTTCGGACTTCTTCTGTAATATGTGCTAAATTATGAATATTGCTTGTCATATAATCACCATAAAATCTTTTGAAGTTATTCACAAAATATATAAATAGTTCTTGCGAAAGATCTAGCAATGACCTGTAATTTTCACATGAACAAATCGTAATTGCACAATAAAGCGTCAGGAAATGTTCATAGGCGTCTAGTGGAAGCACGTGAGGTAAAATAATAACGCTCAAATAATAAAAAAAAGTCCGAAATTCGGTTGCTTTCCAAAAATGCAGTTCCTGTAATCCTCGCACAGAACGATGAATTTCTGAAGGTATTTTACAGGCGTTTAAAAAATCTGAAACTATCTGTATATCTCGAGCTCTCCATTTAGTTACAAGTTTTCCAAAGTTGCCGTCGCGCCAACCTAAGATAAGTCTTTTCATTACCCCTAAGTCTATAAGATGTAAAGAATCAGAAATCGGGAAATCTTCGACCATGTCAATAGGTAATTTTAAAAGAGGTGTGTCTGTCTTGTGATGATTTCCATATCTTTTTGCTCTAAAATCTTGATCAGTTCTTTTAGGACACCCGTATTCGGAAATATAACTGTGTGAGATCGATGGGAGTATTCTCCTATTGTTGTGCATTTAAGACAACCGTGCTTGGCATTAAAATTGCAAACCCCTGAAAAAAAAATACATTGACTTACATAAATAAAAACCATTTAATAGGAAGCGCTATATTTATGATATTAAATATCTCCAATCGATATTTGAAAAGGTTTTAAAGCAGGCCACTCTGTTTCGAAAAATATCTAAATGTCAGCTAGTTAGAAGGTTGGTTACTACTTATTGAAATTGTTAAAAATAAATTAAACTACAATACCTTTAATAAATGCTCTTGCTGGAGAGTCACAAATGAAGCATCTTATTTTTATACTTATTGTGTGTGTTGTACATTCTTTGGATATTTGAATTCCATTCTTAAGAATATAGTCAATTTCAGTAACAAAATCTTCTAAATATTCATTTAAGTTTTTAGGTTTTCCAGATCCATAATAAATTCCCACAATAAAAGGTTCTATATCCGGTTTTCCATATAAATTACACAGTATTGGCCAAAATTCTTTTTTTGTACTTTTGAATATTGGTAAACCATCGAAATTCAGATTTAAATACACAATATCTGGTACTTCCTCCAAAGCACTAAAAATATTTTTTAATGGTGCAGTGAGACCGTTATGCCAGTACTCTCCACCTTCAATTGTTTTTAAAGTGATATTTCGGGGAGTTTGTAGTAGGGTTCTAGGATCTGTCGGTAAGATTCCGGGAATCCTTTCATTGACAATTGCCATCAATTCTTTCAGTGCGACTTGTGAAATATTTTTACTAAGTGCCCATTCTTTAATTTTACAGCAAAACGTTATATTTTTAAATTCAATGTAATTCACATCTGATTCCTCCTCACTAGATGCGGAACCATTGTCTTCTGAATTCCGTACAAAATCTCTATCGACATTATTTGAAGGTACGGAACTCTCTTTAAAATCTATATCGATATTATTTAAAGGTACGGAACTCTCTTCAACATCTATATCGATATTATTTGAAGGTACGGAACTCTCTTCAACTGGATCTGTTCGGACTTGAATCAACATATGACTAAGCTTCTTCTCAGTACATATTTGATTCGTTTGTGCATTCGTATTTTTTTCTAAAACTGTATTTTTTAACTTCATATACTCTTTCATACATTTACGACGAATTCCTCCAGTTCTTCTCCTAGATTTCCATGATTTATTTTCCATTTTTAACCAGACTGTTCACAACAAACCCGCGGTACAACATTACGCAACAACAATAAAACAATGTTTTAACGTCCCTAATTCAATGTCTACCCAGAAAAACTCTGTATAACTTGTTTGAAAATTGTACTTTTACAAGTAATTGCGGAATAAGAATACATAATTCAGCTTCCATCTGTGTTAGTTTGCTATAAACTATGACTTTATTTCCATTATACCGAAGTATGCTCCTTAAAGAACCCAGAAATCACTTTTATACAGTAGCTGAATAATTGATAAAACTTGGAACCTTATGTGACTTGAAGGCAAAATAAAAGCGGTTATTCAAAATCAAGCTTTTAACTACACCATTATTCAGAAAACAGCTGCTTAGGACACAATTTTACAGCATATAGTGGTTTCATAAGCAATAAGCTGAGTAAATTTTGTATATTAGTATTAGACAACCACGTATATTCAGCTACTTATACTATTATACAGATAAATGCTATCACAGGCACTCTTTTTCAAATTAAAGTCATCTGTAATGCATTAGGCTTAATAACATTTGTGTTATATACGGTATAGAAGTTATTACTAAGCTTTAAAAAAAAAAGCCAACTTAATACAACTTTTAGTAAGTTTAAAAAGTTATAAAGGCCGAAAAAGAATATTATTCAGAATTTGACTCTTTCAATAGCCACTTACTCACACGTTATGTAGCTTATAGCTGTAAACATTTGCGAATTGCCATTACTCAAACTTTATTCACCATGACTGTGTTACTTGGGTAGTTAGGTTGACTACAAGTAGCTAACTTGGACATGTGACCTAAGTCATTATATTCTCGCATAAAGTTAGTGTACATAAGTTTAAATTCTTGTAAACGTTCAAGTTTACGTTCTAATGATAGAAAACTTTTCTTCGCTAACGTATAAGAATCACCCAGCGCGTCTGGTGCCTCTCTTAGCGGTATACGAACCGAAAATCTACCATTTGCTTCGCGTTTAGTCGTAATATTAAATAACTCCTCACACATACGTTCGTCACCTGTAAGAATTACACATGGTGATGAAGGAATATTCTCAATTTCCCAGAATAACCGGAGCTGCTTATCAATGTCCTGACTCAAGTGACAATGAACGTGAGTAGGTTTCGAGTTCTTAACAAACACAGGACCGGACAACAACCATCCTAATTTCGAATTTTGTAAGAATGGTCCACTAGGTAAACGTATTTTATCGGTTTCTAAAAGATCCCAAAATCGATCTGCGCCTATCAGCAAATCAATATCTGAACTAACGTTAAACGTTGGATCTGCTAATTGTAGGGAATCACGTAAACGTATATGACCCGCTTCTATGTTTATCGTTGGCAAACTGGACGTTATGCATGGCAAGACAATACATCTAAGCTTGGTATAATAATCGTTTACTTTTGATCGAATTGATATGTCGCATGAATGGCACGACTGTGCGACAGATAATCCCACACCCGAGATTTGAACTGTGGACTGTATATAAAACGCATTTATTCGTTTAGATAATTTCTCCGTAACAAAACAGTTCTGGCTTCCGCTATCTAAAAGCGCACGAGCTGTATGATACACATTATTATTATCCGCTACTTCCACTAATGCCGTAGAAAGTAAAACCATAATTATTTATAAATTTAAAATCACTAGTTGTTTTATCGCACACAACAGTGTTATTCGAATTATTAGGTAAAGAATGCAACGCAGTCGTCGTAGTGTGTGTAACGTCCGCCTCTCCGCGCGATTCACTATGCACACACGCACTATTACTAACGCTTTGATTATTATAATTTTCTAAATGTAACAAACTGTTATGCTTGCGCTGGCATTGCTTGTACGGTCCGAAAATACAGTCGTCTAACGTATGACCCGCTCGCAGGCAATTCCAACACAACTTCTTATCAGTAACAACTTTCATTCTATCTCTAATAGACATGTTAAGGAATAATATGCACGTGTATAACGCATGACCTTGATTGCACAAAACACAGTTAGGTGAATCCTTTTTGAAATTATTATTACGATAGTTGTTACGAGTAGTTTTGATAGATGAATAATTATGCACGCTGTTTGAACTTCGTTTGTCACTCGTTTGTTGATGCTTATCGCTTTGAAGCAATTCCTTTGACTTTACGTGGTTTGCACTAATCATTTCTAATGTATCTGCGCGGCTTCTAAGGAATGATATTAAGTCGTTTAATTTGACCTTATCGCGTGAGTCTAAAGACATGGTACCTATGTGGTTCTCCCACTCCCGTTCCGTGGAAGGATCAAGCTTATTAACGACTAAGTAAATAACTAACGTGTCCCAATTGTCTGTGGGTTCATCGAGTGACGTCAGAGCGCGTAAATTACGTAGAACGGTATCAATTAACTTCCGAATTTGTGATGGTGATTCTTGTTTTAAAGACGGAATACTATATAACGCTTTGACGTGATTATTTACCAACAACCTATCATTGTGAAAGCGGTTTTCTAATAACTCCCAAGCGTGAATGTAATTGGCAGGACTAAACTCTAATGCACTTATGACCTGTAACGCACTTCCACTCAGAGCCGACCGTAAATAATGAAATTTTTGTATTTCATCTAAATCGGTACGGTTATGGATCATAGTGACGTAAGAATGTTTGAACTCCAGCCAGTGATCATAAGAACCTTCAAAGGCAGGTAGTTTTATATCGGGTAATTTAATATTAACAGGCTGTCGGAAACCGTCCCGAGCTGATATAACAGGGAACCTGTTACAAGTCTCCGCGTTGTGAATAAGACAATTCGCACTGGCCATAGCTGTAAAATATAATGATTCTAACGCTTCTACATATTCTGAATTTGCGGTTACCTCCGATTCCGATAAAAGTAATTCTATTTCACCTTCAATAATATTGAATTTAGAAAATATCTCGATGGCAGCCTCAACTCGCAACTTTAATTCGGCTACTTGTAAGGCAGTCAAGTTGGCCCCCACAAACGAATCAACAAAAATTTTAAATTGGGTTAACCGGCCCTTTACACTACCCCTACGTTTCCTAAGCTCAGAAAGAATTTCCTCTACAGACTTAGACATTTTGGCGGGCTACGAATAAGCGTTGGGTATGTAGGTACTCACGTGCAAGCATCAACGGAGCCCCGTGCTGCAACTCTCGCGTTGCGTACAACCAAACTGTAATCGTATAAAACACAACTTTAACACAAATCCAAACGTATAGGGAAAGGACGGAGCAAAGACCTGACCATTGCGTTTTTCTTCTCTCGTATAAAATAGCTGCTGGTCCAACTATGGCGTCGCCCGGCGCGTGTCGGCGTCTCGGCGGCGTTACTCGTATTTTCCAAGTATTGAATCCAGCATCCGTCTCGATGGACCAAATTATGTGCAGGATCAGGTTTGTTCGTCCAAAATGAAGCGACTTGTGAAGTTTAACAGGTGTATATTGTAATAAAAATAATTAACAGTTCGCCATGGCGGACGGCGGTTCGCAAGAGGAAGTACATACAGAGTTTTTGACAGAGGCGCGAGTGAATGAAAGACCGAATGCAAGCGTCCGAGGAATGACCGAAGTCGATGCTTTCTTCCTTCACTCGTCGATAGATGGCTCCCGTACCGCGTCATGTGTTTTGCGAGTCTCGTGTACCCTGGCGTGGACAGATATACATACTTATACTCGTACCTATCAAAAACTTGGTTAATTTCGACATTTATATTATTTATTTATTATACAAATATTTAGGATGAAAAGTAGCCTATGAACTTCTTTCGGTTCTATCTGTCAAACATAACGATCGGTTCACTGGTTTTGGTGTGAAAAGATAACACACACACAGATGTAGCGGCATCAACATCGCCACATGCGAACTACGCGTCACACTGACGTCACGCAAAATCCTGCATCGCGCAAGCAGAGTTTACCGCGCGACTAGCATATAAATACAACGTCCCGACATCAACCATCGGGCAGTTGCCCATTGGTTGATAATTTATAAAATTAATAAAATAAGATACCCCAATGGACTTACGTACATGGAAAACCACTCAGGCATTAGCTGATACCTTCTGGGCACGATGGTCGGCGGAATACAAACCTCTGCTGATGCCCCGACCCGGCTCTAATTCAACACAAAAACTTGAAAGTTGGCGACATCGTCATAATAGCTGATAATACAATACCCAGAGGAGTATGGCCCGTGGCAAAGTAATCCAAGTATATCCAGGTCCAGATGGACGTGTTCGAGTGACCGAAATTAGTAGCTGGCCTAATTCGCCGTCCAACCTCTCGCCTCATCGTAATTACTACAACGGACTAATCATTAGTTTTAGTGCTTGCTCACGAGGGGGAGATTGTAAATGTATGATTTAATAGTAGTAATAAGCATTAGTAGTCATTTAAGGTAGATTATAAGCCATTTATTATGTTTTAACTATTTTTTATGTCATTTCTTAGCACCTATATAGTAATTAAGTTTTATTTGATTTGTTATTTACATAAATACATAGTTTTACCATTTGATTATTAAATATTAAGCCTTTGTAACGCAATGAGAGAAAATTGAACCTATTTGAATTAATTCCAATTAGAATCTAATACCTGTTTAAATCATTCCAATAGGAATCTAATAACCTGTATCAAGTCTAATTGTAATCTTATAAGATTGTGTACTAACATGTGATATTATTACTTAATAAATAAAGCTGCTGAACACACATTAACACACAAAACTATTAGCTCAATTAAAATTACACTGGCCATCAATGGATCGAGCCACTGAGCGACGCGCTATAGAGTCGCGCCTATAAATAAGGGGCGCGCTGGAACACGGCATTCATTCTGCTTCTGAACTCCCGTTTGGACGCACGTATACTCGTACTACCGAAACCGATCGCGCTCTACTGCGCAACCAACTCCACGACGAATTACTAACAAAAATAAATACTACAACCGACAACGCCTGAAGAAGCGGGCCTGAAGCACGAGCCCGAACTGAGCGTCGACCCAGGAGCCCCTGCGGTCCGCCAGTGAAGCCCTGCCGCCAGCAACGCCCCTTCCCGCGCATTTCGCGGAGACGCCCGTGTGTCGTCCAATAATAGATTATACTAGCCCGGTTAAATCATTTTAACTGCGCGAAGCCAGTCCGCGCCCGCGTGAATCAATTTACTAGTGCGTCTAAATATATCAGTGACTATTTTCTCTCTCTTATGACTCGGTGCAGTGACATTATTAAGTGACATTGTTCTCTACCAGTGAAGTGAAATTCTGACTTTGTAAGCCGAGACATTTAGACATTTAGACATTAATAATAATAAGTGACTTGTGTTGTTATTCTTCTGGGATTTCCTAGAATTGAGTAGACGCGTGAGTACACGAATTATTACTCGACCAAGTGCCACCCGATCCATAGCCCTTAGGGCTACTCATTTCTATTTACTGACGGACTAGACGCCCTCACACCTACCTCCCTGTCGAATAGGCAGGGAGGGTAGAGCACCCCACACATCCCTAGGCCCACAGCCTAGGGATAGGTATCCATTCACTCAGCGTCCTACGGACGGCTCTAACCCCACCATGGGGAAGAGCCTATACAAGCGGCTCATCGAAGCCATGCTCAAGGATCACGACTTCTGTCGCCGCAACGCAAGTCTTGTAAACGAAATAAACCCGGACTTCATAGTCCCTGCCCGCATATCAGTTAGCCCAGCCAGCCCAGACTGCCCGGCGCCTACCGCCCTAATTCCCGACAGCCCAGCCAGCCCCGACTGCCTGGCTCCTCCTCCTCCTCCTCCCGACACCAATTGATGGTGACATGACAGGGTACAACTCTGCCATGTCTGACAACGACGTCTTATCAGACGAAGAGGGCCAGCGTTCTGACCAAAAAGCTGCCCAATTCTCTTCATCCTCCGACGGCTTTACAGCCGTCAAAGGCTCTCGCAAACGCAGCAAGCGCCAGCGCAAGGAGGCCCGTGCTGCAAAGAAGCAAGCACTAGCATCGGCCACCATTCCTGATCCCACTACGGTCCCCCCCCCCGCAGCGGAGACCCCATTATGGCTACCCAGCCCACCGTTCACCCCGCTTCCCCCAAGCCAGGCTCTCAGCCCGCTGCAACAGCGGCTCCCAGGGCGCCTGCCCCGCCCCCACTTTACATCCACGACAAGGACCAGTGGACCAATGTGTCCAAGGCCTGCGCCCTCGAGCGCATAAACTACACTGATGCCCGCCCTACGGCTGTAGGCATAAAGGTACAAGTACCTTCTTCAGCTGACTTCCGGTCGCTCACACGTCTCCTCAAGGATCGTAAGGTGTCCTACCACACCTACGCCCTTAGCGAGGAGCGCCAGTTCAGGTGCGTAATAAAACGCGTACCAAAAGAGCTCAAAGTGGACGAGATCGTAGAAGATCTCAAGTCCAAGAGCCTCCCGGTCCTCGAGGTGCATCGCATGCACCGAGGTAGAAATGGCGCGCCGTACGACATGCGTACTTGAAAACACCGCCGCCGGCAAAGCTATATGTGACATTAAGTCCATTTGCCACCTATCAGGCATCAAGGTCAAATTTTTGTTCCGGGTCAAATTTTTGTTCCGTATTTTAAAATTAATTTTAATTAGTATTTAGGTAAAATTAAGGTGTAATTGTGTGTGTAAACGTAATATAATTGCATAAATGCTCAGGAGTATTGTTTTCCTGTATATATATAAAGTAAAACACAGTGTTTAGTTACACACCGGTAACCTAAAACCAACAGCTGACGTTCGGATTAAAACGGCGGATTTAAACGGGGAGTATTGCTTTACTTTTACTTTATAATAGCACACAATCGTTATTTTAACTTTGTTACACGTCATCGTTAAGTTTTAACATAAATAATTCGCTGATTTAACACTGCATTGGGTCTAAATCGCATTGTTTACTTCGTAGAAAACAAAACTTAGCGAAGAGTCTGGTATTCATAATCTGTTCTTTAATATAACATAATAATTATACAACAATTAAAACGTTCATGATCGTTAGTTTGCATTGTCGTTTTAACAAATACTTAATAACTTTAAAATTTAGGCAACCTACCCACAGGGAAAAGTAAAATCCTAAGGGAACAAAAGCATTAAAATTGTACATGCAATTTAATAACATAGTTTAGATAATAGCTCTTCAAGCCAATTCAGTATAGCCTACCTCATTTTTTTCCATTAAACAACTCTAACTTCTCCCATTTTCTCTTTCAATTCCAACTGTATTTTATTTATCTATCCAACTTGTTCTCACCGTTTCTTCATTCTAATTTCAGTAACAAATCCTGAAACCATGCCTGTGATGACCCGTAGGGCTACTGCTCAGGATATGGAGCTTAAATTGAGAACAGCCCTCCAAGAACTTGAAACATCTAAACTCCAATGTAAACAATTATTACAAGAGATTGATGAGAGTGAGGAGGAAGTCAAGAAGATAGTCAACAAAAACTCAAGCCTTAAACGGGAGCTAGTAGACCTTCACCAGCAATATCTGAATGTTGTTGATGAACGCAATCAACTGAAGGTAGTCACGGATGGTTTCAGCAACTGTAGTAACTTGTATGAGGAGGCTTTGAGCAAAGTTAGGGACCTAGAAGATGAATTGATTTATGCTAAAAGTCGTATTATCCAGTTAGAGAAAGAAAAAGAGTGTACTCAGGTTAAAGAAACTAACCACTTATTTAATGAATTATTAAATACTAATTGTAACCCTCATTCCATAGTAACTATTGACCTTACTGAAGATTCCTTGCTGAAACAGAATTACAGTTATAAAGTTAGTCATAAGAAAATGAAAAAATATGCAAAACTGAATAGAATAATTAAAAAATGTAATCAAATTAGGAAACAACAAAAACACCTTTCCAAAAATATTCCACAGAGAAAGGAACGTGTTAATTTAATTAATAAATTAAACAATTATGAAATCAAATTAGAAGACAGCAAAAAAATCTATGAAGTTGATACACAGCGCTTACAGTCCGACTTACAGGTACTTGAGGGCAGACTTAGTTCCCTTTACATTAAATATATGGGTTCTCAGAGCCAAATTAAAGAACATATTCTTGCTGCTAATCAGTTAGTTATGTGTCAGTGTACTTGTCAGAAGGTTTCAAACCCTAGTGCTGTCCAGCCTGAGGCAACGGAGGACCCGTCCCAGACTGAGAGTTTAGCTCAAGACTGTATCCTCAACCAAGATATTCCTGATATTGTGCAAGATTTATCTCAAGTGGTACAGTCAGTAGATAGTAGTGTTTCCTCTTGTAGTAATCAAGTTTGTTATCAGTCAGTTATTTTTTCAGATAGTATAGGAAGAGGTTTAGGGAAATTAGTAAGTAACAACATGAGTTTTTCTACTCAAAACTATTGTTTACCTGGGACATCTTTCAAAGAAATAATGACATCAATTACAAGAAATCAATATGATTCTAATACCAACATTACTGTATTTGTAGGTAATAGTACCCACGTCAAAAAAAAAGATATCACTGACAGTGTTACTGAAATTCTTAAGATAAATTGTAATAAAATTATTTTGTGTGCTTTTCCATATTTTGAGAGGTTATCAAATAGAAAAAACAATTATATACATATGCTTAATAAGCATATTCAGTTCTTAGTGCGTCACTACAGTGATAAACTTATGTTTTTTGACACCAACATTTTTGTTGATAAGTTGAAATCGACAAGGAATACAGTGTATTTGCCAATTAGGTTTAGACATAAAATAGCGAGGCTATTATCTTATATAAACTCAGACATAAGTAGTATGTCGACGTCTTGTACTATAATTAACACCGCAATTATTAGTAGTAATTCTAATGCACAGGTGGTCACCTTAAATAACTGTAGCACTAATGCTATAACCATTTACAATAATTGTACGAAGGAGGACCCATGTGTCACTATGGCGAATTCTTGTCCTAATGTGGGGTCCACAAGTAGTTGGATTTCATTGCCTGGTGATGGCATGGGGCTCACTCTGGATGTTAATTTAAACTAGATAGTAAGACAACAGAAGATGCCGGTAACAATATAGTTATACCTATCAACAACAAGGTGTCTTCTTGCTCTCAAATAGTTAAGTGTAAAAAAGGTTCTAAGCAGAATTCCTTGAAATTATTTCATCAAAATATTCAAGGTTTTTCTTCCAAACAATTAGAAATTGAACTATTTTTAGAAAAAACCATGTTTGAAATTATTTGTTTAACAGAACATTGGTTGAAAGATTATGAAATGCTAATTAATTATGTCAATTATAGTGTGGGCAGTTGTTTTAACCGCAAATCTATGCTGCGTGGGGGTTCATTAATCTTAGTTAAAACTTCTATTAAATCTAAGACTCGTCAAGATATAGTTGATCTGTCGGTGGAACATAACATTGAACTCTCCTGTGTTGAGCTGGATAAGCATGTCATAGTGTGCGTTTACAGACCCCCAAATTATCAAAACTACTCGGTATTTGAGTCGGTAATGGAAGATGTTTTAGCAAAACTTGCAACAGGTAAAAAATCGCTTATTATCTGTGGTGACTTCAATATTAATATCTTAGAGAATAGTTCAAATAGCACTCGATTATTAAGTCTCTTTAAATCATTCAATTTGTCAAATGTGTTTACAGAACCAACACGCATAACTACAAGTTCTGCTACATGTATTGATAATGTTTTTTGTTGCTGCGAATACTTAGATAAAGCCATTGTAAATTATCTCCCTTCTGATCACAGCGGTCAATTCGTTGCTTTCAAGTCCATAACACCATTACAAAAAATTCAGATACAATCTAGACAAGTAACACCCAGCAATCTAAATAGATTTAATAATAACTTAATTAGTAAGTTATTTATACCGGGCCATATCAAAAACAATGTAAATGAATTTTATGAGGAATTCTTTTCGGTAGTGTGCACCGAGTTCAATAATACTTTTAAAAAGAAAACAAAAACTATTTGCCCAAATTTTTTGTTCAGTGACTGGGCAACTAAGGGTATTAGGAAAAGTAGGGAAAAATTGTTTGAGCTTTATGGCCTTAAGCCTTATATTAACTCTGAAACTTTTAATAAATACGTTGCTACTTACTCTAAAATTTTTAAAAATACCTGCAAGGTAGCTAAAGCCTTGTACATAAGCAACAAGATTAAATCAGCCGATAATAAAATAAAGACGGTTTGGAGAATTATCAATGACGAAACTAACAGGAATAAAAAACATAATAATGATTTCACTCTAGAAACCTCACGTGGTCTCGTATGCACAAACAAAGAAGTTGCGCAAGAATTTGTAAATTTCTTTACCAATATCCCACTTAAAACTACTGAAGCCATAAATTCCTCGCCCTCGCGTTCTATTGATTTATTAAGAGCAAACGTTTCATCCTGCGCGATTGAATTTAAATTCAAGCATATAAACCCCGTAACAGTAATAAAAGCTTTCAAGCAAATCAAAATCAAATTAACAGAAGATCTATGGGGAATGTCTATTAAAGTTTGTACCTCCATTATTGAGACTATAGCGCCGTACTTGGCCTTACTATTTAATTTGTGTGTTGATCAAGGAGTCTTCCCGGATCTAATGAAATATAGTAAGGTAATACCACTTTTCAAATCCGGGGATAGTGAAGACACCAATAATTATAGACCCGTATCCGTGTTGCCGGTCTTCAGCAAGGTGTTTGAAAAGGTAATGCTTAATCAAATGCTCAATCATTTTAACACCAATAAAATCTTACACGATCAACAATATGGTTTCACCAAGGGACGTTGTACGACTGACGCCGGTGTCACCTTATTAAAACACATATTTGCGGCATGGGAAGAAGCCCAAGACGCCATAGGAATATTTTGTGACCTCTCCAAGGCATTTGATTGCGTCGACCACGAAACATTACTCTTGAAACTTGAGCATTACGGCCTTGGAAAACTTGCGCTCAGTTTAGTAAAATCTTATTTAAATGATAGACAGCAGCAAGTTCAAATAAATGGAGTCAATTCACTCGGCTTAAAAGTAAAAATGGGTGTACCTCAAGGTTCGATATTGGGTCCTTTCCTCTTTTTAGTATATATTAATGATCTACCCTATTTGTTAAAAACTCAACCACAAATGGTGTTATTTGCTGACGATACTTCCTTAATTTTTAAAATTAACAGACGTGCATTAAATCTTGACGACGTAAATAATGCCCTATTGCAGGTCCAAAATTGGTTCACTGCTAATAATTTAGTATTAAATGGGAAAAAAACTAAGTGCATAAGATTTTCGTTACCAAATGTCAAAAGTAGTAATTGTGAGATAATATTGAATCAAGAGAAACTAGAATTCGTCGATAAAACTGTTTTTCTGGGGATCACGCTCGACTCAAGGCTTCAATGGGGTCCTCATATAATATCCCTTGCAGGACGGCTAAGTTCGGCGGCTTATGCTGTGAGAAAAATCCGTCAATTTACTGATGTAGATACCGCGAGGCTGGTCTATTTTAGTTACTTTCATAGTATTATGTCATACGGTATTTTACTATGGGGACGGGCTGCAGACATCGAGTCTATTTTTATTCTGCAGAAAAGAGCCATCAGAGCCATATATAATCTCCGCAGGCGCGATTCTCTTAGGGAAATGTTTAAGGATATTAACATCATGACGGTGCCTTGTCAATATATCTATGAAAACATCATGTACGTAAGAAAAAATTTACATCTTTTTAGTAAAAGAGGCGAAAGACATAATTATAGTACTAGAAGTAGGGATTTATTAGCTCAACCAGGTTTCAGACTGGCAAAAGTAGACTCGTCTTTCATGGGGTACTGTTTAAAATGTTATAATATAATTCCTCCCCACATACTTCAACTGAATGAGACGAAATTCAAATCTTGTATAAAACGCACACTATGCAAGCAGGCATACTATAATTTGGGGGATTACATCGCTGATAAAAATGCTTGGCTCAATGCTGGTCCAGCTCCACAACCTCAACTAATTGATTAACATTTGAAAATACTGTTGGAGCTGCTGAAGATTTCAAAAACTATCTTTGCTTTGTATAAATTCAATCTCTTAGTATTATATAATTGCATAGAACATGTGTGAGCACTATGTACTTACTATAAAGCTACCATTTACTGAGTACTTCTTTCATTGACTTGAATGTGCAATGGCGGCTGAGAGTATGTCATGCTCACTGTAATGTCTCGCTGATGGTGGCGGGTGTGTTGGATCATTTAGCTCCCTTCAAAATGGTTGAGTTGAATGGTGCTAATCCATGCGTCATGTTCGTGAACGGGCGCCATCAGTAGGGACTGGTCATCTCTTAGCGGCCTTGGCTTATTTTAATTTAAGTTTTGAATTGTTTTTTTTTTATATTTTTGTTACGGACGCCTTTGACGTTTTGCATCGTTCTCACATGTTTAATTTCAACACGAATGATGTAACCAATATTTTGTAACCATATGTTAATTTAAAAGAGTGTCCGTGGAGTTTCTTGCCCGTTCTTCTCCATAGGTACCTACTAAGCTTTGGAATGGGCAACTAGCTTCATTTTGATGACTGACCGACCCCCTTGACAATTCAAAAGTGCCTGTAATTGGTTTATTTGAAATAAATGCTTTGAGTTTGAGTTTGAGTTCAAGGTTGAGAGACCTTACAAAAACGCTCTCCCAGGGCAATGTCATAATTGCCAACTGTATGGACATGCGCAGCGTCACTGTTACGCAAGGGCCAGGTGCGTTAAGTGCCTCGGTGACCACGCGACAGCTGACTGCGCCCGTCCCAAACACTTGGCGTTATGTACCGAGCCCCCCAGCTGCGTCCTTTGTGGCAAATCTGGACACCCGGCGAGCTATCGTGGGTGCCCAAGGGCCCCCCGAGCCAAGCCCCAGCAGCAGCGAACAAAGCTGCCCCAATAAAGCCCGGGCCCTATCGAACTCCGACCCCAGCGTGCCTCGCCGTGGAACATCCAAAACCACCAAGAGGTATTCCCTACCCTTAAGCCCACACAGGCTTCTCCGACAGCCATCCCCCCCCACGCTGATGGCACATCCTATCCAAGTCCCCGCAGGCCCGACCGCCCCTCGGCGGCCACCACTGCTCCCCACGCCCCCGGTTCACCCCCACACACCTCAACCGGCCCCATATAACCCCAGTACCTTTGATGTACTATCGGCCCAAGTTAAGCATGCTCACTTAAGAAAATATTCCTGCGAGAGCACAGCTAGTGACAAACCACACCCCTTCCTAGTTTCCCCCAATTAGAGACAATATGCATTTGTGTGAGTAATGAGCGAGTAACATAAAATAACAAACATTAGCTAGAGCGCGGCAGTGCCAATTTGCTCTCGCTAATTGTTGACGCTTCCCTTAAATTCCTATCGCCATTTCATTTTACGACCTGTTTATTTCTATCGGACTGATTGCCTGCCTAACTGTGACCTCTGCTTGTATACCGGACTGTGATCGAAAGCCTCTTCTTGACCCTAGCTTGTATCCTGGACTGTGTGTGTATTGTGTGTGGGCTGTGACTAACGTGGTGCAACCATGACGACCCGAAACCTGATTCAGGAAGAAAGGAATCAAATTATTGTTTTGCATAGACAAGGGTTAAATATATCCCAAATAGCAGTGGAGTTGAACATGCAAGTAAAGTTATGTTTTTGTATTCAGATAGAGGGAGAGATATAGAAATAAATAAAGTGATAGTAATATTATTATTTCATAGTTTGCATTTTTCCTTATATTGCAATTTAAAAACAAATTCCATGAAAAATATTGGTATTCAGCTGCATCCGGTTAGACTGGAAGCCGACCCCAACATAGTTGGGAAAAGGCTAGGCAGATTTATATATAAAAATAATAAAATTATTATAACTTTCAGATGGATTCTTTTTAAAAGTCTCATAAGATATTACCTACATATAGTAATGCATTCAAATAAGATTGTTCTTTTTATTTATTTTTGCTTTCAAAGACGTTGTTGGAGCCTTTTATGACCCGATAATAAATCCTAAACCAAAACAACCTAAACAATGGTGCCATATCTCACAGCGTCGTTGCCGCATTTTAATTAGAAAAACCAGAGCGCATTCGTCGCATTTCTAGAGGCTTGATCATTATATTTCAAACTACAATTTTTTTTCGCCCAAGCACAAGATAATTGTTTTTTATAATTATTTTTAACATTTATTTTATCATAATACTGCAGATGGAAAGTAATTGACAATAATGTAAATTTTTGTTAGTAGTGCTCGTAAATACTTACCAAAAAAACTTAAAAAAAATAGCACACATAGTTTTAAATACTAACGATTTAGAGCTTGGCTGGCCGATAAAATAGCAAGTACTTACTATTTTTTCGGCCAAGCACTAGATCGTTGGTATTTAACCACGAAAAACCTTTAGAAATGCCACGTTGCCAGCCCGCACGGGATAAACACTTTTAAATAGTAGAGATAAAGCACAAATTTGCTTGGGACAGTTTCATACAATGTTGGAATTTACGCTATGCCATTTTTCTTACTCATAGGTATACGAGGTGTAAATTGCAATATCTGAAAACCTCTTAAGGGGTCATTGTACTAATCATTATGAACAACTTTTACTACGGGACCAAACCTGAAATCACGAAAAAAAAATGTGACGAGTGATTGCCCGCAGCAATGAACTCCACGCCAAGCTCGTAGCAGCTAGAGGCAATATTCAGGCCAATATGGCTCTTATGTCGGAATACGCCGACTTATCCGCGTTCTACCTTAGTTTCACGCCATAATGCATACACAAACTACATGTAGCAAAATCAAACCCAGATCCCTAAAAATAGGCTTCTTCAATGCTAACAGCATTTCGGGTCAGCGAGAGGAGATTGCGACCTTTCTCCGCGACCATCAAATAGACATTTTCCTACTCCAGGAAACCTATCTAAAACCGTCCCTACGTGTACCTAAAGTTGCGAACTATAAAGTAGTCCGCAATGACAGGAACGGCAGGAGAGGAGGTGGCACTAAAAATAGGCTTCTTCAATGCTAACAGCATTTCGGGTCAGCGAGAGGAGATTGCGACCTTTCTCCGCGACCATCAAATAGACATTTTCCTACTCCAGGAAACCTATCTAAAACCGTCCCTACGTGTACCTAAAGTTGCGAACTATAAAGTAGTCCGCAATGACAGGAACGGCAGGAGAGGAGGTGGCACCCTCATCTATTACAAAAACTCTCTCCATTGCATACCCATCATCACGCCCCCACTTTCGCAAATAGAGGCCTCTATCTGTCGACTAGGTATGACTGGACATCCCACCATTACTATCATATCGGCATAAATACCTCCTATTAAAAACAATAGCATGGCCCCGATCGAGCCTATTAAACTTAGACACCTCAGTTATCTTGGCTGGCGACCTCAATGCCAAAAGCCCCAGCTGGAATTCTAGACTCTCCAACCCTAGAGGCAACGAGCTTTCACGCTTAGCCGCTAAACTTAATTTTGACGTCATCGCACCGATGACCCACACTCACTTCCCAGGTAATATTGACCAAAGCTCCGATATTCTCGACATTGCGCTACTAAAAAATGTAAACTTACGTTTACATTCAATAGAAACGCTACAAGAACTAGACTCAGACCACAGACCAGTGATTTTAACTTTAAACTCCCGCACTGGCCAACACGACCCCGATCAGCCCCCCCCAACTAAAACAGTTACAAACTGGCAAAAGGTTGAAGAACGCCTTAAGTCTGCCACGTCTGTACACCTAAACCAAATCCCTGAACACATAGACACAGCCACCGACGCGATGGGTGCAATCGACCTACTCACCAGCCACTTACAAACGGTAGTGAACGAAAGTTCACGGCAAGTACCTGCGGTGGAAGACCACCGCTGGCAACTACCAGCCGACGTACGTGTTCTGTTGACAAGGAAGAATGCAGCCATCCGTGCCTATGACGCCTTCCCAAACGCCACCAACCGCTCCCTTAAGAATGGCTTACAGCGTGCTGTTAAGTTACGTATTAAGGAGATGCGTGATGAACGCTGGGACGAACTCATGAGCACCATAGAGCCCTCTCATCAAGCATTTTGGCAACTCACCAAAAAGCTAAAGTCCGATACAATTACTGACATACCCCCTCTCATCCGCCCCGACACAAGCTTAGCCTTTGAAGATGAGGAAAAGGCCGAGTGCCTGGCCGACAGCTTGGAGGCCCAATGCTCGCCAAGTTTACTACCCTTCGACCTAAAACACTGCGACAAAGTGAACGCAGAGGTTGAACGTAGATCCGCCCACCCCCCTCACGAGGACCCCGACGAACCCCTCCCCCCAGTAACACCTGATGAGGTTCTAGATTTAGTTAGGGACCTTAAAATCAGAAAAGCACCCGGTGCTGACGGTATTAATAACCGACTGGTTAAGCTCTTCCCAGCTCAATTATTCGTTCTACTAGCAGCCATCTTCAATGCTGCTATTAACAACAATCTCTTTCCTCAAGTGTGGAAAGAAGCCACTGTCATTGACTTTCACAAACCGGGTAAACCGAAAGCCGAACCGTCCAGCTACAGACCGATAAGTCTCCTCAGTACTCTGGGGAAAATGTACGAACGCATTATCTACAAAAGATTAATGTCACATGCTGAAACACATAAACTCATACCCGACGAACAATTCGGTTTCCGAACCAAACACTGTTGTGTCCGTCAAGTTCACCGCATAGTCGAGCACATTAGTGCAGGCTACCAAGCGGGGCGAATGACCGGAGCCATTTTCTTTGATGTAGCGAAAGCATTTGACAAAGTCTGGCACAACGGCTTGATCTACAAGCTGTACCAACTTAAGGTGCCTGACCGTCTCGTGGTCATCATACGAGACTATTTGTCAAATCGCACCTTCCGCTACCGCATGGGAAATGCACTCTCAGCACCGCATCCGATCCGCGCAGGTGTGCCCCAGGGCTCCGTGCTCTCCCCCCCCCCCTATTCTCGCTCTTCACTAGCGACATACCTAAACACAAAAAGTGCCAGCTGGCTCTATTCGCTGACGACACTGCCATTTACTTTTCTAGTTCAAACACAGAAAGTATCTCCAGACAACTTCAATCTGCAGCTATTTCTTTAGAGGAATGGTTCAGAAAATGGAGAATCGAATTAAATCCGTCTAAAAGCGCTGCTGTACTATTTGTTAAGAAAGGCAAAAACAGCAACGCTCACACACACACTAGACCCATCACCATGTCTCACCAACCAATCCCTTGGGAACAGAAGGCCAAATACCTAGGGGTAGTCCTCGATGATAAACTCCTTTTCACAGAACACATAAAGACAGTACGCAACCGTGCTGCCTTTGCTCTGCATCGACTCCATTGCCTACTCAATACACGTAGCAAACTCGCCCTTAAGTCAAAGGTGCGAATCTATACTACGTGTATATTATGACATATGCCAGCGTTGTGTTCGCACACGTTAAGCCGTCAAGACTAGCAAAAATGCAAACCCTCCAAAATCGCTTCATGCGACGAGTCACGGGAAGCCCCTGGTTCGTACGTAATGACCAATTACATGTCGATTTAAATTTGCCGACCATCAGGCAATTTTTCAAAAAAGCTAGTAAACGCTTCTTCGATAATGCTACTACAAACACCAACCCACTAGTGGCATCGCCGCCCGATACACGCCCTCATGCATATCACGCATACGGCGACCAAAACACGCCCTAACAGACAGCGACGACGACATCACTCTGTACCAAGAGAATGTCAAATTACTTCGCAAAACTCTCAACACGACACACACATTCCGTACTCGCCGGCGAGTACCACCGCGAGCTAGAATAGTATGTCACCCCCCCCGTCCCTTGCCCCCGCCCGCCCGCGCGGAGCAAGTAATTACAACAAACGTCCCTAATAATACTGCATACCCGCAATGGTTCAGTAGTCAGTAGCGCCCTAAGCCTAGGTTCGAGTCCCACTATGGGACGCCCTTAGCTGTGCTACTTAAAATTATTTCTAACACGGCGAGAGGCCCTTCTGGCCCCGCCAAAGATCGGTTACGCAGAAAAGGCACTCCGGAGCCATCTGCAATAGGTCAATATAAAAAATAAAAAAAAAACACGGCATTCACTCTCGCAGCCGCCGCCGCTCAAGCAACACGTATCAAGTCACTACTCACGCAGCAGCTATTTTCTAAAAGAATCTGGTTTTATTTATTCGCCCAAAGTCTTGAAACACACATTTGATTGCTGATACATCAAATACTAACAGTAACTATACATCTACTGCTCTCCTGCAAATGCTAGCATGCCATATAAAGAAACAGGACATTGAAGACGCTTGGTTCACATCATGGAAGATGCTCCACAGAACGAAGCAGTCACAAAATTCAACGACTATTTTGTAGCCCAATGATTAGAAAACACTATTATAGAGTTTATTTGGAATGTACATGGGGCTCGTCATTGGACAATAAATCTAGCGGAAGCATGGCATAAACGTTTGAACAACAAGATGGGTGAAATAAAACCTAATATGATTCAGTTTCTTGATAAGCTTAAAAATGAGGCTGAACATATAATATTTTACAAAAAACTCTGTGATTACGAAAAATAAATAACGTTTTTATTCTATTTAGTGTTTGATTTTTCTGCTGTCTGTGCGGAAATAAACAATTTAACGAATTTACAATAATGAAAATTAATAAGTGACGAATGTACGTCATGAAAATAGGATTGTGGCAAAGGACATGACCAGTTCCTGCCCTCGAATTCGGGAACATGTGCAGGATTACAGTTTTTACAATAAGATTTCAAAATAAATATAAAATTTATCATGGTTATATTATTCCGACTAAAGCCAAGGTTCAAATATCTAAATAAACAGTATTTAAATTGCTTCTACTTTTCTCATAGATGCACTTCTTGATTTTGACGTTCCATTGTATCCATAATCACCCGGTAACCATTAGAACCTACACATAGTATGGGAACAATAAATAAAGAACGAGTTATTTTAGATGTAATTATGTATGTTTTGTTTGTAATTAATTTGATTTATTGACACGCCTCTATGTTAAGTTAGGTTTTTATGGACATGTGTGTGTAATTGATTGAAAACCATTACTTCTATCACTGCATATAAAGGAGTGTTATTTTTTTGACAATGCATCTGACATTAGTGGCGGATACCTGTGTGTAGGGACCAAAGAGGCAGGAATATCTATATATATAAAATTCCTGACTGACTGACTGACTGATATATCAACGCACAGCCTAAACCGCTGGTTCTAGAGACATGAAATTTGGAGGGTGTGTTTTTTGTAAAGAATAGGTATCCACTAAGAAAGGGTTTTTCGAAATTCCACCCCTAAGAGGGTGAAATAGGGGATGGAAGTTTATATGAAAGTCCGCCAGTTTTGAAGTTAGGATCTTCAAATTTGGTGTATAGGCTGACGATTAAAAATTAATTTATACGTGTGTCAGCGTTTTTGATAATTCTACCCTTGAAGGGTTAAAAAGGGGGATGAAGTTGTGTATCAAATTCCTTAATTTTCACAGTAAAAATCACTAAATTTATTATCTAGGCTTATGGTTGGAAGCTAATGCAACGGTGTTGATAGAATTTCAACCCTTAGGGGGTAAAAAACGGGATAAAATGTTATTTTTAATGAAAGTTCTTTTTAAGTTAAAATCACTAATATTTCGGTTATGGTTGGAAACTATAGCATCCACTAAGAAGGGATTTTTCGAAATTCGACCTTTAAGGGGTGAAAAAGGGGGATAAATCTTATTCCTTGAGTTATCAAACCTGAAACTTGGCACGAATACTAACCTAAGTAAATTATAAAGTGTGACATTTTTTTTTAACTACCCTCTAAAGGGGGATTTGCGGATGTCATTTTGTATGGAAGAATTTTAACGCGCGGTCCGATCTCCGAACTCGAAACTCAGTATTTATACCTGTAAACCAAATATAAAGAATAAAATTGATCAGAGTTTTTAGAAAATTTATCCCTAACGGTGTGAAAAGGGGTAGTCAATTTTACAAGGGAGGATTCTACTGTGTGGCTTGATTAACTCCAAATTATGACGTAGGCATCAGCTAAGAAGGGGTTTTTGGAAATTCGACCTTTAAGGGGTGATTTTTTTGTATGAAAAATCTTATTCCTTGAGTTAATAAACCTGAAACTTGGCACAAATACTAACCTAAGTAAATTATGAAGATTGAATTTTTTTGTTTTTTTAAACTGTCCCCTAAAGGGGGATTGGGGGATATAAAAGTTTGTATGGAAGATTTTTAACGCACGGTCCGATTAACTTGAAACTCAGTATCTATACTGAAAACAAAAAAAAATAAAGAATAAATTGTATCAGGTTTTTTGAAAATCTGCCCCTAATGGGGTGATAGTCAATTTACAAGGAAGGATTTTACTGCTTGGCTAGATTAACTTGAAAATTGGTATAAATAACCTATAAGTCCACTAATAGAAACGTCAAAAACGATGTTTCAACAATTTACCTCTTTGAGTGCGTAAAAAGAGGCGATATAGTTTGTATGAACAGAATCTTATTTCTTTTGTTAAATAAACTTGAAATTTGGCCCGAGTACTTATTTACATAACATCACGCCTGCAACCCCAAAGGGATAGCTAGAGGTGTACCTTTAGTACACCCACTTTCGCCAGTTCTGTTTAAGTCCCATGTAATAGGGGGCGAGCCTATTGCCATCAACCGGGCATAAATCCAGACTCCGGGCTGCTACGAGGGCGGCACTGAAAATTTCGAAAATCAAGGAAGTGACACAACATTACTATTTAAAAATGTATTTATTGCTTTTCGAAGTATTCTCCGCGAAATTTGACACATTTTTCCATACGATGGAACCAATCATTGAAGCAACCATTCCATTCGGAAGTTGGGGTCTCCAAAATGGCCGTTTTGTAGGCGTCCACAGCTTCTTCAGGTGATGAAAATCTCTGTCCACGCAATTTATTCTTTATTTTAGGGAAAGTATAGAAATCATTAGGGCTTAGGTCGGGGCTGGACGGCGGATGGTCTAATAATTCTATGTTTTCTTGCTCTAAAAACTCTTTTGTTCTGTGCGCGGTGTGAGAACTCGCATTGTCGTGATGGAGGATGATGCGGCGGTTGCAGTTCTCTTTACGGAGTTCAGAAACGACCTGTAGCAAACAAATGCTAGCATACCGTTCTGCATTAACCGTTCTTTGTCCCTCAAGAGGAATAGTCGTAACATGGCCGGTTTTGGAGACAAACGTGGCCACCATTTTTTTTGCAACACTCCGTGAACGAACAATTTTTGTTGGCTTTAACTCATTTTAGAACACCCAAACTCGTGACTGGTTTTTTGTTTCGGGTTCGTACGCGTATATCCAGGATTCGTCACCTGATACAATGTTGTATACAGCATTTGAGGATCCTGCGTGGAATCTTTCGAGAGTTCTGACGCACCAAGTAACACGAGCCGCTTTTTGCTCTTCACAGAGCGAATGCGGTATCCATCGGGAAAACAACTTTTTTACACCTAATTGTTCATGCAAGATTATTTGTATTTGACTCATGCCAATGTCTAAAGTTGCCTGAATTTCGCGGTATGTCACATGTCGATCTTCCTCAATCAGCTTACGCACAGCATCAACGTTTTCTTGGGTGACTGCAGTTTTTGGACGACCTTGACGGGGATCATCACTGAGCTTGACACGTCCACGTTGAAATTCAGCAAACCAGCAATAAATTGTGGTTTTGGATGGGGCTTCATCACCAAATGCAGAAATCATCCGGTCAACACATTGTTTTTGTGTTAAACCACTTCGAAAGTCATAATAAATCATCGCTCTTGAATTTTCTCGAGTCAATTCCATTTTCTCAACGACTAAACAAGTTTGACAAAACCTTGTGACAAGACCGAGAATCTTTTTTTAAATAAATAAATGGTATTCGATTTTTAAAACCAAGGAGTTTTCAATTAAAAAGACTTTAATATGACAGGAACAGTGGAAATATTCCATTCCCGATACTTTTAGTGCAGCCCTTGTACTGAGAAATTCGTAATGGAAAATCCAATAACACTTTGCCTGACCTGGGAATCAAACCCACCCCTCATGCTCAGCAGTCGTGCTTGTGACCATTAGACTAACGAGGCAGTCGTTACTTGATAGAAATAGAGAATACTATTTAATAATAAAGATCGTAATAATTAATACTACACCATTTTAAAGGAGGTGGAGGTGTTTCTGAAATAATTTTTAGGGGAAAGTACGAAATCCAAGCGAACGAAGTCGTGGGCGAAGTTCTGACTGACTGACATCAGAAATTTTTAATTATTATTATAATAATTTTATTTGAGAATATATCGCCTCTTTGCAAGAATACTGTGATATTTCAGAAAAATCGATTTTTTTTTTATTCCATAATCAAAACCGCCGTATTGAACTTTATTTTCGATAAAAACGAGGTATTTTTTCGACAATAACGGTGCGTCTATGAGCGAAAGAGACAAGACAACTGCAATATTTTGTGTTGTCGCGCTGTCTCTTTCTGCCTCGTGATTTGTTTCGACAACGTGTCCCATCAGTCGGCGCGTGCCATTTGGAGGGAAGGGCGCTCTCGTATTTGTGCAAAAACGTGACATCACGAAGATACCACATTACGATTGCTAAGGTAAGTTTGAACTCTTTGATATTTTTTTATTAAGTAATGTGATATGTTGAATTGACACAGTTTTGTTGAAAATAGTATGCAATTTTAACTTGTTATTACTTTTGATATCACGTTTTCGTTGAAAAGATATCGTTTTTGTTTTGTAACATCATAAGATGACGCGTTGTTGACAATGAAATATTTTACAAACCATAAAATGGATTCGGAGTATTTTGTAATGTTACTTTTTTCTAGATAAATTATAAGTTTTTTTGTAAATTAAATCGTTATGTCACGTTGTAAATACTAAAACAAATGAATTATAAATATTTATTTTTTCAGATGGGATCGCGGTCCAGAAAATTAGTACAATTAGCAACTATGCAAAACGTAGTTGATAGTAACGTAAATGATAGTTCCAGTATCCAAGCCGAGGAAGTTGATGACTCTAATATAAACGCAATGATTCCAGAAGGTAAGACTTAATAATTTTGTTTTTTAAAGAATATTTTTGTAAAGACTAAATGCCACCTATGTTCGGTCCCATGTAACAAGGGGCGAGCCTGTTGTCATGTAGTTATTTAAAATGAGTACCTATTAATACGAAACGAACTTAGGTGCTTACATTTTCATATATTTTAAACAAATTGGATTTCCAATATTGGAAATCCATACATGAGGCCTATGCCCAGCAGTGGACGTCCATCGGCTGAGAAGAAGAAACAAATTGAGCAACATTATAAGGAGTCTTAGTGTGTTTTCTACAGATAATTATGTAAACACCTCGATTTTAGTTTAAATTTTTGTTTTAAATTAAGAATTTAAAACAAAAATTTAAACTATTAGGTACTTATGTTTCATAAAGTTTTTCTATTGTTTAAGTTATTATTATTTATATTTCTTTTAGACAAAAGTAACGATGACTCAAAACATCGTCGACGTGAGTCAACTAGTAGTACCGGTAGCTCTTCAAGTAGCTCTTCGAGTTCTTCTTCGAGTTCCTCCTCAAGCAGTGGACCATCTTTTTATGAAGGTAGTAAGTTTTTATATAAATGCATTTATTATATTTCTTAATACATACATACATTATTATTGTCACGCCTTTTTCCCATTGGGGTAGGCAGAGACTACTATTTCTTAATAAATGCACTTATTCAATTTATGTAATAATTTGTGTTCAATTCTGTGCATTTCGGATGCCGAACGTTTGCAACGTAATTATTTGGGACTAATTTTCTTTTAACTTTTCCCCAGATAGTGATGATTCCGTAAAGGATCCCAATTATCAAGAGGAGAAGTCAAAAAGTAATAATATACATACTTCAGACTCTGAAGAAGAAGGTGCCAGCACTAACTACAACTTCTCAAAAGACCAAGACTTGTTTAATTTAAATAATAATATTGCTTCAGTTGACACCATAGAGCAAGTTGACATGTTATTGGTAAGTAATTCAGCAGAAAATCGAGACATAATAGTTAACCATACAAATCAGATAGATCTGGTCGCAACAGAGAATAATTCGCTTGTAGTTGGGAATGATACCACTATGCCAATAGAGCCAACCACTTCCAACATCACCCCAACTAAAGTAGGAAAAAAAAGACCAAGGCAAGAGTTAAATTGGAAGAAGAACATCGCTAAGCGATTAAGAAATAGTGGACTATCATATATTTCAACAAAAACTAATAAGCCCTTTCCAAAACGCCAGCTTAAACCACCTTGCAGAGAAAATTGTAAATTTAAATGTAGCTCTAACTTCTCAGAGCTTGAACGTGAGAAAATTTTAAACGAATATTGGGGTTTAGGACAAATTGAGAAACAATGGACGTTTATAGCTAATAATGTCGATTTAGTTATTCCAAAACAGCGATATGTGAAAGTGGACTCAGACGGAAATATTGCTGCAAAGCGTGAAAACAACAACGCTTTCTTTTTGACTATTTCTGGTGCAAAGATCAGAGTATGTAAATTGTTTTTCAAAAACACTTTGGCTATCAATAACCGCCCTATAGAGACCGCGTTGAAAAAGAAAAATAATGACACTAATATCTCGTCAATGAAAGATTACCGTGGCACTCATCTAAATCACAGTAAAGTTGATGAAAACATTAAAGAAAGCATAAGAAAATTTATAGAAGCGATACCAAAAATTGAATCGCACTATATTCGAGCAAACTCGAAAAGACATTACATTGACGGCAGCAAAGCAATTACAGACCTGCATAGAGACTACGTTGAACAATGTAAATCTAAAAATATACCCTATGCAAGTTATTTAATGTTTTATCGTATATTTACACAAGAATTTAATATATCGTTTTTTGTGCCGAAGAAAGATTTGTGCGATACATGCGAAGTTTATAAAAATAGTACGCCCGAAGAAAAAGAATTGAAAAAAGAAGACTACGAAAAACATATCAGAGAAAAAGAATTATCACGCATTGAAAAGACAAATGACAAGAACAATAAAAATATTTTAGTTGCTGTTTACGATCTCCAAGCTGTATTCCAGTGCCCTAAGGGCGATATTTCTGTATTTTACTAAAAATGCAAACTTAATGTTCTTAATCTAACAATTTATAATATTCAGAATAATGTTGTTGAAAGTTACGTATGGGACGAGTCACATGCAAATAGAGGCATAAATGAAATAGGTACTTGTGTATTTAATTACCTTACCAAAATGTCAAATTCAGCTGAAGATTTAGAGGTTGTCTTCTATTCAGACAACTGCGCAGGGCAAAATAAAAACAAATTCATGATTGCCCTGTATTTATATGCCGTACAGACCTTGCCTAACCTGAAATCCATAACACACAAATATCTTGTAAAAGGCCATACCCAGAACGAAGGCGACTCTGCCCATTCCCAGATTGAGAGACAAGTAAAGAGGCTATTAAGATCCGGTCCTATATACACTCCCGACGGATTTATCGGTGCTATAAAAACAGCCAGGAAAAAGAGTGAGCCAATACACGTCAATGAAATGTGTTTCGAAGATTTTTATGATTGGAAAAGTGTGTGTAATCAAATTAATTTTAACTTAACAAAAGATGAAGATAACCATGTAGTTAAACTATCAGAAGTAAGAGTAATAAGAGTTAGTAAAGATGATACAAATGCTATATTTTATAAAAATTCTTATGCTGAAACGGACTTTAAAAAAGCCGTCGTTTTGAGAAAAAAGAGACACAACAATATAGAAATAAAAAATGTCTATAATAATAAACCCGGGATAGCTGAACGAAAAAAATCGGACCTAATGGATTTGATTAATAAGAAATTAATTCCCGGAGTTCATAGGAGCTTTTACGAATCGCTCTAAGAATGTTTTTATTTTATTTTTTATACTATTTTTGTAATTTTTATAACAATTATTTTTTATTACTTTATGTGAGATAAGTGAAACGTCGGTTCCTTTAAGTACAATACCTATGTGATATTTTATAATGAAAAGTTCCTAAGTCGTAATTTTATAGTACTTAATGATAAATACTCAAGTTTTTAATACATTTTGCAAGTATATAATACTTATAATTTTAGATACTTATTTTTAAAACCTATCTCAATATGAATAAAAATATTTTTAGTATGTATTATTATTCTTATTGAGATGGTTTTGTTTTAGTTAAAATATAGATTATGGTCCACCTAAAGTAGGTTTAGAATAAACCTAGTGATTATTTACAAAGACTAATGTTACGAAGAGACTGATTGGTTAGCTAGATCTAAAATAATAATAACAAATTTAGTAATAACAGTATACTTTTAATTAAGAACTGATAGCTATAGTTTCATTTTGTTAACTTTGTTGATTGTTAACTGTTAAATTACTGTATTTAAGTAGGTAACTGTATATCCTACCTACGTTATAATGACTAATGTTTATGCTTGATTTTCTTTTCCTACAAATTTTTCATTGATTTAATAAACATTTTTATTTCTAAAATGTGTTTTTATCATATAACCTAACACAACACAAAAAAATATATTATCAACAATGTGACAAGTTCATATGTCACATCGATCCTTGAAAACTTTTTCAGTAATAGTGTGACAAAATATCCCTTTTTTTTTAATCCTGTTAATTTATACCGAAAAATAGCCAATAGCGCAACAATTACTATAGTTTTAGATGAATTAATAGTTAAATTATAAATCACTAGAAGGTTTTGTTGCTTTAGCTCTATTATTTTAGATTTTATAACATTTCGAAAGTTTAAAATACGCGTCCTGTAAAATTGCCTTTTTTGAGATGTTACAGTATTCTCGCAAAGAGGCGATATAATATTTACATTCCATACATTGTAGGCGAACTCTAAGATTCGGTTTTTGTAAATTGGATCAATATTATCAGGGTGAAAAGGGATTTAGATTGTATGAACAATCATATTTGTTTAGTTAATAAACGTGAATCATAGCAAGAATACGTTCTTAAATAACAAAGTTTGTCATAACGGTTGCGTTTTTCAAAACTACCCTTCAAAATAATTTTAGGGAGTGTTACAGTTTGTTTTTAAGAATCTTTACGCGAGGTCCGATTAACTCGAAACTCAATGCTAATATTTTAGACAAAAAAAAGAAAAAAAAATATGGAGTTTTCGAGAATCGGAAAAAGGGGTAATTAAGTTTTCGGGACAATTTTACTGAGTACCTTGAATAACTCAAAAGTTGGTAAGTATATAAACATTATTATTTAAGAACAAAAACGTAGAAAAAATAAACAATACAAAATTTCTTACAAATAGACTTAGACATGAAATGGAGGACACGTATATTGAACAAGTATGTACAAAACGAAGTTGATATTTATATGCTATCTATATCCTCCGTAAAGTTGTAAATCAAACTGCACTCCTATCTGCTTACCACGCTTACGTTGGTTCCAACTAAGATATGGTATAATGTTTTGGGGGAATGCTGCTGATAGAGAAGCTGTTTTTTATTCGACATCCACGCGGGCGAAGCCGCGGGCGAAAGCTAGTTTTTCATAAAATCGATGAGTCAATTGATTCGAGTCAAAGCATGATAAATAAAATAGATTTTCGAATTAATATTTTATTTTACCGGATTTTTGTCGTAAAATGGATTTACGCACTTAACCCGGGGTCATGGGGGTTGGGTCTGTGAGACCCGTCACATTTTATATCAAATCTAGTTCGGTTACTATGCGTGTGACATTGCCGTTCTTCTCAATAGCTGGAGCTGTTGAGTTGTTCTAAGCATCGCAGGTAACACGTTGGTCGTGCGACAGCCGCAGTGGGAGTTACACGTGCACAAACTTGAATGCGGTATGCGAGACCCATCCCCGCAGTTAGTGTAACAATTTCGCGCCATTTTGTATAGATGTTATTTTATTTATTATCCGTGTATTTATCCTTTTATATTTGTTTTTTTTTTATTGTTGTTTACAATTAAAGTTGCCGATAAATAGTCAATGTATTTTATATGTGGTTTTTGTAGGTACTTAGTAAAATATGGATCGAGAAGAGGCAGAACGACATCGTAATTTTGCGATTTTACAAGAGTCTGACTCTGATTCTGCGTTGACTGACGAGGAGATGTGTATTTGTGTAATTCTAAAAGATGGCCATTGACATTTTTTTATGCCTCATTGAACATAGCTGCAATTCATGGCCTAATAATAAACAGAATTAATAATAATTGTTCAAAAACAAAACAAAGGTCATTTATTAAAAATAATTAAAACACCTAAAACTTCGCCAAAATGTATCAGCGCAAGAAATACCGTAAAATAAACTACACCTGCGAGAGTTGCAACAAACATATTTGTTTAGAACATTTTGTACCTTTCTGTGCTGACTGTACCAAAGATAATGGATTCAGAGTGATTAATTAGTTTTTTCTTCTAAAGATAATTTAGTTTCCTACAAAAAAGTGTCATTAAAACTATAAAATAACATAAAAAAAAATTAAGACTGATTGTTAATTAATAATAGAATTACATTTAAGTAGAAGAAAAAGATTTTGTTGATATTTGTCGTTATTTTTAAGAGCTCTGATAAATATGATAAAAACATAATATAATACAACATTTGTGTTTCATTTATTTACGTAACGGGTCTGTGAGACCCACCCCATCGTCCGTGTAGTACTTTTCCACCCCCATGACCCCGGGTAAAACAGCTGAATGTCATTCTTTATTGTAGTAGATAATTGACGTTCTACGGTTGAGTTGTTATCTAAAAAAAACAACTGATTTCGATTTTAGGTTCGAGAAAAAATCAATGATCGATTATCGCCATTCACCATCCCTACTTGCACATCTCACACCACGTCAGGTTTATTGCAGTCAAAGAGTATAATAACTATTGATTGCAGTTGTGTTCTATTTCTCAGGACCATTGCTATTCTTTACGGCCAGACATCTTCAAAACCCGATTACCATGGCTATTCATTAAGGATTCATCTGTTTTGCTCTACAATTCGGTAATGGATATTATGTGTGTATTAAGGCGAGTTCAAAGGCATGTTATGTCAACGCAAACCGTATCCCTGCAAGTGTACAATTGTACATACTACATTGAAATAATAATATTCAGCAACAAGAAAGCTATAAAGTCTGACCAGCAGTTCGATTTCATGTGAGCCGGCAAAACTTAACAAAGCAGCGTTTATTTGGTGATTTACATGACCCAGGCATATGAATACTCAGTCTATTATGTTTATTGCTAGCTATGGCTGGATAGGATAGTGACTATTAGTCAAGTATATACACACACAAGTCTGTACTTTCATAGAATTTCATATACCAGGTATATTAATAGTTCATTAATAAACAAAATAAAATAATACCTGTTTTTATTTTTCAGCTTCCATTCGATGCATATTTGTCACCCCTGTTTCATCTTATTGAGTACCGAACAGGCTGACAATGAGAGATTGCTAGGACATATAATAGTATGGCGCCATCTCTACGGACGAGAGAATTGCGGTGATAGTCACGCTGTGCCTTCAAATAATTAAGTCGTGGGTGTGGTCTCTCAGTCAAAGGATTGCGTTTCTATATGATTCCTGTAGACAGCCCATTACTACCCATTATTTCCCATGATAATTATATTATTGTACTTTGTTTATATTGTCCGCCTTTCTTACATATTTTTTATCGGAGTCGGTTGTCAATTACAATTGTGGGTAATCAACAAAAAGTGTATGTTTTGTTTTTCTTATTGTAATTTAACGTGATTTGAACGTGGTTTTCTATCAATTATTGTCTAGTAAATCGGAATATCATTTATTGAGTACTCTGTATACGCACTAATTGATTTTGGCAACTTATTTCGATAATTATTATAACCGATAGTTTTGTTCAAAACAATTGTTGACATGTTACTTTGATTTCAAACTGATTTACTTTGTGAAATCACTTTATTTACGATAATTATTCTTGTATTATTTGATTACTTTATAATGTCAGTCTTATTAGATTTAGCATGTTTAAGTGTTTTGTATCAAGTAAACACATGACGTACTTCCGTACGTCATCGGACAGAGTTGTCATGGAATGGTGGGAAAGCAAGGTGGGAAACATCGCTCTATATAAGAGCGTGCATTCGGTGTTCAAGTCGGTCGATCTTCGGATTCGACTCAATAAAGAGCTCCCCGCTCCTGACAAAACTGTCGGTATACTCGGTACAGCGCTGCTGTATATTATCAAAGTTATATTGGCTTGCAGATAGCGAGTGATATACTTTGTATTTGGGTGGCTTACGCCGCTATACGAACTGTAACCTGAAAGGGTTTGTTCGTCTAACTATACTTGGTATTTGGGTGGCTTACGCCGCTATACGAACTGTAACCTGAAAGGGTTTGTTCGTCTGACTATACTTGGTATTTGGGTGGCTTACGCCGCTATACGAACTGTAACCTGAAAGGGTTCGTTCGTCTAACTATACTTGGTATTTGGGTGGCTTAGGTCACTATACGAACTGTAACCTTAAAGGGTTTGTTCGTCTGACTGCATATTTTTAACTAACTATTTTGTTATTAATTATTATTGTTTATTCTTGTGTTATTTTTAAAAGTGTAATTGCCTACTGTAATAAAAACCCTTTAATAGTTTATAGTCTTGTTTATCCCTATATACTATACACACATTGGGAACTCCAAATCCTGACGATGTACCGCTCGGCACTCCTGATCCTACATATTTATGAATATTAAAATAATTTATTCGTTAAATAATAGTTTTATTATTCAGTGCAATCCTCATCTCTTCACAAATATAATAAAGCCTTATTTTTGACAAAAATTTGCAGTGAATTAATAGCTGATTGTAGCTCGTTATTGGGTAGGCTCGACCGGGGAGGTAAGTACCACGCTCATACAGAACACCTACCTAACTTAATACATTATGTTGCTGCGCTTCTAATGGTGAGTGGGAGAACCGGAAGTCCATGGTTTGGGGAGAGAAAAAAGTGGCAACGCATTAGCAATAACCATATGGTGTTGTGGATGTCTATGGGAAGCGGTGATTGCTTAACATCTGGTGCCCACATGCTCATTTGCCCATTTGATGGTAAAAAAAAATAACCTAGCGTCTCAATGGCGTGTCGAATAGTAGAAACCCGCTACACTCGCTAACCACAACGCCTAGCGCCATCTCATATCGAAAAGCAGAGTTATTTAATGAAAACTTATCTTTATTTTTCTCAATTTCCTAATCTTTAAGATTCCTGAAACGTCTATATGCGTTAACTATAAAATACAACAATTGCAAAACTAAAACAATATTTGCTGCACATTGATTTTGCCACCTAAGCAGGCGCCCATAGTCCCACTGGTCATGTCCTTTACACGTACTTTTTTCCGTGGCGAACTTACTTTGTGGCGAATGTAATAACCCGTGGGCACGAGGGGCCAATGCAAAGCATCTTTTACAAGGCTAGAAAAGTATTTAGCCACTGATAGCAGTACACTCACTGTGGATGATTTTCAGGTTAGGAAACAAAATGTAATAGAAAATTACACGCGCTATAATGAAATTACAATCAGTTTGAGCGTTTTGGAAGATTCTCAATCCGATACAGACAACAATGAGGACGACGACGATTGCGAGGAGCGGTACTTAAATTTGCTGGCGTCGATACAGCGTCTCTTAAAGTCGAAGGACCACCAAGAGGATTCCCCAAAAAACAGTGCTGTCACAATGGCAAAGTTACCCGCGTTGGACATACCTTACTTCGATCAAGGTTAGGATATATCTGCCTATAAACCATTTATCGAAATGTTTAAAGCCGTTGCACATTATGATACAAGAATTACAAATGTAAAACCAAAGACTGATTTTTAAAGAAATATTTTTAAGAGGAGCTCTTGCAAATTATCGATAGTATACCGATCATTGGTAAGTCATATGAAAGTGCATTAGAGCTTCTCCAAAACAGGTATGACAATCAGGTCTTATTAGTTGATAGTCATGTGACAAAATTGCTCGATTTACCAAATATACAGCGTAGTAAAGCGAAGTCAATTAGAGAACTTGTAGCAGCGGTCAGACAACATCTTACTATATTACAGAATCTTGGGGAACCAGTCACACAGTGGAAATCAATTCTATCTTGCATTATACTACGTAAAATCATCGACCCTTTGACTGTTAGACTGCTGTTCATGCCGATCGGATTACCACTCTGAAACACGAAAATAGAGCTGCCATAGCCATATTTGATGGCACATATTTATACTTACAGAAAAGTCCGAATTACCTGTTCCAAAAACTTACAGCTTGCATAAATACGATAATTTAGTAAAACCATTTATGATTTTTTCATGTGATGGGCATATTATTGATGTTGTTGGACCATTTCGTGCTACTCAAACTGACGATGCCGAGATTATGATTAATTTGTTTCAAGCGCATGATAGTGAATATCGTTAGCTCTTTCAGCATATTGATGTTTTTATTTTAGGTAGAGGTGAAGTAGGCTAAGTACTTAATTATAGTTCTATGTTAAGTAGCACGATAATTTACACATTATAGAACAGTAATAAATGGGCCGTCGACACAGGAACACGTGTACATCATTTCTCTCCGCCGTTACCCCCGTACACCCCATGGCGACCCTGCCATGCGCGGGCGCCGCACAGGTGCACCGCGTCGATGCCATGGCGTTGGATTTCGCAAAGTCAGCGTAATGTGTGCGAACGTTGTGAATGTGACAATCCGAGTGACTTCAAAGAGAAGAAATAACACACATTAAACTTCAGCACATTAAAATAGTGAGTGACTATTACGAGTAATTCGCCTTTTCCGTGACCATCAGTGAGTGTGCCAGTATGGGCAAATCATATTCAAAAACAGAGGATGTTATTATCGCACAAAATGCAGCAGGAAGCAATGGAGCTACTATAGCGGATAACCATGACCATTACGTAAACAATGTCCTTATTATCACATTGTTTGTCATCGTAGGCCTTGCGGCCCTAATATTCGGATACAAACAATACCGAAAATGTCATAGAAGATGGGTGCAGAAGGATATAAGGTCCGATGTCATGCAGCGTCTCCGGTATCGCCTATTAGGCTGTAATAAGACAGCAGCCGAAGGAGAAGAAAACCAGGTGTAAATTGTGGAAATCGTGAGTGTTGTGGCTAATTCAAAAAGTTTATAAAGTACAAATCGTCATTCGTCATCTTGTCCCAAAATATTATAATTAGCGATTAGTAGCGGTAGATATGTAAACGATAGGAAGTAATATAAGTTATAGAAATTAATTCAGAGGGTTAAGGGACGCCATACCACTATTAGAAATATTAGGTTTTCAGATTAATAAACCTGAGTCACTGGACCCTGGTCAAACACAATTGTCAACTGAGCAAGCAAATAAAAGAAGAAACGTAAATTTATGCAGGTGGGTGGTAAAAGTGGTCAATGGACGCTACAAACGTGATTTCAAATGATTTCGACAACGATTTTTCAAATATCAGGGGGGCCCCACCTGATATTTGAAAAATCGTTGTCGTTGTCTCTAATGGAAGATTAAAAAAAAACTTTTTTACAAAAATAACAACCGACTTCCAACAAAAACACTAAAAAGTGAAAAATAACTTTAATTTCGGAAGCACATAACATAACATCACGCCTTGTTTCCTCGATGGGTAGGGCAGAGGTGTACCTGTAGTACACCCACATTTAATATTATATTTAATTAAATTTCGGAAGTCGGTGTCTTTGGTTTTGTATTTTCGTTTATGGCCACCGACTTCCGAAATTTAATTAAATATAATATTAAATGTGGGTGTACTACAGGTACACCTCTGCCCTACCCTTCGAGGAAACAAGGCGTGATGTTATGTTATGTGCTTCCGAAATTAAAGTTATTTTTACTTTTTAGTGTTTTTGTTGGAAGTCGGTTGTTTTTTTTTTGTAAAAAAGTTTTTTATTTTTCTTTTTAGTGGTACCTACCCCACACCAATTCGTATACTACTACTTGCTATGAAAACAATAGAGACAGGAAGTTTTATGTTACACCCCTTAAGGGGTTAAATCTTCAAAAATCTGTTTTTAGCGGTTAACTACGTCATAATAACTATCTGTGTGCCAAATAGCCCAATCAATTCAGTGATTTCAGCTTTGTGTTGATAGATCAGTCAGTAAGTCAGTCACTGTTTCCTTTTGCATGTATTAAATCTATAGTGTAATTCGACATGTTACGACGACCCCAAATTAATTGGGATTAGGGCAGGAGACTGATGATGAAGTATTCAGGCTAAGTTTCAAGTTAATAGATCAACGAAAGAAGATTTTTTTCATACAAACTGTATCCATCCCCCTTTACACCCCCAAAGAGGTTAATTTTTAAAGTGGTTTGCGACTTTTCCATTATTTGACATAGAGGTTATACCAATTTTCGAGTTAATCAAGCCACGTAGTAAAATCCTCTCTTGTAAAGTTGAATACCCCTTTTTATCCCGTTGTGGTTAGATTTTCGAAAAACCCTGATACAAGTTGTTCTTCAGTTTTGGTCTTAAGTATAAATACTGAGTTTCGAGTTGATCGGACCGCGCGTTAAAATTCTTCTATACAAGCTTTGACATCCCATCCGGTGAAGTTAAGTTAACAAAAAATATAAACTTTATAATTTACTTACGTAAGTATTCGTCCAAGTTTCAAGTTTATTAACCCTAGGAATAAGATTTTTCATGCAAACAAAACCCCCCGTTTTCCACCCTTAAAGGTCAAATTTCCAAAAACCCCTTCTTAGCGGATGCCTACGTGCCAAATTTCAGGCCAATCTGTTCAGTGGTTTGAGCTGTGTTGATAGACCAATCAGTCACGGTTTCCTTTTATATGTACTATGTACATAAGGCTAGATATATATATATTGAGAGCCTCCTCCTTTTTTGTAGTCGGATAAAAATCATTTATAGCCAGAGTGCACCTCATGACAATTCCAATAAGACCAAACACGGGTAGGATACATTGTTTTTTAACGGAGTTCCAGTGCCTACCATCCGGCTTCATCATCAGATCAGTTTGATGGTACCATTTTGATCAGAACTATTTATTTAAATTTGCTTCGCTTAACTATCTTAATCCAGCATCGCCACCCGTGAATTACGTATCACTGAGAAGTTCCGGTGGCCACCTGTGGCCTTCTTCATCTGTTCCACTTCACCAAATTATACTTTCTGAATGCAAATGATTGACTTGTTGATGAAAATATAAAAATTGCTATAGGTATGCCTATAATATTTGAGGAGTTCCCTCAATTACTCATGGATCCCAACATCAGAACTGGATTTTGAAAAAAATGGGACCAATCTGGAAGTATATCCCTTCAATTAAAAAAATAATTTTCCAAATCGGTTCATAAACGACGGAGTTCTAGGTAACAAACATAAAAAAAAAAAAAAAAAAATATATATTAATAGCGGTTGAGATTTCTTTTATTTAAAAAAAAATGAACGAAATTACTAATTTTAATCAATTCCACATAAATACAATTTTAAACTTAAAAATATACTTCTTGATTTAAAATAACGACAACGAACAATATTTTCAAACGATGTTATCACGACGGCTGCTTGAGACGGAATGAGGGGCGAGCCATAATGAGATATCGCTACGCCCCCGCAAGGGGGCGTGGCATGCGGTGCCGGAACTACGTTCCCTGGCCGCGGAGGGTCTGCGGTGGTCCGCCAATACGGACCCCTCACTGTCTTTGCCTAATGCGGCTAGTGGCGTCGTGTGCGTTTTTAAAAACGCCAGCAGGAGCGTTTTTAAAAACGCACGTTTGTGAGTAACAGCAGAGTATTTCTGTAAGGGCGCCACGGCGCTAATAAGCTAGCGCCGCTTTCTTCACGTCACCCCGGCGGTCAACCCCCACCAGGTGAGACCCCCGGTTCCCCGGGGGAGGCCCAGCGGAGGCGACCAGCGACGAGGGTGCCGACTCGGCGCTCCTACAGAATAGGTGAATAGTCCCCGCTCGTCTCGATCTCAGAGCTAGCCGATCACGGTCCGAGCTAAGGGACTGTCGTGAGTGTGTGGGCGGCATTGTACTGTGTAGCACCGCCCAGTGGATTACACGCACCGTGGCCCGCACCACGCCTGCGTGTGTGTGTTTGGTCGCATGTATAGTAATGGATGTCTGTTGTTAGTTACGTGACGTGCCTATATTAACTTAGAACATGCCACGCAACAGATGTGTGAGTCATCTGTAGAGTACTATTGGGTCGGGTAAGCCGCGTGTAACCTGAATGCAGCTTACCCGAGGCGTCCAGTCCGGTGATGGGGTCACTCGTCCGCTATCAGGTCGCGGGGCAGGGGTCTCGCGTCAGGGGGGCGCGCATGCGAGGGGCGAGCGCTGGCTACACCCCGCTTTTATAGGCACCACCGTACGGTAGTTTAAAATAACGTTGTTATGCTAATACGGCCTCTCCTGACTTGTGGTTGTCCTCAGCCACATTGTCCAGTTGAAGGTCCTTGGTCGCTGCAGTCACGATCTTCGGCAAGCGGACTCGGGCGACGCGAAGGGCTCATGTCTTAAATGGCTGCATCAGTAATTGATGGACCCTGGTGTGTCTGCATCTCCACTACTTGTATGGTCTTCGCAGCTGGCACTGGTAGATGGTGCTGCGAGACTATCCTCTTCAGCTAGAAATAAGAAAATGGCACTTCTTAGTAACATCCTTCTTATTTTATCTAAACATATGTCTGTTGTAATTAATACAACACAACTAGACGGAGGCACCCAGTTAGCACGTCTCTTTCGGCAGAATTAACTATAACTCAATGCCCTTAAAAATAAACTGAGACGGAGGCACCCAGTTAGCACGTCTCTTTCGGCAGAATTAACTATAACTCAATGCCCTTAAAATAAACTGAGACGGAGGCACCCAGTTAGCACGTCTCTTTCGGCAGAATTAACTATAACTCAATGCCCTTAAGAATAAACTGAGACGGAGGCACCCAGTTAGCACGTCTCGGCAGAGCCATCGCTCAATGCCCTTACAGCCACTATGCAAGCATACATAGCTCTCACATGACCATGCATCGTTTAGATAGAAAAGTAAATACAAAGATCTACTTACTATTAAAAAACGTGGCACACGACTCGGGGGTCCACTCTCCTCGCCAAGCAACCATGTACTCGGCGGCAGCCTGAGTGACTTTGCCATACGAACCAGTTAGCAGCTGTAACTCGTATCGATCGTGGGGAAGGATTTTTGCCACACGATATGGCCCTCGCATCCCCGAGTCCAGCTTGCCTGTAACTTGAGAAGTTTTTATAACAAACACGTTATCATTTAGATTAAACGTACACTTGACCTTCCGATTCCTATTAACGTACTCGTCTTGTTTACGTCTATTCTGGTCAAGCAGTTCGCTAGCACGCTGTCTTTGTAACTCTCTTAACCCCTCGCGATTCGGTCGCACGTCATCAACAGCGACATCGCGGACTAGTGATCTTATGACTGGCGTGACTGCTTCAGCACCAATAAGCAATTGTAACGGTGAGATCCGAGTGGTCTTGTGTTTAGTGCAATTGATAACCAGTTGCATTTTCCACAAGGAATCAGACCATTTACTCTCTGGTTTAGATGCCTCTATGCGTAACATATTGAGTAAAGTACGACAGTAACGTTCGACCTGACCGTTTTCTCTATGCATTTCAGGTGTTACAAAATGAATTTCGCTACCCATTTCAGTAACCCAACCCTGAAAACTAGCACTCTCAAACATTCGGCCTCTATCACACACAATAAGTTTGGGAGTACCGAATAGAGAAACGGCGTTTGAAAACATTTGTTTTAATTCGTTGGAATCTTGCCTTTTTATTGCATAAAACAAACAATATTTAGAGTAGGCATCTACCACGAGCAATACATATTTCTTATCATTTGAAATAGGTAGTGGACCTAATACGTCCATGTGGACCGTGTTAAATGGAGTATCTGGCTTATGCCATGATGAAATCGGGTAATGAGGAGCCCTAGGAACTTTTTTGGACGAAAGGCAAATCAAACAATGACCTACGTATTTTCTTACAAAGGCATAGAGCCCTGGGAACCAAAAATGACGCAAAATTAGGTCAATGGTCTTATCTGCACCTATGTGTTCATGCTGGTCATGAAAAACTCTTAGGAGACTTAATCGGTGTCCTTTTGGAATGAAACATAGTAGCTTTGGATCCTGGCCCGTGGGGGTGTATTTATAATACAGCAGATCATTGCGAACAACGTACCGGGAAGAGTCTAGCTCATTATTGTTGACTTTATCAATCAGCTTACGAGTTTCCTCATCCGCAGATTGAGCAATCTGAGCCCAGTTTTTCGGCCTAGTTATTTGGAAGACATGAACTGGATTTCGACTTAGATAATCCGCGTGCTGCATCATTACGCCCTTTCTATATTCTATCGTAAAGTTAAAATCCTGCATGTATATCCACCAACGCGCGACGCGTGGTAAAAGATCTTTCTTACGTTCTGTTAGTTTAAGCGCGTTACAGTCAGTCACAATTTTGAAGGAAATACCTAACAAATAGTGGCGAAAGTGTTGCAAAGCTTTAATAATCGCGAGTGTCTCAAGCTCATAAGAATGGTATCGCGGTTCGGCACCTTGCGTTGTTTTACTAAAGTATGCCACTACTCGCCGTTTACCATCCTCATGCAACTGAATAAGAACTGCGCCGTAACCGATAGAACTCGCGTCCGTATGCAACTCGGTTGACAATAACGGATCGAAAATAGCAAGCACAGGTTCACTTGTAAGACAATGGATTAGGTATTTACGCGACTTTTCTTGTTCTTCGCCCCAGTGAAATTTAACGTTACCCCGTGTTAAACTAGCAATGGGCGCTGTCTTAGATGCATAGCCGGGTATATAGCGACGAAAATACCCAGCCAAACCGAGTAGCTGTCGAACCTGTTTCACATTTGTGGGCACAGGAGAGTCAATTAAAACCTTAATTTTTTGTTCGCTCGGTCTAACCTGACCCTCAGAGATAGTTCGACCTAGGTACTCAACCTCTGTAGCCACAAATGTACTTTTCTTTAAATTAATAGAAAACCCCGCAGAAGTAAGTGTTTTTAATACTTCGCGTACGTTCTCGATTGCTTCTTCGATAGAAGGTGCCAATAATAATACGTCATCTATAAATATGAGGGCTTTACCGGACTCTATTAGTGATTTAAGCGTATTTGTGATTATTCGTTGATATACGACCGGCGCGTTCGCGAGACCAAACGGCATTTTTAAATATTCGTAGTGACCTTCTGGGGTCACGAAGGCGGTCTTCGCTACAGAGTCGCTATCCAACACAATTTGGTGGAAGCCTGTCGCCATGTCTAAACAGGTGAAGAACTTACTCTTACCAAGGCGATCAATATGATCTTCTATCAAGGGTAATGGATAGCGATCTTTCACGGTAACCGCGTTCAATGCGCGGTAATCAACGCACATGCGATCTTTTCCGTCTTTTTTTCTTGACAAGAATAATCGGACTTGCGTATGGAGAGTTAGACTCGCGGATTATCTTTTTGTCTAGCAAGTCTTTTACGATATCACGCACTTTCAATTTTTCGTCGATTGAAAGTCTGTACGGCCTATAACAAATAGGTGTCTCACTTGTCAACTCAATGCGCATATTACCAGTTGTGACTGTTGTTAAAGCAGTCCCAATAATAAAGAATTCCTTAAACTGACTTACGACTGACATTAATTTTTCACGATCGCCACCTTCAAGCGGAGTGTTAACCGAAAATTGTTCACTTGAGTTGATGAGCAATACATCTTGACCAACTGAACTAGGAATTCGAGTTATACGTTGCTCATTGTTTGCACGGATGTATGTTACTCCCTCGCGGTTCAAAACATCTGTTCCTACCAGTACTGGCACGTTTAGGCATTTTAGAGGAACTACGAAAAGATCCACTTCTAATGAGATGTCGCTAAATTCTAGAACTAATGTTACGCGGCTATTACACTCAATATTTTGATCACCTATGCCACGTAACACCTGATAAGTGGGTAGTCGGGTACATTTAAAATATTTAATCACTGATTCAGAAATAAGTGAAACGCGCGATCCGCTGTCTATCAACACGTCTGTAGGTATACCCTGTATAACGGCCGTTGTGACGTCACTGTCTGTTGATGCACCTTTCAACTCGAAACAAAAATTAACGTTGTTTTTATTACGCGTTTCAGATCTTTGTTTAGCAAAACAGACCGAGACGTCATGGCCTGGCTTTTTACAGAATGAGCACGACCCATTCGGTTTCTTATTAATTGTTTCTGTGGATTCCTCAGATTTAACAGTTTTCGATTGTTTAGGGCATGTACGCTGCACGTGACCCGTACTACCGCAAGAAAAACACGTTATTTCGCGATTTTTAATATTATGTGGACGTTTTCGAGAGTTTCGGTCAAACTGTTTACTTTGGGAAGATGTCACAGAGGTTACAGATGACTTGGGATTTGGTTTTGTATAAATAGAAAAGAATTCAACAAGATCTTTGGTCATTAAATGGGCGTTAGTCGCAGCGGCACGTACTTGTGCGTCAGTTACACCACGTATGACAATCGCGACCGTTAAATCATCACTTAACCCTCTAACAATATTTAGTCTCAAGATGGAGCGTCTAACATATTCTGCATACGTGGAATATTTGTCGGAATTAGTACTCATGACGTCAAACAAAATATTTGCTACATCGATTCTTCGCGAGCAAAGCGGTTTGAATTCAATCTTAAAGTTAGACCAGGTGCGGTCGTTTGTGACCCAGTCGTTTAACCAACTACGAGCATCACCCTTCAGGCAGTTAGCAATCCGGGATAAACACTCGTTGTCATCCCATTTATTAATATCACGTGCCCTTTCAACCTCTTCACACCAACAATCGATATCATGTATGCTGGGATCAAAGTTTGAAATATAATAATGGTTGGATCTGACCTTGGTTAACGCACTCAACGCTCCTATGAGGCGATCCGTAGCATCCAATGACGTCGAAGTACTTGCAAGCGATTCTCCAACGATGCTGGTGTTCGACTCAGGCACTGCTGGTTGTGGCTCCTGCGGCGAACATGCGATGATCTGCCCAGGCGCCACAATGGCACATGCTTCCGGAGTCGTTGTCGCCGACACGGTGCTAGTTGCGGGTAGGCTGCTGCTTTCTAGCGCGGTCAGTCGCGCCAGAATAGCTCCAAGGGTTTCTTGGAGTTCGTCTGCATCACTATTTTGATCACGCCTATTTCTACCTCTATTACGAGTGGTAGCTCTTTCGGACATGATTCAAAAACTTTTCGCACGACACAGAGAATAAGATAGGCAATGGAGCCTATCCCACTTCTGATAATAGCGGTTGAGATTTCTTTTATTTAAAAAAAAATGAACGAAATTACTAATTTTAATCAATTCCACATAAATACAATTTTAAACTTAAAAATATACTTCTTGATTTAAAATAACGACAACGAACAATATTTTCAAACGATGTTATCACGACGGCTGCTTGAGACGGAATGAGGGGCGAGCGCTGGCTACACCCCGCTTTTATAGGCACCACCGTACGGTAGTTTAAAATAACGTTGTTATGCTAATAATATATATACAGACGACTTGAGAACCTCCTCCCTTTTGTGAAGTCGGTTAAAAATAGCTGCAGCTCTAATGAATAAATACCACATTCTTATAGAAGATGGTTCAAACTCAGGTGAAATAATTCAATGAGTGACACGGTATATGGAGTTGCCTAATCATTTAGGAACTTTTGTTAGGGAAAGTAATCTGAATAGGCAAAGAACATGTTTTTCTAGAGTGGATGGAAACTGCCCCAATTGAAGAATTTTCCAATTTTCGAACATAAGTTAAACAAGCCTGGTAGAGAGCATATTAGAGCAAATGGTGTTTATGAAGTTGAAGTGTGCCCGGACCTTGATAGAATCATTCATTTAGGCGGATCGAGACCTCAACTCTTAAGATGCCGAATTAAATTGATGCATACCAACCAAAGAGTTTACTATGTCTATATATCAGCCCCGGATCTGGGGGGGGGGGGGTTTGCAAGCCTATACCCCGGGCGGCAAGTTCAGAGGGCGGCCAAATACACACTTTACAGACGAATGGACAACTCAACATTTACTTAACTTTGGCCATATCAACTCGACCGATACCCAGGGGTACAGCACACGGACCACGTGACGAGGCGCGGCGAGAGCGCGGAGCAGTTTTACCAGGTGCACGGTAATTACCGTAGAAGCACGGTATTTTTGACCAATACACGGTGTTTGGGATCTTGAAGGAAACCACTTGTTTTGCTTGAATAACTTATAATCAGAATACTGTTTTACACCGGTTTTACTTATGTACAAGTCACAAGGTATTTAACTATTTAATTCTAATATTGTGGCAAGAGACGTGTGCGCCAGTGTTGCCGTTTTAGTGACTTTGTCACTAGATCTAGTGAGTTTTTGAGGTTTATGGTGACTTTTTTTCACGATTTAGTGACAAAAAAAAGTCTGGTGACTTCTAGCGACTTTTTCATGATCAACACAACAGTACATATTATTTATCTTGTTGATGCAATCTATATTTAATAAACCAGAAAATTGTGTAGTTATTAAGTACCTAACGTGCACTGGGAACACGAAATGTTCATTTGACCCATAGACTTGTTGAGTCCATGCTCTATGTACCTATAATATGATTTGACCAACCGGGTATTCCCCTATTAACGTTCCACGTTGCAGCACGATTCGTTCGTTTATAGGCATGATCGTGCATCTCGCTTTGTCACGAGAAAAATATATCGCTATCTTAACGTAAAATGTTTAAAGTATAGTCAAGTATTATATAGTTTATTTGGTCCATAGTTCTCGAATGTTATTGTTTGTAGTAACATTGATATTCTCTGAGTGAAACTGGTTTATTTTATCGTTTTGTTTTCAAGTTTGATTAAAGTTTCTGAAATGGATCTGCCTTTAAAGAAGAAGGCGTATAGTCAGAAGTTCAGAACTGAGTGGGAAAATCAAGAAGAGTTTAGAAACTGGTTAAAACCTGTTGTAAGTGATCCCACTAAAGCCTTTTGTTTATTTTGCCATAGTGTTTTCTGCTAGAGTAACCGATATAAGAAAACACGCAGATACCAAGAAACATAAACAGAAATGTGAAACAGTGTCAAAAAATCAGCAAATAAGTTTTGTACCAGCTCCCAAAGAAAATATATTTGTCCAAAAGGCTGAAGGTAAACTTGCATTATTTATTGCGGAACATGGTTCTATTTCTCAAATAGACCATTTAACGGATTTGTGCAAAAATGTATTTGCAGATTCAAAATCAGCCGACCTAAGGATGCATAGATCCAAATGCACACAGATTATAAATCAGGTACTAGCACCACACTTTAGTGAAAACCTTTTAAAAGATATAGGCAAACAAAAGTACAGCATCATCATAGATGAATCTACAGACAGCAGCGTGACTAAATTCATGGGAATTGTCATAAGATATTTTAGTTATGCTCAGGATGCTATTGTGTCTGCCTTTTTCTCACTGGAACCAGTAGAGCGAGCAGATGCAAGCGACCTCGTCTCCTCGTTAGTAAAATGTTTACAATTACATAAGTTACCGATCCAAAATATGGTCGGTATAGGAACCGATAATGCTACAGTTATGACGGGACGGCACAATAGCGTATATGAAATATTGCGAACGCAGTACAATTTACCCCATTTAATTCTGATAAGATGCGTTTGCCACTCACTCCAACTAGCTGTCAGCCATGCATCACAGCAAACCATTCCGAGCCATATTGAGTTTCTAATAAGAGAAACCTACAAGTGGTTTTCTACTTCTTCGAAACGCCAACACGAATATAAAGAAATTTACAATATTATTAATTGCGGAGAAGAACCACTTAAGATTCTCAAATTATGTGATACACGTCGGCTATCCATAGAACCGGCAGTAGTCCGGATTTTATCGCAATGGGAAGAGCTTAAGTTGCATTTTACAGTGACAAAAGATAAATGCCACACTGCTGATTTACTGAGTGAAATGTACAGAAATGAAGCTAACCGTTTGCATTTGCTGTATTTGAAAAGTATACTGAATGATGTACAAATTGGAATAAAAACTTTTGAAGGAGAGAACATAGATCCAGTTCAATTAATTACTTCGTTGATGACCTTATTACGATCCATATGTAATAGAATTTTGGTACCTAATAGAGTCATAACCGAGAAAGACTATTTAACATTAAAAATTGAAGATCATCTAAGCCCAGTACCTCACCTAGGATACCTATTTGAATCTCATATTACTAAAACCAAATTAACAAATGAAACAGTTGCCCCTGTTAGAAAAAGCTGTATAGATTTCACTGTTAAACTTGCAAAAGAATTACAAAACCGCTTGCCCAGCAATTATGTGGCACTTCAAAAAATGACACAGTTATCAGTAAGAAACACTTTAAGGCAACTAAAGGACTCTTCAATTGTTGAACTTGCTATCGAACTTGGCTTTAATGAGGACAAAATTGAAAAAATATTACAGCAATGGAATAATATTAATTTTGTCAAATGGAACGTAATTCCAAATGACGATACAATAAAATTCTGGGCGCAAGTGAACAAATACAAAAATGCTGCAGGTATTAAAGCATACCAAGATTTATCAGATTTAGCCATTGCAGTTTTGTCGCTGCCACACTCGAACGCAGAAGTAGAGCGGACGTTCAGTATAATGAACATTGTTAAATCGAAACTACGAAATAGATTAGCAACAACAACTCTGAATTCAATACTGTTGATACGGAATCAGCTAAAATGTTTAAAAGAAACCTGCAAAAGTTATGTTTTACCCAATGAAGTCTTGTCCCAAATGACGAAAACCGTTAAAAACATAAATAAGAGTAATGTGCCATCTACTTCCATATTACAACCGCAAGGTTCGACTTCCACGCAGTGTTGCCACTTTGGGGAATTTGTCGCTAGATTTAGGGAATTTTGCAATAGCTCAACGATTTAAGTCCCTAGATATAAATTTGGTGATTTTTAGCGACTTTCTCAAGACGGCATAGGCGACGATGACCATTCACCATGATAGTGATTCGTCTGCTTGTTTGCCCCTGGTTGTTTAAAGAAAATTGAGTAAGGTATTTTTAATAAAATTGTTGACAACACTGACCATTCTCAGTACGACCGATCGTCACACGATGGCGTTAAAATCGTGATTGGTGCTCTCTCTCTTACGTACTGAATTAGTAAATTGGATGTCCCTGTCTGCCATAGATAGTTAATCAAAGACACGGGAATTCTCCTACAATAAAGATCGTCGCAAGATGGCGTTAAAATCGTGATTGGTACTCTCTCTCTTACGTACTGAATTAATAATTTGATATCCCTGTCTGCCATAGATAGTTTATCAAAGACACGGGATTTCCCTTTTGTTTTTTTTTTTTGGGTGGGAAATTATCAAATAACTTCTCCCGCTCTGGGCTGAGCGGGAGGGCGTGTCAGACTTTTACTCACTAAAACCCACCCAAAGTGGCACCCAAAGGAGCCGGGGCCACGATATCCCTTTCGGACAAACTCGCAACCCTGGCAGGACTCGCAACCCTGGCAGGCTATGACAATGTTACAAATATAGACAATGCTACACCTACGAACTCCCAGAAGAAGTTATTGCGGAAATAGGAAAAAATAAAAAGTATTCATTTCAAAATTCTAAAAAAGAAGGTGATGGCACTACTGCCATATTGCCGATGCCGTCAACATCAACATCATCGGTAGCAGAAGGTTCGGTGGACGGGGCGGACGTAATTGACGACGAGTTGTTCTTAATTCTTGATGATTCTGTGTATTTTTAAACGTTTAATTAAAAATTTAAAAACTAATAACTTATAATAAAAAATAACTTCTTACTAAGAACTATTATTATGAATGTTTATGCTTTAAAAATGATTAAAAATAAATGAAACATTAACGGTCTTTGTGTTTTAATCTCATGTTATTACCACTTAATGAAAAACTGCGAAGAGTCATGAGTAATCATGACTGAATAGGATCTAGGGAATTCTAAAGAATTTTTGACATCCTGAATTCTCATAATCTAGCGAGATTCGATGGTACTTCTAGTGACCTGTCCAAATTGAAGGTGGCAACACTGCTTCCACGGCAACTACAGAGCAACCGTCCACTTCCACCATGCTGGACGAAGATGATACAGTGATAATAGATGAAGATTTAATGCAACTAATTAATTTTTAAAGTGTTTTTGGTTAATTCAAATTATTGTTCGTTGACTTTTCATGTTTTAAAAAAATACTTTTAATCAGTAAATTTAGTGACTTCTAGTGACTTTTTGAATTAAATTTTTCACCCAATCTAGTGACATTTTAGTAGAAGTTTGGTGACTTTATTTTTCCCTAAGCGGCAACACTGGTGTGCGCACTGTAAGTCTTGAGGTTAGAAGGGCAGAGACAACCATCTGTCAAGTTAATATTTAGTTTGACAACTATGACATTATGTTGACGTTGACATTACTAAACACACGGTCTTCGGTAATGATTCTTACCGTGTAATTTTCTACGATAATTTTAAATATTAACTACCGTGTAATGTATGTAACTGTAATTTAATAAAATGAAAGCCAGCATTTTTAGATTTTGTCACTTTGCGTACTACGCCGCCGCGTGGGGGAATTCCCAAAAATATTGTACAACACAATACAACACACGTATCTTAATATGATTAAATGCAAAAGTGTTTCTGTTAGTAGTTTGTCCGCTTGTCTAACCATAATCAAAATTAGTTGTTTAATAGTGAATCCATAAATCGCAGAACCGTTGCGTTGCGCCTTTAGTTGCGCCAGTTTCAGTCAGTTAATTCAATTTGTGTTACATTGTTTATTTGAGTTACGACAGCAAGTGATATTTACACAAAATGGACAGCGGCCCGGATAGTTACGATACTGATAATGAAGCGTCATCGTCCAAGATTTTGAGAACTGAGAAAGAAATATGTATGTTCATCTCTTTCTAACAACAGATATCGGTATAGGTCTTTCCTTTTAATGAAAAACTGCGCTTCTTCACGCGCTGTATGATTGTACGCAAGTATGTAGCTACAATCACGGCTTACGCTGTTTTTGAGTGCACTAATGTTCGTGTATGACGCGTCTATTTATAATAAATACGTCATTGATTCAGAAGGAACAAAACAAAAACTAAAAACCTTGCGTTCAAATGTTCAGCCCATAGATAGCATGCTGAAAAAATCAGCACCTATCGGTAATAAATACAAAACTGCAGAAGTCAAGCTAGCTGCCTTTATAGCCGAACACAAGTTATCCCATCGAGTGGCGGACCACATGTGCGATCTTTTATCAAAAACATTTACCGATTCAGATATAGCTAAGAATTTAAAACTAAAGCGTACAAAGGTTCAAGCCATTATCAACAACGTTATTAGAAAAACTGAAAAGGAGACTGTGTCAAGATTTAAAAACGTCAAAATTTTGAGTTTTTTCTCGTATCGGTGAGAGTATTGATATAGCGGTAGTAAAAACTGTTTGTGTTGTTGTCAGATACTATAATCAGGCACTAGACAATATTTGTTCGCGACGAAGCGTCACATTACATATGTGACGCTTCGTCGTGAACAAATATTTTATAGGGAATTTTGAATATTAACTTAAATTCACATAGAAATAGTTATAGTGTTCGTAAAGAAACCACAGTTTAAAGTGTTTAGTAAGTAAAACCGTAAGTACGACCATTTCAACCTCAATTAATTGGGCTATACAACATGTCCCAAAATTCAACGATGAGGCTTCGTTCACACGGCATTGTCCTGCACATTTTTTTGCAGTATACGTCTTAACGTATAAATAGTGACCATACAACGTACATAGATCCATTCACACGTCGATTGCACTGCAAAAAAACGTGTACCGCTTATACGTTTAAACGCATACTCAACGGACTTGTCAAGCAAATCGAATAAACTTTGACGTATTCGGTTCGCAGTGGCATATGGTATAGCTTTGTCTCTTTCACACGACACGATGTTATACGTTTTTTATCGCAACTGAAGAAGCGTTTAGTACCTGAGCGTCTTTTGGCGGGGTGGCACGTATTTTATGGTTGGATTTGGTTTGATATTCAAAATGGTTGAGGAATCTTCTATAGATAACGAACTATTAATTTCTTTAGTGGAACAAAATCCCGTTTTATGGGATAAAACTTTGGAACTTTATAAAAATCGCGTCGCAACTCAAGCGGCTTGGAAGGGAATCATGGTAATAATTAATCCTAATTTTGAAACAAAGGAAGAAAAAACAAGACAAGCCATAGGTATGTATCTTTTATTATTAATAATAAAAATTGCGTTACAACATATTTTAACTTACTCTGCTTAGTTCTAAATATATTCGTTTTGCCATGGGACTGATCCTTCGTTTGATAAAAAATAGTGACTAAAAATGGACCTTACGCTGTTTGCTTGAACATTTCTAACTGACGTACTTTGAATATTTTGGAGGATTTGCCACATCTTCAAAATTGTGTCCATCATTTTCACGAACGTAATTGTGTAATACAATGCATGCTTTTATGATTTCTGTCAATAAACTTGGTGAAACATCAATAGCCTTATGTAGAATTCTCCATTTTCCCGCTAAGATACCAAAAGCACACTCCACGTATCTCCTTGCTCTGCTCAGGCGGTAATTAAAGATTTTTTTACGAAAATCTAAATGTGTTCCTCCAAAAGGGCGTAGTAAATTATTATGTAGAGCAAATCCCTCATCACCAATAAATACGTAAGGTGTACTTTCTCCACCTTCTAATAATGGCATTGGTTTGGGTATATTCAGCGAACCATCATTAACTTTTTTCCATAAGACGGAATTTTTCAAAATGGATGAGTCACAATCTTTTCCGTATGATCCTATGTCTACATATATAAATCTGTATTCCGAATCAACCACCGCAAGTAGCACAATTGAAAAATAATCTTTATAATTGAAGTACATGGATCCACTATGAGGAGGCTTTAAGATTTTTATGTGTTTCCCGTCAATTGCACCTAAACAATGAGGGAAATTAGTCTTTCTTTCAAAACCTTCCACTATTTTCATCCATTCACTTTCTGTAGAAGGCGTTTGAAGATATTCTCCCTGAAGGACATGCCACAGAGTCCAGCAAACATCCCAGATGATACCACTTATAGTCGATACTCCAACTTTGTATGAATAGTGTAAATCTTTCATGGAACACCCCGATGCTAAATATCTGAAAAAAGAAATGTATATGTACCGTATTACTTATCATGTTTGTCTTTTACAGCTAAAATGATTATTCAACGGTGGACTCATATAAGAGATAATTATAATCGATCATATAAAAAGATAAAACATCAGAAAAGCTCAGGAAGTGGCGCCAAAACAGCAAAGCCTTATGTATATAGTAAACAGTTATCTTTTCTGCAGAAAGTAATACAACCTAAAGAGACAATAAATAATGTTACTACCGAAAATAACAACACGGAATCCGATAATAACACTGAATCCGAAAACCAGAAAAATTATTCTGAGGGAGGAAAAGAAACATTGGAAACAAACTCTATAGAGACACATGACACAATGGCGGCAAAGAGCCCAATACCTAATCGTGTACCTAAAAGATCTCTAAAGAATACGATTAGTTCTGTAGATGCGAAGATGATGAAATTTATGGATTCTTATTCAAATAAGGAACCTGAAACAATGAATCGGCATCTTTCATTTTTTAATGGGATATTACCATCATTAGATAAGTATGACGATGATGAAGTCCTCGAATTCCAAATGGGTGTGCTACAGTTAATGAAAAAAATTAAAAACAGTCGCCAAATTCGTGAATCGTCGTCTTTCAATCTCTCATCAGTTCACAGAGGATATTTTACACAACAATACCAAAATAGTAACATTACACAAGAAGCTACAAATTCTATCATTACAAACATGACTACAACGACTTCTCAAAGTCCAGCCTCTGTAGAATTAACTACAGCAGCTACTCTTCAAAATCCGTCCTCTGTCGAATCCTGCTATTCTAACTACACGGATATGGATTACAATGGCTTTTAATACGAAACACGAATATACTATAATAAAATTGGTCAAATTTGAATATTTTTTTAATTATAATAATTAACATTAATAAAACTTAAATAATCACAACCTGTGTATTTTTATTTGTGTACTCACCTTAAACAGATGGCTAATTTCATTTTAGTACTAATGCATTTCCGCATATTCGTATTTGATTTTGTTAGGCTTGAATTTTCCAGTCGAGTTAATAACTTTTCAAAACTTTCAATAGACATTCGAAAGTAATTAAAAAACATTTTTTCATCGTTTCTAAGATTTTCGAATAATTTTTCAAATGTGATCGTACGCACAGATTCTTGATTAATAGGATGTACCCAAAACCTTCTGTTTTGTCGGCGGCGAGACCGCCTTCGATACCAATATAAAAGTACAACCAAGCGTGGATCCATCAGTGACGTCTACTCACTGTGATAACTGGTTGGAAACTGCGGCTATTCGTTTTTACACGAATGAAAATTTACCATATGAACACCCGGTTGACTATACGTTATAAAAACGATTACAAAAAAAACGTGCAGGACAATGCCGTGTGAACGAAGCCTTACGGCACCAGAGGATGGACCTACTAATGACTACTCGAGAAAAAAAAAGAAAAAAAAATACCTCTACTTTTTTTTAAATTACTTAAAAAAATGGAAATTCTTCGAAAATGTATACTCCTTATGACACTTTTAACTACCATGACCACAATTTTTCAAATATTTCAGTTTTTTTGTTTGTATCGGCAACCTAAGTAGTACTACTATTCACCATAATCTTTGAAAATTACAGAATTTTCGTAGTTTTATACAAAAAAAAACAACCAAAAAAAATTATTTCCCTAAAATTTTGAAAGATTTTAACGTTCAGTACACTTTAACTCATCGTAGTGTAAAAAAAAAATATGGACACTACTATGGCAAGTTTTTAAAAAAATTAGCGCAACTAACCTAGATTTTAAAATGGTATAATACTTTAGGAAAACTAGCCACAAAAAAAATAATGACACTTTTTCTAATCAAGAACCAAAGGAGAATGCGCAAATTTCATAGAAAATTACCCTAGCTCCGGCGCGAAAGGAACCTATATCAGATGTTTGTACATTTCATGTATATAAAAAAGAAATATATGTGATCTCCCCAATCAGTGGCTTACATAGAAAAAAATGCCTTTTTTTGGCGTGAATTTTATATCACGATATTAGCAAAAATCGAGTAAAATATAAAATAATGGCTACAGAATCACTTACATTTAAATTCTAGGCGGACTTAAAACTATATTTTTGACATACTTGGCTCTTATTTTTAAATACGTACAAGATTGCATACCATTTTGATTGTTTAACCGGTTGAGCCCGGGTGTCTCTCAAAGAGAGACACCTGTCAAAGTGTCAAATACCGTCAAGCCCGGGTGACTCTCTTTGAGAGACGGTGACTCACCCTACTAGACGCTCAAAATATAATTGAAATAAAGTTTAGTATTATTTGTGGTGGTTTTAGTCGATTTTCTAATAGACATTCTTGGATTTGGAACGCGCCCGAACGTAAAATATAGCATGACAACATTTTAAAAAAATATTGAATGTCAGTTACGTTTTCTGTGGTTGTGTTTTGATATGTTGTGTTTTTAGGTTAAAAGTGTAGTTTTAGTGATAAAAACACGGGTAAGTGGATACATTTTCATTTATCTGTTGTTAATACATCATTGTAGATAATAATTACACGAAATTGCATCATAAAATCGAAATTTTTGAACAAAGAAAAGTTTCGACAAAGAACCGTTCTATCGTTGGAATTTGGACTTATTTTGTGTTTTATCGACTGCAAATAATCAATAATAATCATAAATAAGTGCTTGAAACATCGTTTTAGATAATATTTGCACTAAATACTTGTGAAAAGTTTCAAAATATCATATGTCAAAAACTGCATCAAAATTGTTAAACTTTGAGGTTAAATATCATTATTTCTTTCCACAAGAATGACTAAGTGTTAAATTAATATGACAGTATAGTTCCCACTTATGCATTTATCACTAATATTCAAAAAAAAAAAAAAGGAAATTTATTTTTTAATTAATTAATAAATAAATCAATTAACCCCCCCATTTAATTCAAGAAAATCTTTTATTAATTAATTATGGGGGTATATTTTACAAGATATAGGTAGCTATCAGTCAATAAAGGTTTATGTAGTATCTTAGTAACATTTTTGTACAAGAAACTACTCGGTGTTACTCCGATGTGAATTTTCAAAGTTTCAAAGATATCATGAGGCCGGCCTCAAGTGCCATGAACTTTGTGATTTATTATTACAACAATGTTACATAGAACTCTCAAAGAAACGCTGTTGTCAGATTTCTTATCTATTCATAATGTAACTTGCAAAATTTTGTGTAAATTGATACAATAGTTTTATCAGAAATAGCCATAACATAAGACCAAAACAATTACAGCTGTTATCTGTAATTAAGGGTAATTATTAAATACAAATACAGTTCCCACAACCATTTTTTTTATTGTTAATTACAGTGACTCTATTCATTAACCCATACAGCTTAAATAAAGGATGTTTATGTTCTCACAAATCACTTAAGATGTTTTTGTTTACATTGGGAACAAAGGGCAATAAATCTGGCGGCCATTTTAAGATAAGGATTGGTCCTTGTGAGTTTTGACGTTTGTTATGAGTGTTATGACATAGGGTCTGACAGGTTAAAAGAATAATGAGTTTTATTGCTTGCCAGGTGCAAACGTGACGGACTCGCAGGTAGCAGATCGCTGCTATTGCCGTCTCGCTCTTTTAGTTATATTAGAGGGAGAAGAGTAGAGACGACACGGGCACAACTTACTTTGTTTATAATCATGGCATGCACTCGCAGTCGCAGTCTTGACTTCGCTTGCGTTCGTTGTGCTCTGTGTTTTTGTTATTTTCATTGGATTTTATTTTAACGACAACTTGGCTTATATCTCAACGGACCTGAAAGTGCTAAACGATTGGATGTTGATATGGAAGACCTCAATCATTGTGTTGTGTGTCATCGATCACTTCGGCGAATACGTAGACACGTTCTTAATGTTCGTTTTCTACAAAATCGTGCAAACTTCGTGGAACATATTGTACGTAACATGGAACCACCACAAGAGGTAAAAATCTGTCAAGTACATGTTTAATATGATTACAGTTTCTTAAAATAATATGCAGTTGTTTAACATGTAAAGGATAATAATATAAAGTCCATGAATAGGTTTCTATGTGTGTATGTTTTGGTATGGGTGTTTTCTATGTATCATAATATAATATTACATGTGTGTTTACAAAAAAACGTTAGGTATGTTTTTATCCGTTGTCGTAGTTAGTTTTAGTTAAGTCTAGATAGCGTTCTATGATGTGCTCCAAGATATTTACTTATTATCTATTTTAACCTATTACCGATTTACTTACTACTGGCACAGAATTGTACAGAAGGCGCAACCCGCATTTTAGGTATGAAACTGCAAGTATGCGGTGGGCTCGCCTTGTCGGGCCAATTCAGTGAATGTAACGTAGTCAGAAGATATAAGAGTTATGCGATACAAAGAGAGGCAACTTCTAAGTGAATATAACTGTAGTTAATTAGCGCTGTGCGACCTGAATTTAACTTTTTTGTGTCGTAGCAAGAGTCGTTTTTTGGTTACTTGCCTAATGATTTTGCGCAGTGAACCATCTGTACAAATCTGTGTAACTGGCGAAATGTAAATGCAAAAGTTTATTGGAGCTTGTAGTATTTTTTATGTTATTAATATTGATGAAACCTTACAAACCCAACCTACAACCCTTACCTTTTTTTAGATAACAAAGACCCATAACATAAATACCTTAACGACTAACATATTAACATATTATTATAATGACTCAATATACATCATAGAACTAGAAAGCCACTGAACCATTCGTTATCGTCTCTTTTGCTTTTTGTAGGTGCCATTCGACGGTATGCGATCCATATGCCATCCATGCTGGCATAGAATTGACTCCATTTCAAATGAAGACCAACCACCCATGCCTGCTAATCCAGTACGGGTTAGAGCTTCGATACCTGTTCCCGAAATGGCTCGAGCTGCTAATACATCTCGGCGATGCATGATAAGCCACTGTCAAAACGTACTATTACGCCAACTACCAAATTCTATTAAGGTATACCTCCTCAGCTATTTGCATTTTTACATACCAGATCGTGCTCGGATCTGCCAGCGACATTTGACAACCATAACTATAGAAGATTTGACACAACATATAACGCATCAACAACATGATTTTAATGCTGATAGTTTTATGGACATTGTAAACATCTACACACGTGCCCTTGAAACAAGGAAATCTTTATTTGATGACATTAACGAAATGTCGGAGGTTGAGCTTCATTTTTGGACTGGGTTAAACCATAATAAATTCAATCGGCTTCTGGATCAAGTTCCGTCACTACGACAACAATCGAATTCACCAGAAGTAGACTTGGGTGTATATTTGAGCAAGATTAGAACAGGAGAACCAAGCTCCAGGCTGAGTTCTATTTTCTGTGTATCAAGGAGAAGCATAGACAGAAAAATCCACTTAACCAGAGCATGCCTACTGGCTGATTTTGTGCCACTGCACATAGGGCTAAATCATATAACTCGGAACGAGATAATAGAAAGAAACAGAATCCTTCCGAACTACATCTTTGGAAGTGTAGAGTCTCCAAAAGCCATCATTATATTAGATGGCACTTACTTATTTATTGAAAAAAGCTCTAACTTTTTGTACCAGCGACGCACCTACAGCTTACATAAATATAGAAACCTTATAAAACCATTTATAATAGTTAGTGCTGATGGTCATATAATAGATATAAAGGGACCGTATGCCGCTACAACCACGGATGCTGACATCATGAAAAAAATATTAGAAAATGACGACCTACCGGCTCAATACGGTGCTTTCAATTATTTATTTGAAGAGGGCGATATCCTAATATTGGATAGAGGTTTCCGAGATGCGATACCACTCATAGAAACCTATGGATATGATGCACGTATGCCCCCGACGAAACGAAGAGGCGAAACTCAATTGACCACCATAGAAGCAAACAAGTCAAGACTAGTGACTATTTGTAGATGGGTGGTTGAAGCCGTTAATGGAAAGTTCAAAAGAGATTACAAGATTTTCAGGCAAAGAATTTTTAACCGCGCCTCACGTAATACCATTCATGATTTTAAAATAGCAGGAGCCATTATCAACTGCTTTCAAGAACCCTTCGAGGACAACCAATATACACCTGAATTCATGGAATCTATTCGATTGAACTTGAATAAACCAAATCTACTGGCAGATTATATCGAAGCAAATAATATAAATCGACAAAGAGTCACATTTAGTAGATTGGACGCTAATAACCAAAATATGGATTTCCCTGAACTCTCACACGAAGATTTAATTATAATTGCTATCGGAACGTATCATTTGAAGCTAGCGCGGTCTTACTGCAGCGAGCACATCAAAAGAACCGGAGTTTACGAAATTGAATACTATCGACATTCAGAGAGAGTTGTAATTAATAATGAGCAAAACGTTTTAATAAGATGCAAAATACAATCACGGCATGTGCGAAGCAAGATATATTATACATACATTTTGTATTGTACAGAGACACAGGGTCGGAGCGCCATAAAGGAGTATTATTGTTCTTGCATTCACGGCCGTCGGACACTAGGAAGTTGCGCCCATGTTATCAGTATTTTGTACTACCTTGGTTGGGCCCGACATAACGAACAAGAATTTGAGCATCCTGCTGCCTTTTTAGACAACATTTTAATAGACCTAGAATTATGATCTGAAAGAATAAACGCATTAAATATCAAGTCTTGTTTATTACCTACCATTTAAATATAATAAGACAACATTACATAACACAACACACAGCCCACACGCATAACATATTATCACGCCTTTGTTCCCCGAAGGGATAGGCAGAGGTACTTAGTACACCCGTATTTTGCTAGATATATTTAAAGACCATGAAAAAGGGGCCATCGACTGGTCACAAAACCAGACTGCGGCCTATGCTACTGAGAAATGAGAAAAAAAAATTCTTAAGTATTATTTATTGAATATACAATACATTATTTACATTTCTATACTTATATAATATATATAGATATATAAATATAAATATAATCTTATTTTTTGTCTACCCTAAAGCCGAAAAAGGGTCATTGTACTCATCATTCTGAACAACATAAAATGTGCAAAATCAAGGCACTTTTTTTCTATGTTAGCCACTAATTGGGGAAATCACATACATGTATTTTGTATACATATAAAACGTACAAAAATCCTGGATAGGTTCCGTTTGCGCCGGAGCTGGGGCAATTTTGCGCATTCTCCTTTCATAAGTTGTTGTTAATAGTAATCACTTCTACTATGTGCCCAAAATAGATTTCTTTCGCAAATTCTTAGAATTTGGAAGGGACATGTGCGTAGTCAGTGAAGTTCAGAAGTCAGAAAGAGATAGATAGTATACGTTAGAGAGAGATAGATAGATGTTTGTTGTTAAATAACAATAGGGCAGGTAGGAATGTTGCTGTTCTCTACAAAGTACAAAGTCAGTACGCTCTGCTTCTTTGTTTACTGTGCACCGTTTCGTATTCAATTGATGTGACTCTCGTACTAACGACTTTTGCCTTGGCTTTTTGGACTGGATTAAGTGATCTGCAAACTGTACTAACCTGGCATTATTTTGAACTGGACTGTGTTTTGTGAATTGGACTTTTGGCGTATTTTGGACTGTTTAGCGTTTATCATGCCGCTACCATACACACCGTTGGAATACGCTAATATGCACCTCATTTATGGAGAGTGCCGATGCAATGGTAGCGCTGCTAGCAGATTATATCGAGAAAGGTACCCAAATGCTCAAAGATACCCGAATTATCGAGTATTTATTAATGTGCATCAAGCGTTTTCGGAGGGCCGTTTACCATCTGACAGGAGAAATGCTGGAAGACCTAGATCGGAACGCGACGAAGAAGTTATCAATGAAATTGAAAATGATTCAACTACCTCGGTACGTGCCATAGAAATAGCTACGGGAATCCCAAAAAGTACTGCACATCGAATCCTAAAACGTCACAGACTTCACCCATATCACTACAGGCGTGTGCAGACGTTATTACCGCGGGACTATCCACTACGAGTCGCATTTTGCCGTGTGATGCTGCAAAAGCACAGAGAAGATCCCCAATTCTTGGATAATATTCTATGGTCGGATGAATCAACCTGCAAGAGAGATGGCTATTTAAATCTTCACAACCTACATAGCTGGAGCAATGAAAATCCGCACCTGATGAGACAAGACAAATCCCAATATCAATTCAAGGTTAACCTATGGACGGGCATATTAAACGGAAAAGTGATTGGGCCTTTTGAATTACAAGGAAACTTGGATGGCAATAGTTATTTGAACTTTTTACAAAATGACTTGCCAGTATTATTAGAAGACATGCCCATTAGTGATCCACAAAACATATGGTTTCAAAATGATGGTTGCCCAGCTCACTATGCCCGTCCTGTGCGAGAATACTTAAACCAAGAGTATCCAGGGCGTTGGATAGGGCGACTTGGTCCTATTTTATGGCCACCCCGTTCACCCAATCTAAACCCCCTGGACTTCTTCTATTGGGGTTGTCTTAAAGACAGAGTCTACTCGAAACCCATTGCAACACTGAACGACCTTCGCCAAAAAATCACTCAGGCTGCGGATCATATCAATAGTAGAAGATATGCACGACGAATAAAACGATCTTTTTTAAGGCGATGTCGTGCCTGTATTAATGCCGGTGGTAAACAGTTCGAACATTTATTATAATAGTATTAATAATGCAATAAATTAACATTTATTGACACCATTTGTTTCATTCATTCAACATTTTCCAACAACAAAAATCTATTTTGGGCACATAGTAGAAGTGATTACTATTAACAACAACTTATGAAATTTGGTTCTTGATTAGAAAAAGCGTCATTTTTTTTTTTTTGTGGCTAGTTTTCCTAAAGTATTATACCATTTTAAAATCTAGGTTAGTTGCGCTAATTTTTTTAAAAACTTGCCATAGTAGTGTCCATATTTTTTTTTACACTACGATGAGTTAAAGTGTACTGAACGTTAAAATCTTTCAAAATTTTAGGGAAATAATTTTTTTTGGTTGTTTTTTTTGTATAAAACTACGAAAATTCTGTAATTTTCAAAGATTATGGTGAATAGAAGTACTACTTAGGTTGCCGATACAAACAAAAAAACTGAAATATTTGAAAAATTGTGGTCATGGTAGTTAATAGTGTCATAAGGGGTATACATTTTCGAAGAATTTCCATTTTTTTAAGTAATTTAAACAAAAGTAGAGGTATTTTTTTTTTCTCGAGTAGTCCATCCAGTAGGTCCATCCTCTGGTGCCGGCTTATCGTTGAATTTTGGGACATGTTGTATAGTCATATTTTATACATGTTTTTTTGGTGTGTCCAGGTAACCTAGATCAAGACATAGCCCTGGACCTAACTTTTAGGTATCTAGTCAGATAAATAGACCCAATTAATTGAGCTTGAATGTCGCAAATCGTTATTTTGTAAATTGTTCAGTTTTGAGTTTAACAGTTGACTTTTCAGGGCGCCTCACGCCCTGTAAAATATACTTGTAACGTTCTAAATATTAGATTGTTGTGTAGGTCTATATACTGGGCTGGGTTATCTGTAATCAAATTATGAATCGGTCTAATAGTTTCCGAGAAAAACGATAAGAAAACCAATTTAAATGAATAATAATAATATTTTTCCTGTTACCACTGAAAAATTATTTCAGTGACAACAGGTATAGTGGATATAGATACCTCAGGTCATAGGGAATTCTACAGAGATTGCCTTATATACTTGTTTATTTCGTGTAGTATCATGTAACCATGTACCATGTGTACATAACGAATTTTCTATTAAAATAAACTTTAAATTAGGAATTAGCGGCTCTCGTTACGGTAAAGCAGCGTTGCCAACTCAGCACTTAAAGTGCCAGATTTGGCACTATTTTCATGTGTCTAGCACTGAAATTTAAGAAACAGCACCTATCGCAAAATCTAGCACTAATTTTGATATGTTTGCTTACTCACAAAATGCAATAACAAAACGCAAATTAGTGTAGTCCTCTGCACTTCGGTAGGGGATTCCCGTAAACATAAAAATAAAAGCGATTATGGCGGACGGCGCGGACTCTGCTATATTTGTCTCTTTCTCATAAGATAACTCCTTCTTTGTCTTACCTTGCTTGTTTTTCATTCGTTTGTGTTTTTGATTTATTATGTCATAGTCTCTTTTGCGCTGCAGAATAATTACCTTATTATTCCTTTACTTACATAGATTTGTGTTTTATACGGTGACAGTGAGACGAAAATGGATGTTCCTTTAAGTAAAAAAGGTAGTTATGTTCAAAGTTATAGGAAAGAATGGGAGGACGATCCAAAACTCAAAAAATGGCTTAGGCCTGTTCTTGGGAAAAGCTCAAAAGCAATGTGTTCCTTGTGTAAAATAGAATTTAATGCAAGAATATTTGAAATTAAACGGCATTCGGAATCAAAAAAACATATTGATAAAATGAAACCATTTTCTTCGGGGCAGACTACACTAATTGTTGAAAAAGTTGATACCGACGCAAACCCAGACATACATCACGCAGAGGGTCTATTATCAATGTTCGTTGCAGAACACACAGCTGTCATGCCGATCGACCACCTTAGCCAAGTGTGTGCAAAAGCTTTCGCAGACTCAAAAGCCGCCTGTAATATGAAGCTCCATCGTACAAAATGTGGTGAGATTTTAAAAAATGTTTTGGGGCCGCATTTTAAATCTGTCTTAAAACAGGACATTGGTGATAGTAAATATAGTCTCATAATTGACGAATCAACAGACATAACCGTACACAAGTACTTAGGCATCGTTATACGGTACTTCAGTTCTTCTATGAAGAAAATAACGTCGACGTTTTTAGCTTTGAGTCCACTAGAGACGTCCGATGCAAGAGGTATTGTAAATACTATTATTAAGACAGTGCAAGGTGAAATGGAGTTAAACCTTCAAAATTTAGTAGGATTGGGCACCGATAATGCCAGTGTCATGATTGGTATTAATAACGGCGTATATAAAATTATGAAAGAAGAATACGGTTTGCCACATTTAATTCTAGTTAAATGTGTTTGCCATTCACTCCAATTGGCCGTTTCTCACGCTTCAGAAGAAACTATCCCTCGTAACATCGAATTCCTCCTAAGGGAAACATTTAATTGGTTTTCCATGTCACCAAATCGACGTCAAGAATATGCAGACATATACGCAACTATAAATTGTGGACGACAACCACTGAAAATATTACAAAAATGTGCTACTAGATGGCTCTCAATCGAGCCAGCAGTGCAAAGAATTTTGGACCAGTGGTTGGAGCTGAAACTGTTTTTTGAGATTGCCAGAAGAAAAAATAACTGTTACACGGCTGAACTCTTATACGAAGCGTATTCTGATTTGCAAAATAAAGTTTATTTAATTTACATAAAATCAATACTTGGTCAGGTACAATCGGCGCTAAAAGCATTCGAAGGCGAAAATTCAGATCCAACAAGATTATTAGAAACTTTGATAAAATTGCTCGAGTCGTTTTGTGATAAAGTAGTGATCCCGGGAAGACGTCACTCTTTTAACATTTTTGAAGATAATGTTGCAGATTACCTGGATCCGTCTCCTTATCTTGGCTACAGTTTTGAGAACGCTATGCAATCCTTAGAAGATACCAAAAAGCAAGCATTAAGAAAACGTTGCGTAAATTTTACGGTAAAACTAATAAAACAATTGCAACAGCGGCTTCCTGAAAATGTAACCCTCCTGAAAGATATGAATGTCATGAGCGTCACTAACGCTTTAAAACCAAATAAAGGGCTCGTCGAAGTTGTGAAGTTAGCGGAACACTTTGTACAGAATCCAGAAACTATTGATAAAATTGTTGCCCAATGGAAAAGCCTAACTAGCAACACTTGGGAAAATGTGACTGATACAGTAAAATTTTGGGTTGAAGTGTCAGATTTTAAGGACGCAAGCAATGAAAATTCGTATAGCGAACTGGTTTCGTTGGCTTTTACAGTGCTCACATTGCCACATTCAAATGCGGACGTTGAGAGGGTTTTTAGCGTAATGAACATCGTAAAAAATAAATTGAGGAACAAAATTAACTTGGACACCCTAAATTCAATTATTCGTATACGAACTGGACTCAAACATTTGAACAAAACTTGTTATACATATGATATACCTCAAGATATCCTTAAAAAAATAGGCAAGAAAGATATGTACACATTTAAATTTAAAAAGTCTGCTATAAGTGTAAATGAGCCACAGCCCTCCACTTCAACAGCTGTACAAGGAACCGCAGCAGAGACAGACGGTACAAGTAGTGAGGATGATGATTGGATTTAACGATAATAAGATTTTTAATATTTCGATTTTTTTAAATTTTGATGGTCACATCCTCCAATTTAACTATATATTTTTTTTATTTTTGTTTAAATGTAACATAACATAACTTTGATATTAATGTCATGACATTTTGAAAATTAAAACTTTTTATTCTACACGTTATTTTTCTTATTTCATATATTTGGCACTATTGTTAAAATTTTATACCAATTTAGCACTTTTTGAGATGTTACTTAGCACCCAACCGTGGCATTGAGTTGGCAACCCTGCGGTAAAGTAGGCTTGTACTTAAGCAAACAAAGAAATTGAATTTCGTAGTCATCGGCAAGGAATATTTTGCATTTTAAATAGTTTCAGTGTAATCACAGTGTTCCCAAGAGTCCCGAAAATGCTGTGTTGATGCTTCCTGTGGTTGCATCAGCACATGTGTTTTTACACACGGAAGCCAACAAGTTAGCCTCGTCATAGCAAAGGCAAAAGTAGCACCTTTAAAGCTGCAATCGATACCGCGCCTCGAGCTGCAGGCCGCGGTGATGGGAACCCGCGTGGCTGCAGCTGTGATTCGCGAGCACCATATGAAGCCCACATCGGTAACATATTGGTCAGATAGTAAGACCGTTTTGACCTGGATTAGGAGAGGTGCGCGAGTATATAAGCCATTCGTCGCTCATCGTATAGCAGCCATAGAGCAAAATAGTAAAGTCGTAGATTGGCGATGGCTACTGTTGTATAGTAAAATAAACACTTCTATTAATTAAAGTTGCATTTATTATTCCACACACTTTTACACGGGCCTTTTCAATATGCTGCCGTACGTTACTTAAAACACGGTTAAGCCTCAAACTGCCATTTTTTAGTTTTGAATCACACATTACGTTTTGAAAAATTCTCTATCTTTTGTGCTGGGTCCCATTACTGTACGACTTTTACTTTCCGAGATATAGAGCGGGTGTGAACCGTTAAGTAACATATTTTTTACAGTTTACTTTATTATTTAACAGCTATTCCTCAAATTTATGTTATAACACGGCAAAAGGATGGTAACGTTATTATCACGGATCGTTCCAAGCGATATTAATTTATTATAATACAGTTATCACACAATGCTGCACTTAAATTAAGCTATACGACCATAACCGTGTTATAATCAAGTACTTACAGGTGTGTCTGAGAACAAAAACTATGTTATAATAAAGTTACTATAGAATAATACATTACATTATAGTTATAGGCATTTAGCCTTTTTTCAATAAAGTTTATCGATGGATTAAAGTGTAAAATTCTTTACTAAAATACGACTATACAGATATGCTAGATTAAAATCTAGTTAAACCCAGAAACATTTTTGAACCGCGATCCCCCGCGTTCCCGGTTTCCTCGGCCATTTCGCTACCAGCGACGACGGGGAGCGCTCGTGTGTGTGTGGAGCGGAGCGGCGGCGCGCCATAAATGTTTTACCATGTCGCGTCATACGTACTCAAGGTAAGGTTTTTATAATTTCACTAAATAGAATAGATGCATCAGTGAATTTAATAACCTATGTAATTAGTATGTAGATAATCGATATTTATAATATTTTCTTAAAATAAGTATTACATTCATTCAATTACGTAGTGGTAGGTGACAGGTATATAACCTTTAGCTTATAAATATTTGATTGGAACGAAATAATCCTTTTTCTTATCGTTCTGAAGCCGCTATGAAATCACACGCATCTCGAGTCAGGGTCAACGATGAGTAGGTGCAGCGCGTTGGGGCGGTATGTTTGAAACGAATACCTATCGGACATGGGCTTTCGCGCGCTTTTTTGCTTTTTACCTTCTTTCCTATTCTTACGCATTATTGCGTTGACGACGAGGATATAGAATAATAAAGTACCTACCTATAAGTTTTTTTTAAATTTTTTTTTTTTTAAATTAGGTATTTAACTAATTGTGTCTGTCATATTGTAGACGCTCCGGGGTTCCACAAAGAATTCAGAACATGATGAGCATTGTGAATAGAGAGGTCGTACCTGTCGAACCACCCAAATTACGTATTCAAGAACAAATCATTGGCTTAACAAGCATGCCAAATTCATTAAATGAAAGTGATCCTTCTAGTCCTTCAGCTAATAATGGCATCGATTTATATGCAAATCCTCAACCTGGTACATCAAAAGTTTCGGATTCCAGTTTCCTGTACTGCGATGAAACTATACCGCCGTCTTTACATTCTCTGTCTCCAATCTTCTGTGACTTTGATTCGGATGATTCGGTTAAGGACAAGGACTACGAGGTTACATCTAATTACGTCGATTCAAGTGAAGAGAGTGATACGGACAGGAATATTAAAAAAACACTTGCTCATAAGTCCCAAATAAAATGCATATCTCAAAGAAAAGGTAAGAGAAGCTCTAAAGCAGAGAAAGAAAAATGTGTGCCTTCCTTTCCCAATAAAGTTATATCTCGACGTCACTCATTTAACAATGGCGAAAGAGCTGCTGTTCACGATCCTGTTTTCAAAAAGAGACGAGCGTCGACTGATGCTGCTGTTATTATATCAATGCCACCATTTGACAACCCAGCCACCAGTGATAATGAAGGTGAAGAAGGTCCAACAGCGCGGAAACGAAAAAAGTACAATAGCAGTGTGAAACAGCGAGAAATCCAAAGAAAAAAACAAAAACTTTTGAAATATACTGTAAAACCTGGATGTGACGAGAAATGTATAAAAAAATGTAGTTCTGTATTTGATGAATCTGAACGTGAGAATATAAATAAAACATATTGGAGTCTGCAACGCGGGGAAATGAGAATGTTTATAAGGTCAAACTATATTGTAGCCATTCCCAAGCGTAAGTACACATCTGACCCTAAAAGAAACCCCAAAAGAACTTTTACGCTGCAGAAAAATGACGGAACCGTAAGACAAGTATGTAAAATTTTTTTTTTAACAACTTTAGGTTTCAATAGAAACAATGATCTTATACTTACCACCTGTCTCGATACTGAAAAAGATACAGATAAACGTGGTAAACATACCAAGAAACCGGCGTTTAATCGTGATTTACTCAACCAACATGTTGAATCATTCAATCCCAGCGCTCCTCATTACCGTAGAGAGCACGCACCAAATCGGCGTTATTTGCCCAATGACATTAATATAAATTTTATGTATAAAGACTTTTGTTCAAAAAATCCCGAGTCAAAACTCAGTTATGACTTATATCGATCTCACTTAAAATCAATGAATATATCTTTCACTCGGCTCGGGAATGAGGAGTGCGAACAGTGCGAATCATACAAACATCACACTAAAGAAACAAGCCATGATGTTCGTAAGCAATGTTTTCCTGATTGTGACACTTGCTTGGCTTGGGCTAAGCATCATGATCGATACAAAAAAGCTAGAAGAGCCCTTTATGATGCTCACAAAGCTATAAAGCAAAACGAAAATAGTATTTATTTTAGCGGCGATCTAGAAAAAGTTATCATGCTGCCTAGAATGGAGATGTTCAAAGCGGTTATATTTTGTCCCCGTTTGACGCTCTTTAACCAATCCTTTGCACCGGTTGGAAAAATATCAAAGGAATCGAAACCTCTTGCTGCAATTTGGCACGACGGAATAGCCGGTAGAAAACAAGAGGATATTATGAGCGCGTACTACAGTTTTTTCCTTCGTCATCGAGACGTTCAGAATGTTAATATCTGGTTAGATAATTGTACATCACAGAACAAGAATTGGCTGTTTTATTCCATGTTAGTCGACCTAGTAAACAGTGACGTTATAAGTACAGAAACAATAACTTTACACTACTTCGAACCCGGCCACACCTTCATGAGCTGCGACCAGTTCCACCATCAAGTGGAACTTGCAATGAAAAAGAAGGGTAAAATATATGACTTTTCAGATTTTGAGGAAGCTGTAGCCTCTGCAAACAATGGCAGAGTAACTGTCAAAGCGCTACAAGCAAATGAATTTCTCAATTTACCCAATAATGTCTCTGAGCGGCGAATTCAGCAAGCATGCCCTAGAGTCTATCTGAAAAATATAACACAAGTCTCGTTTAAGAGGTCAAGTTATGACATGTTGTATAAAAATGATTTTAGTGATGAATACTCAAGTTTTAAATTTTTAAATGACAAGTACTTAAGAAATCCACGTACCAACATAAGCTTCCGGACACAGCCGAAAGGCATTGATGAGGAACGTAAATCTAACTTAATAACTAAATTGTCGCCTATCATTCCAAAACATAAAATGGTATTTTGGAATGGATTGCCTACAAACAATAACACAGAAACGACCAAAAATTCAAGGAGGACTACCTAAACCTAAGAAAGCCATTTTAAATACCCAAGTACCTACAATTCTTTTTTTATTTTAATATAACTACTTAAATGTATATATTACTTAGTGCCATAAGACTAAATAATTATATTATATATTAAATTATTTAGTCTTTATTATTAATAATTATATATTTATTACTAATTATTAATTATATTACATATTAAACCTAATAGGGACCCCTATTAGATTTAATTCTATATAGAGGACTCAGTTGATTACATGATTGTGATAATTTTTTAGTTAAAGACTGATTATATTGTAAAATTTAGAAAGCTATATAATAGTCTTAAGACTGAAGAAAATTGTTATAGCAGGTTGTTTTATGACAACTGCAGCTAGTGAGATAGATGGTTATATTTTTTTATTATCTTAAGACACTTTTCACTCCAGGGTTTTAAGTTAGAGAATGTTTTGATATTAAGATAATATTGTGATTTAATTATGAATATTACTAAGCCCAAATGTCAAAAATAATTATTTATGTTATTGATAACCATTTAAAATTGTTTGAAATAAATGATTAATAAATAATTTGTTTAATTTGCTTGCTTGTTTTCTTTTTTTTTCTCGAATAATTGTAAGTCATTGCTTATCTATAAAACGGCTAACCGCGAGCGAAGTATGAGTAGCCTTGTTTTAAGTAAGCAATACCGTTTAACTTGACGCCGCTTAATATATTATTACACAATTACTTGATTATAATGATCACTAAGTGCCTTAACTTGTTTATAAACCAAGGGGCTAAACCTTAATTTTACAGTCATTACTTGATTATATCATAGTTATGCAGCTTAGCCGTATTGTAATGACGTATTTTTTGATAACTTTAAATAAAATTTTTAGTAGTACAATTCTAAAGCAATTACTACGTTATAATACCGTTAGAGTAGGGTTAGCCCTATTATTATGCAGTATTTAATTACTAAACTGGGAAGAAATGCTAAGCTTAATTACAAATATCTGTTTTATTGTAAGACTGAAAGATGTTTTCAGTTTTCATACCCCAAAAAAAAATCGTTGATAAACCAGTGACATTTGTCTCTTAGAAAGATTTTTATATCTTTATTCGTTTGGAAGAGACATCATTTCGCAGGTTTTTGTCCGATATCTCTGAAACTACTTTATGGGTTTAACCGTATTTTAAACAATGTACGGCAGTATGGCTGATCGGTCGCGAGAGAGCGAGACAGCAAAATACATGAGCAGTCCAGACATACTGCTACATTCCGATATCACACTCTCCGCCACCATAAACTAAGACAAACATAAAATGAGATTACACTACTTAACTATTTCCTAATTAATTTATAATTGTAAGCCTAATTAGTATAATGTACGTCTGATTATTATCTTAATATATATAAATCTCGTGTCACAATGTTTGTCCTCAATGGACTCCTAAACCACTTAACCGATTATAATAAAATTCGCACACCATGTGCAGTTCGATGCAACTTGAGAGATAGGATAGTTTAAATCTCAAATTATAGTCGCAATTTTAATTTATTGCTAATTATTTGTGTTATTATTTGACAGTCACAATTATCTGTTAACTCCAAATGATTCTAACAGATGTCTATACCTTTCGACTGGGTTGAGTAAGTAATCAATAGATGGCGCTGCTATGGTAAATCTACGAACGTGTCATATAAGCTACATTTTAACAGCATAATTACCACGTGTTGTTGACGCTATAAAATTAATTAAATTTATTTTGTAGTGAACGAAATACCGTATAATTCAATTATTTCCACTTTTTAAATTTTTGGTGTTAGCATAGCCGGCCACGTGTTACTTAGACTGAAGTGTAAATTGCATTCATATTATAATGAAGATAATACAGTGAAATTAATCCTGTTTTTTACTTATTTGTGCTTCATTGATCAAAACTTTATAATTTAATTTGAATATATCGACACCTGCAAGGAATAACATCGTAACTCAGGTTTGGGCAATTTTGAGTTACAATCATATTCTTGTTGTACTAAAAATGCAGATTTTTTTACACTCACCCCTGCGGCTAAATTCCTTCACGTAAAGATTTTTATAGTGTAAAAACATTGTAAGTGAGAGTCAACTGTAGATTAATAAAAGGGTATATTTAGTTACACCTCATCATCATCATTGTTTAAGCTCGCCATTAAGGCGCGGGCCCACCGCGGCGCATGCTGTGCACGGGCACGCGGCGCATTTTAGCTGCGTGTATTAATTTGTTTGACAACGTGGGTCTACGTTTCCACTGGAGTACACGAATATGACCCACGATTATGTATAGCGTGGCACGGCGCACGGAGAGGCTACGCACGTGCCACTGCAATCCACGGACACGGGCTTCACTGCGGGAGGTGTGGGGAGGTGAGACGGGCGGGAAAGCGAGCGACGCCTGCGCCATTTTGTTAAGTGCTAGGTTTCGTGGCGCACGCGTGCATTTGATGACCACGACAGGCGGCTTTATTTTTATTTAGTCAATAATATTTGGTTTAATTATGGAGTTGTTTATTGAAAAAGTAAAGCTACACCCCTGTTTATGGAAAATGAGCGATATATCGTACAGAGACATCGGTAAAAAGGATTTGGCTTGGGACAAGATTGCGAGGGAATGTCAAATGGCGAACGGTGAGTAAATACTTGTTATTTTTTTGTTGCTAATTTAATGTTATAAAAATATTACTTTTAAATCTACAAACTTAATATTTATTTATTACACACTTACTGGTAGGTACTGTTTAAATTGTGACACGGGCATTTTGCCAGCTCAAAACATGCGTATGATTAAAATAATTGCAAAATTCTTCCCTGATAAAGAAACTGTCATTAGAACTTCTAAATCCCGAATGTGTTAAGTCAAAAAGTTGGTTCTCAACTGGAGTTGCTGCTATATCTTCATTTGTCACAGAATTGTAGGTGAGACTATGTTCCATTAAATAATTATGTAGCACACAAGTTGCCTTCACTATTTTTATGGCTGTATCTACTTTGCACTCAAAAGGTCGTTTGTAAACTCTCCAACGGACACTCAGAATTCCAAACGCATTTTCGACCACTCGTCTTGCTCGACAAAGACGATAATTATAAATTCTTTTATTTTGTGTAATGTTGTTTTCTCTGGGAAATGGTCTCATCAAATGACACAATAAAGGGAATGCTTCATCCCCGATAAAGACATATGGAACCTCGATGCCACCTTCTACAAGTGCTTCATCAGGCGGAAGATTTAGATTACCAGCAAATAACTTCTGACCAAAGTTGCTTTCTCGTAATATTCCCCCATCACTAAATTTGCCTTTTGATCCAATATCTATCATTATAAATTTTTTTTTACTATCTGTAACCGCTAAAAGCACTATTGAGTGATCTTTAAGATAGTTGAAATAATCTGATCCACAGTTTGGAGGTGCTTTTATTGTGACATGCTTGCCGTCAATAGCTCCAACGCAATGAGGGAAGTCACATGAAGTTTTAAAATTTTCAGCAATATTTCTCCACTTATGTTCATCTTTGATTTCTTCTAAATATAGAGGCGCTAAGCAATCCCATATAGCATCGGCAACTTCCTCGATTATCCTTGCTACAGAGGTTTTTCCTACTCTATAACTGTAAGCTATGGTGTGGTATGAATCTCCTGTTGCCATATATCTGTAACATACAATTATTATGTTTTTTTTTGTTCTAGGTAAGGAAGCGAAATCTCATTGGAAGAAATTAAGAGATAGTCATAGAGAAGCTCTTCGAAGACGTAAGACTACTACAGGACAGGCAGCACAAAATATGAAACCGTGGAAATATGAGAATTTTATGGAATTTTTACTGCCACACAGAGAAAATAACCACACTTTTTCAAATTTTTCGAATCCTACACAAGGACACGACACTGAAAACACTTCTGATACAATAATTACGGATATTGATATTGTTGGATCACCTCCCCCACCGGCTGAATGTTCACTCTCAACAACATCTACAATTCAATCTGGGAAGAAGAACAGCAAGCAACTGGAAATTACTGAGATTATTCAGCGCCGAGAGAAAAATCGAGAGCAAAGACGAGCTGAAAGAGATGAAATAAGAAAGCATATTACTGATGCTAATCGACCACAAGATGCATTATCTCATTTATTTGAAAGTCTCTGTCAAAAGACACGTGATCTACCAAAGTATTTACAACTACGAGTCCAAAGAGATTTTTTTGAAACAATTACTCGTGCTGAAGAAGAAGCATTGTCCTATGACTCAATGAATACTTACTACTCCTCCACACCTTCCAATTCGTCTTCTTATGGCTATAGAAGCGCCACAAATTATCAAACCAGCCCTTTGCTTGACGCCAGCCCCTTGCCTGATTGCAACCCCCTGCCTGATGTGAGACCCGTGCTTGACGCCAGCCCCTTGCCTGATTGCAACCCCCTGCCTGATATGAGACCCGTGCTTAACGCCAGCCCCTTGCCTGGTTGCAGCCCCCTGCCTGATGTGAGACCCGTGTCTGACGCCAACCCCTTGCTTCAACCTCAAGATACTTTTCCAGCTGTTTGAATCTCGAACCATTCAAAAATAATTAATAAAAAAAAACATACCTAATGGCGATGGCGAGTCTTTCAGCAGAACTTATAGATTCCCGATAATTAGTATTCCTTTTTTCTATTTTACTTTTAATCATTTCATGAATAATCTGGAAGTCTTTTCGTGATAGTCGATAGTAATTTTCAAACTTTTCATCACTTAATGTCATAAATAATGTTTTGTATTCTCCATGTTTATTTCTGAATTTAATATGATTTTCAATCCAGAACAGGTGTTTTCTTTTCTTTTGCAATTCACCCAAGATTAGATCATCAATCTCACTTTCGGATTCATCGTCAGAAGAACTGTCTAGCAAAGTCAGTGTCAATGCCATTTTATCAGTAGCTCGATACGATATATACGAGAAACATGAAATGCGTCCGTTCCACAAGGTGTATGACTGAAAACTGCGCTGCGATAAGTGAGCTGTACATAGTCGACGGTCATATTCGTGTACTCCAGTGGAAACGTAGACCCACGTCGACAGCGTTGAGCTATGTAATCGCCTATTCGAGCAAGCCACGCATGTATCAATGACGTCAATTCATGCGTAGCCTCTCCGTGGGTTGCAGTGGACACAACCACATACATTTTCTTCCAAAGCGAAGCTTAATACACGTGCGTAGCCTCTCCGTGCACCGCGGTGGGCCCGCGCCTTTACTAGTATTACATTGTAATACAAGATACACTCTTGTTCTTTGAAATTATTATTACTTATTAAATAAGCTTTCATCGTAACCTTAAATACAACTATTTCATTCTTGCTTAGCGAATAAAAATTCAGTCCAATCATTGTAACATAAGTTACGATTATTTTCTCCGCAATCATTTGCAAGTTAGGATAACAGTATGATACTTACATCGAATTACGATGAAAGTAATTGTTTACATTCCGCCGACCGCCTCCCGCGCGCGCTGCAGTGAGCGAGTTACGACGTGTTCATTTGCGGTAGTTTGCATTGAATATTGTTTGATTTGGACTATTTTAGTGTGAAAACAGTATTTAATGTAATTCTGTGTATTTAAAATGAGTCGCCGTAGTAAGATAATCGAATTAGCTTTAGCTAAAAGTGAAATAACGGAAACCAATGCAGGTAAGAAATGATAGTACCTACTTATTTTGTTCAGTGGTTTTACACGAGAATAGGATTATCCAATTCTCATGTAAAACCATAGTATAGTATAGTATCCAGCACTGTTTTGTTATGTCACAGCACTCACAACTATCACTAGGAACGAATTGCTCTTGGTTACTGTACCTACACTTTTGGTGGTGCTAGTAGCTATCAAAGGTCATTCGCGATCCTATTCCTACTTGAAAAGCATAGTACCCACGTTCAATCATTTTGTTGTAAGTATTATTTTAAGTTTATGCACACATTTGCCAGGTATATTATTTAATTTTGACAATTTTGTTTTCAGGAGAAGGAAATTTAATTAACCGTAACGATGACAATATTATGCCAATTGAAGGGAGAATGCCAGTAGCTTTTATAGAGACGGGTGCGTAAATATGAAATAATAATAATACCAGCCTATTATTGTCCCACTGCAGGCAAAGGCCTCTTCTCTTACAGAGAAGGCATGAGCTGTTGATCACCACGCTTGCTCAAGGCGGATTAGCCATTTCAGACATATTTTTACTTTAAGTCCTGGTTTCTTCACGATGTTTTTCGTTAAGTACATAAGTCGATGATAGCATATTTAATATTATACTTACCTAAACGTAATTTTAATGTGAATAAATATTATGTTTTGATTTCTAGGAAAGGATTTATTAGACTTTAAATATAATCTCCGACAACGCACTCCGGTAAAAATACAGAATGAACAAATCTCAGTCTCCAAGGAAACCGAAGAGATTTACTCACCAGTAGTTTCGGAGTATTTACCGCCTGAAGACCACTGTATGTTTTTGTTATTCTTACTCTCTCACGTAAATCAAACTTTTATTTAACTTGCAATGTTTGTATGTATGTACCTATGTTGTCCTTGAATTATTTTTTTGTCAATTACGACAAACTACCTTCTATTTGTATACAAAGTAATATTTTTCAGTTCCTTCGGTTGTAACACCCGATGCCGATACAGAATCAATTAAAGATCACGTCGTAGATAATTATAATAATCAACAAATACAGGATATCTTGCATGAAATTGGTAAGTTTTGTCAACTTGATTGAAATAACGACAAGAAAACGATGCTTTTAAAAATAAAGTGCAATTCAATAAATTCTGTTGTATATTTTAGTGCAAAATCAAGAACTAAGTGACGTAATAGAAGCTGGAAGACAAACCGATGAAGAACAGCCTACGAGTACAACTCAAGAACAAAGTGACGTAATAGTAATAGCGACTGGAATTGAAACTAACGAAGAAGAGCCGAAAACTTCATCCGATTTTAATACGAATAAAAAAAAGAAATATCCCAAGAAAGTTAATCCAGGTAGGAAGAGACTTTTGAATAAAGAAAACTGGAAAAATTCAATATGTAAAAGGAAGAAAAATTTAGGTGAGGAATTTATAAATAAGAAAGGGCAATTCATTCCGAAAAAATACATGAAGCCGGACTGTGGTGCTAAATGTTCACGTAACTGTCGAGAAGCAATTACAGAAAACCAAAGAAATTTAATATTTAAAAACTTCTGGGAATTAGGGGATCATAATAAACAAATGGAGTACATTAGCCGATTTGTTAAAAGAGTCACAAAAAAACAAATTATTGCCAGCTCAGCCTCGACAAGTCGGCGTCAGTGGACATTCGAGTATTATTTGTTTATAGGTGGTCAAGAAATACGGACGTGTAAGACAATGTTTTTAAACACCCTCTCTATAACCGACATGTGGTTGCAGACTCTATTTAAAAAAATAGATAAGTCTGCTACAGGTACTATCTCTAATGATAAAAGAGGTAGTCACAGCACCCGCAAAAATGCTGTTCCAGATCAAGTTAAACAATCCGTTCGAGACCATATTTTACAAATTCCATTAGTAGACTCACACTACGTGAGAAATAGGTCATCTAAACAATATTTAGATGAACAACTTAACTTACCAATACTTTACAAGCTTTATTTAGAATGGATGAATGAAAAATATTCTGATCAAGTAGTTGCGACCTTAAGACAGTACAGGGAGATATTTAAGACAGATTTTAATATAGATTTCAATAAACCTAAAAAAGACCAATGTCCGCGGTGTGACTTATTTAAAAATGCAACTGAGACTGACAAAACTAAGCTAGAATATGAGCACGCTTTACATGTTGCTAATAAAAATGTGGTTAGGACTTTAAAAGATAGCGACAAACAGCGAGCCGAGCACTCTGGTTCTGTTGTAGCAGTTTGCTACGATTTACAGAAAATTTTGAACACTCCGCAGTCAGAAGTGTCTGTCTTTTATTATAAAAGAAAACTAGCTTGTTATAACTTCACGATGTATGATTTGGGTAAACATAAAGGGTATTGCTACCTGTGGGACGAGACGCTCGGACGCAAAGGATCAAACGAAATAAGTAGTTTTGTATTCGACTTCATTAAAACCAAGGTTCAGGAAGGGTACAAGGAGTTTAATTTTTATTCTGATAGCTGCGGCGGTCAGAATAAAAATAGAACAGTATTCGCAATGTATGCATATGCTAGCACAATATTCAATATAAACATAAATCACCACTTTTTCGAAGTTGGACATTCGCAGTCAGAAGGCGATGCAATGCATGCACTTATTGAGCGGAGAAAAAAGAATAAAATTATTTACGTTCCTCAACAATGGGTTACTTTGATTAGATGTGCGAAATCTAATGGTGAGCCTTATATAGTCAAGGAAGTAAATCAAGACATGATATTGGATTTTAAACAACTTTTGCCGTGTTACAATAATTGGGAATACGATACCAACAATGTGAAAGTCTCCTGGAGCAAAATTATGCACATCTGTTATATCAGTGACTTACCAAATATGATTAAGTTTCAATATGATTATCTGAGTGACAGTGAAATGGCTATAGATATAGCTCAACATAGGGCAGTTTCACTTCGGGCAGTTACTCGTCGTGCTGCTAAGGGACCTCAAAATATTGAACAAGAGTTACCGATCAATATTTCGAAGGCTTATAATGCGCCTTTGCCTTTAACTACAGCAAAGTACAAAGACTTAATGAGCTTGTGCAAAAGCAATGCTATTCCAACAATCTATCATGAGTATTACATACATTTACCAAATCTTAATTCAACTCATCCAAATAATGCGTCTGATTCCGAATAAAAACCCTATTAATTAATGTTTATAAAGACTGACTTAGACCTGCTGTGATTCTTTAAAGAGGAATAATCGTAATTGCTAATTGCTTTAAGTTGTGTTTGTTTCGTAAGAATTTTTTATTAGATTTTAGTTGTGTTAGGTAATTGAAGTTCAGGACCTGATTGTATGAATACCTACACTGTTACTTTCTAATTGATTAGATAGGTACATAGAACAGTTTTTCAAAAAAATTGTGAATGAGGGTTAGTAATTGTTGACTAATACAGTGTTACTTTTCATTTATTTCAATAATTAGTACGTTTTGATTGTTTCTTTTTCATGTGCATTTACTGTCATTGTACATTGTTATGGTCTAGTTGATTGAATATGCGCAACAGTTTTCGTAAGAAATTTATAAAAACGAAGTAGTTGATGCCCAAAACATTCTTATTTTTTTGTTATAATATAAAATGATTATGGATATTTTGTTGTGCGGGTTTAACTAACTTGTTTATGTTATGACTGCTATAATAAAATAATAATAAAGACTATTCAAAAATAATTTCCTTACATTTTTTTATTGTAAGTATATTAATTCCAGAACTCATGAAACTACATTTAAATTGTATCTCAGACTTACAATTTTTTTATTTTATGAAGTACCTATTATCGTACTTTATGCGATTGTATGTCTGAGTTACAATGTCATTTTATAGGGTATATGTTGAGGATTGTCATTGTAACTCACAAAAATAGTTAAAATACATATATATAATAATAAAATCATACGCAAGTGTAGCTATTCCCTCGTTGATATACAATTTCAAAGTTGGTTGGCATTAAGACATATGAAAGCTGTGAGAATTTTTTCAATCTTTGACGCGCTCTCCTATAAAGTTGCTAAATATTAGTTACAATGTTACTCCTTGCAGGTGTCGATATGTATGTAAGTATTATCACATAATTATAAAATTTAATTAAAATGTCAATGCAAAATTTCCTACACTTTTTCAATAGTTGTACAAATATTTTTTTTTATTGTTTTTATTTAACCTCTATTAAAAAATATTTACCACTTATTATTTCAATGTGCTATGATAACAAGTTTTTCAGATTTTTTTTCTTATATTTAAACGATTAAATTAGTATTTCAATTCTTATTGAAATTATTATTTAAACACTATAATTTAAATATGTACATGTCAGTATTATCACATAATTATTGTACAGTCTTACACTGTACATGTTTTGCTGACGCGGTGGTTTACACCAGACGTGCGTCATTTCTATTACTATAAATATACATACATTACAATAAATCAGCGAGTGCGATTACTGCTACGCGGTGACTAACATTAGAGAAAGGAATCGTCAACAATATTACTTGTAAACACTATTTATACGTAATAAACCTAACGGGAACTAAGTGATCTTTTCTCTACGCGCTTCAACCTTAACAACAACAACTCTGCAAGTGTACGAACCGTACATTTTATGGTCCTTCGAGCCGGATTTTTGGTGCTGTTGTGTCTCTTTACGGTAGCGAATCGGTTTAGCTGGTCTCCCAGAAGCGGGTCGCCCCAGTTAGATTGAGAAATCGCATAATATCGCAACCGAGGCGCATGGGTGCTGAGTTCCACTGACCATTTCAAATCAAGGAAGATAACGATTTCAAGATTTGAAACGGAGAAGACTACAAGCAACGCCGTAGCCTTCACAACACAACACAACGCTCTCCTGTCACCGTCAACGACGTGCCAGGTCTCTTGAGCCATCTAACAAAGCAACGGTAACAACAAGAAGCATCAATATGGATAAACTGGAATTGCAGTCAACGTGCTTCGAGAACATCAAGACATTATGTGCTAACTATCGCAAGGATTCTTCATCACGAAAAACTGTGGAATACTTGAAGAAACGCTTGTTGTCGCTAGAAAACCAATGGCAAGACTTCGAAAGTAGGCATGCCCAACTGTTGTTAGAACTAGAAGATAAGAATATAGCATACTTCAAGGATGACATCTACGGGAAAACTAAAGAAATGTTCTTATCAACTAAAACGGACATAACTAACAAACTGGCAACTTGGGGCAAGCAAAACGTGAAGTTCGACCTAGGTGGGACTTCAGAAGATGACGACGGTAATAACATACAACTCTTGCTTAACAAGCAAGAATGCAACTTCAACGCAATATACCGTATTACCTCCAAAATTAACGTACTAACTATCACGGAAAGATGGGAACTGGAAGACCACCTCACGACGTTGAAATCGAAATGGGAACCTATCGATAAACTTCACTGGGAAATAGACTTCCAACTGAAAGGATCCAACGAGCATTACTACCAAATGTTCACGGACATCGAACAGAAATACGATGAGCTGAAGAGGAAAATGCCAAAATCTGGTCCACCGTCCACTACCAGAAATCGACACCTAAGATCGAAATCCCTGAGTTCTCAGGCACCTACAGCCAGTGGATCTCCTTCAAAGACCTGTTTCTGGAAGCAATACATAAAAATCCAATGATTAACAACGCGCAGAAAATGCAACATCTAAAGACCAAGCTGCGAGGAGAAGCAGAACGCTTAGTGCAGCATCTGACCATTAGCACTGAAAACTATAACTCATGTTGGGATATATTAAATCAGCGCTACGACAATCGTCGCCTGCAGTTTACTTCATTTATGAACAACATGCTAAATCTGCCAATCATACAACATGCAGATTCATTCAACTTGAAGAAGATGCATGACGTCATTACCGAATGCCTAAACGGTATCTCTAACATCGGTATTGACACATCAACCTGGGACCCGATCATTGCGCATATCATGTCACAAAAACTGGACTCCAGTACTTTGAGTGACTACATGAAGGAACTCCAAGATCATAGAGAACTACAAAAACTGCACGACTTTTTGTATTTCCTCGAAACACAGTTCATGGCATACGAAACCATGAAGTCGGCTAAGAAAGCAAACCCTACAGCTCCAGAAAAATCATCCAACTGGAAAACATTCAACAAGCAAACCCAGATGAAGAAACATAACTATAGCGTCAATCAAAATAAAACAAACAACTATCACACTTTACATGGAAAATGCCCATTCTGCAACGGTAGTCACGTACTACGCCAATGTGACAAATTCCTTCAAATGGACTTCGGCAAACGAAATGACACAGTTTCCAAATTGCAGCTCTGCAAAAACTGTTTGTTCAGTCATGGAAACAACGAGTGCAAATCAACTAAAACGTGCCAAGAATGTAACTTGAAACACCACACACTATTGCACAATTCGGACAAACAAAACATAACGTCAACAAACAGAAAAAACAACATTGAGCAACGCTCTTCATCATCAACTCAACAACCAACATCTAACCATTTGTTTAAAGACAACATGGAAGTTCTACTAACTACGGTCCAACTGAAAGTCAAATCCGTGGATGGGACTTATGTAACACTGCGTGCGCTACTCGATCAAGGCTCACAAGTAAACTTGATAACAGAAAACGCAGCACAAATCTTACGTCTTCCTCGGAACGGGATCAACGCATCGGTATCGGGAATCGGCACTGTTTCTAGAGAATGCAGGGGAAAACTAAAATTTACCTGCCAATCGATTTACTCCGATTACAGTTTTGAAACTCAAGCACTTATCATGACGAAGCTAACAAACAACTTACCTACGAAAACGTTCGAGAAAGGCGCATGGACGCATTTAGAAAACTTGAAACTTGCAGATCCTGACTTCAACGTATCTCGGCAAATCGACCTATTACTAGGAGCCGACGTATACTCCGAAATTATCCTAGAAGGTGTATTGAAAGGCAATAACAGCTCCCCAGTTGCACAACACACGCAAATTGGGTGGATTCTATGCGGAAAGATGAAGCAAACGTTTGACTGCCACGCTACATTATTAAACTTAGAGGATCTCACAAAATTTTGGGAGAATGAAGAAATTCAAAATACGACAGATATCCCCAAGGACGACCAGTGCGAACAATTTTATAAAGAAACTGTGAGAAGATCATCTGATGGAAAGTACATCGTCAAAATGCCTCTCGTTTCAGACTACGAAGAGAAACTAGGCAAATCTAGAACAATTGCTGTTTCACAGTTTTTACAGTTGGAAAAACGGCTAGAGAAGAAAGCAAGACTTTCACTAATGTACAAACAATTCATGGAAGAGTATGCAGATCTGGGTCACATGAAACGTGCACCTCAGATACCTACTGACATCTACTTTCTGCCGCATCACGGTGTCTTGAGAGAAAACTCCACAACAACAAAGCTGAGGGTCGTATTTAACGCATCTCAACAAACTACTAGTGGCTTCAGTCTAAACAATGTCATGGAAAAGGGCGCCAATTTACAAAAAGATATTCAAGCTCTTATACTTAAATGGCGAACTTATAAATACGCATTCACTGCTGACATTGAAAAAATGTACCGCTGCATTTGGATTTCAAAAGAACAACAACATCTACAGAGAATTGTATGGCGGGACTCACGAGATCAACATCTTCGCGATTACCAGCTCTGCACCGTAACCTACGGGACTAAATGCGCACCATGGCTAGCTATGCGAACATTGAAGCAACTGGCCATTGACGATGGTCACAAACATCCGGAAGCGGCCAAGATACTCATAGAAGAATGCTACGTGGATGACGTCATTAGCGGCCATAACAATCTCACAGAAGCGAAAAAACTGCAACAATCCTTGATCCAACTATTAAGAGGAGGAGGCATGAATTTACGAAAGTGGACAGCCAATGACCGAGCTATACTGGAAGACTTACGCGAGGATCAAATTTCAACTCAAAACATGTTTGATTTTAAAGGTGAAGAATCAACCAAAACATTAGGACTCGGTTGGAATCCAAACAGCGACTCCTTCCACTTCAACTGGCCTGTGGAAAACTCAAAACAGCTAACAAAGAGATCCTTACTCTCAGCCATATCGAGATTTTACGATCCACTGGGTTGGCTCTCCCCAGTGACGGTCAAAGCCAAACTACTATTCCAGAAACTCTGGATGAGTAAACTTAGCTGGGATGACGTACTGCCCAGCAACATCGAATCTGAGTGGCTGAACCTAAAAACAGAACTGCCATGCGTCAACAAAATAACGATAAACAGATGGATTGGCGATACACAAAAATGTGCCGAGTTATTAGGCTTCTGTGACGCAAGTGAAAAGGCTTACGCTTGTGTTATTTACAGCAAAGTGTTCAACGAGCATGGCCTTTTTTTTTTTTTTTTTTTTTTTTTTTTGGTGGGAAATCATCAAATAACTTCTCCCGCTCTGGGCGGAGCGAGAGGGAGTGTCAGACTTTTACTGACTAAAACCCACCGTGTTCCTTCAGATGCCTGTGTGCCAGAGCCACGATATCCCTTTCGGACAGGCTCGTAACCCTGGCAGGCATTGGCCCTTTCGGACCCCGTCAATTGGTGCTGACGTCTCTTTGAGGCGCGCGTGGAACACAACGCGCCGTCGACCCGGGCCTGGTCCTTATCGGACGGCGAGCTACCCATCGCTCACCGTCCGCAAGCCCGCGCCTACGGTGGCCGGGAATCCGCCTGCGATTCCCGACGCCCAGGGCGTCTCCTGCGGCGACTTAGGGCGGAAGGGCGGGCACCCTGCCTCACCCTCATGCGCTCCGCCTCCTCCTTCGCGAGCATTACTGTTTCGCAGAAGGAGGTGACGGCCTCCCATGCACTCTCGCTCCGAACCATGGCCTGAACCAGGGCCGGACGCGAGAGATCGTCGCCGCCGATCGCCTCCGTGAGGACACGGCGGTGCTCCGCCCAAGCAGGGCAGACCTCCACCGTATGCTCCACCGTGTCCTCCGGGCGATCCACACAGTGGTGACACCCGGGCGTTTCCTCCCGCTTTATCCTGAACAGGAACCTCCCGAAACAACCGTGTCCGGTGAGGACCTGCGTCAGGCGGAAGGTGAGGACGCCGTGGCGCCTCTCTAGCCACTCCTCAAAGAGGGGACTTACCGCCGCAATTGTGGCGTGCCCAACTCCCAACTCCCCTTTTTAAGTTCGAGAAGTTCTCCTTAAACAGGTGTACCAGCAGTAATGCAAAACCAAAACGAATCTAATAATGATGAGAAGAAGTTCACACGCCGCCGAGGCAGGAAGAAACCGCCCGCAGCAACGAACGTACCCGCTCCAACGCCAGCTACACCAGTCGAGCCACTTAAAGTGATTGAGCGCCCAGCCCCAAAAGTCATGTCAGGAATCCCACAGCCAAAGAATTTATCAACACAAGCATCGGATCTAACCAACGACATCTTATGGAAGGAGGGCCTAATTCTTGACGGCGAGGTAGGCTTGGTCAACGCGCGACCGATCCAAGAGTTCAGTCCAGACGCCGCCGGCTTCGAGTCGTTATTGGAGGAGGAATACAAGGCCATCTCAGACGTAGATAAGGCCTTTGTGAAGGCTATACCACAATCTGTGTACAACCATTTTCACCACGTGCTCTACTGGCATCGTTTATCGATGCAAGCCGTGGCGAATGGGACATCTTCGCGTGAGCAGGAGCAACTTATTAACGTTGTTAACTCCCATGATGTCAGTGTCCCTTCGGGCGCCGCCGCCTACTTGGCCGGCTTAGGCGACTTCGAGGACGTGACGGGCGTCAAACACCGAATGATCTCCACAGAGCCAAATGACTTAGGTCACTTTGGTAGGGCGACTGCGCAGACGCATCATCTTTATGAGACGTCCCCCGCCCCAGCCGTTTCACTACAGCGTGTGTTAGAAGATCTACAACATACGAACGACCGCGCGCGTGACCCAATATGGGATATCGCAGCGATCACGCCATTGGGTGCTGTTGTCGAGGCCGCTCTACCGCAAGAGGCGGAGCCAGCTGACGACGACCTTCCCGTGGACGAGCAGGAGGATGCAGACCTGGAGGCGGCTCAACAGCCAGCCCGGGACATGCCGCCCCTGCGACCCAGGAACCGCCCCACGGCGAACATGTTAGGATGGAGACCAACGAGCATGGCCAACCCATCGTAACTCTACTAGCTGCTCGAACAAGGGTGGCTCCACTGACACAGAAAACCACATTACCTAGACTGGAACTGTGTGGCGCTCAACTACTGGCTGACTTGATGAAGAAAACCAAGCAAACATTCTGCGGATATAACGTATCAATACGGGCCTGGTCGGATTCACAAGTTGTCCTGGCGTGGATTCAAGGCGAAACATCAAGATGGGAGACGTACGTAGCCAACAGAGTTACAAAGATCAAAAGCGTCATTCCTGCAGCTCAGTGGTGCTACGTCAAGTCAGAGCAGAATCCCGCAGACTGCGCATCAAGAGGTCTTTTGCCAAGCAAACTGATGAAGTTCAACCTATGGTGGCAAGGCCCCGAACTTTTAACAAAACAAGATGTATCGGAAGATATTCCTTGCGCTTTCCAAACGAATTTTGGCTGCATAAATCACGTTCAAATCGAAAACCCTTCACAAGGGAATAACGAACATAACATAATCACAAAATTATTGAACAAATGCAGCTCATTGACACAAGTAAACAGGGTCATCGCATGGATATTACGCTTCATTAAAAATATGCGCAATAAGACGAAATCGGAAACTACGTACCTAACAACAAGTGAACTAAGCGCAGCGCGTAAAAGTATCATAATTCACGCGCAGCGACTGCAGTTCAATTCCGAATTTACACAACTTGCTAATAACGAAACAGTACCGAAGAAAAGCGCAATTTGCAAATTGAATCCTTATATAAACAAAACGGGAATTATTTGTGTCGGAGGTCGTCTTAAGCACTCAAGCCTACCCGGGGAGATGAAGAATCCAATCATCATACCACATAGAGGACGATTTACACAACTTCTCATAGAACAAGCTCATTCATCCACGTTACATGGAGGAGCTCGGCTGACGTTGACTTATATAAGACAGCGGTACTGGATCGTTGGCGGTAACCGTGCCGTCAAGGAACAACTTCGAAGATGTGTACGCTGTCACCGCTTCAACAAGACAGATGGCTATCAACTGATGGGCGACCTACCACAACAAAGGATCACTCCGTGCCGACCTTTCACGCACACAGGAGTAGACTTTACCGGTCATGTGGATGTTAAACACAACAAGGGTAGAGGCATAAAAACTTCAAAGGGGTACATAGCCATATTCATATGTATGGTGACGAAAGCCGTTCATATTGAACTCGTGTCAGACCTTAGCACAGAAACGTTTATGGCAGCCTTCCAAAGACTGTGTGCGAGGCGCGGCACCCCCAGCCACATGTACTCTGACTGTGGTACAAACTTTATCGGCGCTGCAAAGGTACTTCGTCAAGAATTCGAAGAGTTCAAACAACTACTGAAACCAGATCTCTTCAACGAACTGGCCAAATTGGAGGTGGAGTGGCATTTCAATGCCCCCGCATGGCCAACTGCTGGCGGTCTGTGGGAAGCTGCCGTCAAGTCGATGAAGCACCATCTGCGACGAGTACTTGGGGACCAAAAACTGACATACGAGGAATTCATAACGATTTTAGCAAAAATAGAAGCCTGCTTAAATTCAAGACCGCTGTGCCCGCTAACTGAAGATCCAGAAGAGTTTTACAACTGCCTCACTCCTGGACACTTCCTAACAGGAAGCCCAATATTGTCCATGCCACTCTCGGATTACAATAACGTAAATAACATCGATTTACGTCGTAGGTGGCAGCTTATCGAGCATATGTTTCAACAATATTGGAAAAACTGGTCAAACGATTACCTTACTACTCTACAAACACGTAGTAAGTGGAACAAGCCTACTAGAAACGTCAAAGAAGGCGATGTAGTACTGGTAAAAGAAAACAATCTACCGCCAGGAAAATGGGCCTTGGGTCGTATACTGGAGACTCATCCAGGATCTGATGGATATGTTCGAGTTACTACCGTGAAAACTCAAGCAGGAATAATAAAACGCCCAATAACAAAACTATCGCCATTACCATTGAACTCTGAAATGGAGGATGCCGAGGAAAACGAAACGAAACATAAGCCTCAACAGAATCCGAAAACTGAGCGGCGGAAGAGGTCAAAGAATCCTATTTCAACGCTACTAATATCAATGTTATCATTGTTGTTCCTCAAAGAGGGGACTTACCGCCGCAATTGTGGCGTGCCCAACTCCCAACTCCCCTTTTTAAGTTCGAGAAGTTCTCCTTAAACAGGTGTACCAGCAGTAATGCAAAACCAAAACGAATCTAATAATGATGAGAAGAAGTTCACACGCCGCCGAGGCAGGAAGAAACCGCCCGCAGCAACGAACGTACCCGCTCCAACGCCAGCTACACCAGTCGAGCCACTTAAAGTGATTGAGCGCCCAGCCCCAAAAGTCATGTCAGGAATCCCACAGCCAAAGAATTTATCAACACAAGCATCGGATCTAACCAACGACATCTTATGGAAGGAGGGCCTAATTCTTGACGGCGAGGTAGGCTTGGTCAACGCGCGACCGATCCAAGAGTTCAGTCCAGACGCCGCCGGCTTCGAGTCGTTATTGGAGGAGGAATACAAGGCCATCTCAGACGTAGATAAGGCCTTTGTGAAGGCTATACCACAATCTGTGTACAACCATTTTCACCACGTGCTCTACTGGCATCGTTTATCGATGCAAGCCGTGGCGAATGGGACATCTTCGCGTGAGCAGGAGCAACTTATTAACGTTGTTAACTCCCATGATGTCAGTGTCCCTTCGGGCGCCGCCGCCTACTTGGCCGGCTTAGGCGACTTCGAGGACGTGACGGGCGTCAAACACCGAATGATCTCCACAGAGCCAAATGACTTAGGTCACTTTGGTAGGGCGACTGCGCAGACGCATCATCTTTATGAGACGTCCCCCGCCCCAGCCGTTTCACTACAGCGTGTGTTAGAAGATCTACAACATACGAACGACCGCGCGCGTGACCCAATATGGGATATCGCAGCGATCACGCCATTGGGTGCTGTTGTCGAGGCCGCTCTACCGCAAGAGGCGGAGCCAGCTGACGACGACCTTCCCGTGGACGAGCAGGAGGATGCAGACCTGGAGGCGGCTCAACAGCCAGCCCGGGACATGCCGCCCCTGCGACCCAGGAACCGCCCCACGGCGAACATGTTAGGATGGAGACCAACGAGCATGGCCAACCCATCGTAACTCTACTAGCTGCTCGAACAAGGGTGGCTCCACTGACACAGAAAACCACATTACCTAGACTGGAACTGTGTGGCGCTCAACTACTGGCTGACTTGATGAAGAAAACCAAGCAAACATTCTGCGGATATAACGTATCAATACGGGCCTGGTCGGATTCACAAGTTGTCCTGGCGTGGATTCAAGGCGAAACATCAAGATGGGAGACGTACGTAGCCAACAGAGTTACAAAGATCAAAAGCGTCATTCCTGCAGCTCAGTGGTGCTACGTCAAGTCAGAGCAGAATCCCGCAGACTGCGCATCAAGAGGTCTTTTGCCAAGCAAACTGATGAAGTTCAACCTATGGTGGCAAGGCCCCGAACTTTTAACAAAACAAGATGTATCGGAAGATATTCCTTGCGCTTTCCAAACGAATTTTGGCTGCATAAATCACGTTCAAATCGAAAACCCTTCACAAGGGAATAACGAACATAACATAATCACAAAATTATTGAACAAATGCAGCTCATTGACACAAGTAAACAGGGTCATCGCATGGATATTACGCTTCATTAAAAATATGCGCAATAAGACGAAATCGGAAACTACGTACCTAACAACAAGTGAACTAAGCGCAGCGCGTAAAAGTATCATAATTCACGCGCAGCGACTGCAGTTCAATTCCGAATTTACACAACTTGCTAATAACGAAACAGTACCGAAGAAAAGCGCAATTTGCAAATTGAATCCTTATATAAACAAAACGGGAATTATTTGTGTCGGAGGTCGTCTTAAGCACTCAAGCCTACCCGGGGAGATGAAGAATCCAATCATCATACCACATAGAGGACGATTTACACAACTTCTCATAGAACAAGCTCATTCATCCACGTTACATGGAGGAGCTCGGCTGACGTTGACTTATATAAGACAGCGGTACTGGATCGTTGGCGGTAACCGTGCCGTCAAGGAACAACTTCGAAGATGTGTACGCTGTCACCGCTTCAACAAGACAGATGGCTATCAACTGATGGGCGACCTACCACAACAAAGGATCACTCCGTGCCGACCTTTCACGCACACAGGAGTAGACTTTACCGGTCATGTGGATGTTAAACACAACAAGGGTAGAGGCATAAAAACTTCAAAGGGGTACATAGCCATATTCATATGTATGGTGACGAAAGCCGTTCATATTGAACTCGTGTCAGACCTTAGCACAGAAACGTTTATGGCAGCCTTCCAAAGACTGTGTGCGAGGCGCGGCACCCCCAGCCACATGTACTCTGACTGTGGTACAAACTTTATCGGCGCTGCAAAGGTACTTCGTCAAGAATTCGAAGAGTTCAAACAACTACTGAAACCAGATCTCTTCAACGAACTGGCCAAATTGGAGGTGGAGTGGCATTTCAATGCCCCCGCATGGCCAACTGCTGGCGGTCTGTGGGAAGCTGCCGTCAAGTCGATGAAGCACCATCTGCGACGAGTACTTGGGGACCAAAAACTGACATACGAGGAATTCATAACGATTTTAGCAAAAATAGAAGCCTGCTTAAATTCAAGACCGCTGTGCCCGCTAACTGAAGATCCAGAAGAGTTTTACAACTGCCTCACTCCTGGACACTTCCTAACAGGAAGCCCAATATTGTCCATGCCACTCTCGGATTACAATAACGTAAATAACATCGATTTACGTCGTAGGTGGCAGCTTATCGAGCATATGTTTCAACAATATTGGAAAAACTGGTCAAACGATTACCTTACTACTCTACAAACACGTAGTAAGTGGAACAAGCCTACTAGAAACGTCAAAGAAGGCGATGTAGTACTGGTAAAAGAAAACAATCTACCGCCAGGAAAATGGGCCTTGGGTCGTATACTGGAGACTCATCCAGGATCTGATGGATATGTTCGAGTTACTACCGTGAAAACTCAAGCAGGAATAATAAAACGCCCAATAACAAAACTATCGCCATTACCATTGAACTCTGAAATGGAGGATGCCGAGGAAAACGAAACGAAACATAAGCCTCAACAGAATCCGAAAACTGAGCGGCGGAAGAGGTCAAAGAATCCTATTTCAACGCTACTAATATCAATGTTATCATTGTTGTTCCTCAAAGAGGGGACTTACCGCCGCAATTGTGGCGTGCCCAACTCCCAACTCCCCTTTTTAAGTTCGAGAAGTTCTCCTTAAACAGGTGTACCAGCAGTAATGCAAAACCAAAACGAATCTAATAATGATGAGAAGAAGTTCACACGCCGCCGAGGCAGGAAGAAACCGCCCGCAGCAACGAACGTACCCGCTCCAACGCCAGCTACACCAGTCGAGCCACTTAAAGTGATTGAGCGCCCAGCCCCAAAAGTCATGTCAGGAATCCCACAGCCAAAGAATTTATCAACACAAGCATCGGATCTAACCAACGACATCTTATGGAAGGAGGGCCTAATTCTTGACGGCGAGGTAGGCTTGGTCAACGCGCGACCGATCCAAGAGTTCAGTCCAGACGCCGCCGGCTTCGAGTCGTTATTGGAGGAGGAATACAAGGCCATCTCAGACGTAGATAAGGCCTTTGTGAAGGCTATACCACAATCTGTGTACAACCATTTTCACCACGTGCTCTACTGGCATCGTTTATCGATGCAAGCCGTGGCGAATGGGACATCTTCGCGTGAGCAGGAGCAACTTATTAACGTTGTTAACTCCCATGATGTCAGTGTCCCTTCGGGCGCCGCCGCCTACTTGGCCGGCTTAGGCGACTTCGAGGACGTGACGGGCGTCAAACACCGAATGATCTCCACAGAGCCAAATGACTTAGGTCACTTTGGTAGGGCGACTGCGCAGACGCATCATCTTTATGAGACGTCCCCCGCCCCAGCCGTTTCACTACAGCGTGTGTTAGAAGATCTACAACATACGAACGACCGCGCGCGTGACCCAATATGGGATATCGCAGCGATCACGCCATTGGGTGCTGTTGTCGAGGCCGCTCTACCGCAAGAGGCGGAGCCAGCTGACGACGACCTTCCCGTGGACGAGCAGGAGGATGCAGACCTGGAGGCGGCTCAACAGCCAGCCCGGGACATGCCGCCCCTGCGACCCAGGAACCGCCCCACGGCGAACATGTTAGGATGGAGACCAACGAGCATGGCCAACCCATCGTAACTCTACTAGCTGCTCGAACAAGGGTGGCTCCACTGACACAGAAAACCACATTACCTAGACTGGAACTGTGTGGCGCTCAACTACTGGCTGACTTGATGAAGAAAACCAAGCAAACATTCTGCGGATATAACGTATCAATACGGGCCTGGTCGGATTCACAAGTTGTCCTGGCGTGGATTCAAGGCGAAACATCAAGATGGGAGACGTACGTAGCCAACAGAGTTACAAAGATCAAAAGCGTCATTCCTGCAGCTCAGTGGTGCTACGTCAAGTCAGAGCAGAATCCCGCAGACTGCGCATCAAGAGGTCTTTTGCCAAGCAAACTGATGAAGTTCAACCTATGGTGGCAAGGCCCCGAACTTTTAACAAAACAAGATGTATCGGAAGATATTCCTTGCGCTTTCCAAACGAATTTTGGCTGCATAAATCACGTTCAAATCGAAAACCCTTCACAAGGGAATAACGAACATAACATAATCACAAAATTATTGAACAAATGCAGCTCATTGACACAAGTAAACAGGGTCATCGCATGGATATTACGCTTCATTAAAAATATGCGCAATAAGACGAAATCGGAAACTACGTACCTAACAACAAGTGAACTAAGCGCAGCGCGTAAAAGTATCATAATTCACGCGCAGCGACTGCAGTTCAATTCCGAATTTACACAACTTGCTAATAACGAAACAGTACCGAAGAAAAGCGCAATTTGCAAATTGAATCCTTATATAAACAAAACGGGAATTATTTGTGTCGGAGGTCGTCTTAAGCACTCAAGCCTACCCGGGGAGATGAAGAATCCAATCATCATACCACATAGAGGACGATTTACACAACTTCTCATAGAACAAGCTCATTCATCCACGTTACATGGAGGAGCTCGGCTGACGTTGACTTATATAAGACAGCGGTACTGGATCGTTGGCGGTAACCGTGCCGTCAAGGAACAACTTCGAAGATGTGTACGCTGTCACCGCTTCAACAAGACAGATGGCTATCAACTGATGGGCGACCTACCACAACAAAGGATCACTCCGTGCCGACCTTTCACGCACACAGGAGTAGACTTTACCGGTCATGTGGATGTTAAACACAACAAGGGTAGAGGCATAAAAACTTCAAAGGGGTACATAGCCATATTCATATGTATGGTGACGAAAGCCGTTCATATTGAACTCGTGTCAGACCTTAGCACAGAAACGTTTATGGCAGCCTTCCAAAGACTGTGTGCGAGGCGCGGCACCCCCAGCCACATGTACTCTGACTGTGGTACAAACTTTATCGGCGCTGCAAAGGTACTTCGTCAAGAATTCGAAGAGTTCAAACAACTACTGAAACCAGATCTCTTCAACGAACTGGCCAAATTGGAGGTGGAGTGGCATTTCAATGCCCCCGCATGGCCAACTGCTGGCGGTCTGTGGGAAGCTGCCGTCAAGTCGATGAAGCACCATCTGCGACGAGTACTTGGGGACCAAAAACTGACATACGAGGAATTCATAACGATTTTAGCAAAAATAGAAGCCTGCTTAAATTCAAGACCGCTGTGCCCGCTAACTGAAGATCCAGAAGAGTTTTACAACTGCCTCACTCCTGGACACTTCCTAACAGGAAGCCCAATATTGTCCATGCCACTCTCGGATTACAATAACGTAAATAACATCGATTTACGTCGTAGGTGGCAGCTTATCGAGCATATGTTTCAACAATATTGGAAAAACTGGTCAAACGATTACCTTACTACTCTACAAACACGTAGTAAGTGGAACAAGCCTACTAGAAACGTCAAAGAAGGCGATGTAGTACTGGTAAAAGAAAACAATCTACCGCCAGGAAAATGGGCCTTGGGTCGTATACTGGAGACTCATCCAGGATCTGATGGATATGTTCGAGTTACTACCGTGAAAACTCAAGCAGGAATAATAAAACGCCCAATAACAAAACTATCGCCATTACCATTGAACTCTGAAATGGAGGATGCCGAGGAAAACGAAACGAAACATAAGCCTCAACAGAATCCGAAAACTGAGCGGCGGAAGAGGTCAAAGAATCCTATTTCAACGCTACTAATATCAATGTTATCATTGTTGTTCCTCAAAGAGGGGACTTACCGCCGCAATTGTGGCGTGCCCAACTCCCAACTCCCCTTTTTAAGTTCGAGAAGTTCTCCTTAAACAGGTGTACCAGCAGTAATGCAAAACCAAAACGAATCTAATAATGATGAGAAGAAGTTCACACGCCGCCGAGGCAGGAAGAAACCGCCCGCAGCAACGAACGTACCCGCTCCAACGCCAGCTACACCAGTCGAGCCACTTAAAGTGATTGAGCGCCCAGCCCCAAAAGTCATGTCAGGAATCCCACAGCCAAAGAATTTATCAACACAAGCATCGGATCTAACCAACGACATCTTATGGAAGGAGGGCCTAATTCTTGACGGCGAGGTAGGCTTGGTCAACGCGCGACCGATCCAAGAGTTCAGTCCAGACGCCGCCGGCTTCGAGTCGTTATTGGAGGAGGAATACAAGGCCATCTCAGACGTAGATAAGGCCTTTGTGAAGGCTATACCACAATCTGTGTACAACCATTTTCACCACGTGCTCTACTGGCATCGTTTATCGATGCAAGCCGTGGCGAATGGGACATCTTCGCGTGAGCAGGAGCAACTTATTAACGTTGTTAACTCCCATGATGTCAGTGTCCCTTCGGGCGCCGCCGCCTACTTGGCCGGCTTAGGCGACTTCGAGGACGTGACGGGCGTCAAACACCGAATGATCTCCACAGAGCCAAATGACTTAGGTCACTTTGGTAGGGCGACTGCGCAGACGCATCATCTTTATGAGACGTCCCCCGCCCCAGCCGTTTCACTACAGCGTGTGTTAGAAGATCTACAACATACGAACGACCGCGCGCGTGACCCAATATGGGATATCGCAGCGATCACGCCATTGGGTGCTGTTGTCGAGGCCGCTCTACCGCAAGAGGCGGAGCCAGCTGACGACGACCTTCCCGTGGACGAGCAGGAGGATGCAGACCTGGAGGCGGCTCAACAGCCAGCCCGGGACATGCCGCCCCTGCGACCCAGGAACCGCCCCACGGCGAACATGTTAGGATGGAGACCAACGAGCATGGCCAACCCATCGTAACTCTACTAGCTGCTCGAACAAGGGTGGCTCCACTGACACAGAAAACCACATTACCTAGACTGGAACTGTGTGGCGCTCAACTACTGGCTGACTTGATGAAGAAAACCAAGCAAACATTCTGCGGATATAACGTATCAATACGGGCCTGGTCGGATTCACAAGTTGTCCTGGCGTGGATTCAAGGCGAAACATCAAGATGGGAGACGTACGTAGCCAACAGAGTTACAAAGATCAAAAGCGTCATTCCTGCAGCTCAGTGGTGCTACGTCAAGTCAGAGCAGAATCCCGCAGACTGCGCATCAAGAGGTCTTTTGCCAAGCAAACTGATGAAGTTCAACCTATGGTGGCAAGGCCCCGAACTTTTAACAAAACAAGATGTATCGGAAGATATTCCTTGCGCTTTCCAAACGAATTTTGGCTGCATAAATCACGTTCAAATCGAAAACCCTTCACAAGGGAATAACGAACATAACATAATCACAAAATTATTGAACAAATGCAGCTCATTGACACAAGTAAACAGGGTCATCGCATGGATATTACGCTTCATTAAAAATATGCGCAATAAGACGAAATCGGAAACTACGTACCTAACAACAAGTGAACTAAGCGCAGCGCGTAAAAGTATCATAATTCACGCGCAGCGACTGCAGTTCAATTCCGAATTTACACAACTTGCTAATAACGAAACAGTACCGAAGAAAAGCGCAATTTGCAAATTGAATCCTTATATAAACAAAACGGGAATTATTTGTGTCGGAGGTCGTCTTAAGCACTCAAGCCTACCCGGGGAGATGAAGAATCCAATCATCATACCACATAGAGGACGATTTACACAACTTCTCATAGAACAAGCTCATTCATCCACGTTACATGGAGGAGCTCGGCTGACGTTGACTTATATAAGACAGCGGTACTGGATCGTTGGCGGTAACCGTGCCGTCAAGGAACAACTTCGAAGATGTGTACGCTGTCACCGCTTCAACAAGACAGATGGCTATCAACTGATGGGCGACCTACCACAACAAAGGATCACTCCGTGCCGACCTTTCACGCACACAGGAGTAGACTTTACCGGTCATGTGGATGTTAAACACAACAAGGGTAGAGGCATAAAAACTTCAAAGGGGTACATAGCCATATTCATATGTATGGTGACGAAAGCCGTTCATATTGAACTCGTGTCAGACCTTAGCACAGAAACGTTTATGGCAGCCTTCCAAAGACTGTGTGCGAGGCGCGGCACCCCCAGCCACATGTACTCTGACTGTGGTACAAACTTTATCGGCGCTGCAAAGGTACTTCGTCAAGAATTCGAAGAGTTCAAACAACTACTGAAACCAGATCTCTTCAACGAACTGGCCAAATTGGAGGTGGAGTGGCATTTCAATGCCCCCGCATGGCCAACTGCTGGCGGTCTGTGGGAAGCTGCCGTCAAGTCGATGAAGCACCATCTGCGACGAGTACTTGGGGACCAAAAACTGACATACGAGGAATTCATAACGATTTTAGCAAAAATAGAAGCCTGCTTAAATTCAAGACCGCTGTGCCCGCTAACTGAAGATCCAGAAGAGTTTTACAACTGCCTCACTCCTGGACACTTCCTAACAGGAAGCCCAATATTGTCCATGCCACTCTCGGATTACAATAACGTAAATAACATCGATTTACGTCGTAGGTGGCAGCTTATCGAGCATATGTTTCAACAATATTGGAAAAACTGGTCAAACGATTACCTTACTACTCTACAAACACGTAGTAAGTGGAACAAGCCTACTAGAAACGTCAAAGAAGGCGATGTAGTACTGGTAAAAGAAAACAATCTACCGCCAGGAAAATGGGCCTTGGGTCGTATACTGGAGACTCATCCAGGATCTGATGGATATGTTCGAGTTACTACCGTGAAAACTCAAGCAGGAATAATAAAACGCCCAATAACAAAACTATCGCCATTACCATTGAACTCTGAAATGGAGGATGCCGAGGAAAACGAAACGAAACATAAGCCTCAACAGAATCCGAAAACTGAGCGGCGGAAGAGGTCAAAGAATCCTATTTCAACGCTACTAATATCAATGTTATCATTGTTGTTCCTCAAAGAGGGGACTTACCGCCGCAATTGTGGCGTGCCCAACTCCCAACTCCCCTTTTTAAGTTCGAGAAGTTCTCCTTAAACAGGTGTACCAGCAGTAATGCAAAACCAAAACGAATCTAATAATGATGAGAAGAAGTTCACACGCCGCCGAGGCAGGAAGAAACCGCCCGCAGCAACGAACGTACCCGCTCCAACGCCAGCTACACCAGTCGAGCCACTTAAAGTGATTGAGCGCCCAGCCCCAAAAGTCATGTCAGGAATCCCACAGCCAAAGAATTTATCAACACAAGCATCGGATCTAACCAACGACATCTTATGGAAGGAGGGCCTAATTCTTGACGGCGAGGTAGGCTTGGTCAACGCGCGACCGATCCAAGAGTTCAGTCCAGACGCCGCCGGCTTCGAGTCGTTATTGGAGGAGGAATACAAGGCCATCTCAGACGTAGATAAGGCCTTTGTGAAGGCTATACCACAATCTGTGTACAACCATTTTCACCACGTGCTCTACTGGCATCGTTTATCGATGCAAGCCGTGGCGAATGGGACATCTTCGCGTGAGCAGGAGCAACTTATTAACGTTGTTAACTCCCATGATGTCAGTGTCCCTTCGGGCGCCGCCGCCTACTTGGCCGGCTTAGGCGACTTCGAGGACGTGACGGGCGTCAAACACCGAATGATCTCCACAGAGCCAAATGACTTAGGTCACTTTGGTAGGGCGACTGCGCAGACGCATCATCTTTATGAGACGTCCCCCGCCCCAGCCGTTTCACTACAGCGTGTGTTAGAAGATCTACAACATACGAACGACCGCGCGCGTGACCCAATATGGGATATCGCAGCGATCACGCCATTGGGTGCTGTTGTCGAGGCCGCTCTACCGCAAGAGGCGGAGCCAGCTGACGACGACCTTCCCGTGGACGAGCAGGAGGATGCAGACCTGGAGGCGGCTCAACAGCCAGCCCGGGACATGCCGCCCCTGCGACCCAGGAACCGCCCCACGGCGAACATGTTAGGATGGAGACCAACGAGCATGGCCAACCCATCGTAACTCTACTAGCTGCTCGAACAAGGGTGGCTCCACTGACACAGAAAACCACATTACCTAGACTGGAACTGTGTGGCGCTCAACTACTGGCTGACTTGATGAAGAAAACCAAGCAAACATTCTGCGGATATAACGTATCAATACGGGCCTGGTCGGATTCACAAGTTGTCCTGGCGTGGATTCAAGGCGAAACATCAAGATGGGAGACGTACGTAGCCAACAGAGTTACAAAGATCAAAAGCGTCATTCCTGCAGCTCAGTGGTGCTACGTCAAGTCAGAGCAGAATCCCGCAGACTGCGCATCAAGAGGTCTTTTGCCAAGCAAACTGATGAAGTTCAACCTATGGTGGCAAGGCCCCGAACTTTTAACAAAACAAGATGTATCGGAAGATATTCCTTGCGCTTTCCAAACGAATTTTGGCTGCATAAATCACGTTCAAATCGAAAACCCTTCACAAGGGAATAACGAACATAACATAATCACAAAATTATTGAACAAATGCAGCTCATTGACACAAGTAAACAGGGTCATCGCATGGATATTACGCTTCATTAAAAATATGCGCAATAAGACGAAATCGGAAACTACGTACCTAACAACAAGTGAACTAAGCGCAGCGCGTAAAAGTATCATAATTCACGCGCAGCGACTGCAGTTCAATTCCGAATTTACACAACTTGCTAATAACGAAACAGTACCGAAGAAAAGCGCAATTTGCAAATTGAATCCTTATATAAACAAAACGGGAATTATTTGTGTCGGAGGTCGTCTTAAGCACTCAAGCCTACCCGGGGAGATGAAGAATCCAATCATCATACCACATAGAGGACGATTTACACAACTTCTCATAGAACAAGCTCATTCATCCACGTTACATGGAGGAGCTCGGCTGACGTTGACTTATATAAGACAGCGGTACTGGATCGTTGGCGGTAACCGTGCCGTCAAGGAACAACTTCGAAGATGTGTACGCTGTCACCGCTTCAACAAGACAGATGGCTATCAACTGATGGGCGACCTACCACAACAAAGGATCACTCCGTGCCGACCTTTCACGCACACAGGAGTAGACTTTACCGGTCATGTGGATGTTAAACACAACAAGGGTAGAGGCATAAAAACTTCAAAGGGGTACATAGCCATATTCATATGTATGGTGACGAAAGCCGTTCATATTGAACTCGTGTCAGACCTTAGCACAGAAACGTTTATGGCAGCCTTCCAAAGACTGTGTGCGAGGCGCGGCACCCCCAGCCACATGTACTCTGACTGTGGTACAAACTTTATCGGCGCTGCAAAGGTACTTCGTCAAGAATTCGAAGAGTTCAAACAACTACTGAAACCAGATCTCTTCAACGAACTGGCCAAATTGGAGGTGGAGTGGCATTTCAATGCCCCCGCATGGCCAACTGCTGGCGGTCTGTGGGAAGCTGCCGTCAAGTCGATGAAGCACCATCTGCGACGAGTACTTGGGGACCAAAAACTGACATACGAGGAATTCATAACGATTTTAGCAAAAATAGAAGCCTGCTTAAATTCAAGACCGCTGTGCCCGCTAACTGAAGATCCAGAAGAGTTTTACAACTGCCTCACTCCTGGACACTTCCTAACAGGAAGCCCAATATTGTCCATGCCACTCTCGGATTACAATAACGTAAATAACATCGATTTACGTCGTAGGTGGCAGCTTATCGAGCATATGTTTCAACAATATTGGAAAAACTGGTCAAACGATTACCTTACTACTCTACAAACACGTAGTAAGTGGAACAAGCCTACTAGAAACGTCAAAGAAGGCGATGTAGTACTGGTAAAAGAAAACAATCTACCGCCAGGAAAATGGGCCTTGGGTCGTATACTGGAGACTCATCCAGGATCTGATGGATATGTTCGAGTTACTACCGTGAAAACTCAAGCAGGAATAATAAAACGCCCAATAACAAAACTATCGCCATTACCATTGAACTCTGAAATGGAGGATGCCGAGGAAAACGAAACGAAACATAAGCCTCAACAGAATCCGAAAACTGAGCGGCGGAAGAGGTCAAAGAATCCTATTTCAACGCTACTAATATCAATGTTATCATTGTTTACATTTGTAACGGGATCTTATAGCGCCATTGATGGCACGCGCGGAGCGCCGGCGTCGACCGCTCAGATTACAAGTTTGGAACGCGGGCGGCCCATATACTATGACACCGTCGGCAAAATGCAAGTAGTGCATGATGAGTGGATACTAATGATGTACTACAATCTAACAAACTATTGGGAAGGAACTCGTCGTACTCAAACTTACTTCGAGAACATCAAGAACTTATGCCATAAAACGAATCTACAACACTGCAGGTCAACTATGGAACAATTAAGTCATGAAATAGAACTTCTAAACTCCTATAACTCCATGCTTATAAATCCCCACAAACACCTGAGCAACAGAAAGAAACGGGGTCTAGTCTACGGAGTCGGCTACTTAGCTAATAGTCTTTTTGGAATATTAGACCAACAATTTGCTAAGAAATACCAAAACGACATACAATCTCTGCAAACCAACGAGAACTACTTAATTGAGTTAATCAAAAATCAAACAACTATCGTGGAGCTTGAGAATCAAGTACTGAAACAAAGTGAAGACAATATTCAACGTCAGCTCAACTCCATTGATAACTTCATCAATCAGACCAACATGAACATAGCATCTATCGAAACGGAAATGGAAATACTTTCCGCCACCACCTACATCAATTCTGCTTCGTTAACGACGTACCTACTGATCAACAGCTTGAGGACGTTTCAGGAGATGCTGTTCAATACACTAACGAACGTCTACCAAGGACATGTAGACGTTCATCTGATAACTCCGGTTCGTCTGATGCAAAAACTAACGGAAATATCCGGAAGCCTTCCGAAATCTTTATCGCTACCAGTTGAAAACTACAAAGAAAACATTAAAGATATTTACAAGCTGATCAATGTGAAAGCACGAGTTACTGAAAATTACTTTCTATTCGAAGCACATATTCCACTTGTAGCTAACGAAGACTTCGACATAAATGATAAATGATAAATGATTTTATTTCTGTAAGTAGGTTTGTACAAACACTTTTACACGTCAATCATATTTTAAAAACTAGATGAGGTCGGCGTTTCCTATCTGACTACTCTGAGAAGAAAGGCCGAAACAAACTCAGAGGTCATAGTCTCTTTTAAAGTCCAGACATAATCTTGGTCAGATCATGTGAAGACCATGTAGATTGGTGTCTGAAATGGTCTTTTGAGGAAAGAACCACACAGGTTGAGTGGACCTGACCAGTCAGTGCACGCATTTGTCAGTAATCGTGCAGCTCTACTCAGAATATAAGGAGCTCAACGATGCGACTATCAATACCAAAGAAAGGCCATTTGGGTAGGCCACTTATATGACTCAAACTGCCAGACCATGATTAACACTAACTGAGAATAAAAGAAAGGGAAAAAAAAATATTATGCAATAACCCACATAGTCTTCACATTCACAATAATTAAAATAATATAATACTTTACAAGTAAATATTCCTGTCATTGTGTATAAAATAATAATTAAATGTCACTGTTTATAAAATAATAAAGTTAGCAAAAACAAAAAAAAAAAAACAATAAAAATAAACTACCTCAATATGTACAAAAATTGGAGCAGCTCAATCCCAAGCCTTTTTGTCCTCAATATAATCTTTAACAGTATAAAAGGCTTTCTGGCACAACTTACGTTTAATGAATGATTTGAATTTATTAAGGCTTAGATCTTGAACGTGGCTTGGAAGTTTATTATAAAAGCGTATACATTGACATCGAAACGAGCCACCTATTTTCTTGAGCCTTGTTGTAGGTACAACAAATTTGTGTTTGTTTCTAGTATTTATATTATGGATATCACTGTATTTTTTAAATAATTTTATATTTTTATGGGCATATAATAGATTTTCAAAAATATACTGAGAAGGCACAGTCATTACATTAATCTCCTTAAATTTCTCTCTGAGAGAGTGTCTTGGACTTAATTTATAAATTGATCGAACAGCTCTTTTCTGCAAAACAAAGATAGTCTGAATGTCGGCAGCATTTCCCCATAACAGAATACCGTACGACATTACACTATGAAAATAGCTAAAGTACACTAAACGGGCTGTCTCTATGTCAGTTAAATTACGAATTTTTCTAACAGCATATGCTGCGGAGCTTAGCTTTTTTGACAGTTTATCTACATGTGGGCCCCACTGAAGCTTAGCATCCAAAGTCAAGCCCAAGAATACAGTGCTATCTTCAGGATTCAATTCTTCGCCCTTTATTAACACATTAGTTTTCACCTGCCTAACGTGAGGTAGCGTAAACTTAATGCATTTGGTTTTTTTTTCATTTAGAAGTAAATTATTAACATTAAACCAGTGAACTACTTTTGAGATCGCGCTATTTACATCGTCAGTAACCAGCTGCTGACGTTTAAGTTTAAACAAAAGTGAAGTGTCATCTGCAAACAACACTATATCATGATTATCCTTTATGAGGTAAGGCAAGTCATTAATGTAAATAAGAAACAAGAAAGGACCAAGAATTGAGCCCTGTGGGACTCCCATTCTTACTATAGATCCGGGAGATCTTTTCCCATTGACGTCAACGCTCTGAATCCTATTACTCAAGTATGAAATAAGAAGATCCAGAGCGGTGTTCCGGATCCCGTAGTGGCGGAGTTTCCTGATTAACGTTTCATGAAAAACGCAATCGAATGCCTTGGACAAATCACAAAAAATGCCCAAGGCATCGCATTTATCTTCCCATGCATTATAAATATGTCCTAACAGTTCAACACCGGCATCAGTAGTCGAACGGCCCCTTGTAAAACCGAACTGTTTGCTATGTAGTAATTTATGTTTATTAAAAAATCTTTGCAATTGGTCTAAAATTAATTTCTCAAAAATTTTACTAAAGGTAGGTAGTACTGAAATAGGTCTATAATTTGAGGGGTCTGATGTACTACCTGATTTAAACAACGGTATTATTTTACTATTTTTCATAAGGTCAGGAAACTCCCCACAGTCAATACAATTATTAAAGATAAGAGCTAAAGTAGGTGCTACAATGTCTATAATAGACTTAGCAACTTCTACAGAATTACCCCACAGATCTGCAGTCTTTTTTACATTTAAAGTGTGAAAGGTTTTAATTATATCTCTACAGGTAATATGTTCAAAACGAAATTCCGAAATTCCGATTCCCATATACAAAGCTATACCTTTACCGGTCATTGATAAGGAAACTACATATTATGTGCAGCTATCAAACAAGTACATCGCTGTCAATTTCAAGAAGAACGTGTACGTGTCTATGTCTGAAGATGACTTGAAACACTGCATGCAACAAAAATCGCAGAACTTCTTATGCAAGAAAAACCTGCCATCATTTGACCTACACGGCAAAAGCGCTCCGTGTGAGGCCAAACTGCTATCACATCAAAACAGCGGACCTTGTGACGTCGAACGCACGTCATGCAAGGACACTTGGATAGAGTTACGAACACAAAACAGCTGGCTGGCGGTTTGCTGCGAAACGTGTTCGTTGCGAATCATTTGTAGCAATGACGTCACAGCACAAACCATTTCGTCATCAAGCATAGTGACATTATCTCAGGGATGCGTATTACAATCCACCGACATGACCATCTACGCTCAACGCGAATACAGCAGTCAAATGAAGATGGATTATGAGCTCACAGCTCCAACATTTGACACATCCATTAACAAGATAGTGAACTTAACATATCGCTATGCCCCAAACATCCTTCAGTCAAAGGCAACGAATCAAGAAATTGCAATAATTGAACAGAAAATTGTAACTCAAAAGAAAAATGAAGTTTCACTACCAACAATAACAAATCACGATATTCATCAATATGCTATCTGTTACTCATTGCTGACAGCCGCCATCATAGTTGTACTTGTTGTGGTTGGGAGGAATCGTTGTCCGCAATATTGCACAAACAACGCTAAGAATAAAACTAGTCGTCAACCACCTGAAGATATTGAACTTCAAGTTATACGAAAACCAGAGTACCGGCAAGAAACAGTCACAGCACAAACAACAAAGGACTTGCAGCTGGGACCTCAATCTGGGAACAGGAACATCGCCTTTCAATTTGATTGATTAATTTACTTTATTAACTTTGTGATGGCTTTTCCTTTCTCTTCTCATTTGTTTCTCCTTTTGGAGTTGCCAAGATGTACAGTCTTACACTGTACATGTTTTGCTGACGCGGTGGTTTACACCAGACGTGCGTCATTTCTATTACTATAAATATACATACATTACAATAAATCAGCGAGTGCGATTACTGCTACGCGGTGACTAACATTAGAGAAAGGAATCGTCAACAATATTACTTGTAAACACTATTTATACGTAATAAACCTAACGGGAACTAAGTGATCTTTTCTCTACGCGCTTCAACCTTAACAACAACAACTCTGCAAGTGTACGAACCGTAACGTACAAAAGTCAATTAGAATGATTTTCAATTTTTTTTTCTCATATTTAAACGATTAATTTATTATTTTCAGTCAAATGCCACGGAAAAAATCTAACCTCAACAACGCGAGCACCAGAGAGGCACGACGCAAACGTATTAAAAGAGCTCATCAGTTGGCAGAACAAATTGAATCAAGAAATCCAGCTCAAAGAATCAGGACAGCAGAAGGTCATGCACAAGAATCTCAAGAACAGTGTAACGAACGTCTTCAAGAGAATATCATAAGAACAAGAGCAGCAGGCGAACGAGACATAGCCACAGTAGGAGCACAGGAACAATAATTTCAATTTATACATGTAAGTAATATCACATAGTTTTATATAAGTTAATTAATATATCAATGAGAAAATGGCACAAAGCTCCCCACACTTTTTCAATAATTGTACAAAAAATTTTATATTATTTTTATTTAACCTCCATTGAAAATTATTTTGCACTTATTATTTCAATGTGCTATGATAACATGTTTTTCAGTTCCTCTTTCTAATATTTAAACGATTAAATTATTATTTTCAGCCAAATGCCACCTAAAAAAATTTAACCTCAACAACGCGAGCAGCAAAGGGTCACGACGCAAACGTGTTGAAAGAGCTCAGCAATTACCAGAACAAATCGAAACAAGAAATGCAGCTCAAAGAATCAGGACTGCAGAAAGTCGTGCACAAGAATCTCAAGAACAGCGTGACGAACGTCTGCAACAGAATATTACGAGAACAAGAGCGGCACGAGAACGAAACATAGCTACAGTACGAGTACTAGATCGACAAAGGCAACGGATCAGCCGCTCATTAACACGTGCATCATTCGTTCGACTTGCCTTTGAATATGCACCAGATATTAACTACTCAGCGCATTCAAAAATTGCTATCGGTGGAATGGATAAAGTATGTCAATATTGTCAGGCATTGAAATTTCGGAATGAAGCAGCCGGCATGTGCTGCGCATCAGGAAAAGTTGTGCTGTCACCTCTACCCGCTCCGCCGGAGCCTTTATTATCCCTTCTTACTGGCAATTCAGATGATTCCAAATTATTTTTGCGTAAGATACGCAAATTTAATTCTTGCTTCCAAATGACGTCATTTGGGGCAACTAAAATTTGCGATCGTGCATCCGATGGACGTAATTTTGAAACTACATTCAAAATTCAAGGCCAGGTGTACCATAAAATCGGAACACTGATGCCAATGCCTGATAACAATCCGAAATTTCTTCAAATTTATTTTATGGGCGATTGTGAAGAGCGCGTGACGACTCGGTGTCTGTATAATTTTATTGAACAAGCAGAGGAAAGAGCAATTGTGATATTATTGGAAATTTTTTTAGAAGATCACAATCAACTAATTCAATTGATGAAAAGAGTTTCGCCACGACTGCAAAATGACAATTATCAAATCGTCATAAAAGCCGACAAAGTACCATTAGGTGAACATGCTGGTAGATTCAACGCTCCAACTGTTGATGAGGTTGCTGTTATCATGGTTGGTGATCCAGTTGACAAAAGATCTATAAAAATTACACGGCGAGACAACACTGTCAGTACGATTTCGGATCTACACCGTTCATATGACGCACTACAATATCCATTGATATTTTGGCAAGGACAAGATGAATATCACCTTAATATCAAACAGTATGATCCAAATACCGGTAAATTTGACAATTATCTATTTACTTTCTTACTGTATGTATAGATTTTAATTTCGTATTGCATTTTATTTTTTATTTTTTTAGGTGATTACAGAAATAATAAAGTTAGCTCAATGAACTACTACGCACACCGAATAATGGTTAGACAACATCAAGACAATTATATCCTTCGATATCGTCAGCTGTTCCATCAATACATTGTTGATATGTATGCTAAGGTCGAAAGCGAACGCTTGCGATTCCTTCGATTCAACCAGGCAAAACTACGATCGGAAGAATATATTCACTTACGAGATGCTGTTGCTGGAAACATCGATGGAAATTTACATCCCAATGACATCGGTAATGCTTTCATTTTACCTTCAAGCTACATCGGCAGTCCACGGAACATGCAGGAATACATACAAGATGCGATGACTTACGTACGTCATTACGGCCGACCGGATTTATTTATTACATTCACATGTAATCCGAATTGGGAAGAGATACAAACTTTACTATTGCCAGGACAACAAGCCATTCATCGTCATGATTTAACTGCACGTGTGTTTAAACAAAAATTGAAATCCTTAATTGATTTTATTGTTAAATATTCAATTTTTGGTATCACACGTTGTTGGCTGTATACGATAGAGTGGCAAAAGCGAGGTTTGCCTCATGCCCACATTTTGGTTTGGCTTAAAGATAGAATCCGTCCTGAAGAAATCGATCAAATAATTTCAGCCGAAATTCCAGACCCATTAATTGATCAAGAATTATTTGATATTGTCACCAAACACATGATCCATGGGCCATGCGGTTCTTTCAACATGACGTCACCGTGCATGGAAATGGAAAATGTCAAAAAAACTTCCCAAAGCCGCATACGAATGACACGATCACGGATATTGATGGTTATCCAATGTATCGCCGCAGAAGTACTGAGAATGGTGGCCACACATTTACAATGCGACTGCCGAACTTTCCAAATCAAGTTGAGTTTGATAATCAGTGGGTGGTACCATACTCACCACTACTTTCAAAAACTTACAAAGCTCATATCAATGTTGAGCTTTGCAGTTCTGTTAAATCAATTAAGTATATTTGTAAATATGTAAACAAAGGCAGTGATTTGGCCATATTTGAAGTACAAAACATAAATAAAAATGACGAAATAGCACGATACCAAATGGGCAGATACATTAGCAGCAATGAAGCTATTTGGCATATTCTCAGCTTTCCCATCCACGAAAGAGATCCTGCTGTCCAACATCTGGCAATACATCTTGAAAACGGTCAACGTGTATACTTCACTGAAGAAAATGTTCTCCAAAGAGCGTTCGAAGCTCCGAAAACGACTCTAACTGAATTTTTTACATTGTGTCAAAAACCTGATGTTTTTGGCCAATTCGCGAAGACATTGGTGTATGGTGATGTTCCACGTTATTTCACATGGAACAAATCCAGTAAAAAATGGGAGCCACGGAAACAAGGAAAACCACATCCTTCCATTACAGGCATATTCAAAGCTAAGACATTGGGGAGACTTTACACGGTACATCCAAAGCAACGTGAGTGCTTCTATTTACGTTTGTTATTGGTGAATGTTCCCGGACCAACGTCTTTTGAATTTTTACGAACAGTTAATGGTCGAGTATTCAATACATACCAGGATGCATGTCGTGAACTGCAATTGCTAGAAGACGATAACCATTGGGACTTAACGCTTGCTGATGCTGTGTTGACATCAACACCGAATAACATTCGTCAGTTGTTTGCAATTATTTTGACGACATGTTATCCCTCGCAAGCACAAACTTTGTGGGAAAAATATAAAAATTGTATGACAGAAGACATCTTGCACCGAATTAGACAAACAAATCAATGCCAAAACATAGATTATTCACCAGAGATGTACAATGAAGCATTGGTCTTGATCGAGGATTTATGTGTTCTTATTTCAAATTTACCACTTAATCATTATGGTATGCCATCACCTAATCGTCCAGCGATCGCAATCGTCCTAATCGACTTAGTCAATACCGATTTACAACGAGAAAATCAATATGACCATGGAAGTTTAGCAACAATTATCATGAACAGTGAACCATTACTGACAGCAGAACAAAAAATTATTTATGATCGGATTATGCTGGCTGTTGCTGCTGAACAAGGCGGTTTTTTTTTCTTGGATGCACCCGGTGGAACCGGTAAGACATTTTTAATATCGTTGATTCTTGCCAAAATACGGTCGCAACAAAAAATCGCATTAGCAGTAGCATCGTCAGGCATTGCGGCTACTTTACTGGATGGTGGGCGAACAGCACATTCAACATTCAAGCTGCCATTGGACGTTCATAATAAACCAGATGCAATGTGTAACATCAAAAAGAATAGTGGAATTGTGCTGCGGTGCAGTGTTGCGGAAGAGTTCTATAATAATTTGGGATGAGTGCACAATGGCACACAAATATTCACTTGAAGCATTAAACAGAACTATGCAAGATTTAAACAGCAATAATAAACTTTTCGGTGGTGCTATCTTACTTTTGTCTGGTGACTTCCGGCAGATCTTACCGGTTATACCTCGCTCTACTTTCGCGGATGAGATTAATGCATGTTTGAAACAATCATTCTTATGGCGAAGTGTTGAAACACTTCGATTGACCATAAATATGCGAGTACAATTGCAAAATGATCCATCAGCACAAATATTTTCCGAACAACTACTAGATATTGGGAACGGTAAAATAGAACTGCAACCAAATACGCAATGCATTAAACTACCAGACAATTTTTGCACTGTTGTTCAGGATAAAAATGAATTGATTCAGAGTATTTTCCTGGATATACAGAATAATTATTTGAATCATGAATGGCTTAGTCAACGGGCGATTTTGGCAGCCAAAAACGTTGATGTTGACGAAATTAACTTCCAGATACAACAGTTGTTACCAGGCGATCTGATGTCTTTTAAATCAATCGATACTGTTGTTGATGAAAATGAAAGTGTAAATTTTCCGATTGAATTTTTAAATTCATTAGATATCCCTGGAATGCCACCACATAATCTTCGATTAAAGATTGGTTCCCCTATTATTCTCCTCCGTAATTTGAATCCACCTCAATTATGTAACGGTACGCGTTTGGTCATCAAAAAGATCACCGGAAACTTTCTTGAAGCAACCATTTTGGCTGGGAATTTTAAAGGAAAAGTGGTCCTGCTGCCACGTATTCCGATGATACCATCAGATTCTACCATACCCTTCAAAAGGCTACAGTTTCCAATTCGATTAGCTTTCGCCATGTCTATAAATAAATCTCAAGGTCAAACAATGTCCATTTGTGGTTTAGATTTGGAAAATCCATGTTTTTCTCATGGGCAACTATATGTTGCGTGTTCACGTGTTGGGAAACCGTCGAATCTATTTGTGTTAGCTAAAGACAGGTTAACCAAAAACATTGTGCACCGATTGGTGTTAAATTAAATTGAAATTGAAAGTATTTATAATTCAAAAAAATAGATATTAATGTTTAAAAGTTTAAGACTGTCTGCCTTGCCTACCTCATTCATGAGTTTAAGCGTCACATGTTATTTACTGTATTATACTGTAATATACTTATATTTGTTATAAAATTAAATGGAAATAATAAATCTGATAAATTTTTATTTTGTACCTATTGATTTCTGCTTAATATCAAGTGTAAGAACATTTTAATTAATTGTGTTCAACGTACTTCACCTTCAAATCTCAATCCAGTGAATTTGTATACCAACATCAACATTTTCGTCTTTGTTCGTAAATAATTTCATTGTACTAAAGGGTTATAGTAGTAGAAAGTCAAATAAGAAGATCACCATATTTTTTTACAAATACCATCTGTGTGAAAAAGCATAGTGGACTCCGTGACTGATGTTCTCTTATTGTTCCTCTTAGATTGTTTACTATAATGTAATATAACAAAAACTTTAACCACAGCAACGCGTGGCCGGGTCAGCTAGTTATTCTATATATCCTTGAATTATTATACCTCTAATAGATGTTGTATTGACTGTATTAGGTAGCAACCGGTAGGCAGATGTTAAAGTTTAAACATTTTTAATTTATAGTGAAATATATTACATTGCGAATCAAAATGATAATAATTAAATGTATTATTAATCATCAACTAATTGTAGATGAATATTCGTTTGTTAATAGCCATTATATTAATTTAAGATAGTGTATTCATAATAGAAGGTAATGTTATAAGTATAACTGACAGTCGTTGCGATAGACAGACATCGCGCAACCGTTGTAAAGGAAAAAAGTGTGAATCTTGTGATTAAAGTGCTGCGGAGATATTGCTGAATTTTATTTCTGCAACAGTTCTGAGGCTATCCCGATAGCTTCAGAAGTGGGATAAACGAAAAGTATTACTCTTTTCGACTTACGCCTACGAGAAAAACGTAAGTACATTTATTTGTAGTGTACCGACAACTTAATTGCTTGATTCGAATTTTATAACGATGTAAATCAAATATGAATGGAGGGACAGGCGTGTAAATAGCCGTGTTTCCTAGGCGGGTTGAGGACGAGAAAAATCAGCGTGTGGAATGCACGCCGATTCAAAGTGCCTGTTTTTTCTGTGTGAAAATTAAATGGGATCGGTGGCGGTCAGGTGGCGTCGGTGGTTAAACCCCAGCAAATAAAGCAAATGCGGTACCTGAATGGGCTTGTAGTTGTCCTGATGATCTCCGTAGGTGGCCACCATACGCAAAGTCGCCACGCTGGTCACTTGAAAGTCTGTTTTTTCACACATCAATCGGACGCGGGTTGATATTTTTACTGTAAAACGTTACAATAGCAAATCCCCAAGGATTACGGGATAATACAATTATGTTTATCGTTTTAGCGGGCGCGATGGATTAAGATTATAATGCGGTTCTTTCAGAGAGTAAAAAAATGCACCGACTCGCGCGCACGCACTTTTACATCTGACAGCTGTCATTGGCTGTCATTGGCTGCTCGGTTCTCTGATGCCCTCTTCACATGTCCGCGACAGCAATATATGCCTAAGGTTCGACCACAGACACCGTAACACCACCCACAATCATAGATTACCTATAAGGAGATTAAATATGCCACACCATACTCCCCGCCTTGAAAGGTCCAGAGCTTTCAAAGCTAATGCGGAGCTGGAGCGGTTGGGGAGGAAGAGATAATATTTATGGATCTGGCTGTGTGAAAGCACCAAGAGAACCCTAATCAGCAGTCCGAAACGCAATCAGAAGGAAATAGCGTTCGGAATTAATTATAAGATTCCAGAGAATGCAATTGCGGTTTGATCTGATTAAGATAAAGTTAATTTGAGCTAAATTATAATTAGGTAATGGCATACCATTGAGAAAGTATATTTTAACCCTTATCTTCCCAGTGATCCATATTTGGAACGGTAACATTGATATTTTTTTTTAAATATAAAAATCGCTAATTAGTTTTTTTTTTTGCGTAGTGGTAGTACTGAATTAGTTGTTTGTCAAATTTGCGCTCCACAAAGTGCATCGCGCGCGCATTTTGATTGTCAATTGTTGTTTTGTTGTGAGTAATTTTCACAAAAATGGCGTCACACAGTCGGTAAGTGAAATTTATATATGTTTTTAGTAAAATTACGCATTTTTTTGCAAATTATTATTGCATTTAGTGTTAGTTTATAATACCCTATAGTAACATAAATATATATTTTGAGTATTTAGTGTTTATGACATGTTTTCCGACACCGTTCCATTTTTCAAACAATGGGAACATATTACACTGTTACCATTGAGAAAATGTATGAATAAAATCGGCTTAGTTTTGCATGTTTTTTGCTGTAGGTTGACGGTAAATGACATAATTTCGTATTTAGAAGATGATGATGATGTGCTGGAAGCTAACGTGTATATAACTCCCCCGATAATTTTGATAAGTGCGACGAAGACAGAGGCAATGAAGAATCTACTGATAGCAACTGCTTGTCTCGGCACCAGCTATTAGCAGAAACATAACTTCGGGCCAATGTATCTGTAGAGGGACGGATAGAGGAACTACAACAGGAAGAATCCCAAGAGGAAGTGCCCATTCCAAGCACGACACAACCACCACCTCCTCAAAAAAAAGTAAGCGTACGATTTCGAGGAAATGGCAAAATGTGGATATCTCCCCAAAAGCAAAAAAAGAGTGGACCTCCCACTTTCTTGGAAGATTTCCTTAGTCCACTAGAATGTTTTGTGTTGTTTTATGATGAAGAGGTGATAGAACTACTGCGTTCACAGACAGAACAGAATGCAAAACAGAAAGGATACGTCAATTTCAAAGTTAGTTCTGATGACAACAAGCGATTTGTAGGTATCCAAATATTGTCTGGCTACAATAGTGAATGTATTGGGAGCAAAGCATTGGCTGGTGTAGCGGTTTATAAGTCAAGAAATAGATTTGAAGAACTACTGCGATTTTACCACGCATGCAATAACACTAACCTACAGCCAAGAGACAATTTTTTATAAGGTTCGTCCTGTGTGGTTGTTTCTTCTCAATCAAAGATGGCTCAAATATTTTCCTTAAAACCCCATGTTACAGTTTATTTTATTTTTTTAATATACTTGTGTAAAATACTCTCTTTACAAGTTTTTATTTGGTCTCTTTTCCGTTCATCTCTACAAAGAAATTACATTAGCGTATGTTCCCACTGTTCCATTATTGGATCGGTACTGTAACTCAAAAGGTCATTGACCGATATTTTTTTTTATTGTATCTATAAGTTACTGCACCCAATAACATAATCCTATAAAACAATAAAAAAAATCGGGTTGGAATTTATAGTGTTGGGAAGATAAGGGTTAAACTATATAGACTAAATTAAAACTACGTAATAATATTGTTCTATTGGGTTGGCAAAGGATATAACTTGGTGACAGGACGTTTATATGTACCTGACGCGGTTTTTACTGAAGCTACTCGAATTACACCATCCGATCCCGGAAAAACTTTTTCTATAATGCCTAATGGCCAAGTTAATGGTGGTACGTTATCTTGACCCAAGAGAACGACAGTACCGATCTCTATAGGGCGATCGGGAGTGCACCACTTCTGGCGAACTTGCAACGTGTGCAAGTACTCAACTCGCCATTTGTTCCAGTAGGATAACACAAGTAGATCCAAAAGCCTTTTGCGGTTTGTTAAATTTATGTTTTCTTCTGTCAATTCAGAAGAAGGCAAATACGTTAGTGGACTGGACATCAAGAAATGCGCAGGCGTAAGCACGTCTGGATGCGGGTCTGATGAGAGAACACTAAGCGGTCGAGAATTTAAAAGCGCCTCGATTTGTACCAATACGGTTGAGAGTTCCTCATAAGTGAGAAGCTGTCTTCCTATGACTCTATACAAGTGAGTTTTAACACTCTTAATGTTCGATTCCCAAATACCTCCGAAATGCGGGGCTCGCGGCGGTATTTTTGTCCACTCAATGCGAGTTTTAAGAAGCTCATTTTTAATATCCGTCTGGACAGTCGAGTTTAATAAGAAAGAATAAATATTATCAAGTTGCGCCTTGGCGCCAACAAAATTGGTACCATTGTCTGAGTACATGACAGACACTGGACCGCGGCGGGAAATGAATCTCTTAAATGCGGATAAGAAAGCCTCGGAGGTGAGGTCCGATACAAGTTCAATGTGTATGGCTTTAGTTACCATACATATGAACAAGCACAAATAAAGTTTTTGCGAGCGTTGACCTCTACGGCGAATAGGTGTGTAAGCAAGAGGCCCAGCGAAATCTACTCCGGTGTGTACAAAGGCTTTAGCATCACGGACACGGTATCCAGGAAGTTCAGCCATTTTAGGTGCTAGATGCGTAGGTTTTAGACGAAAACAAGTGTTGCATTTCCGACAGCGGGAACGTATGACTGTTCGGCCATCTAATATCCAAAACCGCTGCCTTATAATAGACATCAGTAAACCGGGGCCCGTGTGGCAGTACGTATTGTGATAGTGATCAATAATTAGATCAACTACGCGGTCACGTTTAGGTAAAAGCGCGGGATGCTTGGCTTCATATGGTAAGTCAGATTTAGACAATCTGCCCCCGACACGTAAAATTCCGTAGCGATCAACAAAGACAGACAAACAGCGCAACTTCTTAGATGGAGTTCACCTGTTTCAATTAAATTTAAGTCGTTAGACAAATGCATATTTTGAACTATTCGAATAATGAAATTTTCGGCGGTTTGAATATTTTTAACAGAGCTATGACTATGTAGCCTTTTCGTAAATTTAAGAATGTACATAAATACATGTAACAATTTGTTCCATGAGCAAACACGGTCAACTATAGTGTCTAAAATACGCGGTTCAATATTTGATGTTTCTACAAGAAAAACCTTTGATTTGAACTCTGGCAATGTTTCACCTTTAGTAGGGGAGAATTTTGAAGGCCACTCGCTCATGGACCGATGTAGCCAAGTAGGGCCGTTCCACCATAACGAGTGTTCAATTAAATCAGAGGGCAGCATGCCGCGGGATAGACAATCACTAGGATTCTCTTTTCCGGACACGTGATTAAAACAATCGGCCGGTAGGTTTTCTTGTATTTTAGCAATGCGATTGCTCACAAAAATAGACCATCTATGGGGAGATGAGTGGATCCATGAGAGAGCTATGGTGGAGTCCGAGAATGCGTGAACACCTGCAATAGGTACACGAGCGGAAAGTTTATCTATGACCACGCGAACAAGTTTAGACAGAAGCAAAGCGGCGACAAGTTCCAATCGAGCTAGCGTTGTTATTTTAGCGGGGGAAACCTTGGACTTTGCACATAAAAGTCGGACGGTGATATTACCTTTAGAATCGGTTATGTGTAAATAAATACAACAACCATAACCACTAAAGCTGGCGTCACAGAATGCTACGATGTTCACTACAGTTTCTCTAAAGACGCCAATGTGGCGAGGAACCTTTAGAGAAGAGAGTGCGGGAAAATCCCGCGTAAATGCGGAAAACCGATTGGTGATGGAGTCCGGAGGAACCTCATCCCAACCTATTTTGGCTAGCCAAAGTTCCTTAATTAATATTTTCGCGTACAACACAACTGGTGCTACGAGACCGAGTACGTCGAACAAGCGGGCAACTAGCGATAGAATCGCGCGCTTCGTGCATTTATCTTCTACAGTGACTGTTGTCAAAGAAAAATAATCATCGGTGGGTTCCCAGGTTAATCCAAGGATTTTGAAATTATGGATATCATTATCCATACCAGAAAAATTTACTGGTAAGCGGTGAGACTCTGGGAGAATCTCCAATAAAGCGGGTGAGTTAGTAGCCCATTTGACCAGGTCAAAGGAGCCTACTTTAAATAAATCAATTAAATCGCGGGATAATCGCATAGCGATCTGTTCATCAGGAACAGAATAGACATAGTCGTCCATATAAAATTGAGTTTCTACTAATTTAGAAGCCTCAGGAAAGCGGTCGCCATGCTCACACGCCAAGGTCCGAAGTGTGCGCATCGCTAAATAAGGACTAGGCTTTAGCCCGAAAGGAACGCGGTTAAAATTAAAGGTGCGTATAGGTTCATTATTGTTGAAACGATACAAGATTCGTAAATATTTGCGGTGGTGCTCATTCACACCGATACGTAGAAACATTTGTTTTATATCGCGTACGAAAGTCGAGTAATAATAAAAACAAATCGGCTTGTAAATTAGGTCCTACATGTAGAATGTCATTAAGTGACAACCCCGAGTGCGTTTTGGCACTAGCGTCCAAAACCACTCGAATGCTGTCCTTGTCCGGTCTAATGACGGCATGATGCGGTATGTAGTAACCTTCTTCTATCAATTCAGAGACGGGTACCTCCGACAAATACCCCTGAGTTATATAATCGGTGACAGTTTTATTGTAATTCTCGCGTAGGGTTGGCACGCATGTGAATTTACGCTCGAGCGCAAGTAGCCGCCGGTGAGCGACACCGCGGGAGTTGCCTAACTCGGAAGGGTTGCGCGCGAAAGGTAAATCTACAAAGTATCTACCGTCTCTAAGTAAGATTGAAGATTTAAAATAATTTTCACACTCTAATTCGTCCGGACTAATAAAACGTTGAAGTGGAATTTCCTCCAGCTCAAAAAACTTCTGCAAACTTGACTCGACGTCACTGCTGGCAAGCGCGGTAAACGAAGTTGTAATGTGTGTTACGTCACTACTATGACAATCAATATCACCCATCAGTACATAACCGAAACTAGTCAGTATAGCCGGAGGTGCGCGGGTGCCTGACTCAACCCTGTCTCCTAAGTAAATAAAAGGGAACAGCTGTACTCCAAGCACAACGTCGATTCCACCTGGTACATTCCAGGTCGGGTCGGCAAGCGGTAAATTATTTAAATAAGACATATTATTATCTTCATTTAATCTAATAAAACTAGCGGGAAGTCTATCTGTAATGCAGTCAACAACTAACGCGTGTATATAATACTTATTGTGAGGATTAATCCGAGATTCAATATTAAGATAAATAAAGCCGTGTACAGGTCGTGAGGTCATACCAACACCTTGTAAATACGAATTGCGTAATTTAATTATGGGTAAGTTCAAACGTTTACAACAGTCCACAGTAATTAAATTATTTTGCGATCCGTTATCTAATAAACACCTGATAACAGGCTTATCTCTGCCGCTGCTATTATATGCATATATCTGCGCGGTAGCTAACAAAACAGTTGTCCCAGTCGGTAAACACGTTTTGGCTGCGGCACTGAGCGAAACAGAGGGAGCAGGCTCGCACGGTGAATCACCTTTTACTTCGGAGAAATGTAACAAGGAATGATGTGTTTTTTTACAAATTTTACAAACGCTTCGTGACTTGCATTTAATCAAAGAGTGGGATAGACTTAAACAATTGACACAGCCGCGTTCCTTTTTTATTAATTCGAAACGAGCTTGCGGTGTCTCTATATTTTTAAAGTGTGGACAATCGTACAGTCTATGCTCGGCGTCGTCGTTACCACATAGTGGGCAACGGTTATTTGAAGCTGCTTCGTTGCATGACACAAACGACTTGGCGGTACTTTGCGTATTATTTATTCGATTGTGAGCTAAACTAGACTTAGTACGCGGTTCCGTCGGTGGATTATTAACTTGTGAGCGCTGGAGTACCTTAACATGGTCTTGCATAAATGATATAAGCTCCGTATAGGAAGGTTATTCTTTCCCACTCACACGGCTTTCAAATTGTTGAACAGTTTGTGCATCAACCTTTCTTAAACCACAGTGTAATATTACAAAATCAAATAAGTCTGGAATGTCTAACTGCTTCAATGCAGCGACAGACGCTGAATATCGTTCTACAAATGTATTCAGACTAGCAGCTTGACCGGCGCATACCTTAATGTCCAGTATATTATTGAGATAATGAGCACCTAAACTTCGCTTATCTTGATACCTTTTGACAAGACTGTTCCACATAACACTGTAGGTATCTCCTGTGGGAACAATTCCTGCAGTTAGCTTTAAGGCATCATGAGTCAATTTACTAATTAAGTACTGCACACGCTGCGAATCCGTCAGATCTGTATTTAAATGAACATTACTGCGGAATATTTCATAAAAGATAGGCCAATTTTCAGTTCTACCGTCAAATGATGGTAATTCGATGGGTGGTAATTTTATGCCACTACCTCTCTTCTGATCTGATGTTAATGTTTTATTGTTTGAAAGTATGAGATTACGTTTGTATTTAATACTTGAATATAAGTCTTCAATAGAACATAGACTCGTATAATCTGGTGGTGTGTCATCAATTTCAAACCGCAACTCATTAATCTGGTCGATTATTGTTTCAAACTTGCTGTACTGTTCACTAATAGATTCAGACTGCGCTAAAAATAATTCATTGGAGCGTGAATCAAAATTGGATATATGTTTAGATGCATCATACAAGCGATTAACTCGCTCATAAATCATTTCCTTTTTAGCAATAAGCTGATCTAATTTTTTCTCTTGTTTATTAGTAGCCATTATAAGGCACTATCTAATATTAATTGTCGTAAGTTATCGTAAGTACCTACAATGACTTGTAGTTAATACCTATCTAGGCTCGAATGGACCATAAAATGGAGGGACAGGCGTGTAAATAGCCGTGTTTCCTAGGCGGGTTGAGGACGAGAAAAATCAGCGTGTGGAATGCACGCCGATTCAAAGTGCCTGTTTTTTCTGTGTGAAAATTAAATGGGATCGGTGGCGGTCAGGTGGCGTCGGTGGTTAAACCCCAGCAAATAAAGCAAATGCGGTACCTGAATGGGCTTGTAGTTGTCCTGATGATCTCCGTAGGTGGCCACCATACGCAAAGTCGTCCACGCTGGTCACTTGAAAGTCTGTTTTTTCACACATCAATCGGACGCGGGTTGATATTTTTACTGTAAAACGTTACAATAGCAAATCCCCAAGGATTACGGGATAATACCTACAATTATGTTTATCGTTTTAGCGGGCGTATAATGCGGTTCTTTCAGAGAGTAAAAAAATGCACCGACTCGCGCGCACGCACTTTTACATCTGACAGCTGTCATTGGCTGTCATTGGCTGCTCGGTTCTCTGATGCCCTCTTCACATGTCCGCGACAGCAATATATGCCTGAGGTTCGACCACAGACACCGTAACACCACCCACAATCATAGATTACCTATAAGGAGATTAAATATGCCACACCAATGAACGAAATCGAATTGAGGTTATTTATCTCCTGTTTAAAGTGATAATTATCACGGGTTGTTAGTTGGTAAGAAAGTTTACCGTAAATAAGAGTATTTAACAAATAACATAGTGTTTCATAATAAGATAAATGGAATTACCATTTAACTATTTGGTGCTTGTGTAAGTACCCATGATTGTCGAAAGTAACGCGTGTTGTTTTTTTTATTTATAAAGAATTTCGGTGCTTGCTGTACAAAGCAAGTAACACAAATATTTTGGAAACATTATTTATCGTTGCACGCGATGGGCAAGGGCACTGGTGTCGATTCTTGCAATCGAAGAGAGTTAATGTTTTTTTTTCTCTCCCTGTTTCTGAAATGATTGCGTATTTCGAGATGAACATCATGTGGTGTGCTACGGTGGTAGTAGCAGTACTATGTGATAAAGATCGAGCTTAATCAGGAGTGATTAAGTTACTATTACCGAAAAATATTAAACAACTATACAATACAATGTATATCTGTGTATCTGCATAAACTTAATCTATGTTAATGATGTTAAAAATAATGGTTTACTAAGCTGTCGTCTGTCAGTTTCAGTGCTTGACATGGAGAGAGAGAAGAGTCAAACCCGAGGTTATAGGACTCTTAGTTCGGACCCAGGAGTACCCAGGATTGAGGGTCAGGGTCGGGAAGCGGTAGACTTGAGGCGTGAGTCTAGCCACGCAACTTGGCCAAGAGTACCCATGTATGAGGGTCAGGTTAGGAGGACACATTCGGAACAACCAGGGGTATCACGGGTGCGTGATACTGAGGTTGATAATATTTATGACAATATTGACGGAGAGCGTCAAGGACGAAGGGTGCTTCGTCCACAAAGGGTTAACGAGAGATTTCTTCGTACGCCTTCGAGGTCAAGGCGTAGCCGTTCGTCGAGCGCTGGATCCTATAACCGTGAAGGTACTAGAGGGAGAAGTACGAGTCGACGAGGTAGGAGACTGGAGGACGATAGGGATTCAAGGTCGGGTTCTAGACGTGACCGGACCCGAGGAGACGAGGGTGAGCAACAAATGTCATCTACTTCTAAGAAAACTAAGAGTGTAGACTCCACTGAGAATATTTTAGATAAATTTTTGACAATTTTGCAGGTTGACAAAGGTAGAAGAATGTTCAGAAATTTATGGCTGGGAAGATAGAGAAAAAATTCACTACGCCCTGCCAAAGTTGACAGGGGTAGCGAAGACTTTGTATCAAAGTTTGCCGACAATGATGTATACGTGGAGTGAGTGGAAAAAAAAGTTGATTGCATCTTTTCCTGTTCGCGAAGACTATGCTGAACTCTTGACTGAAATGCTGGGAAAAAGGGTTAAATATGGAGAGTCACTTGAACATTACTATTATGCCAAAATTAATTTGCTAAATAGATGTAACATCCATGGGCGTCAGGCGGTCGATTGCTTGCTATACGGCGTTGAAGATAGGGCTGTTAAAATTGGTGCGCAGGCTGCACAATTCTCTGAGCCAGAGCAAGTGCTGAAATATTTCAGAACTGTGAAAATAGGGCATGGTCGAGAAAATCCTGATTCTAGTTTTAAATCCCAAAACGAACGTAAGGGTACAACTCATTTATCAAAACCAGCGGGTTCGAAAATTACTTGCTACAATTGCGATCAAATTGGTCATCCAAGTTTCCGTTGTGATAAACCCCCAGCTAAGTGCGTCACTTGCGATAAATCGGGTCATTTGTCAATTCACTGCTTTAAAAACAAACGCTTGGATAAAGATCGCGAAAAGGAAACTAGTCTGAATAATAGAAAAACCGAAAAACAAGTGTCCCAATTATGTTTATCTGAAGACTTGACTGCTAAGTACATGCTTGAGATCAAAGTCAATAACCATAATTTAGATTGTCATCTAGATTTAGGGAGTCAATGTTCTCTTATAAAGCTAACAAAAGCTAGGGAACTCAACTTAGACATTGTAGTACCAGAAGATTTACCTGTTCTTAAGGGTATAGGCGCTAACCTAATCTCTCCGGTAGGTATGACGATTGTTTCTGTCGAAGTTCAGGGCATAAAGGAGACGATAAATTTATATGTAGTAAACGATTTCGTAATCAACCAGTCAGTTCTATTAGGACATTCCTTTACCGAGAAACCAGATATCGTTATTACAAAAACCCCTACTACCGCTGTGATATTTAACAAAATTCCGAGCGTTAAAATGCGTTTTGCAACTAGCGACGATGCTGAAATCCCGTCGAATACTTTACGCGCTGTGCAAGTTTCCACTGATCCTAGCGTAGATGCACGAGTTTATGTTAATGGTTCCTTGCGGGGTCCAGAGGGGAGGGAATACTACCTCCTCCCTGGAGAATATGAGGTAAAGGGTGGGCGTAGCGCGCTAATCATTCACAATGCGTCACCCAGTTCAATCAAACTTGAGAAAGGAACCCTTTTGACACGAGTACAATATAAGCATGTTGACAATTTGGAAAATATCTTAAACTCGTACAATGTCACAATCTGTGAATACCAAAACAATGACGTTTTGAACTGTAACGATGCTCTAAGTGAAGAAGATAAATTAAATTTAAAACAACTAATTAATAAATATAGTAACTGCTTTTCAAAGGGACTTGACGATTTGGGGTTCACAGATCTGACAGAGATTGTGATCGAGTTTGAGTTTTCAGAACCAGTTGTTTATAGGCCGTATCGTATGTCTTACGCGGACCGCGTTTTGGTAAGAAATATGGTGCAGGAAATGATCGACCACGGTATTGTTAGAGAATCTACCTTACGCGAGCCCTATTGTCCTCGTACAAAAGAAAACGGGAGATAAACGTTTGTGCGTTGACTACCGTGCCCTGAACCGCAAAACTAAAAAGGAGCATTACCCTCTCCCTCGGATCGAGGATCAATTAGATCAACTGTCAGGTAACAAAGTTTTTGCGTCACTTGATTTAGCCTCCGGGTATTACCAGATACCAATCGCTGGAGAGTCGCGGCACAAAACCGCTTTTGTGACACCAGACGGCCAATATGAATATAATCGGATGCCGTTTGGTCTGGTAAATGCGCCATCAGTTTTCCAGCGTACTATCAATAAAATACTTCTCGAGGCTAAGATCAAATATGCAATAGTCTACATGGATGACGTCCTTATTCCAGCAAAGGACGTTACCGAAGGGTTGCAACGATTGGATGTTGTAATACTTCTTCAAAAGGGTGGTCTAACACTAAAATTAAACAAATGCCACTTTTTTCTTGAAAAAATAGACTTTCTCGGTTATGAGGTTAGTTCCGAAGGTATACGACCCGGCCAAAGAAAAACAGAGGCGGTATCTAAATTCCCGATACCCAGGAATCAACATGAATTAAGACAGTTCCTTGGGCTATCAGGATATTTTAGGCGATTTATTATGAATTATGCCATATTAGCGGCCCCACTAACTGATTTATTAAAAAAAGATATTAAATGGGCGTGGGACAAAGGTCAGGAATTAGCATTTAACAAAATCAAAGCTTTGCTGGTTGATAGACCCATTCTTGCGCTCTACAATCATGGTGCGGAAACCCAATTGCATACTGACGCTAGCAAGGCCGGACTAGCTGGTATCTTGTTACAGACCAACTCAAGTGGTGTGTTCCAGCCAGTATCATACTTTAGTCGAAAAACTAACGTAGATGAACAAAAACTTCACTCGTACGATCTAGAGACATTGGCGGTAATTGCGTCACTCAATCGTTTTCGCGTCTATCTCATCGGAATTCCCTTTAAAATACTCACCGACTGCAACGCATTACGGGCAACGTTAATCAAACGCGATTTGATCCCACGAATAGCCCGGTGGTGGATACAGTTACAAGAATATGACTGTACCATCGAATACCGTTCGGGATTGCGCATGTCTCACGTCGACGCGCTGAGTCGCAATCCAGTCGATGGAAGCGAATCAGAGCCGCCGATGTGTTTTGATGTCCTAACCATCGAAACTTGCGAGCAAGACTGGATTGCTACTGTACAGTCTGCTGACGAAGAGGTTAGGAAGATAAAAGAGACGTTATCAGATCCTGGTTCAGAGCAAGTGATGGATATTCACAAAAACTACAAATTAAAAAAACAATAGACTCTACAGAATAGTCGGGGATGAAATAAAGTGGCTGGTACCGAAAGGCGTTCGCTGGCAGATTTTAAAAATGAATCACGATGACGTCGGTCATTGCGGTTATGATAAAACCTTACAGCGGATTCGTAAAAATTACTGGTTTGCCAAAATGCGCAAATTTGTAAAGAAATACGTTTCATCCTGCCTCGAATGCTCACACCATAAAACACCTGGTGGTAAGCGTGAAGGTGAACTGCACCCTATAGAAAGGCCAAGCGTACCGTTTCATACGGTTCATGGTGACCACTTGGGTCCATTTATAAAAAGTAAAAAGGGCAATTGTTATTTACTCGTGTTGGTCGACGGCTTTACAAAATATGTTATCGTAAAGCCGGTTAGAGACACCAAATCGGCGACCACGGTAAAAGTACTCAAAGACCATATTAGCTACTTTGGTGTCCCAACACGCCTTATCACCGACAGGGGCACTAGCTTCACTAGCGGGGTTTTTAGGGAGTTTGTAATGCTATACGGCATTAAGCATATTATGAATGCCGTGGCAACTCCCAGGGCGAATGGTCAAGTTGTAAGATTCAACAGGACCATATTAGATGCCCTTTCTGCTTCAGCCCACGGTAAAGACGAAAAGTCTTGGGATGAACAAATTCTCGATATACAATTAGGTTTAAATACTATGACTCATAAGACGACGCAAAAGACTCCATCAGAGTTACTTTTCGGATTCAACATTAAGTGTAGGAGTGAAAGCATATTGAGTGAGGTTTTAGACGACACCGTGACCGTAACATCGGCGGAGAAATTAGCAGAAGTAAAGGACGTAGCTGGAAAGAAAATAAGTGAGACTCAGATTAAAGATAGGGAAAGGTTTAACCGTCGTAGGAAACCAGCGAGGAATTATTCAGTAGGAGACTTAGTACGTGTAGAGCGACAGGTTCCTAACGATGGACAATCACAAAAACTGGTTGTCAAATATCAGGGTCCGTACCGGGTGATAAAAGTACTTCCCAAAGATAGATATGTCATCGAAGACACTCCCCTATCGCGTAAAAATAATCGTCGTTACGAAGCCGTCGTAGCAATCGACAAAATGCAGCCCTGGTTAAATTTTAGTAGAAACTTGGAAAGTAGTTGTGAAGAAAGTGGTTCAGATAATGAGTAAAAATAAATGTATAAATAAAAACTAAATAAAAGTTATGTTCTTGTTCGTTAAAGTGTTTATTTATATTAATCTAATATAAATAAATTACTATTAAATTTAATGTAATATGATTAAATAACATTATTTCGATTATATTAGATAAGAGTATCATGTAATTACATGCCTCGATCAGCATTTGTGCTTGTTTCGTGTCTAGATGTCAGATCTGTGTTGAGATGTTTCTGTCCGAACATAATACATTATTAATGTTTTAGTATCAGTCTGTAGCGCTTACAAGTTACAGGTTCTGTTTGGTTTGGGTTCTATGAATATGAAAATAATTATTTCATTGCCAATTGTACTGTGGTATAATAATAACAGCAATGATTCCTTTCTCAATTCACTCATGTTGTAATAAACGTATTAAAAATATATATATGTATAAATATATATATATATTAATAATACTCTGTTTATCCCGTAATAATAACGTCATTCTTTTTCGCGAAGGGACTCGCTTTCACAGGAAGGCCGAGCTGTAAGCCTAATTAGTATAATGTACGTCTGATTATTATTATTCTATATATCCTTGAATTATTATACCTCTTATAGATGTTGTATTGACTGTATTAGGTAGCAACCGGTAGGCAGATGTTAAAGTTTAAACATTTTTAATTTATAGTGAAATATATTACATTGCGAATCAAAATGATAATAATTAAATGTATTATTAATTATCAACTAATTGTAGATGAATATTCGTTTGTTAATAGCCATTATATTAATTTAAGATAGTGTATTCCAGGGGTAGGACAATTCCATACACTGACAGATTCGGGGGTTTTTTTTTCAAAATGCGACATCTTGTAGCCCCATCCAAAACAATTAGTTACTTTATGTTACCACAGATGGCGACACCATCGATAAAAATAATTTGTGACTAAAAATAAATTAAATAATTAATTAATTATATATTATTTTCATTACTAAATGATTTTATTTAACACGTATTATAATTATTTTCAAATATTTGTGTAGATTACAAAAGCTGCGTAATAATTTACAATTGCAACACAACGAATTGATTTGTTATTGATTGTCAAATTGTCAGGTCACAAAATATGGCGACTGCTCCTTGCGTTTGCGCTTGTTTGTAGTTTTCGTCCTATGTTTGTGCTTTTCTTCGTGAAATTAATCTGCCGACCCGCGTTGAGTTGATTGAGTTGAGTCCTCTCCTCCGTAGTGAAGTGTGAGAATTTTCCGAAGTTATTGTGTGAGTTGAGCTTTTAGTTCCTCCGCCATTTCAGTGCAATCGTTTTTTTGCGACCCGGACGCTTCGTTTGTGCTGTTTCTTTGCGATATAGACGCTTGTGATTTGTTTGCATCATGCCTAAACGTTGTGCATTGGGATGTTCAAACAGTAAGTATAATCATCATTAAATCTCTATCATCGTGCCGCCTCCATACATTTTCATAGTACCCGGTACTGCAGGTAGTAGGTCCGTGTTTATTTTTGCACTTTAAAAGTTAGTGTTCAAAGTTTCGAACAATGGAGCTTCATAGTTCTTTAGAAATACTTACTTATAGATGTCTGGTCAAGTTTGACCCTTGGATCAAACAAAATGTGTCTCAAATTATTATTATAATGAGTCCAGTAAAATAATTACTTAAATGTAGCTTGCTACACATTAGAAATCTGTGAATTATTGTAAATAGATTTTTCTTTGCATGCTATCCCTTGAAAATGTATTTCCAGGCTATAAAGTAAGAAACCTGCGTTAGTCAATGATGCATAATTTTAAGGGTTCCATTTCGATACACAAAGGGTGCCAATGGGACCCTATTACTAAGGCTCCGCTGTCCATCCGCCTATCACAGGGCTGTATATTTTGAACCATAATAAGTATTGTAGACTTGGAATTTCCACAGAGTATGAACTTTTATAGCCGGTACAAAAACAAACAATAAAATAAAGCTAAAAATTAAAGGAGATGGCATAGAAGAAACTTGTTTTCAAGAAACACGTACACCCACCCATCACCATCCCCCATTTTTTATATTTGTTTCGTTTTTGTTGTTTCAAGTGTTTCTCGTACTTGGCCGCTATTTTATAATATTAGTATCATTGGCTAAGATGCAAATTTTGTTCCGCATCATTATTCAGAAAAAACGATTTTCTTTTTGTTTCAGAGAACTCTTACCATCAATTTCCACATCCAGAGAGGAATCCTGACCGTTTCAAGGCTTGGGTTCATATAGCTGGTGGGAAGTTAGATAGTCAAGCTGATTATGAACTGTATAGGAAGAAGGTTATCTGTGATATCCATTTTACAGACAGGGAAAGGAACCGTAATAACCGGTTGAATTTTCTAGCTGTGCCATCACTTCATCTTCCTGGTAAGAATTACATAATTTAGAATCAGTTGAAGTTTGCTTGGAATTGTTCCTACATTGGCCAAATAACATAGCCAAAATTATGGGAAATCAGTTTCACCATGTTTTTTAACTAATACAAATTAGTAATGATTTGTTGACAATTTAACAATATACCCTATGTTGATTTATACATTGGCTACATTTAAGGTGGTTGTTCTGTGTGGCGGAAAAATGTAATAAACATAGCTTTATATATTTTTGTCCCACTAAGAATTAAAAATTCTTTAACATCATCATTTTTCATATATTTTTATAATAAATAATATTATTATTCTCTTATTTTTCAGGTAAGCCTGATGAAGTTGGTAGTTCAGATATAGTGTTACTTGCTCCTGAACCTGTCAATGAAGAAAGCAGCTTTGCTACATTAAAACCGACACTGACAGGTACTTACATAATATTAATTAAAATAATTTATTGCATTCATGACATTCGTACATAAATATAGAAAGACTTGAAAAAAGTTGGCTAAGTGCGAGTCGGACTCGCGCACTAAGTGTTCCATAGTTCACACATTTCTGGGTTTGGACTTTTTACTATTATTATAATTTGACATTATAGTGGCCATAGCTACATGTGTTCTATGAAAATTTCAACTGGCTAGCCATTACGGTTCTTAAGAAATAGCCCTGTGATAGACAGACAGACGGCACAGTCTTAGTATAATTAGGGCCCTGTTGCAACATTTGGATACGGAACCGTATAAAACAGCAAACACGTTCGTGGGAAGAGCACAGGGCATTAATCTAAAAACAATACACTAGCAAAATTAATTAATTAAAATTAATATTTCTGATGAATATTTGTCTCACATTACAGATAACAATGCTGGAATTATAGCTTCAGGACACAATTATTGCTCACTTCCGAAGACGGCAACTAAAGAAAAGCAAAGTAAGTATTTTTTTAGATTTTAAGGGGATAACAGTCTGTCTAAGTGCCATCGCCCATCAGTAACTTCAAAAGTCATTATCACCCACCTCATAAAGGCTAATTTAGTTCTTGGTTGTAAAAAATGAATACAACTGTAACTTATCTTATTATACAGGGTGTTAAAGTAACTGCGTGCCATACTTTAAGGGTAGGTTCAGTATCGATAAAGGAACTCAGGAAAAATAAAAAATAAATTCAAAAAAATAAACAGAAAAAAGATTGAAGATAACTTAATTTAGTACCTACTAAATTAAAATAGGAATCGTTTAGAGTTAAAATTATTTTATTTGATCCAAAGCCCGTTAAAGTACGAAGAGACTTATTTTTATTATTTTTTTATGTTTAATTAAATATTTTATTTCTTTTTTTTAATTTTGTTTTTATTTTTCCTGGGTTCCTTTATCGATACTGAACCTACCCCTAAGCTTTTGGTACGCAGTTACTTTAACACCCTGTTTATGGGCTCAATACAGTTATTGGCCATTTCGATTCTAGTAAAACTTACTTCATTGATAAATAAAACGACAATGTTGAAGAGCTTGGTGTCGCTGCGAATAGTACAGGTCGTGCACGCTAAAGGACTATAAAATCTCGAGCCGACGTGAGTGGTAATTTATGATCCAATCTTCTTAGGTGCCTATGCTTATCTTATTCTCCTATTTTTCAGGAAAGTCTGATGAAGTTGGTACTTCAGAGAAAGTTTTACTTGCTCCTGAACCTGTTAATGAAGAAAGCAGCCTTGCTACATTTAAACCGACACTGACAGGTACTTACATATTATGAGTCCAATTATTTATTGCATTCATGACATTGGTATAGAAATAAAGTTAAACTAAATGAAGTGTAAAAACAACACGCTAACAAAATCAATATTTCTCATGAATATTTCTCTCACATTACAGAAAACTGTGCCAGAATGATATCTACAGAACACAATTATTGCCGACAGCAGAAGAAAGCAATGAATAAAAAGAAAAGTAAGTTTTTTTTTTTGATTCTTAGGGGATTAGGAGGAAAGTCTGATGAAGTTGGTACTTCAGAGAAAGTTTTACTTGCTCCTGAACCTGTTAATGAAGAAAGCAGCCTTGCTACATTTAAACCGACACTGACAGGTACTTACATATTATGAGTCCAATTATTTATTGCATTCATGACATTGGTATAGAAATAAAGTTAAACTAAATGAAGTGTAAAAACAACACGCTAACAAAATCAATATTTCTCATGAATATTTCTCTCACATTACAGAAAACTGTGCCAGAATGATATCTACAGAACACAATTATTGCCGACAGCAGAAGAAAGCAATGAATAAAAAGAAAAGTAAGTTTTTTTTTTTGATTCTTAGGGGATTAGGAGACAACATGCACTTTTAAGCGATACACTATGGTATTGGCCTGAGTTTTGAGAGCATTGTTGGCTCAGAGGTAATGGTCGCGACTTACGAGTTGTAGGTCGTAGGTTCGAACCCAGTCAGGCGCTTTACTTTGTGTAAATAATTTCATCACCACTGCTCTAAAAACGGTGAAGGAAAACATCATTAGGAAACCGGCATGTCCAAGAACCAAAAATTAGAAGATATGTGACATCTACCAACCCGCACCATCTAGCACCCCGCCTCGCGTGGCAGGTTAGAAGCCCACTCCCTCTCGAAGAGAGGAGACCTGTGTCCCAGCAGTAGGCTGATTATGTATGAATGAATGAATGATATTTATTTGCAAGATTATAGATAGCTAACATCAGCTCTTAATTTCTACGGGTTTCACTGTAGTCGGCATTTCAGCCGTGCAAATATTTAGATTTTACATCTTGTTTATACTTAGAGCATGCAGAACACATTTAGTAATTAGCAATAACATTAAAATACTAATAATATTTTCATAATTTAAATTGAGATTAAAATGCAATTAATAAAAATTTTATTAAATACAATTCTATTCATTAAACATAATAATTTAAATTAAAAATAGCGATCAGTAATATAGATGTCTATAAGTGCTACTATGCCTAATTTGGTACTAAAACAATTGTGTTTTTTTACAGATAATCATCAGCAGCAGGAGGTGCCGTCATTCTTGATGACCCAGCTAAAAACAACAAGAAGGAAAATCAAAATTTTGCAATCGAACTTGATGAGATCACAAAAAAAAAACAAAACCCTTCAAACCAGAATAGCTAGTGCTGCAAAAATGTCTACAGATATATTATTTAAAAAACTAACGAACAAAATGACAACAGCTGCAAAAATTTTCACAAAGATGCAGTACACCCAGACAAGCAAGAAGCCTTCTAGTCGCAGATTCTCTTTAGAAGAAAAGGTACTTTCACTTTCTCTATATAAGAAGAGTCCAAGAAGCTACCCTCTTTTGGCAAAATACTTTACATTGCCATCCCCTAAATCGTTGAAAAGACTCTTGACCAAAATAGAAGTGGAGCAGGGGCTGAATAAATGCATCTTTATAAAAATTAAAAATACGGTCAAGGAGTTAAGTCCAGAAGATCGGTTATGCAGTTTAATTTTCGACGAAATGTCAATTTCTCCACAAATCCACTATAATGCTGCAAAAGACCAGCTTAGAGGGTTCACATTTGATGGGAAGAAAATTGCAGACCATGTATTGGTCTTCATGGTGAAGGGATTAAGAAAGAAATTTAAGCAACCTGTCGCGTATTATTTCACGAACTCCATGAATAAGGCTCAATTAAAAAATATTTTGCAAAAAATTATTAAGTATGTTCGTAGTACGAGATTGAAGGTCATATGTACAGTTTGTGATCAAAGCACAGTCAATGTTAGTGTCATAAATGACTTGGTAGAAGATACCAAAAAAACATATTTAAGAGAAGTGAAGGAATGGAAGAATGAAATCATTGAAATAGGGAAAACAAAAATAATACTTCTATTTGATGTTCCACACTTACTAAAAGGAGTCCGAAACAATTTACTAACAAAAGACTTAAAATATTATGATTTTGAAGAGAAGTGCCAAAAAACCGTTAAATGGGAATACTATAAACAAACTTATGAAGCTGATAAATCATATGGAGAGGTAAAATGCCTGCTGAAAGTCACAGATGAGCACATATACATCGAGAAAATGAGAAAAATTAAAGTGAAATCAGCAGCCCAAATTTTCAGTCACACTGTAGCTTCGACTGTAGGGCATCTCGTGGCAAGAGGAGACATTCCGGGAGAATGCCAAAATTTGGTAAAATTTACCAAACTAATGGACAATCTTTTTGACTCCTTAAAGTCTAACACATTTCATGTGCCTGATGGCAAAATATATAAAGGATGTATACGAAGAACTAGTCCACACCATGATTTGTGGAAGAATGCTATAAAAGTTTTAAAAACTGTAACATTTATAAAAAAAATTAAGGACGAAACGAAAGCCATACCGTCTATAAAGAACTTCATACGCACAATTGAAGGAATGCAACAATTATGGATATTACTGTCCCAAACATATTCATTTGATGCTATGCTAACACGTAACTTCAACCAGGACCCACTAGAAAATTTCTTTGGGAATATCAGAAGTTATGGGGCGAGAAATACTGCACCAGACACGGTTGCATTTGAAGGGGCCTTTAAGTCCCTTTTAATTAACAATTTTAACTCGCCCCATTCTCTGCATGCAAACTGCGAAAAGGATGACGATAGCTGCTTGCAGAATCTAGATTTTTTTATAAGAGAAAATATTGCGTCAACTTCTGATACTCCCAGTTCCATTGATGAAGAGACACCACAATTTTCTGAAAGTATAGATGACGAAATTGTGGTGCCTTTCATCAATTTAAATACAAATGTAGCTGATGCTGGTCAGGGCAATTATGTGTGTGGGTGGGTCCTGGGGAAATGCATTAAAAATGTATCGAAAATTTGCAAAAATTGTAAAAAAGATATGTATGGCGACCCAGAAAGCAAATCAAATGAATATATAAGGGCCAAGGAATATAAAAAAGGTAAAAATTCTTTAATGTACTTATCAAAAGAAATGGAAAAATGTTTTGTCCAAATTCAAAATTTAGTGACAGACATAATAAAAAAGACATACCTAAAAAAAAATTTAAAAAACTTAAAATAAAAATGTTCACTGACATATTTGTTGATTTCCCATTCAATTGTGAAACACATAAAAATGTATTAAAAAATTATTTTGAAAACACTGTTATTCATGTTCTTATTTATAGTTGGTGCCGTTCAATAAACCGGATTTTGTCTGGCAAAATCACGTATCATGGTGAGGATGAAACAAAAACAGCAGCGCAAGCTTATAAAAATAAACATAAGACAAATAAATAACAATTAAAAAATTAAATTCAATAGCCGGTGTTATCAAAGTTTTACCAATACTGTTAAGTGTTTAGTTATACTAATACTGCTGAGCGTGCCCGCCTGCTGGCTGTGGGTGAATCAATTGTTGTAAATAAATACAGTTTATCAATAAATAAGTAATTTTGTAAAAGAAAAGTTGTTTTTTTATGTATCCGTATCCATTGTGTACCTTTTGAAATTGATACTTCCTTACTAATTTGCTTGTTTTTAATTTGATAAGGTTTTACTATGATTTTGTTATTATTAAGAAAAAATAATGAGTAAAACGTTATCAAATTGAAAACAAGTAAAGTAAGGAAGCTAAAGTAGCACTATTGCCTAAGCAGTATCTATAGCTACCTATAGCTATATATATGCTAAGTTTGCGGATGAAGCTAATAGATGGCGTTATTTATCCGAGCAATTGACATTAGCGGGCTTCAATAAAGTCTGCGAGAGGGCTCTCTATACCCAATATATTACTTTCCTCTATGGTGTATTCATAATAGAAGGTAATGTTATAAGTATAACTGACAGTCGTTGCGATAGACAGAAAACCGATGTCTCCGTAGAATTACGAAAGCTCCTTGGTTCGTTCGGAACGAATAACTTCACGTAGACCTTAAGATGCCTACCATCAAACAGTTTATGAAGCGCCTTGCAAAGCGCTTTTTCGAAACCGCGGAACGTCATCGCAACCCCTTGGTTGTGCAGGCCGCTAGTTACAGGCCTTCTGCCATTAGTCAGACTCGCCGACCGAGGCACACTCTCTTAGATCCGGATGACCCCATCACTCTCCTTCAGGAAAGCAATAGGGCCACGAGTACAGTGCACAAAATACACAAACCGACCTTCCGTCCTCGCCGCCGAGGTACCACGCGAACTTCCCGAGTAAATGGTAATAAAAGTCCTCCCCCCCGTCCCTTGAATGTCGATGCGCCAGCCGCCCGGTTAGAGGCTGAGAGCGCCGTAGCAATAAATATAATATCCCCTGATAATAATCATGATCAAAATGTTGATCCAGCCCGTCCCCAAATTGTTAGTAATTTTGTGATCCCCCAACGACGCCCTGAGCCGAGGTCCGTACCCCACAGGGGGTGCCCTTAGTGCGCTGTCGTTTAGTTTTTAATATATATAATTTGCGCCCTGGCTGGAGGCTTTAAGATTAAAAACCTTAGGGCAGCCACAGGAATATCCGGTTAAGTAGCAACGACCTCTCTAGGTCTGCTACGAGATGCCATACCTAAAAAAAAAAAAAAAAAAAATTGCGATAGACAGACATCGCGCAACCGTTGTAGAGGAAAAAAGTGTGAATCTTGTGATTAAAGTGCTGCGGAGATATTGCTGAATTTTATTTCTGCAACAGTTCTGAGGCTATCCCGATATAATGTACCATAATTTATTCATCCACCGATTGATCACATGTACGAATTTGGTTTATATGTCTTTTCCATTTTATACCCCCCACATCAATGTAATAGGTTACCCCTGGACAGGATTCATCCATTATAGTTCCTAAAAGCCAAGGTTTATGCCCCTTTCTGTAATCTCTAACCATTACTTTCTGCCCTAATTCTAACGTTGGTGTAATTCTGCTACCTTTATAATAAAGTTTAGATTTTTCTTGCATTTCATATGTTTTCTCAGTTACTGTTATAGGCGGTGGCCTTAGCAATGTAAATCGATTTCTAAGCTCTCTACCCAGCATTAATCTGGCTGGTGTTACACCAGTAGTACTGTGGGGTAAATTTCTGTAATCAAACAAAAATAGATTTACAGCGGAACTGAGTGGACTACCACTTTCCTTAATTTTAGTCACATGTGTTTTAAAAGTTTCTACAAATCGCTCAGCTGCCCCATTTGTTGCTGGATGGTATGGCGGTGAAAATGTATGTTTTATATTTGTATTTAGACAAAAAAAATCAAATTCTGTACTAGTGAAAGTAGGGCCGTTATCTGTTACTAAGTGGACTGGAAAACCAAAGGTGGAAAATAACTTTTTGAATATTGCGATTGTACTTGTTGCGCCAATATTAGTCATTTCGAAAGCCTCTGGCCATTTGGAATAGCTCTACAATAACTAAGAACATTTTATTATAATATGGTCCCAAAAAATCAGCGTGAAGTCGGTACCACGTGGATGGCGGTACCGGCCATGGTTTAAGTTGTGATTTTGGTGGATTTTTATTATTATTCAGACAGATTACGCACTTTTTTGTAATATTTTCTATTTCTGAATCTAAACCTGGCCACCAAAAATATGAGCGTGCTACTTGCTTCATGCGCACAATGCCAAAATGGCTTTTATGTAGCTCTGTAAGAATTGATTCCCGTAATACCATAGGAATTACAATTCTATAACCCCATAATAAACATCCTCTGTCAGTGCTAATTTCATCCCTACTGTTATAAAAAAGAAGAAGTTCCTTACTAATGAATTTTTTATCTGGCCAACCATCTAGAACATGGCGAATAGTTTTTGACAAAATCACATCTTTTTTTGTTTCAGTCTGAATGGTTTTCCAGTCCAATTTATCCATTTTTGAATTGTTCACATGGTAGATATTACTTACATCAGCACTTAAACAAATAGAATGTAATTTAACATTTTCTGTACTTTCATTCATGAATGCACGTGATAAGAAATCAGCTGGGTTTGATTTAGTGCTGATGTGTTTAATCTTATAATTAAATGCAGACAGGAAGATCGCATAATGTTGCAGTCGTTTGGCAGCCATTTTTGGAATACCTTTGGTGGGTTCAAATATTCAAACGCAGCATTATCTGTTTCTAACTCAAAATATCTGCCATAAGTATAATTATAAAATTTGGTCACACCAAAGATAATCGCCATTGCTTCTTTATCAATTGTAGAATACTTTATTTCTACTGAGTTTAATTTCTTACTTGCATATGCAATCGGTCTAACAGTACCATCATAATCTCTGTTTGACAATACAACACCCAAAGAGTTTTCTGACGAGTCGCATGATAAAATTAATGGTAAATTTGGGTCAAAATGTCTTAAATTGTTTACAGAAGACAATTTCTGTTTGATTATCTCAAAAGCTCTGTTGCAATCTGGGGTCCATTCAAATGTATTTTTCTTAACAATATCATACAATGGTGCTAATGTACTAGCCATGTCTTTTAAAAACCGATGATAATAATTAATTTTACCTAGGAAAGACCTTAACAATGTCATACTAGTGGGAGCTTTTGTTCTCAACAACGGCTCGACATTTGATTTAACAATGCTTATGTCATTTTTAGTAACTCTAAAACCAAACACATCAATACTTTTTTTGAAGAACTTGCACTTATCAAGTTTTAATTTAAATTGACATTCTTGTAGTTTTGATAGAACTTTACATAAGGTATTTAGCATATCATTTATATCAGTTCCTGCCATGTAAATATTGTCTATGAACACAATGACATTTGATATATTAGCAAGCTTTTTACACATAAGCCGCTGGAAAGAACCTGGTCCGGTACTCACACCGTATGGCAAGTATTGATATTTATATGTACCTTCTTCAGTTACAATAGTAGTCAGCTCCTGAGACTCAAAACTTAAAGGTGCCTGTAGGTATGCCTCTTTTAGATCAAGCTCGCAGAAGTATTCTCCATTCTTTAGTGTGGTGAAAATTTCATCGATATAAGGTAATGGAAAATGGTCAACTTCTAAATGTGGATTCAAGGTAACCTTGTAATCCCCGCACAGCCTTACAGATCCATCCGCTTTCAATACTGGTACCACTGGAGTACCCCACTGACTGAATTCAACAGGTGTTATCCTACCATTTTGTAGTAAACGAGAAAATTCAAGTTTTACCTTGTCCTTTAATGCAAATGGTACCCGCCGTGGTGTTAGGCACTTTGGCTTTGCATCCGGCTTTAACTGTAATGTGATAGCATCACCTTTGAAATTACCCCACCCAGGGCTGAATACTTCTGCGAACTTCTCTTTGATAAGATTTTCTGCTTCTGAAACAGTTTTATTTTCACATGAGTAAGTGTCTGAATGCTTAGTCATAATATTAGTTTCCATAAATGTTGGAGGCCACAGATCAAATGCCTTTAACCAGTCACGACCTATTATTCGTGGAACTTCATGGGCTACAAAAACATCCAAATTTCTCACCATTTTGTTGTATTTTACTATTAGATTTTTCATTAAGCCAACTGGTTTTGAAATGGTTTGGTCAAAATTTTTAAATCTTACATTTGAATCCTCAATTACTAATTGGTTGAACAGACTTAATTTGTCTTTCAATGGAATTACTGTTACCTCAGAACCAGTGTCCAACTGAAAATCCAAAAATATTCCTGCAACATTTATAGCCATGTAATGTGGAGGTACCTTACTTACATTAACAGAGCATATCTCATACTGATTAAGTAATTTCCCAACGGAAGCTTCAACGTCATCCTCTTTGTCAGGCTTGATTTCATTATCACTTCCCTCAATTGAGTATACTCTCCGTGGATTCTTTGAACAAACTTTGAAAAGGTGTCCTTTTTGCCCGCACTCTGAACAGAACTTCTTGATCAATCTGCATTCAGACTTAATGTGGCCATTGTTGCCACAACAAAAGCATTTAACTTCCTTGTCTTTTACTAGATAATTCTTCTTTGATTTAAATTTATTCTGCTTTTGTTTTGAATTTTTTTCATAATGAAACATCTCTGATACCTCCATTTCCTTTTTGCTGGTAGTATGCATGAAGGCTGTTTCCACAGTTCGTGCCAGCATCACTGTTTGTTCCAAACTCAGATCAGCATTACTCTTCAACAATTCAAACTTTATGAGCCTTGAATGTACTCCCTCAATAAACTTTTCTTTTATTTGGTCATTCATATCTTTGAAGTTACATACTCCAGCTAGTTTTTTTATTGCCAATAAATATTCTTCAACACTTTCTGTTGACAACTGATTTCGACTACGAAATGTGGCTCTATCCATAACTGACGATTGCTTCTTCTCATATTTTTTACTTAATGTTGAACACAGTTCATTGTATGGCAAATCAATTGGTTTCGAAGGCGCACACAAACAAGTCAATGTCTCAAAAACTTTTGGTGTAATCTTGGTGAGGAGCAAAGGTACTTTTTTTGTTTCTGGCATCTCATTTAGCGTAATTATACATCGTAGTTGTTGTTCAAAAGATTCCCAACACTCGCCATTAAATGATGGTAAATCATAATTTGACATTATGGTTTTTGTTTGTTTTATAGAACCGGTGGCGTTGGTTTTTAATTGTTTTTCCAGTAGTTGCTCAGGAGTTTTCGTAATTCGTCAACTGTTTCGTTTTGAGTGTCAATTCCGTACTCTGATAGCTGCTCTTCCAATTGTGACTTATTTAACTTATAAATCCAAGTAGTCATTTAATTGTACACTTCGAACAGCGAATTCTTATAAACAAACCTGACATTAGCCAACAGTGAATCACAGATAACTTTGACTAGTAAGCAGTGAAGTGAACCAAGATGGAGGACTTTGGAATGCGGCTGCTGGCCAGTCAATTGGAGCTATCTTCACAGTGAAGCGTGCCGGTGACTTTGGTTTTATTTGATAATCTGCGTTGTTTCACTTTAATTTGCGTAAACTTTATATTCACTTGAACCTGGGTTCTTTATAGCTCGTCGCCAAACTGTTGTATAGTAAGATAAACACTTCTATTAATTAAAGTTGCATTTATTATTCCACACACTTTTACAATATGGCTGATCGGTCGCGAGAGAGCGAGACAGCAAAATACATGAGCAGTCCAGACATACTGCTACATTCCGATATCACAGCTACTGACGAAGATGAATATCGCCGACATCGCTACCCGTAACGTACTACACCACTTTCATTTACAACACGAGTGGTATTGTGGCCCCAACTACAAACTATGAAGAACCGTCGTCATGGCCATACGAAAAACCTCCGACCACAGAGGAGACAGGGGAAGAGAGAACGCTCACCGCCGTCGAAGAAATCGATAATAGGAAAATACAGAATAACTGATGAAGTGAGACGTCCGCCGATATTACACGGCGATCATCGAATCACACAGCTATATATAGACTGGACACATCGCAGTCTACAGCACAGTGGGACGGAGTTCACAATCAACGAGGTACGGCAGCTTCGACCAACAGCGAAGCAAGTGCTGGCGCGATGTCTGTAGTGTCGCATCCGCAACTCGTGTCTGCGACCGGGGACCATCCGAAGCCGCGCCTCGCACATCACCAGAGGCCGTTCTCATACACCGGGCTAGACTATTTCGGCCCACTGTCCGTCACCGTCGGTCACCAGCATCAGAAGAGATACGTAGCTCTATTTACGTGTCTCACTACCAGAGCCGTCCACCTCGAGATCGCCGCTAGCCTCAGCACAGACTCCGCCATATTGGCGCTTTTTCGATGCATTCAGACAATGGCAACAACATGCATGGTGCCAACAAGGAGCTCCGATACGCCTTCCAAGAGGAGGCCAGTCGCCGAGGCATCGTGTGGCGCTTTATTACGCCATCGGCACCATTCAAGGGGGCGCCTGGGAGCGTCTCGTCCGCTGCGTGAAGGCCGCACTGTGCACTGTGCTCCTAGAAAAACACCCACACGAAGAGGTGTTGTCCACACTGCTGTGTGAGGCAGAGTACACTGTAAACAGTCGGCCGTGACACACGTTTCCGTAGACAGCGAGGACGACGAGTCGATTACACCGAATCATTTCTTACTCGGTGGATCGGCTAGACTACCGACACCTGGCGTATTCACAGAACAAGATGTAGACAGCAGGAGGCTGTGGCGGCGATCACAGATACTCGCCGATATGTTCTGGCGCCGCTTGGTCAGAGAGTACCTGCCGGAGCTTCAAAACCGGCGGGAGCCGCATAGCCGCGGGCCCGGACTGCAAGTGGGCGACCCAATTCTCATCTCAGACGGTCAATTGCCTCGCAACACATGGCCGCGAGGTCGCATAGTAGCCGTGTTCCCCGGGGCCGACGGATAAGTCCGGACCGCTGAAGTGCGCACTGCCGGCGGCACTTTAAAGCGTCCGGTGAAGAAGCTCATCCCTCTACCGAAGTAATCTAAGGTAAAGGCGGCGAGCGCCGCGAGCCCATTCGTTGCTTGCTGGCGCGATGCCGCGCCGCATCAATGCGGCGACGCGCTGGCGCTGCTACCGGCCGCCGCAGGCGCATCCACGCTTACTGACGCAATGCTGTGTCAAGCTGACACCGCTACCGCGTGCCACGGACGATTCAGATAATAAGTCTAGGTAATACTTTTTAACCCATTATGAGAATAATCTATTATCAGAAGTGGCATACCACCTAATATACCACTAATAATTATTTGTGTATTTGTAACAGATCAGGCACTTGTGGAAGGCTTGCTGAAAGCCATACGTGATGCAGTAGCGGTGAAACAGCGAGGTGACGACGTTGTGCTGCCACCATTTGATCCTGCAAAGAATGACAACGGAGCGGACAACTGGTGCACCACTATCGGGTTAATCGCAGAGGACCTAGGATGGAGCAGTATCACGACGATAGCGAATGCAGGTAAAGCTTTAAAAGGCTCTGCATTATTATGGTATGAGACTTGGGATCCTGAGGAAAGAAGATCATGGGAAAATTTTAAGATTACTATTAAAGATTTGTATCCGGAAAAGCATCGGCAAGGAATATTTTGCATTTTAAATAGTTTCAGGAGTCCCGAAAATTGCTTCCTGAGGGTGCATCAAGACTTGTGTTTTATTCAGGTGGTATAAATCCGTAACCAGTGTTGACCAGAAAACGTAAATCCTATGCAGGGGTTCGGTTAGAAATACTTCTTGATCAGGTGTTGAGAAACAAACTCTTGAAGACAGCAGGCTGCCCGAAGATACCTGGAACTATAGGTGCAGGACGTCAGCGCCGCTTGGACTGTAAGGCCTACACACACACACACACCGGGATTAAACCCTGGATCGGCATTACACCCTTCCTACACATACACCGCGTCCAGCGATCACGCCCGTCCGGTACAATATTATTGGCTTTGCTTCCGACGCCGGCGCGTAGGTACCTATAGCTCGGGCAGTTGCCACGTGCTCGCGCGCACTGTATGCTTAGTGTGAGTTTGACAACATCGTTCGAATTGCTTTACCATCGCGTAAATCGAGTTGACGTCAAACGCATCGACAAGCGTATGCGAGCGAGTGCGAGTTAGCACCAAACCTAACCATCCAATACGCGTTTTTGCTCACCGTGAATTGCGACCATTATTTTTCTTAGGTTGGTGTCACGTAAGCGTCGCCCGACAAACCAACCAAATAGAATGACATTTTTATTCATGGTTCTTAATGAAAACGACTGTCTATCAAAATTGTGTTGGTTATACTGTCTTTGTTTATGTTTCGTGTTTGTTTGAAACTATTGTGATTTGGAATATTATTGGATTCTAACAATTAAAAATGAAGAAAGTTCGTCCCAATTTGTTATGATGGTGACATTTATGGAGCAGTAAGTGGAATTTACATTATTTGGTGTTTAGCGAACTCTGCACAAACCTGTGTTCTGTGAACTTTGCAGAAATAAAACTAAGTTTGTGTGGTTTTTTAGGCATGGAGACCTCAGCAAGCTGTCTACAACAAATGCGAGAGGTAGGATTACTAGCATGAAGAATTGGGAAGAGCTAACTTTGTTACTTAACAGTGATGGTAGTGGTGATACTAAAACTACTGAGAAGTGGAAGAAGGTTGGTTAAAATGGTTATGGCTGTACCTATTTTGGCTAAAGCAGGGATGGGGTTCTAATAAAATGTTGGCTTCTTTGCATTATTTAAGGTTTGGAGTGATTTTAAAAATAACACCAAAAAAAAGGCTGCACGTCTGCACAGAGCAGCTAGTGGTACTGGTGGTGGGCCCGCAGTATTTGTGAAACTGACCGATTTCGAACAGAGAGTTCTAAATCTCGTTGGTATGCAAGTAGCTACGGGCTTGGCAGTAGAAGAAGCTGGGTTGTCACAGGTTTAAATTTCTTTACTTAATTAACACTAGTATGATTATGTTACTTTAATGGTGTCTCATAAATTGTATTCTCTTACAGGAGATTCACAGTCAGCCCAATCCCACCCAAGTAAACACTGTGCAAGATATACAAACTTCACATCAATTTGTAGAATGTAAGTTGCCCTTGTGGGATATCAGCATAATATTATGTAAGTATTAAATTGTTGTCACTACGTTCGTGAAATATAATTATATTTTTTTTATTTTAGCTCAGCACTTGAATGAGACAACACAGATGAAAGCTATTTCTTCTCCACCCTTTATATTTATAGAGGAAGAAGTTCGAAGTAAGATCAATTCTTTTTCCCTAGATAAATAAGCATATTAATTTAGAAATTCATATGAATTATATCATTAATAAAATAAAGTACACTCAATCTGTTTGCAAGTAGGATGTTTATATGAACCAACCCTTACTTAATAAATAAAAAAGGCTTGTTACTTGTTCCCAATCTTTAAAGTGTTTTTGATGAAACTTGGAAAAGAGTTAGCCTGATGTATAGTTATGTAGCATCGGTAGAAAAACTTAAATTATATTATGTTCTAGGTTTCCAACCTAATCGGAATGAGCCGGGGCCATCAAGAGTCATTGCCCCAGCACAGTCACCACCTCCTACCAGGGCTCCTACACCTATTTCTATTGTGGAGGTACAAGTGGAAGGTAAGAAAGAACTTGTTAACTTTTTTAAAAGGCTCTTCAAGATGACAACCGATAATATAAATTACTTTTATTTTTTTCTAGAAATGGACATGCTCTCCCCAACCAGACCTTCATCTCATGTCCGTGTGGTTCAGAGAGAGCCTGTTACGTCTGTGCAAACTGCTCCTCGTCGTGCAAGAACCAGGACTAGAGGATCACCTCGTAGACGAGTGAGGCCAGCGCATACGGAGCAGGCAACACAGAACTTTCTCCAAGTAGATTCGTTTTGGAGAAATTTCAAAGAACAACAACATAAGGATAACATGGACATGAGGAGAGAGCAAAATAGAATTAGAGAGATGGAGGTGCAGGCTCAGAGGGAGTGGCAAGCTGTAAGCCACAGAGTGTTAAATCTTTTAGAAAAAATTGTAGACAAATTTTGTAAAGACTAATTATTTATTTATCAATTTATTAATAATGTAGTTTATAAAATGAGATAAAAAATGTCTTTTAAAAAAAATCTTTCATGTAAGTATTGCCAGCCCACCACCTTCTATGCTTTAATTTGTAAATTAAAGCATAAAATGTGTTGGGTCAGCAATATCTGGTATTACTTAGGTACTGTTGGCCCACCACCTTTTTTGGTATTATTCTTGTAACTTAGTTTTAATTTAAAAGTTGTAGGTATGATAGTTAGGGTATTAGGTATCATGTGTATTCCCAGATAGCCTAGATCTCTAAATAACAGAATTTGTGAAAATTTAAACAAAGTTATTATAGTTTTTTTCCACTTCATATATAAATGTTTAAAGGTACTTACATAGTGCCTCTGTTAGATATGTATCGTTCTAAATGCTATTGTTTCAAAAACTGCTATTAGAATTTGTGGTTTTTACAGTGGTTAAAGTTACATTTATCGTTGTAATTTCATAGGAATTAGTATGTTAGATGATATGCTTTCCTATTTACTCCTTGTTATATTATTATGTAAATAACTAGTTAAGAATTCGAAGTATCTGTATAATATCAAAATAAAGTTCCTAGTTTGTGACACAATTTAAAACTGATTGAATAAAAGTTTTGCAACCTTCTTCATAGTTGGTCTTTCAATATTTTTCCTATATTCAAATTTAATAACTTCTTTCTATGGTCAGATTCACTACTCATCCTTTCAAATTCTAAACATAAGAAATAATTCATTATTTGTAAGTAGTACATTTTCTGTCTAGGAAACTCACTACCACTACACAGTCTGCATGGTCATCATGGACCAACTGCCAATCTTGTCAGATATTAATTTTCTCCATTTAGAATACTACTGGTATTCACCTAAATTCAGGATTATGCCAAGGAAAAAATAAAATGAAAATAAACATCGTAATTTGGGAGCAATGGAACAGTGTGTGAGTTAAATAATCACAAAATCAAAATCAAAAGTCATTTATTCAAACTAGGCTGAGAATCAGCACTTTTTGAACGTTAAAAATTACATGAGACAGTCCCCCAAAAACGCCCACCCTTCACCACTTCCTAGTGCTTTAGCTGGGAAGAAGAAGTGGCGCAACAAACTCCCCAGCAGCACAGCTGTCTGTTCACTTATAAAACTTGAATCATACAATAAAATGTAAAATGCAACACAAAACATTCTATTAAATTATTTGCCTTAATATTATGTTAGCTAGCACACACCATTATACAAAAAAAAAATATGTATATATATATATTAATCGTCGAAAACTAAACTCAAGCAGAAATAACGTAAACAAAACGTATCTAAATAAAAGCCTCCAGGCATAATGGGCGTGCCCGTTAAATAAAGCTATAGCTATAACAAGAAGTCACAAATGATAAACTAGCACCATCGAAGTAAAATAAAAAAACAGTTAATTATTAAAACAAAACCATGGTCAGCAAGACGACCAGTCACCACAAGCAGCACCCGTTCACAAGCATAACGCAAACAGCACCGAGCAACGCACAGTTTGTAGAGTTATCTTAAAAAACAAAAATATACTATACATAGGTACTTAATTAGATTAGCAACCAGTTTGATATTGTCTGGAAATGTTATTATTATCTATTACTAAACTTATCTATAATATGATTTAATAAGTTAAACTTATAGAGAGAGAAACCAGTTTCTAACTAATATTGTATAAAAATTATTTTAGCTTAAAATAAACTGCAACAGATAGTACTTATAATTAAATTAAAAGTGTTGAAGTCTTCTAACTAATTGGTCTCTTAGAACCCTTCCTCTGATTAGGTCAGATGTTGAACCTCCTATTTCCCTCTCTGTGGGAATGAACTCGTGTTCTTGTTCATCATGTTCCAATCCTAGAAAGAAACATAATTTAGTATTCCATACACATTTAAGCTATTGACTAATTTGTAGAATATGTTAACATACCAGTGATGTCCTCTTCTTCTACAACATTATAATCAACACCAATGTTATGTAAAATGCAGCAGGCTTGAATGATTCTGGCACGTTTTAGAGGCTTGTAGTGTAGCACTCTATCTTTGTTTAGACAGCGCCATCGATTCTTCAACCTCCCAAATGTATTTTCTATGACAACTCTGGCTGCCACATGCTTTTGATTATAATTGGCTTCTAGTGTGTTTGGAGCAGCATCTAAAATCGGAGTCATCAACCATGGCCGTTGTGGATAACCAGAGTCTCCTAAAATTATAACCATCTTTTAGTTGAATCATTGTCAAAGTCTAATGTACAATGGTGTTCAAATTATATTGTATTGTGGCGAGCTTACCTAAAAGCCACACTATTTCCCCATTTTGGTGCAACATCTGCACATAATTATTGATGTCGCTGTTTTCCCATATGAAAGAATCATGATTTGCACCTCCAAATTTGGCATTTACATTGAGAATTCTATATTGGTCATCACATATCTGTAAATCAAAGAAGTAAGTACCTAAATTAATAGTTACAAATTAAAGTGGTAAAAGAAAGTAAGAATAGATTAAAATTCTTTACCATTTGTACATTAATCGAATGATAGTGCTTGCGGCAATAATAGAGATGTTCTTCAGTTTTAGGTGGCCCAAAAATTCGAAAGTGACTACAATCAATGCACCCTATTACTCCAGGTATTCTATATTTGGCAGAAAACCTGAAATAAACAACATGGTAGTTACATTTCTGAATTACACAAATGTTGTGTATTTACTAGTACTTATCTATTTAAAATAAATCATGTAAGTAAGTACCTTTGACTGACTGCTTGTCTGGCAGATGGAGTGTTAGGAAACTTGATATATTTGACAATTATATTTTTATGTGTTAGAGCCTTGGTAACCTCTTCAATATAAACACTGCACATTTTTTGTGATATATTTTTAGCAACTCCCACAGGCCGCTGGTAAGACCCAGTTGCATAAAAAAATAGTGCAGTAAGTACCTAAAAAATAAAATTTAAATATGTAAATTATGGATCACTGAGCGTAACCTTAGAGGGAGGATGAAGAAAGTATGTGTCACACAAAATAAATTACCTTAGCCTCCAAGGTTACCCGTTGAGAAGACTTTAAACCAGTCAGTTGTCTCAGCTCTCGGCATAAAAACCTGAACACTTTCTTTTGAAGCCGATATCTTCTCTTAAATTCGGCTTCTGGAAGATCTCTTAGGGGATTGCTTGAAGTACGAGCTTTTGCACGAACACTGGACATGAAATTACGCTCATCTCGTGCCCTAGCGGTCTCAAACATCTTCCAAGCAAAATATAAACGTGAAGCCATAGTTATTTTTAATCCACACGGCGAATTATAATAAAATCACTTTGATATTTCACCACACTCACAAGGCTCTCACTACAAATCCTTCCGTGAACGCTTAACGTATTCGAAAGTGAGCAAGTTTCTCAAAACGAGCTGTCAAAATTGTCAAAATTGTTACTCACACTCGCGATAAAGCCCGGGTGACACGAGGCTAGTAAATCAAGCTAGTGAGCCAAGCTAGTGCTGCCAAGCTAGTAAGCTAGTGACACTAGCTTCGTGTAGACGGAACTAGCTTCGTTTACAAGCTAGTAAGCTAGTGTGGAAGCTAGCAAGCTAGTGCCTCAAGCCAGGATAGTTTTAGGGCATAAACTGCGTTAAGCGTGCCTCTCGCGTGTCCACACAAAACCGACCCGCGCGTGCCCATGCGCGTGCACACGCTCGTGAGCCCGTCGGGCGCCCGTCGCGTGATACTTCCGTGCAACGGGGCACGCATGCACGCGACGTGATCACGCATCACGTTGGACGGGTCCACGCGCGAAGCCCGCTAGCGGGTGCACGCGCGTGCTTGTTCAGTTGACAGCGCTATCTCGAACCGACCGCACGCGCGTGCCCGGCCCATAACAAAAAATGACAAATTTTGATACAGAAAGGGTAATTGTTGAAGTTCAGTGTCGTCCTGCCATATGGGACCAATCTAGCGAAATATTTAAAGACCGGGACGCTAAATCAAAAGCATGGCTAGACATTTGTACAGTACTGTTTCAAAATTTTGATGACTGGAGTGCAGCAGAAAAAAACATACAAGGTAAGTACCTACACTCTTTATTTATTTTATAATAACGTAGGTTAGGTAAACTATTCTTTGCGCCAAATTTTTATTTTTAATAATCTATGCAATTAGTTATATATGTGAGTGGTTGACCAAAAAGGGACCTGGAGGGATTGGAAACCGTTAATTTTTTTTTTGAATTTTTAATTAATAATTAATAATAATTAATAATTTTTAATTTTTAATCAATTATTTTCCCTTGAGGTCCCTTTTTGGTCAACCACTCACATATAATTAGTTATTTCAATTGTATTTGTGTCAATTAAATGTTTTCAACAATTAATCCAACTATAAAATTAAAACTCGGAATATTTACAATAATTTACCTATGTAAATATAAAATCATGCTTATATTCAAAACTAGTGCAGAGATACTGCGTATTTCTGAACATTGTGAAATTCGTGTGAACAATGTCCCATAATATTGGTATGGTTTTATATTGCTCGATAAATTCCAAAGTTCTTTCTTTCGGCCACGCGGTCGCCGCCATTTTGCGCGTCACGAGACAACCAGTACCTATGTTCACGACTGCGAGCTTCACACTACTTCACACTATCGGTGTATTTAGGGTTCAAAATCATTTTAGGGCAGAAACAGTGGATCGGTAGGTAAATAAATAAAACAATTATCAACTAAAATATTTATTATATTGGTTTTAGAATTGGGCTAGTAACTTTGTAAAATAAGCGTGCGTTTTGTAGTTTTGTAGGTTTTTCTTTGACATCTCTCAACTTTAGTTTACAACAATCTAAGTTATTTGGTTACATCCGATGAATTTAACAAATAAAATCATTAGGTATATTATTAAAATATGCCTGCTATGTTAATAAAAAATGTGTGGTAACAAACCGTGAAAAATCAATTATTGAATGTACATAAATTATAAAAAAGCCAACTATCTTCAATAAATACTGCGATCTTGCCATGACAGCTGTCCGTCTGCAACGAAATAATCTGCGAAGTTATCGCGTAATGTATACGAATCTCTGTGGGTATTTCCAATTAACCCCCGAACTGAACGTATATGGCCTGGTATAATGACAATATCATGAAAGTCATTAATTTGACTTCTTGATCTTATAAAATTATGCAAAATACAAATTGTTTTAAGAAAACAAATTGCTTTGTCTTTTCCAACGTTCAATGGACGATGGAGTATGCGAAATTTATTAGCCATGATACCAAATGTACACTCAATATAACGTCGCGCCCTCGTTAACCTATAATTGAATTTTTTTTTTTTGTAGTTTAAATCGAGAGCTCGAGCATATGGCCGCATGACATGGCTAGATAACCCGAATGCTTCATCTCCTACAATAATATAGGGCAAAGCTGCGGTTGCAGCAGTGTTGGTTGGTTTATCATTGTGTATTACGGGCAATGCTTTGGCAGGAGGAATATCTATTAAGTCATTGTTGATTTGTTCGTACAATCGGCTTTGTGTGAAAATTGCGGAGTCAGATTCTTTACCCTGCACTCCCACATTTATATAGGTAAACTCATAGTTGGCGTTACACATTGCAAGCAGTACAATAGAATAGTAATGCTTATAGTTGTAATAGAGGGAACCACTATGTGGAGGTCTTATAATGCGTATATGTTTTCCGTCTATTGCACCTATGCAGTTAGGAAACTGGGCTTGCGTTAAAAAACCTTTTTCAGTCTCTACCCATAGCGCACGGGAAAATTTTGGTATACATTCTTCCTTTAACCTTTCAATTATAATTTGACAAACTTCTGTTACTATTTTTCTGACCGTGGTTAGTCCTGTCTGATACGCCAGATGAATATCGACGAAGGTATGTCCACTAACTAAATATCTGTAATAAAATAAAATACCTGTGTTATTGTTTCAGTGAAAAAGCTGCAGCAAAGATGGAAAACTGCAAGAGACACTTATATAAGAGTGAGGTCTACTAAAAAAAAACTTAAATCAGGTTCCGGTTCCAGGGCAAATAAAACATACATTTACTATGACATGCTGTCATTTTTAGATTCAAACTCGAATACTCAAGGAGAAGAATCGGCAGACGATTTTAATCAGTCAGTAGAGCAAAACGCGTCACCGAGAACTAAACAAAATAATACGATTATTGAAGAAGATTTGATTAATGTACCTAGCACCAGCTCCAGCGTTACCAAAGAAACACGATCTTCCAAGAAACGTAAGTGCGAATCGCCAACTGATTTCGAATTAGAGTTGTTAAATTGCGTGAAGAATAACACTGCAGATAATATGGACGAAGACTTGAATTTTTTTAAGTCATTATTACCAACTGTGAAAAAATTGAGTTGCTTTAAAAAATTATTATTTCGTACAAAAGTATTAGAAGCTTTAATTGATATAGAAAAAGAAATTATTATTACCATTGATGACCTTTCATTAACGCAAAATACGGTAACGAATGATTTAGAATCCTTAAATATAAGATCAGACACGAACAATGAATAAATAGGTAACAAGAAAGACTGAAGATTTGATTAAGACTGTTTAATTATTAAGAACAAAAGAAAGAGAAGAACATGAAGAACTATTTAAGTTAGTAAAAAGCGCAATTTTATATTTATATTTTTCTGGTCTCATGTGCAATTATTATGATATACAAGGGCATTCGCCAAAAGTTTACAAGCCTTGAGTGTAATGTTCATAAGGAAAGAAACGGGGTCGATTCGGACACTTTTATCTTAAACCCTATTTAGGGTCAAATAAAAAAGTGTATCAATAGACCCCTTTTTTACTTAATGGACCTTTTTTTTGAACCTACTCATAACATTGCTCCTTCATATATCCTCTTCTTAAATTTAATCTTTTATGTAGTAAACTGTGATTATGATTGTGATGATAAATAAGAATTTAAAATAATATTAGTACCCGATCTAGTAATAGAAGGGAATAATTAATAAGGGAAATATTCGTATGTAAAAACTTGCAATCAATATGCGTCATTATAATTAATACTTTGTAAGGTAGGTATATTATTATAATTAAGACATTTAGACTTATTGTACTGTTTTAACTGTTATTGTGTTTTTTTATTTTAAACTTGAACCTGTGATTTTATTAGTGTATTTCAAATGAATAATCAAAAACTAATTGTAACGTAACGTTTATGCAAGACACTGTGATGACTGTTGTGATTATATAAAAAAATAAGTAAATAAGTAGGTATAGATAAAAAAAACGAAAACGATAAAACTGTGTAATTTAGAAATAACAAAATATAATTAATAAATGTAAGAAACTGTGATTAATATGATGATTAATAAGTGTGCGGTTATGTGTTTCGGCCCTAAGAACAGAGTGCACCACATCAAGAAAAACATTTTAAGCCATATTCAGGGGGCCTACCACCAGCTCATAATCAGTATTATTTTAATATTACTTCCATGGGAGAAAGAGATGAAGCTCTACAGTACGTATAGCTCCATCTCTTTCTCCCACTGAAGTAATATTAAAATAATACTGCTTATGAGCTGGTGGTAGGCCCCCAGGTGTCACTGCCGAAACAATAAGAACTTCTTCTTCTTTCTGGCTTGATGTGGCTAAACAGTAGTGTGACTTACATAAATTGGCAAAAAAATATGAGTGTTCTAAACTTTTGTTAAATAATGACTGTTTTTTTTACATGAATAAAGATGATTATTAATATCGAAATGTCTTTACTTACCGCAATGTCATTGCAAATCGTTCCATTGGTGATACGATTGACGTAGATTTCAATCGTAGATTGTTAGTCTTCAAATAGGGCTCCAGTTTTGAATATAATTCATCATAGACTTGTAATGAAACTTTAAAATATTTGAAAAAAAACCTTTCATTTTCTCTTAATATACCAAACTTCACCACGAATTCCCCGCACAGTAACCTAGATTCAACGTACGGGCTTACTGGCTGGCGTCTTTTTTTGGCAATTCGTCGTCGCCGTCGTCTTGATAAATAATACAACATTAATTTATCCATAATTACTCGACTGTACACCTCCAACGTCAAAATTGTACTGAGAAAACTGACGCGCCGATGCCCGCGCATAAGCACGCGAACGTGCTCACGTGCGTGCACCAGAAGCGTGGCCCGCGACGTGCTCACGTGCGTGCACCAGAAGCGTGGCCCGCGACGTGCTCACGTGCGTGCACACGCGTAACGCAGTTTATGCCCTTATAGCTTGGGGTTCTATTTTTCAAGCTAGTAGGCGCCCCCCACCACCCGTTTTACTATCCTGGCTTCGTTACTAGCTTCGTGTCAACCGCGAAGCTAGCGAACCTAAGCTAGTGTGCAGTCGGAGAGCGTGGTGAGAGTGCGTGCAATTTGTTAAAATGCCGAAATTAGCGGACGAAATTAATTTAAAATTCGTTCAATTGTACAGAGAAGAGGAATGTTTGTGGAATGCAAGTATTCCATCTTACAAGGACAAGCAAATGCGAGACTCGTCACTAGAAAAAATACGCGACATACTAAATAAAGATGGAATAGAAATGTCGATAAAAGAGATTAAAAATAAAATTAAAAATCTAAGAGCTACATATTGTCAAGAATTAACAAAGATAGAAAAATCTGAGAGGTCTGGAGCAGGAACTGCAGAAGTCTATAAGCCAAAAATTATTTGGTTTGAGGAAATGCATAATTTCATAAAAAAGGTGCCAATGAAGAGAAAAACTTCGGTAAGTTATTTTAATATTATTTACTCTTTACAATTATTTACCTTAAAAGTACTTATTGAAATATTAATAATCGTCGGCATTTTTAATTTTTCTTGTAGTTTTGTCTGAATTAACGAATCATTCTTGCTTGCCATGGTACTGCTCCATCATTGTTGAAATATCTCTTAAATTTCTCCCTTTTTTCGATAGCTGACAGAGAAGAATGGTTACTTCCCTGTCGACTGATACTGGGTAAACATAAATTTTCCATTCTCCATGAACCGGGAATAATGTTTCCCGCTTCAATGTCTTCTTGGTCGACATCACTACTAATGCAATAAGTGCTTTTTTGCTCTTTTCGTAACCAATTATGCAGAGCACATGATGCTAGTACAATTTTGTCTACTGTTTTTACGTCAACTGCGATTGGTCTTTGATAAACACGAAATCGGCTTGCCAATATGCCAAAGGCATTTTCTACAGTTCTTCTGGCTCTACTTAGCCGGTAGTTGTATACTTTTTCTTCATGTGTTAAATTGTCACCTGGGTACGGTTTCATAATATACGATTTTAATGGGAATGCAGCATCCGCCAAAATTACTCCGCCTTGTGGTATAAGGTTATTTTCTAGTTGATTATATATGGAGCAATTCCTAAAAACACTTCCATCAGATGCCATTCCACAGGCGCCGACGTCAATATAAATGAAATTATAATCGTAATCAACAATAGCCATAAGAACAATACTGAATGTTTTTTTGTAATTAAAAAACAAACTTCCACTGTTGCCAGGAGCTATGATTTGAACATGCTTCCCGTCGACGGCGCCATAACACGCTGGAAAGTTCCATTTCACTCTGAAACCATTTTCTATAGCTGCCCATTCTTCAGTTGTAGTTGGAATCTGTAACAATATTTTTAACAAATTTTTTATTTTCAGAACAATCAAGATTCTCCAAACAATAATAAAGATGACAACAGTGCAAGCAACAGTCAGTCATTAGAACCACCCGTAGCAGAAAATCTGTCAGAAAAGACAGTTGAAATGTCTCAACCTGCAAGCGAAATGTCGTCTATTCAAGATAAAACTTCTAAATTTATTTCCCCCGGAAGTAACATTCCGCAATTTAAGAAACGGAAGGTTTCGCAAGTGAGTTCATTGATAAATGAAATTAAGGTGATTAAGGAGGATTTAAACAGTTCACGAGAATTTCAGGAACCAGAGCTGGATGAACATGAGATATTTGCAAAATATGTAGCAAGTCAGTTGAAAAAGCTTTCACCCGGACAGGCCATTTTAGCTAGGGATCAGATCAACGCAACACTATCCCGCTGTCGGATGTATGATTTAAACTTCGGAAATACTACATTTTCGTACCAGTCACCTATCAATTCTTCAGACTCCAATATGTCAACCACATTTTCTTACAATAGTTCTGCAGCAAGTCCACTCTACACTAATCCACCATCACAACTACAACAGACTGAGCAACGTGATGAACCCATCATCCATCCGCCACCACAGCAAGAGTTGGAGCAAGATGAAGATCCCATCTATCAAGCATTTCAAAATGCTTGATACATTTCTCGCCATTTATGTAGCGTAAACGTACATTTTGTCGTCATTTATGATTTCTCATTTTGTAATTTAGAATTTAATCTCGCCATTTATGTAAGCGTAAAAGTACCTACTTTAATTTGAAATAAATAAAATTCTACATACCTGTATATCTTTCTTTAATGCCTTATAAATTTCACTGCAAACTTCTGGTATGAATCTAGATATAGTAGATCTTGAAACACGATACATGTGACTTAACTTCCTGTAATTGACACCAGATGATAGAAAATCTAGAGTTATTTCCAATTTTATTTTAGCCGGTATGGCTTCTCTCATATTAGTATTTAATTTTTGTATTTGTGGTCCCACTAGATTCAGTAAATTGTCAAAAATATTAGGTGTCATTCGCAAAATACTCTTGAATTCGCCAGAATCCTCAGATCGCAGTTCTTTTAAAATTAATGCAGATGCTCCATGACTATGTCTTCTTAAGATCCAGGGTCTTGTCCAAGTACGCTTTTCTTCTAGCAGAGCTAATATTTCATCTAGCGCATGTTGACACAACTTCCGAATTAACTTTCTTAGTAGAATTGCTTTTCTCTTACGCACACTGTTCATTTTTACGTATACGTGTTATCAGGTTAAGCACAACTCACTACTGACTTGACTAGCTTGAAATTTCCTAGCTTCGTGTAGACAGCACTAGCTTGGTTACAATCCAGGCTAGTAGGTAAGCTAGAAACCAAGCTAGTGACCCCTTACTAGCTTACTATCCTAGCTTCAAAATACTAGCCTCGTGTCACCCGGGCTTAACACAGGGTCACGCTGGTTTACGAGCTCACTTTCGAGCGGGAATCGATCGTCACCATCTTCAAAGTAAAATAAAAAACTTGCACTCACAATTTTTAGTTCTCGCGTATGGCACCAGGTGGCGCTAACTCAGCGCCATACAAATCTGAGTTTACTCTAACGCGATGGTGACGTTAGAAAAACTCACACTAAGCATACCAGGTCGATATCATTACTCCGCTCGTAAATTGTAGTGTTATTGAAATTGTAGTCAGCGTTGAGTTGAAAATAAAATTGTTCCATGCAATGATCTTGTTTCCCGGTCGATTTATTTACTAAAAATATTTATTAGATTGAAATGTTTTCAACAAGGAAATTGATTATTTTTGTTTACAGTTTCAGTCAGTTTGGCTCAAAACGCAATAAGACCTGTCCGGAATGTCCACCCGGAACAAAATGAAGCTGCAACCATTCAATCTGCTATTTACAGAAGAGCACCAAACACGAGTGCACACTGCATTTTTAATAACTGTCGTAACCAAGCGAACTCACATATATCAGATGCGATAAAGTTATATTTACTAAGTGAACATAATCTGTATGTACCTCAAAGTGCTCGTTCGTGTCAAGAAGAGATGTTCTTGACACGAACGAGCACTTTGAGGTACATATGCTAGCCAATGTGTGGGATGAATTAGTGAATTTCTGTAATGTTACACAAAACTTTAACAGTGTTCAATTCGACGAACAACGACAATATATTAATCAAAGCACGGCACGGTAAACAATTAGCCTTTGAAAATGTAGGTGCTATCACTGATGATGAGATGCATTTTTGGACCGGGTTAAAAAATAGTCAATACCCATAGAAAACCTTTGTGAACTATGAACCGGAGAGTCAAACGAGCGACTAGCCAGTGAATTCAATACGTTTCGACGAAGTATACAAAGAATATTAAAGATAGTAAGATATTGCTTACTAAGGGGCAACGCAAATAGAAGACGGCGAGACGAAGGTACGGTACAGACACGGCGCAGATACGGTGCAGGCGCGATATCTGCGCAAACAGACGCGGGGACGGTACGGCACAGAGTATTATTATACAAGGTGCTATTTAGTGGAAATAACATTTAATACACCTCCTTTCGGTTTTTTTTTCGAATACTAATTCCCTCCTTTTGTATCATTATAATTCCTATGTACAGTCGAGAGCACATCAAGTGTAACATTGCGCTACGAAAGCCGCCACTATTACAAGTGCAATAAAGGCGTGCTCAAGGTCAAACTGTATAGCTTGATGTGCTGTCGACTGTACTTATGTTTGCAATATGTAACCGCTATGTTTGCTATTTAACTACTTTAAAATACGAATAACATCGAAATACATAAATCAAATCATAATAAGTTAAATTACATCGGATTTTCATTAAAATCATGGATTGAGGCTGATTTACATTGATACAGTAGCTGGCGCCAGCTACTGTATCAATGTAAATCAGCCTTTAAATATCCATATGGACGAAAATTTGAACAGTTTAAAATATATCGCTACGTATCTTTGTTCATACTGTATATAATGCGAGACGCCGCTTGCGCCTACATCTGCTGGCGACGTGGCGGGGGGCGAGGAGCGGCGTGCCTGCGCCGTCCGCTTGCCGCCTTCACGAACAAAAGATAACGCAAGACGCACGTCGCTTCGTATACAGGATGCGTGACGATATTGAGTTTCATATTGAGTTTTGCGAGTTAATTGAGCAATACCCGAATATCTATGACTACACTAAGACAGGGTACAGTAACAGAAATGTGCAAGACAAAATATGGCAAGAAATAGCAATAAAAGTCGGTGCAACAGGTATGTATTTTATTTAAATTTTAAACATTATGTCTAGTCTGAAACGGAATCGGAGATCGTTGTGTTAGATATGTTGTAAGATATTCCCTGATATGGTAGGGATTTTCTCCCATTAATCGCATGTTAATGTTTGCTCCTATCAAATTATTTCTAAACCGTGGATTTGATTTTTTACCATCACATGTGCGAATTACGTTATGCAACACACACATTGCTTTTATAATATTATCAACATATTCTGGTTTGCAGCAAATAGGCGTGTAAAGTCCACCAAACTTTGACGCTAACATACCATAGGCACATTCTACTGACTTACGTGCCCTTGACAACCTGTTATTATAAGCTCTTCTCTCATTAGTCAATTGATTTCGACCATATGGTCTCATAATATTTCTTTTTAGTGGAAAAGCTTCATCTGCCACAAAATAAAAGGGCACATTCTGTGTTTCTCCAGGCAAAGGTGTAGGGTTCGGTAAATCGAGATCGCCTAGATCCATAGCTTGTCCAAAAGAGCTAACTTGTAATACTCGCCCATCACTATTTCGGCCGTATTCACCAACATCTATAGTTAAAAAGAAACCATCTGCATCTACAACTGCTAACAATACAATAGAGAAATATCCCTTATAATTTATGAAAGTCGAACCCGAGTTGATGGGCGCTGTAATTCTAATATGCTTTCCATCTAAACTCCCAACACAATTCGGTAAATTCCAGAGAGTGTAAAACCGTTCAGCAACTTCTACCCATTTTTGTCGTGTAGGTACAGGCATATATTCCGGCTGTAGGCATTCCCACAAAACGCTAGAGGTTTCATGCACAATTTGCCGGACGGTACTGCCTCCTCTCAATACATATCCAGAAAGTGATGTAAACGAACAGCCATCTGAGTAGTATCTGTAACAAAAATAAAATAGCAATAAGTATGTAACATTTGTGTGTTTAGATTGAGGTGCCACTTTTCGCATCGTAAAGTGGCTAATGGAGTTATTTAGTAGTAGTTTAGAAAATTTTGTAGAACGGATATTGGATTTTGTATTAGAATACTTCAAAAGTTAAATGAATATAAAGGTGGCACCTCAATCTAACTGTTTGCATTGAGGTGCCACTCAGAACTGGGAAAATTATGGATGAAATTTTATCAAAATTTTGTATTATTTTGTAGTACTCCAGAATTCTGGAGTACTACGAAATTTTGATGAAAACTCATCCATAATATTCCCAGTTCTGAGTGGTACCTCAATCCAAACAGATTGAGGTGCCACCTTTATATTCATTTAACTTTTGAAGTATTCTAATACAAAATCCAATATCCGTTCTACAAAATTTTCTAAACTACTACTAAATAACTCCATTAGCCACTTTACGATGCGAAAAGTGGCACCTCAATCTAAACACACATTGTAACTAATCTCCTTAAATATTTTTCAGCCCAAGAATGTAAAGAACGGTGGAAGAATATTCGATGTAGTTACAGCAAAAACAAGAAAAGGCTAGATTTGCCATCTGGATCAGGTGCAAAGACGATTAAAGAGTACTACCTTTCACCACATCTACATTTTTTAGACAATTACTTGAAGTCCCGACCAACCAAAAGCAATCTAAGCAAATATGATTGCACAGACGGTAATGATAGTGAAGAAGTCGATGAGACACTGTTTACTGGTCAACTAGCTTCTGAAAACACAAATTCGGATTCCATCTCCAATCAATCCACGCCAACACCGCCACTGCTACCACTATTAAATAAATCTAGGGCAATCTCTTTAAAAGATGTTAATAAATCAGCACATGAATATTTCAGTCAAAGAGCATTACAAATGAAGACCATACATAGAGCTGAGCCTGAAACAGCAGCGATCTAGCTTTTTTTCAAAGCATGCTTCCAGATATGAAATCAATGACACCAGCCCAAAAACGAAGATTTAAAATGGGCGTTCTCAATTTATCAGAGCAAATTTTAAATGACCCAGTACCTAGTTATCCTAGGACACAGCCGTATTATCCACGAACACCTTCTCGAGAGACAGATTATGATCCTAATGAAGGTGCAACCCAGCAGACTCTTACATCCAGAGCTAATACAAGTCCAGCACCTTCGTTTACCTCGACTCAGCAGACAGCTAAACATACTGCAGCAGCTAACAAAAATCCGGAAACTCAGCTGACTTTGATATCCGGAGAGTATATAAATCCAGCACCACCGGCGGCAGTGGCTGTAATTGAACAAATAGCTGGGCCTTCAAGACACCGAACTTATGATGAGAAAGCTTATTATCAACTCAGCATTTCAGAATATCAGCAAACGCGGACACCGGGAGCTTATGAAAGAGCACAATCCTTAGCACCTCCGGCAACTCCAACTACATTATGTTTGCCAATATTTTCACCAATAACTCCAGCTACACCTCACCCGAATCCAGAGACATCTATCCAATCTCATGAAGACGAAATAAGTGATTTTAATGAGAACTATCCAATGCCTTGAACTTTATTTATAAATGGCTCTTAGTGCGACAGCTAGCTTGAGTAGTCATGTGCTGTCCCTGTCCGCATGCGCTGATTCTGTATTGTGAGATAAGGACAGCACATGATGACAGCTTGACAGATACTCAAATTAGCTGTAACACTGAGAGCAATTTATAAATACTAATTGTAGCAAAGATGCTAAACCAAAAACATTTTCAATGAATATTATCTTTTGATTTGTCAATAAAAGTTTGATCTGTAAAAAATAGTTTCACTTACCTTAAAGTTATCAGTAGTCTTTCTTCAGGGCTGATTGGTTTTCTCCAATTTGTAACTTGCTTCCGAAGTCCTTCTCTTACTTTTGACAATACGATATGGTAACATTCCAGTGACATTTTATAAACTGTGCGAAAACGATCAGGATATTCATATAATGTTTCCATTATTTTATAGTACCTGTGATCTTCTGCATTTCTCCACACTGGATGTATCCAATACCTTCTTGGTCTTTGCTGTAAATTAATAATCTGTAGCAAAGCCAGTGCATCTTCATCTTCGTCTGAAGAGGAATACATGTCTTATCCCGTCAATATCACGCTCTATAATGACTTAACTTGCCGTATCGTCCCCGCGTCTGTTTGCGCAGATATCGCGCCTGCACCGTATCTGCGCCGTGTCTGTACCGTACCTTCGTCTCGCCGCCTTCTATTTGCGTTGCCCCTAAGAGAACTTGTGCCACGGCACTTGGGCTTTGATCACATACAAAGAAATTATATTATGGAACGTAACCTAACAATACATAAAGGAATATTTGGAAATCCAGAAAATACTAAAGCTATTATCATTTGCGACGGAAAGTATGCATACATTCAGAAAAGTTCAAATTTTCTTTTTCAGCGCTTAACTTACAGCTTACATAAGTTTCAAAGCTTGTTAAAACCCTTTCTAGTTGTTTGTTCAGACGGTTATACAGGGTGTTTGGTGCATCGTGTGCCAAATTGAAATGGTCGACTGAAGGAGTCACCCGCTAGCCTTTTAGACCCTTTAACACCCCTCATGCTCTGTGGATTTTTTTTTATCGACTTTTTATTGTTTTCCAAAAAAAAGACCCAAATTTAAGACAAAAATATAAGGCGTAGACTCTGAATTTTATTTTTATTTCGATGTGTATTGTTTAAGAATACTTTTAAATACAAAATTAGTGATATTAGTCACCTAGTTCTTTTTTAATTCACTCGCAAAGGTAAAACTTAAATTAAAGCTGTACATGTTACAGCTGTTTATAAGGCTACAAAAAAAAAATCAAAAGCGACCGGGATCTTCCAACTCCCTCATTAATTCTCCAGTCTATCCTCTTTCTAATGATGTGCCACATGCCATAAAAGTATTTTAACAACTTTGTGAATTCGCTAGAATTGTGAATCGAGTCACCTAAGGCTAATATTCAAAATTATGATTTAAAAAAAATCTCTTAAATGATACCTGTCAAACCTATAAATCTGCTATCTCATTCTTATGGTTAGGTAAATTCGTGTCTCATATCTGTATCTTTCGTGGGATTTACTTGAAATAAAAAAACAAAATTGCATTTTTAACATTTATTTAATCATTGTTATAAATCTTGCTCAAATTGTTGGCCTCTGTTGCGAATGCAGGCCCGACACCTGTTTCGTATTTCAACAGTTGTTGTACGAAGTCGTATTTCCTCCTTAATAGTATTGAATGCCGCTTCTATGCGTTGGACTAATACCTCCCTAGTTGGAACCTCCGTGGCATATACCAACTCTTTGGCACGTCCCCAGACATAAAAGTCTAACGGAGTTAGATCTGGGGAACGTGGCGGCCATGGAATAGGGCCATCGCGTCCAATCCATGCATTGGGGAACACATTGTCGAGATATTCCCTCACAGTCAATCGCCAATGCGCGGGACAGCCGTCATTTTGAAATACAATGGGCACACGTTCATTAAATACGGGCACATCGGTCACTAATTCGGGCAGGTCATTTTGTAGGAATTCCAGGTAGTCTTCGCCATTGAGATTATCGGGCAGGTAATGCAGTCCAATTACCTGATTCCCAATCACTCCTGCCCAAACGTTTACACTAAACCTTCTTTGAGAAGATTTCTGTCTTTTAACACGTGGGTTTTGCGTTTTCGTTGTCCAGTGGTGCAAATTGTGTAAATTGAGGATCCCATCCTTGGTAAATTTGGATTCATCCGTCCACAGTATTCTTTTTAAAAAATCAGGATCATCCACATCCGTGTGTAAAAGAAACCGACAAAAAGCCACTCGTCTCTCAAAGTCGCCACCCTCAAGACCTGCAACAAACAAAAAACTCTTTTAAATTTCTCTTGGGCAATAAGTAATTGCACAAGAAAGGACCCGCTATTCGTGCTAATAGATTCACTACCTGGAAGTGACGCCATACCATACCCATTACCTGCTAAACAAAGGCAAGGTCAAACAAAGCTTGCACGGGTTTAAAGTTAGTTTAAAATTACGTACCTTGCACCGGAGTGTAGTGGAATGGATGCTTTTTGTTTTGACGAAGTACTTTCCATACTTTCCATATTGAAATATCAAGATGTGATGCCACATTTCTAATGCTTCTTGTAGGGTCTTCCTCAAAAAGTGACAGTATTCTCTCGTCTACTTCAACATTATGTCGCACAATATGGCCCCTTGGTTCATTAAAAGTAACACTGCCAGTCTCGCGTATGCGTCGGTATTTGTCTTGGAAGACTCTGCGGCCAGGTAATCGTCTACCAGGAAAGCGTTCCTGGTAAAGTCGTTGCGCTGCACGAGCGACGCCATTAGCGGCTCCGTAAGCCATCATGATGTCCGCATATTCTTCGTTAGAGAATGTCGCCATTGCAATAACAAAAAACTCAAAGTTTAACAATAACAACAAAAATTAAACAAATGTAACAAGAACCAGCAAAACTTAACGATAACAAAGTAATAAAAGAATCGCGGAGTATGGTGAACTAGCACACACGTTAGGTAGCAGAGGCAGTCATGTCTCTAAAATCTATAATCTCTATCTCAAAATTATGAATAGTACAGAACAAATAGCGGAATCATTTAATGAATATTTTATAAATCAAATTAAATCTCAGAATGACATTAACTATAATAATATGCTGACATTTGACAAAATTTCTAATTCAATATTTATGATACCCACATTACTGACATCATCAAAATAATAAATTCTTTGAAAAACACAAACAGCACTGGATATGACGATATAAACACAAAAGTGATTAAAGCTACATCTTTCATTATTGCACCAATACTTAGCCATATTTTTAATGATTGCACAGAGAAGGGCATATTCCCAGAAAATTTCTATAATAAAACCAATGTTTAAAAAAGGTGACAGACAAGATCCTAGTAACTACCGACCAATTTCCCTTATTCCAGTGTTCTCTAAAATTTATGAAAAAATAATTTATAAAAGTTTATATTCCTTTTTAGAAACCAATAAAATCTTAATCAGTAACCAATATGGTTTCAGGCAAAGTAAAACCATTGACTCCGCAATATATGCGCTTGTTCTCAACACGCACTTACAAATATTGATCATAGAACTCCTGCTGTAGCATTATTTATGGACATGACCAAGGCCTTTGATCACGTTAGCCACAAAATACTCCTTAATAAACTGGAAAAATATGGCATCAGAGGTAATGTCCTTCAACTTATTAAATCATACCTAACGAATCGACAACAATGTACGTGCTTAAAGAAAATCTGCCCCTACACAAAAACAGAAATGACATATAAGTCTGAATATCGTGAAACCTTATTCGGTGTACCACAGGGCGGTGTCCTAGCACCATTATTTTTTATCGTATATATTAATGACATGCCTAAAACTATTTCTAATCCGATGATCCTATTCGCGGACGACAGCACAATACTATTTAAAAACGAAAATGTAGAGACTTTAGAAGATGACATAAATAATAACCTAACTGACATAATAACCTGGCTCACTGAAAATAATCTTAAAATAAATCTGGAAAAAACAACGTACATCTCGTTTGAACAAAGAACAAATAATCAAAAACTAGATATTCGATATGGTAATAAATATATTCAGGAGACGGACAATACAAAATTTCTAGGTATTTGGATCGATAAAAAGATGGACTGGAAAATACATACCGAAAATGTATGTAAAAAACTTAGCCAATGCTCATATGCCCTATATAATTTAAGGAAAGTTACAAATCAGTCAACATTATTAATCGCGTACCACGGATATGTTGCATCAACACTGCGATACGGACTCATATTTTGGGGGAACTCGTCCGATAGAGAAATCGTGTTCAAAGCACAGAAGAAATGTATAAGGGCAATATGTGGCATTCAAAGCACAGACAGTTGTAAACCACATTTCCAAAAGCTTCAGTTACTTACATTTCCATGTCTCTACATATACGAAGTGGCAAGCTATGTTAAGTCAAATATACACATATATAATCACCCAAAGAGTTTGCGGCACAAGAATGAAATATGCGCAATACCACATAAAAAAGCAATATTTAATAAAAGTTTTCTTGGTATGGCACCCAAAATATATAACAAGCTACCTAAAAACCTAATTGAAATTAAAAGTATAGATCAATTTAAAAAAAAGCTTCACGAATTTCTAGTTGCGAAATGCTATTATAATATCAATGATTATTTAAATGAAAGATGCTAGGCCTACTATATCCGATTTAAGACATGAGGGTTTAAAATTATTAGGAATAAAGTTTTGTAAGATCCAATATTGTTACTAAATTAATTTATATTTCAATTTGTTATTAATTGTTTAATGCTCTGACATATAAATATTATTTATTATAATTTATAACTGTGATTGACAAGGCTGACATAATTAATTAATTTACTGTTTTAGAATACAATATTTACATACCCGTGTGATGGTTAAACATGGAGAACTCTAGTATTTAAAGAAAACATCAATGTATATTCCTACCCATGTTTGCAAATAAATATATGATTTATGTCTCGACTAAAAAAATGGCGGGTCGGGCGGCGCGATTTGTTCAAACCGATTTAAGGTATGCAAGAAAGAGATAGAAGATAGATTTTACTGTGAAAGAGTGAGAAAACAAATTTTACCTCTTTCTCAAGTAACAGTTCCGCAATAAATATTTTTTCATTAGAATTTGGAATGTAGTTTTATGTGACTTGATTCACAATTCTAGCGAATTCACAAAGTTGTTAAAATACTTTTATGGCATGTGGCACATCATTAGAAAGAGGATAGACTGGAGAATTAATGAGGGAGTTGGAAGATCCCGGTCGCTTTTGGTTTTTTTTTTGTAGCCTTATAAATAGCTGTAACATGTACAGCTTTAATTTAAGTTTTACCTTTGCGAGTGAATTAAAAAAAAACTAATTTTGTATTTAAAAGTATTCTTAAACAATACACATCGAAATAAAAATAAAATTCAGAGTCTACGCCTTATATTTTTTTTTAAATCTGTATTTGAATGTAAAATTTGGGTCTTTTTTTTGGAAAACAATAAAAAGTCGATAAAAAAAAATCCACAGAGCATGAGGGGTGTTAAGGGGTCTGAAAGGCTAGCGGATGACCCCTTCAGTCGACCATTTTAATTTGGCACACGATGCACCAAACAACCTGTATAATAGATATCTAAGGACCTTTTAAAATCAAACGACCAATAAACGCTATCTATAAATGCATATTTAACATATCGTCGTTGCGACTTTAAGACCTCTTATGTGTCACTTTTAGCAAAATCGCTTTTTTAAGCCAGCTGTGTATACTTTTTTCAGCTCTATCGAATGCAAAAACTCTTATGTATATACGGAGATTCTATCGTTGTATTTTTACTAATAACAAGATCGCCAATGTGTCTGCTAAACAAAAGTTGGTACTTAAAATGTCTTATGTGTCAATTTATACATACGAGATTTTAGTTACGAATCATACCCGTTGTTTTTGCGACTATTATTAAAACAAAATATCTTATGTGCATCAGGACGACTTAGACAGAATGTTTGTAAACACGATTTACTACCCATAGACCAATATAGCACGGAGACGAGCGAAATAGATAAATCATACGATTATTCTCCAATCTTAGACGATAGATGGAGCTAGGTATTCGTAATAATTTATTTCGCCAGTCAGTGCGGGTGTATTGCAGATTGCAGGTCGGTACCTGTTTTCCGTTGTGTAAAACGAAAATTTACTAAGATTGCGAGTGTAAAACTATAAAAATGAGTAAAAACCTATGTCCAAGTGAGATTGAGTTATTAGTGAATCAGCAAAATACAGGCGATTCCGAACCCACTGTTTTTTATGATTTTGGGGAAAACTCAAGGGTGGAGCGCTGTTCTAGTGGTTCCCTTATTTCGCCAGAAGATTTAGGCCTGATATCGTCAGGTTTAAATAGTCAAGATGATGTTTTGGAAGTTTTATCTGATCAAAGCATCAGTATACTCCATCCCGTGGAAGATCATCGTGTTGCGGCCGAAAATACGGAAACTTGGTCTGATAATAGCATCAGCATACTCCATTCTACTGAAGTCTCGGGAATTGCATCTGAATCAAGGCAAGTGGTATCACAAATACCTATTTTTGAAAATTTGAGCGATAATAGTGATGATGACCCAGATTGGGTTCCATCGATTACACGAAGGAGGAGGAATCTTTATCCGTTGTCGAGCCAGGTTGAAGAACGTTTGGACATGGTCGTACAAACAAAAAAGGAAGTGGCCACGATATCTTTATCAATAAATTGGACGCAGAATGTACTAGAGTGAGAGTGTGTAAGTTATTTTTTCTGAATACACTTTGCATTGGCGAAGACAGTTTTCGTCGCTGGACTAGAGAAGTTGATGTTGTCGAGGAGAATATCGATGAGCAAACTCATGAAAATATTGCACCACGTTCTGATATTATAGCTAGGCCAAGAAAGAACATTGAATTGAGAAGAATTGTGAAATCATGGCTGGATATTTTACCAAAAGTGCCAAGCCATTATTGTCGTTCAAGCTCAAAAAAAAGTTATGTTGAATCAACTTTTCGATCTGAACTCCACATGCATCAGGTTTTTAAGGAGTGGTGTAACACAAACAACTACAAGTCTGCCTCGAGAAAGACATTTTTGAAGGTTCTTGCAGAAGAAAATATTGGCATTCATCACCCCCGTAAAGATCAGTGCGACACGTGTTGTAGTTATAAAGCCGGGAACATTTCCAAAGAAGAATATGATAGCCATATTGCGAAAAAAAATGAAGCCCGTGAAGCCAAAATAAATGCTGTAGCTAGTGCAAACGATAAAGTTGTTGTTATAACAGTCGACGTTCAAAGTGTTTTGCTTGCCCCAAAGCTATTGGCCAGTGCTTTATACTACAAATTGAAGTTACAATGCCATAACTTCACGGTTTATAACGTGCTATCTAAGGATGTAACAATTTAATTTTGGCACGAAGCCGATGGTAATGTCGCCTCTTTGCAAGAATACTGTGATATTTCAGAAAAATCGATTTTTTTTTTATTCCATAATCAAAACCGCCGTATTGAACTTTATTTTCGATAAAAACGAGGTATTTTTTCGACAATAACGGTGCGTCTATGAGCGAAAGAGACAAGACAACTGCAATATTTTGTGTTGTCGCGCTGTCTCTTTCTGCCTCGTGATTTGTTTCGACACCGTGTCCCATCAGTCGGCGCGTGCCATTTGGAGGGAAGGGCGCTCTCGTATTTGTGCAAAAACGTGACATCACGAAGATACCACATTACGATTGCTAAGGTAAGTTTGAACTCTTTGATATTTTTTTATTAAGTAATGTGATATGTTGAATTGACACAGTTTTGTTGAAAATAGTATGCAATTTTAACTTGTTATTACTTTTGATATCACGTTTTCGTTGAAAAGATATCGTTTTTGTTTTGTAACATCATAAGATGACGCGTTGTTGACAATGAAATATTTTACAAACCATAAAATGGATTCGGAGTATTTTGTAATGTTACTTTTTTCTAGATAAATTATAAGTTTTTTTGTAAATTAAATCGTTATGTCACGTTGTAAATACTAAAACAAATGAATTATAAATATTTATTTTTTCAGATGGGATCGCGGTCCAGAAAATTAGTACAATTAGCAACTATGCAAAACGTAGTTGATAGTAACGTAAATGATAGTTCCAGTATCCAAGCCGAGGAAGTTGATGACTCTAATATAAACGCAATGATTCCAGAAGGTAAGACTTAATAATTTTGTTTTTTAAAGAATATTTTTGTAAAGACTAAATGCCACCTATGTTCGGTCCCATGTAACAAGGGGCGAGCCTGTTGTCATGTAGTTATTTAAAATGAGTACCTATTAATACGAAACGAACTTAGGTGCTTACATTTTCATAGATTTTAAACAAATTGGATTTCCAATATTGGAAATCCATACATGAGGCCTATGCCCAGCAGTGGACGTCCATCGGCTGAGAAGAAGAAACAAATTGAGCAACATTATAAGGAGTCTTAGTGTGTTTTCTACAGATAATTATGTAAACACCTCGATTTTAGTTTAAACTTTTGTTTTAAATTAAGAATTTAAAACAAAAATTTAAACTATTAGGTACTTATGTTTCATAAAGTTTTTCTATTGTTTAAGTTATTATTATTTATATTTCTTTTAGACAAAAGTAACGATGACTCAAAACATCGTCGACGTGAGTCAACTAGTAGTACCGGTAGCTCTTCAAGTAGCTCTTCGAGTTCTTCTTCGAGTTCCTCCTCAAGCAGTGGACCATCTTTTTATGAAGGTAGTAAGTTTTTATATAAATGCATTTATTATATTTCTTAATACATACATACATTATTATTGTCACGCCTTTTTCCCATTGGGGTAGGCAGAGACTACTATTTCTTAATAAATGCACTTATTCAATTTATGTAATAATTTGTGTTCAATTCTGTGCATTTCGGATGCCGAACGTTTGCAACGTAATTATTTGGGACTAATTTTCTTTTAACTTTTCCCCAGATAGTGATGATTCCGTAAAGGATCCCAATTATCAAGAGGAGAAGTCAAAAAGTAATAATATACATACTTCAGACTCTGAAGAAGAAGGTGCCAGCACTAACTACAACTTCTCAAAAGACCAAGACTTGTTTAATTTAAATAATAATATTGCTTCAGTTGACACCATAGAGCAAGTTGACATGTTATTGGTAAGTAATTCAGCAGAAAATCGAGACATAATAGTTAACCATACAAATCAGATAGATCTGGTCGCAACAGAGAATAATTCGCTTGTAGTTGGGAATGATACCACTATGCCAATAGAGCCAACCACTTCCAACATCACCCCAACTAAAGTAGGAAAAAAAAAGACCAAGGCAAGAGTTAAATTGGAAGAAGAACATCGCTAAGCGATTAAGAAATAGTGGACTATCATATATTTCAACAAAAACTAATAAGCCCTTTCCAAAACGCCAGCTTAAACCACCTTGCAGAGAAAATTGTAAATTTAAATGTAGCTCTAACTTCTCAGAGCTTGAACGTGAGAAAATTTTAAACGAATATTGGGGTTTAGGACAAATTGAGAAACAATGGACGTTTATAGCTAATAATGTCGATTTAGTTATTCCAAAACAGCGATATGTGAAAGTGGACTCAGACGGAAATATTGCTGCAAAGCGTGAAAACAACAACGCTTTCTTTTTGACTATTTCTGGTGCAAAGATCAGAGTATGTAAATTGTTTTTCAAAAACACTTTGGCTATCAATAACCGCCCTATAGAGACCGCGTTGAAAAAGAAAAATAATGACACTAATATCTCGTCAATGAAAGATTACCGTGGCACTCATCTAAATCACAGTAAAGTTGATGAAAACATTAAAGAAAGCATAAGAAAATTTATAGAAGCGATACCAAAAATTGAATCGCACTATATTCGAGCAAACTCGAAAAGACATTACATTGACGGCAGCAAAGCAATTACAGACCTGCATAGAGACTACGTTGAACAATGTAAATCTAAAAATATACCCTATGCAAGTTATTTAATGTTTTATCGTATATTTACACAAGAATTTAATATATCGTTTTTTGTGCCGAAGAAAGATTTGTGCGATACATGCGAAGTTTATAAAAATAGTACGCCCGAAGAAAAAGAATTGAAAAAAGAAGACTACGAAAAACATATCAGAGAAAAAGAATTATCACGCATTGAAAAGACAAATGACAAGAACAATAAAAATATTTTAGTTGCTGTTTACGATCTCCAAGCTGTATTCCAGTGCCCTAAGGGCGATATTTCTGTATTTTACTACAAATGCAAACTTAATGTTCTTAATCTAACAATTTATAATATTCAGAATAATGTTGTTGAAAGTTACGTATGGGACGAGTCACATGCAAATAGAGGCATAAATGAAATAGGTACTTGTGTATTTAATTACCTTACCAAAATGTCAAATTCAGCTGAAGATTTAGAGGTTGTCTTCTATTCAGACAACTGCGCAGGGCAAAATAAAAACAAATTCATGATTGCCCTGTATTTATATGCCGTACAGACCTTGCCTAACCTGAAATCCATAACACACAAATATCTTGTAAAAGGCCATACCCAGAACGAAGGCGACTCTGCCCATTCCCAGATTGAGAGACAAGTAAAGAGGCTATTAAGATCCGGTCCTATATACACTCCCGACGGATTTATCGGTGCTATAAAAACAGCCAGGAAAAAGAGTGAGCCAATACACGTCAATGAAATGTGTTTCGAAGATTTTTATGATTGGAAAAGTGTGTGTAATCAAATTAATTTTAACTTAACAAAAGATGAAGATAACCATGTAGTTAAACTATCAGAAGTAAGAGTAATAAGAGTTAGTAAAGATGATACAAATGCTATATTTTATAAAAATTCTTATGCTGAAACGGACTTTAAAAAAGCCGTCGTTTTGAGAAAAAAGAGAAACAACAATATAGAAATAAAAAATGTCTATAATAATAAACCCGGGATAGCTGAACGAAAAAAATCGGACCTAATGGATTTGATTAATAAGAAATTAATTCCCGGAGTTCATAGGAGCTTTTACGAATCGCTCTAAGAATGTTTTTATTTTATTTTTTATACTATTTTTGTAATTTTTATAACAATTATTTTTTATTACTTTATGTGAGATAAGTGAAACGTCGGTTCCTTTAAGTACAATACCTATGTGATATTTTATAATGAAAAGTTCCTAAGTCGTAATTTTATAGTACTTAATGATAAATACTCAAGTTTTTAATACATTTTGCAAGTATATAATACTTATATGATATATGATGGTGGAGATGGCGCTGCCGTCACGTAAACATTAGCTCCGTGTATAAAATTTATTAAAAATAGTATTAACGAATATCTAGCGTTGAAAGTGGTGTTAAAGTGTTAGTAACGCTTGGAATTAGCTGACTTATCGTTTTCTGGACGCTAACTTAGCCAGGAAAACAAAAAAAAATTGAACTATAAGTTTTGTGTTTTAAATCATTTTTAAGGAGACTGATCCAAAATAGAACGTTTGACTAGTGCAGTGTTTGGGTCTCAAAACAATATTAAACATAAAGCCATAGTGAACAATTCAAAACAGTTAACAAAATGTTTCAAAAAAGTGCCGTGAATCCAGTGTGACAGTTCAAACATTTTTGCAGCATGAGTCACATAATGACTATTTTACGTTTTGAAATTATTTTGAATTAGAACCGATACTCGTATTTCACCGATATAAGTAATGTTCAGTTAGTCAAGAAGAATAACAAGCGGCGTCGACACCGGTGTAAACGAAGTGACGCTGGTTCGTACCCCACGATCAGCGATCTCTTTTTGGACATTTTTATTTTTCTGCAAGATAATATCTTATGTTTTGTTTGAGTCAATTAGGCATAAGATAGATTCTAACAAACATTTAACTAGTTTTTGGTATTGTTGCTTCATTTTCTTAATACAAATTATGGCGAGTGGAGTATCTAGTAACATAACTTTAAGAAAAATAAGAAAATCTAACTCTTATAATAATGTGTCGATTATGAACACGTCTGACTCGTCACTTTTTGATGGTACGATGCAGAGTCTACCTGACCCCAGCGAAACTTCAGAAGTACGTAATTTACAAATAAAATTATCATCTGTACAGGAGGAATTGATAATTGCAAATAATGAAATTGAGAATTTAAACGTAGAGAATACTAACTTAAAAAGTGAATTGGAAAGATGTCAGAAAATTATAGAATTGTACAAAAAGGTCGGATACGGCGAGTCTTGTTCCACTCCACCAACATCAACGAGGAAAACGAAAAAGAAACATGAGAACAAAGATACTTTCAATAATGGTTCCCAGACATGTAACCCGATGAACAAGGACAATAATACCGAAGTTACAGAAAAGAAAAACCAAAATAAGTCAGATCACGCGCCTAATATTAAAAAAATACCTAAACAACCAGAAGTTAGAGGAAGCCAAAGAAAGGTATGCATCCTGAGTACAAACAACAAAAACAAAATACTAACGATTGCAGAAAATACATTATTAGATTACAAAATTTGTCACCACTTAATACCGGGTTGTGGTATAGAGGCACTTATTAGGGACATGGATCTCAAATTGAAGAACTACACTACGGATGATTACTGCCTGATCTTCATCGGCGAGGAAGACTTTCGCCGAACGAACAACTATGTCGATCTCATAATTACATTGCGTGAAGCACTTTTAAAAATTAATCATACTAATATTATAATATGTGCACCTACATTTAAATTGAATGACTTTTCTATGATGTATAATAGGAGAATAGAAACATTTAACAGTCTTTTATACTTAGATGCCTGTACTCATCACTACGCGTATTTGTTTGATAGTAACTTTTATTTGACATATGATTATAAAATGTTCTGGCCCAGAAGTGGATCTGTTAATAATAATGGTATAATGAACATATTTAAAAATATAAATTTAATGCTTAATGAGATGAATAGCTACGACGTTTTTCATGTAATTGATGGTGAGTCTCCCCCAATTTCTTCTTCGTGCACAAAAGACAACACTAATGATATTTTTTTTCGTTAAAAAACATATTAAATTGTTACACCAAAATATTGCTGGTTTAATAAATAAAGCAAATGTTTTAACTGTATGCCTAGATGAACTGTCCGAAAAAAAGATTGACGTGGATGTTTTATGTATAACGGAACATTTCATTATGGAAGGGTTCCAACATCAACTGTATGTGCCAAATTATAGCCTAGCTGCCTGTTTTTGTAGGGAAGGCAGAAAAAGAGGAGGGGCTTGTATTCTTGTGAAAAATGATGTTCAATATAAGGAAATACCTAAAATTTCAAAATTATCGACGTCAGGCATATTTGAATGTTGTGCGATTGAGCTCACCCATTTTAAGATAATTGTTGTATGTATCTACAGAGTACCAAATATAAATAATCTCAGTTACTGCTTTGATAAAATGGAAACGCTTTTGAAAGAAATATCACGCACACGATATAACAACATTGTAATAGCAGGTGATTTTAATATTGACATGCTTAAACCTAATAGCCACTCAAATGCTTTCGAATATTTGTTAATGAGCTTTAACTTAAAACTAGAATTAAGACAGCCGACTCGCATGGCCAGTATGACGTGTATAGACAACTTTGCTCATAATTTTAGTTCAGTATGTAAAACCGAAGTAATCGAACTGGCGTTGTCCGATCATACGGCACAGCTGCTTCATTGTCCAGTACAAACAAAGTGTCTCATAAAGTATTGGTATACCGTCAAAAGAGACTACAGTGTAGACAATATCTTGAACTTTAGAAACCACATTAAAAATCTCTCTTTTGGTGAGATTTACGATACAATCGATCCGAATGAAGCCTATAATAAATTTCTCGATCTATTTAAATTAATTTACGACTTGTGTTTTCCAACTAAACTGATCAAAGTAGATGTCACAAAAAGACCTAAATGGTTGTCAAAAGGTATTAAACTAGGCAGTCAAAAAAAAAGAAAACTTTTGTGGCAATTCAGATTAAACCCAAATAAGTATAATAAATACACTTTCAAGAACTACTCTCGCTTACACAAAAAAATTATACACCTAACACAAAAGGCCCAAAATAATCATAATATAAAAACATCTAAAAATAAGTCTAAAACCACGTGGCAAATTATAAATCGTGCAAAATTTAACCTACCTAAGTCTAATATTACTAAAATTATAAATAATAACAGCGTTCTATCTAATCCCAACGATATTGCCGAAGCATTTAACAATTATTTTATCGACAAAGTACAAGGGAAACTTGATGTGACTAGCAAACCTAAATGTAACAGAATTGACACTAGTAATAAAACAATGTTTATGGCCCCTAGTATACCACAAGATATTGAGAGAATCATCAAATCATTAAACAATACAAATAGTGTAGGGTATGACGATATTGCTACAAAAATATTGAAACATGTGTCTAAGGAAATAAGTGGCCATTTAAGTCACATAATTAACTTAAGTATTAGCGCAGGCGTTTTCCCTGACGCATTAAAAATATCGATTATAAAGCCATTATTTAAAAAAGAAAATAGAGAACGGATGGAATACTACCGACCAATATCATTAATTCCCGTTATTTCAAAAATTTTTGAAAAATATATTTATAGGGAACTTTATAAATTCGTAGAAAAAAATAACATTCTGTGTGAGGAACAAAAAGGATTTCGTGTACATAGGACTATCAATATGGCTATATATGATTTTTTATTCAATGTCATAAAAAACGTTGATGTCCGGAATCCTGTATGTAGTGTATTTTGCGACATGACCCAGGCGTTCGACTATGTACACTATGCTACTCTTTTAAAGAAACTCGAAGCCTACGGGATAAGAGGCAATGTCCTTAATTTGCTTAATTCTTACCTACAAAATAGAAAACAAATTACGGAAATTAATAAAGTTAATATAGTTAATAAACGTGAAGAAATATTTCGGTCTTCAGAGCGTGAATTATTATTTGGGGTACCGCAAGGCAGCGTTTTAGGACCCTTTAAATTTATACTATACATAAATGACCTACCGAAATCTATTGATCGACCAGTAACACTATTTGCGGATGATAGTACGATTACAATACCTTGTAGAAGGATAGATAATTATGAGAATGACATTAATAATAGTTTACAACAGATGGTAACCTGGCTAGACGCGAATAATTTAAAAATAAATTTGAGTAAAACTAAAGTTATCCATTTTAGACAACAGACCTCTACTATTAATTTAAATATACACTACAATAATGATACCATAGAAGAAGTTGAAAATATAAAATTCTTGGGTCTCAAAATAGATAACAAATTAAATTGGAAATCACACATTGATACCTTATGTAAGAAGCTGAGTAAGTCTGCATACGCTCTACATACATTATCACCTATAATTAACACAGATGCTCTTCTTACCGCTTATTATGGCATAGTAGAATCACATTTACGGTATGGGATCATATTTTGGGGAAACTCTACTGAAAAAGAAACCGCCTTCAAGGCGCAAAAAAGATGCATTCGATCGATGTTTAAAATTAAACCCCCTGATAGTTGTGAACCATACTTTAAAAGTTATAAGATATTAACATTACCTTGTCTGTACATACTAGAAGTAGCTGTGTTTGTGAAGGCAAACCCGAGTCGTTTCAGACGTATAGCTGACGTGTTTCCCCGCAATAGACGCGACAATAGCTTGCTTTGTCAGGAGCCAGCTAAGACAGCACTCATGCGCAAAAGTGTCTACTGCATGGCTCCAGTTATTTATAATCACTTGCCTAAGAGTTGGAAAGAGCTTCCAGTCCAATTATTTAAAAAAAGGCTTCGTAGCTTTTTAGTGGTGAAAGCTTATTATAATTTAAGTGAATACCTTACTGAGAAAGATTTTTTAAGTTAGAATAATGTATATTTTTTTGTGTACCTTCTTTTTCGTGTAATGTTTTTTTTTAATTGTACCTACTTTCTAGTTATAAGTTGATATTTTATATCTTTTGCATGCCTACGTGGTAAAATATGGCTGAACTTTCAATATGTTTTTTTTTTGTCACCATTTAATGTTACCCATGTTTGCAAAATAAAATTATCTTTATCTTTATCTTTATCTTTATCTTATAATTTTAGATACTTATTTTTAAAACCTATCTCAATATGAATAAAAATATTTTTAGTATGTATTATTATTCTTATTGAGATGGTTTTGTTTTAGTTAAAATATAGATTATGGTCCACCTAAAGTAGGTTTAGAATAAACCTAGTGATTATTTACAAAGACTAATGTTACGAAGAGACTGATTGGTTAGCTAGATCTAAAATAATAATAACAAATTTAGTAATAACAGTATACTTTTAATTAAGAACTGATAGCTATAGTTTCATTTTGTTAACTTTGTTGATTGTTAACTGTTGAATTACTGTATTTAAGTAGGTAACTGTATATCCTACCTACGTTATAATGACTAATGTTTATGCTTGATTTTCTTTTCCTACAAATTTTTCATTGATTTAATAAACATTTTTATTTCTAAAATGTGTTTTTATCATATAACCTAACACAACACAAAAAAATATATTATCAACAATGTGACAAGTTCATATGTCACATCGATCCTTGAAAACTTTTTCAGTAATAGTGTGACAAAATATCCCTTTTTTTTTAATCCTGTTAATTTATACCGAAAAATAGCCAATAGCGCAACAATTACTATAGTTTTAGATGAATTAATAGTTAAATTATAAATCACTAGAAGGTTTTGTTGCTTTAGCTCTATTATTTTAGATTTTATAACATTTCGAAAGTTTAAAATACGCGTCCTGTAAAATTGCCTTTTTTGAGATGTTACAGTATTCTCGCAAAGAGGCGATGTTACTGCTAATGAATTCACATCTTGTCTTATAGACTTCTGTCAAAACCTGCCATCCTCAATAGAGCAGATTATTATTATTTCTGATGGATGTGGACACCAAAACCGGAACCGAATTTTGTCAACTGCCCTAAGCGATTTGGCACAACGAAAGAAAATTTGCATCGAACAACTTTACTTGGAAAAAGGGCATACAATGATGGAAGTAGACAGTGTTCACTCCACTATAGAGCAATACATAAAGCCACCAATATTCGCTCCCAGTGATTATATCATTCGGATGAGACAAGCTCGTCCAAAAAAGCCCTATGATGTTAAATCCATTCACCATGATTTCTTCCTAAATTTCGAAGAACTGGAATCGAACCTGAAATCCATTCGACCAGGTAAAAAGAAGGGAGATCCAGTCGTGGTGGACATTAGGGGACTTAAGTATTTATCTGATGGATCCATATTCTATAGGTTGAGACATGTCGATGAGTGGTCTGTACTTCCACAGCGAAGAAATAATCAAAGAAATGGCCTAGTATTTCCAAACCGATTATATTTTAGTCCATTAAAAATTACTGAGAGTAAGTATAAGCACTTACAGGAACTGAAAATGGTAATAGATCAGGACTACCATCCCTTTTATACGACATTACAATTTAATCCGGGTACTTAATGAACCATTATAAGATTTATAAAGTTAAATATAGAAATATTGTTAATTTGATTTGGTAAACTTTTGATTTAAAGTGCTATTAACTTAATTATAACCTAACTTGTCTTATTTTTAGAAATATATTTTTTTTTCTACAACATTAATAGTTTTTTATTTGAAATTATTGTAGGCATTTTAGTTCATAACCTCTCATGTGATCAGGAAGCGCAATCGAAATCTCTTATGTGTTAACTGAAATTGTTTTTATTTTTTTTTACTATGTTACTCCTTTTTTTTTAAACAAATCATAGTAAAGTAGAAAGCAGGAGACCACGTGACTGATACCTGTATTTTTTGTTGCAGTAAGATTCTTTATATTTTTTTCAGTGGACAGTTTTTATCGATTATCTTGCAAAAGTGATTTTTACACATAAGAGATCTTAAAGTCGCAACGACGATATGCGGCACAAAAAGCGAAAAAAAAAGTTTACAAAAGATCATTTCAAAGATCAAATATGGATGAGCCAGATAATGGACCAAAAGCTCAAAGACCAGATATGACCGCTGAAAATTTTCAGATGACAAAAAAATGATTTTCTTGCTTTGGTAATTTGCTTGGTCAGAAAGTTCCAATCCATTGTGATTGGAACTTTCTGACCAACAAAGAGACGCACTACAGAAACAGACGATCGACCAAAGTTCCAGTCAAGAATGGTTAGATAACAGAAAAAATAGATTAACCGCGTCTATATTTGGTAAAATATGTAAACGGAAAGAAAATATTTGCTGCGCTTCTTTAGTGAAAGCTACTGTGAAACCGCAAAACTTGTCAAATGTCCCATCGATCACATATATAGAGATAATGAACAAGCAGCATTGACCCAGTTATCTCTGCAAGAAAACATTACAATTGTCCGGTGCGGTCTTTATATTCATAAAATATTCCAATATGGCTCCTAAGAGCCAGTCCCGATAGTATTAATAAAGACGATGGAAATGATGGAAAAAACAGGACTAGTAGAAGTAAAATGCCCATTTTATGCAAAAAATATGCAGGCTGAAGAAGCTATAAAAGCAAAAAAATAAAAAAATTGAAAATATAACACAAGAAAAAATACGTTTGTGATTGACAAAAATCACGATTATTATTTCTAAATTCAGGGCCAATTAAATATTACGGAGATGGATATGTGCTTCTTTGCCATATGGACTGGAGAGGAGTACTCAATGAAAAATGAATATATAAAAAGAGACCCTACGTTCTGGCACGACAAAATGGTGGTAGGTCCATTGTCAAAATTGTATATTATTATGCATTGTCTGCTTCCTGAGCTTATTGATTCCCTCATTGCACGCTCGATGACAATAAAAGACCCGCCATATAACATTCAAGCTATTGAGAAAAAAGTAAAAAAAAAATAAGAACGCGTCCACGTCTTCTGCCCAGACCCTGTCGTGCAAAGAAATTAATTCCTGCAGAGAGTAATCGTTACACAGAGTAACATATAGTTTGAGAATTAAGAAACAAAAATGTTGGGTTTTGTAACTACTTCATGAAAAATAATAATAAACTTTCTTTACATAATACGAGTATACGCGAAAATTACGTAGCGCTACTAAAGGAAGATCGCCGACGTTGCAATTACGCCAATAGTGGTTGACAACAACTAATCGCCGATGCAGCATTGACGTCAATCGATAATGCAACCTAATTTTAATGATTACTTTTGTAAGAATAATCATTTCATATTTCTACTTCGACGTGGAATGAATATTCGTAGGTTAATTAATTGTAATTTAGTTTTTGACTATTCAAAGTTATTAAAATCATTTCGTTTTTTTTTTCGATCCTTCGGCTGTCGTAATCGTAATTGGCGCCGTCGGTAGGATATCCGCGGGAGACGTCGGTACTACCATCTCACATCGATAACCGCGTCGCGTGTCACCCGGGTGGCTATCAAGCACCGTTCCGGATATCCTGAACATACGGACCTGCTGCAGACCGAGAGGAGAATCTGGAAATCGATTCACGGAGAGAGACCAGAAATGAAGTATCTGTAAGTACATTAGAATTATTCTCGTGTTGCTCCCTTCGAAATCCAAGCCTTCAAGATTTACCATCCCAGAGCCTCGAGTGCGCGGAAACCTGAATCACGTCAGGCCCGTCGACGAACTGTAGATACTAATAGAGATATAGTTCTAGATAATTTAGAGTTAGGTAACTTATTTAGTTTAGATATGGCTCAGCACGACCCAGACACCATTTTCAATGTGCACGAGTTTATGAAAAAAGAAGCTCAGGAGTCTAAGAACACAACATTTATAAAAAATCGATTTTTGAAAGTTATTGACCGAACGGCCGAAGCTACACAAAGGGGAATGCCGATTTTAGGCCATGGAATGCCCAAGAAAGTTGTTTTATTTAAAAATCTTATGTAAATTTTACGTAAGTAACTCTTCTATTCACGACGGGATACAAGAAACATTTTTGAAAAAATAAAAAACACCTAAACATTTCAACGAAATAAACTGACATTTCGACTGTGAACTGGCAACCGGTCCTATCTCAATTTTTGGAAGATTTCACTTTTTAATACCAGTTTAAACTAGTACATACTCCGCAGCGTTGCAAGAAATCCTATCTCAGATACATTTATATTTGGCGCCAAAATCGACTTCATTCAACTTGTACTAACTTCGACGCGTAGGGAATGCGAGCATTTAATACTATCTCGCCAAACGTGGACGGACATGAACGTGATTTCGCGCGCTCTTGAAACAATTAACTGTTTTATGTGCATTTATTAGATTTCAGTGCCCTATGTTATACCTGTTATCATTATTGGGGACTTCTAGTAGCTGATATGGTAAGTTTTATTATAAATTAACCATTATTAGTTAATATTTCTACGTTATTGATCTGTAAATCGAGATAGTACATTATGCATCACCATTAAAAGTTTTGGCAGATTGGAATTACTTTGAGATAGTACTTCTTGGTTCTATTCAAGTAAGGATAACATCAACCAAAAACACTTACCTTTTAATAAATTTACCAATAATATTATAAGATTAATGCTTTTAAGTTGCACGATTCCGCTATGTAACAAAATTTTAATTTGTAATATTTATGTATTATTCAAGTGCTATCAGCATGGACGGCTTGCCTTTTAACCGCCGCGTGTCGAACAGGCTTGCGGGTTTGGAATTGCAGAACGTTGTTATTACTACTTATCCGTTTCATGACTAACTAGCCACTGGGTTGGTTGAGTTTGATATAGCATAAATAATAATGTAAATCATTTGTGATTACAAACGATTTATCCGTATTGATATACGCTGCTCTGCTACCTTTTTAGCTACAAGCTTTACCTATACCTACTCTTTTCAGGAGTCTAATAAGTTAAGCCGTGGTAAGCGGTTGGTTCAGGAAGTACTTCGGAACCGGACATCGTGACTCTATCACGCTACTTAATGCGCGAGGCGAACAGAGCCATTAGATTCGCGTACTCGACCGTCACGCCTACGTCGGCTAAGGAAGCGTCACGTCAGCAAGCGTCCGCCAGAACACAAGGCGCGTCGGGTAGGCCCAATAAGCGGGTACCCGCTACGTATACGGCAGCTGAACAACCTAGCGAGGAAAGGAAGAAAACGTGCTTGTGTTGTGGCGGAGAGCATGCCACACCAAGCTGCAAAAAGCTGCTCTCTATGACGTTGGAGAAAAGATGGGAATGGGCTAAAGAGACCGGCGTGTGTTTCCGGTGTCTAGCTAACAAGCATCGTCGATTCAGGTGTACCGCGAAAAAGTGCGGGGAGGGTGAATGTCGTAGACCGCATCACAAGCTTCTCCACACCGCCGGCAGAACGTCGGGCGCGGCGAACACAGCAGCTAGCTGCACAGAAGGCGAATCGGCGACTACCGCCTCTGCTCACGTTGCGAGCGATGTAGGCGCGGTACTATTAAAGATATGTCCAGTCACGTTACGTGGCCCGCAAGGGAAAAGGGTAGAGACATACGCGTTACTAGATGAAGGTTCTACCATAACGTTATTGGACGATCACTTAGCTAAGGAAATAGGTGTTATAGGATATGTGCACGGAATAACGGCCACGCAACAGGAAACAGAGAGCCGATGCGTCGAAATAGACATTAAAGGAAAACGCACGGATCTCTTTAACATACGCGCGCGTACTGTTAAAAATATTAACATTACCAGACAGTCAGTAAGAGCGAGTTATTTAAGACATGAACATTTAAAGCAATTATCTTCTAGCGATCTATGCTATGAAGACGCGAAGCCACGCATATTGATAGGCGCCGACAATTGGCATTTAATTGTATCGCGGGAATTGCTATCCGGTCGTAGGAATGAACCGGTCGCCTCGTTAACCCAGTTGGGGTGGGTGGTCCACGGTACTGTGCCGTATGCAAAAATAGAGCATGCGGCCAGTGATGCAGTAGGTACTGTATTGCACGTGCACCCACAAGAATGTCGTGAAACTTGCGAAGAGTTAAAGGGCCTCGTCACATCGCATTTTTCTATCGACGCTCTGGGGGTCGTTAACCAGCCGAGACCAGTGCTGGCAGACGAACGGGCGAAAGAAATCATCATGAACACGGCTCGACTGGTTAATGGCCGCTGTGAAGTAGGCTTGCCTTGGTGCAGGAGCAACCCGAGTTTGCCACCAAGCTACGACGGCGTTCCGTCGACTAAGGACGATAGTTATCTATCATTTCATAGAATTTAGAAAGGCGCAAAGGGATAGTTTCCCTAGGGAAATAGAAAGACTCTCTACAGGTAAGAGAGTAGACAGAACCAGCCGGCTACATAAATTAGACCCGCTATTTTTAGAAGGAATCATACGTTTGAACGGTAGAATAAGCGCGGCAATCGTCTCAGACGAACGTAAACGTCCACCGATTTTACATGGGAATCACAAATTCACGCGTGTATTTTTACGTCATTTACACGAAAAAGATCATCACGCCGGTCGTGAGTACGTAGTAAACAAAGCGAGAGAACGTTACTGGATATTGCAACTTAGAACAACGGTACGAACAATTATAAAGAACTGTGCTTCGTGCAAACGTCGTCGTACGGCGCCTTATGTGCCTGTAAAAGGTAATTTACCTACGGAACAATTAGAGACACATTTGCGTCCGTTTACTCGCTGCGGAATAGACTGCTTCGGCCCAATGACCATCACAATCGGTAGGCGGCATGAAAAACGATGGGGATTGTTATTTACCTGTCTCGTTACCCGTGCAATTCACATAGAATTGTTGCCGAGTTTAAACGTAGATTCAGCCATTACGGCAATTAGAAGGATGGCAGCCCGACGCGGCTGGCCTAGGACGATAATGTCCGATAATGGCACTAATTTTCGTGGAGCTGACACAGAGATTCAGCAAGCATATAAACAGTGGGCAAACCCACTTAGTGATTCACATCACGCAAGATATGGAATGGCGGCTCATTGACCCCGGGGCGCCAAACCAAGGCGGAGCGTGGGAACGTTTGATAAGAAGTGTTAAGGCGTCATTAGCTGTAGTTTTAAAGGAGCGCTCGCCTAAGGAAGAGATCCTAGCTACCCTTCTGATCGAGATAGAGCATACCGTCAATTCGCGACCGCTTACACACGTTAGCATCGAGCCCGACGACGAGGAAGCAACCGAATCACTTTTTATTAGGCACGGCTACGGGCCTACCCACTACCGGTCAATTGGACGTTGCGGACAGGCGAACATGGCGCGTATCGCAGGCGCTAGCCGATAAATTCTGGATCCGTTGGATGAACGAATATTTACCAACCTTAGTTCCACGCGGCGATGTTAGAGATTCACGCCCACCGATAGCAGCCGGGAGTATCGTAGTTATCGCGGACGGACAACTGCCGCGTAACGTATGGCCCTACGGAAAGGTCATTAAAACGATCGAAGGCCCAGACGGGGTGGTAAGAAGCGCCGAGGTACAGACGCGTGGGGGCGTATTCAGACGTCCGATAAGAAGGCTCGTTGTCCTCGCCGTAGGAGTCTAGGCTCGCAAGCTATGCCGGGGGGAGACTGTTACGGACAACGAGTACATAAATATTAAATAGCTATTTACTTAACTTAGCGAATTAACTAGAATCTAATTAGAATCCCACTAGTCAATATAATAATAAGAGAAATCCAAGCAGAATATCGCTAATTAAAAGTAAACAAACCGACGTTGGGTAAATAAGCTTATGTACGTGTACCTAGGAAGTAAATATTTTACGGAGAATTGGAAAACCGTTAAATATAATCTTAGCTACTATTGGTGGCCAAAATCAAGGCATAATTATTAGCCAATAGTATAAAAAAAATGCGAGGGGCCGGTCTTCAGCTGTGGCCCGAAAATATGATGTAATAATTTCTTAAGCGAAAAGGTATAAAAGGAGGCCCGGGCGGGCGGCGCGCGCTTTCTACTCTGACACGCGGCGCTATCAAATCAAATATGTTTATTCGGTAGGATATGGTACAATAGATGTTACAATAGTGTTTCCAGCAAACCCTGCCATAGTATGGCGTACAAATATTTATACACAAAAGCAAAGCCCATCTTATTCTTCAAAAATTATGAATAATAATGAATTAGAGAATAAAATATGAATAATAGTTAATTAATACCGATTAAGATTTTATTGTAATAATAATAATAATTATAAATAATGAATTAAGTAGTTTTTGAATGTCATGGATTTTAAAGGCAATTTTATTACTTTATTATATTATTAATGATTTATCCTCCAAGTACTCTTGAACACTGTAATATTTTTTTTCTAATAACAGTCTGAACAATACCCTTCTGACGTTCCTATCTACACGTTCCGACTTACGGCGACTCAAGACCTCAGCGAAGCACCCTATTCTCTACGACACAGCGGACCCTGGGCGACTCATAGTCCTTTTCTTCTGCATTTATGAACGAGTGAAGATTTCATCGAGGAGGCGTTATTCAAGAGCTACGAGTTACGAGTCGAATTCGTTGATAATAGCGTCTGTCGTTTGTTAGGCGTCAAAGTTTTATTTTATTTACTTCGTTATTGTTGTGTACCAAGTTAAGAAAAATATAGTGGCAAGTGCCTTTCATCGACCACGGTGTTTATCTTCATATTATTTACCCCACTGTCCCCTACACTGCTGAACATGACGCTTCACTTTCCCGCCATGAAGTCTCATGTCAATCCTTGCTTCAATACATTTGTGAATCCAATGTACTCTGTGCCTTACTTGCTTTTGCATCTAGATTTCGCGTGTATTTATTTTGCTATTAAAATCGACGTTTCTGACCATGAATACTGACTCTGGCGATTCTCCTTTATGTGACGACCACGGCCTGAATATGGATTCCGCTCTTGCTGATAACGACAACCCCCGCGATAACTTGGATTTGATGTCAGTACATAACGAAGACCCCGGCATTCAACCTGGTTCGAGTTCTTCACTGCAAACTGTTTCTAGTGAATATGTACGCTGTGTGAATTGTAATTTAAACATATCAAGAATGCGAAGACACCCATTGGAAATCGACGAAGTTCGGACTCTCATACAAAGATGGGTTGGACAGCTACAGGTAGCTATAATAAGTTTCATATCTAATAAATATATGCAATTATGATGAGTAAGTATATTATTTCGAGTTGTGTAAACTCAAAATAAGATACCTGTTCATCTAAGCATGCATAAATTATACAAATACTTGCAGTCATAATGTTTTACTTTCCAGACAATTTCAAGTGATAGTGTGGTGTGCCATGCATGTTGGACCAATGCATGGAATGAAATCAGGCAACCAACAAGTCAACAATCAAGAGAGCCTATTGTTGGCCTCATTCATGTCTGTATCAGCTGTGGCAGCTCTCTTTTAAGACAAAGGTTACATTTGCTGAAAATTGACACACCACGGGGTGAACAAATGAGAAATGTGATTGCACGTCAAATAGCACCACGTCAGGTTAGATAACAAACTATACTATTGTTGAATTCTATTTAATTCAGTAAGATTAGCAGTACACCAATTGCTGTGACATGTGAAAAGGGTAATATTATATCAGTTTTTAAGTTGTCAAGATCCTATCTGTGTCATACCTGTTGGAAAAGGACGGAAAGAGCAGTTTTACGCTTAACATCAGAACGGGAATCAGCAGAATCAAGCGTCCCGTCATTGGACACAGACTCTTCTCAAACACAAAGTGATGTACAAAATACATCTCATACGAGTAGCATGCAGTTGCCTAACTATATTACAGCTCCTGACACACAACGCCAATGTTTCTTTCCTGGATGTAACCAGTCTAACCGACTTTTAGTACCATCAACATTGCGAGGAAGTTTACTTTGTGACTACAATTATTATAAGCCTCCAAATTGTTGAATATGTTTGTATCACTTTTTTTTTTTGGGTGGGAAATTATCAAATAACTTCTCCCGCTCTGGGCTGAGCGGGAGGGGCGTATCAGACTTTTACTGACTAAAACCCACCGGTGTGCCTTCCGTTGCCTGTGTGCCGGGGCCACGATATCCCTTTCGGACAAACTCGCAATCCCGGCAGGCATTGGCCCTAACGGACCCCGTCAGTTGGTGCTGACATCTCTTTGAGGCGCACGTGAAACACAACGCGCCGTCTACGCGGGCCTGGTCCTTATCGGACGGCGAGCTACCCATCGCTCACCGTCCGCAGGCCCGCGCCTACGGTGGCCGGAAATCAGAAAATACCATGAATTGCTTCTAAAGAAAGAAAGAAAGAAAGAAAAAACATTTATTGGGACTCGCACAGATCACAAATTAAATAAAACACACTCATAGAAACAAAAGAACAAAACCAAAAATAAAACAAAGTAAACAAAAAGAAAATAAAAACAAAGTCCTGTACGAGGCAATTCATGGGATTTACTTCTAGATTCTATTTACACTCCTATTAGGACATTTAGTGGTGAGCATATGGAAGAATTAATTTCTTTATTAAATGCTTATGCATTTAGATTTTGATAATATATTAACTATGCCAGAGCACAATGTTCATTATTACTTGGGCTTTTCAAAGGAACAATTTCAGCAAATGCTTTTAGAAGTTCCTAGACTATCTAATAGACATAGGGGAGCTTTTGCACTAGCAGCATATTTAATTAAATTGCGGACAGGTGATAGTAATGAGCGAATTTCATCTTTATCAAGTCCCATGGAGTACATTAGAAGGTTTAATGAACGTGGCCAGAGAAATATTGCATCAAGATTTTGTACCAAGTAATCTTGGTTTGAATCATAGAACAAGAGCAGAAATTGCGCAAAGGAATCTGCTGATTCATAATTCTTTATATGGAGGGCCTCAGAGAACACCAATTATAATTGCTGATGGTACATATACACTCGGCGTCAGAAAAATCGCACCTCTTCGAAAATAAGTTTAAAACATGTCCCGCCAGTAACGAATACATTAAACCTTATTAATATTGGTATCAATTGAAAGTATGTTTAACGACCTTTAAATTAACAACAGTTAGAATTCCTAAACACAACAGATCTCATTAGCATGTTACGCAACGGTGTAACATAAGGATCGCTGATATTACGATTCGGTATAACACACGGACTGTGGACATCGTGACACCAATATTGCGCATCGCAACGATTTACACGTGCTGCCTACGCAGCATTTCGTAACCGTGGGACCGGACATCGACAACGCCTTCCACGATTCCACGTTTTCATTCATTCTTGGTACATACATCGACCAATTGTCACCTGCATAATTTTAAAGTTATAAATTGTAATTTCTTGATTTTAATAAATTAGTCTAAAGTAAATTGGTTTTTTTTGCATCCTCCGGCTCCAGCAAACATAATTGGCGCAGTCGGTAGGATACTCGCGGGCCGGTTCGCGAGAGTAAATTCATAGGATCGACCTTAGGATCGCGACTCGCGAGTCACCCGGGTGGCTATCAAGCACCGTACGAGTATCCGGATCTTCAGAAGCTGTCGTCGGGAGGAGTATCCAGACATCGATACCGCAGAGGTACCAACCATGCTCATGTGAGTACTTTAGAATAGTTCTTGAGTTGCTCATCCTTATCCTTAAGTGTTAATCATAAAATTGAAAGATAAATACCCAAGATTTTCCATCCCAGGCAATCGAGGACCCTTAGGCTAGACAGATCGTCCAGATCGTTATTGTTAGATTCATTTAGGCACTTAGAAGATAGAGAAATAACCGTAGAAATGTCGGCTATAGACGAAATTTACAAGGCCTTACGCATAGTTCCCGAATTTGACAGAAACCCTAATGTCCTCACTAGATTCATTAAACTGTGTGACCAGTTAGTGCAAGCCTACGTATCAGCTGAACCAGGGCGCGAATTAATAAATTTGACTCTTTTGAACGGGATTCTTAACAAGGTCACTGGACCCGCAGCCCGGTTAATTAACACCAACGGCGTACCAGAAACTTGGAGTGGCATACGTAGTTCTTTAGTCAACAATTTCTCTGACCAACGCGATGAGACCTCGCTTTACAACGACATGGCTCTATTAACTCAAGGCTCTTCCACACCACAGGATTTCTACGAAAAGTGCCAAACTCTATTTGCCACTATAATGACCTACGTGTCACTACATGAAACCGTTCAGAGTACAATCGATTCGAAACGTTCCCTTTATAAAAAGTTAACTTTGCAATCTTACTTACGGGGCCTTCGTGACCCCTTAGGTTCACGCATTAGGTGCATGCGACCGGACACGATAGAAAAAGCGCTTGAGTTTGTTCATGAAGAAATGAACACTCTCTACTTACAACAGCGAAACGAGCACACACCGGCTAGGAAGCCACAGCCGCAGGCACCGACTGATCAGACCAAATCATTCAATCCTGTTATGCCGCATATTCCCATGCCTATGCATAGGCCATTTAATTTTAATATGCCCGGTCCTTCTCGACCAAATATAGCTATACCACATCCGCTGCAACGTCCGCCGCAAATGTGGAGACAAGGCTTTAACCAACCACAGCAATTCCAACAGCAAGGTCCATCGCGTACGCAACAGATATTCGGGGCACGTCCTTCTAACTATAATCCACATAATAATTCATCCGGTAATAATCAATTTAAAGGGCCGAACACAAATGATACGCCAAAACCAATGAGCGGTGTATCTCATTTCGTACCGAGACCAATGCCATTCCGGGGTAACGATTGGTTTAGGCAAGGGAACCCACCACCTTCTAATTATTTTAGGACAAGAGAAACGAATTTCAACGAATACTTTGAATATCCATATATGTTTGAACCTTATTGTGATAATGACTTCAACGGATATCTGTACAACTCCTACGAACAGCCCGACTATTCTTATTATGACGGTTTGAGTGCATATATTAATCAGCAATTAGGTACGTCCCCTGAGGTAAGTCAGGCGACATGTGAAGGGCAATCCACCGAGGAGTCAGCGTCTTCTAACCAGGAAAATTTTCGGGGGAGTCGGACTACAAACGAATCAAAATAGAGGTCAATCTACAAACTCAACGTTACCTACCATATATAGTAATTTCGGACCCACCGTTAAAATTATTAATCGACACAGGAGCAAACCAATCATTTATTAGCCCTGAAGCTGTTCAGAGGTTTTACCCACATTTACAATGGAACTATGACCCCTTTGAGGTAACAAATGTGCATGCAACTAGCCGTAACGATTACTCCATTAACTTACCCTGTTTTCAGGAGATAAACGACAATAATCATTTAACATTCTACATTTACAGGTTTCACGATTATTTTGACGGCCTTATCGGTTTAGATTTGTTAAATAAATGGGAGTCAAATATTGATCTTAAAAATAATAAGCTAATTACAAAAACTGCAGTTAACCCAATAGTTATGTACAATTCGCGCAATAGCAATTTATATGAAGATATTATCCCAGCGAATTCCTCAAAGTTAGTCAGAGTCCCAGTTAATATACAAGAGGGTGATGCTTTAATTCCTGATCAGATAATTTCAAATTGCTGCATAAACGAGTGTATTACGAGCGTTAGAAATAATCGCGGTTATTTAGAAATTTTCAATCCAACCAGCAATGACTTAATTTTTTCCATGGACCAACCTATTAAAGCGGAAACATATAACTTAGAATGTACTCACCAATCAAATCAATCCCGAGTAGACGAGGTATTATCTCGGTTACGCACTGACCATCTAAATGAAGAAGAGCGCGCTAATCTGAAGTCCTTGGTTTCGCAATATGCCGATATATTTTATGTAGAGGGAGAACCGCTTACCTTTACCAATAAAATAAAACACAGCATACGTACTTCAGATGAAGTACCGGTCTATACTAAAACTTATAGATACCCATTCGTACACCGCGAAGAAGTTCGCAATCAAATTTCAAAAATGTTAGAACAGAGAATCATCCAACCTTCAGAATCGGCTTGGAGCTCCCCCATTTGGGTAGTCCCAAAAAAAGCTGATGCATCCGGTAAGGTCAAATGGCGAATTGTAGTGGATTTCAGGAAACTGAACGAAAAAACCATCGATGATAAGTACCCTATTCCTAATATAACTGATGTGTTAGATAAACTAGGCAATTGCCAATATTTCACAACCCTCGACCTCGCTAGTGGCTTTTACCAAGTCGAAATGAACCCAAATGACATCCCAAAAACTGCATTCAATGTAGAACATGGCCATTTTGAGTTCCTACGCATGCCAATGGGACTCAAAAATTCACCATCAACTTTCCAAAGGACCATGGATAATGTGCTTAGGGACCTTCAGAACTCTATTTGCCTAGTATATTTAGATGACATCATCGTATTTAGCACTAGTTTACAGGAGCATATAATAAATTTGGAAAAGGTCTTTAAAAGACTCAGAGACTCTAATTTTAAAATACAAATGGATAAGTCAGAATTCTTAAAATTGGAAACAACATATCTCGGACATATAATCAGTAAAGATGGCATTAAACCGAACCCTGATAAAATTTCAGCTATCCGAAAATTCCCACTTCCTAAAACAGCCACGGAAATTAAAAGATTTCTAGGGCTACTAGGGTACTACAGGAAGTTCATTCCCGATTTCGCCAAAATCACGAAACCAATGACCCAATGTTTGAAGAAGGGCTCAAAAATAAACTGTAATGATACCAACTATGTAAACTGCTTCGAAAAATGTAAAACATTACTTACAAACGACCCGATCTTACAATATCCCGATTTTAATAAAGATTTTCTACTCACGACAGACGCATCAAACCTAGCCATAGGAGCCATACTCTCACAGGGACCTGTAGGTTCAGACAAACCAATAGCCTATGCTTCGCGCACACTAAACACAAGCGAGATCAATTATAGCACAATAGAAAAAGAACTTTTAGCCATAGTTTGGGCAACTAAGTATTTTCGGCCATATCTATTCGGACGTAAATTCAAAATTATAACAGATCATAAACCGTTGCAATGGATTATGAACTTAAAAGAACCTAGCTCGAGACTAACTCGCTGGAGACTCAAGCTCAGTGAATATAACTATTCAGTAGTTTATAAACAGGGCAAAAGCAACACAAATGCCGATGCTTTGTCGCGAATCGAGATTAATAACGAAGAAACGAGCTCCATCATAGTTAACGTATCCGAAAAGTCACCTTCCGTAGTGGGCTCATCCACTCTCACAGCTCACACTAGCGCCGAAAATCCAATATTAGAAATACCAATTTCAGATGACTCCTTAAATAGATTTAACAGACAAATATGCTTTACAGTAGTAGGTGATATAAAGAAACGCCCAGCAGTTTCTAAGCCTTTTGAAACTCATACCCGTACCTCCATCCAACTCTCCGAATCGAATTTAGAGGAGGATGTAATAAATGCAATTAAAGAATTCGCAAACCCGAAAGTTAAGACCGGCATTATAATACACCCCCCACTAGCCATGTATAGAATAGTTCCAATAATTCAAGAAAAATTCAAGAGCTCCGCTATGAATCTTGTTTTAACTAAAACCGAAGTCGAAAATGTAAAAGAATATCTCAGACAGCAAGAGATCATTCAGAAATACCACGAAGGTAAAACTAATCATCGCGGTATAAGTGAATGCTACCTAGCCTTATCCCATAAATACTATTGGCCAAAAATGAAAGACGAAATTTCGAGGTATATAAATGAATGCAACGTATGCGGGCAAGCCAAATATGATCGAAATCCTATAAAACAAAGATTCTGTATAGTACCGCCACCAGCAAAACCGTTTGGTGTAGTTCACCTAGATTTGTTTACGGCCCAAAACGAGAAATACCTGACCATCATTGATGCTTTCTCTAAATACGCTCAGGCATACCATCTTAGAGACGGCACAGCAGTAAGTGTAGTCCAAGCCTTTTTAAAGTTTTGCTCCCATCATGGCGTTCCGGTATCAATAGTCACGGACCAGGGACCCGAATTTACCAATCAACTATTTACCGAATTTACGCGTGTCCATAAAATTCAACATCATAAAACCTTGGCCCATACGCCCAACGATAATGGAATGATAGAGCGCTTACACTCCACCTTACTAGAACATTTGAGAATTCTAAAACTTCAACACCGTAGTGAAGCGATTGTTAACCTTATGACATATGCCTTATTAGCATACAACAGCAGCATACACAGTTTCACAAAATGTAGACCACTGGAAGTAGTTACCGGTCATACGGATCCTCGCGATCCCTTAGATATAGATTTATCTGTGCACTTGCTACAACAATACGTGCAAGAACACCGAAATAGGATGTCTAAAGTATACGAGGCTATTAATGAAACGTCCCTGCATAAACGCACAGAACTAATCGAAAATAGGAACAAAGATAGGGAGCCTGAAAAGGAATACGAGCCAGACCAACAGGTATTTGTTAAGAATCCACTAGCTAACAGACAGAAACTAGCACCTCGTTATACAGACGACACAGTATTAGCTGACCTGCCCATTCATATTTACACAAGGAAAAAACGCGGTCCCGTTGCCAAATCACGTCTTAAACGGACACCTAACACGAAACAATTGTTGCAGAATACCGCTGACGATATTGCTACACCTGGTCCAAGCGGAGGACATATTACTTGAGCCCCTAGAAGACGGACCCGGATTACTCCCTTTCAAACTAGGACCTACAAAAATCGTGTCCCATTATCATTCCTTCCTCTTACACATTGACCTAGAAGATATTCAGTCGAAGGTTAATTTAGTTAAGTCACAATTAAGTGAATTTAGGCCACTAATTAACAATAAAACACTTTCACTGTTTGAACCCCATATGAGCTACCTTGGAGACAAACTTGAAAAGATATCCACACAATTAGAAAGTTTTGAACCTAGTCGCGTTAAACGAGGACTCATTGACGGATTAGGATCAGTCATAAAAAGTATCTCAGGAAACTTAAGACTACACAGATGCAATCAAATATAATAACGCCATCCAAGTTTTAGAAGGTAATGACAATAAACTGGAAACGGAATTTAACCATCACATAAGCTTGACTAAAGAATGGATGTTAAAACATTCTAATGTATTAAAAAATATAGTAGACAACCAGAATATTATTGCTAATAAACTTAACCAAATCATAAAACAAGACGCATCTAAACAGGCAGATCTAGTAATGTATGCCCATCAGGCACAGCACCTACTTATATTAAACGATAATATAGAGACATTATCGGACGAGTTAAATAAAATAGAACTTATGGTAGCTTTTACGCGTGCTTCCAGCACTACCCATTCTATGATTAGCTTAGTTAACCTTAGAAATATAATAAGAAAATTAGGATTATTATACTCAAAAGACGAAATCATTGATATCGATCTGCGAGAGTACTATGATATTCTAAAAATAGGATCGTATTATATTCATAAGAAATTAGTTATAGTTATAAAGGTGCCGATTGCCTTACCAAGAATCTATAACCTATACAAGTTATCCATAATTCCTAACAGAAATAATATGGCCCTTATCCCTACCTCACCTTTTGTAGCAATTCATGGCTTATATTCTATGTACATAGAGACAGAATGTCCGAAGCTTAACTCATGGTACCTCTGCGAAGAGAAAGTTGGTTTCAAGATTATAGACAAGCCGGACTGCGTGCAGCAGCTCATCACCCAACAGCATCTCAACTCCTGTACATTAACGCCAGTCACTCTACACAAGCAAGCTCTGGAACAACTTGACGAAAAACACTACACATTAAGCTTCCCGATACCTGCAAAAGTACAGATGTTATGTGGACAGGAACAATTCAGAACACTTCAAGGAAGTTACTTAGCTACAATACCCCAAGGTTGCCTGATAAGAGCCACCGAATTCACTATCGCCAACATTGATAACCGAATTAAGGGACATGTACTCAGAATACGAACACTATTGGACCAGAACACTACATCAAAAACCGAAGAATCATTGGTACAACTTAATTCAATCAACCTCGAGAATCTCCACGAAAGTTACAAGAAAGTTTCAGTACAGCCTCCAGTAAGACTTAACAAGATATCAGACGGGAGCCTCTACCATACCTGTATACCTATTACTATTCAGTGCAGGTGTACTTGCCATTGCTCTTACATACCGGCATTGGATGGGAAATAAAGACAAGAGGATCGACACTACATCTGTAGAAATAAACGCAGATCAAGACATTTATGCTGAAGTGGAACCAAGAAGGAATATTCATCCAGCTGGAATCAAGATGGACCCTAGTCATCTTACAGCAACATTTTTAACAACAGTTAACAAATAGTTGCTGTTCTACGGGGGGAGATGTTACGCAACGGTGTAACATAAGGATCGCTGATATTACGATTCGGTATAACACACGGACTGTGGACATCGTGACACCAATATTGCGCATCGCAACGATTTACACGTGCTGCCTACGCAGCATTTCGTAACCGTGGGAACGGACATCGACAACGCCTTCCACGATTCCACGTTTTCATTCATTCTTGGTACATACATCGACCAATTGTCACCTGCATAATTTTAAAGTTATAAATTGTAATTTCTTGATTTTAATAAATTAGTCTAAAGTAAATTGGTTTTTTTTGCATCCTCCGGCTCCAGCAAACATAATTAGCACGTAACGTTAAAAAAAATGTTGTCAAAATACGCATTACAACGGCCACTAATTGCACCTCCCTACAAGGGTATAAAACGGGCGACCCGGGTTAAATGTGAGTCATTCGCTATTCAACCTTTAAAGTGAACACACGTGAACAGCTACAGCAAGAAAAATACCCCAGAAGATGGATACCACTGCAGATGAAGCCGCTCAAGTCATTGCACTACTGCAATCAGGGATGCGGCAATGTGATGTTGCTCGGCAACTGAACTTGAGTCGTTTTGCCGTTCGACGAGTGTTCCAACGCTTCCAAGAGACTGGTGGCTATATCCGAAGACGTGGATCTGGAAGACAACGGTGCACATCCGAAAGAGACGATCGCTTCATTGTTTCGACGTCTTTACGTAATCGGTTCTCCAATGCTGTTGAGCTGCAACAACAACTGCGATCAGCTCGCAGAACTTCTGTAAGCGTCTCCACGATTAGAAGAAGAATGCGGGAGAAGAAAATTGCAGCTCATAGGGCTGCTACAGGGCCAAAATTAACTGCACAGCATAGGAGAGACCGGTTGCAATTTGCCCGTGACCATGTGGATTGGACAATAGACCAATGGAGGGCTGTGCTCTTCTCGGATGAGACGAGGGTGTGTCTTTTCTGCAACGACAGGCGTCGAAGAGTGTATAGGAGGCAAGGGGAACGATTCGCGCAAGCCTGTATTCAAGAGACAGTGGAATACGGGGGTGGCTCGTGCATGTTCTGGGGCGGCATGTCAATCGAGGGTAAAACGAACCTTGTGTGCGTTTCTCGGGCTGGAAGTGCTCGCGGGCAAGGGTCGCTGAATGCTGCTCGGTACATAACAGAGATCTTAGAGGAGCAGGTTGTCCCTTATGCTGGTTTTGTTGGCAGTGGGTTCACGTTAATGCACGATAACGCCCGCTGTCACACCGCTTTAATTGTAAGAGACTACCTGCAAGAAGTTGGAATCCCTGTTATGCGCTGGCCGGCGCGAAGTCCAGACCTGAACCCTATTGAGCATCTTTGGGATGAACTGAAACGGCGAGTACGGGCACGTGATCCTGCCCCTACCACTCTCCAAGACCTCCAAGATGCCGTCGTTGCAGAATGGGACAACATTCCTCAAGAGACTGTTGTCACATTAATTCGGTCCATGAGAGGACGCATGGAAGCAGTCATCAGGGCTAGAGGGGGTAACACTAGGTTTTAAGTTGTTTTTAAGGACTTCTTTGTAATTTTTGCTGATAAAATAAAATTTAACTTTTTAATCATTTGCATTTGCTTGCTTTTTTTTATTCCCTGGTAAACAAAAAACCAAATCCATTGATTTATTCTGAAATTTAAATGAATTGCCTTTCCAATGATACCTTACAGTCATATGTCTACCATTGATTAATAGGGTTAAAATGACTTTGAAGGGAATTCTTAAAGAGGTGCGATTTTTGTGACGCCGAGTGTATATAGAAAAGAGTTCTAATTACTTGTACCAGAAAAAAACATATTCGTTACATAAATACCGTAATCACTACTAAGAAGTTGTGGCTATAATGTACATGTACCGTTATTCTCAGAAGATAATGAGCCACAACTGACTACAAGCCAAGCCAACAAATCCAGAGCCGTTACATCATGTCGTTGGGTTGTGGAGTGGTGAACGGTATTTTTAAACCAAAGTTTAAAATATTTAGACAAAACTTTTTTAATAGAGCTTCCAAGCATCTTATGGTAGATTTCTCTGTGGCTGCTGCTCTTATAAATAAATACCACATCTAATTAAGGGATAGGGATGATTCTCCTGAAATAATCCAAGTCATTAATAGAAATATGAATTAAAACAATGATCTCTCAGACTATGTTAGGGATCATAATCTCAATAGAACTAGGGCAGATTTTCACAACATAAATGTAGACAGGGAAATTATAAGAGACTTCCCAAGATTAAGTTAGAGCGAGCTAATATTGATTGCCTGTGGAATATATCAGCTGAAACAAGCCTGCTCTTACTATGGAGAGCACATACGATTTAATTGATCTTACTGTATAGAAATATGTAGAGACTCGGGAATAGAACAATGGAAGAACTCCTATTTGGGTCAAATTGCTATTTGATTAGATCAAGAATTGCAATATCAGTCGCAAAATATACTTCGTGTATATATTAATTAATAATACCGAAGCAGGTCGTGAGGCGATAAAGCAGTATTGCTGTAACTGTATTGTTGGGTGTCGTACTGTTGGATCCTGTGCCCATGATGACATACACCACTAAAACTTAATTCAAAAATTGTGCAGGAGGTAAAATATTAGATTGATGCCGTGCCCACCCCAAATATCATATCACTGTCATGAGACAGTGATATGGTATTTGGGGTGGGCACGGCATCGCAAAAATTGTGCAGGAGGTAAAATATTAGATTGATGCCGTGCCCACCCCAAATACCATATCACTGTCTCATGACAGTGATATGGTTATGGGTATATTTTACCTCCTGCACAATTTTTGAATTAAGTTTTAGTGGTGTATGATGATGATACGTTGGATGAATAAAATGTGTTCTATTAATATTGTTTTTTATTTTCAACCATCTAAAATCTTAAAATACTATATTAGCTATAATATGTTACATAGGTAGAGTTTGCAATAACTTTTTAACATTTGTGTATAGCGCACTAAAAAAACCTAATAATTTGGAATCTCCAAGTTTTTTCGATTATTTTCTTTTATCAAAAGATGATTTGTGGTGCATACTAATATTAACATTCGGTCTTACATGTGGGCACTCAAGACCTAAATCACTATGGCTGCCTGGCATCCCCCTTTCAAAACGAACAATTACGAGAATTCTTAAAGAGAAGGATCAATATACGAATGAAAACACTGCGGGGCCTTCTTTTAGAACGCCGAAAAAGGGTAAAGAACATTGAACAAAACGTACCCACCCATGTAGCAAATTGAAATTGGTACCATTAGAAAGGTCTTTGAAAATATATAATATTGAGGTATCTTCTAGCCGTAGCCCTAATATGTCGCAGCATGGGCTAGTGACCGAAAACTGCTCGTTAGTTAGAGGCCGCATATTATCGAGGCACGTATCGAATAAAATATATTACACATATATTTTGATCAAGGTGAATGTCCAGGGCAGAGAAGCCATCGAAGCCTATTATTGCTCCTGCATGACGGGTATGAGAACTCTAGGTGCCTGTGCCCACACTGTTAGTATAATATGGTACTTAGGTGTTGGCAGGCACCTAGATAACTTCGTAGGCCCGGCAAGTGCCTGGGATGATATAATCATTGAGAGTAACAACACGATTTAAAAATGATGTTTTTGCTGTCTTTTGTAATAAAACTGCTTTTTAAGATTGATGGTTTTTATTTAATATTTTTTCCGTATCAAAAACGAACGGTAGGAAGCTAAGTCGGTCTCTCTTTAAACAGAAAAAACGACTGGTTATTTATTTGGTCTACAGAACAGAAAAAGGTGCGATTGTTATAACACTTGGCAATTAAAAATGTAATAAAGAAGCTATCATAACTTTGATCTCCATATGATAAAAATAAATGAACGAATGAATGGGAATTCATTCGTTCATTTATTTTTGAGTTAGTCAATTATGCCTCTTCTAAATGACACCTAGTCTAAAATGCTACAAAGGTGGGTACAGGTTCCATACAAAATTACCCATTGTTCTTTAGCTGACATTGAGATTATACTATTAGGTGAACCGCCACAAAAAAAGGAAAAAAATATATGGATAAAGACGAAATAATTAATCGAATTCTGCAACACAAGTCTGAATACTCCGAACTAATGTCCATTGCAAAAAATTTAAAATTGTAATGTAAAAATATTTTGCATTAAACAAATGATTATATTAAAATAAAATTGCATTTTTAATTATATAATTCCCAAAAAAATATATTTTGGCCTTAATATTTTTTGTCTTAACAAATCATTTCACCAAACGTTTATTGTCTGAAGATTGTTTGCTGTAATAAATCATTTGATTAAAGACCAAATGCCATAATGACATGACATGATACTTGGTAATATTTTGCCAAGTAAAAATTTGACCAAATGAAAATATGCGTACTAAAATCATTCGAAATATTGCAATGGTATAAAAACAGATTGCTAAAATTTGTTTGGGTAATGAAATTTTGTTAAAATCTTTTCGGCTAAACGGCAGGCACCCGACATTTCCGTAATTTACAAGAAGGGGAAAGCGAACATTAATGCCGAAGCCCTCTCCTGCATATAAATAAATACTAAGGAAGCTATGTCTCTAATAGAGGAAATTGACGAACTCAACTCCCTAATGGGCAACCCATCCGAAACATTACTCGCCCAAGCAGACTCTTCCACTAAAACAGCTCACACAAGTAATGAAAATCTTGAAAAGCAAAGTCGACAGACTGGCAGAGGCAATCTCGAGCATGGCACGACCACGACCGGTACCGAGACAGCGGTATTTCAACGGAGACCCATCCGATTGGATTTCGTATAGAAATTGTACTGGGATACGACCCGACAATCCTCATTACAAGGCGAAGCAAAGATATCAGTGGAGGATTTACTGAGAACGTCGACAGACCCCACTGATATAATGCGTGCGTTAGAGGACGAGTTTGGTCACCCGACCTTAGTGTTACAGTGTGTACTGAAGAAAGTAAGAGATTTACCTAGAGTGACGGAGAGTTGCCGGGAACTAGGTAAATTCTCATCAACAGTCAGAAATTGTGTATCGTTATTGAAAAACGTACATGTAGAGGGCTACATAAATAACCCACAGTTAGTGAGTGACCTGCTGAGCAAATTGACACCAGTACAACGTTCGCAGTATGGTGATTTTGCGATGGGCTTGAGATAATACGCAGGGGGTGGACTTAAGAGTGTCACCAAACCTAGAAATTCTGTCTCAGTTCCTGACACATCCGACACGCTCGGCATCATACTTCGCGCAAGCAAGCATGTTCGAGCCTGGTCCGCCGAAACAACCTGCAAAGCAACAGAAGTACGGCACCGGTCAAACCCGACCAGTGAATACCGCACGCCCCGCTGCTAGCAGGCCACCGTGGGCTCAAAGAGTAAATGCACAGAGTGACGAATTCCTCGCACCTAAAGAATGCATGTCAGAAGAAACACACCATAGAAGAGTGTGAACAGTTCAAAAAGCTGACTGTGCAACAGCGTTGGGACACAATAAAGGATAAGAGCGTGTTCTTATCCTTTATTGTGTCCCAACGCAAAATAGATGCGAGAAGCGTGCTACACGTTATTAGACGATGGTGCGACGGTATCGCTAATAGACAGTTCGCTCGCCACCGATCTAGCCGTGTGTATAAGTGCGCGTAAAAGGGCCCAATCAGCAGACAACGCCCTCATCAGCGACTTGGGTTGCGTAGAGATGAGGGGCGCGAAGCCGCTGCTGCTCCTCGGGCAAGACAACTGGGAGCTACTCATCAGCCAGGACATCCGCCAGGGACGATCCGGTAAGCCAGTTGCCTCACTTACTAGATTAGGTTGGGTCATACATGGACCGTTCGATAACGCTAGTAATAACGAAATAATTAATTGCATGACGGTCTCCTTTCCCGATTTACGTGATTTAGTCAAAACGCAGTTTGGGTTAGAAGCGATAGGCATCTCACAAGATACACGTAAACATAAAGATGTCGAAAAGACGTTAGAAGTGTTGGACAGCACTAGCCATCGCACCACGGATAAGTCGCAATGGGAAGTAGGTCTATTATGGAAACATAATGACATACAGTTACCTAACAACTATAATCAGGGCCGGCAGAGGTATCGAGAAACGGATACGCAAAGACGCTAGTTTCGCCGAGGCATACTCAAAGCAGATAAGTAGGTTAGTAGACGAGGGTTACGCGCGCAAAGTAGAAGGCGAAGTGGCCAGTACACCGGTCTGGTATTTACCGCATTTTGCAGTGGTAAATCCCAACAAACCGGGGAGACTTCGCCTAGTGTTCGACGCGGCCGCCATGTCACATGGAACGTGCCTCAACGACAACCTACTGACCGGACCTGACCTATTGAACTCGTTGCTAGGTATTTTAATAAAATTTAGAATAGGCCCCATAGCCTTTTCGGGCGACATCGCTGACATGTTCCTAAGGGTGAAAATTAGGGCAGAGGATCAAGGTGCACAATTGTGTTTGTGGCGAGACGCGGATCAACACAGGGAACCAGATACGTACGCAATGAATTCCATGATATTTGGTGCAGCCTCATCACCTCTACCACGGCAATATACATATTAAACAAAAATGCCAGTGAGTTTGTTGCTACCTATCCCGAGGCTGTTGAGGCCATAAAGACCAGGCATTACATGGATGACTATTTAGATAGTGCCTGGTCCAAAGATAAGGCCACCAGGCTGATTGAGGAGGTGACCAGAATACACGCCTCCGGCGGGTTCATAATCCGGGGGTGGGTCACCAACTCACCAGAGCTTAGGGAGAGGTTGGAAATAGACATGCCTGACAAAGTAGCCCTGGAAAAAGGAGCAGGTACGGTGGAGAGGACCCTAGGTCTGACATGGTCACCAAAGGATGACGAGTTAGGGTTTGATCTCTCATTTATAAGGCTCTCTGCCGAGATACTAAACGGTAGCATAGTGGCACCAAACGACAATTTTTGAGCATGATTATGGCAATTTATGACCCACTAGGTTTTGCGCATATTGATGCAAAGGATATGGAAATCAGGAATCCAGTGGGACGAACCTCTACTAGACAAAGACGCCAAAGTATGGTTCATTCGGCTAAATAGTTCGAAAAGTCTAGAAGATGTGAACGTTCCATACCCGATTGAACGCCCGGCACAGCCGCACGTACTATTGAATTCTCCTGACTACAACGACAACTTACCGATTTCGCCACGAAAAATTTTCTACCTGCAGCCCGAGCCCAAGCTGAGCGTTGACCCAGGTACCCCTGCGGTGGGGGACCACCCCACAGTGCTTGCGTCCACGTCGCGTCCCCTGGGCAACGACCCGGTTCTGACCACCGTAACGGAGTGGCAGACCGGGCTCGGCTAAAGTGCACTGTGAATCGTAGGCATTCATGCGGTCGTCTACGAATACTGAGAGTTTTAATTTTATCATGATGGGAAAGCCAACGCGGGATGCGTCTGGCCGATTTGTCACGAATCGCTCCTCCCAGGGCGATTCAAACGGCCCTTCTCAGGGCCAATCCAACGGCCCTTCTCAGGGCCAACCCAACGGCCCTTCTCAGGGCCAACCCAACGGCCCTTCTCAGGGCCAATCCAACGCCGGCGACGCTTTGGCGTCGGAAGCTGACCGCGCACCATCTGCGGCCAGCTTGTTTTGTAGGCCGGACGAGTTGTCGGACTCCGACGAGTCCAATATGGATACGTCGGCGGCCGAGAGCGACCGCTTCAAGCGGAAGAGGTCCGAGGGCTCCTCGGAGTCGGCCGTGGGTAAGGCGAAGAAGAAGTCGAGGTCGAAAAAGGCTTCGACTTCTTCTGCGGCTCGTACCCACGATGTGGGCTTGGTGGACGCCGAGCGCCAGCTAAACCTGGCGAAAAGGGCGCAAATCCAGTTGGATCTGGAGGAGAGGGTCGCCGCCAAGGAAAAACAGGCGCAAGTCGCCAGGTCGAGGGCTGGCTATGGCGCATCAAATGTGCTGTATGCCGACCACTCCCTGGCGGAACTGGAGCGCATGGCCCTTGAGGATAAGGAGGAGGTCCTGGAGGTCGCCTCCAAGTCCTCAAACTTGAAGGGGACCTTCCAGAAGGCCCTCAAATGCCGGGCCGCCAGCTTGCACGGCATTGTGGTGGAGCTGGTGAAGCGGACGGCCACGGACGAGTCGCGGCAGCTGCAGGGCGAGGGTTGATCGCCTACAGGCGGAGGTCAGCCAGCTTCACCAGAAGCTGGCCGAAGCCACGGCGAGGCCTGCCCAGTCTGCCCCGGGTCCGGTGGTGACAGGCCCCCCCTTCTCCTCTGCCAGCCTTGAGGAAATGTTCCGCAAGGTTGCCCTGGAGGAGAGGGCCTTCACCAGGGCCTGCTTCGCAGGCATAGAGGACCGGCTCTTGCCGGAAAAGCGGCTCCGCCCGCCGCTAGCGGCAGACAAGAGGCCACTGCCGAAGGAGCCGGAACCTGCGCCTCTAGCGGCGAACAGGAGTCCGCCGCCGAAGGAGCCGGAACCCGTGCATCAAGCGGGCCCGGTATCGGGTGCAAAGCCCCCCAAGGGCAAGGGCAAGGGTAAGGGCAAGAGGACCAAGGCGGGTCCTCATGCCCCTGCGACAAGCGCGGAGGGAGCGTCTGTGTCGTCTGCCACCCCAGCAGCGACCCAGAACTCGCAGGACGAAGACGCCCTTCTTCCCTTTACCACCCCGGCCAACCAGTCGTGGACGGAAGTGGTCAGGAGGGGAAAGGGCAAGAAGAAGAGAAAGGGGAAAAAGTCAGCCCCCAAGCCCGCTGCGACTGCAGGTAATGCAGCCAAAAGGGGTCCAGCCGGTGGAAGGAAGCAGGTTCCTCCCAGAACCGCGGCCGTCGTGGTGACCATCACCCCGGAGGCCGCGGAGCGGGGCGAGACTTACGAGTCCGTCCTAAAACGGGCTCGTCCCAATGCCAATCCCTCCCAGCTGGGGATCAGCAATATAACGTGCCGCCGAACCCTAACCGGGGCTCGAATTTTCGAGTTCGGGGGGGAACAGCGCGGCACGAATGCGGACCTCTTCGCGAAGAAGCTGAAAGAGGTGATCGCGGATGCGGCAACGGTCGTCAGGCCCGTTAAGACCGCAGCCTTAGAGGTGGCCGATCTGGACGATTCGGTCACCAAAGAGGATGTGGTGGCGGCCGTTGCTGCGGCTGGAGGCTGCGACGCGGGCGCGGTCAAGGGTAGAGCCATCAGGCTCGGCCGCCGCGGAATGGGCATCATCCGCGTGGAGTGCCCAGTCGCCGTGGCTGGGGCCGTCCTTGCTGCGACCAAGGGACGGCTCCTTGTGGGCTTCAGCTCGGCTGTGGTCCGGCCACTTGAAGAACAGCGGGTGCGCTGCTTCAAGTGCTTTGCGTTCGGCCACACCCGACCCACGTGTCCCTCCAAATTCGACTGGGGAGACGCCTGCTACCGATGCGGGCAGGAGGGACACAGGGGTGCCGCTTGCTGCAGCGCCTCCGCGCCACACTGTGTGGCGTGTGCTGCCAGTGGCCGTCCCGCGGACCACAAGATGGCGGGCAGGGGCTGCAAGCCCCCCGCGAGGAAGGGCGTGGTGCCGGCACAGGTTCGCCCTGTTGCCACGGCCGCCGCCAACGTCGCCGCTGTACCTCCAGCGGCGGTAGCTGAGGAGACTGGTGCGATGTCGGAATAATGGTTTCCGACTATCGCATCCTCCAGGCGAACACCAACCACTGCAGAGCGGCCCAGGACCTGGTAGTGCAGGTCATGGCCGAGTGGTTGGTGAACGTTGCGGCGGTCGCCGAGCCTTACTCGATCCCCGGCAGCTGGCTGGGTGACGAGGACGGCTTGGTGGCACTAGCGGCGCGGTCTTCCACAGACTCCCCTCCCCTCTCGCTATTAGAGAGGGGACCGGGATACGTGGCCGCCGCGTGGGGAGATTTGGCCCTTGTGGGGGTCTACTTCTCCCCAAACCGCCCCCTTCAGGACTTCGAGAACTATCTCGGAGTCCTGGCAGCCGTGGTCGGCAGGGCGGCGCCGCGTCAGGTCTCCGTACTGGGAGACCTGAACGCCAAGTCGGTAACCTGGGGCAACCCGGCCACCGACGCTCGCGGGCGGGCAGTGGAGATGTGGGCAGCCTCCTCTGGACTCTCCCTCTTGAATAGAGGGAGCGTCCAGACATGCGTGCGGCGGCAGGGTGGCTCAATAGTGGACGTCACTTTCGCCACCCCTGCGTTAGCCGCGCGCGTGCTGAACTGGCGGGTGGACCTGGTGGAGACTATGTCGGACCACCGCTACGTGCGGTTCGACATCTCCACCAGTGGTCGCGGAGGGTCGCAGCCCCTCTCGGCGCGGCGATCACCGTTCCCACGGTGGGCGCTCGCCCGCCTGGATAGGGAGGCGGCGGTGGAAGCGGCGTTCGTCCAGGACTGGCTTTCCCCGCCTTCCGCTGGCCTGGATGTGGACACCGTGGCGGGGCACCTGAGGGAGTCTCTGACCGAGGTATGCAACTCCAGCATGCCTCGGTCTCGCCGACCACTACCCAATCGCGCCGTGTATTGGTGGTCGGCGGAGCTGGTGGGGCTTCGAGCAGCGTGTGTGGCGGCAAGGAGGGCTTACTCGCGGAGCCGGCGGCGGCGTCTACGGGACCGGCCCAACGAGGACCACCTCTATGAGGTGTATTTGGGGGCAAAAATGGCCCTCGATCGGGCCATCGCCGCCGCCAGAGACTCGGCGAGAGAGGAGATGCTGGAGGGTCTTGACAACGACCCCTACGGGAGACCATACAAGGCAGCGCGCAACAAGCTGCGCCCCTTTGGTCCCCCGGTGGCCGAGACCCTGGAGCCCTCATTCCTGGATGGGGTGGTTCAGTCCCTGTTTCCGTGCAGGGGCAACTTCACCCCACCAGTGATGAACCCACCGCTGGGGACAGCTCCGCCAGCTGAGGAGGAGGAGGAGGAGGCCCCTCCTGTCACGGAGTCGGAAAGGAAAAACCTAATAAAAATTTACTCCCCGGTCAGTGCCATAACTGTCAGTTATACGGCCACTCACAACGGAACTGTTTCGCGCGCGCCAGGTGTGTTAAATGCCTAGGCGATCACGCCACCATCGACTGCTCCCGACCCAAGGACCTGTCACTATGCACAGAGCCCCCCAGCTGCGTCTTATGCGGCGAATCCGGACACCTCGTTAGCTACCGCGGATGCTCTAAAGCGCCACGCGCTAAACCAAAACAACGCTTCAGTCAGCAGCAGACTGACCAACTCCCTACGGAGCTAAGATCCCAAAGGACCACACCATGGTCCCTAGCAAAGACCCAGCGGGAATTCCCTGCACTGAAGCCCACACAACCAGCCATACCAGCAATTCCATCGCTGATGGCCCACTTAACTGCGCAACCAGCAGCTCGATCCACCGCGACTCACAGCGCACCACCCCCCGCCCCTTTGCCCACACTCGCATCAGCGCCTGCCCCCTACAACCCCAGCACATTCAAGGTGTTGGCGCGCTTCTTCGATCAAACGATCATAACCCGCAGCAACGAACTCCACGCGAAACTCATTGCTGCCCAAGGTAACTTACAAGCCAATATGGCCCTTATGTCGGAATACTCCGACTTGTCCGCCTTTTACATTAACTTCACTCCATAATGTATACACAACCAAAAAGTAGCAGAATCAAACCCAGATCCCTAAAAATAGGATTCTTTAATGCGAACAGCATGTCAGGCCAACGTCAGGAGATCGCGACCTTCCTTCGTGATCATCAACTTGACTTGTTCCTACTTCAAGAAACATTCCTAAAACCATCCCAACGAGCACCTAAAGTTGCAAACTACCGTGTAGTTCGCAACGATAGGCCCGGAAGGCCAGGGGGCGGCACACTCATTTACTACAAAAATGCTCTGTATTGCATGCCCATAGACACCCCTACACTCTCGCATGTAGAGGCATCAATCTGTCGGCTGGGCATGACCGGTCACACCTCTATCACCATAATATCGGCCTACATCTCTCCAGTAAATAATGTCAGTTCTAACTCCATTGAACCTGATATTCAGACACTCATGAACATGGATCACTCGGTCATTATGGCGGGTGATCTCAATGCAAAAAGCCCTATTTGGAACTCTCGCATTTCCAACACGCGAGGGAATGAGCTCTCACGCTTATCGTCCAAATACAACTTCGACGTCATCGCCCCGATGACATTCACTCACTATCCAGCAAACGTCAATCATAACCCAGACATTCTCGACGTAGCGTTGCTAAAGAACGTTAACTTAAGTTTGCGTTCAATAGAAACACTACAAGAATTAGACTCAGACCACAGATCAGTTATTTTAACACTAAACTCACGTACAGGCTCAGATCCTGATCTGCCTCCGCAAACTAAAACGGTAACCGACTGGCGTAAGGTTGAACATCGCCTTAAGACCGTCACGTCAGTTCACCTAGATCAAATTCTTGAGGAAATCGATACAGTCACAGACGCACTGGGTGCAATCGACCTACTCACCAGCCACGTACAAACAGTAGTGAACGAAAGTTCACGGCAACAACCAGTGATGGATGACCATCGCTGGGAACTGCCAGCCGACGTGCGTGTTCTGTTGACAAGGAAGAACGCAGCCATTCGAGCTTATGACGCCTTTCCCAACGCCGCCAACCGCGCTCTGATGCGTGGCTTACAGCGTACTGTCAAATCACGTATCCAGGAGATGCGGGAAGAACGTTGGGACGAGCTTATGACCACCATCGTACCCTCACAACAAGCATTTTGGCAACTAACCAAAAAACTTAAGTCCGATACAGCCACCGATATTCCACCTCTTATCCGTCCTAATCAAAGCTTAGCCTTTGAAGACGAAGATAAGGCCGAATGCCTAGCTGACAGCAGCCTCGAAACACAATGCTCACCAAGCACATTACCAACTGACCAAGCCCACATTGACATCGTGGACGCAGAGGTAGAACGCAGGGCCGCCCTCCCCCCTCACGAGGACCCAGACAAACCCATCCCACCCGTGACACCTGATGAAGTTCTCTCCCTTGTGCGGAACCTCAAAACCAGGAAAGCACCTGGCGCTGACGGCATCACTAATAGATTAGTTAAATTGTTTCCTGCTCAATTACTAGTTTTAATGACGGCCATCTTCAATGTCGCATTAAATAATAATCTCTTTCCGCAAGTGTGGAAAGAAGCCATAGTCATTGGCTTCCATAAACCAGGAAAACCCAAAGCTGATCCAACCAGCTACCGACCCATAAGTCTCCTCAATACAATGGGGAAGATTTACGAACGACTCATTAGTCTAATGGATTATGCCGAATTCAATAAACTACTACCCGACGAACAATTCGGTTTTCGAACCAAGCACTGCTGTGTACGCCAAGTCCACCGAATAGTCGAGCACATCAGTGCAGGCTATCAAGCAGGGCGCATGACAGGTGCGCTCTTTATCGACGTAGCGAAGGCATTTGACAAAGTCTGGCACAATGGCTTAATTTATAAGCTATACTTACTGAAAGTGCCCGACCGTCTCGTACTCATCATTCGAGACTACCTGTCAAACCGTACCTTTCGCTATCGCATAGGGGAGGCTCTCACATCCTCGCATCCGATCCGAGCCGGCGTCCCCCAAGGATCCGTGCTCTCCCCCCCCCCCCTCTTCTCGCTCTACACGAGTGACATACCGAAACATGACAAATGTCAACTGGCACTATTCGCCGACGACACTGCTATATATTACACAGGCCGATGCACCGAACCCATTTCTCGACACCTCCAATCAGCAGCCGACGCTCTCGAGCAATGGTTCACGAAATGGAGGATCGAAGTTAATCCGACCAAAAGTGCTGCCGTCCTTTTTGTCAAGAATGGCAAAAATAGCGATGCACACACCCGCACTCCACCCGTCACTATGTCAGGCCAAGCAATCCCCTGGGATACTAAGGCCAAATACCTGGGGGTCACACTAGACCACAAGTTAAGATTCACTGAGCACATAATTTCAGTACGTAATCGTGCCAACTTTGCGCTCAGTCGACTCCATTGTTTACTTAACGCACACAGTAAATTGGCCCTTAAATCTAAGGTACGAATCTACACAACGTGCGTAGATTCGTACCTTAGATGCGCCCTATCATGACATATTATGCTGGCGTCGTGTTTGCACACGTCGAGCCGTCACGCATACAAAAATTACAAACACGTTCGTACGTAATGACCAGTTACATGTCGACCTAAATCTGCCGACCATCAGGCAATTTCTCAAAAAAGCGAGCCAACGCTTCTTCGATTCTGCTGCAAATCACACTAACCCTCTAGTGGCAGCAGCTGCCCGATACACCCCTTCACGCATTTCACACACACGACGCCCAAAAAACGCACTCACAGATAAAGATGACGACATAACACTCTATCAAGAGAGTATGAAGTCAATTAGAAAAACATACATCGTTAAACACAGATCCCGTATTCGGCGGCGAATACCTCCGCGGAATAGAGTAATTAGAGTCTGTCAAGCGAGTCGAGTCCACAACCATTTTACTGATTTCTTATAATGGCAATACTATTATCTGTCAAACAGATTGTCACAATTTCTGTTCTAACCTCGAAGCATTCCGGTTTTTGTTGAATTTTTTAATGTTATAATGCCAAAACCTATTAAAAGTAGTGTCAGGAGCCTGCTGTTTACAATGATTAATAAATATAATCATGTAAAGATTGAATCTGATGACGTGTTAACAGAAAAACGACGACTTTTGGATGAAATTGTTTCAACAACAGGTAGGTTGGTTACAAAATGTTGATACTTTTAGCACAATTGTCTAATTTTGTTTATTTTACTATGATGTGATCACGATTTCGGTTTTGGTTTAGATTCAGACGTCGTATACATGACATTGAATCTCAATGGGGCACCTATAAGTGAAAAGTATTATAAGAGATTGTTGTCATCTTTTTTCAGCCACCTTGGATGATGAATTAATAAAAAGCACAATTGATAATTTAGTTAAGAAAGTCATAGCCATAGATGAGAATAAAAAAATGAAATCTGAAACAGACTATTTGACAAAAATTGCTGCTATGACAGGTTAGTACAGATTTATTTGTTTACATTGTTTGCATTTTCTACAAATATTATCATAAAATTTGTGCGTTTGATACTGAACTGACATATTGAACTTTCAGATTTAAGTGTGAAAACACTGCGAAGAATTAAAAAAGAAGGTGCTATTAACCAAGGCGAGTGGAACACACCGGGGAAAAAACGTCCACGACAGCCAACTGTAGCCAATCTGGATAATTTTGACTTATCAGCCATACGCAATAAAATTAATGAATTTTACTGTGTGAAAAAGCAAGTTCCAACTCTACGAAGTTTGCTTGCAGATTTAAGAGAGTCAATTGGATTTACTGGATGTCATGAAACATTGAGACAATTATTACTCAAAAATGGATTTGAATTCAAAAAAAATAAAAATGAGAGATCTCTTCTTATTGAAAAGTATGAACTAGCTGCATGGCGACATAGGTATCTCAGAGCTATTGATGAAAAGCGGAAACAAGGAAAATTAATAGTTTATCTTGATGAGACCTATGTCCACCAAAATTATAAAGTTAAAAAATCATGGCAAGGGCCATCAACAAGCGGTGTAATTGACAAAATATCGTCAGGCAAAAGACATATTGTTGTTCATGCTGGATCCGAAAAAGGTTTTGTTCCCAATGCATTATTGGTATTCAGTACTAAATCAAAAATGGCAGATTATCATGATGATATGAACAGAAATAATTTTATGAAATGGTTACGTGAAAAATTAATACCCAATTTAAGTCAGCCCAGTGTCATTGTTATGGACAACGCTAGCTACCATGTAACACAAATAAATAAGCCACCATCTATGAATGATTTAAAGGCTGACATTCAGAAATGGCTAACTGAAAATGGAATTCATTATGAAGAATTCTTTACAAAGGCTGAGCTTATGTGCCGTGTGAATTATAAATTACCCTCTAGTGCAAATTCTATAAAAGATATAACTGTTAAGTTTTACGATAAAATTAAGAGTAAGGTTATAAAAGAGATACAAGAGCTAAAAAATGAAGGACACAAGTTTTGCTTATCTTTAGATGAGTGGACATCGTCAAGAAATAGGCGATATGTAAATGAACATTCACTGTGCATTTTTCCAATGTAAGGATACTGCAAAAAACCTTGGCTTATGTAGAACATATGGCTCTGTAAACGCTGATAAATGTGAAGAATACCTTCGAAAGAGGCTAAATGAATTTGGTATAAACTTTGACACTGATATAATTTGTATAACATCCGATGGAGCTTCAGTCATGACAAAACTTGGCCGAAATCTAAACTGCATTCATCAACTTTGCTTAGCTCACGGCTTGCAACTGGCCATAGTGGATACATTTTATGCCAAATCTCTAGAAGTAACTCATTATAACGAAGCTCAAGATGAGGAGGAAAATGATAATGATGACGCACTTGTTATTAATGATGATGCTGGTGGATTAGAAATAGAGGAAGCGTTTTCATATGTTGAAACAAATATTCAATTCAAACCTATTATAGAGAAGGTTAGAGCAGTCGTACGAATGTTTCGAAAGTCACCTACAAAATCAGATGTTCTTCAGAAATATATAAAAATGGAACTTGGCAAGGAAAACGCATTGTTGTTAGACTGCAAGACACGATGGAGCACACTATGTGATATGATAGGTAGATTCATTAAAGTAAAAGCTGCAATCTTAAAAGCTGTCATTGATGTCCAATGCGCAATTCAAATTTCGGAACAGGAGTGGTCAGTTCTTCGAGACATATATGAGAATCTTGAAATTATTAAGGTCACAGTTGAGGCCCTCTGTCGAGAAGATGCCACTCTAGTTAGTGCGGATGTTGCTACGAATTTTGCTTTAAAGAAACTTGAAGTTCGCAATACGCAACTTAGTCGGGACCTTCATACAAATCTCACAAATAGATTAAAACAAAGACGACTTCCAATTGCTAGTCTTATGCAGTACCTGCATGATCCAAACCGTTATTTTAATGACGACGAATATAATACAGATGTATACCCTCGCTTAACCAATGATCGTTTACAGGACATGATACTAAACCTTTTATCAAAGTATGGTTCTGCTGCAGTGACTGCTTTGGATGTGATTGAAGATGACCACAGTCAAGCTCATTCAAGTGACCAAGTCACTGAAGTCACTGACAGCAATGCCCAATTGACCAATAAAGACTTGCTTGATCAATATATAAATAAAATTAATTATGACTCGAGACCGAGAAGCCCAGGCATTTCAGCTTCAACGGAGGACACTTTGACACTTCTTAAAGTTGAAATGCTACTATTTGAAAACGGTGGTGATCGTGGTCAACTGCTAACAAAACTATACCGATGGCTTCGCTCAATTAAGCCAACTAGTGTAGAAAGCGAACGTGTCTTTTCCGCAGCTGGAGTACTATGTAATAAGCTGCGTACTAGCCTAAATGACAAAACAATTGATTGTTTGTCATTTCTGCGGACATATTTTCAGCAGCAAAAAAAAAAACAAAAATCTCTTTGAAATGTGATTATTTCAAATGTGATCTCTTTTAATTATAATACAAAATTACTATTTTAAATGTGATTTCTTTTAATTATAATACGGAATTGTTATATGTTAATTTACCTATTGTCGTTAATTAATCGTTAAGAAATCTTGTTAGGATGTGTATGTTGTATGACTCAGATGTCCATACTCCATACTGTACTACGAAATTATTTAAAGTTAATTTAATTATACTAAACGTCCAAAAGTTGCAATATTTAACTCATAATTATTATAATTATTTTAAAGAGTAACTTTTTTTTAAATTAAGCTAGAGGTTTCTAAGATTTTATTTAAAAGATCTCTTCAAGAAGAGTTTAGTGAGACAATCCAAAATGTTATGTTATATAATTTAAATATTATAAAGAAATACAAACGTTGATTTAAAAAAAAAACGCCTTGTTTTATTTATTTTTCAGTATATTATATTGTCCTTTATTTTAGGTAAGTAATTGCATCACTTTATCCCTTTATTTACAATTAAAAAACAAGTTTAGGTATTTTTTTATAAAAAACGATAATTATCGGTAATTACCGGTTTTTATCGAAAAAAAATCGATATCTTTCATTTTATCGATTATCGGAATATTTCGATAATTGCATGCCCTAGTGGAGGATGTCTGCTAACTTGCAGGACTTAGTCAAACGACGGGAGGAGTTGCTCATGAGAAGGCAATCAATTATAGCCAAACAAACACAACCAGGCACAAGCTTCAGCAATGACAGTGATATTTTTCCTGGAACCTCGTCCTCAAGTGCCTACCAGACTTTACCACTTGAGTTCATCAGCACGGTAACCTGCAAAGATACTTACGAACAAGATTTTAGCGGCTTTTTATCAGACGATTCAGTAGCTGATCCTGATTTTGTGTTACCAATAGATGAGCTTGTAGGCAACATTCGTTCTTCAACAATACAGTCTCCTGTCATAGAATCGCCTCTTCTCCAATTAGAAGATATCGAGAATTTCCCTGAAAGATCTATTGTAGAGGAGCAAATAGCGACAAAGAAACGAAAAAGAATAGCGGACAAAGATTCATGGAAAAGAGAAGATAATAAAAGACAAAGAATGATGGGGAAGGAGTACTTAGGATTTAGAAAGATTAATGGAAAGTATGTGCAAGACATCGCTAAACCGGAAAGAAAACTTGAGATGGCATGTTCTTCTGAACGCTGTACTACGAGCAAAGTTTTCTATTGCAACACTTTTACTGAAGAAATGAGGAAGAAAATATTTGATGAGTTTTGGGCGAAATCATGGAAGGAAAAAAAGCTGTATGTTTTGACTCTAATTGACACCCAGGACACCCAAAGAAAGACTAAGGGAGCCGGCAGTAGTAGACGTAGTGAAAGCAAAATTTACCATTTAAAAGCTACCAATAAGAAATTAGTACGTGTGTGCCAATCTATGTTTTTGGGCACGCTCGGAATCAAGGAATGGACTTGCAGATATTGGTTGGGCGAAAGAGGTCATAGAGGATATTCTCAAGAAGGTTCAGTTCAGGCTGGTGGACAGGCTGAGCAACTAACAAAAAAACTCTCTGTTTTGAATTTCTTTCAAGAAATCCCAAAACTTCCATCACATTATTGCAGAAAATCAAGCCAAAAACTGTATTTAGAACCGATTATTCAATCCAAGGCTCATCTATACCGTTTGTATGTTGAACGTGCGAATTCTCTCTCCTCTCCTGTAGCAAGTCGAAAGTTTTTTGAAGATGTACTAGCTCAACAAAACATTGCCATTTTTAAGCCCAAGAAGGACGAGTGAAGAACACAAAATACATGTCTCTCAAAACAGCAGCTCGCCAAGAGAAGAATAAGGACAAAGAGGCGGCGATCAAAGGAGAAGTTCACGTAGTAACTGCCGACTTGCAAGCCGTGATGTTGTGCCCATATTTAAATGCCAGTACACTGTACTTCAAAACGAAGCTTTGTGTGCATAACTTTACAGTTTACAATCTGAGTAACCACAAAGTAACATGCTACTGGTTTGACGAAACGGTAACAGACTTAAGAGCGTATGCGCGGTCCGAGCGCTGTTTGGCTCAAAAACGTGATTTTTCAAACCAGATTATCCATCAACTACTTATCTTACAAACATATCAATTAATAGCAATTTTAGGAAATATTGTTGTCTATTTTGTTAGTTAGACCGTTTTTTCGATTAATAGATTGTTTGTGAATACTATCAATATAACTGAACAGGGGTTTTCTTGATTTCACTTTCAGTGTCAATTTCGAAGCTAAAAATATCTGAAATTACTGACATATATGCCAAACAATTTTTTTAAACTAACTGCTAAGATCCTTAAGGAAATAGTTAGTTAAACGGATTTTTTGTTTTAGACTCCATACTTATGAAATTAAAATCCAAACAATGTGAAATTTTTCGGAAATTACAGTTGAGAAAATAATTCTTTTTACCAATATATTTTACTTAATTGAATATAATTAATATTTACTGTAATAGAAGAACTTCTTTTTTATAATTTAAAATTTCAACTAAATTATCTATATTATTTTTCTATAAATATTTTAAAACTACTATAAAACTCTGCGTGCGAATCGATTGAATTCAGTCGGCCGCGAGCGCTTCCGGAGAGAGGACACGTCGCTGAGCGCTCCGCCTGACCCGTGTTGACCTTTGCCGTGCTTATACAAGGATAGTGCAAGCTTATAGTGTGATCATCAAATCTTAATACTTTGGTAAGTAAAATATTTTTTTTTTTATGACCGATAAGATTTTATAGTGTAATCGTAAGTAATTTGATAAGTATTTTATTAAGTGAAAACTTCTTTAGGCGCGTTAAGCGGTTTTTGGTAGGAGATTAGGGTAATTGAAATTTTGGAACGAGTTTCTTTAACTTAGGCGTAAACTAGCAGAAATCGTCAGGCAAAAACGCGTTCATACTTGCGACTATCTTCTAATTTTTTTTTTTTTTTATTTGGCCATAATAAAAATCCAAGATGGCGGCTGCGAAAATGTTCACATTTTTCGTCGTGGGTATCGTTTTCTTGGTTATTGGCGGCCTATATATTTTTGATGAATGACATTATTTTAATAGTCACAACAAAATTATGTTTCAGACTGAATGGGAAATAAAACGAAGGTATTTATAGGAAAGAAAAAACGCAAAAATTTAGAAAATATGGCTAAGGCAAGAGCTAAAAGGTTGGGATATTTATGTTATAATTATTAGCTTGCACTTGCGGCTTCCGCCCGCATGATATGTACTTATTTGCGACTATTCAAAAGCGTCTGTAAGGTTTTCTGGAATAAAAAACATTTTTAATTCGAGTTTACGAGTAGGTTTATTTTTTCAGACCAAAAAAATAATCAACTGAAGAACAGTCAAGTAAATCCAATGATGCATTAAACTATGATGAATATGATGATACAGGTCATGTAAGTAATAATTGCTAGCTAATTGAAATTTTTGTCTGGTATTGCTATGTAATGCATGCAATATAATATTGAGTTCCCCGACCTAACCTACTTACTACTCACTATACTTTGTTTTAAGATATCTTCTCATCATTAATAGAAGATCTCGTAATACCGGAAAAAACGACGGAAAGTACTGAAGAGGAACTGAACGATATTGAAGAATTCGAATTTGTAGGTATCATTCATTGATAATAATGTTAGAATCGTTGTTTAAACAACTATTAAAACAAAATGACACAGTATCTGTTTTCCAGTAAGCCTTATGTATAACTTATTTTTTTATATTTGTTTTAGAGTGTGGAACCAAATGTTTCAACCAGTTTAACATTTCGAATTGAAGGTCGAAGAATTATTGACTTCAATCACTTTTTTGACCAAATGAAAACATTATCCGATCACAATCCGGGTTTAGGTTGTTCAATAACCAACTTGCAAATTATAAGAGAGAAGCTTATTGGTTTAGAGTCGGTGATCTACTTCCAATGTAACATGTGCAACCAAAAATTTAAAATAAATTCTTGTGAAAATACACCCGATGACTCCGATGTTATGACTCTAAATCATGCTGCATTGACTGGCGCAATGTTGATTGGCTGTGGACGAACTAACTTAAATGAGTTATTTACAGCTATGGACCTACCAAAATTAAATCAAAAAACCTACAATAAGTGTCATAGTGACGTATCTAATTGGTGGGCAGTTGCTGCAGAAACCAGTATGAAGCAGGCAGCTAAAGAAGAAGGCGAACTAGCAATTGAAAGAGGAGATATTATTGACGGAATTCCTGCGATCTCAGTTGTGGCTGATGCGTGCTGGTCTAAAAGATCCTATGGAAATAATTATGCCGCAGCATCTGGAGCAGCTGCAATTATTGGATTTAAAACTGGGAGTCTTATTTATGAAGGTAAAAAATACGTATTGTGTAGTATGCGCCCGATCTGTATTAAAACTTGATATATAAAACTCTTATAGCAGATGGAGATGCAAGCACCTATAAAAAAATATTGGAAAGTAGGCCGTATCCTAATGTGCAAGTGCAAAAAATTTAATGTTCAAACCACCTGCTTAGAAACTACAGTAGCAAACTTATGCACCTACAAAAGGATACGTCTATTCCACTTTCTGAAAGAAAGTTATTAACACATGAACGAATTACTCGACTTCGTACAGCCGTAAGATCTGCAGCTCGCTTTCGCAATGCTCAGAACACCAGCAATTCCGATAAAATAATACAATTAAAGGATGATATAGTTAACAGCCCAAAGCATATTTTGGGTGATCATAGCGCATGTCAAGACTATTATTGTTCAGATGAAAAGAAAAAAGAGCAAAATCTGGTTCCTTTGGCGAAAACTCTGTTCAGAAAACTAATGGTCCACACAATCCAAATCGCACTCAACTCAAAAAGCTTACTTTATAATGTGAATAACAATAGAGCCGAACAATTCAACAGTATTGTTGCAAAGCACGTAGGTGGCAAACGTATTAATTTTTCATTGTAAAAATTCCTATACAGCACGGTGTCACGCTGCAGTTGTAGCATTCAATACCGGTAAAGCGCAGTACAGTTTGTATAAAACAAACTTTGAAAAAAGCCCCAGAAAATCGATTAAGCTGCTGGAGTTGAGACGTTGTAGAAGAAACCGCAACCGTAATAGTCGACCAAACGCCAAAAAAAAAAATTGTTTTTCTGAATGAGAGAAACGACTATGGCGAGGGATGCCAAAAACCGGATTTAACGCCCGAGCAGTTTGAAACTGCAAAAAAATTGTTTTTAGAAAACTTAAAAGGTCTGGTAGAAAAGCGGCATGAGGTAGAAAGAGACACAATTTTACAAGCTGAAAGCGCATTATGGCTAGAGCTAAGATGCCTGTTAACAGCTTCATCGTTTAGTAAGGTACGTTTCTAATCTGAAATACGAAAACTATCTTTGAAGATTTATGTTGATGTTATTCGCACTTATTGCTTTTTTATGTTTGCAAAAAGCGATCTAATATTAGTTCTGCGCCACTGGTGAAGTCTCTTGTTTACTCCTATTCTTTGAACAGCGTGACAGCCATCGAATATGGAAAGACCAACGAAAAAAATGCTATCAAACAACTGGAGCAGCAAGAAGGTATCGTCGTGCAAAAATGCGGACTCTTCATTGACGAAAAATATTTTTTCTTGGGAGCTTCACCTGATGGTCTGTTCGAAGAAGGGATCGTCGAAGTGAAATGTCCATATTCGGCGCGAAACATAGAAGTTGAACAGGCCATAATACAAAAAAAAATTAAGTTCTGGAAAATAGATGGGTCAGTTAATACCAACCACGACTGGTACTTTCAAATCCAAGGTCAGCTCCACATCAGGTGAGAATCAATATCATTTTTATGTCGTAGCAGTAAGGGCGATTTTCATAGTTTAAGTGTAACGTCTGACGTTCGGTTGACCGTGCATATTACGTAGATTTTAATTTTGACATTTAAGTTTTTTCAAATAAAATAACATTTATTTTCAGTCAAAAAAAATGTTTGTCTGTTTGCGGTGTGGACAGGACAAGAATTTGCAGTGAAGACCACAAAAATAACTAGAGACGACGTATTTTGGACAACAAAAATGGAACCAAAATTATTAGACTTTTATAATAAATGTCTGTTGCCTGAGATGATCGACCCAAGAATAAGTCGCTCAATGCCAATCAGAGCTGTGCGATTTTAAAATTAAATACTTACTTTAAACTTCGCTTGTTTTATTTCAACAATTAGAAAATAAAAAACATTAAATAGATCCTAAATAATTAAAAGTATCAAAATGATTCGTACTTGGCTCAGCGCTCACGCACACAGAGAAACCATTGTAGTGTGTCGCAGTGTGTGCCATTCGATAGATCGTGTAGATTTTGAGTTGCGCTAAATTGAATGCACACTCTTAAGAGCCACCACGTATGCTTCGTTTTTTATCGATTACATTACTAACTTAGTTCAAAATGATCCTAAAGATGTCATTATACAACATGTCCCAAAATTCAACGATAAGCCGGCACCAGAGGATGGACCTACTAATGACTACTCGAGAAAAAAAAAGAAAAAAAAAATACCTCTACTTTTTTTTAAATTACTTAAAAAAATGGAAATTCTTCGAAAATGTATACTCCTTATGACACTTTTAACTACCATGACCACAATTTTTCAAATATTTCAGTTTTTTTGTTTGTATCGGCAACTTAAGTAGTAGGGTAAAGATGCCTATTATGAGATAGGCGCCAAATATGAGATAGCATGGTATTGGCTAAACTATTCACGGCAACCGCTTGGCGCTAGTGTCGCCCGAAGTGTCATAGCAACGATTTGAAATGTGTGACAGTGCGCGCCAGCCAGCGGCCATGATAGATCGTGGGCATGTGATTTTTTGTGAAGCAGAAAACATAAAGTTTGGCATTACATCTTTACGAGGTATGTAACAACATGATTTTCGTGCTAAATGTTATAGATTTACGGTCATTATATCAATTATACGATCAATTTCACGATATGAGTGCGATATTACTGTGTCTTCTTTGTCAACAAAAAATAGGCAGCCATTTTGTGAAATTTCTGTGTGTTGTAATAAGAGATATGTTGGGGTTCCTTATATGAGGTATCTCATATTAGGATAATGATATCCTAATATGAGATACCATATTAGGATAGGTTCAAATATATTTATTTAATTAAAAAGTGGCTTGCCACCGATCTCACCTATATGATAATGCTTATTTATATACGTATAAATAGGTATATTACAATTGGATTAAAACTTGTTTTTATTTTAGATGCCTCCAATCAAAAGAAAAACGTGGGACTCCGGTGCTATGATACGTGCAGTGAATGCAGTACGAAGCAACCAAATGGGTTACTTAAGGGCTTCAAAGCAATTCGGGGTTCCTAAGGGTACCCTAGAGCGCTACGTCAAAAAAGATACGCATGCAGAAGTATCTGTCAAGGTTCGTATGGGGAGGCGTCCAGCCTTGCCTGAATATTTAGAATTAGAGTTGGAAAATTATTGCATGGAAATGGATCGCCGATTTTATGGCTTGCGTCTGAAGGATATCAAGTACATGGCGTTTCAGTTGGCTATCAAAAATAATCTTAAACACCCCTTCAGCTTGACTAAAGCTTCTGCTGGTAAAAAGTGGCTACGTGGCTTTATGAGCAGGCACCCTGGTTTATCAGTTAGGACGCCTGAAGCAGTTTCTAGTGCAAGAGTAAAAGGATTCAATCCTGTTGCAGTCAGCAATTTTTTTGATTTATATGAGCCAGAAATTGAAAAGATAAAGTCTTCTCCACACAGAGTGTATAACGTTGACGAAACGGGGATTACTGTAGTACAGCATAAACGATCAAAGGTTGTCAGTATGAAAGGTAAAAAGCTTGTCGGTGCATTGACGTCATTGGAACGAGGAAAACTAATAACTATAGTGACTTGCATGAACGCTTGTGGTAACTACGTGCCACCATTGATCGTTTTCCCAAGAAAAAATATGGCTCAGGAACTGATGGATGGTGCACCTGCAGGTTCAATTGGCGGTTGTCATCCGTCTGGTTGGATTCAAACGCACTTATTCACTAAATGGTTTCAGCATTTTATTGATTTCACAAAGCCAAGTGAAGACGATCCAATTGTTTTAGTTTTGGATGGCCACTACACACATACAAGAAATATTGAATTAATAAATTTGGCTAGAGACAATAATATAGCAATAGTTTGCTTACCGCCACATTGCACACATAGAATGCAGCCAATGGATGTGGCGTTTATGAAACCATTAAAGACTTATTATGCTCAAGAAATAGAAACATGGCTGCGGAACAACCCAGGACGCACATTGACCAATAAATATGTAGTTAGATTACTTGGTCTTGCTTACAAAAAATCTGCTACTATGAGTAACTCAGTCAATGGTTTTAGAAAAACTGGATTGTTTCCTTGTAATCGTCATATTTTTACAGATGAAGATTTTACTATTTTCAGTGAAGATCAAGAACATGAACCACAAAATGATCAAACAGCTGGACTTCTTGAGACTTTCCATAAATCACCTGGTCACGGGGTGTTAAATGACAATCTGGGGGATACACGCAGCGTAACTCCCTTGGTTCTGTCAGAAATTTCATCTAATTACGGAGTACAAGATGAAAATCTGGTAGATACTCGCTGTGTAACCCCATCAAATGTGACATCCAATGCTGCCTTATATGAAAATCCTGTTCCTAGCACATCGTTCCACGTATCACCTTTTGCACTTAAGCCAGTCCCCAGGTTACCTAAGATCGATTCTGCCAAGAAAACCCGGAGTGGATCAGCCTCAATAATAACTGGTTCTCCATATAAAAACGCACTTGAAGAATCTTTAAATAAAAAGATGGAGAAGGAAAATAAACAACGTCAAAAGAAGAGCTCTAAAAAGTCTAGAAATGAACAGCAGAAAAAGAAGAAGGACAAGAAAATTGTTAAGAAAAAGAAGGTTCCAGTTAAGAAGAGAGATAGTTCCAGTTCAGAGGACGATGACTTGCTTGAGCTCGCAAATAGCAGCGATAGTGAATCTGATGACGCTGAATGTCCATACTGTAGTGGGAGGTTCTCAGAAGACACAAGAGGTGAAAAATGGGCTACATGTCAAGGATGCTTCAAGTGGGCTCACGAGGATTGTGGGGAAATAATAGGAAACCGTTTTTTGTGTTCTTTATGTTTAGATGTGTAAGATTTGAAATCCTTTTGAGGAGATCTTTATTTTTGTGACCTGTTTTTGTTGATTTTTTATATCTTTTAAATAAACAAGTGCCTTTACAAAAATCAATGTCATATTATAAGACTGACATAGGTTAAGTCTATCTATGTTTATTAATTTAAGCGTAACTAATTAGTTTAATAACTTTTTAAGATTAAGAAAAAGTTTTTGTTATTTCCTTTATTGTAAAGACTGAAGTTAGTCTATATTTATTTAAAAATGCAAATTAAAAATTTGATTAACAACCGTTTTTATTTTTCTGAACCTCAAACCCTAACATGAGATACTATCTCAAATTAGGAACCCCTCGTATCTCATATTATGAGACCATTAGCCTGCAACGCAATTTCTGACTTTTTCGTTTTATCTATCTATATCTAAAAATGTATTAAATATAGGACTAAATAACAATTATTTTTTCGAAGTACATTAAATTCCTGACTCAATATTGTAGCTAGTGGAGCTCCAACTGCGGAAACAAATTTTTTATAGTCAAAAATATAAATGGTATCCCATATTCGGCATCTTTACCCTACTACTATTCACCATAATCTTTGAAAATTACAGAATTTTCGTAGTTTTATACAAAAAAAACAACCAAAAAAAATTATTTCCCTAAAATTTTGAAAGATTTTAACGTTCAGTACACTTTAACTCATCGTAGTGTAAAAAAAAAATATGGACACTACTATGGCAAGTTTTTAAAAAAATTAGCGCAACTAACCTAGATTTTAAAATGGTATAATACTTTAGGAAAACTAGCCACAAAAAAAAATAATGACACTTTTTCTAATCAAGAACCAAATTTCATAAGTTGTTGTTAATAGTAATCACTTCTACTATGTGCCCAAAATAGATTTCTTTCGCAAATTCTTAGAATTTGGAAGGGACATGTGCGTAGTCAGTGAAGTTCAGAAGTCAGAAAGAGATAGATAGTATACGTTAGAGAGAGATAGATAGATGTTTGTTGTTAAATAACAATAGGGCAGGTAGGAATGTTGCTGTTCTCTACAAAGTACAAAGTCAGTACGCTCTGCTTCTTTGTTTACTGTGCACCGTTTCGTATTCAATTGATGTGACTCTCGTACTAACGACTTTTGGCTTGGCTTTTTGGACTGGATTAAGTGATCTGCAAACTGTACTAACCTGGCATTATTTTGAACTAGACTGTGTTTTGTGAATTGGACTTTTGGCGTATTTTGGACTGTTTAGCGTTTATCATGCCGCTACCATACACACCGTTGGAATACGCTAATATGCACCTCATTTATGGAGAGTGCCGATGCAATGGTAGCGCTGCTAGCAGATTATATCGAGAAAGGCACCCAAATGCTCAAAGATACCCGAATTATCGAGTATTTATTAATGTGCATCAAGCGTTTTCGGAGGGCCGTTTACCATCTGACAGGAGAAATGCTGGAAGACCTAGATCGGAACGCGACGAAGAAGTTATCAATGAAATTGAAAATGATTCAACTACCTCGGTACGTGCCATAGAAATAGCTACGGGAATCCCAAAAAGTACTGCACATCGAATCCTAAAACGTCACAGACTTCACCCATATCACTACAGGCGTGTGCAGACGTTATTACCGCGGGACTATCCACTACGAGTCGCATTTTGCCGTGTGATGCTGCAAAAGCACAGAGAAGATCCCCAATTCTTGGATAATATTCTATGGTCGGATGAATCAACCTGCAAGAGAGATGGCTATTTAAATCTTCACAACCTACATAGCTGGAGCAATGAAAATCCGCACCTGATGAGACAAGACAAATCCCAATATCAATTCAAGGTTAACCTATGGACGGGCATATTAAACGGAAAAGTGATTGGGCCTTTTGAATTACAAGGAAACTTGGATGGCAATAGTTATTTGAACTTTTTACAAAATGACTTGCCAGTATTATTAGAAGACATGCCCATTAGTGATCCACAAAACATATGGTTTCAAAATGATGGTTGCCCAGCTCACTATGCCCGTCCTGTGCGAGAATACTTAAACCAAGAGTATCCAGGGCGTTGGATAGGGCGACTTGGTCCTATTTTATGGCCACCCCGTTCACCCGATCTAAACCCCCTGGACTTCTTCTATTGGGGTTGTCTCAAAGACAGAGTCTACTCGAAACCCATTGCAACACTGAACGACCTTCGCCAAAAAATCACTCAGGCTGCGGATCATATCAATAGTAGAAGATATGCACGACGAATAAAACGATCTTTTTTAAGGCGATGTCGTGCCTGTATTAATGCCGGTGGTAAACAGTTCGAACATTTATTATAATAGTATTAATAATGCAATAAATTAACATTTATTGACACCATTTGTTTCATTCATTCAACATTTTCCAACAACAAAAATCTATTTTGGGCACATAGTAGAAGTGATTACTATTAACAACAACTTATGAAATTTGGTTCTTGATTAGAAAAAGCGTCATTATTTTTTTTTTGTGGCTAGTTTTCCTAAAGTATTATACCATTTTAAAATCTAGGTTAGTTGCGCTAATTTTTTTAAAAACGTGCCATAGTAGTGTCCATATTTTTTTTTTACACTACGATGAGTTAAAGTGTACTGAACGTTAAAATCTTTCAAAATTTTAGGGAAATAATTTTTTTTGGTTGTTTTTTTTGTATAAAAGTACGAAAATTCTGTAATTTTCAAAGATTATGGTGAATAGAAGTACTACTTAGGTTGCCGATACAAACAAAAAAACTGAAATATTTGCAAAATTGTGGTCATGGTAGTGTCATAAGGGGTATACATTTTCGAAGAATTTCCATTTTTTTAAGTAATTTAAACAAAAGTAGAGGTATTTTTTTTTTCTTTTTTTTCTCGAGTAATCATTAGTAGGTCCATCCTCTGGTGCCGGCTTATCGTTGAATTTTGGGACATGTTGTATACACAGATGGTTGCAGAGCTCAAAATCGTAATAATGTGGTTTCAAATGCTTTGTTGCGGTTCGCTGTCAAATATAATGTAACGATCACTCAGAAGTTTTTAGAAAAGGGGCACACGCAAATGGAAGTGGACTCGGTGCATTCCGTCATAGAAAGAAAATTGAAAAATCGCGAAATTCACCTGCCAAGCCAGAATAAAACCCTTCCCCTATGACGTGGTGATGCCTAATTATACTTTTTTCAAGGATTATAGCCATAAAGACTCTATAAGACCGGGACGAGTTGTTGGTGACAGATGTGTAACAGATATAAGGGTGCTAAGGTACAACACGAATGGTACTATTGACTATAAATTAATGTACTCTGATGCATACATGCGTTTACCCCGGCGAACGAAACCAATAGAATCCCTCTTGCTCGAAGCTCCACCGCTCCATGATGGCCCACAGAAAATAGCTAAAGCTAAATTTAATCATCTACAAGAGCTAAAAACAGTCATTCCGAATGATTGCCACGAGTTCTATAATAATTTAATTTTTGACGATTAAAATTTTATTTTGATACTTAATTCAGAATTTTTTATATGCCATGAATATGATTAAGTAAAGCTAGTTATTGTTGATTTTGTTTCCGAATAATTTATGTTTTGTTAGTTATTTTTATTTTTTGGTTTTAGTCTTTATGGTTAGGTGAAGGTGAAGACTGAACAACTTAAGTTAGTGTTGTAATTCGTTCAATATTTTTTTAGAATTTAATTGTTTATTTTCATAATAATTGTGATTGAGAAGTGCCGTCCATTTGTGTTTTATATGAATAAATAATTGTTTTGTACTCTTTATCATAGTTTCAATTACGCGTATCTGCCCTTTTATAACATCTTAAGACTTGATATTGTTACAAAAAAACCGCGTAAGTGCCATAAAATCCAAACCACTAGAAAAACCGTAAATTTTCTGCCACTGACTGATGGCCTGGTACTCTAAGGTCCCTATATTTCAATAAGATGCGCTTATCATTCTAAATACTAAAATTATGAAGTTTTTTTTATCTCCTGTAAAGTTATCAACCTTGTAGTTACGCACTATTGCAAATAGTAGATCAGCGCTATTGCAGTATCGCTGACGTAATACGTTTACTTATTTGTTATTATTATTTATTAGTTTAATTATGTTACTAATTCTATTTAAGTATGTAGTTAATTCATTATTTTAAGAGAATTATTGCAATCTTAGGCTAACTGTCTTCATTTAAGTTCGGTATAATTGTATAACAATACATGATTGTTGCGTTGTCACGACTGTCATATGTCAACTTGGCAGTGACAAAGCAAAGACTATTCTGAATTCTGGAGCAGGTGAAAATTGCGTGGTTGTTTTGTTGTGTAATTAATTGATTTTTGAAGGTGACAAATAAAAATGGTTTTATATCGAACAATCAATCTTTTTTTTGATACAGTTGTGGGGACACATATACACACATACATACTCACACACGCACACAGACACACTAACACTTTATAAATGTAAGCTTATTAAGAAATATAAGCCAGTTGGCATTTGACTCTCGAGCCTTTGATTACCATCCCAGTAGGTAGCCCTAACAGTGGTGACCCCGACGTGATCCCCGAGGTAGCCCTAACACAGTAATTAGTTTGGAAAATAAACATTTGGTTTTTGATCAAATCTCGTGGATATTGATGTTGTAAATCTACAACACTATGCATTTACTAGAGAATGTCGCTGTTTAGGTTCTGATCACCAATTTCTTATTTTTTCAGATGTCATCCTTGAATGAGAAGCAAATAGAACAATATTTAGCTCAAATGAATGACGGAGAGAGATCTGAAGATGATCTTGAGGAGTCTGATGCAGAAGAACATGAGAATTTTTATGAAAACCGAGAAGATATACTTCGTGATCTTGAGAATCCTATTGAGGAGGAAAATGATGAAGATGATGATGATCCTATCTTGGCAGAAGACCCACCATTGACAAATGAAAACCCTGCAAATTATCAAGTGTCTCAGGTTCCATTTCCATCAACAAGTCAAGCCAGTCGCCGAGCTACCATGAAAGGACTTGTTTGGAAGGTGAAAAAGTTTGTTTTGAATTCTGACCAGACTACTTTTCTTGGTAACACCACATATCCACCAAAGCTGAGGGATCAAAGTACTACTGGTACTCCATATAGTATTTTTTCATATTTTATTACATCTGAAATAATTCAGAAAATCGTAGAAGAGTCTAATCTATACTCAGTTCAAAAAAATGTGACAAAACCATTGAATATTTCTGAAACTGAACTAAAAAAATTCATGGTAATATTGTTATACATGTCTGTCATAAGATATCCCAATGTTAGGCTTTACTGGTCTAACACTGTAGGTTTTGAACCAATCAAAAAAATTATGACAGTCAACAGATTTGAGACTATTAGAAGATATCTTCATTTCAAAAATAATGAAACACATTTACCCAGGGAACACCCACAACATGATCGGCTCCATAAGATTAGCCCTATACTTAGCCATCTGAATGAGAAATTTGCAACAGTTCCTATGGAACAAAGATTATCGGAAACGCCGACCTCATCTAGTTTTTAAAATATGATTGACGTGTAAAAGTGTTTGTACAAACCTACTTACAGAAATAAAATCATTTATCATTTATCTATTGATGAACAGATGTGCTACAAAAGTAGCACACTTCATGAAACAATATCTACCCAATAAACCTCATAAATGGGGGTTTAAATTATATGAAGAATATAGGAAACGCCGACCTCATCTAGTTTTTAAAATATGATTGACGTGTAAAAGTGTTTGTACAAACCTACTTACAGAAATAAAATCATTTATCATTTATCTATTGATGAACAGATGTGTGCTACAAAAGTAGCACACTTCATGAAACAATATCTACCCAATAAACCTCATAAATGGGGGTTTAAATTATATGTAATAAGCAGTGTAAAAGGCTATGCTCATAAATTTGAGATCTACACTGGTCAAGAGACTGAACGGTTTCAAGATGAACCAGATTTTGGACCAGTGGGGAATGTTGTTATCCGGCTAGCCAGAGGTGTCCCAAGGCATATCAACCACATAATATATTTTGATAATTTTTATACCTCTGTTCCACTAGTTACCCATCTTGCTAAACAAGGGATCTATAGCCTGGGTACTGTACAATCTAACAGACTTGTAAACTATAAACTACCTGACAAAAAATCACTGATGAAGAAATCTGTTCCCCGGGGTAGTTATGAAGAGCAAATGACTAGTTTTGAAGGTGTTGATTTGACAGCTGTATGTTGGAAAGACAATAAAACTTTCCTATCTTCATATGTTGGTGCAGAACCTGTTTCTCTAGTAGAAAGATTTGACAAAGCTAATAAGACCAGGATCAAGATTACATGCCCACGTGTAATAAAAGAGTATAATGCCCATATGGGCGGGGTGGATCTTCTGGATAGCTTCATTGGTAGGTATCGTATATCAATGAGAAGCCGTAAGTGGTATCTACATATATTTTACCATCTATTGGATATGACAGTAATAAATTCCTGGCTTGTTTATAAAGACTTGAAAGGTACTGAAGCAGCTTCATCAGTTCTGAATTTGTGTCAATATAGACTGGAACTAGCTGAGGTTCTAGCTAATATAAATAATGCATCTGAACTCTGTAACAAACGAGGAAGGCCCAGCACCAGTAACAACGTTGAAATGGCAATACAAGCCAAGAAAAGTAGAGGACCAGTTCAGCATGTTCCACCTAAAGATATCAGGACAGATAATGTTGGCCACTGGCCTGACGATAGCGCCCGCAGTAGATGCAAAATGCCTGGGTGCAAGGGATATACACAAACAAAGTGTGAGAAGTGTGGAGTAACCCTTTGCCTTACTAAATCTAGGAATTGTTTTAAAAACTTTCACATGTAATTATTTCTAGTAAAAGCATAGTGTTGTATTTATGCAACAGTTGTTTTTTTTAATAAAACCCTATAAAAAATGATGTACATGTCTACTACATATATTTTTCCTACGTAATAAGAAAAAATCATGCATTTAAGGGTTAAGTTTACTCCATTCCAATAGCTGAAGAAGTTTTTTTGTTATGATTTTTATTCGGAAATTTTAAACTTTAAATGGCTCTCCTGTAAAGTTGCAAAAATGTCGCTTAAACCAAATAGCCTTTCACCCCTCGAAATATTCTTGACCATTATGACCATATTAATGACAATTTCAACAACAACTAATATGTTTTGTGTTTTAGACATCACTTGATTACTCAAGCATTTTGTTATTAACATTTAAGATAGACCCAAACAATGACTTTTGCAAGAAAATTTCAACAAAAACAACCCTTTAGGACAGACAATCAATTAAGAAGCTTCCAAGCAATACACTGTATCTTCCAAAAAAGACAAGGCTCCGCACAAATTGTCAGTTTCTGAACCTAAACTATAGCTGTCAATGTGTTAATCATTGAACTGAACAATAATTTGATTTGACAAATCTTTTCTCCGCTATGCCATGGCTTGTATGTCTTCTTCTTCATTCAGAATATTGGATTCCATCTTAATTGCAGACAGCAAGCACTATGTAGCCAATGTGCAACTAAAATCTCTATCATGGACAGCATGTGACCAGAGATAAATTTAAATATTCTTGACCATTATGACCATATCAATGACAATTTCAACAACAAATAATATGTTTTGTGATTTCTTAATTCGATTTTTTAGACAACACTTGAACAGTTGCTTACTCAAGCATTTTGTTTTTACCATTTATGATAGACCCAAAACAATGACTTTTGCAAGAAAATTTCAACAAAAACAATCCTTTAAGACAGACAATCGACCAAGAAGCGTCCAAGCAATACACTGGATCTTCCATAAAAGACAAGGCTCTGCACACATTATCAGTTTCTGAACCTAAATTATCGCTGTCAATGTGGCGCAATCATTGAACTGAACAATCATTTGATTTGACAGCTCTTTTCTCTGTTATGCCATGTCTTGAGCGTGTGACTCTGTGCTACTGATCCAACATAGTAATCTTCTTCATTCAGAATGTTGGATTCAATCTTCGTTGCAGACAGCACCAGATCAGTACTGCTCAAATCTTAAGGTTCCCAGTCTGTAGAACTAATAACTGCCACATGAGCTTCAAAATGTAATTAATTCATTGTTTTTCTCTTCCCGTTCCTTCACATCCACCATTTTTCTGCAAAAGAAAAGTAATATTAATATCTAGTATCACATATCAGCCTTTTAATTTTACCTTTGGCCTGTGCTGCAATATTCATGCGCATTGTAAAAATTTAAGGTCTATGGAGTAAGAATGACAACTATGTTGTCCGTTCATCCTTTCCATCTCTCCAACCATATCACAATAAATAATAGCCTATTATTATCCTATTGCAGGACAAAGGCGTCTTCTCGGTCAGTGGGTCGTCGTATGGGCGGTGGTGACCACGCTTTCCCAAGACGGGTTGGCGATTTCAAACTTCGAAATACGCGCATTGACGTAGAATTGCGGACACCAGCCCATATTACCTACCTTAACGTCTAGGTTTGCTCACGTTTTTCCTTCACCAATGTCAGTACCTAATGTCCAAGTTAAACTTGTATGAAAAAGTCACATTGAAAGCAATTTCACTCGTAATTATTTTGTGTTTTTCGGTGGTAAAAGAAAGCGGCCCAAACGAAGAGTTTTTAATTTTCGTGATCATTTCTGGTGTTGGTTTAAAATTTACGCAACTTTTATTTGGTTTTCTAGAGATTTTGTTACTACGATACGATCAGTTTTTTTTTTAAAGAATGTTTTAATGGCCTGGTTGCTGGGACCTTTTGGCCAAGTCTTTATTTAGTTACAAAACTTGTTATTATTGATGAAATGAATGCATGATGATGATATCCCCGCCCGCTCCCCTTAGTTTCAGTAAAGATGTGGCACTCAAAGAGTAGAGTAACTATATACGGTGGCACTTTACTGAGACCTCACGCGGACTTCTTGACTTGAGAGAACTTGAAGCGAAATTGCACTGTTTTTTAATTTGCCTACACTATTGCACGTTCACAAACACTTAATGGTTAATAATCCACCATTATTACACATTAATATTCGGATAAACACAAATTTTGGAAAATAAACAATTCAATTCAATTTCAATTTTTGAAGGTTCTGGCTCCATCGATGACGTTCGATGATTTTGCCAATGTCGAGGTATGAGAAAGTAAACTATAAAAACTATAAATTGTTATAACTATTGATCAGTGTTTGTAGTGGTGACATCCATGGATCCCCATGCTAAAAAAAGGACAAAACATTTTTAGTTAGAACATGTAAAACGACACAAAATAAATGTTAGAACATTCAGTAGGTCTATAATAAATAAATAGAAAATATCAACTATAACTGGATTTTATTAATGCTAATGAATTTATAAAGGATTTTAACTGCAGGGGTATGGGCTAAAGATAATAGGAAAGGAATGTTAATTGGGCGGGGAATATCAGAAGGGAGTATGACGTAAAGAGGAGTGGTTAAACGAGGACAGGAAAAAAACAAGTGCTCTAGGGTGCCCTCGTCCAGACCGCATTCACACAAAGAAGAGTCCCTCACGCGTATTTTGGCCAAAAAAACTGGAGTGCAAACGAACCCAAGTCGAAGTCTAATTATGACAGAGGTGGCTGTTTTATTAGAAAATTTTAGTTTGCTGAACCAACATTTAGATGGAATGAATGGTTGGATAGAGCCATAAAATCTTCCCTTCAATAATCGAGTTTTTTGCCAATGCTCATTCCAATTCTTCATCATCTCGGGTTTAACAAGACAGCGCAAATCTTGGGGATAACAAGACGGATGAGATTCAATCCTATTCCGAGTTGCCAGCTTGGCAATCGAATCCGCATTTTCATTATCAACAATTCCAGAGTGACTAGGGATCCAAGCCAGTGCAATCTCTATGCCTAAGCAGTGACATCGATACAGGAGATGTTTTATCTTTAGGGTAAGAGGAAAATTGTGACGAGTGCGAAAAGGCGATTTTATTAAATCCTGTAGGCAGCTAAGAGAATCCGAGAGAATAAGGCTTTTGTTGAGACCATGTGATTCAATGTATGAGACTGCTTCCAAAAGAGCTATTGCTTCCCCTGTGTAAATAGTGCCAAAAGCAGGACTACGAAAATTAAGAATAATTTTGTATTTTGGGATCCACACAGCTGATCCGACATTACCATTATCGGATAACTTAGAAGCATCTGTAAATATCGTCAGCCAATCGTGCCAGGCCTCTGCCAGAATCCTATTGAATTTGGCATTAGCAACAGGGTCATGTTTGGGTATACCAAAGTTAAAAATAATTTTTGGTTGGAAGAGCAAGGAATCAAAATTTACTTCAAATAAGGGTTTTTTATTTAATTGGACTAAGGAAATATGTAAATTATTGAATTTACTGAAGCTGTTAACGAGGAGTGGAGGATTTTTATGAGACCAATAGCGAGATGTTGGGATTAAGTGAGAAAGAGTACGAAGAAGAGGGAGAAGAGGATGACATTTAATCTGGATGACTTTATAAAAAAATCTGTCACAGAGATATTGTCTACGTAAGTGAAGTGGGGGTTCTAAACATTCAACCTGAAGGGCATTAATAGGTGAGCATTTCATAGCACCCGTGATAATACGCAAGCATTTAGATTGGATCCTTTCCAGTTTGGCCAGGGCTATTTTGTTGCATGGTTCTAACAGAAAGGTTCCATAGTCAAAGTGACTACGAACTATGGCGTTATATAGGATTTTCTGGGAAGTTGGATGAGCTCCCCAGCGAACTCCAGAAAGGGCACGTAAGACATTAACACTCTTTCACATTTCTTTGAGATGTAGTCCAGATGATAGAGACCAGATAATTTTGAGTCAAGAATGAGGCCAAGAAATTTTACTTTGTCACGGATCAAAATGGGTTCATTTTCAACATAAAGGTTAATAGGGGGAATATTACGCTTGCGAGAAAAGACAACTGCATTGCATTTGGAGACTGATAAACTTAAGCCGTGATCGGTCAGCCACTGGTTTAAGTAGTAAAGGGCAGAATTTAAGCGAGATGAGGCATCTGAAAGGGAAGTTGAACTAAAGTAGAGAGCAATGTCGTCGGCATATTGTAGGATTTTGCAGAAACAACTCACTGAAGACTCCAAATCATGTGTGTATATATTATAAAGGATGGGGCTTAATACCGACCCCTGGGGTAGGCCCTTCCACACTAGACGAGATGGGGAGAGGAAGTTTTGATGACGAACAGAAATAGAACGGGACATAAGGAGACTACAAATAATGTTGACCATCCTCACAGGGATACTCAGCTGTAGCAGCTTTTGCCTGAGTATTGGAAGTTGGACATTATCATAGGCTGAAGCTATGTCTAGGAAAATACCGAGAACACTTTCATTGTTGGAAAAGCCAATGCGAACATCAGACATGAAAACACTTAGACTATCTAGAGTTCCCATACCTCTTCGAAAACCGAACTGAGAACTGGATAAGATGCCTTTAGTTTCTAAGATCCACTCAAGTCGGTTCTTAATGAGATTCTCCATAATTTTAGCCAAGACGGAAGAGAGGGCGATAGGACGATAGGAAGTAGAATCTTTTGGGTCTTTCCCAGGTTTCAAAATTGGGATGATTATTTGGGATTTCCAAGACTCCGGGATTTTGCCAGTAACGAAAAATGAATTGATTAGGTTCAGAAAGATTAGTTTACAATTAGAAGAAGATTTGGAAATAAAGGAATAGGGTATTCCGTCGACCCCCGGAGCAGAATCCCGGAGATGATCTAAGGCACAAATAAGTTCTGAATAAGAGAAAAGGTCATCAAATCTATCACAGGAAGTGGGAGGAGGAGGATCTATAGTGGCAAGACATTCGGAACTAGGAACAAAGGGGGGGGCTAATTTGGATATAAAGTCTTCTAACCAGGTACTGTGATCATTGGGAGAAATATCGGGAGACTGGCTGTCAGTAGCTCTTCGGTAGATTTTAATTTTTTTCCATACAAGGGACACTGGAGAACGAGGAGATAGTGATTCACAAAACTTGAGCCAACCACATCTTTTCTTTCTTGCCAATAACCTACAAGTAGTTGCAGAAGTCTTTTTAAAATTTAAATAGTTGGGCATATTTATACTAGAAGAAAATGAGTTTTCTGCTTCTTTACGTTTACGGACGCCATCAGTGCATTCAGCATCCCACCAAGGAGGAGAAGGTATTAGTTGACGGGCGGAGTTTTTTAAGGGGATTGAAGAATTGGCCGCTCTCAACAGACATTCAACTAAATTACTGTAGTGAATTAGGGAGTTGGATGGATTTATTTGGGGAAAATTTTGAAGTTCTGTGTCCAAATTGGACGAGAACTTAGACCAGTCAGCTTGGTGTAGGCGATATTTTTGTAGGGGTTGTATGAGAGGAGAACGTGGGTGAGTACTTGGAAGAGAAATTAGGATAGGGAAATGATCACTCCCATATGAGTTAGGGAGAACAGACCATGAAAGAGTTGATACTAAGGAGGGCGAAGAGAAAGTAAGATCAGGTACACTAATATTTTGGGTAGGTGAAACCCGACGGGTAGCAAATCCATCATTGAGAACACAAAGGTTGCGATCATCTAAAAGGTCAAGCAAAAAGCTGGAGGAGGGGTCATTACAGTGAGAGCCCCAAAGGGTGTGACGGCAATTAAAGTCACCTAACACAACCAAAGCGCCAGTAATTTCTGATAGGATAGAGTTAAATTCAGACAAAATATTAGCATTGGGATGGGGAATGTAGGCAGATATAAAGGATATGTTCATGGCTCTAATGGCAACTACATGTAAACCAGGATCGTGATGGGGAAGAGGAATCTGGGAAAAAGTGATAGATCTGCTAACCAATAGGGCGCAACCCGCCCATCCGTCATCTCTATCGTCCCGAAGACATGAATAACCAGGAACCCTAAAGAGAGATCCAGGCTTGAGCCACGTCTCCGACACGGCAAAGACAACGGGTTTATATCTATTTATAAGATAGATTACATCGTGTTTTTTCCTGCGAATGGATCTACAGTTCCACTGAAGGATTTTTTCCATTTTGGCGAGTCCAGGATTCGAGGAGTTGTTGAACTAATACAACGACATTGTCCGGTATTGCGTCACTAAATTTAGACAACATGTTTATAAGGGAGCAAGCCAGGAGTTCTATCAAATTGTCATTAGGAGTGGGAAGAGGAGTGGTTTCAATGTAAGGGGAATTCAGGGCACAGCCATTTGGCTGAGAAGAATTAGGGGTATAGACCATCGACTTATGGGCTTGGGTATCGTATGACTTGCCCAATTCTGGCCTAGGTTTTGGGGAAGGATAAACTGTCTTGGTGTAGGAGGTTTTAACTGGGGTTGAATATGGAGAAGAAGTAGGAGTGTTAAGAGGGGACGAGGAGAAAAGGGGTTGAGAAGGATAGGCTTGAGGTAGTTTAGATTGGGAAGGGCCTGCTGTAACATTACTGTATGGCAATTTACGGGAACGGGGAAACCTTACTGAGGCCTCTCGGTAGCTTAAATTTTCTTGAGACATAACCATTTTAATTGACTTCTGTCTTGAGTGTTCAGGGCACTTATTATCAGTGGCCTTATGGCTTCCACCGTCACACAAAAGACATGAGACCTGTGAGTCGGGAACATTACAGCTATCTCCGGGATGAGGTTGAGCGCAACGGTAACAGCGGGGCTGAGATCTGCACTGAGAGCTTATATGGCCAAATTGTAAGCAGTTGCGGCATTGGATAGTGGGGAGTTGATAGATGGAGACAGGGAGAGAAACATTGTAACAGAAGACTTTCTCTGGAAGAATTTGACCAGAGAAAGTAAGCACCACAGTCGATGATGGGGACCAAGTTACGGAGTCTTCTTTTTTGTTTTTAAAATTAAGCCTTCTAGCCCTTATGACTTCTCCACAATTGTGAGGGGTTTCTATACCAAAGACTAACTCCTCTAGTGTCCAGTCAGTAGGAATATCCCTAACAACTCCCATGCGACTTATATGAAAGCGTGGGATAGTTGCCGAGTAATTGTTTTCAATCAAAATGGGGTTGCTGACAAAGTTGTTGGCATCACTGAATGTCATGAAATCAATAGACATCCTGTTACGGCCCAAAGATCTGACACTGCCTTGAACAACACCTTTAAAACCTTTGTTAAAAATAAATTGGGCAAACTTAAGAGAATTTAAAGTTAGGCCTTGCTTAGGGTCTATTTCCACCCTAGAGACAAATATAGTGAAAGGAGCTCTGTCATTCTCACTATAGAGGATTTTGGAGTCGTTCTCAAAACCTGGCTTAGTAAATACGGACTGAATTGAGTCAGACGGCGCCTTATTTCTTTTCGCGTCAACAAAAATCTCAGGACCTCCGGGACGCTTTCTAATCTCGGATCTTACGCGATCAGTGTTTTGGGAACACTCCACAACCTCCATAATATCTGGAGGAGTCCCTCCACCCCCATCAGGGGGTTCCTCGGCACTCATTTCCTTAGAAAATGAGTGCCAAGAAGCTTAAAATACAAACCTTATACCCAAACCAGACCACACAAAACAATCACAACACCACACAACACTACAAACAGATTTTGTTATCAAAATAAAGTGTGAGGTTAAGAAACGCGTGCTTAATCTCACCAAGACAATAGCAAAATCCGAAAATAAACAAACTGCTGAACATGACGCTTTACTTTCCCGCCAAGAAGTCCGATACGATCAGTTCATCAGCACAGACCACAGACTATTAAAACTAAAAGCTAGTTTGTCTACGTCAGTGTCACTGACAATGACAGCTTTTCATGGTTACAATAGCTTCTTTTTTTTTAAATTCCTACTCCTGATTATAGATACAAATCTTTCAGTCGCATACCTACATAACTTGTAATAATTATGAAATGAATTATTACACATTATTAGTCGGCTAAACACAAAGTTTAGAAAATAAAACAAAACCGCTAAACATGACGTTTTACTTTCCCGCCAAGAAGTCGTTACAAATTTACCATAGCAACTTAGCAGTGCTGGCAGTTGGCAAAAATAGTATCAAGTTGCGTTCCATTTTTCGAGAGGTCAGTGCATTTTTCAACAGGTGCTCATAAACTTGATGTGATGAAATTAAAGTCCATTTCACGAAAGAAGTCCCGCAGACGAGGCGCGACGTGGCGCTGCAGGCATTGCTAACTTGTATAATAATAATTAGTTCCACTTAATTCCGCGGGACTTCTTTCGTGAAATGGACTCTACCATATTTTAGCGTACGGTAGCACAGAATAAGTAATAGTACTACGTAACGGTAGTAACCGCTCAGTCGTATGCCGTACATTGTGCAATTTGAAGGCCTGATTACCGGACATACAGCAATTACCGTATCTATGGAAACCCTCGAATTATAGTGTGGCCATTAGTGCTGTGCACTCCCTGAGGTATGGGCGGCGAGGTGGGAGGTGAAGAAAAAAGCGCATGAGTTCACATGAGATCGATACATGTCGGACAGATCTTACGATATCAGTTTGCATTTCTAAGGCAAGACTTGTGGCAGGACGATGGTCGGAGGCTATCTATCTGTAATATATTATACTTAGTTGATTAAAAATGTAACCCAAATATACTCATATTTTATTAAAAATATGCAGGTGATAAATAATAAAATTCAAAGCAGGACTTGTTTTATTGAACATTTTTTATATTTACAAACAATTATTTATACTAACGAAAGTTATTCTGACATAGATTCTGTTTCAACTTCATCAAAATGACAGTCTTCATATCACGAGATAACGCACGACCCATCTTTGAATATTTATCCCATGTGCGTCTGACATAGACAGTCCGATTCAGATAACACTAAAGTCCATTTCACGAAAGAAGTCCCGCAGACGAGGCGCGACGTGGCGCTGCAGGCATTGCTAACTTGTTTAATAATAATTAGTTCCACTTAATTCCGCGGGACTTCTTTCGTGAAATGGACTTTACCTGCCGCCACGAGCGTTGACGGCGCACTGCACAGACTACAATAGTATTATTTTCTTGCTGGCTCGGATACTAGCTTTCTGACCAGCCAGTTTTTGATACCCGACGACTTTCTTGAAACGATACACAGTCAACCACACTTAAAATTGAAAATTTGCTCTTTATACAGCAAGAGAGATTTCAAATATTCTCAACGCGCGCCGCGCCGCCCGCCGCCCGTTAAAGATTGAGGCAACAAAAAGCATGACATGAACAAGGGCAGTCGGTCGGTGTTGCCGGGAAGTGGATGCGCTTTATACCTACCATATTATTTTGAAAATAAAATTTTCTTTTTCTGGCCCATGCCGTGGTCGGTGCCATAGATAAGTTGGTGCTAATAAAATATTCTGATACAGAAAGAAAAACATAATATACAGAAGATACAAAAAAAAAAAAAAACTACTGCTTTAGCTGTACTGGCATTAAGTGTTAGGTTTTGCTACTACATACTAGATGGCGTTGTAGACCATACCAAATAATTGACTTATATTTATGTGGGTATTGTAAGGAGGGCCGGCCAAAAGTCACAAGTCAAATTGAATCAAACTCTAATGAAATTTCAAGTTAAATGGATTGAGGTTAAATGCAATTTAAATGTAATTAAATATTCACATAATTAATGCGGGCTATTATATTGATAGGCTATGTAATTGTTACTACTAGATAGTAGTAACAATTTTTTACAATTTATTAATTACCTACAGTTAATGAGACACTATGTGAACATGCACATCTTGGTACTTCTCAAGATATCCTCACTGTATTGGATACAAAAGAAGATTTGGTATCAGAAACCCAGTCGACTTCTAAGCAAGTTGAATGTTCCAAAATACCAATTTCGCTGCCGGATACCGGAAGTACACCCAGAATGAAGAAAAATTCAGAAGCTAATGAACATATTTTCTAAAGTCATCGAAAAGATAATTTATGAGTCAATTAATCAATTTTTATGTAAATGTAATATTTTATGCGATGAACAAAAAGGATTTAGAAAGAATAAAGGTACCGTAAAATGGGGTGAATAGAATTCAAGGGGGGAATAGAAAAAAAAACGAAACTTTTTACATTGCATCCATGTTCTCACTGTGCTACATGAAATTAGCTACATTTGATTTTTTTACATACGGCAACATTGATTCTGTTATGGCAACACCGTCATTAATAGTGAAGTTGTTCCTAAATGCGAAAAATAATGTGTAAAAGTGATCAACTAACGGTTGCGATTTTGGGCTGTGTAAAACTTTTATTTCTGTTCGGTACTACGATTGAATTTCGCCATCAATACGAATTGTTGAAAAGTGTTTGTTATTTAACTATTGAGAAAACTTAAAGGTAAGCCAAATTAAGCATGATTTCTGTTCTAAATATGCCCAAATGTTATGTTACCTATAAATTGAATAAATTCGGGGTGAAAAGAAGACGCCTGAGGGGTGAATAGAATTGAGTATGGGGTAAATAGAAACGCGTAAAGGCTGAATAGAAGTGCACGAGGGGTGAGAAGCAATGCGTTTGGGGTGATTAGGATTGTTATTGCTAGGGCTGCCAACCAAAATTATATCTGATACATTTTTGTACTTACCTACGTAGATTGTAGGTACCTAAAGACTGTTATTTTATGAAATACTTAGGTTATTGTTCATATTTTTATGACTAATGAAAATAATTGCGTATTTTGTTTGTTCAGATTATATTGGACAATGCCGCGTATTTATAAACCTGAACCTGGAGGCAAGCGCTACAAAAGGTATGACGAAAATATTCGTAAGCAAGCGGTGGAAGATTATTTGATGGGTAATGATTCGATAAAAACAGTAGCTATCAAACACAATATGCATCCATCAGTGTTGTATCGTCACAGCAAAGGACTAGTCAAATCTCAAGGTGGGCAAAGAGCCCTTTCGTTGGAAACGGAAGACTATATCATCCAGTATATTAATGTTTGTGCAGAATGGGGATATCCACTGGATACACTAGACTTAAGATATATTGTTAAAATGTACCTGGACAAAATTGGAATTACAAATAAGCGATTCAAAAATAATTTCCCTGGGCCCGATTTCATCCAATGTTTTTTAAACAGACATAAAGATAAAATTTCCCAACGGATATGCCAAAATATTAAAAGGTCTCGAGCTGCCGTGTCAGCAGAAATTGTAACAAAATATTTTGAAGAGCTACAAAAATCTTCGGCCAATGTTCCAGCAGCAAATATCGTCAATTATGACGAGACAAATCTCGCAGACGATCCTGGGCGCAGAAAAATTATTACGAAACGCGGCACTAAATATCCAGAACGCGTCATGAACCACTCAAAGGCTTCTGTTTCCTTAATGATAGCTGGATCGGCAGAGGGCGAGATTTTACCACCATATGTGGTTTATAAAGCCCAAAATTTGTACAACACATGGGTTTCTCACGGGCCTAGAGGTGCAAGGTATAATCGTTCGGCATCAGGATGGTTCGACGGTACCATTTTTGAAGATTGGGTACAATCCATCATTATTCCATACTTCGCTGACAAACCGGGAAAAAAGCTGCTAATAGGCGATAATTTATCTTCACATTTGTCGGTTGACATGATAAAACTATGCAAAGAGCATCAAATTGATTTTGTGTTTTTACCGAGCAATTCAACACACCTAACTCAACCTCTCGATGTAGCCTTTTTTAGGCCTATGAAGGCAGCCTGGCGGCAAATACTTCTTAAGTGGAAGAAAACCGATGGCAGTAATGAGACATGTGTGCCAAAGGGTTGCTTCCCTAAATTATTAAAGAAATTAATGGAGGCTATACAAGAAAATGCTGAGTCTAATTTAAAAGCGGGTTTTAAAAAAACTGGTATCTATCCGTTAGATTCTACACAAGTGCTATCTCGAATACCAGCACAGTCGACCGATATCAATAGACATAGGGAAGCAGTGGATGAGTCTGTACTAACTTTATTAAACGACATGCGATATGGTACAATGGGTGTGAAAGAAGTAAAAAGAAAGCGGAAACTCGATGTGGTGGCAGGAAAGAGTGTCAGTGAATCTACTGAGGATTACGTAGACTCGGAAGCAACACCCGGCCCGAGTACATCAAAACCACAAAGAAAAATAAACAAGCTTGATAATTCAGTGGAAAAAGAAAATCTATATCCTAAAGAAACAATAAACATTAAAAAAAGTATTAAAGGAAAAGGAAAGGGTAAGAAGACAAAGAGAGAGACAAGCACGTCGATAGACCAATTATATGACGTCAGAGAAGAAAATATGGACATAGGCAATGCATTTACAGATACCTAAACCAAATGATAATATAGACATCAATGACACTGTGTTGGATATGCCTGTATATTTCGAAGATGACTTGGTATGTGGAGGAGAGCTAACTATTGAAAATTGTCCACTAAGTGATGCGTTAATAATAAACCCTACAGGAGCAGCTGAAAATATCGAAACCGGTCTAAATAATGTGTATGATCATGATGGTCAATTAAACTGTCCATTAGCAAATAACGGAGAAGAATATTCTGTCGCAGAAGTTATAACTAATGCTTTACCAAAGATAAAAAAGGAGAAAATAAAGATAATAGAAAATATAAACTTTTTAGAAACTCGCAAAAATATTAGCTATGTTAAGAAATATAAAAAAGCTTCCCCTGCAGCGCCTATTATAATAAATTTAAAGAAAACTGCAAGGCCGAACAAGTATTATAAAGATGATGAGGCTATTCTAAAAGACTTACTAGATGATAATACTTAAATATAGTATTATCATCTAGTAACTCCAGATAATATTTTAATAATTACTTACGTACTGATGATTAGAATATGTTAACTTCATTTTTTGATTTTATTTGTTTCACATAGATTTTGTTTTTCGTTGATTTTATTTAGTTTCTTTGCTAGGTACTCGTAATTATAAATTTTACATCATTATTGGCCTATGCCAATATATGATGTGAAGTTTATAATTATGCTGAAGCAAAGGACAATACTATACCTACTTGTGTACCTATGTATGCTTCTATAAGCATACATCACAAGTAGGTATTTAGAAGGAATGGTTCACTTTTATAAGATCGTTTATTTTTTTGATAAAGAATATGTTAACTTCATTTTTTGATTTTATTTGTTTCACAAAGGTTTTGTTTTTTGTTGATTTTATTTAGTTTCTTTGCTAGGTTTAGTTTTTTGTTGGTTTATATGATGTGAAGTTTATAATAATTATGCTGAAGCAAAGGACAATTCTATACCTACTTGTGTATGTATGCTTCTATAAGCATACATCACAAGTAGGTATTTAGAAGGAATAGTTCACTTTTATAAGATCGTTTATTTTTTTTTAATGAAGATGTTTATTGGGTAAAAATATAATAATTCTTAATATTTTTTCTGACTGACGGAATAAACAGTTTTTTTCTATAAAATACACTGTTGTGTATTTTATAGAAAAAAACAGCACCAGTATAAAAAACTTTTAAAGTTTTTTATACTGGTGTTTTGCTCTAATTGTGTTGCATTAAAAATGTAATTTACCAGCCCTGTTGTATTTTTTGAAAAATAATGGTCAAATAATAGGTAAATATATTTGTACTTAGGTTTGTGTTTTTGTTTGTAATAATCCATAAATACATTTTGACAACCCTAGCATTTTTTTCTATTGACCCCCTTTTCGACTCCATTCACCCATATCGCGGGTAAATAGAAAACGCGTACATATTGTAATTTATTAAATAAATGAGAAGGAAAATAAGTTAATCTTTAATTGAAAACACTTTATTACGCTTTAACTCACAAGACACTATAACTGTTACTTTTTGAATTTGATAAAAACATACTAAAATTTCGATCCAAAAGTTGAAAACCTTTCTATTCACCCCATTTTACGGTATACAACTTTTATTTGGTTTTCTAGAGATTTTGTTACTACGATACGATCAATTTTTTTTTTAAATAATGTTTAATGGCCTGGTTGCTGGGACCTTTTGGCCAAGTCTTTATTTAGTTACAAAACTTGTTATTATTGATGAAATGAATGCATGATGATGATATCCCCGCCCACTCCCCTGTAGTTTCAGTAAAGTAGTGGCACTTTACTGAGACCTCACGCGGACTTCTTGACTTGAGAGAACTTGAAGCGAAGTTGCACTGTTTTGTTTCATTTGCCTACACTAATGCACGTTCACAAACACTTAATGGTTAATAATCCACCATTATTACACATTAATATTCGGCTAAACACAAATTTTGGAAAATTAAACAAACTGCTGAACATGACGCTCCACTTTCCCGCCAAGAAGTCCCGTGTGCTTCTTTTTTTTTTTCTTTTCCTTCTGGCTTCGCACGGTTTGTGCATTTAGCTAATGTCAAGTTTTAGTTCTTGTCTAATATTGATGAAATGAATTATAAATGCATGATGATGATATCCCCGCCCACTCCCCTTGAGTTTCAGTAAAGATGTGGCACTTTACTGAGTCCTCACGCGGACTTCTTGAGAGAACTTGAAGCGAAGTTGCACTGTTTTGTTTCATTTGCCTACACTAATGCACGTTCACAAACACTTAATGGTTAATAATCCACCATTATTACACATTAGTATTCGGCTAAACACAAATTTTGGAAAATAAAACAAACTGCTGAACATGACGCTTCACTTTCCCGCCAAGAAGCCACCTTCGAATTCAGAAGCCACCTTCGAATTCCGTGTGCTTCTTACTCATGGAAACAATAAAACTTCAAAATGTCAAGTGTTTTGACTATATTTTTAAAGAAGTAACACGAAATACCACAATAAGTAATTACATATCGGAGTCCTCTCTCAAAATACATTAATAAAGCACTTTTAATTAAATTACTGTTTGTAATCTTACAATTACAATCTAGAATTAAAAATAATCAACAAGGAAATATAATCAACTTTTTAACAATAAAATTGAAAGAATAGGTAGGTATTTTCATAATGTAAATATTTAAAGCATCAATGTTAGAAACTTCAAAATTCAAGTGCTTTTCTATGCACATGTCAAAGATGAGTTTTTATTATCCCACAAGCACAATCAAAATTGTGTGTTGCGTCGTAGATCGACGAATGTCAGGGATATGATATTACACACATGGTTGGCAATTTGGCATGATTCTGCACAGCCGGGTGGAAAATTACACATTCGATTTTTGCCGCCCGGTCTGTGCAAATTCATGCCGCCTCGAACGAGTATGCCGTACTCCTCATGTTTATTAATATTATCTATCAATGTCCTTAAAAATGAACACAGCAATAAAAACTAGTAAAATTGCTACCTAAAAGCTTGGTAGTATTATGCACACTGCAAGTTGGGATATAAAACTACAAAAATAACGTGTTAAAATTCAAACTTTGCACTGAATAAATTGTTTTTTTAGTTCCAATTTAGACCGCTAGAGGGCAGTAGCATGCAAATACAAGAACAATAATGCCTAATGTAAACTAATCAAATTTAAAAAAAAAAACCTTAAATTCAGAGAATAAAGTATTTTTTGATTTTGGAATCCTGTAGCTTAATGATTTAGAATTTTAGATGATTCGATCTAAAATTATTTGTATCATGATTATGTACAAACATAAAATATAATAATTTTCACAAAAAATACTGGAAACCTTTTCACTTAGTACAAAAATTTTATATTTTGACTAATAAAATTATATAAAATTGAGTATTTTTTAAATAGAAATTACAATTGTTTCGTTTATCTGTTTTGTAAGCATAAAACAATTGATGGTAACAATACTGAGTTTCAAATTACAATTAATTTGATTCAATTGACATCAATTGAATGTTGTTAAAATCAATTGTTTTGTTTACAATAAGTTTTCATGACCCATAAACAATTTTAGCTATAGAATATATAAATATGATTCAGCCAGTAACAAATTCAACGAATAAGTCTCATACATAATAAACAAGAAAAACAAAGTTAGATGTTATTCTCATACAGGTTCAAATTAGCCTAAAAAATATATTTTAAAACCATAATAGAGTTCTAAAATATTTTTTTTTGCCAAGAAAAATAATTATGTAATTATTTTTGTAATTAAAATAGTTATTATTATGTAATTATTTTTCTTAGTTTTGCATGTTAGTAAAAAACAATCAATACAAATGATTTAGTTTTCATGTTAGGTAAATGAAATCAACTCAATATTAATTTTGTCAATAAAACTATTGCTTGTTACGTCATCATCATTTCTGCCCAAAAGATGTTAACTGCTGGACATAGGCCTCCCCAAAGCACCGCCACTTCGACTGGTTCTTGCTACAGTAGAAAATAAAAGGTTGACTTCTGTTTTTGAGAGTTATACTATTGAGAGTTGTCCTCTGTGGCAAGATTTACATGTAGCAATGGATGCATGGTTGGTGTGCTAGGTTGAGTTAGAATCACGCATACATGGCCTAAAGGCATATACGTGGCAAAAGCCGTTGAATTTTGATCATCAGTCCTTTTATTCAGAGTACTAACTGCACGCGAACTTGAGTCCATATGATTTGATGCAGTAATGACACTTTCTCTAAGATCAGCCACCGTTTTCGGTGTGCCAGTTGGTGACTGAGTACGGTCTGAGACTTGCATAGACTTAATTTTTTTTGCAGATTTCTGTTTTTTAATCGGAGAGTTTTTTACAAGTTCAGGACTTTGTGTTTTTGTGTACGGCTCGTTTAACTCTGCTTTGAAAGAGCTGTAAAGTGAGACTTCGGAATCTGATTTGTTTGTTGGCGTATTGTTGAACAATCGAAAGGAACTAGTTGGAGACGTTTGGGATGCTTCTACGAGTGATGCGGAGTTCTCATGAATGGTTGGTATTATCACGGTTTCGTCTGAAGAAATATCAACTGGGGACTTCCTCGAGGAGCTGTGTCTTGGTTTTTTCTTCTTATTAGACATGCATTCTGTAGTTTGGACCGATACAGTAGTTTTGCTTGGTGCAGGAGTCACTTGCGATTCGTCTGTAAAACAAATAGATAAGCTTTTATTTTTGTAACTAAGTTCCTTAACCGCGGCGTGCGGTAGTTGACTGGAAGAAATCGTCACGTAAGGAAAAAGCGTTATGCAACTTTCTCTCTTTCCATTATAATACGAGTGTGTGAGTGCGTGCGATAATCGAGCAAAGTTTGCTCGATTCTCGCACGCACTAAAAAAAATAAATAACAGGCCGCGCACATTGCTCGTTTAACGAGCAATGTGCGCGGCCTGTTATTTTTTTTTTTCTTTTTAGGGTTCCGTACCAAAATGGTAAAAAGGAACCCTTATTGTTCGCGACGAAGCGTCACATATGTAGTTGTGTATAGGGAATTTGCATATTAACTTAAATTCACATAGAAATAGTTAGTTTGGGTTTGCGACGAAACGTCACATATGTAGTTATATAGATGTATCTAATTTTATATTAACTTAGATTCACATAGAAATAGTTATATTGTTTGGGTTTGCGACGAAAACGTCACATATGTAGCTATATAGGGAAACTTGAATATTAACTTAAATTCAAATAGAAATAGCCATAGTGTTTGTAAGGAAACCATAGTTTAGCGAGTTTAGTATGTGAAACCGTAAGTACGACCATTTCAACCTCAATTAGGTGGGCTATATAGTTATATGTTATAGTTTTTTTGGTGTATCCAGGTAACCTAGATCAAGACCTAGCCCTGGACCTAACTTTTAGGTATCTAATCAAATAAATAGACCCAGTTAATTGAGCTTGAATGTCGTAAATCATTATTTTTGTAATGTGTAATTTTTTGAGTTTAACAGGTGACTTTTTAGGGCGCGTCACGCCCTGAAAAATATACTTGTAACGTTCTAAATATTAGATTGTTTTAGGTCTATATACTGGCCTGAGGTATCTGTAATCAAAATAGAAATCGGTCTAATAGTTTCCGAGAAAAACGATTAGAAAACCAATTTAAATTAATAATACTAATATTTTTCCTGTTCTCACTGAAAAATTCCTTCAGTGAAAATAGACATAGTAGATACAGATACCTCAGGTCATGGGGAATTTTACAGGGATCCCAACGATGTATAACGTGCCTTATATTTGTGTTGATATCAGGTGATATTATGTAATCATGTAACATGTACATAACGAAAATATTAATAAATTAACGTTGAATCAGGAAGTAATTAGCGGCCCTCGTTACGGTAAAGTAGGCTCGTACTTAATCAAACGTAATAAAAATTGAAATTCGTAGTCATCGGCAAGGAATATTTTACATTTTTAAATAACTTCAGTGTGTTCCCGAGAGTCCCTAACTCGCTTCCTGAGGGTGCAACCAAACTATGGTGTTTAAATCAGGTAATATAACCCCCAAGGGTTCCAGGACCCTTCTCCTTTAGCAATGGTACAGTTGAAAACACAGCAGGTGTACAGTTAAAAACAATATCAGGTGTTGAGAAACAAACTCTTGAAGATAGCAGGCTGCTCGAAGATATCTGGAACTATATAGGTGCAGGACGTCAGCGCCGTCTGGACTGGGAGGCCTACACACACACCGGGATAACACCCTGGATAGGCATTACACCCTCCCTACACCTACACCGCGTCCGACGATCACGCCCGTCCGGCACACTTATGGTGAGACTAACTCTGTCTGTCTGTCACACCTGGATATCTCAAGAACTACTAATGCTATCAACTTGAAATTTAGAATAGTTTTAGATGACGTTTGCCCAACTATTTTGCAAACGACAATGAAATTTAAAAAAAAAAATGTTTATTGCAAAAGAGACTGAAAGGGGTCTTAAAAATTTGAAGTAGGGCTACTGGGCATGTGGGGGGGTATCATATGAAAGAACGCTGTTTGCACATTCTCAAACATTTTTTTTTAGGTAGCATTGTTTTCGACTTTTGATGAAAATTGTAAAAAAAATACCGTACCCTTATCTCCGAAGTATACATAGATAAAAATCTGAAATTATTCTATGTGATAGAAGTTTAGGTAAAGATTACAGGAAAAATAAAACTATGTCTCTAAATAGCACAGTTTTGCAGAAATCAGCAACATCATTTATACATACGGAACCCTCGGTGCGCGAGTCCGACTCGCTCTTGACCGGTTTTTTTCCGTTAGTTATTCTCAAACATTGGTAATTTAATTAATTTTGCTTGTTATGAACTTCGTCCCAAACTGGTGCCCACGACACCTCTCATTTTTAGGGTACGGAACCCTAAAAACGAGGTGTGGGAATCCAGTCAACAAGGAACCGAGGCTTAGCTCAGAGACTCTTAGAACTAGAAAGCTATAGCTGTATACCAACCCTAGGATATGTGCAATCAAAATAGTGACTAGTGATCGTCCCATACTGTGTCTATCGGTATACATGCCTACAGACTGTGCGGAAAACATGACCGAGTTAACCCAGTACATGGGTGCTATACATGCTATTATTGAAGAATGTGGTATAGACTATGTTTATATTCTTGGGGACTTCAATGCACATCCAAATGAAAAGTTTTATAATGAGTTACTTGGTTTTTGTGATGATTTGGACTGGGTATGTGCCGACATTGTTAAATGAGGGGTGGACTCTGATACCCACACTTTTGTAAGTGAATTGCATGGTTGTAAGCGTTACATAATTGTTACTAGTGCAGCGTGGTCATCTGTGACAGACATCTGGGTTGATTATAATGATTGTGTACCTGGTCTGACCACTGTCCTGAAGTGAGATTTATGTGAGCTATAATTCCACCTAATGCTATGGATTGGTAGGGATTGACAGCTCACTTCACCTAAGATTTCACAGTGAGATGTTTACAGAATAGACCAGCTGGGATTGACACTATTGACAGCTCACATAGGCTCACTTCACCTAAGATTTCACAGTGAGATGTTTACAAAATAGACCAGCTGGGATTGACACTATTGGACAGCTTACTTAAGCCCATTTCACGTAAGATTTCACCAGCTAGAATAGACCAGCTGTTCACGTCCCGAGCGCGACACTAATATGGTGTGGATAGACCTTTAGAGTGCAAGCCCTTGCACAAATATGACTAAATCCAGAAACTAGCTAGAATGTTATATATTCACGTATCGACGTGGACAGAGGGTCTTAGCCCTCTGACCACAGAAATAGTTTTAGTGGTCATTCTTGAGGAAGACCATGTACAGACGCCAGCACATCGAGCTACTACAATCTGTCAAATTTCTTTAAAAGATTTTCAACTTCATTATTAGAGAATAAGGTTCAAGGTTGATTGGGAAAGTTTGACAGTTTCGGGTAGCTTGCTTGACCTGCTGACGTCTGTACATTTTTAGATGTGAAACTATTTCCTCACAATAGTACAAAAAAATAAATTGTAACAATTGAAATTACGGTCAGAGAACGGATAAGTTATTAAAACTGCGTAATTTTGTCGTTTTTGTGGCAAGTTGAGCTTTTAAAAATGGCGGGTAGACGATAAAATATTTATGCAAAAAAATAATACTTTTAAAAACTATGACAACGATGTAATAACGTTCCAAATAAAAATAAAAATCTAGTCAGACTTACCTTCGCTACGATCCAACTTCGTTCTTAGTCTTTCAATGTCCGTTAAAAGATCACTTTCTGCTATCAAGACTTTCATGTTAGCTAGTAGTAAACGAGACTTGGCGACCGCTGAAAGAGCTTTAACCTTCTCCTGTTTGATTTTCACAGTCATCAGAGAGCGTTCAAACTCTTTTTTGTACACAAAATCGTTTAACGTATTTACCTCCTGTGTTAAATAATCTAAAGTGTCGTCGATTTGACTAAGGCGCCGTTTGCTAGCAGAACTACAACTATTAGAATTTGAGATATCCGACATTGTTAACTGCAATACAATTTAGGTCGGTGATGTAAATACTTAGACTTCACTAACTATTTAGAAAAACTTTATTTCCAACTTTATTTTGACCGCCAACAACACAGAACACTATTACTCCTAACCAACAAACTTGAACACGGAAAAAAACCGAATGAGCTAAATTTGTCTGTATTTCTGTAAATGAACGGCCAGCCATAGATTATAGAGGGAGGTTCCCGAGGTTCAAACTTTTGACATTTATTTTAGGAAACAGAAGGATTAGAGCAGTACATATCTAAAAACCGTAATTGGTTGAGGCGTCGGTCAATTACGATAATTAGATTGTTGTTTATTATAGTTTTCGTAGTAGTAATATTTACGTCGCGATTAACCATCGCGACGTAACTAGTGAAGTAACCATACGACTCGGTACTCGATACACACGATAAATCGATCCAAGTTAAATGTCAAAACGGGCCTATTATTTTTTGACAACTTTAATCAATGTTATTAAAATAAACAGATCATAATGTTGGTGCCGGACGTAAAGCATAGCTCCATCCCATTTCTTCCCGTGGGTGTCGTAAAAGGCGATTAAGGGACTTACTAGAGAATGGGCAGCAGCGTTCTCTATGCATTTTTAAAACCATACTGCGATGGCCAACCCGCCTACTAAGCGTGGCGATTATGGCAAATCCCCCCCCCCCCCCCCTCTATGTTGTGAGCACGCAATGGTGAAGACTCGAAAACGTCCTAATTGGGACGTATTTGTTAGTCTGTGATGCCATCATTCGGTGATTGGTGGCCAGAATAATTTTCTTGTTATTTTTATCAAGCCATCTCTTTTTTATCATTTTTACTTGTAGTGAAATGTAAAATGAATGAAAAGTGGGAATTGTGTATGTGCTGCCGCTGCTGCACGGACACTTTTTTCGCTTGTTTTGTGTCTCTGTTTGGGGGATGCGCTAAGGTAGCCCGCGAAATTCAAATTTTCTTACGTTATTTGCAATTTGCAGGTCAGTAACAGGTTGTATGTTGATCTAAATATGAATCGCGGCCGTAACAAATATGGCTTTACAGAAATATAATCATTAGAATCGGCAATACAACTAACTCTTTTCAAAAAATCAGTCTGATTCTTTGAAAAGAGTTAGTTGTAGTATAGCTGTAGTATATCAGATGTTCTAAAGGATTGTACATCTTAATAAGTTGAACAAAAAAGTCCGGGATAGCATAATATATTATGTCTATCTTCTAAGGATCCACAGTAACCATTTTTATCTTTCAGAATTTCATAAAAAATTCATTGTTATTTCCGAAGCTATTTTAACCGGTATTATATTAATCCTTATCCAATAAAATATGTTATTTAAATTGGGCATATAATTGGATTAAAAAAATATGATAAATACTTTAAAAGATATCACAGATTAAAAATTACGCGTAACAAAATAATTATGGTTGACGGTAGCGCGGGAGCCCTTTTCCTCTGATATCAGTGTTGCCAGTGCCCTGTCGTCAAAAGTTACCCAAGACTAATCAAAAAGTAACGTTTTCACAAAAAAAGTAACGCTTTTTAAATTTTCTGTATTTTGATACTAAATAAACAATTTAAATTGTATTTAGAACTCTTGTTGTAAATGTTTTACACACACCACAACTATAGCCTACACACACCACGACAGGAATGCACGGCAGGAATGCACACAAAATTGCATTCCATACAACTCGCTCTTTCTGTTTGCTCATTCTAGGAGTGCGATAGAGAGAGAGAAAGAGAGACATTACCTACTTAGTTACATTTTAGTTTTGGTTTAGTTGCAATGTCGAATTGCCAACATTACGCACGTACGTACACACGGCTACACATCAAGCTATAAATTTCCAGTTTACGCGGACCTGTCATTGTACGGAAATCCTACACAATGCGAGATCAGCTTATATTGGAAATGTATAGCTTGATGTGTAGCCGTCTGTACGTACGGCATGACACTTAGTTGCGTTCCGTTTCAAAACTTGATTAAAATTTATTTTCCATTTGAAATAAGATTAGACATTTAAATAAACTTTTTTACAGTTCCTTCAACCGATTTTTACTTCTATTCCGTAGGCATAAGAATGGCATTAAAAGCAAAAACGTGGTAACAATACCAACTGTTTACTACAGCTGACATTTGTCATGCCACCAACGCATTAGAAGTCAAAATCGGTTGAACGGACTGTAAAATAGGTTTATTTAAATGTCTAATCTTATTTCAAATGGAGTGCAATTATATTTACTCCGAAAAGTAACGTAAAAGTAACGTTTTCAGCCGTGTAACGTAAATGTAACGTAAGGAGTCCCAAAAGTAACGTAAAGCGTTACAAAAGTTACGTTCTGGCAACGCTGTCTGATATACGACAGAAAAAAAGTGGCCAAGTGCGAGTAAGACGTATTAAAAAAAAAATCTACTTACTAGATCTCGTTCAAACCAATTTTCGGTGGAAGTTTACATGGTAATGTACATCATATATTTTTTTTAGTTTTTTTTTATTATCTTACTATTTTAGAAATTACACACACATTTTACCACTTTGGAAGTGTCTCTCGCGCAAACTATTCAAAAGAAAAAAAAGATATTAGAAACCTCAATATCATTTTTGAAGACCTATCCATAGATACCCCACACGTATGGGTTTGATGATTTTTTTTTTTTTTAGTTTCAGTTCTAAGTATGGGGAACCCCCAAAATGTATTGTTTTTTTTCTATTGTCCGTGTAATGTCGTACGGTATTCTGTTATGGGGAAATGCTGCCGACATTCAGACTATCTTTGTTTTGCAGAAAAGAGCTGTTCGATCAATTTATAAATTAAGTCCAAGACACTCTCTCAGAGAGAAATTTAAGGATATTAATGTAATGACTGTGCCTTCTCAGTATATTTTTGAAAATCTATTATATGCCCATAAAAATATAAAATTATTTAAAAAATACAGTGATATCCATAATATAAATACTAGGAACAAACACAAATTTGTTGTACCTACAACAAGGCTCAAGAAAATAGGTGGCTCGTTTCGATGTCAATGTATACGCTTTTATAATAAACTTCCAAGCCACGTTCAAGATCTAAGCCTTAATAAATTCAAATCATTCATTAAACGTAAGTTGTGCCAGAAAGCCTTTTATACTGTTAAAGATTATATTGAGGACAAAAAGGCTTGGGATTGAGCTGCTCCAATTTTTGTACATATTGAGGTAGTTTATTTTTATTGTTTTTTTTTTGTTTTTGCTAACTTTATTATTTTATAAACAGTGACATTTAATTATTATTTTATACACAATGACAGGAATATTTACTTGTAAAGTATTATATTATTTTAATTATTGTGAATGTGAAGACTATGTGGGTTATTGCATAATATTTTTTTTCCCTTTCTTTTATTCTCAGTTAGTGTTAATCATGGTCTGGCAGTTTGAGTCATATAAGTGGCCTACCCAAATGTCCTTTCTTTGGTATTGATCGTCGCATCGTTGAGCTCCTTAAATTCTGAGTAGAGCTGCACGATTACTGACAAATGCGTGCACTGACTGGTCAGGTCCACTCAACTTGTGTGGTTCTTTCCTCAAAAGACCATTTCAGACACCAATCTACATGGTCTTCACATGATCTGACCAAGATTATGTCTGGACTTTAAAAGAGACTATGACCTCTGAGTTTGTTTCGACCTTTCTTCTCAGAGTAGTCAGATAGGAAACGCCGACCTCATCTAGTTTTTAAAATATGATTGACGTGTAAAAGTGTTTGTACAAACCTACTTACAGAAATAAAATCATTTATCATTTATTTTTGTGTGAAAATATGCGGTTCACAGAATACATCTACTTACCAAGTTTCAACAGTATAGTTCTTATAGTTTCGGAAAAAAGTGACTGTGACATACGGACGGACAGACAGACAGACTGACAGACATGACGAATCCATAAGGGTTCCGTTTTTTGCCATTTGGCTACGGAACCCTATACACGGATTTGGTTAAAATTTGGCACTGAGATAGTTAATAGCCTGGATTAACACATAGGAACCTACTATTTGGAATGGGCAACTAGCTTCATATTTTTAACTGACCGACTTCTTGACAGTTCAAAAGAGCCTGTAAATGGTTTAATTGAAATAAATATTTTGAGTTTGTGTTTGATACATTTATCCCGGTTGTACATTTCCGTTAGATAATTCCCTACATCCACGAGGGCGAAGCCGCGGTCAAAAGATAGTTATAGATAAAGCTTACATTCGACAGCTGTTGGTAAGTTTCCCTTCCTCGGTAACATCCGTTCTTCATCTAGGACCTGAATTATTATTGGGCAAAGATATAGGCTTATCGAACAGTGCTTTTGGGGTTGTGAAATAGTTTCTAAGGCAGCCCGGAGTCTAAATTTGTGTCTGGTATCCGGTTGATGGCAAAATAATCGTTCCTTATTTATTTAGGATATCCAACAAATCTTTAATAGTTTATTAGGTGTCTGTATATCCAATACTAACCATGAGTAGGTAGCGAAGTGTCGGTACGAAATTACTGATACCCTTTCTAATTTTTTTTGGGTGGGAAATTATCAAGTAACTTCTCCCGCTCTGGGCGTAGCGGGAGGGCGTGTCAGACTTTTACTGACTAAAACCCACCCATGTTCCTTCATTTGCCTGTGTGCCAGGGCCACGATATCCCTTTCGGACAAACTCGCAACCCTGGCAGGCATTGGCCCTAATGGACCCCGTCAATTCGTGCTGACATCTATTTGAGGCGCGCGTGGAACACAACGTGCCGTCGACCCGGGCCTGTACCCTAATTGCGTAACACAGTTTGAATCGGAATAGGAATGATTTTGAAGTATACGAGTATTACTCAATACTTTTATTGCATTCCACATGTAGATATTCTTAGATAAGATAAGATAAGATAAGTCTTTATTTGCTTTAAACATGGTATAAAGTTCTTACAGTCTAGAATGTTAGCAGTCTAGAGGTTTAGCTATACATAATAATTGTATCAATTGCATGCAAAAAATTAATAAATTGTCGTAGATTGTTGATTAATTAGTTATACAATAACAGTCATTCGGATCATACTTCACAATCATTTTCATTAATTTAGTACCTTTACATACATATTTTATATTTTCAAGTTAAAAAAATCTTTAATGTCATAAAAGTTATGTTCATTCAGCCATTTATATAATTTGTTTTTAAATGAGTTAGTATTATTTAATAATTTGAGTTCTTTAGGTATTTTATTGTATATACGTACACACATCACAAGGCAGCTTTTAGCATACTTGGCTGACTTAGGATTATCCTTTAATAAAAGTCTGTGAGGATCCCTTGTTGGTCGAGAGATTACTTCATATGCTTTTTTGAACAATCCCTTATACTGTACACAAATTTACAGATTTCATATATGAAAAGTGAGGGAAGTGGTAATAAGCCTAGCTTTTTAAAAATCGGTTTGCAGGACTCATCAGAACGAAGTCCACAAATGGCCCTGATGCATTTTTTTTGTGCAATAAATGCTCTATCCTTATCCGTACTGTTCCCCCATATAATAAGCCCGTAACGTAAAATAGATTCTATATATATGCGTGATATGTAGTAATTGCCGTTTTTCTATTTGTCATGTTCTTTACTTGTCTGAGAGCATAAGCAAATTTATTGATCCTGTTGCACAAATTATCTATATGTACTTTCCAATTTAAGTCTTGATCTATTAGTACACCCAAGAATTTGGTTTGTGTAACTTCTTCCAGTCGATCAATATTAAGTTTAAAATTGTATTTAGCATGTTTAGATTTATTAAATTGTATAAAATGAGATTTGTCTATGTTGATTTTTAATTTATTTATCTGTAGCCATCCTAAAATATTGTCAATAGTGTTATTAATGTCCATTTCATGATCAGATATTGATTTATACTTCTTATCAGACGTCACTATAATTGAAATGTCATCTGCAAATAGTATACATTTATGATTAGTCACTAGTGGTATGTCATTTATATATAATATAAATAAAATGGGCCCTAAGACACTCCCTTGAGGGACGCCGCATTTGTTTTGCCTGGTGTCGGAAAAATAGGAAGAAAGTAAGTTTTCATGTACATACTTTATCTATGACAACGTATTGTTTCCGATCACTTAAATAAGAAGAAATCCACTGCAGTGCTAATCCTCTTATTCCAATGCTTTCTAACTTTTTTAATAAAACGTCATGTCCTACTAAGTCGAAAGCTTGTGACAGGTCGAAAAAAAGTCCCATTGTTATGTGATTGTTGTTTAGATTTCTCAGGATATTGTTTAAAAGGGAAAATATTGCTTGTGTTGTCGACTTGTGCTTTTGAAATCCAAACTGTTGAAATCCAAAATTTGCTATAATGTTATATTTACTCCAATAGTCGACAAGTCTGTTGAGCATACATTTTTCGAATACTTTTGACAAAATAGGAATAAGAGTAATCGGGCGATAGTTTTTCACGTCATTTTTATTGCCTTTTTTGTAAAGTGGTTTCACGACTGATGATTTTAAGGCATCAGGAAAAGTACCTGACGAAAATGAAAGGTTAATTAGATATGTCAATATAGAATTTAATTCTGTGTTGCACGTTTTAATTATTTTTGTGCCAATTCCATCATAGCCTTCGGAGTTAGTATTATTTAAAGCCATGATCTCCTTTTTAACTTCATCTTCAGTCATGAAACTAAGAAACATGGAATTAGGAATTGACACCTTATTAGAGTCATTATGTAAATTATTAAATGTTAAGGAGTGTGTCGAGTCAATAAAATAATTATTAAAAGCATTCGCTATGTCAGTGGAGTTTGTCAGTATCTGTTTATCTAATTGTAATTCAGAAATGTTATTGTCACATTTTGTATTCCCAATTTCGTGATTAATGACTGTCCACGTTGCTTTACACTTGTTACGGCTTTTTTTAATGAAATTAATATTAGATTTTTTTTTGATTTAATAATGCACTTTTCCAGTATATGTGCATATTTTTTATATTTTGTTTTGTATGTACAATAAAGTTTTCTTTTTGTAGTAAAGATATCGTAAAGATCGTTTAGTTTTGCAACTATTTCTTAGACCCCTACTTATCCATTTTTGTTTGTATGTGTTAGAGTTATTAATCCTTATTTTTATTTTTGGGAAGCATAAGTTATATAACAGACATAATAAGTCATGAAATTTATTAAAAGCCTTATTTGGGTCGTTTTCTATGTGTCTTAGGTGGTAAACTTATAATTAGATCATATGGACTCTGTCGGGCACAGCAAAATAAGAGAGAGGAAGCATTATATAGGTACTATTAATTAATATAAACAAGTAAAATTTAAAGTTATGACTTTATATGTCTATCACTTAGATACACGTTTATCGAGTAGTAGCTTTTATTTAGCAAAAATACTCTAAGTTTTTTTTAAATATGTTAATTTTCTCTTCTTTTTTATTGTTACGGGTATTTTATTATATAATTTAATGGACATTACATAGGGACTTCTAGAGTGCATTTGTAATCGAGAGCTTGGTAAGTTTAGCCTAGATCGCTAATCCATTGCTTCTTAAGTTAGAAAATTCTGTCTCAAGTTGAACTGTCAAACTGAAACCGATTCCTACTGATAGTGTGTTACGCAATTAGCCTGCTGGTCCATATCGGACGGCGAGCTACCAATCGCTCACCGTCCGCAGGCCCGCAGCTACGGTGCGGTGGCCGGAAATCGGCTTGCGACTCCCAACGCCCGGGGCATCTCCTGCGGCGAACTTACTGATACCCTAATTAATGTGTTGGGCAATTCAAAATATTATATAAATTTAAACTTACCTCACTCGTTTTTTCGTGTTTGTGTTCTTTCTTCGCGTATTTTTTTCTTCTTTCTTTCTTTTCTTTATCTCTGCTGTCTATTTTAATTTCGAAGACACATACAAAATACTTTTTTTGATATTAATCGCTTGCGTTGAGTTGTTAAATAAGTAAGTACCTACGCACGGCTACAGATAAAGCTATACATTTCCAGTATAAGCTGATCTCGTATTGTATAGGATTTCCTTACAATGAGAAGTCAGCGTAAACTGGAAACGTATAGCTTGATGTGCAGCCGTGTGTACATACACGTAGAACATTATGTATTAACAAAAATAATTGAATATCCAATATTAATTACTACATAAATAGGTCACGCTACGGGTTAGCGCTGCTTTGCTGAACAATTAGTTTTGTGCACTAATTACGTTCCGTATAATTTAATTATTTGATTTTAGACGCAATTAAAAAAAAAAAGTCCGTTTCATAAAATCTTGAGGCATATAAAAAGCGTTGATCTTTCCACATCTGGGTACACTTAGCTGGTCAACATGTTCTCTGCAATAAGTATATTTGTCCTAGCCTGCGCAATCACTATCAATGCGCAAGCGCAAGGTAATCCGCAGTGCAGTGAAACAAAGATCGGTGAGCTTTTTATTTTTTTCGTACTTTTTTCTAGACATATTTTTTTTTTTTTTTTGTAAATTGTCAACTGCTGTTATTGATTGACTGAATTATCAACAGCCAAACTGGGGGTTATGATTCTGCCAAAGCGTCAATTTTCGGCCCCCAGGATTTTGAAGATGTTAACAATAGGTATATTCTAGAACTTAGTTGCCTGTTGAGGCATTGCAATTAAAATGGATATAAAATATAAGAAAAAAAAAATTACATACTCAATATTACAGATAGACAGTTTACATTATATTCTATTAATTATTCATATAACTACTTATTTTGCGTGTGGTGCCGGACGTAAAATAGCACCACCCTATTTCTTCCCGTCGGTGTCGTAAAAGGCGACTAAGGGACTTACTAGAGAATGGGCAGCAGCGTTCTCTATGCATTTATAGCGATCGCCAACCCACCTGCCAAGCGTGGCGATTATGGCAAACCTCCTTTGGGGGAGACCTAAGGCCAGCAGTGGACGTCTTTCGGCTGAAATGAAAAATTGTTTACTTATTTTATATTATCTCAAACTATTCCTAAAATTAATATCACATTATTGTATATTTATATTACTTACATTATAATATCACATTGTATCACAATCATTTCAATATCAAATAATTATTTATCTTCAAGGAATTCTTTTACAGATTAGTAGGAATGCCTTTGAAGTGTTTTAGGTTCCTTTTAAAAATACTAATTGAATGTAGGTTCTTAACATCAATGGGTAACTTATTATATATTTTGATACGCCTATAAAAATACTATTGCTATATACTGCAGGGGGCCTAAAATGGACGCTTTGGCATAATCATAATATGATCTGCGTACAATTCATATCCCCCAATTCATCTGTTTGACAGTTTTGTATGGAGTTTCGTAAAATGGTCCACAAATTATGAATTGCTATGGTGAAGTCTAATGTCAAATAGCAGCTGTCAAACAGATGAATTGCGGGATGTATGAATTGTACGCAATAAATATTATGATTCTGCCAAAGCGTCCATGTTAGGCCCCCAGTTCTTAGCCACGAGCTCTTGTAGTTAGGTAATATGACTCTAAATCTGTGGTAATAGGATTATAACATAATATTCTAATTGGCGGTGGACGTTAACTCCGAGACATGTTGTGAAGTATATGAAATATAGATTTGACCTGTATGTTTTGATCTATCTCCAGGAAATGTCCCGACTTCTCATGGAGTGAAACTTCAACCTGTCAACCTACCACCTACTCATTCTGATTACCGCGTTATTATACCTGTAAGTATTTCCAAATAGCATTCTTTTTTAGTTACGTACTGTTTTGGCTGTTGCCGCTGTGTAATGTATTTAGAAGGGCTTCAAAATAATGGAGTTTTTACTGGTACGAATCAGTTGTATTTTACTTTAAAAAACTTGATAGATTCTGAATCTGGTGGCCTAAAATGCACGCTTTTGCAGAATCATATTTATGATCTGCGTATAATTCATACATCCTGCAATTCATTTTACGAAACTCCATTTTAGGCCTCCTGATCGTTTAACTCTGATGAGAAATAATGAGCGACGTTGGCTACACGCAGGCATGGCGATGGTAAGTTCTGCCGTGCGCCATCCCGCGGCGGGGCCGTAACAGTTAGGCACCTCGCGCACTAGACGGCCACGACCACGACCAGTGGCCGCAACGATCAGATTTACTAAAGAAACCGAAGTGGCCGCAAACTTGATCGCAGCCCAACCGTACTTTCTGCGACCAAGGTTGAGGCCACGACTACGACCAGTCGTGGTCGTGGTCGTCTAGTGCGCGAGGTGCCTTAAAGCCTCCGCCAGGGGCGAATTTCTTAAATACGAAGTGCCTGCTAGCTAAGGGCACCCCCTGTGGGGTACGAACCTGTGGCTAACGGGGTCGCTGGGGGGAGAACAGCAAGTTGAGACAGGCTGAATCAAATCTGGATGATTATTATTATCGGGCAGTAAGATTTTTACAAAATAGACTGGCTTTATACAAAAAAAAGAGGGAGAGGGGGACAGGAAGGCCAAAGGAAAGAGAAATGGATTGTGTGGCGAATGAATGAATAATGTATCATCGTGCGACGCCATTTTGAAAAATAATCAAAATGCCGAACAAAAAGTTCGATCCCCTTTGTCAAACTTAGTATGACGGGTCAAGAATGGGTCAAGAATTTTACCACTGGAAGTACTACAGGGATAAAAAAATCCTATTTATCCTATAATTATCCTAACCAGGTCATGGCCTACCTGTGTGAAGAATGGATATAACAGCTAAGTAAGTGTACAATTTTGTTTTCAGTACGTCGCGGAATGCGTTTACGGTGTGTCTGGAGTCCACGCATACATGTGTGACGTCGATGTGCCACCCACAGGCTATTTCACCGACTTGACTAACCTGATGGTGCATCGCAACGGGGTCAGTCAGGGTATCGAAACTGTGGCTGTCACAGTCTACTGCATTGCTTAGGTACAAGGTCTATGACCAGCGCTTCCTATATTTACCTTCGTCTATGGTCTAAAAATAATAGTGTAAAATGTTTAAGGGGCGATTCGGTAAGATGTTCACTAGAAAAATCCTTCTACTGTTTTTATGATAATGCTCAGAAAATAAAAAAAAACTGAATCACTTATGATTTTTATTAAAGTGTTTTTAAAATTAGTTATTTTCCTTAAAATATTTTACGCTTGCTTTTACGATTTATTTTTATTCTTTATCTGTAACGCTAAGATGGCTTTGAAATCATGATCTAAGTTTGTAAGATTCCTTCGTTGACATGAGCTTTGGTTTGGCTAGAAAACGTCACCTTAATTATGACTTATTAATACTGTAAGGCATTTGGATTGTTTAGCTGCATGTTTTAAATAGTAAGAACTTTTAATGTACCATCGTCGTCCATACCTATTTACAATGTTTTTGTAGACAAACTATTGTTTAAATATATATTTTATTATTTTCCTCAATATATTTGTAAAACATATTTGTGATTTATTCATTTTATATACTTTTAATTATGATACCCGCGTCACACAATATCCAGTAGTTTTGATAAGTTTAGATTGACCATATACAAGTGCTAAGTTAATAAATTAATTTGAAGTTTATTTAAACATATACTTTATTTTTATATAACATAAATGTTGACTGGGCAACGTTGCATAACTTATTATACAACTGAACAAAGTTGTATAGCTAATTATACAACTGCACAAAGTTGTATCAGTATAACTTATTACACAACTTTGCCCAGTGTCCTTTTGAACTATACACAGATAGAGATTAAGTATAAAATGTGCAATGGGTACCGAACACTATCAAAATGTATGGAACAACTGTTTTATTTGTTTTTATATTTCATATTATGTCCCAATTTTCTAAAACTTCCGTTCTGAATTTGATTTGATCAGCAACATAATCGAGGCAGAGCCAGTAATACATATCTGAAGATTTTTTGCTACAGTGACTGGTTAATCACAGAATCGAAACCCCGCTATAATGAGGATTTATATGAAGACAAGCTTTTGCCCGCGGCTTCGCTCGCGTGGAAGTCGGATATCATCCAACTCAAACTCAACTAAAAGCATTTATGAAATGAAATTGTTTATTCTGTAAATTATAGGATATCGTAATCACTTTTACACGTCATATTAAAAAAAAATATAAAAATAAGCATTTCATAACTGACTACCCCTGAGAAGAAATGGCGAAACAAACTCAGAGGTCAAAGTCTCTCTTAAAGTTCAGACATAATCTTGGTCAATCATATGAGCACTATGTAGATCCGTGTCTGAAATGGTATTTTGAGGAAATATCCACACAAGAGTGGACCTGTCTAATCAGGGCCAATCAGGGTTGAGCTGCACGATTACTGACAAATGCGTGCCGACCGTAGTTAGAAATATGAAACTAGTTGCCCATTCAAAAACGTAGTTACTTATGGAGGAGAACGGGCAAGAAACTCCATGGACACTCTTTTATAAATGATAATGTTACAAAAATATTGTTACATCTTTATTGTTGAATTTATAACTAAAAGTGAGCACAATATAAAAAAAAAATTGAGCTGTCACGGGACGCCTGGCAGATGTGAAACATCGAAATTATTTACACACTACTAGGTACATATAGACTGTACACAAAACTACATATAGACTGTATAGTAGCGACGCGTCGCCACGCGGCATGCGTCGCCCCGCCTGCAATCGGTTTTACGTAAAACCGATTGCTGTTGGGGCGGCCAATGTTACAGAAAAGGTTTATGTGGTGGGTGGGACAAATGAAATAAGACCACGTAAAGTTGTCAACATAAAATAATATAAGTATAAATATTAATGCAGACGGCGTAATGAGCTAAATAAAGATAGCAAGTAGGTGTAAACGGACTTTTTTTTTTTTTTTTGTTCATTGGGTGAAAAAAAAAAATTAAAGACACATTATGTCCGTGGAGTTTCTTGCCCGTTCTTCTCCATAGGAACCTACTACGCTTTGGAATGGGCAACTAGCTTTATCTGACTGACTGACCCCTTGACAATTCAAAAGTGCCTATAATAGGTTTATTTGAAATAAATGCTTTGAGTTTTGAGTTGAGTTTGAGTTTGTGACGTCTACCAACCCGCACTGGGCCCGCGCGGTAGATTTACAGCCACTCCCTCTCGAAGAGAAGTGGCCTCTGTCCCAGCAGTGGGAACATTACAGGCTGATAATGTACATGGCAAAAGAAAATGGATGCCGTCGCATGGGTGGGCCCAAGCGTGAACGCATACCACGAGTACTGCTTCGACGAGGCCCAGAAATAAAGCGCCTGCTGGTTTTCCCCTATTCGCTCTTCTTTTAACCAGCAGTGGGATACGAAGTATAAGCTAAATTAAAAAAAAATACCAACCCAAGTAGCATTGCAAGCTGTATTTAAGTTCGTTTTTATACTGGATGCTGTATATTCAGGCTACAGTAAGGCTGTATAAGCGCTTATACTTCGCTTATAAGTAATAAAAACGGCCCATATTATACAACTTTTTGCGTTAGTAGAGCTGTATAGTAAGTGTAGAAGCAATAGAGAAGCTGCTTAATAGCTGTATTAGAGCTGTTTCTTTTTCGGTGTACAAAAAAACTACTACAGATATCATCTTATAAAGAAAAGTGTTCTAAATAGGTTTTTGAAGGGAATTACAAAAGAATAAAGATTAAACGAACTATTTTTGATGACACGTGTGTTAGAAATGTACTGAATGGCGACATTATTATTTAAATAATATTTATTGGTATAAAAGATAATCTTGGATTTGGATATCTGATGGTGTTAATTGTGAATTGAAAGTGCAGATTCAAATTTATTGTGAATATGTGTAACATACACATATTCACAATAAATTTGAATCTGCAAAGAATTCCGCCAAAATATTAAAAATAATCCAGCTGACATAAAGAAAAACACTAAATACTACTATTACGAAAATGTCTGTGTGGTGCCAGACGTTAAGAATAGCACCGCCCTATTTCTTCCCGTGGGTGTCGTAAAAGGCGACTAAGGGACTTACTAGAGAATGGGCAGCAGCGTTCTCTATGTATTTTAACACCATACTGCGATCGCCAACCCGCCTGCCAAGCGTGGCGATTATGGCAACCCCCCGCCCTTTGCAGGAGGCCTATGTCCAGCAGTGGACGTTATTCGACTGAAATGATGATGATGAATGACTAATACGACATTCTTTTGTTTTTTACAAAATTCAAGAAACTTTGAATTTCGGGAGCTACATTGATCACCGATTCCATTCAATTCATTCAAAAAATTGAATTTCGCTGGCGTAATGCTAGTTTGAAATATAGTCAACTTCAGATTCTCAATTATGAAATCGGGTGTTTTAGAATTTTAACAGTAGCTTAAAATGCAACATGGTAGCTTCCCAAGCAGCACGCAAGCGTTTTCAACATAAATATACCAGCCTATTTAGAACTAAGAGTTCTTTTAGAGACGTACAAGAGAGCATAAAAAAAAATTCTTAAAAAAAAATCTTATCACTAAAAGCGACCTTTTAAAGACAACCTTTTTAAGGATTAAAGGGTGTTCGGACCATTTAAACCATACTGCATGCATGTGTACTTATATCTATGTGTATGTAAGAAACGATCTTTTTAAAGTCTGTATGTACAAGTAGCTAATTAGTATTGAAATAAACCCATAAGAAGCAACACCTCTTTAAGTTTACCTACGTCCTTACAATCAAAACTAAACCGTATCAACAAGGAACAAAGGGGAAGGAGAGACAATACTGCATGGCATGTAGTCTGTAGTGTACTATTTACATAATTATATAAAATAAATAAATACATACATACATATCACATTATTAAAGTTATCTATATAAATATAATCATGAAACAAGCGCAAATAACAAAAAAAATGTAGTGAATTTTTTCTTTTTGTATGCACGGGCTCTGTGACGAACTTATTTTCCTTTCTTCATGTATCATTTACCTGATTTTCTTTTTTCAGGGTAATATTTTCCTCCAAATTAACGAACCATCATCATTTTAGCTGAAAGACGTCCATTGCTGGACATAGGCCTTCTTTTTTTTTTTTTTGACGCTGGGTAAAATGCATTACCCCCCCATCGGGGGATGGGAGGGGTATGTGGGACTCCCCGGAAAATCCGGTATACCCACTAAACGACCCAGCGGCGCTCCTACCTCGTCTGCAAGGAGGAGGACTGGGAATCCGGCAGAGCCATAACATCCAGTCCCCCGCTGACGACCGCCCGCCTTGCAAGCGGGCCCGACACGCCCCTCCCGTCGGGGAGGGGCCCAGGAATGACCGCGAGCGCTCTGTCATTCCCGCCCGAAGTGGATGGTGAACTGTGCAATGCAGGAGAAGGCGCCCCCGCACCCGTCTCCCGCTGTTCACCACCAGGGGGCATAAGACGACGATCGTACAATCGCCTTCTCATGCCCCGTCTTCGCCTGCGCAGCGGCGCTGCGAGCGGGTCGTCCTCACGCGCGCGCTCCGCGTCCTCCTGCGACATTACGTCCTCGCAGAAGGAGGCGACCGCTGTCCAGGCCCCCTCGCTCTCCAGCGCTGGACATAGGCCTGCCCCAACAGGGGGGGGGGGTTGCCATAATCACCACGCTTGGTTCACTGCTAATAATTTAGTATTAAATGGGAAAAAAACTAAGTGCATAAGATTTTCGTTACCAAATCTCAAAAGTAGTAATTGTGAGATAATATTAAATCAAGAGAAACTAGAATTCGTCGATAAAACTGTTTTTCTGGGGATCACGCTCGACTCAAGGCTTCAATGGGGTCCTCATATAACATCCCTTGCAGGACGGCTAAGTTCGGCGGCTTATGCTGTGAGAAAAATCCGTCAATTTACTGATGTAGATACCGCGAGGCTAGTCTATTTTAGTTACTTTCATAGTATTATGTCATACGGTATTTTACTTTGGGGACGGGCTGCAGACATCGAGTCTATTTTTATTCTGCAGAAAAGAGCCATCAGAGCCATATATAATCTCCGCAGGCGCGATTCTCTTAGGGAACTGTTTAAGGATATTAACATCATGACGGTGCCTTGTCAATATATCTATGAAAACATCATGTACGTAAGAAAAAATTTACATCTTTTTAGTAAAAGAGTCGAAAGACATAATTATAGTACTAGAAGTAGGGATTTATTAGCTTAACCAGGTTTCAGACTGGCAAAAATAGACTCATCTTTCATGGGGTACTGTTTAAAATGTTATAATAAAATTCCTCCCCACATACTTCAACTGAATGAGACGAAATTCAAATCTTGTATAAAACGCACACTATGCAAGCAGGCATACTATAATTTGGGGGATTACATCGCTGATAAAAATTCTTGGCTCAATGCTGGTCCAGCTCCACAACCTCAACTAATTGATTAACATTTGAAAATACTGTTAGAGCTGCTGAAGATTTCAAAAACTATCTTTGCTTTGTATAAATTCAATCTCTTAGTATTATATAATTGCATAGCATATGTGTGAGCACTATGTACTTACTATAAAGCCACCATTTACTGATTACTTCTTTCATTGACTTGAATGTGCCCTGGCGGCTGAGAGTATGTCATGCTCACTGTAATGTCTCGCTGATGGTGGCGGGTGTGTTGGATCATTTAGCTCCCTTCAAAATGGTTGAGTTGAATGGTGCTAATCCATGCGTCATGTTCGTGAACGGGCGCCATCAGTAGGGACTGGTCATCTCTTAGCGGCCTTGGCTTCTTTTAATTTAAGTTTTGAATTGTTTTTTTTAAATCTTTTTGTTACGGACGCCTTTGACGTTTTGCATCGTTCTCACATGTTTAATTTCAACGCGAATGATTAACCAATATTTTGTAACCATATGTTAATTTAAAAGAGTGTCCGTGGAGTTTCTTGTCCGTTCTTCTCCATAAGTACCTACTAAGCTTTGGAATGGGCAACTAGCTTCATCTTTATGACTGACCGACCCCCTTGACAATTCAAAAGTGCCTGTAATTGGTTTATTTGAAATAAATGCTTTGAGTTTGAGTTTGCTTGGCAGGCGGGTTGGCGATCGCAGTAAGGTGTTAAAAAGCATAGAAAACGCTGTTGCTCATTCTCTAGCAAGTCCCTTAGTCGCCTTTTACGACACCCATGAGAAGAAATAGGATGGCGCTATTCTTTACGTCCGGCACCACACGGAATTAACGAGTAGACAGGGTTTATTGTAACAATAAAACAACAAAATATAAATAAATCAGTTTATTGTGTAAAATATATAGGTATATTAAAATAATTTGTTATGTACCAAACACTACCGGACAATTTTGAAATGGATCTCCTACCAGCATATAAATACGGATAGACACTATTGTCTATCCGTAATTATTATATTATTTTTATTGTCTATACAGAAAAAAAAAAGATTTATTCTTATTATAGGCGAACAGACACTAAAGCCTTGTGATCAAAAAAGTTAATAAAGAAACTTAAAAAGCTTACCTACGCAGTCCAAAAATAAATAAATAGTGTGTCGCAAAAAAGAATCATCGTTTTCATAGTCAATGAATTAATAAGCTTGAGCAATCAAATTCTGGGGTGAATTTCCAAATAGTGGTTGGGAGGATTGGCCTAAAAGCAGAGGTGACTGTCCTAACAATGGTAGGGAAGATTGTCCCAAAAGTAGGGATGACTGTCCCAACTGTGGTAACGCTGATTGACCCGAAAGTAAGGATGACTGTCCCAACAATGGTAGGGATGATTGGCCCAAAGATAAATGGGGTGATCGTCCGCAAACGCCGGAGACTTGTGATTGGCACAACAAAGGATTGTGTGTATGGTCCAATTGAGACTGAGAACTAAGGCCTAAAGATGGTAGGTTCGATTGACCATACACAGCCTGAGGTGACTGCCCCCAAATGGAGTTCTGAGATTGGCCCAACAGATTGTGTATTTGGTCCAGTTGAGACAGGGGGGTGACGCTTAAAGATGGTAGGGACGATTGGCCATAAACGGACTGAGGGGATTGTCCCCAAAGGCTGGAGAGTTGTGATTGGCCCAAAAGATAATTCTGTGTATGGTCCAATTGAGACTGAGAGCTAAGGCCTAAAGATGGTAGGTTCGATTGGTCATACACGGACTGAGGTGACTGCCCCCAAACGGAGTTCTGAGATTGGCCCAACAGATTGTGTGTTTGGTCCAGTTGAGACAGGGGGGTGACGCTTAAAGATGGTAGGGACGGTTGGCCATAAATGGACTGAGGTGATTGTCCCCAAAGGCTGGAGAGTTGTGATTGGCCCAAAATAGAATTCTGTATATGGTCCAATTGAGACTGAGAGCTAAGGTCGAAAGATGGTAGGTACGATTGGTCATACACGGACTGAGGTGACTGCCCCCAAACAGAGTTCTGAGATTGGCCCAACAGATTGTGTGTTTGGTCCAGTTGAGACAGGGGGGTGACGCTTAAAGATGGTAGGGACGATTGGCCATAAACGGACTGAGGTGATTGTCCCCAAAGGCTGGAGAGTTGTGATTGGCCCATCAACGGATTAGGTGTCTGGCCCAATAGAGACTGAGAGCTAAGGCCTAAAGATGGTAGGTACGATTGACCATACACGGACTCAGGTGACTGCCCCCACAAATGAGAATATAATGTAGCATCATTCTGCAATTGGTTGTTAGTCTGTTGGTTGTTAAACCACCATACTTGGTTATTTTGTAACAAAGGTTGGTTGTTATGAAGCCCATTTCCACAATAGACAGTCGGTGTGACACTTCCTAGGCCGTTGTGATGTCCGACGCGGTGAACTGAGATAATGTTGATAGTTACAAAACTGGCCGAAGGTAGAACGTCGAAGTCACACACTATTGCTGTCACGCCGATAAATCCATTTGGGCAATTTGGGATGTCCTGAAAAAAAAATTTCAAATCATCATCATCATTTCACCTGAAAGACGTATTAACGTTGTTAGGCCTCCCACAAGGTGGACAGATGACCTGGTGAAGGTCGCGGGACTCCGCTGGATGCGAGAAGCACTGGACCGGTCGATGTGGCGACGCTTGGAGGAGGTATATTTCCAATACTTTCAAATACTTTTTAAGTGACTTCCAAAAAGGAGGAGATTCTCAATTCAGCGGTATGTTTTTTTTTTTTTTGTATGTTAGTTACGCGATTACTCCGACAATTATGGACCAATTTTGAAAATTATTTTTTTGTTTGAAAGGGTATACTCTCAAAATGGTCCTATTGCCATCAAATCAGAATCTGATGAGGGAATCCAATGGAAAACGCAAATTTTATAGGCAAACCTATAGCGATTTGGGTATTTTTTATAGTAACTCGTGCTCTCGGAAAGCACCATTTGGTGAAGTGGAACTGACGATGGATACCACAGATGGCCACCGGAACAATATAATAATGAGTACCTATTTAACGGGAAGCGATTAAGAAATTTATGCCCGTCACTATGCATTTGGTGAGTGGCAGTTCTCCTGGTAAGAACCAGGATTACTCCTCAACAATCAACGTCCCAGCATCGGGAAAAGCAATATATTGTAAAAGGTGATGAGCAGTTAATATTAGGCAATTGTAACTTAGATAAATTCAAAACTGACCCACCAAAAATTGAAAAAAATAATCTTTTTACAAAAAAAAAAAAATAACCGACTACCAAAAATAACACTACAAAGTGAAAAATAATTTTAATTTTGGAAGTCGGTGGCAACAAACTCAAATACAGATCCAAAGACACCGACTTTTATTAACATAAAATGTCGCCTGTGTTCCCCAAACTGTTAGGTAGGGAGAGGTGTTCAGAACACCCATTCACCCATCAATTTTGTAGGGGGCAAGCCTATTGACTGAGCAGTGGTGGTCGTGGTTGTAGGTCGTGGGTTGAACCGAGGCCCTACGTTACTTTGTTTAAATAATTTCATCACCATTGCTCTCAAGACAGTAAAGGAAAACATCGTGAGGAAACCAGCATATCCTGGAACTAAAAATTCGAAGACATGTGACACGCGAGCCCAGTGCGCGTTGTTAAAACCCGCACTGGACCCGCGTGATGGATTTCAGCCCACCCCCTCTCTAACAGAGGAAGTCTGTGGCCAAGCAGTGGGGTATGAAACCTATTGCCAATTGCCATCAACTGCATAGCAATTCACAACCATGCGACAATATAAGTTGTCGTATCGAAAATGACACATTTTCAATAACTGATTTACCTTGCCCCCGACAGCTAATAGCTGTCGGAAGAAAGGCGATCGTCTATTTGAGTTAAACTGACAAAACTTAAGCGTTTTGTATTTGTGAACAACCTGTAGAGGACTCCTTTGATAACATTGATTTATGCTCAATTCGGCACGGAAGCGACGATTGTGAATAACTTTGCTGGTCCCAGAAATAGACTCCGGGCTGCTATTGAGAAATTAAACATTACAGATGCCAAGTAGAGACCACTAGAACAACGACACAGGGCTAAAACCATCGAGATATAAGTACTAACGTACTAGAGAAGACACCGTAAATTCCTACTTTGTCTCGTTCAACTGCGGCGATCGCGCCGCACCTCACTCAGTCGCTCTATAGCTCTTTCGCGCCTAGTACTTCCGACAATAATAAATTATATAGAATAAATACACTTCCGCAGCAAATCTAGCGCTGTGGTAAATTAGTTACGGTTTAGACGAATTGTTATTATTTTAGCGCTGCGCGAACTAAAGATTCAAATTACGAAGAATAGGACAATTCAGTTATTTGACGTAGCTTCTCTAGTACGTTAGTACCTACTTATATCTCGATGGATAAAACATAAACCGCCTTATTACAAAACAAGATTTATATTTTGACATGGCTTATACCATGGAGCCAGTTTTTGTAATAAGAACTTAACAGTGATCAAAATACCGTTCTTTATACAAAACTGAAAAGTTAGTTCGGTACTAAGTTGTCAGTTTTGTGTTAGGAACTTTACCATAGTCGGAATAAAGTTTGTAATTCAATAATGGCTCCATGGTTTCGACCTGGGTCTGAAGATAAACCTTGTTTTGTAATAAGGCGGATATAGTTTAGTCATAAGTAACACTTACTGGTATAATGATGTCCCAGTCGGCAGTCCCTGGTGTTAGAGGAGTTTTCGCCAATGGGATCCCGACCCCAATAGTTGAACCTGTTCACAAAATATTCCAACAAATATTAGGTACATTTTTTTAACAGTTTTATTATTGTATCACAACAATAAAGTGGCTAAGTTTATCTTCATTTATGACAGAAAGTTGCTGTGTGATAAGAATAACAACATATCCATTCGAATGCTTAGCAAATAAACAAACATGGCCGCTAAGTGTCTATATCAAATTACAAGCTGCCGTCCGAGTGCAATAATCAATGTGGGTGGTCCCCGAGCGCCAGATATTTGAAAACTAGGTCCGAAACAAAACTGGATATTAAAAAAAAACACGGTAAAGTGCTGTTTGGGAACTTTGTTCCCAAAAAAATTACACCGTAAAATGACGTCTGGACCTTATTTTTACGTCCACCGCAAAATTGAGTGACCGTTTGTGGCGACACCGTTTTCTTAGAAATCCCAAGCTTCACCTCTTTTTGCGAGGAGGTGCACATAACGTACATGTTTCTCCCGGACCCGCGACTCATGGTAGTGGAAGGAACCGTGGGGTTTTAGTCGGTAGTCCGACATAACCCTCTAGTCTGCCCGTGAGGAATCCCCTTAAAAAAACAAAAGAGAACCCAAGCCTGAACCGTCCCATTGCAAAACGAGTTCTTAATTTGGACCAAGCCTACACCATGTAGTCAGTTATTGTATTTCAAACCTTATTGCGACTGAGGTAGGTAGGTAGATTGTCAATTTTGTATTAATTGTTAATCTCAGACAAACATAGTTAAGGTGTTTAGAAAAGAAAGTTTTTTTTTTATTCTGCACAAACAAAACGCACATTACAATGAAATAAGTAACTTAAATTGCACACAAACATAGTAGCCAAAAGCCTCATATTCAACAACAAAAAGTTTGACAATCTTGTCCATTGCCAGATGTCAGGGCTTCAGGGCCAGGGACCAAAGACAATATATATTGCGTAATTATTACTCTGTGTTGCGACCTGTTGCGACACTGGCAAATGCATGGCAAATGACAACATGACAACAAACAAACAATCAAAACAAAAACAAAATGCCAGAACATTTTTTTTTTTTTTTTTTGGTGGGAAATCATCAAATAACTTCTCCCGCTCTGGGCGGAGCGAGAGGGAGTGTCAGACTTTTACTGACTAAAACCCCCCGTGTTCCTTCAGATGCCTGTGTGCCAGAGTCACGATATCCCTTTCGGACAGGCTCGTAACCCTGGCAGAAAATGCCAGAACATGCCAAATCGTTTAGAACTTTAACGTTTCGGGAACAAAGTTCATCTTCATTCCTCTGCCCTTATCCCAATTTATTTAGGGTCGGCGCAACATGTCCTATTCTTCCATACTTCTATATTAGTCGTCATCTCGGTAGTCATCCCCTTTGCCATATCATCTTTCACGCAGTCCATACATCGAAAAAAAACCGGTCAAGAGCGAGTCGGACTCGCGCACCGAGGGTTCCGTGCGAATATATGATGTTGATGATTTCTGAAAAACTGTGCTATTTAATCCTTACATAAGCTTCTATCTTATAGAATAACTTCAGATTTTTATCTCTGCAAACTTCGGAGATAAGGGGAAGGGAAACGGTATATTTTTTACATTTATCATCAAAAGTCGGAAACTATGCTGCTTAAAAAAATAAAAATAAATGTATGAAAATGTGCAAACAGCGTTCTTTCATGTGATACCCCACATGTCCTAGTAGCCCTACTTCAAATTTTTAACACCCCCTTTCAGTCCCTTTTGCAAAAAAGATATATATTTTAAAATTTCTTTCTTGTTTGAAAAATAGTTGGGCAAACGTCACCTAATGCTATTCTAAATTTCAAGTTGATAGCATTAGTAGTTGTTGAGATATCCAGGTGTGACAGACAGACAGACAGACAGACTTAGGCCCGTATTTATAGAGCGTTACTGAGTACTCAAGCATTACTTAAGAGTAGATTGAAGCCATTGGATTGGTTGAAACTAGTCTTAAGTAATGCTTGAGTAATGCTCTATAAATACGGGCCTAAGTCTCACCATAAGGGTTCCTTTTTACCATTTTGGTACGGAACCCTAAAAAAGGGGTAATAACAATGGAATAACACTGGAGTGCAAGACGGCATTAAGCCCATTAAGCGATTATGGTAGACCGACGGCGAAGTCATCGTTCGTGTGTTTGTGCATGCCCATTTGGGGAGAGTGCTATAGGGACATGGCTACAACTTGCAAGGGATCAAGAAGCGCCTGCGAACCATCAAAACCAGATTGCCAAGGGTGCTATCTCCGTAGCCGCCCCACGCATCGGCCCGTATAACGTTTACGTTGGAAGGGCCATGGGAAGGTTGGAGGGAGGGATTATTCGGTTTAGGACAGATTTTAGTTTTGGCAGATTCTTGTTACGGCAGATTCTTTTTTTGGCAGTTTCTTGATAAGACAGATATTTTACAGTCATCTACAGAAGTATTATGGTATGAAATTCAAAAGTGTGCATTGATTGGAAAACCATTTGTTGCGATTAGAAGGTCCTAAACATCACCTGAAGAAAAAATATCTGCCGTAACAAGAATCTGCCCAAACCAGAATCTGTCCTAAGCCGAATAATCCGGAGGGAGTCCATCCATCGTTTCTTTGGTCTTCCCCTACTCTTAAAGCCATATTAAAAATGGCTCAGTGGTTTAAATAGGCTTTCCGGCAGCCAGCTTTGGAATGGGCAACTAGCTTCATATTTCTAACTGACCGACTTTTTGATAATCAAAAGTGTCTAAAAATGGTTAATTTGAAATATATCTTTGAGTTTGAGTTATAGGTCTAAATATAAATCATATCAAGGCCAGACAGGGTCTCTAAAAACAATGAAAGCTCACCAGTCTGGATCAGACCGCACCGCTCGGTACCAAGTGGATAGGCATCCGCGGCTGCCCACGCGCAGACCAACACCAGAAGACTTGTTACTGCAACCATGGTATTCAGAGAAGTGTAACCAACATTTGTGAATAACACGACTATTTATAAGGACGAGATTTGAAAAAAAGATTCTCTTAATTGCATTGAAAATGCAGTAATTAAATAACATGGGAGTAATGAGCGTGCAAAGCGAATATTTGATAATTCGGTGTTCATGCACGCTTTTTAAATGTCATTAGTTCTCCAATTTGAATAATTTTATGATATAATTTTTTCGTCTTTTGTTTTTTTTGTTAAACGACCTAAAGGACGATGGGAACTGGCGTCCCCAAAATTGAAACTTAGTCAACAGACTTGAGACATATCTCATTTAAAAGGGCTTGGCTTACTTACTGATCATTCTTTACTATGGCGACGACCATCAAAAGCATGGGGTTTCCAGGGAAAAGAAGGAAATGTAATGGTAGTACTGTAGTAAAAAATATGTTTGATTATGAAAAAAATAATTGAAAATCGTATTGGTTTTTACTTAAGATACTTCATATTGTATTTATTTTCCATGACAACATATTAACGCTTTTATACCCCATAGGTGTAGGTAGATAATGTATACCTACCCAGCGTAGCTACAACACGATATCAAAACTTAGTCAACATACTTGAGACGTATCTCGTTTAAAAGGTCCTGGCTTACTGATCATTTTTTACTATAGTGACGACCGTCTATTGTGTGGGGTTTTAAAGGAAAATAATAAAATGTGGTCATATTCTGTAGTAAGTAGACAATAAGTGTGATTATAAAAAAAATTGAAAATCGAATCTTATTTTACTTTATTTCATAATATGAAGTTTATTCAACATGACATAACAATACATCTCTGCCTACACTTGCGGGGAATACAGGCGCTATTAAGTCCACTTTGAATAAATTCAAATCAAATCAAATCAAAAATATTTTTATTTCACATAACATGGGCACTTATGAAACCGCAGAAGCTAGGTGCACGGTTCCAATTGGTCGTTTCCTATGGAGAAGAGCCGGCAAGAAGGTCCACAGTTACTCTTTTAAAAAAAAAAATGTCTTCGCGTGTATTGTCGTGTTGTGTGTTTTGTGTGTGTTTGTCTTGATGTCTTTTACAATGTTTTCAAATTACAGTGTTAATAGGTATGAGAGGACAGCGTAGCCCCTTAAAAGTACCAGGTACTTAACAAAATAGAAAATGGTCTACAGATCTACAGTCTATTAAATAAATATAGTTATATCTCCATATTACATGGGACTAGAACATAACTGGCAAAATGTGGGTGTACTTTAGGTTCACCTCTGGCTATCTCTTGTGAAAAAAAGGCGTGATGTTATGTTGTGTGTGCGTTATAAGTATGATGTCACTGGTGAAATATGAATTTTCTTTTTGAATAGCAGAATAAGTTTGCTTGCCGTACCTCTGTCTACCCCTAAGTGGATATAGGCGTTATGTTATGTATGACTAAACTTAATATCACTAATAAATATAAGTTGAGACTTTTCGGATATCTCTTCCATTGTGAATGAAAATGCAAGCAAGTATACTTACTTGCATTACTTAAAGTCTACTATCAATTTTCTTTGTTCCAATGATCATAGACTATAAGTGGAAACTTGTAATTGGCCATTTTCTTCTATGAACTATTACTAAATGTATCTGTTTAGCTGTAAGTTTTCCTAAAAATAAAATAAATAAATAAATAAATTATAGCCTAGAAGTGTACCTTTGCCTACCCCTCGGGGCAATACTGGTGTGATGTTTTGTATTTCATGTCTATGCGGGGGAGAATCATTAAATATCTAACTTGCGAAAAGTCTGATTGTCATATACATCTCTGTCCATCCGTTAGAGAATTACAGGCGTAATTATGTTATGTTTTAAGTTTCATATATTGGTTACCAATCATTTAGTTAGACTTCCTTCATTTTAACGAGAAATTAAATGCAGTACCGACCTATGTAATTATGTCGCTTACTACTTACATAGAGGTGTACTTACCTCTGCCTACCCCTCCGGGCAACAACGGTGTGATGTAATATTGGTGTGATGTTATATATTCCACCTCTATGTGGGAAACCATTAAATACCTAACTTGCGATAAGTCTGGGTGTCATATACCCTTCCGTTAGAAGATTACGAGCGTAATGATAATGTTATGTTTTAAGTTTAATATAATTTAATATTAAACTTAAAACATAACATATCATTACGCTAAAAACACCTAACATGGCGCTGCGGAACCGCCTTTAGTTAGCAAGCATTGTGTTTGATTTCTTTCATTTTGACGAAAAATACTATACAGTACCTACATATATTATGTAGCTACCTAGGTAATAGAGAAGTGCACCCGTGCCTACCCCTCCCTACGAGGAATAATATTGTGATGTCATGTATGATGTAAGTAAAATGATCATCGCGACATATAACATAAATTGCGATATGTGGATGTTCCACGCACTTCTGCCTACTCCTTCGTGAAATATAGGCGTGATGTTTTATTGTTCTATGTTCCATATTATATAAGTCGGCAGTTATTATGCTTTATCTCTATTATTGCGATGAAAAATAGAAAACAATCATCTATATTTTCGTCAGATAAATGAAACTTATAGATGATTTTTTCAGGAAACCCCATATATTTAAGTCTTGAAACAAATGGTTTATTATTTTGTAGGCCGTAACGAAAAATATGAGACAAAAATGAAGTCTGTTGGATCAAAAAAAAAAAAGGGGACGGAGTCCATAGTAAAGTCCATTTCACGAAAGAAGTCCCGCAGACGAGGCGCGACGTGGCGCTGCAGGCATTGCTAACTTGTATAATAATAATTAGTTCCACTTAATTCCGCGGGACTTCTTTCGTGAAATGGACTTTAGATTGCCCATCGTCCTTTATCATTTAAAATGTTCGTGGTTGACCCACCTTCACTCTGAGCCTTCACACCAGTGATAAGGTAGGGAAATTTCTAATTAGCAAAAGTCAAAATGAGAAGTGTCAAAGGGACAGGTGTCAAAGTGACAGGTGTCAAACTATGAAATGTCGATTAAGAGTGTAACAGTGGTAAAAAAAAAATCTTGTGGTACTACTGGATCGCTTGGTAGTTCTTCGGGTTTTCTTTTACCCGTGGTACTGCTGGTAGTAATACTGGCAACAAACGATACTAATGAGTTGTAGGTTGTCGGCAGGCGCTTTGTGTAAATTATTTAATCACAACTACTCTTAAAACGGTGAAGGAAAACATAGGAGAAAACCGGCGTGTCCTAGAACCACCAATTCTAAGACATGTGTCATCCAACACACAAACTGACAATTGATCACAATTTCTTTAAATTTGACCGTTCAGGCCAATGCCTTTAGATGCGTTACCCTCGCTCAATAATGGCAAGTAAAAGCAAGGCAATTGGCCGACTTGGAATTAGTCGCCCGCCAGTCAGTGTCGCGGCTACACTTCACAATCACTCACAATTCTCAGCAATTGTTTGTGAAGAAAAAGCCTTCCCGTGTCTATACACGATGTACATATATTACACTACTATTGTGGGAGTACAGAAAAACGTCTCATTTCATGCATAAGTACTTATTGTATTTTTTATTATAAGAAAACGTTGTTTTGTTTTGTATTGCAACCAGTCATCCATTTTTTCTGACTGCTGCGACCGACGTGTACGCGCCAATGAAAATGCAGCAGTTAGTGACGTAACTAAATATGTATGTTCATCTCTTTCTAACAACAGTTATCGGTAGGTATAGGTCTTTCCTTTTCTTCACGCGCTGTATGATTGTACGCAAATATGTAGCTACATTCATGGCTTACGCTGTTTTTGAGTGCACTAATGTTCGTGCATGACGCGTCTATCAGGCACGTTCATTGCGTTAAATATATTGTTGAGCAGACGAATTTTTCAAACTTATGAAGCAATGGTTTAGGAATATCTTTGAAAAGCCTCGGATTGTGATTGATTATTACTCAATTATGGTGCTGGCTGCGGCCCGCTGCCTCTCACAGAGAGGAGGCGAAGGCGAAGCAGTGGGCATATTTTAGACTGATTATGATGACATTTAAGAACATTATTAAGGGCTTTAGACAAAAAAAGATACATTGAGTTATGTTCATCATCCTAATCTCAACTGAACGTTTTTTTGATGTGATGTCTTATGCGGCGGGACCACATTGAGATGGGGCAGTAAGGCTGGGCATTATGACGCGTATTCGTTCGAAATTCGAAGGTTATATTTTTTGTTTTATTTTCGGCCATTCTTCATTGTAGCGGTCCATCATAAAAAACCAAGTTGGAGTCTCATTTCCTACGAAATGTATGGGAAAAGTTTTTTGCGATTTCTAACTTTTCTAGTACTCAAACCTCAGTTGGTTTGATAGAGGTTTTTGATCCTTATAAGAAACAGGATCGATTGGCATAAAAAAATGTTTTTGTGAAAACTGCCCATTTTCCTGCTGATTGTACATTTTTTTCAAAATCTGTGAATGCAGATCAAAATTTCTCAAAAAGTTAAGGACTGTCTCCTAAGACAACGGTTAAGGTAGCTGCCCTTACTGCCCCATCTCAAAAATCCACCCTGCTATACCCTCAGGCGGGACAGACCGGCTGTAACTGGTGGCGTGGCGACGTGCTGCCACACGCTCGTAATCTGCGAGAGTCGCGGAGTTACGAAATTAATTTTGGTATTAAATTAATATGTAGGTATTTAACGGCGCAAGATAGCCATTGCCAGAAGTGATCATAGTATTAGTGGTTCAGCAGCTTCAATATCATCAGGATTGTGCCGGACTATAGCAGTTCGTCGTGGATGTGGTACGCGTACACCGTACGATAGCAGCGCCCCTCACATCATCTTCTGTCAGGAGACAGCCGCCACGCGACCATCGATGCGACGCTCTGCTAGAGTGACTGTCAGCAGCCAGTGTTACTTTTATCCGACCTTTGCCGTGATTCCAGTAAACTTTGTAACAAAACTGGACCGCCCCACTTACTGCGCCGTCATATAATATTTCGCAGACATGGGCCAGTGACCTTGATTAGTTAGCTTGTACCTCTACCATGAGTTAACACAGCCAAAACTCGCTAGCGTCTCCGTAAATAGTATGTATGAAATATTGTACAGCGCCCATTGCGGTCACAGCAAGAATTAAAATACGTACCATGAGCACTATAAATTTCGATAGGTAAGAAACCTAACGTAATCTATTCGATAGTCACTAACGTTTTTCAGCTGTCACCATACAAAACGGCACCATGAGTCACTAATTCGACAGACGCTATCGAAAAATACGCTTGCGATAGTAGTTACGTAGCTCACTAGCATTTTGAGGTGTGAAACATTTGTTTACATTCAAATTATACACGGTTTGAGTCTATTAAAGTCAAAATAATGTCGGGAAGAGCTTATTTAGCATGCAATATGTTAGTGGCCAACTTTATAGGCTCTCTAGAGAAGCATTTGAAGATTTGTGCTTATTATTGAATAATGTAACGGATTTGAAGTCAACACAAAGAGGCCATAGCACTATAATAATAATTTTCATTTCTCTAGACACTACATATACTAAATTGTGACCCACTGGTCCTCATTGTATTACATATTCTATTTTTGAAAACTTATTTTAATTTAAGTCAAAAACGCTGTGGCGCACACAACGTCAACAAAATTCCAAATTTAATTGATGACATGAAATATTATAAGGATTAAAAATTCCACAACTACTAAATGCCATAGGTACTCTAGTCCATGAACCGACCACTTACTTACAACATTGTTTACTGTAATATGAGCTTATGAGCCGTTCTCTCTTCATATTACTGAGAAAGAAAGAAACAAAACATAAGGAGTGAAGTTAGCTATACGACACGATCTATCGAGCTTACCTTATCGCCTGCGTTAGACTCCATAAAACTCATGGTGCAAGCGTTATAGAAAAAAAAAAAAAAAAATCTTCCATTGTACATAAACACTTAGGTAAACACTAAACACTATGCAGCGTAAAACTAAAATAAAGAGTGTTTTCGATGAACTCTGGCACCCAGAGTAAGATTTAACTTGTGTTTAGGGTGCCAGCGTCCTCGCCTATAATTTGAACATATTTTATAACAGTAGTTGTATGACGAGCACAGTATATTATTATTAACACGTTCCAGGACACTTGACTATTTGCAAATGTCATGATATGACACTTCAAAATCCCATACATTTTATCATACCGCCTACAGCCGTAGTACCATAAACATTATTTTTAATTTTCACGCCGTGACACTAAATATCAACATCATTGTACTTGTATGGCTCAGTCTACGCCTGTCGGCGGTGTGAATGTGTTATTTTGGTGCGTAAGCACTGTGTTGAAAAATTACTCGAAATGAGTTTGCCGTGACACCCACGAACAAATGAAGTCGCGTGATGTGACACTAGATCATGTGCTTCTTAGGAATACTATGGGCAAGCAACGGCTATCGACGGTTTGCCAAATTACATGAAATAAAGTTCACCGCCCTTAGCCGTACTGTCACGTAACGATATACCGACATAACGTCAAGAGGCGGTCTGTCCCGGAAAGTGTTAAGAAAAACTACTTACTACTTGAAAATGCATGTTATGATGTGTCTGTTAAAGTACCTATGTCCGAATGTTTGTGTATGTATTGAAAGAGAGATAAAATATGGTGAAAACTTGTTTGTATATAAGTCTGTGTAAATGTAATTATAAATATATGAATTAATTAACTACTTAAAGATTAAGCGATTGATACATGTAGTAAATCTTCGGCATTATCGTAACTCATTCTCAGTAGCCACTTTGTGACCTTGGTCTTACATCCATTATGGCACATGGGAGCTATGGTGCATACTTTGTTTATTTTATTATATAAATGGTTGGACAGAATATCATAATGACGCTGAGCAAGGGCTGTTCTACATCCGCGAGTTAGCGAGAAAGCCTCTACGCTTTTTAGCAGCATTCTGCTTGTATATCACAGAGGGATGCTTGCGCAGAATGGTGCCAAGAACAAAGAGCTGTCTCACAGTGAGGACCTGACATTCGGTGTAGAGAGCCGAGGTGGGATATCTAAACGGCTTCAAGCTCATAACCTTGAGGACAGCTCTCTGTGCTCGTTCCAGAGGCAGTAGGGTTGTCTGGGAAATCTATTTCATCCACGTTAATACGCTAGCGAGTTTAACGCTAGCGAGTAATTTTTCGATAACAACTCATGGAAGACGTAAACTGAGCTTACGCAACGCGTTGAACGTTCAGCAATAGGACTCGCCCATCAAGGAGCGCTGTCCCCAATTTGACGTATTATTCATTTATTATACACAAAACAAAACGTATTTTAATAAAACGCATATATATACTAAAATATCAACAGTTAAATTATCTTTAAATTGGTGAAGGTTTCACAAAAATACGCTTGGTAGATTTTGCGCAATTCTCAGGTTTTTATCCGCGTTAGACGTAACTGTACAAATTAATTTCACTATGTAATATAAACATAATCTAAAATATTCACATATTAAGTTATTGAAAAAATGCTCTAATTTAACATATTTTTATTTCAAATCATTAACACTACTCGTTTAGACGTGATCTTCAGTATAAAATCATCAAAACTCGGTTATCGTCGCCATAAATGTTCGTGAACGTGCATTAGTGTAGGCAAATGAGAAACAAACAGTGCAACATCACTTCAAGTTCTCTCAAGAAGTCCGCGTGAGGTCTCAGTAAAGTGCCACGTCTTTACTGAAACTCAAGGGGAGCGGGGGGGGGGGGGAATATAATTATCATCCATCATGTATTGAATATAATTCATTTCATCAATGTTTATTTAGGATGGGTTTGCTCTTGACCTTAGTCTAGGGCAGAGGTGATAGAGACAAAGTCGACGATGGGGTGAGCGATAAGTACAACAAAAGATTTGATCTTTGTTTTTTTCTGGGGTTTACTTGAAATTGTTGAGAAAATCTTCTTTTTTTTTGTTTAATCGTGTTTAGATGTTGCTATCCATCACGTCTGTGAAGTTTACACAGATAAAAATACTGATATTTCGAGTAACTAGAGGTACTAGTCGTTGACCCCAAAAATATTTTTTTTAGTTTTATCTGTTTTAAATATCGGTACCTAGCTAATTTAATTTTACCCTATACAATGACCCCTCAGGAGGTTGTGCGTTAATTCTGGGACATGTTGTATAAGGTGTTAAAAAATTTACCCGAAAAACTTTAAGGAGTGCTTTAGAGTTAGACCATCGAACTGAATAACTTTTACTATCTGCTATTCCATAATAAAGTTTTAATATCTACTGTTCTAAACTGTTTGTTGGGACAGCGGTTTTTTTTACGTAATTTCAAAGTTGGTCCTTTATATTAAAAGTTATTCAGTTCGATGGTCTAAAGCAGGGCTGTCCAAACTACATACCTTCGCGGGCTAATTAAATTTACTACAAAAGCTGGAGAGCCGCAGAAACAAATATTTTCAGTTTTCAAGTAAAAAAAATACAGGGTAATCATTTCTTTAAACGTTTATTGGTTCTTCGCTAATTTATATGTTTTGACAAAGAATTCTATTATCCAAACTATTTACTTTTTATTTTTATTTCTGGTTATTATAAATGTCATAGTCTTAATATGATTGCAATTTGGCTACTTTGTATTAGAGTGTGTATTTTGTCAATTTGTATTTCGTTTTTGTAATGTGTGTCTTGTTTGTACAGAATAAACAATTTTTCTTTCTTTCTTTCTTTATGTCAAAAACTCTTTTCTGATTAATTTACACTTTAAAACATGCGTCGCGGGTCGCATGAAAACAAGCCGCGGGCCGTTGTCTGGACAGCCCTGGTCTAAAGCACCTCTTTAAGTTTGTTGGGTTAATTTTGAAACACCATATCAAATTGTATAATTTAAATAAGTACAGATTTTTTAAGGTAAATCTACAAAAGTGTATGGTAGAATCGCTTTACAAAGTATCATTTCTTTAAAGGCGGTGTTATTTCCTCATTGCTCAATTGAGGCGTCCAGCAAAACAGGGTAATTCGCACAACGGTGTAGGCCTCCAGATTACCGGTTCTGTGCACCACGACTGTGGATGACTCAGTGAGCTTCACGGCCGGTATGTTATCATCGTCGCAAACCGACAAATCTACACCACCAGTCCCGCCAAGGCATTTCGGGAGCGGCTGAAACAAAAACATCAGCTGTTTAATAATGAAACGAAATGAAATTGTTTTTATTCTGTACATAGGATTATATCGGAATCAGTTTTACACGTGATATATTAAAAAACCGGGCAAGAGCGAGTCGGACTCGCGCACGAAGGGTTCCGTACTATTATCTATATAAATGACAAAAAAAAAACACGTTTGTTGTATGGAAGCCCCCCTTAAATTATTTGTTTTATTTTAATTTAACAATTTATTTTTATAGTGAATATACATAACTAAATATTCTATGAATATTTCAAGCGTCTACCTGTTGCAGTTATCAATATAGAGCAAAAACGAGCAAAAAAAATCAAGTTTGTTGTATGGGAGCCCCCTTAAATATTTATTCTATTCTGTTTTTTTGTATTTGTTGTTATAGCGGCAACAGAAATACATCATCTGTGAAAATTTCAACTGTCTAGCTATCACGGTTCATGAGATACAGCCTGGTGACAGACGGACAGACAGACAGACAGACGGCGGAGCCTTAGTAATAGGGTTCCCGTTTTACCCTTTGGGTACGGAACCCTAAAAATAAGCTAGATGGTGTGCCGTGTGGTGCCGGACGTAAAGAATAGCACCATCCTATTTCTTCTCGTGGGTGTCGTAAAAGGCGACTAGGGACGTACTAGAGAATGGGCAGCAGCGTTCTATAGGCATTTTAACACCATACTGCGATCGCCAACCGGCCTGCCAAGCGTGGCGATTATGGCAAACCACTTTTGGGGAAGGCCTATGTCCAGCAGTGGACGTCTTTCGGCTGAAATTATGAAATGATGATGAGAAATCATCCTTTTCCCAAAATCAAATGTACCTATTGTGAAATGTATTGGAATTGTATACAAAGGTATTTTGTTTCAATAAACTTAAGATAATGAATGATTATTTCATGAAATCACGACGTTTGAGGCCATTTTTAACTTAATTGTACTGCTGATTCTAATGACTATAATTCTATACAGCCTATATATTTTGTTACGGTCGCGAATCATATTTTAAGGCTTCTACATACCGGCGCGACTCGCGACGCGACACAAAGGCACCGCTCGTCGCACGACACTACGCGGGACCTTTGTGTCGCGTCGCGTGTTGCGCCGGTCTGTAGAAGCCTTTAATCATACAACCTGACACTGACCTGCAAATTGCAAAAAAACGTAAGAACATACATGAACATACAAATCAATTGTGAGAGCAAGAAACGCCATGTTTTAGCGCAAGTTCAAGACTAGGCATAGCTCTGTGGCGACTAAAATGATAAAGCCACCGGCACATTACTGTGTCGTGTCGTGGGAGAACCAATCAAACGAATCCATTAAGGACTACGTCAAATCACAACGAGTCTTGATTGGCTAACACTGCGTCAGAAGGCGTCACGATACGCCACGACACGTAACTTTCCGCCCTTATATATGCGGATGTTTGACATCTGACATCTAGGGACCCCTTATAGTGGGAACAGCACCCGTTCGTAATTATGGCACTGTTTTAGAAATAGTTTGGCTTTGTAGAGCGCCGTCTCTGTCACTCCTGTGTGACTGTCTCTTTCTAAAGGCGCTGGCGCTACTCCACTGCCCAGGGCTAAACTACGCACGTGTACTTAGCTTTGCTTTGTAATGCTAAAGATTTTAGCATTACCAGCGCTATTAAATCTATTTTTAATGTACTGGTTCGTACCAAACTGGAGTCCAGTGCATGCGTCTGGAACCCGCACGAAAAGAAGTACACTTTACTCTTTGGAAAGGTACAAAAGGCTTATCTTAGGTATCTATATAAACGTTTGAATGGATATTATCCGTTTATGTATCCTTCGAACTTTCTTTTAGGCTGTTTAGGTTATAATTCTCTCGAGGTTAGAAGAAAAAATTACCAAATTATTAATATGTGTAAGATCCTTCACGGAAAAACAGATGCTCCTGAATTGCATGACGAACTGTCCCATCTTTTTGCTCCGATGAACTATAACCGTAGCAGGAGGTACAGATTGTTCGCCGTGCCTTGGAATCTAACCGTCGCCCGAGCCCATTCTCCGGTCCCTCGCACGCTCTGCGCTCAACGCTCTCTTGGACGCTAAGCCTCACTGTGATGTGTTCGCGGATGAATGAAAGAAGATCTTGTCAACATTTCTGGAGTATTGTGAGATGAGCGTATGACTTTCGAGTAGCTGTATTCTTTTGTTTTTGTACTAATATAATTTGTCTAATGTAATTGGCCTTTGGCCGTTTTATGTTAAAGTAAAATAAATAAATAATAATAAATGAGAAAATGTAGTCCAGCACTCCACTCCATTGCAACCCACGGCTACGCTACGCTACGCAGTGGCTGGAAAACAAAAATTTACGCGCAAACAACGTGTGTGGCAAATTTCTCCGCGCATATTCTACGTAGCAGTTACACGATAAGTCGATGGTTCCGCACCTGATCTCTCTCCGATGATCTCGTCATGTCGGATTGCCGCCCTATCAGACTATTAGAGTGAGGGAAGAGAGAGAGGGTGCTCCTGTGTCTCACTTGTGCATGATAATATCTCCCGCGCCGAAACCCGCTCCCCTGAGATTGGTCGCCATAACCAAGCTCGACGCTATAGTATTAACGCCCAAATTATGTACATTTTGCCGCTAGTTACCGTCACCTACCATTTCCCAGTCAGCTTGGCCTTGCGGCAGGATAATTGGTCGAATGTAATGTTTAAACCCTGCGGTAGATCCTGCAACAACAAAAAAAAATAATTGTTGCAATAGATTTTTGTGATTATTAATGGGAAATATTTCTCTAAATTGTAGGTAATTGATCCTCTAAAAAAACGAATTGACCTTCTTATGATGTACGCTTTATTTTAAATAAATGAACCTCTTTAACTATCTGCCCTTTTTTCATAGTTGGTTGCATTGACTAAGCTGGGGTACCCCGATCAAACGGGTTAGATTAGAACTGGCCAACCACGCACGAGCCGAGTTGGTCGCAGTAACTAAGATAGGGCTGCCCGAGCAATAAGGTTAGGCTAGGTTAGAACTGCGGCTTGTGGAGCTGGGGATCGCGGATGTCGCACATGGTCCCATGATGCCCGATGCAAGTGTGGGAAGGGAACACCGGGGTGATTTTTAGTCGGTAAGAGTCGGACAGACCCCTCCGCTCACCCCAGGGCGGAGTATTTTCCACACAGGGAACAAAAGGTTAGAACTGCGGCAGCGGCCGGCGTGATGCGAAAAGAATACTGCTCCGGGGTCCGATGGGGTACCTGGCCGTTCTCTAGTACTCGCTCTTGAGGAACCGGAGCCCCCACTGAGACCGGCCAGCGCACCCAAATTGGTGGTCGCATTTACTTGAATAATTAATATTTTTAGGATACCAAAATAGGAATTAAGTAGGTACTTTAGGTTCACAAAAAAGGTGCATTCTTAAGAGAGTGTTTATTAATATTTTTAGAAAAAAAAAATAGAATTAATTAAGGTTCAATTAATAATAATTAGTTCGTGATCATGTCGAATTGCCGTTCTATACTCCCACCTAACAAGTGGGTGTCGTAAAAGCGACAAAGGGACTTACTAGAGAATGGGCAGCAGCGTTCTCTATGCATTTTAACACCATACTGCGATCACCAACCCGCATGCCAAGCGTGGCGATTATGGCAACCCTCCCCCATCTCATTTTGGGGGAGGCCTATGGCCAGCGGTGGACGTCTTTCGGCTGAAATAATGATAATGACTCCCACTTAACTACGGAATATGAGAGTGAAGGATGAGGGAGTGCGCCTGTGTTGCGCACTCACTTGGACATAATTTCCCGCTTTTGTACCCTAGTCTATTCGTAATAGGGATGGTAGGGTACAGTAAGCTGGCGGTGCGGAGGGACGTCGCAATTTGTAGCTTCGTGTTTCGGGTGCTGCGCGGCTGGTTGCACCAGCCCGACCTGCTGGCAGAGCTGGGGCTGCGCGCGCCGCCCGGATGCGGATGCGCGCATCGCCCCACGCCTACGCTTCTGGAGTCTTGCTCTAGGACAAACCTGAACAAGTTTGCCCCCTTGTCACGAGCCATAAGATTATTAAATATTATTTCTATGGAGGTAGATTTATTTCATTGCAGCCTGAACAGATTCACTGTAGTAGCACTGAAGTGCATCGAAAACATTTAGAGGCCTTTTTATTATTTTTGTTAATTTAGTATAAGTATAATGTAAGTTTTATTGTAGTAGCATCGCATTGGCACATAAAGCTGTTATGGTGTTATTTACGTAATCTTTAAATAAATAAATAAAAATAAGATGATGGATCTCAGGCTTCTTCTTTGTGAGAGATAGTAAGCCGCCCACGATGTGGACCCAGTGCAGAGCGGATTGTCACTATCATGTTTTCGAATTGTTGGATAAATGTTACTAAAACTTGAATGAGTACTTAAACGATAATTTTTCCAAATTCCAGACCACACAGTGACACAGGGACATCAAGTAATAGAACAACTGTGCATGTATCTTTAAATAATTAATCCACTAACGTATTGTAATAATTCTAGGAATGACATTCAAATAATTTATTTTGCTTTTAATAATTTATTGTTTTTATTACTTATTACAAGATTTCTTGAATTATTGATTGATTTTTTTGACCATGTATTAATTTCTTAATTTCACTGTATTAATGTCATTTATAATAACTAAAGACATGTAAAATATTTTTATCTTTAATGCTAATGTATAACTATTGTATGCCTATTATGCAGGACATATTGGAACTATAATATATTGTTAAGACCTGTAACAAACATTATGTGCCGACAATAAAGATATTTTGAATTTTTTGAATTTGAATTTGGTTCCGGGGCAGGTTTTCTCACGATGTTATCCTTTGCACTTTTAAAGTTAGTGCAGAGGGCCTAAAATGGACGCTATGGCAGAATCATACGTACAATTCAGATCCCGCAATTCATCTGTTTGACAGTTTTGTATGGAGTTTCGTAAAAGGTCCACAAACTATAAATTGCTATAGTGAAATCTAATGTCAAATAGCAGCTGTCAAACAAATGAATTGCGGCATGTATGAATTGTACGCAGATTGATGATTCTGCCAAAGCGTCCATTTTAGGCCTCCTGATTTAATAAATTACACAAACTAAACTGCATGCCTGCCTTTTCTTTTTTTTTCTGGCGGGAAATTATCAAATAACTTCTCCCGCTCTGGGCGGAGCGGGAGGGCGTGTCAGAGTTTTACTGAATAAAACCCACCCATGTTCCTTCAGTTGCCTGTGTGCCAGGGCCACGATATCCCTTTCAGACAAACTCGCAACCCTGGCAGGCATTGGCCCTAACGGACTCCATCAATTTGTGGTGACATCTCTCTGAGGCGCGCGTGGAACACAACGCGCCGTCGACCTGGGCCTGGTCCTTATCGGACAGCGAGCTACCCATTGCTCATCGTCCGCAAGCCCGCGGCTACGGTGGTCGGGAATCGACCTGGGATTTCTGATGCGACTAGGGGCGTGAGGGCGCGAATATAAACTGCATGCCTGCCTGGGTTTTAATCCACGATCTGGCTACAACTCTTTAGTCGGGGCAATCACAGCTCTTTTTATGGGTTCCGTACCCAAAGGGTAAAACGGGAACCCTATTACTAAGGCTTCGCCATCTGTCTGTCTGTCCGTCTGTCACCAGGCTGTATCTCATGAACCGTGATAGTTAGATAGTTGTAATTTTCACACATGATGTATTTCTGTTGCCGCTATAACAACAAATACTAAAAAACCGAATAAAATAAATATTTAAGGGGGCTTCCATACAACTAACGTGATTTTTTTGCTCGGTTTTGCTCGATATTGATAACGGCAACAGGCAGACTCTTGAAATATTCACAGAATCTTTAGTTATATATTCACTTTATAAATAAATAATCAAATTAAAATAAAACAAATATTTAAGGGGGCTCCCATACAACAAACGTATTTTTTTTTTGCCGTTTTTATAGATAATGGTACGGAACCCTTTATGCGCGAGTCCGACTCGCACTTGGCCGTTTTTTTTTTATCCATTTAATTAAACTTACCTGTTCGGATCTTCATGCAGGCTTGTTTAAGAGGCGCAAATGTCGCATTTATTGTAACGCAAGCGCATGCAAGAAGCACAAAAGCGGTTAGCTTTGAAACCATATTGACTATGCAACTGAAGCCAAATTGCAGACAAATCGGAGATATTCATGCCTTTATATGGGAAATAAATGGTTGTAATTGTTCTCATTGTTTAAAAACCGGCCAAGTGCGAGTCGGACTCGCACGCGAAGGGTTTCGTACCACTGTAAAATATTTAATACTCGAGCCTGAGTAAAAACCGCCGAATAAAATATGTTTCTTGTATGGGAAAAAAGTTAAAAATTTAAAGAAGAAGAAAGAAAGAAAATACGTTTATTTGCGGTAAACATGACGTAAAAAAGAACATAAACACAAAAATATGAAAAGGTTGGGGGAAACATGCGTCACATCCACGCAAAACGGCTATCACTCAGCATTATACTGCGACCCTATGCAAGACAGAGCCCCTGACGTAATGACGTCGTACGGTGCAGCAAACAGTTAATAGGACGCTGTGCCGGTACATCATACATAAAGAAAAATAATATAATTTAAATAAGTGGTAGAATAAACTAAACAGAAATATTAAAAATAGACATACACATGCTGTGAGAATATCATACTCCTTAACTTTTGCGCTGGGTTTTACGCTTTATGTGGTGGCAACATTTCGAAAGTTAGAAACTTTCGAAATGTTGTAAATACATAAAGCGTAAAACAAAAAGATAAAATAAAGTTAAAAATTAAAGGGGGTTCATTAATTTTTAACTTCATTTTATTTTTATTATTTGTTGTTATACGGGTTAGTTGCCTGTTGTTATAGGGTTCCGTTGGCACCCTTTGTGTACGGAACCCTAAAAATCAGTTGCAATTTATCGGCTAGTTATACAATTTCAAGATAACGATTATTAGTCCATAATTAGTGGATAATACATTAAGTATTTAGTTTTAGTTACTTATTACGATTAGATTGTACTTACCTACAGATTTGGGTATTATTCTGCCCGCTTGCTTCGCTCGCGTTTTGGTCAGATCTTGTGAAGACCATTGATTGGTCTCTAAAATGGTATTTTGGTGAAAGAACCACACAGATTTGAGTGGACCTGTTCAGATGAGCTGCACGACTACTGACATATGCGTGCACTGAACGCATTTGTTAGAAGACGTGCAGCTCAACTCAGGATGAACCCCCTAAGTAAATTTTTCATCACTTATAAAAAAAAAATTGCTGTTCCATACATCTTGACCGCGTAGATATTACACTTTTGTTGGAAAAAGCAGATTTTTTTAAAATAAACCGACGAAAATTTTCTTTATAGATACGCCTGCAAAAGTAATTTTGGTGGAACATCCGAAGGAAATGGCAATTTTTCACAATTATATACACATTGACTGCCCCAGATTATAGAAAGAAGCAGATAGACCGCGCGGAACAATAAAATGAGGCCCGTTTGTAGACATGTGTGCGTTACAGCCACGTGACAGCACTATAAGAACAGGTGCCTCTATGTGTGTGTACGGTTGCCAGGATAATGAAAAAATTACCCATAATATTTCATTACTTACATGAAATAAATAATTTATTGTCTCAGAAAAATGCAGAAAAGAAATAGATACAATACAATCTATACATAGATTGTTCACGGGTGGAAGAAAGCAGATAAAATAAAAACAAGATTCGACACACGACAGAGTGTGAGAGCATGTAGAATTGTAGAGCGTCTTATACGGTGCTTTCGCCACTGGTGGGTGGCTCACCTGGCATCCAATTTTTCACCCAACACAGGACCACTTTCGCAAGGCATCAGTATTATGTAATTAGCGCTTACATTTACAAAAATATACATAAAAAACTGAATATATTAGACCTAAACAAACACAACCTAAAATTAAAAGTGACAGAATGGCTACTCAAACAGGACTATGCCGAAACAGAGACTTTACTTACCTACATTGCTTAATAAGCACACACCAATCTCCATGCTTGCACAAATACTTCTATCCTCGCATCCATATACTCTCGTACATACAACTCCCCCATTCACTTACTCACCAACACCACATCTCCTACTTATCCACACTCACATACAAACACCTACACACCTTCATCCACACTCATTACCCCTCACCCGCACTCTCACATACTCATACATAATTTAATTATTAAAATAAACAATAACTTTTTTCCCTTCTGAAGGTAAATCGACACAGTCCACTCATACATAATTATCAATTGGAACCTCATTGTGATACGCTGTCTCTTAAGATACAGGATACCCTAGTTTGAGAGACAGGGTTTAATTTATTGTGTACAGATTTCTGCAGCATCCAAATGTTGTATGTTTTTGTGAATGTACAATTATCTGTATGTGTTTTTGGGAAATAAATTTATTTATTTATTTATTTTATTTTTAGGAAAACTTACAGCTAAACAGATACATTTAGTAATAGTTCATAGAAGAAAATGGCCAATTACAAGTTTCCACTTATAGTCTATGATCATTGGAACAAAGAAAATTGATAGTAGACTTTGTAAAACACAAAACAGAAAAAAAAATACTATTTCCGCTCGAAGAAGCTATTAGATAAGATTCTCTTCAACTGAGTAACACTAGTATTGAAAATAAAGAAAGAACTTGGTTACGTAGCCAACCATACATTTTGTTGGCGAAGTTGAAATTTTGTTAGAGGATTATATCCAGGATAGGAATGCTTGGAAACATGCTGGTCCAGCTCCATAGGACAATCTAGAGTCTAGACAAAATCAAACTGGTTGTTATTTTAATTGTATAATTTGTTATTTTTCTGACATTGATTTTACATACTGTGATTACCTAGACTCATACCCTGACTTGCTTTTTTTTTTTTTTTAAGAAAACGTTTTTACGATGTTTGTAAATATGTGAGCACTATGTCATAATTAGCACCATCTCATAATTAAGTTATTTAATTTTTAATTATTTTTACCTATTGTGGTATAGTAATTTTATTTTATTCTAGGTGCATTGTCTTCACTTAAAATTTTATAATTAATGTACTTAAACAAAATATTGTAAAACATTTTTAAAAGACTAACGGTGGAGTTTCTTCCCCATTCTTCTCCATACGAAACTACCTTTTGGAAGGGGCAACTAGAATCAGTTTAATTTTTTTTTGTAAATTTTGACGTTCAAAAGTTTTTTTTTTTTTTTTTGTCACGTCACGTCACGTTGTATTAGCGCTCTAAATAGTGAAGGAAAATATAGCAAGGAAACCGGCAGTCCTAGAAGTAAGAAGAAGTGTGACATTCATCAACGAGTACTGGGCCCGCGTGGTGAATTACGGCCCACTCCCTCTCACAGAGAAGAAGCATACGTGTCCCAGCAGTGGGAACAATTTATATGTAGAATAGCTTTTCCCGGCCCGGGGTAACGCTAAGTATCTACCCTACCCAACCTACCTACCCTACCTACCTATCCTACCTACCTACCTACCCTACCTACGTACCCTACCTACCTACCCTACCTACCTATAACCTACCCTACCAACCTACCCTACCTACCTACCTACCCTACCTACCCAACCTACCTACCCTACCTACTTACCCTACCTACCTACCCTACCTACCTACCCACCGTACCCTTGCGGCTATAAATTGAGATATAAGCTATATCTTTTAAGTTAGATCAAACTGCACACGAAAATTTTATATAAATTAAAATCGGTTATTAAGTACATAGTTTAGGAGTCCATCGCGGACAAACAACGTGACGCGTAATTTATATATATATTAAGATTATGCTTGTGTAAAAATTGGTCGTTGAATTGCAAAAGCAAAGTCTGCACATAAAATACAGCATCCCATTTCTGAATCAGATACGAATGGAATTGCTAATTGGAAAGACATAATCCATTTGACATGGTTAACATGGGCGAAATTCACACTGATCGTGAAAAATATAGTAGATACTAAGCTTCGATTATTTTTACAAGCTTTTGCCCTCAGTTTCGCCCCCATGGAGGTCGGGAATTATCGGTCGGGAATTCGGGATAAAAAGTATCTTTTGTCCTATCGTAGGTCTATCAGCGGGAGATCTCGTCCGCTCACCCGGCTCGCAGCAGGCGCACTGGGCGTCGGCGGAGGGCATACAATGTCCTCTACCAGCCCCCCTAAATGGGTCCAGGGACGGCGGACACTAGCCGGGGATCGCGGAAGTAATAACAGATCCCAAGATCCCCGGTGCAAGTGTAGGAAGGGAACACTGGGGTGGTTTTAGTCAGTAAGAGTCTGACAGACCCCTCCGCCCGCCCCAGGGCGGAGGACATCCAAGTGGATTATCCCGTGAAAAAAAAAAGGTCTATCAGCGGGCCACCCTAATCCGTTCAGCCGATAAGCGTGAAAAGAGAACTAACAGACGGACAGACAGGGTTATTTCCGCAATTTTATTATTCACATACATACATACATACACGCGCCACGTGTCACGCCTTCTTCCCATGGGGGTAGGCAGAAACTATAGAACGCCACCTGCTACGCTCCTTACATACTCCTTTTGCTTCGCCTACGTTCGTACATCTGGTCATACACGCCGGTTGCGAGTACTACGCCCCTGACCTTTCTGAAGAACGTCACCAATTAGGTCAGTACATGACCTAATTGGTGCTAAGGAATCCGCTCCCGGCGTTTCCACTCACCTCTGGTTTGTAAATACCTTTTGTCTTAGTCTCCAACCTTAAACCATCTAAGCATACTCTTTTAAATTTTTGTCACTACATCTTCTTTTAAACTGCACAGTTGCCTTATCACATAATTTTTCAGCCTACGCCCAGACATGCTTCGCAAGGAACGCATTTCCACAGCATTTATTCTACTTTTATGCTTCTCTTGCCACACCCAACATTCACTTCCATACATAAGCGTAAGCACCAGCACACCATTGTGAACAGCCAGTCGAGTCTATTAAGCCTATTTAGTCATTATGGCTTTTATCCAAACCAGCTAGTTGCCAGAGAATGTTGACACCGCTGCCATCTGCTGAGACATCTGCAGTACATAATCATTTTGCACGTGCGTTGCCCTCCCAGACTCAAAGCTGAAAAGACAAAAAGGTCTTATGTGCCTGTACATTACTCCGCAACCGCAACCTCTTACCTGGAGAAGAGTTCAAGAGCTTCTGGCGTGCATGTGAACTGCACGCCTGCTGCAGCAGCTTGGATCTTGGCAAAATTGCAGTTTGGATGCAGTTCTATTGCAGTTAACGTAACTGCATCGAAACTAACAACCGAATTCTCCTTTTCGAGTCGATGGTAAAAGTTATTATTATGTTAGATGAGTTGGGTCTAGTCCAGCTCAAGGCCCCGTTCACGGGCTCGTGGGATGCGACTTGCGTCAAGCGACACGCGTGCACGTCTCCTGTTTCCATCCGTCGCTCCGCAAGCGTCTTGGTGACTCGTGGCGTAACTGGCGTGCTCTGAACCATTTCTTCGCTGTTGCAAGACGCGTGTCGCATGAGCGTGCAGCTCATGTCCACCGGGTTAGTGGCGTTTGTTTTTAGGTTGTCCAGCCCAGGGCATTAGGCCCCGTTCACAGGCTCGTGGGATGCGACTTCCGTCAAGCGAGACGCGTGCGCGTCACCTGTTTCCGCCCGTCGCTCCGTAAGCCGAGTCCCGGTGACTCGTGGCGTGACTGGCGTGCTCTAAACCATTTCTTTCGTTTATTTTCTGCGCTGTCGCAAGACGCGTGTCGCTTGAGCGTGCAGCTCATGTCCATCGGGTTAGTGGCGTTTGTTTTAAGGTTGTCCAGCCCAGGGCATTAGGACCCGTTCACAGGCTCGTGGGATGCGACTTGCGTCAAGCGAGACGTGTGCGCGTCACCTGTTTCCGTCCGTCGTCACTCCGCAAGCGTCTCGGTAACTCGTGGCGTGACTGGCGTGCATTAAACCATTTAGTATAAAGTATTTAGTCGATTTGACTGTGCAAAAATGAATCGATTCTCCCTTTCTGATAATAGCAACACTGTCAGTACTGTCACTCAATGTTTAATATAAAACCGACAACTGTCCTCAGTTAGTTCCTTCCGCCCGATCATGACCTACGCCTGTGCAGTTTTCACACGCGCCAAGCCCCATCTCATCCATAGGATGCAGACACTTCAAAACCGATTTCTCCGTAGAATTACGGGTGCTCCTTGGTTAGTTCGGAACGAAACCCTCCACTTAGATCTCAAAATGCCCACCATCAAGCAGTGCATGAAGCGCATTACGAAGCGTTTCTTCGATTCCGCGGATAGTCATCGCAACCCTCTGGTTGTGCAGGCCGCTAGTTATAGGCCTTCCACTATTAGTCAGATTCGCCGACCAAGGCATACGCTCACCGACCCAGAATGACCCCATTACCCTCCTCCAGGAAAGCAATAGGGCCACCAGTACAGTGCACAAATTACATAGACCGACATTCCGTCCTCGCCGCCGAGGTACCACGCGAAGTCCCCGACTAAATTGTCCCCCCCGTCCCTTGCACGTCGAATCGCCAGCCACCCGCGCCGAGGCTCAGTGCGCCCTAGCATTAATAGTAACCCCAGATAATAATCATGATTTAAACTTTGATCCAGCCTGTCCCCACCTTCTGTTCCCAACGACGCCCTAAGCCGAGGTCCGTACCCCACAGGGGGTTCCCTTAGCGCGTAGTCGTTTATTTTATAATATTTATTTATGCCCTGGCTGGAGGCTTTACCTTAAGGCAGCCACAGGAAAGCTCGGTTAAGTAGTCACGGTCTCTCAAGGCCAACTACGAGATGCCATACACAAAAAAAAAACAGTTCTTTAGTTCCTCATGCTAAGATACTACATATCAAGTAATTATGAAATAAGCAGTAGTACTGTGAACGCAGGCTTAGTATAGCAACATCTTGCTAGTTCTATTCACAAAAATATCATCATTATTAGAATGAAGATATCGTTGAAGCTGTCCTGTCTGTTGTCGTGTAAGTGAGGATAAAAGAACCTATACCAGCATAGCTATTCACAACCATTTGACAGGTCTCCGAGTCTAAAACGACACATTTACGCTTACCTGACTCGCCTAGTCCCTCGACAGCAAATAGCTGTCGGAAGAATAGCGGTCGTCTTTTTGGTTTAAACTGTCAAAATCTCCGGGCTTTGGATTTGTGAACAGCGTTTAGAGGACTCCTTCTACAACACACATTAATTGATGTTCGTTCCGGCACGGAAGTTCATCTAATGTTTATGAATAGCTATGAAGGTCAAAATAAATTAACTAGAGAAACTTCACTTCATATCGACACCGGTTTGTGAAGTTATTCCAGTCAATTTAATTTGTCCTACAAACTATTTAGATACCTACTAAAACCACTAAGATTTGTAATATTATGTTACCAGTGCTACTCTGCGCGGTCAGCATAGCCCCGCCGTTAGGGGTTAAGACGTCGGAAGGCCGTAGGATGACCATAAGTAAAACTCAGATGAATATGTTGCAGCCCCAAGCTAACCGCGGCAAACGTCTGGTCAACTTCAAGCATATGCATACTTTACTTGGTGAATAACGTTTTTGTATTAAAGAATTGTACGTAAATAAATTTGTTCGAATGTCTCATTTTGTTTGTTATATTCCGTGTTTTAACTTTTTACCCGATTGCACGACAGGGTTATGTTTTTGATGTGTAAATATGTGTGTAAACATCGTCTTATTTAAAACGCCCCTCCACTAAAATTTCTATATTAAAATTTTAAATGTGTAACAAGCAGTGGTGTTTTTTTTTTTTCGGCGCGCGGGAGGGCGTGTCAGACTTTTACTGACTAAAACCCACCCGTGTTCTTCCGTTGCCTGTGTGCCGGAGCCACGATATCCCTTTCGGATAAACTCGCAACCCTGGCAGGCATTGGCCCTAACGGACCCCGTCAGTTGGTGCTGACATCTCTTTGAGGCGCGCGTGAAACACAACGCGCCGTCGACCCGGGCCTGGTCCTTATCGGACGGCGAGCTACCCATCGCTCACCGTCCGCAAGCCCGCGCCTACGGTGGTCGCACAACAAGCAGTGGTGGGGCGTGCATTTTTAAATTAGAATAGATTTACATCTTTGTATGAGGGATTGTACAGAGTCCAATTAATTTAGCTAGCGAAACTCTGCAGACGTGATGAGTATCGATATCTAAATACGATAAAATTAAAATAAAAAAGATTTGACGGTTTTTTGGGAGTCAACGACCGCTGATAGTGAAGAAGCCTGAAGTATGAGTTGAGAAAAGCTGTTTTCTTTTGTTTTATCGTTTTTAGATATCCATACGCATTACGTCCGTAAAGATTACACAAATAAAAAAACTGATCTTTCAAGTGACTACACAAACTGTGTTCCAAGACCCCACAAAATAAAATCTACAAAATAGTTTCTTTTTAGTTTTATAATGTTTACATATCGATACCGTCTGCGGAGTTTCGCTAGCCAATTTAATTTGGCACTGTATATACTCGAAGCATACGCTAAGCTAACGGAACCAAGGTAACCGAGATAGCCCGAAGAATTGCCAAAGTTAAGTGGCAGTGGGCAGGGTACATTGCTCGCAGAACAGATAGCCGAATGGGGCCAAAAGGTTCTGGATTGGCGACCGCATACCTGAAGACGTAGCGTTGGAAGGCCACAAGGTGGACCGATGACCTCGTGAAGGCCGTAGGTATCCGCTAGCTAAACTTCTTTAGGCACGCTTGATTTGGGGAGTAAGCTGGTGAATGCATGACGAGAGCGTTACGGAAGTGACGAGAGCATTACGGAAGTATAATTAGTATTAATATTGAAGTAAAATTTCTTTACGCACCTTGACTTGGGGAGTAAGCTGGTGAATGCGTGACGAGAGCGTTACGGAAAGAGGCAACGGAAGTTGTTTAAATGCGGGAATTACAGAACCGGTCGAAGTGGCGGTGCTTGGGGGAGGCCTATGTCCAGCAGTGGACGTCTTTCGGCTCAAATGATGATGATGATCCTAACGGAAAAATCTCGTGATGGCCCAGTGGTTAAGCCTTGCTCCTCATGCACAATGTTATTTGTTTGTTATGTCTCTATGAGTGTGTCAGCTGTAAAAAATTTGACGGCACGGTTGGCGCAGTTAGTTAAGCGATTGACTGCTGCGCTGCGTGTCGCGGGTTCGATTCTCGCACGGAACAAATATTTGTATGACCTACAAGTAGTTGTTTCGGGTCTGGCTGTTTGTGTATGTGAATTTAAATGTTTATAAACGCACCCACAATACAGGAGACATTTCTAGTGTGGGACAACGTTTAAAAAAAAAAAAAGGGCCCATATTATACAGCTTTCTGCGTTAGTAGAGCTGTATCGTAGCTGTATAGTAGAAGCATTAGAGAAGCTGCATAATAGCTGTATTAGAACTGTTATTCGGTCTACAAAGAAACCGATATCACACCGATATAACACTACAGATATCATCTTATAAGTATCTTGTAATGAAAAGTGTTCTAAATAGGTATTTGAAGAGAATTACAATAGTACATTTTGATACAAGTGGAGAATGTTTGTTATTGCATTCGAGGCGGAATTAACACCCGAGCCGCAGGCGAGGTCGTTTTTGAGCCGAGAACTGCAATAACAAATGTCCACGTGTATCTAACGACGTTTTTCAATACAGTTTTGAAGAAATAAAATAATAAACGAAAAATATTTTTGTCATGAATTATTAGGAAACTATGATTTAATTGTCTTTTTTTTCCGCGCTTTGCTTTCGCCAGGTTGAAGGAGAAGCAAAGGTATAAAGCCGATAAACAGCCTAATATGAAAAATAGAAAATTAAAATATTTATGAATTTAGAACACAAATAAATGTTAATTTGTTCATAAACGTTTTTTTATTGTAATAACCATCGTATTCTATTTATAAACATTATTTAAATATTCCAAAAATATTAACGCCATAAAGACGCATCTTTGCCGAGATTAAAAAAAAATCACCTCTGAATAGAGACGGTCCTCTGGCGTGAGACGGTGTGAATAGAGGCATTGAACCAATTTGGACTAAGTAAAGGTATAAGTTAACTGTGGCAATTTTTATTCCCGCATACGTGTTGGAAAATAAAAATTGCACGCGTGCGAAATACATTGCATTGTGAACCTAATCGTAGTGCGATATGAACCAGTTTTCAAGGAAGTGTATTGAAAAATAATAAAAATTAAACGAACTATTTTCGATGACACGTGTAATAGTAACGTACTGAATAACGACATTATTATTTTTATATCATATCATCGACTTGGATATCACACAGTCACAGTTCCTTTTAAAGTCCAGCCATAATCTTGGTCAGATCATGTGAAGACCATGTAGATAGGTGTCTGAAATGGTCTTTTGAGGAAAGAACCACACAGATTTAAGTGGACCTGTCCAATCAGTCCACGCATTTGTCAGTAATCATGCAGCCCAACTCAGAACATAAGGAGCTAAATGATTCGACGAACTATACCATAGAAGCGATCATGCCCTTATAGATCATTTGGATCTCTGTTCGCAACCGCCTTGCTAACGCTTCCGCGTCGCTTAGCCGTCAACGTGGCATCAGAGTACCAATTAAAAATTCCCTTATAAAATTTAACGAGGTAGCAATTAGTCCAATTGTAGTAACAACCAATTTATATGATACTAATAGTGTAGTCGAGAAGGCGCCTGCGGAAGGTTGGGACTTTAACAAACTCCATGGATAACAAAAATATTATTTTCAGACAATGTTCTGTAAGTATTTTATGTTGTTTAACAAAAATTAAGAAGAGTGGGGAGGTATTTGCCATTAACTGGGGAAATACAGGCTAACCACCCACCACATACTAAAAAACTTACGAGCTCAACCCTGAAAGCACTACAATCAGACTACAACCATACCAAATATTTACTAGCCATAGATTATGCACAGTCAGAAGATCTACTTGCTGTCTGTAAATTTTATAGAACTGCTCGTAACATGCAATTTTATTTACCTAAGTTTTAATTACATTTTTTAGGGTTCCGTACCTCAAAAGGAAAAAACACAGACACATAAGTGTTCCGAGGGTTCCGTTTTTTCCTTTTGAGGTACGGAACCCTCGGAACACTTATGTGTCTGTCTATCTGGCAGGCTGTCTGTCTGTCCGTATGTCACAGCCAATTTGCTTCGAATCTACTGGACCGATTAAGTTTTACTTTATACAAACTTTATACTTATTGTTAATTTATTACAATATGTATATATGCACTTCCTAGCCAGAAGCACAGGCTCAACCTAGTTCAGGCAAATAAGCAACTGAACTCTGATCTTAATTGTTAAGGTATTTATTGTACACTAGCTTTTGCCCGCGGCTTCGCCCGCGTGAATGTCGGAAAAAATATCACGGGAACGTACTACGAGTACCGTGATGAAAACCTAGTACCCTATGTGTTAATCCAGATTATAAACTATACATATATTACAAAACAAGATTTATATTTTGACATGGCTTAAACCATGGAGCTAGTTTTTGTAATAAGAACGTAACTGTGATTGAAATACCGTTCTTCATACAAAACTGAAAACATAGTTCGGTACTAAGTTGTCAGTTTTGTGTTCAGGAACTTTACCATAGTCGGAATAAAGTTCGAAATTCAATAATGGCTCCATGTTTTAAACCTGGGTCGGAAGATAAACCTTGTTTTGTAATAAGGGGGTAAGTGTGCCAAAATCCCACACAGTGGCGCCACATAGTGGTGGACCACTATGTGACGTCCACCGCTATGTGGCGGTCACCACTATGTGGCGGCCACCTCTATATTTTGGCGGCCACCGCTGTGTAGCCTCCACTATTTGGTGGCCACCGCTATGTAGCGTCCATCGCTAGATGGTGGCCACCACTATGTGGCAGCCACCTCTATTTGGCGGCCACCGCTATGTGGTGGCTTACACTATTTGGCGGCCACCACTATGTGGCACCCACCGCTGTTTGGCGGCCACCGCTATGTGGCACCCATCGCTATTTGGCGACCACCACTTTGTGGCGCCCACCGCTATTTGCCGGCCACCACTTTGTGGTGCCCACCGCTATTTGGCGCCCACCGCTGTGTAGCGGCCACCGCCATTTGGCGGCCACTACTATGTGGTCGCCTCCACTATTTGGCGGCCGCCGCTATATGGCACCCACCGCCATTTGGCGGCCACCGCTATGTAGCACCCATCGCTATTTGGAAGCCGCCGCTATTAAAAGTGACTTTAATTTGATTCTGACGTTGACATTATAAATCAGTAACTAATCATATATTCTTGATTAGTTACTGATTTATTTTATTGACAACCCCACTCTTTCAAATGTCAAATGTCAACGTCAGAATCAAATTAAAGTCACTTTTGAAAAAATTGCTCGTTTTTCATGTAGTGGAGACATCATTCTGTTAAGTTTCTTCAAGAAAGATTCTGGTAAGTAGATATTTGATCCGTTATTGACTAGTATATTATATTCTGTGTAACATTGTTATGATATTGAATACAAAAATATTATATTTGTGTGGATTATATTCATTTGAAATATTGTCTTGCAAGTGGGTAAATAGTTGCGATTGCCCGTTTCTGAACTCCATATTGCGTCAATATATATAAAATGTAGGGATTTATTTCTGTCGACTTTTTATTTTTGTATTTTTGTTTATTACCCGACTGCGGTGAAGCCAAAAAAGGAGGATTATGTATTTGACCTGTTTTATCGTTTTTAATTGTTGGCTTTAATTGTTTTAGATCATGTCTTATAATAGAAGAATTAATCACATTGTTTTTATTTTTATTGAATCCCTCGTTCACACACTGATCCTCCGCCTCACTTTCAAGTAAACAACTCATTGCACATTTATTTGAGGATTGAGGAACATAAATTCAAAAGTAAAGTCAGGGTAAGTTACTAGTCTATTAAAATTTATAGACGTAATCGGGCAAAGGGAAATAATTTCCCACTGGGGTTATCCTTATACGGGCAAAGGGAAATAATTTCCCACACGAAAAAAAACCTTTTTTTTTCAGTTTCAGTAATTTATATTGTTTTTTATGTACACTGCTATCTAACATGATACAAGAACTTACACTTAAACCATGAAAAGTTATTTTTTTTGTTCGGCCCGATTAAGGGTTAAACTTGGTTACAAAAGATGTTATGATAAGTACAAATTTTCTCCTAAATCATCTTTAATCTTACTAGCAATAGTTACTTACCTTATTCTGGTGCGCTTTCAGCGAGCTCGATTCCTGTTTGGTAGTCGTAATTCCTGGTTTTTACATACTTTTCGTTCGAAAAACACGTTTTTTGACGAAAACACAAAATTTTTGTTACGCATAAAATCCACTAACTACATAGGTCGCTACCCCGCGTGGAGACGCGTCTTTTGACATCTCCCACCTATACGAATCCAAACACTACATAATTATCTGCTATTTCTATTGTGTTGGATATCCTGGCTGCAGCATCAGCCCATAGTGTTGCCACCATTGCATTTTATGTAGAATCGAATACTGATCAATACAAATCCAAACACAACATATCTGCTATTTTTTTATGACTGTACTAGTGTGCTGGATAACCTGGCTGCAGCATCAGACCAAGAATTCCATAATCTTGTATAGTTATATAGCATACATGGGTGTTTCAAATTTCAGGTCACACTTAAGTTTGAAAGTAAAGTAAATACCCATTATGCGTTTAAGATCCCTACCGCAGCTAACAAAAGAGTGAATAACCTTGAAACGGCTCAACCGATTTTGATAAAACATGTCTAAGAACAACCACTAGAAAACCTGTTTTCAAATTTAAAAAATCACATCCAAATCGGTGCATCCGTTTAAGAGCTACGGTGCCACAGACAGACACGCACACACATAGCGGTCAAACTTATAACACCCCTCTTTTTTCGTCGGGGATTAAACATAGCGGTCAAACTTAAAACACCCCTCTTTTTTCGTAGTAAATGACGTCACATTGTGACCGCGACAGCAGCGGACGTTTGAGCTGTAGTAGAAAATTGTTGGAGTTTCATAATTTTTTTGAGCAATAAGCAGTACCAAGTTGAATTTTACTTTTAATACTTTCCTTGGGTATAAAGATAATTTTTTTTCACAAAATCAATCAGACAGACTGTACCTGGTACAGTCTGTCTGATTGATTTAGTGAAAAAACTTACATGCGTATTCCCTAATAAAATGAAATTGCTGAACTTGGGGATTACCTCATATAATTATTTTTTCACAGATTTTTTTAATTCTGCATGCCGCCAGAGCTAGTAGCGATGTATCTTCTTTTCAACTGGTAAGGTATTTATTGACTTACTTACTGGTAATGTACTTTATTTTAAGGTTATCAAACACCCACGTATTCTTCCGGGTTTCGGAACCTTAAAATTTTCAAAAAACAGAAAAACAAAACATACGTTAAAAGCAAAAAACGGAACTCATATAGGATCATTCGCGTGTCTATTCTATCTGTCTCATATTAAAAGAACACTTTGTAAACAAGCATATTACAAATTAGAGGATTATATACAAGATAAGAATGCTTGGAAACATGCTGGTCCTGCTCCATAGGACAATCTAGAGTCTAGACAAAATCAAACAGGTTGCTATTTTAATTGTATAGTTTATTATTTTTATGACATTTATTTTAAATTCTGTGATTACCTTAACTCACACTGATATTATTGTTATTTTTTAGGAAATCGTATATGTTTTTTAAAAATTTTGTAAATATGTGAGCACCATGTTCTATCACCTAATTAATTTATCTGTCATTGCTTCATTCTTAACTCTTTTTATTACCTATTGTGGTATAGTACTTTTATTCTAGGTGCATCGTCTTCACATATAATTATATAATTAATGTACCTATAAAAATATTGTACAAGATTTTAAAAGAGTACCGGTGGAGTTTCTTGCCCATTCTTCTCCATACGAAACTACATTTTGGAAGGGGCGACTAGAATCAATTCTATTTTTTTTTTGTAAATATTGACGTTCAAAAGTGCCTTTTATGTGCCTATTTGAAATAAACAATTTGACTTTGACTTTGTCCGTCTGTCACAACACAGTCGATTTGCTCCGAATCTACAGGACCGATTAAGTTGTTTGGCTCACATATAATTTTTTGTGACCCAAACACGGACATGTAACGCGCGTAAATAAATGATTTTTTAATAAAAGGGTCAGTTTTTGGGGCGTAGAAGAAAATTTAAAAAAGTTTGGAAACTGTCCGTGTGACATGTCAAATGAAAGGGCTTGCTGTGAGGGTCTCAATTTTTTTTTTATAATTTTAAATTACACAATTTCAAAGTTTTTTAAGTTTTTTTTTGAAAATTTACCATTGACCTTACCTCCGAAATTACAGGTCCAAAAGACTTTACAGAGAGTTTACAGAAAAAAAATACAGAATATACCTAGTTCTTTACTAGATTACAGAAAAACCTTTAAGAAGTCTATGGTGTTAAAATAACATGTTAAATCTCTTATTAGAAGAGCGAATCGGACTCGCGCACCGAGGATTCCATACGTATTATACATATGATGATTTCTGAAAAACCTTGCTATTTAGAGACATCGTTTTATTTTTACTGTAATCTTTACATAAACTTCTATCACATAGAATAATTTCAGATTTTTATCTATGCAAACTTCGGAGATAAGGGGGGGGAACGGTATTTTTTGTTACATTTTTCATCAAAAGTCGGAAACTATGCTGCCTAAAAAAAAATGTTTGAGAATGTGCAAAGAGCGCTCTTTCATATGATACCCCACATGCCCTAGTAGCCTCACTTCAAATTTTTAAGACACCCTTTCAGTCCCTTTTGCATAGCATTAGTAGTTGTTGAGATATCCAGGTGTGACAAACAGACAGACAGACAGACCTAGTCTCACTATAAGGGGTCCTTTTTAACATTTTGGTACGGAACGCTAAAAGTTGTAGATAAATATTCATTTTACGGAACCCTCACCTCGCGAATTCAACTCGCACTTGTCCGGTTTTTTTTCCAGAAACTTATGCAAATAAATCTATTGATTAACCTACCAATCAAATACTTAGTTATCAAACTATCTATTGCATTCGAGACATCAACCTTTAGAAAGGGGTTTGCACGGCACACCGGTTTGAGTGACAGCGAAGACGCTCTACAATGCCGATTTCTTTGTGAAACCCGAGGAGCCATATTTTTAAGCCCGATTTTATTTTGTATGTGAACGTTCTTCTTTTGTTTTCAGCTCGCCCGGTTGTCGTTCCCTACTGTGGAAACGGTAAGAACTTATTATTTTTACGAAATCTTAAAGCAACTAAATACCGCGGTCTTTTGATGACCCAACAGCAAGCTGCGACAATCTCGCTGGTGGAACAGGGCCTTAAAACTTACCAACAAAACGAAAATTGGTGAACAAAAACGCGGGTTATAGCTAGATGTGTAACGTTTTCCCCAGAAACCCTACAACATGCCGAGCTCAAAAGAGATCGATCCTCGACACAGCTACGCAGACGAGAAGTTTGAAAAGCTACAAGATTATTTCAACTACATGAACGGCCGCATGAAGGAACCACATAACCCTGTAAGTATTGACAAAGCGCTTTATTACCCCCTATCTTTTTACTAAGTGCCACTGTCCACGGTGGCGTAGCTTCATAGACGCTTTAGAGGCATGAGGAACAGGGTGTAAACTTCACTCATCCTCTATAGAAAAGGGAGGATCGTCCGATCAGACGGGTGTCGTGTCTGGTGCGCAACTGCTCGACGGTTGATGTCGGGATGTTGTATATATGCTAGTTGCGCGGTAAACTCTGCTTGCGCGATGTAGGATTTTGCGTGACGTCAGTGTGACGAGTAGTTCGCATGTGGCGATGTTGATGCCACTACAACGCTTCAAAATACGCCAAACAACTTGAGGAGTGTCCACGAGGCGTATTACACGCGTACATTTTCAATAATTTTATCATTTGTGACCATACCTGTGCACCATACAGTCGGACGACGAAGACGTTATTTTGGCATATTACTCGTACCTACTACCTTCGAAGTCGCCGAAGACGATTATATTAGACGCATCCGTGCAGAAAAAAACATCAACTGTAGATTGTTCGTATTGGCAAGGGAATCATTAGAAGATGACAGTGTATTTCACATCTATAGAATGTGCATCATGAATGTGTGTGAGCTGAATGGTGCTGATCCATGCGTCATGTTCGTGAACGGGCGCTGTCAGTTGGGACTGGTCACCTCTTAGCTGCCACGGCTTATTTTTAATTATTTTAGTTTTGAATTGTTATCTTTTTATCACGGACGCTTTTGACGTATTGCATCGTTCTCACTTGTTTAACTTCAATATGAATGATGTAACCAATATTTTGTATCAATATTTTAATTTAAAAGAGTGTCCGTGGAGTTTCTTGCCCGTTCTTCTCCATAGGAACCTACTATTTGGAATGGGCAACTAGCTTCATATTTGTAACTGACCGACTTCTTGACAATTCAAAAGTGCCTGTCAATGGTTTAATTGAAATAAATGCTTTGAGTTTGAGTTTGTAAAACTACTTATCAGAATTTACTGCCAATCGTAGCACCACTATCACAAAAGAAAAACACCAATATTCTTTCGCTCGATGTACGCCCTGGCCTATGACATGCGGTACGGCAGGCGTCAGGAAGCCTGCATGAAGCGACGCGAGCGTGATGTTGCCGCTCCGTTGACAGAGTTTCATAGTTTTTTATGTACCTAAGCTGTGAGCAGGCGTACACCAAGAGTATAATGACGCATAGGTACGCGTCCATGAAACTACGCCTCCGTGGACAGTGACACTTAGTCAACGCCGTATTACCTTACACTCGACATTTTACCTTACATGTTATTGATTCCACGTTTCGTTACCCTACACGTTATTGGTTCCAGTTATGTTTAATTGCTTACCCTATACTTAATAACTTCACATCTTAGGTATAAATATGGTATATACCAACACCATATTTCTCTACATCGATGCCGAATTGCGGCAATTCGGCATCGGCAAACGGTCAACGTCAAAGTCAAATTGTTTATTTCAAATAGGCACCTAAAAGGCACTTTTGAACGTCAATATTTACAAAAAAATAGAATTGAGTCTAGTCGCCCCTTCCAAAAGGTAGGTTCGTATGGAGAAGAATGGGCAAGAAACTCCACCGGTACTCTTTTAAAATCTTGTACAATATTTTTATAGGTTCATTAATTATATGTGAAAACGATGCACCTAGAATAAAATTACTATACCACAATAGGTAATAAAAAGAGTTAAGAATGAATCAATGACAGATTAAATTAATTATGTGATAGATACATGGTGCTCACATATTTACAAAAATTGTAAAAAATATATACGATTTCCTAAAAAAATAACAATATCAGTGTGAGTTAAGGTAATCACAGAATTTAAAATAAATGGCATAAAAATAATAAATTATACAATTAAAATAGCAACCTGTTTGATTTTGTCTAGACTCTAGATTGTCCTATGGAGCAGGACCAGCATGGTGCCAAGCATTCTTATCTTGTATATAATCCTCTAATTTGTAATATGCTTGTTTACAAAGTGTTCTTTTAATATGAGTTTCAAATTTTCTTTCATTTAGTTGCAATAATAGTCAACGCCATATTACCTTACACTTTAAGGACTACACGACATTTTACCTTACATGTTATTGATTCCACGTTTCGTTACCCTACACGTTATTGGTTCCAGTTATGATTACCCTATAGTTAATAACTTCACGTCTTAGGTATAAATTATGGTTTATATTATACCAACACTATATTTCCCTACAATTAACGCCGTATACCTATGAGGTGGTGGCACATTTTTTTTGTGCTTTATTAGAACGAACCAAGTTCTTAATAATTAATTACAATCTAGCCTTTAATATGTGATAATTATTTTAAAACTTAGAATAGTGTTTATTGCCCTTTACACAAGTCCGTTCCACTTTCTTAAGAGTCTGATTTTATAACTGAAACACTTTGTTCATGTGTTATACCTGTGTGTCATTGTCACTATTATTTCTTCACTTTTTACACTACACTAACTCAAATGGTTTTGTTTGTTTTAGTCTTTGCACTATAATTGTGTTGTCTAACAGCTGAATTGCCTCGACGTTCACATGTCGGTGGCACATTGACGTCACGCAAATTCAGCAGAGTTTACCGCGCGACGCGACTAGCAATATACAACGTCCCGACATCAACCGTCGGGCAATAGCCTACCAGACACAACACCCGTCTCGCCACCCCGTTCCTCATGCCTCTACACCTACTTGACATTTTGCTATTGTTGAGTAAGAACACGTCTTAAACCTACATGTTATTGATCTCACGTCTAATTACCCTACTTGTTATTGGTTCCAAGTCTGATTACTCTACATTCTCGACCCAACATGATATTGACCATACGTCTTATTACCCTACACTTTTTGGATTAACAAAATCAAAATTCAAACTAGGCTGAGAATCAGCACTTTTCGAACGTCAAAATTACATACTTAAGACTGTCCCCCAAAAACGCCCGCACTTCACCACTTCCTAGTGCTTTAGCTGAGAAGAAGAAAAGGCGCAACAAACTCCCCATCATCACAGGCTCACAGCTTGGAAAAGATTTGATTTTATACAATAGTATGCAAAATAATTTACATTACGCAACACAAAACATTAAATTAAATTATTTGCTTTATGCCAGTATAACAACAAAAAAAACATCGAAAACTAAACAAGTTATTACCCTACACTTTTGAACTAAACGATTTTATTACCCCACCTACACGTAACATTACCCTAACCTACACGTAACATTACCCATCTTTAAGCGTCAGCATTAGTATTAGCGTAAAAACTAAATAAATGTACCTATTTCAGTCAGAAAGGCATGAAATAATGGAACTCGGATCAAAGAAACTCTTCAGTTTTATTGATTCGCACATCAAAGATATGAAGAGGCTGCTGTTTGCCACCGACATGGCCCTCATGTCTATGGTTCTACTGAAACTTAACAAGAAAATGGACACTTCTGAAGCTAAGATCAAGTCAACGCAGGCGAAGATACCTTTCGGCTTGTATACTAGTCCCGGTAAGGCTTTTTAGAATTCCATAGTTAAGACGCAGATATATGCCAGTGACCTTGAGTGGTTAGCTTGCGTGTTCTGTACTGAGCTCACGCAACGCGTCGTACGTTCAGCCAGTAATAGGACGCGCCAATCAAGGAGCATTGTCCCCAATTTGATGCATTATTAATTTATTATACACAAAACAAAAGGTACTCGTATTTTAATAAAACGCTTATAGGTACTAAAATATCAATAATTAAATTATCTTTAAATTGGTGAAGGTTTCAGAAAATACGCTTGGTAGATTTTGCGCCATTCTCAGTTTTTTATCCGCGTTAGACATAACTTTACAAATTAATTTCACTATTTAATATAAACATAATCTAAAATATTCACATAATAAGCTATTGAAAAAATGCTCTGATTTATCATATATTTTTTTTCAATCACACTACTCGTTTAGACGTGATCTTCAGTATAAAATCATTAAAAGTCGGTTATCGTCCCCTTAACAAGGAAGAGGGGGTTCCTTTTCCTTGATAGCTATAGTTTCGCCATGTCCATCTGTCTGTCTGTCCCCGGCTTTGCTCAGAAATACTTAGTACTAGAATGCTGTAATTTGGCATGGGTATACTTATTAATCACGCCGATAAAGTGGTAATATAATAGCACCATCCTATTTCTTCCCGTGGGTGTCGTAAAAGGCGACAAAGGAACTTACTAGAGAATGGGAAGCTGCGTTCTCTATGCATTTTAACACCATACTGCGATCGCTTGCCAAGCGTGGCGATTATGGCAAACCTCCCCCCCAGCAGTGGATGTCTTCCGGCTGAAATGATGATGATAATGACATGACAGATTTCAACTTGTTCTCAGGGAAAGCTACGCTTATTATTTATTTGATATCATTGTGTTCATTACAGAATTCAAATGCTTGGATACTTCGTACTACATAGTTTCGGCTCACAATCAGGAGGATGCTCAGATGATTCTATCTAGCGAGAGGAAGCCGCATTGTTATACGTTCAGAGGTAAGATCTAAGTGCCAGGCTAATTTGTGTAGACTGTAGAACATAATTATCATCAGGCCTTGTTTCGCCGAAGAGTTGGGCAGAGGTACACGCATATTTCACCAGTTATCTTTAAGTTTCATGTAATAGAGGGCGATTTTTCTATCTTCCTGAGTCTATTAACATAAGTGTTTCTTTCAGGCAAAATTCTCCAGGGGTTAAGAGATCTGGGGGGGGGGCGGAGTAAATAAAGGAAACAATTATTATTAATATTTTAACGAATAAAAGATGCTATAAGCTGAACCAAAATTGTCAAAGTAACATTGTAAAAAGCCACGAAGAATATTATTTTTCTAGAAATTCTTCTTTTGGAGTCTAGATTTCGCAAAATTACTATCTATAAACAGCTGTTTAGAGTGGGAGAGCCTTATGGGATAGCGTTAGAGGAAAAGGGATGGTGATATTCTCGAAAGTGTGTCGTTCTTTCTCGGTATTCTTGTTTCTGATTGGCTACTTTTATGTCATGCACTACTCAATTCCTGATTGGCTGTTTGAGTGCCACGTCACGTCAATAAAGGGTTTGCTTTAGTTATTATTCTAAGGGTTTCCAGCTCTAAAATGATACCAGGTTTAAATAACTTGCCAAATTGTAGGGATATTCGTCGCGAATATACGTAAATCTGCTGTAGACGCGCGAAAGTTAGCGAGCGGAAACCTATTGCTATTGATTAAGTTCCAAACGCCCCGGGGGGCAAGTAAGGCTACTACTTAAATGCTACTACTCAAGTAAGTTGCCCCCCCGGAGTAGTACCTGTAAGAAACACTGATCGCATCGTCCTCGCTCTGTTACACCACTTAGCTCTGGTGAAAATAGATATATCATTTCATAGCTTAGTTTCACCATACATCTCCGGTTGAAAGACAGCCTTACCACAGTTAACTTTTCTGCGTCCAGGTGCCTTTGCTTTCATCGGTTTCTACCACCGCCACTCGGAGACGACTTACGTAGGGCCGCATGCCGAGCAGTTCCAAGCTAAAGACCCCAGCCAGGGTCTCTACTGCCATTCTGACGATAACTGGAGCGACGCGCAATGTATCTACAAGTAAGTCCCCATTGCTGGGACCCTGGCCTCCTCTCTGTGAGAGGGAGTAGCCCGTAATCCACCACGCGGGCCTATTGCTGGTTGGTAGAAGACACAGGTCTTCGAGGTTATAGTTCTAGAAACTAGGACACGCCGGTTATACCACGCTTTCTGTAAGAGTGATTTCGTGAATAGGGACGGAAGTGTATAACAGGAAGTGACAGCTTGTGCATGGAATAAGTAAGTACATTATAATAGCATGGAATTAGTGTACTCCACAGACCAAACATTAATCCATAGTTATATTTATGTAGATGGACATGATTCTTTATCCTTTTTAACACGCTTTTATTAGGTCGACCTGTATGTAACTATGTAATGGAATCTAAAGTAACTAATTTAACCATCTGCCAAGGGTCGTAGCGTAATGAAAATTGTATTTAGTTCTGATGACAATACAATAATATGGTACTGTCGAACTGATCTGATGATGGAGCCGGAAGATATGAACTGGAACTTCATGATGGAAAATCGTATCATAGCTGTTTTGGATTTCTTAGAAAAGTCTTGTAATGAACTTTGACCACGATTAGGTTTCAAGGTCTGATGATGAAGCCGGAAGATAGGGACTGGCATTCCATGATGGAATATCGTATCATAGTCGTGTTTGCACTTATAAGAAAGGCCACGTAATGGACTTTGAACACGATCAGGTTTCAAGTTTTTTGTTTTTACGTGCATTTTCAAAAGCGTGTTTTTCTAGTGTTTTTTAAACTATTAATTTATTTTACTAAAGACAAGTGACAAGTCGTAGATAGTATCTCGTTTTGTCACCTGTTGTCACACTGACTCATACATGGACAAAATTTGACGCGTAGCTTATCTATCCCGCGCCGCCATATTGGTAAGCAACATCATCTGGGCAGGGCCGGTTCTTCTATCCGATACTAATCCGTCAACGGTCTGTTTTTTTTTATTTAACACTTTAAGCACACAACATGTACAGAGGCGGACTACCTATATATACCGTCAAGCCGGTCGTCAAAAGGAGGATAGAGGACTGCTGAACATCATCCTCTTAAAGTACTACCTTAGTCATTTCTGTCGAAAGTGAGATGTCAGATGTTACCTACACATCATTAATTTATTTTATTTATAGTTAATCAAAACGGTACAACACCAATTACATTACTTAACATAGAAGTACAAAAAATATTAATATTAACACATTTTGTATAAATGTTATACAGATTCAATTTCAATTCATCAAGGCATCATATGCCACTATGCAAACCTCGCTCGTTTTTAGGGTTCCGTACCTCAAAAGGAAAAACGGAACCCTTATAGGATCACTTCGTTGTCCGTGTGTCTGTCTGTCAGCCTGTCAAGACCCTTTTCCTCAGGAACGCGTGGAGGTATCAAGTTGAAATTAATATTAAATATGTAAGTCTACGGTCCCTTGGAGCTCTAAAAAAATCAAGTTTCTAAGTCAACGCAATACTCGCAAATAAATCAAAACCTTTATGGTACTTCCCGTTGACCTAGAATTATGAAATTTGGTAAGAAGCAAGTTCTCACAACACAAGTAAAGGAAAAGTCCAAAAACCCGTAAATTTGTAGTTTCATCACATATAAAAAATGTTTTTGGGATAAATTCATCCCAACTACGGAACTCTTCATTGTGCGTGATCCGACACGCACTTGGCCGGTTTTTTTTTTGAGAGCAGAGGTGATAAAATGAATCGCAAAAAGTAAAATGCTTGCCTGCCTCGTTTGAACCTGAGACCTGCAACTGAAGTCTGCGCCGTTGTCACTTTGCCACCCCTTTATTTTTATTTTTTGGTGGGAAATTATCCCACGATATCCCTTACGGCAAAACTCGGCAATCCTGGCAAGCATTGGCCCTAATGGACCCCGTCAATTCGTGCTGCCATCTCTTTGAGGCGCGCGTGGAACACAATGCGCCGTCGTTGACCCGGGCCTGGTCGACGGCGAGCTACCCATCGCTCACCGTCCGCAGGCCCGCGCCGATTTACGGTGGCCGGAAATCGGCTTGCGACTCCCGACGCCCGGGGCGTCTCCTGCGGCGACTAGGGGCGTGAGGGCGCGAACCCTGCCTCTCCCTCACGCGTTCCGCCTCCTCCTTCGCGAGCATTACTGCTTCGCAGAAGGAGGTAACTTTGCCATCCCTGGCATTCCCTGGTGGCCCAATACTGCTCAAGAAACAAGAAGTATGTACTATAATTTAGGGACCTCATTCCACTGTTATTTTCTTTCCAGAATCAACCCTCGCGAGGAATTCCCGGAGTCCGTTGAATACGAGCCCAAGGTCTCGTACTACTGCGGGCCATACCGCTACTTCATCCCCGCCACCACAGACGTACGCTGCATATTCTCCATCTTTGCTATGAACTTCGTCTTCAGATTCGGTTATGATGGCGTGACTTATAAGAGCTCGGATTTGACTTTTGTGAGTATTGTTGAGTTTTATAACGGGGCTCGTGGCTAACATCCGATTTGTGAATTGAGAATTTGAAGTTGAGAATTGTCAACAATGTCAACTCTACTTTAGAGACGCTGACAACGGGTGAACCGCTGTCACTGTCAGACTGCTAAGAAAGAGAAGCGCGATGACACAACGCTTGTAATTTATTGCAAGTTAAGAAGCAATTATTTATTTACTCCAAAATGAGTTGAGTAATCGAAAATAAAACACAACCAAGTTCTGCATACAATTAAGACGTTCTTGTTATTAATTAAATACCAACCGTACGTTGATATGTAATACAGATATTTTCGATTGAAACTCAAAGTAAAGGGTTAGTTTACCGTTAAATTGTATCGAGATTTTTCTCCGTACCTCGAAAAGTACGTCAATGCATTAGTCACGACTAGTCAGAACCCTGACAGTCTGACAACCACTTACCAAGGGTTATCGTGATACCTAGTAACTGATTGTGGAGATCAAGGGGCCTAAAATGGAAGAATCATAATAGGTATGATAATACTATGAATCCAATTACGTATTATAAATAGACGCGTCATACACGAACATTAGTGCACTCAAAAACAGCGTAAGCCATGATTGTAGCTACATACTTGCATAGAATCATACAGCGCGTGAAGAAAAGGAAAGACCTATACCGATATCAGTTGTTAGAAAGAGATGAACATACATATTTAGTTACGTCACTAGCTGCTGCATGTTCATTGGCGCGTAAGTAATAATAATAATTATTATTGTAAATATTAGGCAATTGCCTGGCATGAGCGCAGGTAACGCATCTAAAGGTATGAATAAAACAAAAAAAAATCATAAAATGGTCACAAACTGACAATTCATAATAAGATCTACGTAAAGTCCATTTCACGAAAGAAGTCCCGCGGAAATAAGTGGGACTAATTATTATTATACGCTAAGTTAGCAACATTCCTAAAATAACCCATGCCTGCAGCGCCACGTCTGCGGGACTTCTTTCGTGAAATGGACTTTACAATTCATCTGTCTATCAAAGTCTAATGTCAAATAGCAGCTGTCAAAAAGATGAATTGCGGGAATAGGAATTGTACGCAGCGCGGATGGTGCTATTCTTTACGTCCGGCACCAAACGGCCAATGTGGGAACATCATATACTTTATTATTGTTGTTTCAGATGTACCAGAATGGTCAAGTGTTCTACACGGACGAGCCGTGGGCGGGCATGTCATGTTGGAACTGGGCATGTAAGTGGCGCCACAACCAAAACCAACGCTCTAACGAGTTCTTTGTGAACTAAATAACTACAATAAACTTTGAGCTGGGCTATGGTAGTTTGATTTAAAATCACACCTAGGATGTAAATTCTGGCAACACCTAGGATCTGGGCCGTGATAAAAAAATATATGAGCGTACAGTCAACCTTATATTACTTTAGCAGGCTATGGTTGAATGAAGGGATTTTGCTCTTGCACACTTTGTTTGTTGCATAACTATACCACCGTAAAATATTTATGACACTTTGCAAATTAACTGGTCAAATCTCGGTAGAAAAGAAGTATATTATTTAATTGACTGTCACGTTTGCACATCTTACAAAGTGTTTCAAAATTAACCCATCAAACTGGAGGTGGTTTAGACCATCGAACAGAAAAACTTTTACTACGGGACTAACTTTGAGCAATTCCTGATAGAAAAAGCCAATAACACTTTGCGCCACCCGGGAATCGAACCCAGGACCACATTGATCTCAGTCTTTGATAGGATAGGTAGGACAAAATTCATGTAAAATAAAAGAATAATATTTAAAAAAACTTATTTAATTTACTAACAACGTAACAGATTAGTTCTCACAACTGTAACAGCCTATAATACAAGTATATACATAAATTAATGCAGTAACGTTGCATTGCACCAAAACTATCAAAAAACTTTTACAAAAGTTACACATTATAAAGATTATTCCTTAATTCTGGTACACTGGTTCGGTTTCTCTGGCTTTTCTTAGCTTTTCCATTTACATTTCACCCTAAGAACAGAGTTTATTACGTTTAGGGCAAGTGCAAGGTGGCCTTAATCACTGACAGAGTATGGTGATACTCTGTCAGTGATTAAGGCCCGATTGCACCAGAAATCACTAAATACATAACATAACATCACGCCTGTATTCCTTCGAAGGGTTAGGCAGAGGTGTACCCACATTTCGCCAGTTATGTTTAAGTCCCATGTAATAGGGGGGGTGAGCCTATTGCCATCAACCGGACACAAATCCAGACTCCGGGCTGCTATTGTGAAATACCTGATGGAAGAATCCAATAACACTTTGCCTGACCTGGGAATCGAGTAGAGTAGGGTTTGCGACCACTACACTAACAAGGCAATTAATTTAAAATGTTCCATTTCTGTCAATCGTTTGAAGACGATTTAGATATGTTAAACGCGATACCATGGTGCCGTGTGTTAAACCCTTACCGTCTTATTACAAAACAAGGTTTATATTTTGACATTGCTTAAACCATGCAGCCAGTTTTTGTAATAAGAACGTAACAGTGATTGAAATACCGTTCTTTATACAAAACTGAAAACTTAGTTCGGTACTAAGTTGTCAGTTTTGTGTTTAGGAACTTTACCATAGTCGGAATAAAGTTCGAAATTCAATAATGGCTCCATGTTTTAAACCTGGGTCTGAAGATAAACTTCTTTTGTAATAATTTTTTAATTTTGTAAATAGTTAGTGATTTTTGGTGCAAGTGGGCCTTAATTTCCCGGGAAACTAGACGAGTAGCGCACTTCAGAGCCGCCATTATGGTGAATCCACAGCTGTAGCCCGCGAAATTGAAAATTTCTTACGTTTTTTGCTATTTGCAGGTCAGTGTCAGGTCGTATCTTGATAAAAATATGATTCGCGACTATAACAGATATGTATTTACAGAATTAGAACCATTAATACATCTCTCTAAGTTAGATTTGTTCCATTGAATGGCTTTATTATGAAATCAAGACATTGGGGGACAAATCTAACTCAGATATATATATTAATAATTCTAATTCTGTAATTATACATATCTGATAGACTCAATGTAAATTGTCTTTGGCCTCTGGCCCTGACATCAAGCAATGGACAAGATTGTCAATATTTTTATTTTTTGTGTTTTGAATACGAGGCTTTGAGACTCGATTCGTGACTTTTATGGTGTGCATGATAAAGAGTATTATATTCTATTCTTTGACAAATTTTTAGGTGTGTATTTTATTAATGTTATTTTGTTGTAATGTGCGTTTTGTTTGTGCAGAATAAAACAAATTTCTTTCGTCTTTCTTTATAATCCCGAATCATATTTTGGTCAAGACAATGACCAGCAAATTGCAAAAAACGTAAGAAAACATGAATTTCGCGGGCTATAGCTGCAGATTCACCTTAAGAGGCCGGCGATGGATGCGTAGTTCATACAAACGTAATACCAAAATAATTTGTAAATCAAACATATTCTTAAGGTAGTGTGTCTTTAATCCGATTGGAATACAGAATATCTAGGTTCCCAAATATATATTTTGAATGGACACTGATTTAAACAAGAGTTATGAGAAAAATAAGTTTTCTATATAAATTTTAAATTCCTCATATCTCGTCTTTATATCATTGTTCTTTCAAAATATATATTTAGAAACATAGATATTCTGTAATCCAATCGAAATAAATACACACTACCTTAAGAATATGTTCGATTTACAAATTATTTTGGTATTACGTTTGTATGAACTACACATGCTACGCCGGCCCCTTAATTCGTTTTTGTTGACATTTACTGGCGTTGTAGGTACTTATTGACCGGTAAATGTCGGTGAACTTTGGGTTTTACCAGAATTACAAAAATGGTAAGATTATTTAAAAAAAAATTAACATGTTTTTGTCATTTTTAAATGGCACCCATAATATAAAATTATCCTTAAATCAGATATTATTTATACGTACTAGTGTGAAGTTTTTAAATATTTAGGATCGGGCCAGTCAAGCGTGACCTATCGTAATTTACGGGGCTCAAAGTGAGCCGCAAAAAATACGTTGCAAACGGTTTCACTCGGTGTAGACTGTCCTTTGTTTCTGTTTTGTTTTTAATTACCTAAGTAGTTTGTATTTATTTTGTTTATTATTTATAATCTCACTGTATGCTGCACCGGTCGACGTCATCACGTCAACGCCGGCTGTCGCTGAAAACCAGCGCTGGGGCTCTGTCTCGCATAGGGTGCTGAGCGGAGGCCGTTTTGCGTGGATGTGACGCATATTTTCCCCCTACTTGATCTTTTTGCATTTAGTTTCTTTCTTTGCGTCATGTTTACCGCAAATAAACGTATTTTCTTTCTTTTCTATTCTATCTTCGTGCGTGCGCCGACACAACTCTTAAAACGTAACATAATTGCTATTTTGGATTATTTGTGTGATTTTAAATACGTTTGGAACAGCAATTTAGCTGTCACCGTATATTTTATAATACTAGTTGTTGCTCGCAACTTCGTCTGCGTGTATTTTTGTATTAAATCACTTTTTAATAGAAATATCCTGGATAAAAATTAGGTAGCCTATCTCCTTCTGCAGGTGTCAGGTTACCTTACTGTCAAATTTCATAACGATCGATTCAGAGTGATAATGTAACAGAGACACAGTACATTCGCATTAATTTTTTTGTTAAGCTTATCTGGCCCTACCCTATTTTGTTAAATATTACTAAATAATGCATATTAAACAAATTACTTTAAAAGCATAGGTAGATATTATATTTTTATATAATTCTAAATATACAGAGTGTTAAAGTAACTGCGTGCCATAGCTTAAAGGTAGGTTCAATATCAATAAATGAACCCAGGAAAAAAAAAAAAAATTAAACATACAAATAAATAAAAAGAAGTCTCTTCGTACTTTAACTGGATTAGGACCGTCAAATAAAATAATTTTAACTCTAAACGGGTTCTGGGTTCCTTTATCGATACTGAACCTACCGTTAAGCTATGGCACGCAGTTACTTTAACACCCTGTATACTAATTGCATCATAAATGTTTGACTGCCTAACTAAAATAATTAACTAAGATATCAGTGCTGTTTCTATACGGATTTGTTTTTTTTAATCTACGTATTAAAATAATGAATACATAATATTAAAATAAATACATACATTATTAGTTTATAAGGGTGTGCATATAGAACTCGATAACTACTATACAAATAACTAACAGTAACTATACAGATTTGAAATATTGTATTTTTATTAGTATATTTAAAAAAAAAAAAATGTTTGTTTAAAATATCGCAACCGGCGTGCATGTATGACCAGGGGGCCTAAAATGGACGCTTTGGCAGAATCATATTATCATCATATCAATCATAATATGATTCTGCCAAAGCGTCCATTTTAGGCCCCCTGATGTATTGAACGTAGGCGATGCAAAAGGAGTATGTAAGGAGGTAGGAAGGTGTCGTTCTATGGTTTCCATGGGAAGAAGGCGTGAGTTTATATTTGTTTGTTAAAAATATTTTTTATAAAAACATTTAAAAATATATTAATATTTTAATATGTATGTAGTAAAGGAAATATAATAACTGTTTCATTTTCAGGGAACTAAGGCCCATAAATTTTATTTTTCAGTACGCGCAATTTCTAGTCCTGTTCTTACATGTATAGATGTATACACACCCTTATCTAGGAACAATTTCTCATGACATAACTATTTGAAATCATTTATTAGTTCTACTAATTATACATAAAATAAATGTTTAATAAAAATAAAATATAATAATATTTATAACTAAGTTCGGAAGACTATGGACTAAAAATTAAACTTATTAGTATTTATATTGCACTGTATGGAGCAGTAACCATATAACTTCGTACTTTTATAAATTGAATGGTAAAACTCCACAGACATGAGTGTTGGGTATCACGTCGACGACTTCTGGCATACTATACTCCATTTGAAATAAGATTAGACATTTAAATAAACCTTTTTTTACAGTCCGTTCAACTGATTTTGACTTCTATTGCGTTGGCGGCATGACAAATGGCAGCTGTAATAAACATTTGGTAGTGTAACCACGTTTTTTGCTTTTAATGCCATCCTTATGCCTACGGAATAGAAGTTAAAATCGGTTGAACGGACTGTAAACAAGTTTATTTAAATGTCTAATCTTATTTCAAATGGAGTATAGGGCCTTACAAAACCAAAAGTTAGATGACTCTCTAAATCATTATTTCAATAAGGATGCTTAATGAGCGCGAGTTGTATATCGATAATTATCTAATGCACACATGCAAATAGTACTGTCGATCAGTGATTAACTAAACCTATACACCGTGGCATTTTAGTCGTCTTACAGAGGCAGCCCACTTCATGTATCCAATAACTACTAATCATTCATAAAAGTTTTTTTTTTATTATTAACATTTAAATAATTACACCGGGACTACGCCCTAGGAGATATACCGCCTTATTACAAAACAAGATTTATATTTTGACATGGCTTAAACCATGGAGCTAGTTTTTGTAATAAGAACGTAACAGTGATTGAAATACCGTTCTTTATACAAAACTGAAAACTTAGTTCGGTATTAAGTTGTCAGTTTTGTGTTTAGGAACTTTACCATAGTCGGAATAAAGTTCGAAATTCAATAATGGGTCCGTGTTTTAAACCTGGGTCTGAATATAAACCTTATTTTGTAATAAGGGGGATAGTGACTAAATTGGTGATGTTCTTCAGAAAGGTCAGGTGCGTAGTACTCGCAACCGGCGTGCGTGTATGACCAGATGTATGAACGTAGGCGAAGCAAAAGGAGTATGTAAGGAGCGTAGCAAGTGGTGTTCTATAGTTTCTGCCTACCCCCATGGGAAGAAAGCGTGAGTTTATGTATGTGTATGTATTACCGTCTTACCCATTCTGTATTTAAGCCTAGTTAACAGCACAAGCCCTATTTAGTATGTGATTTAGATATATCTTACGACTAGCTGCGCCCCGCGGTATGTATGAAAAAAACACAATAAGACGCATGACGTAGTTTGTACCAGCCTTGCGTTCCAAGGGGGGCGCGGAATGAAGTGCAAAGCTCGCACCGCGCTCATAACAGGGTGTTTCAAACTACATCATGCGTCATATTGTTTTATTTTTTTATAATTATTCAAATGTTAATACAAAATCGTATACGAATGATTAGTAGTCATTGGATATATGAAGTGGGCTGCCATTAAAAAAACGACTAAAATACCACGGTGTATAATAAGCTAGCCTATATTATATATTTAAATCTTGTGTCTTATTTCTGTAAATAATATTTATTTCGTTTTGGTATCACTCAATTGATTTCTCATATCGATAATACACTCACTACAGTTACGCACAACACTAGCACTACTTCCTACGGGACGTAAGTACGAGCGAGAGGACCGATAAACATGATTTATGACTCTATCTTTGCGTTTGCAATGGCCCGAGTATATTGTACTATCTGTGACCTCCATAACCCAACCCCGTTTCCCCCTTTTTTTTTCAAAAGGGTTCAGGTTATGCTGAGCACTGATGTACCACCACGAACGTTCCCGGTCGACCACTTTTCGCCCTTATGCCCATAGTAATAAGGTTGAAAATTGGTCGACCGGGAACTTTCGCGGTGGTACTTACTTAAAATTGACAGTTTAGATTGTTTTGTTTTATTCTCATTAGGTATCAATACCCTTCAGGTCTGTGACGTTTTACTAATTAATTTAATTATACGTTCTATAGCAAAAGCTGACGTTTTGACGGCAAAATGACAACGGATATATTCACAGTGGTGCAGAATCTCTTTTGCGCTATGTAAACAACAAATATAGTATTGCTAACACGGATTTAGAGTACGCTAGATACCACAAGCTGTCCGACCAAGCGTGCGTGACTTCAGGCATTATTGCGACTTCCTATCGCATGTCAAATGAAAAAATGACAACGCACGGCCACTCGTGACGAAGCCTATTAGCTCACAGATGCTAGTGTTGGGTAACTCAGCACATGTGCTAGCACAGTTGTAGCTACTCACTTGGATGAAAATAGTCACTCACTCTTTTTATTTTGATGTGCTAGCACACACCACACGGCACAGATTAGCAGAACTTAAACAGAACATTTTTGTAACAATTCTCATTTCTCTTTGCCTCATCAGCACTCGTGCGAGCTGTGTGACGCGCTTAACCGACTAGTCACCTTGTGTGCCTACTCGACTGAGTATGTGTGCCGAGTCGCGTTGTCGACACTGCACACCTCGCACGTTTGCGACTCGTGAGTGTGGTGTGTAGTGACGACAACGCGACACGACACAACTCGCGACTCGCGCGACGAGTCTTGCGACTCACTGACACACTCATGCTCACAGGCCACCGCCTCATTCGTGGTAGCACAGTGTGCTAGCTAACTTTGTAAAAAGAGTGCCTCGCACGATCCTCATTTTAAAAGAGTGTGCTACCCATCTCTAACAGACGCGCTTAGCGATTGAAACGATTCTGTTTACGATGAGCACATCACTAAATGGCTGGGGTGACGACATCGTAGGTATAAAAAAGATGACACGCTCGGTTTTCACACTATCTAATGAACATGCGGTATCTAGCCTACTCTAAATCTGTGATTGCTATCCGTTATTATGAGACAGCGCGAGAGGAAGACATCGATACTTTAGGGCTGCGGAAACGACTAATGAGGGTATTCAGGAAAATTCAAGCTACCACTTGGCGCCACTTTGACAAGATGTCTTCTGTTTCGACAATGAATATAAAATTTATGATGACTTTCATCATTCGTTCCGTTCACTCGTTCATCATTCAGTCACGACTATAGAAAATGTATGCGGTTTGACACTTTTGACAGGTGCTCAGACCTGACGTTTGTGCTGCCATCTAGTGAACGTCACTTCAGAAAACCCTCATTGAAACCGTGCACCTAGCTTCTGACGTTTCATACGTGTCCCTAAAGGTTTATGTGATGTAAAATATTTTGATTTTGATTGACTATTTCGTCCAAAAGGTGTCTTTAAAAGATCAAAATTATGTGGCGAAAATTCAAGCACGCTTATTTGATTATTTCACATATAAATAAAATAATAAAAATATTAAAATATGACAAGCGTTATGCAACGCATAGACTATATATTTCTTTGGTTCATTTGTGCTGCATTATGTATGAAAATACCGATTAAAATGTATCCCCGGTTTCTGCGCGGCTATTGAATTTAATAAGGATTTTACTTTTATTATTTTAATAATATATTATTAAAGTTTTTTTTTAAATATATTTTGTAAATGTGAGAACGTTGTAGGCTTAATAGACTGTAGATTTTGTAAACGATTTTCTATTTTATCAAGTACCTGGTACTTGTTGACGAGCCTACACTGTCCTCCCATACCTATTAACACTTTAATTTAAAAACATTGTAAAAAACAATTATTTTTAAAAAGAGTAACCGTGGAATTTCTTGCCGGCTCTTCTCTATAGGAAACGACCAATTGGAACCGTGCACCTAGCTTCTGAAGTTTCATAAGTGCCCATGTAGGTTTATGTGAAAAAAAATATTTTGATTTTGAATATGTTCATAAACGTCAGCGATGGTCACTAATAATAACGGTAAACCGATCACAACAAGAAACATGAGATTTGAAAACTAATTTACTGATTTTTTTTTATGTGGTTTTTTTTTGTAGATAAGTAGTACCTTCTTAGTGAAATAATTAGCTGTGTAATCTATGAGAAAATAAATAATTGTTTATTAAAATAAAAAAAACTGATTAGAAGCTTTTGAAACCGGAGTTAAGTCTAAATTAATAATCTGATGATAAAGAGAGAGATGACAATACGATAATAAATTAAACTGCGTATATCTAATGCCGTTCTCAGTCATACGAAAATTCATTCAATTAAATCCAGTTTAATATTCTCTACATGGTCAAATTAGTTTGCTAGCAAAACTCCGCAGGCGTGATGGATATCGATATACTTACACGATAAAATAAAAATAAAAACGAATCGATGTTTTTAGGGTTCCGTACCAAAATGGTAAAAAGGAACCCTTATGGTGAGACTAAGTCTGTCACACCTAGATATCTCTTAGAAAAAAAAAATCTGCTGTTCCATACATTTTGTCGATTTAAGTGAACACAAATGTATAGAACAGCAGATTTTTTTTTCGCGATTTCAACGTTGGTCCCATAGAAAAAAATGTTGAAAAAGATGAGTACAATGACCCCTTTTCGGGTTTAGGGAAAACAAAAACTAATGTTTTAGAAAAGAAAAAAAGAAAGAAAATACGTTTATTTGCGGTAAACATGACATATTACATATTGATACCCATCACGACTGCTGAGTTTCGATAGCAAATTTAATTTGACTCTGTATACTAAAGTCCGCTCGCGAAGCAGAAAAAATTTCGTACGATAACTCCTCATTCCTTTCATGCTCAAATAAATCTAAAATTAATTACTTACTCAGCTAACTCACATTTTTGTGTCATGGTAGAATTAGCATCGACACTCGAAACCTAAGATCCATCATTTGCACTTCAGCTTGGTCGAATCACTGTCTCCTAAGATACAGGCCATCCCTAGTTTAGGAGACAGGATTTAAATTTTTGTTTTTATAGACAATTATTTTATTTTATTTTTTCCACTTGTGTCCATTGTTAGTTGATTAAGTCTTAGCATGTAGGTAACTAGTATACAACCCGTGTCTATGTATATTTTTAATCAATAAACTTATTATTTATTTATTACTTATCTCTATCGCTCGCGCACAATTGTATTGCCGTCACGCTCGCACATTAGAAGGACCTTAAAATGCGCGAGCACGACGGCAGGGTAGAGATAATTAATGAGGGGTCATTGTACGGAATCCTTTCTGCTTCGCGACAGGACTTTAGTCAAAGATTTACAACACCAATAGTCGGCCCATCACTACTATTTAATTTGTTTGAAAAAAAAAACACTTTTTTAAATTTCGATGCTAGAATTTATTTGATATTCAAAATACTCATAGGCATTAATTAGTATTGCTAGTGTTTTCATTTATTGTCGTATTGCAATCTTCACATTGTATTTAATATTCCATGGACATATTTTTAGATTCAAATAGAGAATATACATCTTATAGTACCGACTTTTCTTTATTCAATACTATTTATTATATTCTTAAGATTTAATTTATTAACTTTCTCTTAATATTTTTTAAATATATTTTCGAAACTATTATTATTAATAGGTACCTAACGTATGCCTATAGTGCCTTTATCAAATCTTATAGGACTAATGCTCAAATCTTGTTATTTTAACAATATTTTAGATATTTTTCTTCGAGTTTTAAACGTGAACTTTGTTGAGTCTAAACTCTTGAACAAACTTTGTAAGAATTGGGTCTCGCTAGCACCCTTTACCAGCAACCTTTTTTTTTTGCGTGGGAAATTATCAAATAAGTTCTCCCGCTCTAGGCGGAGCAGGAGTGTAGTTCTTAAGTGATGCGCTTACCAACGAACAGCATTTCATTTTTATTTATATAGAATAAAATAACATTATTATTGAATAGTAATTGATTACTTTGCGGTTTGGTTCGCGAGGTATTTATTACAAATTTTTATATTATTCAATGTTTTCTTATATTCCTCAGCTCTTACCATAATTTATTTTCTTAAGCATATATGTATATAATTTCATCTTCTGAAAGGGGGACGCAAAGGTGTATACACCCACATTTCACCAGTTAAGATATAATAGGGCAAGTCTATTCCCACAAAACCGGGTAGCTAGCTACTGACGAGTTTTCTCATGGAAAAACTGGTCTTTTAAGAACCGAACGTCACTATTACCGCTAAATTTTAAACATTTTAAGGGGGCGGTCCATTCAAAATATATATTTGGGAACCTAGATATTCTGTATTCCAATCGGAATAAAGAATATGTTTGATTTACAAATTATTTTGGTATTACGTTTGTATGAACTACGTCCATCGCTGGCCTCTTAACGCGGTGTCTTAATAAAAGTGTAAACTAAATTTTTCCACACCTATATTAAGAAAGGAGATAAGGAAACAGCCAAGAAATTAACATCTTTGCACTATACAAGGTCAAATTAAATGAAATGTCAATACTTGTGTTTTTTTTATGTGAATTTTCTTGTTTATTGTATGAATATGGGTTTTGCCTGAATTTAATTAATGTTATTTAATATTTCACAGACGTCATAGGTCTAATGGTCAGTAACAAAACATCAATTTTCTGAACTGACCTTCTAAAAACTTATAGACCCTCTAATGATGTACGCCTTTTTTTAAATTAGTGAACCTCTAAAAACTTTTACCGCCTTATTACAAAACAAGATTTATATTTGACATGGTTTAAACCATGGAGCCAGTTTTTGTAATAAGAACGTAACAGTGATTGAAATACCGTTCTTTTTACAAAACTGAAAACTTAGTTCGGTACTAAGTTGACAGTTTTGAGTTTAGGAACTTTACCATAGTCGGAATAAAGTTCAAAATTCAATAATGGCTCCATGTTTTAAACCTGGGTTTGAAGATAAACCTTGTTTTGTAATAAGGGGGTTTGGGTTTCTAATAATACACACTTTTTATCATTAAAAATTAATTTCGTTAATTTATTTATTCATTCATTCAATCAGTAGTAAGTACACTTACATTTTTATACATAATGTTAGTGCAAACATAAACTCTAATAGATTTTTATCGTGCACCAAAATCATCGACCACATAATTTCACGGATTTTTTAATTAACGAAGCCTCTTTTTATATTTTTTACCTATTCTCACAGTTGCTCGCAGTAACTTAGATAGGATATCCCGACCAAATGGGTTAGGTTGGAACTGTGACCAATCGCCCTACATCCAATTTGGTTGCAGTTAATTGGCTATTTAGTATTATTACGACCCCAAAAATGGAATTATAAGAAGTTCACAAAAAGAAGCACATTCATTATATTAGGTGTTCAATAATATTTTTAGGTAAGCAAAATGGGAATTCATTGAGGTTCGATTATATGCTACCCTCTGCAAAACTCAAAATTTCAAGTTACTACAGCTGATTACCGGGTCAACGGCCGCTAGTTCTCTATCACATCTGTGAAGTTTCGTCAGTTTAAATAATTTGACCTTATAGTTCTCAACTGTGGCTGAAGGGAACTCCTCCCTTACCAATAGAGGAACTTTACACCTTATTCCTTCACTCACAAAGCCTACATTCAGTTGAAAAGTATTACGTCTAGTTAAACTTCTACACAGATCTCCAAGGAAAAGTATTTGCTTCGGGAAACATCGTCTATCTTCGGAAATCCGAACGCGCAATGATGAGATCTAATATAGAGCTGTTACAACCATAGAAGTACTTGCCTATTTTGTATAACCATGATTACCAAAATTATAGATTAACAACACTATGTAATTCCAAACGAAACTTTCTCAAAGTCGCAATCGTTATTCCACGAGAAATCGGCTTTTAATTTTGCTAAATGTTTACAATATCAGTTCTCATGACTGTATTATAATTATATTTTTCTGTAGTTACAGTTAACTGCCTGGGTGCTTATTTCTTTTATTGTGAACCAGTGACGTCACCTCATACGAAATAGTAGAAAGGGTACAAATATCTCCACCACCCACCAGTTTTAGGTTCCTCTTCATCCGCCTTGGTAGTATCCGTTTCTGGGGAACAGAGGTGTGTCTCCAGATTCTGAAAAATATAGTTGAAAGGATTTATAATACAGAAAAAAAAAACACCAAAATTGGTTTAGTAATTTTCGAGTAAATCAGCGACGTATGTCTTAAGCTTCGAGCAGAATAGGGAACTGCCTTTTATTGAAGTCGGGTAAAAGTATAAAATATTGAAAACGACACACTACATGTATCTAGTACATGTCCAGACCGACTGTTTGGTCTGATGGTCGCAAGCGTATTCCGACCACAGAGGGAATGCGTTTGACACTTGTCAGTTGTACATAAACAAGATTATTAGGCATCATACTTTGCAATACCTACATATTTTTTTATTAAGATTTATACTGTATTTCACCAATTTTTATTTTTGAATAAATTTTATTAGGAACTAAAAAAGTATAAATTCGTAAAATACGTATTCTTTTGTACTCAGCATTTGCAGTCCTTTAAGGGGAATGCGCTAAGGTAGCCCGCGAAATTCAAATGTTCTTAAGTTTTTTGCAATTTGCAGGTCAGTAACAGGTTGTATGTTGATCTAAATATGATTCGCAGCCGTAACAAATATGGCTTTACAGAATTATAATCAACAATACAATTAACTCTCTTCGTAGAATCCTATTGAATGACTATTTCATGAAAAAGTCATTCAATAGGATTCTATGAACTTAGTAAGTTAATTGCTGATTTTAATGATTATGATTCTGTACAATTTGAGAACGACTCCAAAATCCTCTATAGTGAGAATGACAGAGCTCCTTTCACTATATTTGTCTCTAGGGTGGAAATAGACCCTAAGCAAGGCCTAACTTTAAATTCTCTTGAGTTTGCTCAATTTATTTTTAACAAAGGTATTAAAGGTGTTGTTCAAGGCAGTGTCAGGTCTTTGGGCCGTAACAGGATGTCTATTGATTTCATGACATTTAGTGATGCCAACAACTTTGTCAGCAACCCCATTTTGATTGAAAACAATTACTCGGCAACTATCCCACGCTTTCATATAAGTCGCATGGGAGTTGTTAGGGATATTTTTTTTTTTTTTTTTTAAACTTTGCCCCACACTAGGAATTTCTCCTGTATTGTGGGTGCGTTTACAAACATTTAAATTCACATACACAAACAGCCAGACCCGAAACAACTACTTGTAGGTCATACAAATATTTGTTCCGTGCGGGAATCGAACCCGCGACACGCAGCGGAGCAGTCAATCGCTTAACTAACTGCGCCAACCGTGCCGTCAATAAAATTAGAGGAATAAAATATTCCTACTGACTGGACACTAGAGGAGTTAGTCTTTGGTATAGAAACCCCTCACAATTGTGGAGAAGTCATAAGGGCTAGAAGGCTTAATTTTAAAAACAAAAAAGAAGACTCCGTAACTTGGTCCCCATCATTGGACTGTGGTGCTTACTTTCTCTGGTCAAATTCTCCCAGAGAAAGTCTTCTGTTACAATGTTTCTCTCCCTGTCTCCATCTATCAACTCCCCACTATCCAATGCCGCAACTGCTTACGATTTGGCCATATAAGCTCTCAGTGCAGATCTCAGCCTCGCTGTTACCGTTGCGCTCAACCTCATCCTGGAGATAGCTGTAATGTTCCCGACTCACAGGTCTCATGTCTTTTGTGTGACGGTGGAAGCCATAAGGCTACTGATAATAAGTGCCCTGAACACTCAAGACAGAAGTCAATTAAAATGGTTATGTCTCAAGAAAATTTAAGCTACCGAGAGGCCTCAGTAAGGTTTCCCCGTTCCCGTAAATTGCCATACTGTAACGTTACAGCAGGCCCTTCCCAATCTAAACTACCTCAAGCCTATCCTTCTCAACCCCTTTTCTCCTCGTCCCCTCTTAACACTCCTACTTCTTCTCCATATTCAACCCCAGTTAAAACCTCCTATACCAAGACAGTTTATCGTTCCCCAAAACCTAGGCCAGAATTGGGCAAGTCATACGATACCCAAGCCCATAAGTCGATGGTCTATACCCCTAATTCTTCTCAGCCAAATGGCTGTGCCCTGAATTCCCCTTACATTGAAACCACTGCTCTTCCCACTCCTAATGACAATTTGATAGAGCTCCTAGCTTGCTCCCTTATAAACATGTTGTCTAAATTTAGTGAAGCAATACCGGACAATGTCGGTGTATTAGTTCAACAACTCCTCGAATCCTGGACTCGCCAAAATGGAAAAAATCCTTCAGTGGAACTGTAGATCCATTCGCAGGAAAAAACACGATGTAATCTATATTATAAATAGATATAAACCCGTTGTCTTTGCTGTGTCGGAGACGTGGCTCAAGCCTGGATCTCTCTTTAGGGTTCCTGGTTATTCATGTCTTCGGGACGATAGAGATGACGGATGGGCGGGTTGCGCCCTATTGGTTAGCAGATCTATCACTTTTTCCCAGATTCCTCTTCCCCATCACGATCCTGGTTTACATGTAGTTGCCATTAGAGCCATGAACATATCCTTTGTATCTGCCTACATTCCCCATCCCAATCTTAATATTTTGTCTGAATTTAACTCTATCCTTTCAGAAATTCCTGGCGCTTTGGTTGTGTTAGGTGACTTTAATTGCCGTCACACCCTTTGGGGCTCTCACTGTAATGACCCCTCTTCCAGCTTTTTGCTTGACCTTTTAGATGATCGCAACCTTTGTGTTCTCAATAATGGATCTGCTACCCGTCGGGTTTCACCTACCCAAAATATTAGTGTTCCTGATCTTACTTTCTCTTCGCCCTCCTTAGTATCAACTCTTTCATGGTCTGTTCTCCCTAACTCATATGGGAGTGATCATTTCCCTATCCTAATTTCTCTTCCAAGTACTCACCCACGTTCTCCTCCCATACAACCCCTACAAAAATATCGCCTACACCAAGCTGACTGGTCTAAGTTCTCGTCCAATTTGGACACAGAACTTCAAAATTTTCCCCAAATAAATCCATCCAACTCCCTAATTCACTACAGTAATTTTGTTGAATGTCTGTTGAGAGCGGCCAATTCTTCAATTCTCTTAAAAGCTCCGCCCGTCACCTAATACCTTCTCCTCCTTGGTGGGATGCTGAATGTACTGATGGCGTCCGTAAACGTAAAGAAGCAGAAAACTCATTTTCTTCTAGTATAAATATGCCCAACTATTTAAATTTTAAAAAGACTTCTGCAACTACTTGTAGGTTATTGGCAAGAAAGAAAAGATGTGGCTGGCTCAAGTTTTGTGAATCACTATCTCCACGTTCTCCAGTTTACCTTGTATGGAAAAAAAATAAAATCTACCGAAGAGCTTCTGACAGCCAGTCTCCCGATATTTCTACCAATGATCACAGTACCTGGTTAGAAGACTTTATATCCAAATTAGCCCCCCCCCTTTGTTCCTAGCTCCGAATGTCTTGCCACTATAGATCCTCCTCCTCCCACTTCCTGTGATAGATTTGATGACCTTTTCTCTTATTCAGAACTTATTTGTGCATTAGATCATCTCCGGGATTCTGCTCCGGGGGTCGACGGAATACCCTATTCCTTTATTTCCAAATCTTCTTCTAATTGTAAACTAATCTTTCTGAACCTAATCAATAAATTTTTCGTTACTGGCAAAATCCCGGAGTCTTGGAAATCCCAAATAATCATCCCAATTTTGAAACCTGGGAAAGACCCAAAAGATTCTACTTCCTATCGTCCTATCGCCCTCTCTTCCGTCTTGGCTAAAATTATGGAGAATCTCATTAAGAACCGACTTGAGTGGATCTTAGAAACTAAAGGCATCTTATCCAGTTCTCAGTTCGGTTTTCGAAGAGGTATGGGAACTCTAGATAGTCTCAAGTGTTTTCATGTCTGATGTTCGCATTGGCTTTTCCAACAATGAAAGTGTTCTATTCTATTCTCGGTATTTTCCTAGACATAGCTTCAGCCTATGATAATGTCCAACTTCCAATACTCAGGCAAAAGCTGCTATAGCTGAGTATCCCTGTGAGGATGGTCAACATCATTTGTAGTCTCCTTATGTCCCGTTCTATTTCAGTTCGTCATCAAAACTTCCTCTCCCCATCTCGTCTAGTGTGGAAGGGCCTACCCCAGGGGTCGGTATTAAGCCCCATCCTTTATAATATATACACACATGATTTGGAGTCTTCAGTGAGTTGTTTCTGCAAAATCCTACAATATGCCGACGACATTGCTCTCTACTTTAGTTCAGCTTCCCTTTCAGATGCCTCATCTCGCTTAAATTCTGTCCTTTACTACTTAAACCAGTGGCTGACCGATCACGGCTTAAGTTTATCAGTCTCCAAATGCAATGCAGTTGTCTTTTCTCGCAAGCGTAATATTCCCCCTATTAACCTTTATGTTGAAAATGAACCCATTTTGATCCGTGACAAAGTAAAATTTCTTGGCCTCATTCCTGACTCAAAATTATCTGGTCTCTATCATCTGGACTACATCTCAAAGAAATGCGAAAGATGTGTTAATGTCTTACGTGCCCTTTCTGGAGTTCGCTGGGGAGCTCATCCAACTTCCCAGAAAATCCTATATAACGCCATAGTTCGTAGTCACTTTGACTATGGAAGCTTTCTGTTAGAACCATGCAACAAAATATCCCTGGCCAAACTGGAAAGGATCCAATCTAAATGCTTGCGTATTATCACGGGTGCTATGAAATGCTCACCTATTAATGCCCTTCAGGTTGAATGTTTAGAACCCCCACTTCACTTACGTAGACAATATCTCTGTGACAGATTTTTTTATAAAGTCATCCAGATTAAATGTCATTCTCTTCTCCTTCTTCTTCGTACTCTTTCTCACTTTCCCAACATCTCGCTATTGGTCTCATAAAAATCCTCCACTCCTCGTTAACAGCTTCAGTAAATTCAATAATTTACATATTTCCTTAGTCCAATTAAATAAAAACCCCTTATTTGAAGTAAATTTTGATTCCTTGCTCTTCCAACCAAAAATTATTTTTAACTTTGGTATACCCAAACATGACCCTGTTGCTAATGCCAAATTCAATAGGATTCTGGCAGAGGACTGGCACGATTGGCTGACGATATTTACAGATGCTTCTAAGTTGTCCGATAATGGTAATGTCGGATCAGCTGTGTGGATCCCAAAATACAAAATTATTCTTAATTTTCGTAGTCCTGCTTTTGGCACTATTTACACAGGGGAAACAATAGCTCTTTTGGAAGCAGTCTCATACATTGAATCACATGGTCTCAACAAAAGCCTTATTCTCTCGGATTCTCTTAGCTGCCTACAGGATTTAATAAAATCGCCTTTTCGCACTCGTCACAATTTTCCTCTTACCCTAAAGATAAAACATCTCCTGTATCGATGTCACTGCTTAGGCATAGAGATTGCACTGGCTTGGATCCCTAGTCACTCTGGAATTGTTGATAATGAAAATGCGGATTCGATTGCCAAGCTGGCAACTCGGAATGGGATTGAATCTCATCCGTCTTGTTATCCCCAAGATTTGCGCTGTCTTGTTAAACCCGAGATGATGAAGAATTGGAATGAGCATTGGCAAAAAACTCGATTATTGAAGGGAAGATTTTATGGCTCTAGCCAACCATTCATTCCATCTAAATGTTGGTTCAGCAAACTAAAATTTTCTAATAAAACAGCCACCTCTGTCACAATTAGACTTCGACTTGGGTTCGTTTGCACTCCAGTTTTTTTGGCCAAAATACGCGTGAGGGACTCTGCTTTGTGTGAATGCGGTCTGGACGAGGGCACCCTAGAGCACTTGTTTTTGCCTGTCCTCGTTTAACCACTCCTCTTTACGACATACTCCCTTCTGATATTCCCCGCCCAATTAACATTCCTTTCTTATTATCTTTAGCCCATACCCCTGCAGTTAAAATCCTTTATAAATTCATTAGCATTAATAAAATCCAGTTATAGTTGACATTTTCTATTTATTTATTATAGACCTACTGAATGTTCTAACATTTATTTTGTGACGTTTTACATGTTCTAACAAAAAATGTTTTGTCCTTTTTTTAGCATGGGGATCCATGGATGTCACCACTACAAACACTGATCAATAGTTATAACAATTTATAGTTTTTATAGTTTACTTTCTCATACCTCGACATTGGCAAAATCATCGAACGTCATCGATGGAGCCAGAACCTTCAAAAAAGTTGAATTGAATCGAACGCACTCTTGTCTGTTTTATTACAGTATTTCTTTGTGTATACACCACGAATTTCTTCTTCTCTTCTTTGGTTAGGTGGCGACTGTAGCCAGAAGCACATATCAAAACATCATTCGGCCGAAAGACATCTACTGCTGGACATAGGCCTTCCCCAAAGAGGGGGTTTGCCATAATGGCCACGCTTGGAGGCGGGTTGGCGATCGCAGTATGGTGTTAAAATGCATAGAGAACGCTGCTGCCCATTCTCTAGTAACTCCCTTAGGCCCGGCGCCCATTGGCGTCACGGCATGGCAAGGTATTTATACGCGACGAATAAAAATATAACTTAATAGTATGGAAATAAAGTTGAAATTTCAATGTAAAGTATAAGCATAATACTGCGGTATTGTTTTTATACTTACGACCGGTAACAACTTCAACTTTATTTCCATATTATTAAGTTATATTTTTATTCGTCGCCTAAAAATACCTTGCCATGGCGTGCCGCTAATGGGCGCCGGGCCTTAGTCGCCTTTTACAACACCCACGGGAAGAAATAGGGTGGTTCTATTATTTACGTCCGACACCAGATAGACAGCCACAACTTCTGCCTAGCCCGTCGCATTACAGGGGTGATATTACGTTATGTACTTACATTTTGTTTTTCTTTGACATCATGCTCCTTGGATTTGTCGTCGGTGACCTCGGAGGGCAGTTGTGTGACCTTGACCTCCGGGTGCTGCGGTAAGGTCACGATGACCTCTGTCTGTGTGCTTTGTTCGCGAGTTCCCTCCATGTCGGGACCAGTTTGAGAAGACTGATGATCAAATGAAAGGAAAATAGAATCACCAAACGTATAGTATGCAACGCTGCTGCCCATTCTCTAGTAAGTCCCTTAGTCGCCTTTTACGACACCCACGGGAAGAAATAGGGTGGTGCTATTCTTTACGTCCGGCACCACACGGCACGATATCTAAACAGGATAAAACAAAAAAATAATTAATTTGATGTTTTTTGTGATGTCATCAACCGCAGTTAGCCACCCTGCCAAGGTTGCGGGTTTGTCCAAAAGGGATATCGTGGCCCTGGCACACAGGCAACTGAAGGAACACGGATGGGTTTTAGTCAGTAACCGTCTTATTACAAAACAAGATTTATATTTTGACATGGCTTAAACCATGGAGCCAGTTTTTGTAATAAGAACGTAACAGTGATTGAAATACCGTTCATTGTACAAAACTGAAAACTTAGTTCGGTACTAAGTTGTCAGTTTTGTGTTTAGGAACTTTACCATAGTCGGAATATAATTCAATAATGGTCCATGTTTTGAACCTGGTTCTGAAGATAAACCTTGTTTTGTAACAAGGCCCTAAAAGTCTGACACGCCCGCCCTCCCGCTCCGCCCAGAGCGGGAGAAGTTATTTGATAATTTCCCACCCAAAAAAAAATCCGGTCAAGAGCGAGTCGGACTCGCGCACCGAGGGTTCCGTACGTATATAGGATGTTCATGATTTCTGAAAAACTGTGCTATTTAGAGACATCGTTTTATTTTTCCTGATTTCTATCACATATAATAATTTCAGATTTTTATCTATGCAAACTTCGGAGATAAGCGGGGCGGGGAACGGTATTTTTTTTACATTTTTCTTCAAAAGTCGGAAACTGTGCTGCCTAAAAAATAAAAATAAATAATGTTTGATAATGTGCAAAATTCTTTCTTATGATACCCCACATGCCCTAGTAGCCCCACTTCAAATTTTTAAGAGATAGTTTTTTTTTTTTTTTATTTATTTCTTGTTTGCAAATTAGTTTGGCAAACGTCATCTAAAACTATTCTAAATTTCAAGTTGATAGCATTAGTAGTTCTTGAGATATCCAGGTGTGACAGACAGACAGACTTAGTCTCACCATAAGGGTTCCTTTTTACCATTTTGGTACGGAACCCTAAAAAGCTGAAGCCCGCGAAATTCAAATTTTCTTACGTTTATTGCAATTTGCAGGTCATTGTCATGTTGTATCTTGATTAAAATTTGATTCGCGACCACAAAAAATATGTATTGACAAAATTACAGCCATTAGAATCATTAATACTCTCTTAGTGTGACATCTCAACAGTTATAGAGTATTATTGACATTATTTGATACACTCTGACGGCACGGTTGGCGCAGTTAGTTAAGCAATTGACTGCTGGGTCGATTCCCGCACGGAACAAATATTTGTATTACCTACAAGTAGTTGTTTCGGGTCTGGCTGTTTGTATGTGAATTTAAATGTTTGTAAACGCACCCACGATACAGGACAAATTCCTAGTGTGGGGAAACGTTTTAAAAAAAAAAAAACTTTTGTGCATGATCTGGAGTTGTTAAAATAATTTACTGACTATTTCATAATTTGCTCATCTTATTGATGGTGACATTATTTGTTAAATTTTGCATGCCAAAACTCAGGCAGAACGTACTCGGCTCACTATAGTTTTTATAACAATTTTATTGTACAATACGTACATTCTATGCGAATAAATGATTTGATTTATGGAACAAATCTTTCATGGAAAAGTTTTTATGGAACAAAATAATCAATAATACAGATACTATAATAGTTTTTGCTCACCTCCATGTCTTCTTCGCTCACTGCGTTGATAACTTCTACGCGGGGTTCCGCATCGTTCACGAATGGTATGAACTCGGGTAAGTTAGTCTGAAAAATAATAACCTTATTTTAGACAGACTTCAAAAACAGGAGGATGTTATGATTCTATGAGTTTTTCCATATCATTATGTGCAGGCACGACTACATAATCAAGCTATAAATTTCAGTATGGCTGTCATCGTTATGGTTGTTTTTACCAATTCAAACGTCAATTTTGGGTGCCATTTTCATAGTTTTCGGAAGTTCTGATGCTGAAAATTAAGACAAGATTAAAATCCAAGATGGCAGCCACTAAAATTAGAAAAATTGACGTAAAGTTTCTGCATTGTAATATAAACTTAAACATTTCCAGTATAAGCTGAACTGTCATTGTACGGGAAGTTGAAGAAAAATATGAGGTCATCGTTAAGGTTGTTTTTAACAATTCAAACGTCAAAATTGGGTGCCATTTTCATAGTTTTCGGGAGTTCTGATGCCAAAAATTAAGACGAGATTAAAATCCAAGATGGCAGCCACTAAAATTTGAAAAATTGTACTAATGGTTCTGCGTTGTAATATAAAGCTATACATTTCCAGTATAAGCTGAACTCTCATTGTACGGGAAGTTGAAGAAAAATGCGAGGTCATCCTTATGGTTGTTTTTAATAATTCAAACGTCAATTTTGGGTGCCATTTTCATAGTTTTCGGGAGTTCTGATGCCGAAAATTAAGACAAGATCCAAATCCTAGATGGCAGCCACAAAAATTTGCAAGATTGTCGTAAAGGTGTCTTCGTTGTAATATAGCCTTTAAAGAATCGTATGACAAACCTGTTGATGTGTCGTCAGTCGCCAGGCGCGGTATTCACAGGCGGCCCTACGCATTCGCTGTAGGTACGCAGGGGCGGCGCGGCCAGTTGCCCATGCCGCCACAGTGCTGGGCATCCCGCCCACAGCCGGCTCGTCGTAGTATGTTAACACGAATTCCATGCCTATCTGTGGACATGCGAAGCTCCGTGACTGACTGACAAAACCTGACTTACTCCTATACAGCGTGCCGCTACAGTGGCGACATTCATTTGACACACTGGTAGGTCTAGTGGCCAGTCATCATAAAAAAATATTGTTTTTAAATATTTTGCTTTTATTTTTATTTTTTTATTATGGTATAGACAATGATATTATACTAAACAGATATTTTATACACTCACAAAACAACCGAAAAAAGTGTTCCGCGCAGCAGCGGCAGCACACATACCCACTTTTCATTCATTTTACATTTCACTACAAGTAAAATACGTCCCAATTAGAACGTTTTTGAGTCTTCAAAATTGCGCGCTGACAACATGTCTGTTAAACATAATATCATTGAGTATAGATAAATAATTATAAATTGAAAAATAAAAAAAAACAAACCAACTAAATAATAAAGCTCTCTCTTTCCATCAATTCGCCTACTCACGCACGTTATTTGTTTTAATTTCATTGATTCGATGTTATGATACATGACTCCGGCTAATTACCTCTGCTCTACAGTTTTTTAAGCACAAGATGCTATTTTAGAGAATTGTAAATAAATTAATAAATAATAATGTATAATAAAAATAATAAAAAAAAACAATTATTAGCAGGCATCGTAGGCCCATGGCGTGTTAGTTTACAAGTAACTTAAAAACTATGTTAGTAGTAAGAAAATACGCACACAATACAATACAATATTAAAACATTATCCCCTTTATTCATTTAAACCCTAATCTAAAAAAACGTTTAAACGTCAAAAAAAAACCAAAAACAAAGCAAAGCCAGGAAGGTTAATCAAGCCCTATGTCTGATATGTAGCTTGATAAACCTATCCATTGTAGGCCCTTCTAACCTATCAGAATGCTATTGCCGCTCCCTCTCACTCTGCGCATTATTGACGCCACTTAAAAAAAAAAAAAAAAATATTTTCAAAAAACGTAAAGGCGAAACTGTATACGTGTGTTAAGTTAATGTCGCCACTAAAGCGCCACGCCTGTATAATTCTAAGCGTCTTTAGTGTAACATTAAATTGTAATTTAAATAAAATTTTGAGTCTTCCATTTTTTATGTATACGATCTTTCCTCTAAATTTCCGTAGGAGTGATTTCGTGAAAAGGGACGGAAGTGTGTAACAGGAAGTGACAGCTTGAGCATGCAACAAGTAAGTACTTTTTTAATTGCATGGAATTAGCGTACTGATGGAATTAGTAAGTACTATATAGATTGTAAGTAGAGGGGGTAATTTCTGTCGCTACTCAGTTGCTTATTACCAAAGTGAGATGTCAGATGTTACACTTCATATGCGACTACTCTTCCTTTTTTTTTTGGGTGGGAAATTATCAAATAACTTCTCCCGCTCTGGGCGGAGCGGGAGGGCGTGTCAGACCTTGACTAAAACCCACCCGTGTTCCTTCATTTGCCTGTGTGCCAGGGCCACGATATCCCTTTAGGACAAACTCGCAACCCTGGCAGGCATTGGTCCTAACGGACCCGTCAGTTGGTGCTGACATCTCTTTGAGGCGTGCGTGGAACACAACGCGCCGTCGACCCGGGCCTGGTCCTTATCGGACAGCGAGCTACCCATCGCTCACCGTCCGCAAGCCCGCGCCTACGGTGGCCGGAAATCGGCTTGCGACTCCCGACGCCCGGGCCGTCTCCTGCGGCGACTAGGGGCGCGAGGGCGCAAAACTTGCCTCTCCCTCACGCGTTCCGCCTCCTCCTTCGCAAGCATTACTGCTTCGCAGAAGGAGGTGACGGCCTCCCATGCACTCTCGCTCCGAACCATGGCCTAAACCAGGGCCGGACGCGAGAGATCGCCGCCGCCGATCGCCTCCATGAGGACACGGCGGTGCTCCACCCAAGCCGGGCAGACCTCCACCGTATGCTCCACCGTGTCCTCCGGGCGATCCACACAGTGGTGACACCCGGGCGTTTCCTCCCGCTTTATCCTGAACAGGAACCTCCCGAAACAACAATGTCCGGTGAGGACCTGCGTCAGTCGGAAGGTGAGGACGCCGTGGCGCCTCTCTAGCCACTCCTCAAAGAGGGGACTTATCGCCACAATTGTGGCGTGCCCAGCGCTGGGTTGCGACAATCGCACTCTCCATGCCGCCATGAGATATGCGACTACTCTAAGGCTTTATTTTTTCCATGTTGAGCATTATCATTTACTACACATCTCTTTTTTTTTTTTTTTTTTTTTTGGGTGGGAAATTATCAAATAACTTCTCCCGCTCTGGGCAGAGCGGGAGGGCGTGTCAGACTCTTACTGACTAAAACCCACCCGTGTTCCTTCATTTGCCTGTGTGCCAGGGCCACGATATCCCTTTCGGACAAACTCGCAACCCTGGCAGGCATTGGTCCTGACGGTCCCCGTCAGTTGGTGCTGACATCTCTTTGAGGCGCGCGTGGAACACAACGCGCCGTCGACCCGGGCCTGGTCCTTATCGGACGGCGAGCTACCCATCGCTCGCCGTCCGCAAGCCCGCGCCTACGGTGGCCGGAAATCGGCTTGCAACTCCCGACGCCCGGGGCGTCTCCTGCGGCGACTAGAGGCGCGAGGGCGCGAACCTTGCCTCTCCCTCACGCGTTCCGCCTCCTCCTTCGCGAGCATTACTGCTTCGCAGAAGGAGGTGACGGCCTCCCATGCACTCTCGCTCCGAACCATGGCCTGAACCAGTGCTGGACGCGAGAGATCGTCGCCGCCGATCGCCTCCGTGAGGACACGGCGGTGCTCCGCCCAAGCCGGGCAGATCTCCACCGTATGCTCCACCGTGTCCTCCGGGCGATCCACACAGTGGTGACACCCGGGCGTTTCCTCCCGCTTTATCCTGAACAGGAACCTCCCGAAACAACCGTGTCCGGTGAGGACCTGCGTCAGGCGGAAGGTGAGGACGCCGTGGCGCCTCTCCAGCCACTCCTCAAAGAGGGGACTTATCGCCACAATTGTAGCGTGCCCAGCGCTAGGTTGCGACAATCGCACTCTCCATGCCGCCATGAGATCTCGCCGGAGTTCCGTCCGCTGTACCGTGATTTCTCGCGGCAGCGGAGTTTCACCCCGGCGTTTCGCCTCCTCGCGCCACTCCCAGATGTGCGCGAGGACTTTTGCCTCCAGATCCCACGGCGGCAGTCCGGCTAGGAGGCTCGCCGCCTCACGGGAGACCGTGCGGTAACCCCTTACCAGCCTGATGGCCATGACCCTTTGGGACGCGTTCAACCGCTGGGCTGGTCGCAGCCTCAGAGAACGCGCCCACACCGGTGCCCCGTAAAGGGCCATGGACCGCACGATCCCCGCGTAGAGCCTCCGGCAGGAGGCGTTTGGGCCCCCTAGATTGGGCAGAAGCCGCTTCAAAGCAGCCCCAGCCCTCTCCAGTCTGGGAGCCAAACGTCGGAAGTGCTCCACGAAGTTCCACCGGCTATCGAGGACGAGTCCCAAGTACTTCATCGTCGACTCGACACCGATGTGAACTCCTCCCGCCGTTATCTGGGAACTCGACAGTGGCGCGTTCCGAGGACCATAAAAACACATGGCCTCGGACTTGTGCAAGGCCACCTCGAGTCCCAATTGCCGGATCCTATCGACGATTGTCGCAACCCCACGTGCCGCCAGTTCGGCCGCCGCCTCATGCGACCTCCCCTGCGCCAGGACCAGCGTGTCGTCAGCGTAGCAGACTACGCTGACGCCGCTAGGGAGGTCGGCGCGCAGCACCCAGTCGTAGCCGATGTCCCACAGATGCGGCCCCAGGACCGATCCCTGTGGGACACCGCACGACATCTCTCGCCGGTTCCACTCTCCTTGGTGACCAGGGTAGATGACGGCCCTGTCCGTCAGGTAGGCCTCGACCACGCGACAGAGGTAGGTCGGCATCCGGTGGTACCGAAATGCCTCCCTAATGCAACTCCAGGGCAGGGTATTGAAGGCATTGGCGATGTCAAGAGACACCGCCAAGACGACCCCACCCCGGGCCACAGCATCCCCCGTCGTGAGGGCTCGGACGCGCATGATGGCATCCACCGTAGAGCGCCCCTTGCGGAAACCAAATTGGCTCTCCGCCAAATCCGGCCCCACCCGCACCAGCCGCCCGACAAGGCGGTCTGCAATTACTCTTTCAAAGAGCTTGCCCACCTCGTCGAGCAGCACGATGGGCCGGTAAGCGGACGGAGAGTCTGCCGGGCGCCCTAGCTTCTTAATAAGGACCAGTTTCCCCGTCTTCCAACGAAGTGGGAACTGGCCCCTCTCCAAGCATGCGCTTAGGAGCCCCCTTAGTCGAGGCCCGAGAGCCTCCAAGGCCAGGACCCAGGCTTTTCCAGGCAAGCCGTCGGGTCCTGGGGCGGTATTCCTGGCATTCAGCCTACGTACCGCCACTCTCAGATCTACCTCGGTCACCTCCGGAGCATCGTCGTCGTCGTCGGACTACACATCTCTAACGTCATAAATTTACTTAAAAACAGGCCATGTGAGTGTCGTACCACGCTCAATGAAGGGTTCCGTAGTTGGGATGAATTTATCCCAAGAACAAACTTAACATTGTAAGATTTACTATGTTATTTTAAGACCATAGACTTCTTATAGGTTTTTCTGTAATGTATAAGTAAAGAACCATTTTCTGTATTATTTTTTCCATAATATTAGGTTCAGTAGTTTCGGAGGAATGGTAAGGTCACCATACAAAATGCATTATTATAAAATATGAGTATATTAGTATGAGTCATTACTAGAGATCGGATATTCAAAAAAAAAACATTCGGATGCATAATCACCTAACCCCTTATTCCAAAACAAGGTTTATCTTCAGACCCAGGGTTAAAACATGGAGCCATTATTGAATTTCGAACTTTATTCCGACTATGGTAAAGTTCCTAAAAACAAAACTTACAACTTAGTACCGAACTAAGTTTTTAGTTTAGTTTTGTATAAAGAACGGTATTTCAATCACTGTTACGTTCTTATTACAAAAACTGGCTCCATGGTTTAAGCCATGTCAAAATATAAATCTTGTTTTGTAATCAGGCGGCTAAAGTTTTAGACTTGACTAAACTCCATTTGAAATTTAAATAAACCTTTTTTACAGTCCATTCAACCGATTTTGACTTCTATTGCGTTGGTGGCATGACAAATGGCAGATGTAATAAACAGTTGGAATTGTAACCACGTTTTTGCTTTTAATGCCATCCTTATGCGTACGGAATAGAAGTCAAAATCGATTGAACAGACTGTAAAATGGTTCATTTTAATTTCTAATCTTATTTCAAATGGAGTATAGTATGGAGTGCGCTTCGGTACGGGAGAAAGTGTCGGTTTCCAGGACTGACGAATTTTTAAGAACTACTCTTTTGTACTGTGGAACCCCGAATAATTTTATTTCATTTTAGAATAAAAGGTTTTGAAGAAATATTAAGTGTTTTATAAAAGTTTTATATTTTCCACAAAATTATAGCCTAGTTCTAAATAGATAAGAAATATTTGTTATACTTAGGAATACAAAATTGTTTACCTACACACTAGTGTGTAGGTAAACAATTTTCCCGGAATAAAAATATATTTTAAGGAGCCGTTTCCATACTTTGTATCCTTTGCCGGGAAAAAAACGTTCTTTAGGTAAATATGCATCCGAATATCCGATCTCTAGTCATTACGTAAGAATTTAACCTGACTAGGGTCTGTTGACAATCTCATCAGATACTTTTGAAACAGGCCATAACACCAACATCATCTCTACTTACCTTATCAGGTCCATCCAGGGTCTTCACAACCATATGACTCCAATATTCCGACACTCGGATCGCATGTTTCGTTTCGGGAACCTTCGGATGCTCACACGACCGTGAAATAATAACGTAAGCCTTATTCTCGGTAGGCTTTCCGTCTCTTTCTCTCTCGTACGCTTCCATAGCTTTCCGTTTCGCGTTGGAGTGCACGCTCTGGCGTTCGGGCCAGCTCGTCACTGTTTGTCTTTCGCTGGGGACAGTTCGGAATATGCAATCTTTGTGCGGAAGACTTTTTGTTCCGATGTCGAACTCTTTGTACCTCCTTATGTATACGTAATCTCTGTTTGCGAAAAGTCTCTGTGAAGAAAGAAAAAAAAATCTTATTTGAAAGAAAAGAAAGAAAGAAAGAAAATACATTTATTTGCGGTAAACATAACGCAAAGGAAAAAAAAAACACAAACACGAAAGAACAAGTTGAGGGAAAATATGATAATATATACATTCCCGCAAAACGGCCATCGCTCAGCATAATGCTGCGACCCTATGCGAGACAGAGCCCCAGCGCTGGTTTTCAGCGACAGCCGGCGTTGACGTGATGACGTCAAACCGGTGCAGCATTGAGGCATGAGGTAAAAATAAACAAAAAAATAAATAAAATAAATACAATACTTCGTGTTGTCTTCGTATTTAGGTCAATCAATCAACTCAGCCTATAGCAGTCCACTGCTGGACATAGGCCTCTCCCAAGCTGCGCCACAACACTCTGTCCTCCACCTTCCGCATTCAGTCTGTCCTACCACCTTTTTAGGTCATCGGTCCATCTAGCTTTGGGGCGTCCCACACTACGCTTGCCGATAAGCGGTCTCCACTCCAGGACTCGTCTGCTCCACCGGCCATCTGTCCTTCGACAAACATGGTCAGCCCACTGCCACTTCAGCTTGCTTACTCTGCAGGCTATGTCGGTAACTCCGGTTCTCTTCCCTTGTGATCCCCCAACGACGCCCTAAGCCGAGGTCCGTACCCCACAGGGGGTGCCCTTAGTGCGCAGTCGTTTAGTTTATAATATATATTTACGCCCTGGGTGGAGGCTTTAAGCTCATACTCGTACCTTAAGGCCGTCACAGGAAAGCTCGGTTAAGTAGTCGCGGCCTCTCAAGGCCAACTACGAGATGCAATACACAAAAAAAAAATTACTCACCGGCCACAGCACCTCCCAGTGCAGCACAGCCTGGTCGGCGAGACCGTTAGCGCTGCGCTCCACGACCGCGAGAGCTGCCACGGCCGCGTCCCACACTGTACGATAGGCGCCGTCTACTTGGATTGCTGCGAAGTCTGAAGCGCGGACGTCTGAATACCTACCGTACACTGTGGAAAAAAAATGTTTTTATAATGTGGTTGAAAAATTTTGGTTTAATAAGTGTAACAAATGGCTCAAATGGCAAAGTGGGCTTTGATTAGCTCACGATTGCCTGTAAAACCCTAAGCGGTCGTATTGACTGCCCTGAGCTCCTCGGACTTTTCTGCCGCCTATTTGTGCCCGACAAATACCTTGGGCACCGTCAAAGCCGCCGTCATAACTTGTTCGCACCACCGCTATCTAGATCTGTTGCTAGGGCCAAATCCCCAGTATGTCGAACCCTAAGGATGCTAAACGCCCTCCTGACTGCCGACCCTGAATGTGATGTGTTTGCTGATGAATGGAAGAAAATAATGCGTGCTTGTCTGGTGTTGAGAGACAATATGCGAGGGTGCCCAGTGTTACACGTTAGTTATGATGTTTTTTATTTTTTTTATTTTTTTATAGGGCTTTGTCGCTTAGCGACCACATCGCCCAGTGCAGAAAAACACAAAATTGTTGATAATTATGATCTACCTTATAACTAACTTGTACAATTGTTTAGCCTTATCGGACGGACACTGGAAAAGCAAGGATGGCATTACAACAGCCAATATCGTACGTGTTATATTGTCCAAAAACATTAATTCTAGTACTTTCATTCCGAACACACTCCATCAGAATATGATGATCATCATCTTTGAATTTGAATTTAATTTTTGTGTTTTTGTTTTAACTAATGTTATTTGAATGCTTATTTTATTATAATTATATGTTAATTAATGTAATTGGACCTGTGCCGTTGTAATTAACTATAAATAAATAAATAAACAACAAAAAGAGAGTGTCAAAAAAAGTCGGCCAAGTGCGTGTCGAACCACGCACAATAAAGGGTTCCTTAGTTGGGATGAATTTATCCCAAGAACAAACTTAACTTTGTAGTTGACAAAATGTTCTCCCATACATCGATATACGTAACTGTCAATTCTCCAACTTTAAATGTAAGTTTGTAATCGCTTTTTGGGGTTACATCACTCTCATTTCAGCCGAAAGACGTCCACTGCTAGACATAGGCCTCTCCCAATTTAGGGCGGGTTGCCATAATCGCCACGCTTAGCAGGCGGGTTGGCGATCGCAATATGGTGTTAAAATCCATAGAGAACGCTGCTGCCCATTCTTTAGTAAGACCCTAAGGCACGGCCCCCACTATCGTTGGGCATCGGCGCGGCTCGGTACAGGTCGGGCGCCTTACGGCGGCTTCGGGCGCCTGAGGGCTGCTTAGGGCGGCTTCGGGTGCCTGAGAGCTGCCTCGGCAGTCGTAAGCATACCTAAGGACGCCGAGGCTAGTTTTCGCCGTAAAGCGCCCGAGCTCTATCGAGCCGCAGCGATGCCCACCGGTAGTGGGCGCCACGCCTAAGTCGCCTTTTACGACATCCACGGGGAGAAATAGGATGGTGCTATTCTTTACGTCCGGCACCACACGGAACATTATGGGGTATATGTATGTATAATGATAAGTATAACCACGATATTTTTAGAAAGTACTCCTTAAGACCTTTCATTTGACATCACACTCGAAAAAATCAACAAAAAAACTTTTTACAAATAAATAGTAACCGACTACCAAAAATAACACTACAAAGTAAAAATAACTTTAATTTCGGAAGTCGGTGTTTTTGGATCTGTATTTGAGTTTTTTGCGACCAACTTCCGAAATTAAAGTTATTTTTCACTTTGTAGTGTTATTTTTGGTAGTCGGTTACTATTTTTTTGTAAAAAGTTTTGAATTTATCTAAATTACAATAGCCTAATGTTAACTGCTCATCACCTTTTATAAAATATTGCTTTTCCCGATGCTGGGACGTTAATTGTTGAGGAGTTCTCCTGCTAAGAACCAGGAGAACTGCCACTCACCATATGCATAGTGACGAGCATAAATTGCTTTATCGCGACCCGTTAAATAGGTACTCATTATTTTATTGTTCCGTCTGTGTATCTGTGGTCTCCTTCATCAGTTCCACTTCACCAAATGGTGCCGAGAGCAAATGCACGAGTTACTATAAAAAGTTCCCAAATCGCTATAAGTTTGCATATAAAATTTGAGGGTTTCCCTCGATTTCCATGGGATTCCCTCATCAGATTCTGATTTGGTGGCAATGGGACCACCTCGGGAGTATACCCTTTCAAACAAAAAAAGAGTTTTCAAAATCGGTTCATAATTGACGGAATAATCGCGTAACAAACATAAAAAAAAAAAAAAAAATCTGATGAATTGAGAACCTCCTCCTTTTTGGAAGTCTGTTAAAAATGTATTGTCATGTGTGTATGTTTGTGTTGTCATGTTGATTTTGTTCGTATAAAATGTAGCCTATGTCACCCGGACTACAATAAGGAATCGATTAACACATCACTCATCAAAATCGGATGAGTAGTTTTGGCGAAACGTTGGAACTTTACGAACACACATACCTACATACATACATCGACCGCTAAAATCATAACCCTTCGTTTTAGCTTCACCGTAGTCAGGTAAAACAATGCATTTACGTTTTTTAGGGTTCCGTACCTCAAAAGAAAAAAAAAACTCGCGTGTCTGTCTGTCCGTCTGTCACGGCCAATTTGCTCCGAATCTACTGGACCGATTAAGTTGTTTGGTACACATATGAATTACTGTGACCCAAACACGGACGTTTAACGTAAATAAATGAATTCTGAATATACTTTTCTATACATTTTGGGGGAAAAATGATAAAATTAAAAAAAAAAGCTTTGTAAACTGTACCATGTGATATATCAAAAGAAAGGGCTTGTTGTGACGATTTCAGTTTTTTTTGTTTTAATAAATAGTTTTGAAGTTATTTAAGAAAATATACTAAAATTTACCATTCCTCCTTACCCTGAAACTACTGAGCCTAAAATTAAAAAAAAAATACAGAAAATAGTTCTTTACATATACATTACCGGAAAACTTATAAGAAGTCCATGGTCTTAAAATAACATGGTAAATCTCTCAATATTGTGTGCGTACAAACTTACAATTGCCGTTGGAATGCATGAGGAACATGTTTTTCAACTACAATGTCAACTTTATTCTTGGGATAAATTCATCCCAACTACGGAACCCTTCAATGAGCGTAGTCCGACACGCACTTAGCCAGTTTTTTCCTAAGTAACTTTATGACGTTAGAGATCTGTAGGAAATGATAATGCTAATAGGTGAGGGTGAATTGACAGTGAGTCAGTGACGTATGATGGCGGAAAATAACAAGACCTTGAGTTCCGTATCGCGGTATTCGACGCGGTTAATCGGTTATTTATATGCTACTGCGGTTTCGAGAGTTTAAACTATGAACGAAGTAACATAACACCTGGGGGTCTAGTATGAACATTTATATCTGTAACTTTTATGGTGTACATAATAAAGAGTATTCTATTCTATTCTATTCTATGAAGATTATATATTATATTTTTTTTTTTCGTCTGACTCGCGCACGATGGTTTCCGTACCATTATCTATAAAATTGGCAAAAAAAAAAACAGGTTTGTTGTATGGGATCCCCCCTTAAATATTTGTTTTATTTTAATTTTATTATTTATTTTTAAATTGAATAAATAACTAAATATTCTGTGAATATTTCAAGCGTCTACCTGTTGCCGTTATCAATATAGAGCAAAAACGAGCAAAAAAACCGGCCAAGTGCGAATCGGACTCGCGCACGAAGGGTTCCGTACCATTATCTATAAAAATGGCAAAAAAATCACGTTTGTTGTATGGGAGCCCCCCTTAAATATTTGTTTTATTTTAATTAAATTATTTATTTTTAAAGTGAATATATAACTAAATATTCTGTGAATATTTCAAGCGTTGCTGCCAAGCTGTTGCCATTATCAATATAGAGCAAAAACGAGCAAAAAAAAACAATTTTGTTGTATGGGAGCCCCCTTAAATATTTATTCTATTCTGTTTTTTAGTATTTGTTGTTATAGCGGCAACAGAAATACATCATCTGTGAAAATTTCAACTGTCTAGCTATCACGGTTCATGAGATACAGCCTGGTGACAGACGGACAGACAGACAGACAGACAGACGGCGGAGCCTTAGTAATAGGGTTCCCGTTTTACCCTTTGGGTACGGAACCCTAAAAACGGCAAAAACATCACGTTTGTTGTATGAGAGCCCCCCTTAAATATTTTTTATTTTAATTTAATTATTTAGTTTTAAAGTGAATATATAACTAAAGATTTTGTGAATATTTCAACCGTCTACCTGTTGCCGTTATCAATATCGAGCAAAAACGAGCAAAAAAATCACGTTTGTTGTATGGGAGCCCCCTTAAATATTTATTTTATTCTGTTTTTTAGTATTTTTTGTTATAGCGGCAACAGAACTACATCATATGTGAAAATTTCAACTGTCTAACTATCACGGTTCATGATATACAGCCTGGTGACAGACGGACAGACAGACATACGGCCGAGCCTTAGTAATAGGGTTCCCGTTTTAGCCTTTGGCTACGAAACCCTAAAAACGACAAACAAAGGGATAAGTCAAATGTGACTTGAAGTCGGGTAAGGACTCAAAGTCAAAAAAGGCAACTTTGGAAGTCAAGAAACGGTCGAACATTCGGCCGATACTTAGGATTATCGCTTCGGAGTAGACCCCCCCTTTTTTTTTTGGGTGGGAAATTATCAAATAACTTCTCCCGCTCTGGGCGGAGCGGGGGGTGTGTCAGACTTTTACTGACTAAAACCCACCCGTGTTCCTTCCGTTGCCTGTGTGCCAGGGCCACGATATCCCTTTCGGCCTCCTATTACCAAGGACCATTTTGGTTACCCATTGAAAGGGTTTTCGATAGGGTTTTTCTAAGCGGTTTAACAAAAACCCATACGATATGGGTAACTCTTATGGACGGCTTAAATTTAATTTTGCTATCCCATTGAATGGGTTTTCGATAAAAACCCATACAGTGTGGGTTACCTTTTTGAACGGCTTAATTTAAGCCATTCAAAATTACCCACTCCGTATGGGTTTTTGATTAACTGCTTAGAAAAACCCTATCGAAAACCCTTTCCATTGAAAGGGTTTTCGATAGGGTTATTCTAAAATGGTAACCAAAATGGTCCCTGGGTAGAGAATTGGTCATGCTACGCGTGCTGGGCGGATATCGAAATAACATAATATTACGATTTTTTCATGTTTCTGGGTTTCAAGTAGGTATAGAACCCATTGAATGGGTTATCATGTAAGGGCCTATACACACCACGTTTTTAAACGCGCCGTCGACGCGCGATTGTAGCCATACAGACGCGATACGCACGCAAGTCAGTCTATTCTGTAGGATAAAAGCGCGCCGTCGACGCACGTTTCTAAAACGCGCGTCAACGACGCGTTTAAAAAACGTGGTGTGCACAGGCCCTAACCCTTTCACTGGGTTTTAAGTATAAAACCCATTCAATGGGTTATCAATTATCATGTAACCCTTTCAATGGGTTTCTAGCATAAAACCCTTTCAATGGGTTACATCATGATAAAGGTAACCCATTGTATGGCTTACCCCTTCGAAAGGCTTAACCCTTAACCAGGATTGTACGATCCCTGCCTATTACACGGGACTTAAACACAAATGGCGAATTGTGGGCGTAGGTACTATAGGTACACCTCTGCTTAACCCTTGGGGGATTACCGGCGTAATGTTATGTTCATGTTATTACGACATAGTGTCGTTTGTCATTAACCTTCATACTTTGTCTGATAAATGTACTATATTACGTATTATTTAGTATCTAAGTGTAAACAATGTTAGATAATCGGAAAACTGTTGTTTTTAGAACGAAGATATTTCTGGATCACGGAAGACTACGTTTAGAAAAATGCGGAAGAACCAGACATTTTGGAACAAATATAATAGAATATTTTTTATTAATTCAAACATTGTACACCATACGAATCTATACTTAAGGCGCTGACAAGAGGCAAATGTTAAAAGTAGGCTTGTCTTAAACAAAAATAAATTGCCTAATCTATATAGTTTGTGGTAGTGGAAAAAATATATGTTATTCTTGAACATATTTCTCAGAACTTGGTTGTTAACAAATCACGTTTAGAAAAATACCTCGATACAAATTAACGGTAAACTAACCCTTTACTTTGAGTTTCAATCCAAAATATCTGTATTAAATATCAACGTACGGTTGGTATTTAATTAATAAAAAGACCGTCTTCTTTGTATGCAGAACTTGGTTGTTTTTTATTTTCGATTACTCAACTCATTTTTCAGTAAATAGATAATTGCTTCATATTTTGCAATAAATTACAAGCGTTGTGTCATCGCGCTTCTCTTTCTTTTGTATGCAGTCTGACAGTGACAGCGGTTTACCTGTTGTCAGCGACTTAATATCAGTACTTATTAATTTATTATATAACGTAAGACTCCCGCCGCCTCTCTGTCTGACCGCGATAAACTCAAAAACTACTGAACGGATTTCATACGGTTCTCACCAGTCATCATCAGCCTATAATGTTCCCACAGCTGGGACACAATCCTCCTCTCTGTGAGAGGGAGTGGGCCGTAATCCACCACGCGGGCCCAGGCCCTGCAGTCTCGACATAGATAGCGATCGCTTAAGGCGACGATAACCGACTTTTAATGATTATCACGTTACGTAGATACTGAAGATCACGTCGCATTTTCTCAATAACTTAATATGTCATTATTTTAGATTGAGAGATTATGTTTATATTACATAGTGAAATTAATTTGTAAAGTTAGTTCTTACGCGGATAAAAAACTGAGAATGGCGTAAAATCTATCAAACGTATTTTTCTGAAACCTTCACCAATTTAAAGATAATTTAATTATTGACCTTTTAGTATACGCGTTTTATTAAAATACCTTTTGTTTTGTGTATAATAAATTAATAATGCGTCAAATTGGGGACAGCGCTCCTTGATGGGCGAGTCCTATTACTGGCTGAACGTACGACGCGTTGCGTGAGCTCAGTACAGAACACGCAAGCTAACCACTCAAGGTCACTGGGATATATCTGGGTCTTAACGACCAAATTCGAACGCAAAGTCCTAATGGGATCTCTAGACGGTCAAAATTACTTGATAACCACGGAAAAATCACAATAATTCTAATTTTGTCAAATTGTATGTAAACCTTATTTTATGATTTTATGTGTAATTACTAATATTGACCGATAACTTTTATGTGTGGTGCAAACGGTTAATTTAAGGTGGTTATTAATAAAAATAAAAACAATCTTGTCAAGCTTTTTTGACCGTATAGGGACTCCGTTAGGACTGCGACCGAATTCGGTGGTAAAGCCATCGCTATGTATGTCGACACTAGGGCGGGCGGGTTGGTAGATGTCACATGTTGGGGTTGCGACAATCGTCAACAGGATCCGGCAATTGGGACTCGAGGTGGCTTTGCACAAGTCTGAGGCCATGTGTTTTTATGGTCCTCGGAATGCGCCACTGTCGGGTTCCCAGATAACGGCAGGAGGGGTTCACATCGGTGTCGAGTCTGAAGTATCTGGGACTCGTCCTCGACAGCCGTTGGAACTTCATGGAGCATTTTCGACGTTTGGCTCCCAGACTGGAGCGGGCCGGGGCTGCCTTAAAGCGGCTCCTACCCAATCTAGGGGGTCCAATCGCCTCCTGCCGGAGGCTCTACGCGGGGATCGTGCGGTCCATGGCCCGGTCCGGCCCGGACCGGTGTGGGCGCGTTCCTTAAGGCTGCGACCAGCCCGCCAATTGAACGCGTCCCAAAGGGTCATGGCCATCAGGCTGGTACGGGGTTACCGCACGGTCTCCCGTGAGGCGGCGCCGGCGGGCCTCCTTGCCGGACTACCGCCATGGGATCTGGAGGCAAAAGTTCGGAGCGAGAGTGCATGGGAGGCCGTCACTTCCTTCTGCGAAGCAGTAATGCTTGCGAAGGAGGAGGCGGAACGCGTGAGCGAGAGGCAAGGTTCGCGCCCTCGCGCCCCTAGTCGCCGCAGGAGACGCCCCGGGCGTCGGGAGTCGCAAGCCGATTTCCGGCCACCGTAGGCGCGGGCTTGCGTACGGTGAGCGATGGGTAGTTCACCGTCCGATAAGGACCAGGCCCGGGTCGACGGCGCGTTGTATTCCACGCGCGCCTCAAAGAGTTGTCAGCAGCAACTGACGGGGTCCGTTAGGGCCAATGCCTGCCAGGGATGCGAGTTTGTCCGAAAGGGATATCGTGGCCCTGGCACACAGGCAAATGAAGGAATATGGGTGGGTTTTAGTCGGTAAAAGTCTGACACGCCCTCCCGCTCCGCCCAGAGCGGGAGAAGTTATTTGATAATTTCCTACCCAAAAAAAAAAAAAAAAAAGATGTCACAAGTTTTTGGTTCTAGAACATGCTGGTTTCCTTCACCGTTTTGAGAGCAGTGGTGATGAAATAATCTAGCCTGGCGGAATAGGCTCGCCCTTAAATGACATGGGACTTAAACATAACTGGCGAAATGTGGTTGTACTACAATTTTAATACCTTTATATGCATACAATCCCAACCCAGGTTTGTACTCCTTCCGCCAGATGATGACGTCCTCAGCCTCCATGTAAGGAACCCAGCCATCGGAAGACTTCTCTAACTCTGGTGTTTCAGATACTTTACACCTGCAACAGGTTGTAACAATTAGAACGAATACCTTGTTGTTAAATGAATAAAAACATTATCAGCGTTAAAATAAAGTCTAAAATCATGATCCACTGTTCAGAGCGGTTTAAGATGCCAGGAAAATATCAACATTGTGCATGTTGAGATAGAGTCTAAATTTAACAGCATAATATTGTAAATGCTTAGCTGTTACGGGCGCGAATCATATTCTAGTCAACAAACAACATGATACTGACCTGCAAATTGCAAAAAACGTAAGATTTGAATATCGCGGGCTACCCTGGCGATTTCGCCTTAAAGCGACGATAACCGACTTTTAATGATTTTATATTGAAGATCACGTTTAAACGAGTAGTGTTAATGATTTGAAAAAAAATATATGTTAAATTAGAGCATTTTTTTCAAAAATTGAATATGTGAATATTTTAGATTATCGCATTGTTAGGAGGTTCCTCTCTCTGGAGCCCTCACCGCCGGTAGCTTGGACCCTGTTCCCGATACCGGTGGGTTACTATCTACGTTTATATTACATAGATAAATTAATTTGTAAAGTTATGTTTAACGCGGATAAAAACTGAGAATGGCGCAAAATCTACCAAGCGTATTTTTCTGAAACGTTTACCAATTTCAAGATAATTTAATTATTGATCTTTTAGTATACGCGGTTTATTAAAATACCTTTTGTTTTGTGTATAATAAATTAATAATGCGTCAAATTGGGGACAGCGCTCCTTGACGGGCGAGTCTTATTACTGGCTGAACGTACGACGCGTTGCGTGAGCTCAGTACAGAACACGCAAGCTAACACTCAAGGTCACTGGCATATATCTGCGTCTTAAGAACAACATACTAACGCGCAATACGGGACTCCTGGCTGCTTCTTCTCGATGACCAGTCTTTTGCCGCATCCATTGCAAAACAGTGTGTTCTTGGATAAAGCTTCGACGCCGTCCAATTCTGATAGTAGACCCTATGGACAAATTATATTTATTAGCGGTCGTTCAATTATTATGTAAGCAGAATTTTAATAATTTTTAACCCCCTCTCCTCATTGTCAGCAAAAGTAAGCAAAGCTCTTACCCCCCCCCCCCCTCCATGCTTACGTAAACATTGGTATATTTTTTGTTATCTGTTCCGGTTTCTTTGACATAATAATGAGTCTAAAAATAAGGAATATAGACTAAAGGAATTTAACGCCCATTTAAGTAATTTCTCTACTTTGGTTATTTCTAACTTAACCATAAAACAGCGCGTGAGAGCGAGTAAGCAATATCAATTATTTTGGGGAATCCCTGAACATGCGTTTCGCTTTCGAACAAGCGAAGACACCCTCACCCCCCTTTGGTGTTTACGTAATCCTTGAATGGGCCCTTACGTATAGAAACGTTATACAGGTTTTAAGCTCTGGGCAAACTGAAGTGAATCCCACACGGGATGCGGGACGGAATTCACTCGCGCCGATTGTGTCAACTTGTATGGGCTTATTTATGGAGGTGTTCAAACTAGCGTGACATTCTGCGCTCGAAGCTCGCTGCGGAAGGACGTGTGTTGCGCTGCTCTCGCTGTGCCCCGCTCTCCCGCTGCTGCTCTTTCGTGCCCGGTACGTAACGCTCTCGTAGTCGCCCCGACTACAACCGATCGTAAATTGATTAGATTGATTAATTTATTAATTAATTAAATCGAAAGACACCAGATCAAAAAAAGTGCCTTTTTCAAGGCAAGCGTTTCTTAACAGTTTGTTCAGAGAGTAGCTTCATTAGGCCCCTTCTGGGCAAAACCACAGTTTCGTGGTCCTCGGTGGAAACCTTACGGTGTTAACGAAACCAAGTGGGGTGTTGACCCAAACGCACCCGCCGAACCCCTTCAGGGGGAGGCAGTAAATTGGACGGGTCCCAGAGTTAACCGGCCTTGGGGGATCTCCTAGTCGGCTCTGGTGGCAGTTTTCCTTCCACAGCTACTCACCTAGTGTCTCTAGGGTGTGTCTACACCCTTCGCGCTAGACTGGAAAGGGCCCCCTTGCACAATAAGATTGGCAACGGGATCACAAGCTTAGGGCTCACCAATAGGTTACACATCCTCCCTGTCTGCACCCGACAGGGAGGGAAACACATCCCCGGGCCAATCCACCCGGGGAGCTAGGTATAGGGAACGATAGGCAGAAAATTAGTGGAGACGGCTCCAAAATTCCTCCCTACTAGGAACCCCCCCTTAACCGTTATGGAGGACGCCCTTATTTTGGCGTTCTTCAGGAAGGTCCTTTTTAAGGACCCAGCATTCTTAGAACGTTATGGAGTACAACTCACTGAACTAAAGAGCCAGCCTTCTGCTGGCATCGATAGGTTCAGCGATGTACTCGCGAACCAGCAGGCGGAAGAGGACTTCCAGAGTCCCTCCCCTAGCCCGATCGTGTCAATGGACACTTCCGCACCTGCGGACAATCGCCCGCCAAGTCCGGGCAGTTCAGACTCCGAAGAGTCCAGCTCTTCCTCTTCGTCTTCTTCTTCTCCCTCTGCCAAGCCAGGGGTCCTAACCTCTGGACCTGGCAAGAGGAAGAAGTCGAAGAGTAAGTCGGGCCAGGCAACTAAGATAGTGGCGTACGAGCCTTCCTCGACCCCTATCCCTTCTGCCCCCGTGGCATCCACCTCAGTGGCCCCTACCGCGGCCCCCCCTACCGTTACTCCGTCACCGGTCCCGGCGTCTTCCACGCAAGACCAAGACGGTTTCACTGTCGTTTCTGCCTCTAAGAAGGCTTCCCGTCCTCCGCCCATTGTCATCCAGGACAAGGGTAAATGGACGGAAATCTCAAAATGGTGTGTTGATCAGCGGATCAAATTCACCAGCGCGGTCAGTACCCAACCGGGTATAAAAGTCACCGTTCCCACGGCTAACGATTTCAGGGAACTAACCAGGACACTTCGGGTGAGAGGCATCTCATACCACTCATATACCCTCCCCGAAGGCCTGGGGCAACCCGGCCACCGACGCTCGCGGGCGGGCAGTGGAGATGTGGGCAGCCTCCTCTGGACTCTCCCTCTTGAACAGAGGGAGCGTCCAGACATGCGTGCGGCGGCAGGGTGGCTCAATAGTGGACGTCACTTTCGCGACCCCTGCGTTAGCCGCGCGCGTGCTGAACTGGCGGGTGGACCTGGTGGAGACTATGTCGGACCACCGCTACGTGCGGTTCGACATCTCCACCAGTGGTCGCGGAGGGTCGCAGCCCCTCTCGGCGCGGCGATCACCGTTCCCACGGTGGGCGCTCGCCCGCCTGGATAGGGAGGCGGCGGCGGAGGCGGCGTTCGTCCAGGACTGGCTTTCCCCGCCTTCCGCTGGCCTGGATGCGGACACCGTGGCGGGGCACCTGAGGGGGGGACGGATTGTTGGCCGTGTCATTCGACATAGCCAATGCCTTCAACTCCGTTCCCCACTCCACCATCCTAGAGGCGCTCCGATTCCACGGAGTGCCTCGATACCTGCGCAGTCTGCTGGCCAGCTACCTGGAGGATCGGGCGATCCTCCTGGTGGATAGGACTGGCCAAGTCCGGCGGTATGCCGTTGAAGCCGGCGTTCCACAGGGGTCGGTCGTAGGACCTCTCCTCTGAAACGTCGGCTATGATTGGCTCTTGCGGGGACCTCTCCTCCGAGGCACGAGTGTCATCTGCTATGCGGATGACACTCTCCTCACCGCCCGGGGGGGGAGTTTCAGGGAGGCGGCCAACTTGGCCGCGGCGGGCGGATCCTTGGTCGCAGGGAGGATCCACCGCCTAGGTTTAGCGGTGGCGCTGCACAAGACCGAGGCCGTGTTCTTCCACGGGCCTCGGCAGCGCCCCCCACCCCACGCCCACATCTTTGTGGAGGGCGTCAGAATTGAGGTGAAGGCCCAGATGAAATATCTGGGCCTTGTACTCGACAGCAGGTGGCGCTTCGGCCCGCATTTTAGCGGGCTGTCGTCGCGCCTGCTGAAGGCCGCGGGCGCGCTCTCCTGGCTGCTTCCCAACTTGGGGGGGCCGAGCGCGCGATACCGGCAACTCTACGCCGGCATCTTGAGGAGTATGGCGCTCTACGGCGCTCCCATCTGGGAAGACTCCCTCCATAGGAGGGAGAACGCCGCGGCCTTGCGGGCGCCTCAGAGGGCAATAGCCCAGCGGGTGGCGCGAGTCCACCGCACGGTGGGCTTCGCAGCAGCATGTGCTCTGGCGAGCACCCCTCCTTGGGAACTCGAGGCGTGGGTGCTCGCCAGAGTGTATGAATGGACGGCGGGGCGGAGGGCGAGCGGAGAACGCCCTGCCCCGGAAGAGCGGGCCGCCGTCCGGCGGGAGGCGAGGGACGCCATCGTCGTCCATTGGACGGGCGACCTCGCCACAGCAGCCTTCGGCCGCCGAACCCTCGACGCGATCGGGCCAGTCCTGCGAGACTGGCTCGAGCGGTCGCATGGGTTCCTCTCGTTCCGTCTGGTGCAGGTGCTGTCCGGACACGGTTGTTTCGGAGCGTACCTGCACCGAATCGGACGGGAGGAGACACCGTCGTGCCACCACTGTGGCGCGGCGGAGGACACGGCGCAGCACACCCTCGAGGTGTGCCCGTCGTGGTCCGAGCCGCGCCACAGTCTGCACGCGGTGATCGGACCGGACCTCTCACTCCCCGGCTTGGTTAACGCAATGCTGAGGGATGAGGGGTCCTGGGCAGCAGTCGCCTCCTTCTGCGAACACGTCATGTCGCAGAAGGAGGAGGCGGAGCGCGTGCGGGAGGACGACCCTGCCGCTGCGCCGCTCCGAAGGCGGAGGAGGGGTCGAAGAAGACGTCACTTTGAACGTCATCTCCGACTCCTCCCAGGTGGAGGCCAGCAGGCAACGGGTGCGGGGGCACCCTTGCCTGTATTGCACAGGCCTCCACCAGTGTCGGACGGGAATGGCCAGGTGTTCCCGGCCCTTCCCGTAGCCCCCCAGTAACGGGGGGGCATGCGGGGCCCGCCAGCTAGGCGGGCATGCGCCGGGACGGTCGTGGAAGAAAAGGTTCAACCGTTATCCCATGGCCCTCCCAACACGGCGATGCGGGAACACCGCTGAGTTTTAGTGGGTATACTGTCGGCATTACCGACAGGGAGTCCCACATACCCCGTCTCGTCCCCCACGAGCGAACAACGCGACGAAATCGCTGTGTTCCTTCGCGACCATCGGTTAGATATTCTCCTAGTACAGGAAACTTTCCTCAAGCCTTGTCATCGAGACCCGTCAATTGCGAACTATCGCGTAGTTCGCAATGACAGGACTCGATGCCACAGGGGCGGCACCCTGATTTACTATAGGACTCCTCTCCATTGCATCCCGCTCGATGCTCCGACAACTCTCTCGTGTCTTGAAGTGTCTGCATGCAAATTAGCAATGTCAGGTCATCAACCGATTACGATAGTTTCGGCTTACATGCCGGGCACCGCGACCACGAACCTAGACGGTCTTCAACTGCTGTCTCGCGATCTTTCGATTCTTTTCGGCCTGAGTGAATCCGTTATCGTAGCGGGTGATCTCAACGCCAAGCATCCGTCCTGGAACTGTAATACCACTACGTTTCGAGGCCAACATCTGTTTGACCTCACCACCTTTTTAAATTTCGATATCATCGGTCCGATGAATCCTACTCATTACCCCCATATCCCCAGTCAATCCCCCGACATATTGGACATAGCGCTCCTAAAGAATATCAACCTACGGTTGGATTCGATAGAGGCGATGGGCGAACTGACTTCTGACCACCGGCCGGTCGTCTTAAGACTGGCCCCTCGCGACGGACTCCTTGACCCTGACCAACCCCCCCTCACGAAAGTAGTCACGGACTGGCGGAAAGTAAGCGACCGACTGAAATCCACCACATCCCCGATACTGGATTCTATCCCCGATCAGTTTGACACGATCGCCGACACGACGGCCGCGATTGACTCACTCACGGAACACGTACAATCAGTCCTGAGCGATTGCTCGAGGCAGGTTCCGGCGATGGACCCCCATCGCCGAAAGCTGCCGGACGATGTGCGTGAACTGCTGACTGAGAAGAACGCGGCCACTCGTGCATACAGTGTCTTTCCCTGTGACGCTAACAAAGTCTTCATGCGCCAATTACAGAGATCTGTAAGGAAGCGTATGAAAGAACTGCGTGAGGCCCACTGGGACAAGATGCTGGGCGAACTAGAGCCCACTCATCTTGCCTTCTGGGAGCTTCAGAGGAAACTCAGGTCCCCGCAAGTAGCTTCTATGCCCCCTCTGACACGACCCGACAGGACGATAGCATTCGACGACACCGAAAAGCCTGAATGCCTGGCTGACACTCTCGAGACTCAGTGGTCACCCAGCTCTCAACCAGTAGACCAAGCTCACCTCGCTGAGGTGGACGCTGAAGTCGAACGTAGGGCGAATCCCCCTCCGGTCGAAGACCCTGATTGTCCTCTGGCTCCCGTCACCCCAGACGAAGTGCACGACATTATCAAGGGTCTGAAAACCCGTAAATCTCCCGGATCAGACGGAATCACCAACAGGGTGCTCCAGCTGTTCCCCGCTCACCTGATCATGCTAATGACCACCATCTTCAATGGCGCTCTTAGCAACAACATTTTTCCTCAAGCTTGGAAAAGTGCCACGGTCATCGGTATCCCGAAACCCGGCAAGCCTAAGACCGAACCTTCCAGTTACCGACCCATCAGTCTGCTCAACGTCTTCGGCAAAGTCTATGAGAGGCTTATTTATAAGCGTCTCAGAGACTATGCCGAGACGAAGGGCCTCATCCCAAACGAACAGGATAATCATGATATAGTGTTGTTTGCAGATGACACTTCACTTTTGTTTAAACTTAAACGTCAGCAGCTGGTTACTGACGATGTAAATAGCGCGATCTCAAAAGTAGTTCACTGGTTTAATGTTAATAATTTACTTCTAAATGAAAAAAAAACCAAATGCATTAAGTTTACGCTACCTCACGTTAGGCAGGTGAAAACTAATGTGTTAATAAAGGGCGAAGAATTGAATCCTGAAGATAGCACTGTATTCTTGGGCTTGACTTTGGATGCTAAGCTTCAGTGGGGCCCACATGTAGATAAACTGTCAAAAAAGCTAAGCTCCGCAGCATATGCTGTTAGAAAAATTCGTAATTTAACTGACATAGAGACAGCCCGTTTAGTGTACTTTAGCTATTTTCATAGTGTAATGTCGTACGGTATTCTGTTATGGGGAAATGCTGCCGACATTCAGACTATCTTTGTTTTGCAGAAAAGAGCTGTTCGATCAATTTATAAATTAAGTCCAAGACACTCTCTCAGAGAGAAATTTAAGGAGATTAATGTAATGACTGTGCCTTCTCAGTATATTTTTGAAAATCTATTATATGCCCATAAAAATATAAAATTATTTAAAAAATACAGTGATATCCATAATATAAATACTAGGAACAAACACAAATTTGTTGTACCTACAACAAGGCTCAAGAAAATAGGTGGCTCGTTTCGATGTCAATGTATACGCTTTTATAATAAACTTCCAAGCCACGTTCAAGATCTAAGCCTTAATAAATTCAAATCATTCATTAAACGTAAGTTGTGCCAGAAAGCCTTTTATACTGTTAAAGATTATATTGAGGACAAAAAGGCTTGGGATTGAGCTGCTCCAATTTTTGTACATATTGAGGTAGTTTATTTTTATTGTTTTTGCTAACTTTATTATTTTATAAACAGTGACATTTAATTATTATTTTATACACAATGACAGGAATATTTACTTGTAAAGTATTATATTATTTTAATTATTGTGAATGTGAAGACTATGTGGGTTATTGCATAATATTTTTTTTTTCCCTTTCTTTTATTCTCAGTTAGTGTTAATCATGGTCTGGCAGTTTGAGTCATATAAGTGGCCTACCCAAATGGCCTTTCTTTGGTATTGATAGTCGCATCGTTGAGCTCCTTATATTCTGAGTAGAGCTGCACGATTACTGACAAATGCGTGCACTGACTGGTCAGGTCCACTCAACCTGTGTGGTTCTTTCCTCAAAAGACCATTTCAGACACCAATCTACATGGTCTTCACATGATCTGACCAAGATTATGTCTGGACTTTAAAAGAGACTATGACCTCTGAGTTTGTTTCGGCCTTTCTTCTCAGAGTAGTCAGATAGGAAACGCCGACCTCATCTAGTTTTTAAAATATGATTGACGTGTAAAAGTGTTTGTACAAACCTACTTACAGAAATAAAATCATTTATCATTTATCATTTATCATTAACAGTTCGGGTTCAGATCCCAACATTCGTGCGTACAACAGGTCCACCGTATCGTCGAGCATATAAGCGCTGGCTTCCAGCGCGGGCTCATGACGGGTGCTGTGTTCTTCGACATTGCGAAAGCGTTCGACAAAGTCTGGCACAACGGCTTATTATATAAGGTCTACAAACTCGGTGTGCCCGATCGTCTCGTGCTCATCTTACGAGACTTTTTGTCGGACCGCACCTTCCGCTATCGCATCGAGGGTGCGCTATCCTCCCCCCCTCCGCTCCGCGCAGGCGTCCCTCAGGGCGCTGTGCTGGCACCGCTGATATTCACTATATTCACTAGTGATATCCCCAAATGTAGAAAGGCGCAGTTAGCTCTGTTCGCAGACGACACGGCCATCTACTACACCGGCCTCAGGCAAGACAATATCGCCCGCATCCTTCAGGCCGAAGTCAACAGACTCGCGGCCTGGTTCAGGAAGTGGAGGATCGAAGTCAACCCTGATAAGAGCCAGGCGGTCCTATTCTGTAGGCCCCGGCGATCACCCGCCCTCCCCCAACCGATCACCATGTTCGGCAAGCCTATCCCTTGGGAGAAGCGAGCCAAATATCTCGGTGTGGTCTTAGACCATCACATGACGATCGGCGAGCACATAAAACAGGTGCGCTCGCGCGCCAGTTTTGCTCTCGGCAGACTACACTCCGTACTCAACCCGCGCAGCAAGTTGTCCCTTAAGTGCAAATTGCGTATTTACACCGCGTGCATTCGACCGATCATGACTTACGCCTGCGTAGTCTTCGCTCACGCAAAGTCGTATCACATTCATAAGATGCAGACGCTTCAAAACCGATTTCTCCGTAGAATTACGAAGGCTCCTTGGTTCGTTCGTAACGAACAACTTCACGTAGACCTTAAGATGCCTACCATCAAGCAGTTTATGAAGCGCCTTGCAAAGCGCTTTTTCGAATCCGCGGAACGTCATCGCAACCCCTTGGTTGTGCAGGCCGCTAGCTACAGGCCTTCTGCCATTAGTCAGACTCGCCGACCGAGGCATACTCTCTTAGATCCGGATGACCCCGTCACTCTCCTTCAGAAAAGCAATAGGGCCACGAGTACAGTGCACAAAATACACAAACCGACCTTCCGTCCTCGCCGCCGAGGTACCACGCGAACTTCCCGAGTAAATAGTAATAAAAGTCCTCCCCCCCGTCCCTTGAATGTCGATGCGCCAGCCGCCCGGTTAGAGGCTGAGAGCGCCGTAGCAATAAATATAATATCCCCTGATAATAATCATGATCAAAATGTTGATCCAGCCCGTCCCCAAATTGTTACTAATTTTGTGATCCCCCAACGACGCCCTAAGCCGAGGTCCGTACCCCACAGGGGGTGCCCTTAGTGCGCTGTCGTTTAGTTTTAATATATATAATTTGCGCCCTGGCTGGAGGCTTTAAGATTAAAAACCTTAGGGCAGCCACAGGAATATCCGGTTAAGTAGCAACGACCTCTCTAGGTCTGCTACGAGATGCCATTCATAAAAAAAAAATAAAAAAAAAACTAGCGTGACTTAATATTAATTAAAACAGTTGACGTGCGCAATCGCGTCCCGCGCGGAATTCGCCTGTGTGTAGTCAGAGCTATAAAGTTTTTAAACAGGGATCACTATGGCAGATTAGTCAACAGTCAGAGATAGGGAAAAAAACGGTGTTTTAGGTTTATTGTTTTTTAATTGAAAACTTCTTTGAGTGCGTTCAGCTAGTACGGGAAAACCCTATCTGCCTTATTACAAAACAAGATTTATATTTTGACATGGCTTAAACCATGGAGTCAGTTTTTGTAATAAGAACGTAACAGTGATTGAAATACCGTTCTTTATACAAAACTGAAAACTTAGTTAGGTACTAAGTTGTCAGTTTTGTGTTTAGGAACTTTACCATAGTCGGAATAAAGTTCGAAATTCAATAATGGCTCCATGTTTTAAACCTGGGACTGAAGATAAACCTTGTTTTGTAATAAGGCCCTATGGGTTCACGTCACCGACATGCCGTTGTAGCAGTAAGTGAAGTTAAGACACTCAAAACAGGTAAACTGTCACTGTCAGACTGCATACAAAAGAAAGAGAAGAGAGATGACACAACACTTGTAATTTATTGCAAAATATGAAGCAATTATTTATTTACTCAAAAATGAGTTGAGTAATCGAAAATAAAAAAACAACCAAGTTCTGCATACAAATAGGACGTTCTTGTTATTAATTAATTTACACCAACTGTACGTTGGTATTTAATACAGATATTTTGGATTGAAACTCAAAGTAAAGGGTTAGTTTACCGTTAATTTGTATCGAGTTTTTTTTTCTAAACGTGTTTTGATAACAAACAAGTTCTGAAAAATATGTTCAGGAATAAAATATTTTTTTTCCGCTACCACAAACTATATAGATTTGGCAATTTTTTTGTTTAAGACAAGCCTCTACTTTTATCATTTGCCTCTTGTCAGCGCCTTAAATTGACCACGTGGAATGTTTAATTTGTGCATACTGTGCATTGTTCAAATTGTGTTTTAGATAAACATTATTTTATTGAAGTGAAAACTTCTTAAAGGCTTCTACAGACTGGTGCGATATCGCGAGAGCGACAAGGGTCACGCTACCTGTCGCGCCCGCGATATCGCACCAGTCTGTAGAAGCCTTTAAGAAGTTTTTACTTCAATAAAATAATGATTATCTGCAGGCAATGACTTATTATAAATAGACGCGTCATACACGAACATTAGTGCACTCAAAAACAGCGTAAACCATGAATTTAGCTACATACTTGCATACGTGATGAAAAGGAAAGACCTATACCATAGTACAATTACTTATTCTGTGCCTATACCTATATTTGTTGTTAGAAAGAGATGAACATACATGTTTAGTTACAAGACTAGCTGCTGCATGTTCCTTAGCACGTACGCGTGGGTGGCAGCAGTCAGAAGAATTTCAAAAGAAAAACATTTTAATCCTACTAATATTATAAACGCGAAAGTTTGTAAGTATGGATGGATGGATGGATATTTGTTACTCTTTCACGTCAAAACGGCTAGACCAATTTTGATAAAATTTTGTATCGAGGTAGCTGACACCCTGGATTAACATATAGGCTACTTTTTATCCCTATATTTCCACGGGATCGAGACTTGCGCGGGTGAAACCGCGGGGCGCAGCTAGTAAGTTATAATAAAAAAATACAGTAAGTACTTTTACGCATGAAATGAGATGTTTTTCGTTACTCTCACAGTAGTAGTGTAATTTCTAAATCGTATATAGACACAGGAAGGCATTTTCTTTACAAATAATTGCTGAGAATTGCAAGTGATAGTGACGTGTAGCCCCGCCACTGGATGGCGCGCGACTAATTCCAAGTCAGGCAATTGTCTTGCTTTTACTTTGCCATTATTGAGCGCGTGTAACGCATGTAAAGGGCATCATTGTTTGTAGGAGCCTTTAGGCGCGTTGAGCGATAAATTTTCACTTCTGTTGGCAGTCCCCATGACAGCCTGTTTTTTTTTTTTTCATGAAAATGGATGCTCTTTTTTTGAAAAGGTTCAATTTTACCATCTACTGCCAATTCAATTCAATTCTTTATTGCATTCCATTTATGTATTAATAGATGGTATAAAAAAAGTAAAAGATCAATATGGACCCTGTCGGGCACAGCAAACATTAGGAGAGAGGAAGAGGGCTAAGTAACAATAAAATTCAAGCAATTCATTATTATTAATATGTGTTTAGTTGGGTGCATAATTATGTGTAGGTGTATATATATATATTATTAGGTTTGTGTATACAGGTATAGTAAGTATATTAGTTATTTTTGTTTTTGCGAATAATGTAGGTAATTATTATGAAATTATTATTATTAGTTATTATTATTAGAAGTATGTTCATTTTTATTTATGTATTCATATTTTTATTTGATTTTCTATAATCCTATTTATTTATATAGATTTCATAATGTTTGGTTTTTGTGGAGAATTAATTTTATTTTGCAATAGTTTTGTCATCTAAAAACTCATTTACTGAGTAGTATGACTTGGATTCCAGAAATTGTTTCAATTTATTAATAAATACATTTGTTTTGGTAACTTCTCTAATGTCATTTGGCAATTTATTATACATTTTTATAGACATAACTAAAGGACTGGTTGAGTGCATTTTGAGTCGGGATTGAGGTATGTTTATTTTGTTTTTGTTGTGTCGAAAATTGTATTTTGTTTGTGTTTCTTCGCAAGTGGTGTAAAAATGTGGGTGTTTTCTGACAAACTTACATAATTCATAAATATATAAACAGGGAAGTGTGAGTATTTTGTGTTTTCGGAAGTGTGGTTTGCAGCTATCTGTTTGATCTATGTTGGTGATTATTCTAATTAACTTCTTTTGTAAAATAAATGTGGTTTGTGAGTCTGTTTCCCCACAATATAATCCCATAGCTGAGCCATGCCTGGGCATATGCATAGTAAGTGACAAGTGCAGTTTGCCGGTTGGTAGTTTTTTTAATTTCGCGTAGGGCGTTTGAAAATTTGATAGTTTTGCTCTTATTTTCTGTATATGGGATTTCCAATTTATGTGGGTATCTATAGACAAACCGAGGAGAGTAAATTCATTTACTTGTTCCAGTTTTTCATTATTAAAAGTGAAATTTAGTTTTAAAGCCATCTGAGGCTAGACAAAAACGAATGCAATTCTTACCTAAACAAACTTATTGACCTGATCTAATAACTTACAATAGGAAAAAAATCTTATTTTCCTCGTTCTTGCCTTTATTGGCCGGTTTGAGTGGAGATCGGCAACTCGTGCAGCGATTCCAGTAAGATGCTGGTAGGGATCTTGACCAAATTCCGGGCTCTGGGATTGTCCTGATAGCCGTGGAATACCACTCCACAGAAAAAATACATACAGAAAAACATAGAACTTCCTCCTTTTTTGAAGTTGGTTAAAAACAACTTAATTAGTTGAAGGAGACTGAACGAAACACTACTGAAGTTTTATTGTTATTACACTTATGGGGGTACCCTCAAAGTCCCCAAAGTCTCAAAGCCCTGCCTACATTTTTGTTTTTTAAACACTTAAGTAATTTAGTTTGCACTAGAACTTCATAAAATTTTATAATATTCTTAATAGTACTATTAGTCATTCTGCAATCAACTTAATTTACACTAGCATAAAGTTGATATCTGTTTAAGTGGAAATAACATCAATTGGAAACAAAGATTTGAATAGACTTTAGGTACCTATATCAATAGTACTTAATATTTGACCAAAGAAAAGCTTCCTTACTGCTTTAGACCAAAGGCCTTTTTCTCCAAGGTCAAATTGTAAGAGTTTTGTGTAGTGTAAGTTATGTTGTGTTGTTTCCCAAGTTACTACAATTTTTGTAAGTAAAATGATTAATGACGTCCCGGAGTCCTAAATCGAGCCACCATGTATTTCCATGTAAAGCATAGACAGCCTAGAACATCAAAACAATGATGGGTCAAAGAAAAAGTTTTTATACCGTTTTGAAGGCGACATACTGGCCATCATTTTGGTGTCATTGTTCCAAATTTAAAATCATACAAAAAGTGCAGGGTGGCTCGATTTACGAGACCGGGAGTATGATGATGGTATCAATATCTAATGATAAAATTAAAATAAAAAAGTTTTGATGGATTTTTTGGAAGTCGATGACCGCTGACAGTGTTGTTACTTGCAGTATGAGTTGAGAAAATCTTCTTTTTTTTTATTAAGTTGAGATACCCATCACGTCTGTGAAGTTTACACAAAAAAAAATATATTTCAAGTGACTACACAAACTGCGGTTACCACAATTTTTATTTTTTTTTTCATGTCTAATCAATGAGTACCCATAACTAATTTTCATTCTAATTTAACTTGGCCCTATACAAATGAAGGTAGGCAGGTAACAAAATATCAAGACATTTTATAAATAACAGAGATATTAATGAAGCAACAAAGAATAACAAAAATAACCTTACAAAAGTATGTTGAACTTTCATTGTCAGTAAACAAAATGCTTTTATCATTTATTTTTTTATTGACCTTGAAATATCCTGTGCATAAACAATGTATTTTAGATGTTTTCTGATGAAGATTAATTTAAAAAGATTTTTTTTAAAGAGGTTTGTCAGGATGATAAGGCTTGTAATCAACTTTTTAATGCATCTAAAACTTTCTTAACTAAGTAAATATGATAATTCAATAAGTACACCACAATGACATGTCTAATTACCTCTAGATTAACTGATATAAATTAAAAAGCAAAACATTTTCAAAGTTGGAATTGAAAACTACCTGTAAGTCTTCGTCAGTTATGTTTTTGTCACAGCTGACTGGCTTGTTGTCATCTTCGTCGTCTTCTCGGGCCTTATACGCTGCTGTCGCCGATAGGAGCAGAGTTCGTCTAGGCCGGAAAGTCTGTTTGAAGCATTGTATCACTTCCCGTACACTGCGATCCCGTTTACACCTCTTCACCACCGTACTCACTAAGTTACTCCGTGTCCAAGCACTCCACACACGAAAATCCCGTAACATAAACCTCAGAACAGACATACTTCCAATTTCCTTTTTACAAACATTCGCCAAAAACCCGTCGTACCACATCCATCTTTTGAATAGATATCGAGACGTTATTAAATAGCGAAACTGCACATTATTGTTTAGGGCCTGTGGGGGTAATACAATTTGTTTAAATGTACTACATAACATCTCTGTAGCGATTGCGAAATTTATAACCTCAATTCATTCGTCTGATTTCTGAATGACAGAAATGACATTGAATAGTGATGGGCTTAGTTTACTTATAAGAAAAACATGTGGGCTTCGACTGCACGGAAGACCAGGCGGTATGGTCAAAGGCTATAGCCTGCCCTTTGGGCGAAAAAAAAAAAAAAAAAAATGTGGGCTTCGAAAAAAGAGGTACGTGCCAGCTAGTTAAATGCTATACGGTGCCATCTGAATGATTCAAATTCAAAGCCTTTATTTATTTGTATCACTCAATATGTGTTGCCTTGCAAGGCGTACAAATATTGCCTACACAGTATTATGTAACTTGTATAAAAAATACTGTAAGGTAACCATCTGAAATCTATCGCAATAAAATAACTTAAAAAAAAATACAAATGGATTAGGAATATTGCCTATAATTTATTTCATTTTCATTTTCTAAGTTTTTTTCCTAGAAATATTGTAGTAGGTATAGTCATCAGCAGAGTCATGGGGTGTTCTATGATTCTGAGAATATCGTTTAGATAACATAGGTATAACAACAGAATAAGTACACATACATCTACCCCACGATAGGGTAAGCCGTAATTTATAAATCTTTGTTTGGATTGGTAGGTTTGTTCTGTATTAGTTCTAGGACATTGCCCCTAATTCTAAGTTTTCTGAATTCAAATGAAGCAAAATACGAAATTATGATGTCTCAAAATAACCTGCATTCAAGAAACTCATATGGTTAAATTTTTGGAGCACTGCTACCGCTTTTGTATTGCACCACGCATAATAAGTGTAGGCCCAGGCTCATGGTTGGGATGCTTGGATTGGTGAGTCTCGTATGAACGCAATAATCACAATCAGAAACTGTGAACCTGTGAACATACTTCAGTGCAATAGTCGTCAGCCTCAAATTATTATAATATTTTTTCAGTTATTAACAGTGAAACTATCATAAACTTGTTACTAAAATACAGCTAGCGATTTCTTTTTTTTTCGGTTAAAAATACTAATAAAATATACAAATCGCAAATCGAGCGAGCGCACAGCTGTTTAGGTACTTTCACGCGTTCCGCTACACCGCGAACACGTGCCGGCCGGTAAGACACCATAAAACCATTTCCAAAGTAAACATCTTTCTTTATTTTTTTGTACTAAGACATACTTACCAAAATAAAAAAATATTTATTTAATATAACTCGCTTAAGTTTAATTTGTCAAAATTAGCACACAGGTTAAAAAAATCCTGTATTTAATGGAGTCAGAAGTCAGAAAATATATAAAAACCATGTAGCTTACACAAATCATACTGCTCTCGTTTTCTCTTTTTTTATCAAGTACATATACGCCGCTCATGCAGCACAGAAACAATTTTGTATACACGCCGAAGCTAGTCATACCGACACCGAAAGATGCTAGTCTCTCCAAGTCTCCACCGTCATCGTTAAGCCGGGTCTGCTGTGCTGCGCCATATTTGCGTGTATGCGTACATGTTTCGGAACATGTTCTATGCATCTCAGCTTTGTCCAGCCCGTCCGCTGCGACTAAAGAGTGTTTTTGTTTGATGTTATGTTTTTGCTACTAAAATCTCATTTCAACAATGAGTTCCGACGAGGAAGACGTGTCTGCTGTTCTAGCAATAGTAAACTTAGTTTTACAAATAAATAATATAAATTATAGATTCCGTGTTCTACCGTACCTGCGACCACGTTCGTTCAGTATAAAATTTATCAAGAGTTGAAAATTGAACACAAATTCAGTAAAAAAAAATGAATACATTCATTTTTAGGGTTCCGTATTCAACAAGGAACCCTTATAGCTTCGCCATGTCCGTCTGTCTGTCTCCAGCTTAGCTCAGAGGCTCTTAGTACTAGAAAGCTATAATTCGGCATGGTATGTACACACGGCTACATATCAAGCTATATATTTCCAGTATAGGCTCACCTCTCATTGTACGGAAATCCTATACAATGCGAGATCAGCTTATACTGGAAATGTATAGGTAGCTTGATATGTAGCCGTGTGTACAAATTAATCACGCCGACAAAGCGGTAAAATAAAATCACGGCAGTAGTTTATACCGAAACTAAAAGGAAAACTATCACAGCTAAGTAGGCGTTACAAGTTAACGATTATAGTCGACCAACTTACATTTGCAGTTGGAGAATTGACCGTGACGTACTTATATCGATATAAAGGATGTACGTTAAGTTTGATTTTAACAACTACGGAACCCTTCACTGTGCGTGGTTCGATACGCAGTTGGCCGGTTTTTGTAATTCCAATCGTTTTTGATAATAATTATCTCCAAAAAGGCGTCTTGCCTTTTATATTTATTTTAGTCTATTGATGTAGCATCCCTTAACACTGGTCTTTCTTAAATAAGTTGTATAAAAAACAAAGTAAGTATTTTCATTATTCCACTCCGTCATTAATTACACAAACTTTAAAAAATGTTACGAAGCGTCGTCGTCTGGAGAGCACTAACCACGAAATGAGTGAATTCCCCCCCTCCGCCCCCCCGCAGGCGAACGCGGGTGATGTTATCCGTTCATCGCGGCAAACATGTTTAGGCTATGTTTATGATTTAGGCCACGCCCCCAAATCGTGTAGTACAACATGTTTTTATCTGATAAAAACACGCAAACATGGCGCAGCAGACGCGGCTTTAGAAAGAGATAGGCTATAAATTACCTGTATCAGAATTGTTAATCTTACCGGTACTAATATTAGTAATTAGATAATGTTAACGAAAATATGGATTTCGTTATTAATATCGTTACATTTTTATCGTTAACTTATCGGTAATTGGTAACGTTTTGAAAAAAATAACGGTAATTCGGTCCCTGCCTTCCTTATTCTAAGGTCTTGGCTTGGGCTGGGGATGCTAGAAGTGCCAAAGAGAATCGATATATTAAAAATATATCGATTTTGATATATAGAAAAAAAAATTGATATATTGGTGAAATTTTCTAAAGTATCATCATCATCATCATCATCATGATTGCAGCCGAAAGACGTCCACTGCTGGACATAGGCCTCCCCCTAAGGGGGGTTCGCCATAATCACCACGCTTGGCAGGCGGGTCGGCGCAAGTATAAGTATATGTATAAACTTTATGAAATAAAATTGTATTATTTCTTTTTGATTCTTATAAATACCAAACTAGAAACATCATTTCTGCTGTAAAATCATAAACTAATAAAACATTGATAAAAATATGTTTACCGTTTTACGATTCTGAATTCTAGCGGGGGGAAAACGGTTTTGCTATTGGACATATTATTATATCGTATTTGATACATTTTCGATACCTGATATTTTATAACGATAAATCGATATTTTTTCTACATGCCTAGCTTGGGCACATCATTGGCATATTCACACTTCGTTATTAGTTGCTTGTGCAAAAAAAGTTCTACAATGCAATCAAAGATATTTATTTCCATGGCTGTGCATTGTTGTTTCAGTCATTGTTTCCCATTAGATAATACATAAAATTGTATTGTATTTTATTCCTTGAAAAGAATAGTAAGATTGCCTTGCGACAGGAAAAATAAAAATCAATATAGTTTTTGGTGCTGGCAACAGCAAACCGCATTTTTCTTCTTTCATTTCATCGACGGACGACTGAGCGTTCGTTCGATAGTTTGTTCAACGTCATCTTTTTCCCTGTAATGTCTTATTTCTACGTCCCACATGCTTAGGGGTAACCGAATAAAGAAAAAATCCAAGAATCCCCGCACAAGAAGAAAAGTACGAGCGACGGCAAACGTAAATGTGAACTTAAAAGTGCGTGAATAAAGTAACGAGGTTCTTGTCCGTCCGGTTTGATCTGGATTAGAGCAGTTTGGACCGCAAGTCGGGTTCCCTTCCCCTCGTATCCCTTTAGTAAAAAGTTTAGTGGTGTGTTATTTAGACATTATTTTAATTATATTTGTCTATTAGTGCGTTTTTGTGGTGTATTAGTTAAATAAAACCGATCCAAAATGTCTGAAGAATCGTCAGCCGATCGCAATGTCGAAATCTGGAAGATCAAGAAGCTGATCAAGAGCTTGGAGATGGCAAGAGGGTGAGTAATTGAAAGTTTTTTTAGTGTTTTATTAACTTTTGTTTGGGTTAAGAAGTTTTCCGTGGCATGTTTTTGGCCACACGATTGGACGAAACTGCCAACAAGGCTGCGTCACTTTTCGCACATGCGCTTTTGTTAGATGCGCGAGTCGTGGGTTTGCTGACACGCTAGCAAGTGGGTAGCAAAGAGGCTAAATTCGACCTTATCTATGGGTTTTTAGTGACGCGGGGGTTGCGTAGCGACTGTTGTCAGTTGTGGTTATATTTTTATGTTTGCAACGTGCGCGGACATAGGGCGCCGGGGGTAATCTTACGTCAAAATTCGATGCATGACTAACGATTTCACCGCACGTTTTAATACACATACGGTGTACAATAAAAAAATGAAGCACATAACTACAGGGTTGCAAAGAGTTATGCAATTCGAATTTCGAATTGGTTGTGCCTGTCTGTATTGTCTATCGAACAACAGTATTGTTTGAAAATAACCCAATTTTCTGAAGCCATTGATCACAATAGATACGGTCAAATCTCTAGTGAACTGTTTTGATTGGTTGACCAAAACACATTTGATTCAACAACAAAACCATTTGATGTCTGAAACATGAGTAATTCTTAGTCACACAAAACAATCCAACACAAAGTCCAACATAATATCTTTTCATCTACTTTCCTATTGTAGGTATGTTGGAAAAGCTTTCTTATAGAAATAAAGTAATTTTATTTTGCAATTATGGGTACAGAGGATAACACAAATTAATACACAATCAGCCATATTTTACCATGTAGGCATGCAAAAGATACACAAAAACATACTAACTTAAACAATCTTTTTCACCAAGGAACTCACTTAATTTATAGTACCCTTTCACCACTAAAAAGCTTAGAAGTCTTTTTTTAAATAAAGCAAGCGGCAGCTCTTTCGAACTCTTCGGTATTTTGTTAAAAATTATTGGAGCCATGCAGTAGACACTTTTGCCCATAAGTGCTTTCTTGGATGACTGTAGACATAGCACGCTGTTGTCAGGTCTATTGCGGGGAACTACGTCGTTTAAATGTCAGCTACTTCTAGTATGTACAGACAGCAACAACATCACCAAACATCACCTATTTTTCTGTTCTTTTCTTGTCTATAAACAGACAATGTATAAACGCATGCCTTCATCCCACCCCAGCTGGCTACCCCAGCCAGAAACTGCAGAACACTACCTGCTACAATCCTTACATACTCCTTTTACATACTGTTTATGGAAGGTCTATGTATTCATAGGTACATAAAATCTCTTGGGGTAATTGTACTCATCATTATAAACAAGTTTTACTATGAGACCAAACCTGAAATCGTGAAAAGAAATCGACCGTTTCCTACATTTTGACAAGTTATGCGAACATAATTTTAGGGAACAGCTGCTTTTTTTTTTTAGGGAACAGCTGTTTTTTTTTTTTAGGGAACAGCTGTTTTTTTTTTAGTAAAAATTAAGTTTAATCTTGCTTTTGTACTACTGTTTTGCATGCCTCATAAGCGAAGCATTCAGGTTGTGCTCTACTCTCGACATTAAACTTCTCGAAACTGAAATCATTTTTATTTTTGTTTATATTGCACTTACAGTTAATATGAGTGTATAATATCAAGCCAAATAATTTGTCAGACACATAAAATATAATTCAATAACAATTATTTTAACATTAACATTAAAAATGATTTATGCTGGACGTCCGTGTGTCTGTGTTTATAGACTGGTGTATGTGGCAGGGAAATTGGTTGAAAAAATTATCGTACTGGATTTTTTTTATTTCTATTATCTCTAAAGTACTACGGACTTTCTCAATTAATATGACTTCAATTCACTGTCGTTTAATTAGTATTCATAAAAAACTAATATAATACAACTGTGTATTTTTTTGTATATCTATTTATTATATTATTTTTTTTTCCTCACCTTATAATTATGGCGCCACTAAACCATAGCAGTTTTCTGTTTTTTTTTTTCTAAGTGTTTTTTGTTTTTTTTTTTATTATTAAGTATAAATATTTTTTTTTTTTTTCTTATTTCATTTGATTAATTGATGATTGAATGATTGATGGGATGACACTGTCACCCTGCATAGATCAGCTAGGCCTAGAACCTAAGTTCTAGGACTTAGCTGAGGATTTTATGTGGTAAACAGAAAGAAGTAAATGCATTTTGTGACTAAGTTGACAACACATTTGATTTTGCAAACTGAGTGCATAAAACATAAACATATTAAAATAATTACGGAAATAAAAATATAAAAAAAAAATCTCCATGAGCTATTAGTAAACAAGTGCTACTGCTCTATAGAAGACTTCCTATCGGACAAATCACTTCTACATTACAGTCCCCCTCAGTCATGACGCGTTCAGTGTCCCACTGATGTGTGTGTTTTATAATTATCTTTTTTTTATTTTATGTGTCTTATGTAAATCTTAATAATTTGTAATAATATTGTTTTAATTTGTGTGTAAATTATAACTTTTGCAGATGATACTGCCCTTCTCTTTAGCGCTAACTCATGGCATGAAGTTTACGCGAACGCCCAGACAGGCTTTGACGCTGTACTGAGGTGGTTGCATAATAATGTTCTCACACTAAACGCGGACAAAACAAAGTACATTGCCTTTTCTCTAAGGTCCTACACACACAACTCAAACAACTCCTTTATATTCTATAACTGCCCACTCCTGCTCTAACCAAAATGACAACACATGTGGCTGCACCCGCCTACAAAAAGCAAATAGTGTAAAGTACCTGGGAATTATAATAGATTGCAACTTGACATTTCGTGAACACATCAACACCCTCAGCAATAGGATGCGTAAACTAATATTCGTCTTTAAGGCGCAACTAGTCGATACTTTTTCCATACAAATTTCGGGGGGGTTTCACTCCACTGTTACACATTGTACATCTAAAGTAAAACATGATATCGTTTTGTCTTATTATTAATTTTGTCTGTACAGAAGCAAAATAGTAAAAAAAACAAGGCATTAAAAAGTTATGAGCCAACAAAGATTCGTTTTTCTTGCTAATTTTAACGCAACTTTGGGCGTAAATAAGTAATAAATACTCAATACTCAATATATTTATTGCTTCCACATGTGAACTTGGGTGGTAGGTTTTATAAATATGATATGAAAAGAAGTATAAAATCTCGAAAACAAAGCCCGTTCCGACAAAGCTCAATTGTCGAAGATTATAATAAACTTTATTCGTAATTGATTTATGCAGGAGTTTTTTCATAAAACCCCACCTTCCAAAGGAGTTTTCGTATTTTTTTACGCGCGCGGTTTAGTATGAATTATTGTGCACTGTGTTTGTGTGCGTGCGACTAGACGTTATACGTGTAGACTAGCTTCTAACTGCTCATAACTGGTGCTATCTCTGTCGGACACGATGCTAGGTGAGACAGCGTGCTTTTTGGCCGCGCCCGCCAGTGAGTTCGAGCCCGGGACTAGTTGGCTCTTAAGACCCTAAGACATGTGGCTGACGTCAGGCTGATGAAATCAATCTATATATACAACCTGTTTTTTTTGATATCCCATAACTCTAGGGTTATATTCTGTAGGTAAAAATAATACTAAAACTCCTAGAATAGGTGGTCCAAAAATGCATCGTTTCGGAGATATCATCAATCATAATTAAATTAGGTCAAAAATTGTCACCAGTATGACGAATCTTTACTTTTGCGAGGTTGCCAAACTTCGCAGTAATGTAGTAAAATAAAATATGTAGGTATGTTGGTATCGGGGCTTCCCGGCGACAGCTAGTGAAGGGAAAGCTACCTTGTCGACGTTGTCATATTTCACGTAAGGGTGTTTTACATTAATAATCGTGACTTTGCCGAATTATTTTGTATGAAAAATGAAAAAAAAAATACCGAAGAATTGGAACATAACTCATATGCCAGTTGATTCTTTGATATGGCCTCAATCATACCCTAGAGTTATGGGATATAAAAAAAAACACTTTGTATAACAATATACTTCTCTTGTCAGTTTTTATTTTTCACTTTTTGGTTGTTTTTTTTTTGTGGGGTAGGTAGGTACTTACACCTACCCCACACAAATTGGAACACCACTACTTGCTATGTAAATAAGACAAGTAGTTATAACATCATCCACATAGATGAGACTAAGTGGGAAAAATACGTTTTTTTGGAGCTAACTCAAAAACTACCCAAGCAAAGTTAATAAAATTATATGATACCCATCGAGATATAAGTACTAACGTACTAGAGAAGCTACGTCAAATAACTGAATTATTGTCCTATTCTTCGTAATTTGAATCTTTAGTTCGCTGCAGCGCTAAAATAATAACAATTCGTCTAAACCGTAACTAATTTACCACAGCGCTAGATTTGCTGCGGAAGTGTATTTATTCTCGGCAAAAAGGTCTTAAGGCTTTTACATACCAGCGCGACTTGTCGCGCGACGCGACACGGCACAAAGGCCCCGCGCGTCGCAGGACGAGCGGTGCCTTTGTGTCGCGTCGCGTCGCGCGACAAGTCGCCCCGGTATGTAGAAGCCTTTAAGCGCCATGTAAATCACGGCGACTGAGTGAGGTGCGGCGACGACGGTGCGGCGCGATCGCCGCAGTTGAACGAGACAAAGTAGGAATTTACGGTGTCTTCTCTAGTACGTTAGTACTTATACAAACAAACTCTTCAGTTTTAAAATTAAAATATGCCTTGACATCATATATAAAAAATAAAAAAATATTATCATTGAAATTTTTAAATTAACGTTTTAAAAGATATCACACATTCAAAATTACGCGTAACAAAATAATTATGGTTGATTGCTACCATAGGAAAAACGGCGGAACGGAATTGAATGAAATTTGGCACACAGATAGTTCATAAGCTTTTTTTTTTTGGTGGTAAATTATGAAATAACTTCTCCCGCTCTGGGCGGAGCTCCCAGGACATGTCAGAGTTTTACTGGCTTAAACCCACCCGTGTTACTTCAGATGCCTGTGTGCCAGGGCCAAGATATCCCTTTCGGACAAACTCGCAACCCTGGCAGGCATTGGCCCTATCGGACCCCGTCAGTTGGTGCTGACATCTCTTTGAGGCGCGCGTTGAACACATCGCGCCGTCCACCCGGGCCTGGTCTTTAGCGGACGGCGAGCTACCCATCGCTCACCGTTTGCAAGCCCGCGCCTACGGTGGCCGAGAATCGGCCTGTGACTCCCGACGCCCGGGGCGTCTCCTGTGGCGACTAGGGGCGTGAGGGCGCGGATTTTGCCTCTCCCTCACGCGTTCCGCTTCCTCCTTCGCGAGCGTTACTGCTTCGCAGAAAGAGGTGACGGCCGATGCACTCTCGCTCTGAACCAGGGCCGGACGCGAGAGATCGCCTCCGCGCCTTCGCTAGTTAATAACCTAGATTAACACAGTATAAATTGATACCGGTAGTACATTTCCGTGGGATAATTTCCCACCTCCACGCGGGAAAAGCCGTGGGCAAAAGCTAATACGTCATAATTAATACATAAACGATCGCGTATCGCGCGACAGCTACTTTCTATTAGGACACGGTGTTACGCGATAGTAGCCAATATGCGCCCAGCCTTAAAGTTTAATATTCATTGCGCCGTATGATTACGTCAACAGTCATGGCTGCAGAAGAAAACCTAAATTTGTATAATGGTCACATGTAAATGAGAAATTAATACAATCATGAATTAAGTAATATACTGACTTCCTCGTTGGTCTAGCGGTCGCAAGCGCTACTGTTGAGTGGGTTCGATTCCCAGGTCGGGCAGTATCATTGGGTTTTCCATTAGGAATTTCTCAGTAGCAGCCCGTAGTCTAGATTTGTGCCCGGTTGATGGAAATAGGCTCGCCCCGTATTACATAGGACTCGCTCATCAAGGAGCGCTGTCCCAAATTTGACGCATTATTAATTTATTATACACAAAACAAAACCTATTTTAATAAAATGTGTATACTAAAAGATCAATAATTAAATTATCTTTAAATTGGTGAAGGTTTCAGAAAAATATGCTTGGTAGATTTTGCGCCATTCTCAGTTTTTATCCGCGTTAGACATAACTTTACAAATTAATTTCTCTATGTAATATAAACATAATCTAAAGTATTCACATATTAAGTTATTGAGAAAATGCTCTAATTTAACATATATTTTTTTCAAATCATTAACACTACTCGTTTAGACGTGATCTTCAGTATAAAATCATTAAAAGTCGGTTATCGTCGTCTTAAACATTACTGGCGAAATATGGATGTATGTACTTATAGGTAGATACAACTCTGCCGTACCCTTCGGCAATACTGGCGTGATGCTATGTTAATTAATGTTAATTGTTATCTAAATTAGAAATTATGCAATCATGAAATTACTATACAGACCATATAACTGATTATTCGTACATCATCATCACCTCAGCCGAAAGACGTCCACTGCTGGACATAGTCCTCCCTCCCCTAAAGAGCGGGTTTGCCATAATCGCCATGCTTGGCAGGCGGGTTGGCGATCGCAGTATGGTGTTAAAATGCATATAGAACGCTGCTGCCCATTCTCTAGTAAATCCCTTAGTCGCCATTTATGACACCCACGGGACGAATTATGATGTCCAGCAGTAGACGTCTTTCAGCTGAAATGATGATAATATCGTAAGTCGTAACGTGTGTGGCCTGCATAACAAACATAATTTTTTTAACATTTATAATGTTAGTAAGATTGGGTACTTACTTACTACTTAGGGTCGTGAGGGAGAGGCAAGGTTTGCGCCGTCGCGCCCCTAGTCGCCGCAGGAGACGTCCAGAGTGTCGGGAGTCGCAAGCCGATTTCCGGCCACCGTAGGCGCGGGCTTGCGGTCGGTGAACGATGGGTAGCTCGCCGTCCGACAAGGACCAGGCCCCGGTCGACGGCGCGTTGTGTTCCACGTGCGCCTCAAAGAGATGTCAGCACTAACTGACGGGGTCCGTTAGGGCCAATGCCTGCCAGGGTTGCGAGTTTGTCCAAAAGGGATATCGCGGCCCTGGCACACAGGCAACGGTAGGAACACGGGTGGGTTTTAGTCAGTAAAAGTCTGACAGGCCCTCCCGCTCCACCCAGAGCGAGAGAAGTCATTTAATAATTTCCACCCAAAAAAAAATGAAAGGGTCGTTCATTATTCACGTGATGTTTTTAGAAACTTTTAACCCCCCACCGTTGGTGATAGGTGGTGAGGTTTTAGACTAACCTTCGCTGCCAGGGCATTGCACTTTCGTTGTTTGCGTTTGGCAAACGTTCGTCTCGCCGTGCCCTCGGAATCCCCCCTTTTCACCACCCTAGACTGCCTGAGGGTATTCAAGCGTGGTAGACCAACGCAGCTAAGTAGGTAGTACCTATGTTTTTAAACAAGCGCTGAGTAAAGTAAAGGCAAACTTGCACTACGAATATGGTTAAACTGATGTTACTATATGGCGTAACTTAGTTACGTTTTATTAATAAAGTTGGCGGTTATTGTTGGAATATTACAAAAATCCCAGTGTTAACAGATTAAAATAATTACTCGATTCAATCACTCGATTATCACAATCGATTATTCACTCCAAAGAGTAGAGTAACTATATACGGAAAGAGTAACAACTCTGTGGTAAAATTTGCATGTACGGAAAGTGGTGCCACCTTGAGTTTGGTGGGTGAACTAAGGCTCTAATATACATATAGGTATGTATACTAATAAGTATGTATACCTATAGGTAGGTGTATACAAATGAGGATTTATTATTCTTATTCAATTTACAGACATCTTACTCAACTTGTTGTCCTAGTATTTTTCTCTTATTTACAAATTACTTTTGTCTTCAATAGTGAACGAAGTCAAAAGTACCAGAAACTGAGAAATTAGGACAATCTGTAGAGCGAGTCTGTTTAGGGTCAGCTGGGGGTGGGTTCACCTAATTAAAAAAAACACATAAGATGTTCAGATTAGTGTCATTTTATTAACATCAAACGACTTAATATTTTTTCGTTTTGTATTTGTTGTAATACAGCTGAGCTGCGTTTTTTGTCACATCTCCACCTTCGTAGGTGATTTTTCCTTCTAATATTCTATTTATAGACCTGCACCAACTATAAATAATTATATGTATGGAAGTGTCAACAAAACATTGTTTTACTTTTTCATGATGTATTTCACAGTCTATAAAACTAAAATCGGTGAATAATTCAATGAAACTTTTTATTATTTCTTTGATGTTCTTTTCGTGGCAATCGTTATTCAAAAATGCAATAGTTGTTTCTTGTATTTCTTGAAAACAAGCTACTAGGCAGTCGGCAAAGCCATTTCTTATTTTGGCAATATTCTTTGGCACGTATATATTTGTACATTTCATTGTTCGAATTGCCCAGTAGTTTGCTTTTTATCTTTAATCTTTACAACCTTTGACGACTTTTTGTAGACACTTCGTCAAGGCCCACCCACAGACATAAGTTCTTTGATCAGCCCCTGAATCAGAAATATTTCTTGTATTTAGCATAACATTTAGGGGCTGATCAATTACAATACTTTGGGATTGCAAGGGAGCATTACCTTTTTCCTTATTTTTAAGGAAAAAGGAGAGAGATTGTAGACAGTCATTAGAATCCTCTTCGCAATTGGAGCCTACTGAATGATTCGTGCTGAAATTATTTAATAATAATGTTTTAAATGCTCCCTCAAATCCCACACAGTTGGGTGTAACATTTCGCGCACCCAAACTTCGAACACATCCAAAGAAATTTTCGAGTGGGTCTTGGTTAAAATTGCGTGTCAGCATCGCGTCAAAGGAATATTTTTTTGATAATAATTGCCAAATCGATTTAAAACCTTCTATTGTTCTAATAAAATTATTTAAAGTTGGGACAGACTTTTCAATTTTCTCATCACCTTTTTTCACCATAAATTTGGCAGTTTTTAACATTATCAACGCATCTTGCCATAACATATGATGAGGAGAATCTCGCTTTACAGCAGCTCTGTATATTTTTCCATTTGGCGGCGTAAAAGATGACGCGTTAAATGTGTCAAACAATTTGTCTATTAGCAGTATAAACGGTATTAGATCGGAACGGATTAGACAATCTCCTCTTGCAATTACATTATCAGTAGCAACTGCCATACTATAACTTAATACTTGAGCCGCATTTTTCACCCTCATTTTTTTTATTTTGCCAGGATCTATGTGTTCATTGGTCAAATTGGGTAGCATACGCAACTCTCCATGCGACCTGTCGGCTTCAAAAACCCGCTGACGGTATTCCCACTTTACTATTTTTAATACATTTTCGTGCATATAATGCATTTCTTTATTTAATAAATTATTTCTAATTCCTTTTAATAAGTGGGGAACATCAAACAGCGGGATTATATCATATTTGTTAACACGTATTACGTCCTTTCGCCATTCTTTTCCTGCTTGGAAATATGCAGTTTTGGCTTCGGAGATTAAGCTATTTATAGTGCTTACATTTGCCGAGCTTTGGTCGCATACAGTTGCGATTATCTTTAGACCAGTAGCTTGTACGTTGGCTATAACGTCTACTAACATTTCTTTAAGTTTTGATGTCTTTAATGTTTGGGTAAAGTAGTAAGCTACTGGTTGTTTGTAATTTTTCCTCACCCCTTTGACCATGAACACCAAAACATGATTGGCAAAATTTGGCATCTTACATTTCCCATCGTTCTCAAAACCAACAAGATCGTCTGTGTATACATTGTAATGGATATGGGGAGATATGGACATTTCATCAAATACTAACGTACACAGACGATCTTGTTGCAACATTTTCGACACTGTGGACTTTCTCTTTAAAAACGATTTCATTTATGCCTGGAGTCAATTTTACTTGAGCAAGCAATGACTTCAGGACTTTCTTAGATGGTAATGTAAAATGTTTACACATTAACTTGTAGGCTTTAGGACTTTTCTTAAAAATTGAAAGCGATAAAATCTTTTCTTCCTGGGTAAATCTATGCCCCTTCTTTTTCTTCCGTCCTTCTATGCATTGCATTCGAGTAAACAATTTAACCGACTCGGACATGTTACGAGTTAATTTCTCAAAATCTCTGTTCGAACTATTCTTTTGGATTTGTTTAATGCGCAACTTGAAAGTTTTAATTTTTTGGCGCAATCTCCTGACTTCATTTTGCGTTTGTCTTGCTTTTCTAGCACACTGCGTTTCAGCCTTTTTCTGCAGAAACTCGACAGTTTTACCTGAAAGATTAAATTTAAAATTTTAAAACATACATATTTAAGATGTTCAGGTATATTAGATAAAATTGTTTACATAAGAGACTAAAGATTTGCTAAATTCTATGAATTATGTATAATGGATGGAAATAAAAAGTTGTTAGTTTTTTGTAGCCTATGGTATGTCCCAGTGCTGAGCAAAGGCCTCCCTTTTTGCCTTTCAAACTTCACTATCTTGTGCAGTTTCCCACTGCTGCTCTTGCCTGCCCACCACCATATTTATTATTATACATATTTAAAATGTGAGACTTATAATAAACTTCAAGGTCAGTGTTGCACTATCCTTATCTACCAAAAGTTTAGATAAACTCGAGCTTGAGGGACTCGTGGTCAGGAAACAGCCGCACAGGTCAATCAATCAAAGGTTAAGCTACGCTTGCCGTGGTCGGTCCGTAGATGGGTGACCATCCATTTCATACCGAGACCCCTCTGTGCCTCGGAAAGCACGTTAAGCCTTCTGTCTCGGCTATCATTTGTAGATTTTTGACATCTATTATGGATAATCAGAAGCCCAAAAGTCTGACAACCACTCTTACCCAAGGGGTATAGTGTTGAGCCAGTAACATTGCAGAGGTCAGATAGGCAGTTGTTCTATGTAATATATGCATATGGTTAGACTGGTAGTCAACCCTAACATAATTCGGAAAAGGCTGGGCAGATTAATTGAGTTTGGATAAACTTAACAATACACACATCATGTTAAATGGATAAACAGCCTAAAACATCCCACCGTTTGGAAAAGAAATTATGTATGCAAATGATAAATTAAGCCAGTTAGGTAGTGCTATGTGAATATATAACAAACAAGCAGACAGACCAGTTCACATTTATAATAATAATTAAAAAAAAAAAACAAAGTACCTGCATCAAATTTTGTCAATGGTATGGGAGCATGGCACTTTTCACTTGACATTAAACAGGTAGATCCAGATGGCCCTGAGAATTCTGTAGAACCAACAGCGGATGAAGGTCCAGATCTGGATGGACCAGGTAGGTGTTTAGTTTGAACCGATGACCCAGCCACGTTGGTGATATCAATCATAGGTCCGCCATGACCAGATTGTCTTCTAGGTTGACAGTAGCTATGGTCTGTCTCCACAAAAGTACTGATTGTTTGCTGAACACCTGTAACATAACATTGCAATATTATAATCAGTTGAATTACTTTTTTTCTGATATTTCTGTGTTTTGATGCAACTTCAGTCTGTGTGAAGTAACTAAGATGTTCCATTTTTACTACGTAAAATAGTTGTTTATAATTCAGTAACATAAATATTAAAACTATATCTATGTTGCCTTTTTGTACCTTTGATACTTTGAGAAATAAGTCTTTTAATTCTTTTTTATTAGAGAATTTAAGTAAAGGAACAAAAAGTGCCTTTATTTTGATCCCAATGAAAACCCACCATTGAGTAAATAAAATAATAATTTAATTGGTTTCTGTATTAATAGAGCAAAACAGGGATCCCTTACATTCATTATAATAACCTTCAGATTAACTTTTTTATTATTAAACAAAAAAAACACAATCAAAGATTTGCCATTACACCTGACAGGTTAAGTTGACAAATCTCTTGTACAGCAGCAGCTCACTAGTCTTACAGGGATTTGGTTCAAATGCAAAAATAATAGATCCCAAATCCCTGTTTATTCCACAATTTTATTTTCAGAGTACTTTTATGTTACTCTGACGAGTACAACAAATCAATAAAATTGATAATCTGAATCAATTTGGTATTGTTATAAATGTTATTTTCTCACAAATATTGAGCTAATTTAATTCTACTTACGATTCAAATTAACTGATGGTATGGCTGAACAAATAAGATGACCTCCAGTTGTCTTGAATGTAGGATCAAAATGGTGATCACATATTCTTTTGTTCTTGTATATCTTCGTACGGTCCCTTTCTGTAACCTTGCTGCCAACAGCCGCTATCCAAGCAGCGAACAAATCAGGTCGGTTTTCAGGGTTTGGAAACCGGTGAAGGGCTACACCGTATGCAACTGAAAATGGAACGAAATTTATGAATATCAGAGTATGACTAAATAAAATGAAATTATGGAATAACATAAAACTGTTTTCTTGCTTCTAGTAAATACGGTACGGTATGGTAATAAACAACTAAAGCATCACAGCCAAAAATACAATATCTTCTTCGGAGTTCACTCATATTAACAAAACAACAAAAATGACCAACAAAAAACAAAGTGATAACAATAATATGAAATAAAAACAAAACAAATAACAGTAACAAGACTAACAAGTAACAATTATTAGAAATAGCTGAGTTAGTGAGTTTAACTCGGGAAGCGCATCAACGCCGGTAAAACCTTGGTAAAACCGGAGCTGACAATGGCCGAATGGCGACAATGACATTTGTCTGACAATTTGACAAACAAGACAAGATGGCTGCCAAGTTTTGTTAACCCACCAAACTCCAGATGTCGCTGTCGCCCATGGAAATTGATGACAGTGCTAAGTGTGCCCCCCCTGATTCACTCATTCTATAAAAAAATGAAATACATTTATTTCAGACATAGAAAATTGTCCATATAATGTTAGTAACAAAGGTCTTAAAAACTATGTTAGTATTGTAGCATTCTCGAATAATATTAATACTTTTAAAACAAAAACCAAAAAAAAAATAACATTGTGTCATCTCGCCACGTGAAGCCGAATAAGCCTCCCCAGCACCGCAGACTCCGGCCTTTCTGATATCATCTTCATAATGCGTTGATGTCGGATATTCAAATGTTTTTCTTTGATTATTAATCGGACCGTCAAACAGTACACATGTCTTTTCTTTCCTCCTGCGACCCATTTCCCACAGTTATTTTATTTGAAATCTCGAAGCTGTTTTGGAAAAAAAATTATGAGCAGAGCAATGAAAGATTACTTTTGCACGCGGCTTCAGCCGCGTTTTGGCCGGAAATTCCGGGAACGTGCTACCAGGATAAAAAAAGTGTCATCTGTCCTAACAGAGGTCATGGTCTACCTGTGTGCCAAATTTCATCGAAATGTGTACAGCTTTTAAAGCATACTTTCGTATAATTTATAATGTCGGTATGGTTAACAAAACGTCCTACAGAGGTAAGACTGCAAATGTAACAATGCTGAGGTAACTGAAAAATTTTTTTTTTTCGGGGTGTTTTATCATTCATTCGCCTATAGTTCGAAATCAAAAAGCGATATCGAAAAAATGAAAAAAAAACCCCACGGGGTATTGAGTTGGGCTACATTTAGAAAAAAATCTGATCTCTATCTCTTGCGGTCAGGCTGTGGCTTTTTTTTTCTTAAATGAGCTCAAAAATTCTCCATTTTCAATAATAGCCGAACACTATTTTAATTCAGTAGCAGTGTTGAATTCTGGGCTGATAAAATCTTATCTGCACGTCGCGTGTCGCTAATCTAAACGGATTCCAAGTGCAACCTTGACTACCCAGTGTTCAGTATGAAGTTTTAAAAGAGTATTGTTTTTCTCAAGTACACACGGATTAATAGTTAGTACGCAACTGCATCTGGCTTCTGCTCAAACAGTGTAAGAACTGAACAAAAATACGCGTCCTACGCGTATCAGCACGAACTGCATGCCGTGTCAAGAAATATTAGCCAGACAGCAAAGTCTCAAGACTGGGCAGGATGGCCAGGCTTCGCTAGACGTAACATAAATTCAGTATTGCTACTTGTGGAGTTTTTTATCGGGACAAAAGAACAAAGAACTTGGTTCAAAATTCAGAAGAATACACAAGAAGATTTTTTTGTTGCAAAGAATAACAAGCAATGTAAGATGCCTTTCTTGTGCCTTACAAACTTGCATAAACGAACACCTCTAAAACAACACTGCGTCATTAAATAAAAAGACCATACATCAACTCCGGTTAAAATCCAGAAGAAAAAGTGGAATATTTTTGTGGCACAAAAAGTTCATCATAGCATTTATTTCAAATAAACCAATTCCTGGCACTTTCAATTTTAAAGGGGTCGATCAATTAGAAAAATGAAGCTAGTTGCCCATTCCAAAGCGTAGTAGGTTCCTAAAGAGAAGAACGGGCAAGAAATTTTATGGACACTCTTTTAAATTTACTTAATGTTACAAAATATTGGTTAAGGACATCATTCATGTTGAAATTATACATGTGAGAACAGGAAAGCATGCACGTTAAAAGCGTAATAAAAAGATTAAAACGAAAAAAAAAGCCCGCAAAGAAATGACCAGTCCCTACTGACGGCGCCCATTCACGAACATGACGCATGGATCAGCACCATTTAGCTCAAACATTTTGAAGGGAACTTAATGATCCAACACACGCGCCACCATCAGCGAGGCATTTAAGTGAGCATGACACAATCAACCGCCAGGGCACATTCAAGTCAATGAATGACGTACTCCGTAAATGGTAGGTACATAGTGGTCACACATGTGCTATCATAAACTAAATATATTTTATGTACCTACATTACGCCTGCACATTTCTTTTTTTTTTGCCTGACAAACGAAATCGGCAGTTATGTGATGAACGGCAAACCGATTCATCAACAAAATTGTGGCGGTATCAACATCGCGACAGGCGAACTTCGCATCACACTGACGTCACGCAAAATCCTGCATCATGCATGAGACCGCGCGACTAGTATATATACAACGTCCCGACATCAATCGTCGGGTTCGGCGAGAGGCCCTCCTGGCCCCGCTAAAGCTCGATTAAGCAGTAGAGGCACTCCGGAGCCAACTGCGATAGGCCCTGAACAATCGTCGGGCAGTTGCCCACCAGATAACACCCACCCGTCTGATCGGAGGATCCTCCCATTTCTATGGAGGATGAGTGAACTTTACACCCTGTTCCACATTTCTCTATAAAACAATAGAGTAATAGACAGACGAGAACAAACCTGTGGCGTAATTCCGTAACACATATCAAACGGCAATTGATCGCAGTCTTTCATTTCGACAGCTCAGCCACAGTCATTGTGTTTTATAGACGAATTTTTCATGTCTGAAGCAATGGATTAAGAATTTACTTCAAAACCCTTGAGTTGTGATCTAGTGTGTTCCGCAATGAAAGTTTTCATGAAAATTCACGCCACCAGTTGGCGCCATTCTGGCAAAATGTCTATAATAATATTCTGTAAATCTTTTTGTTCTTTCCACGTGTCTTCACATGGTATATGAATTGATGCCATGAGAAAAGTTAAAGTGAGGTGGTCAATGCGTATGGATGCCCAGGGTGCGCCCTTTCTTAAAGGCTCATTAATACCACGAGAGTTTTTCCCCTTGGAACAGGCTATTACCGAAAGGAGATAGACATGTTGATTCCTGTAAACAGTACTTACGATACTCGCATGCAGAAAGGCGAAAACCGCCTCTCCTTTGAAAATCTACATTCTCGCCTTGCGCAGTTGTAATTGGAGTTTCATACAAGATGGACAACTTGGAAACTTCTGTCGCTCCAGTATTATGCGCTGCATTGTTTCGGTCTTTATGTTCGCGGTTTGGGTTCCATAGTAGACTATAATTTTGATACATTTCCAGAAATGTCAATTCTAGGTCGTATTTCCATTGAATATGGAGAATGAATAGATATAGAATATGGAGTAGTTTCGCGCAAACACGAAACTTCACGAGAGCTCTTTGATGTTTGGCCATTTTACCGCCTCGAAACGGAGACAACACGAACTTAAGCAGGACAATACGAACATAGACGAGTTCTCACTCCACACTCTCGTATTCGGCAAATCTCGTGTAGTTTTGTCGAGAATGTAGAATGGAAATTCTCGCCTCTCGAAGTCTCGATGGACAAGAGACTCATCATCTTCCCAGCCTTTTCCCAACTCACACACAGTCTACCGGGATGCTGCTGAATACCGGCATTGTACACGGAGTGACTTGAAGACACTCCTCGTGTAATTTATCCTTATGTAACATCGTCAGAAAGGCTCCTCATAGCCGCTTTATTAATTTACACCACAAGCAGACATTGCATAACTTTTTGCATTTTTTCAGTAGCGTTAGTCAACCACATGCTTATTTTATACAACGCTTGAGTACCCTATTTGAAACAAACGTTTCCCCTGCTTCTCAAAGCCTAATCATTAAGTCTCTGATCAGAAAATCTGATGTTAACTTGTGACTAAAATTGACATGTGATTGGTACAAAGAAAGATTTAATTGAATAAATAGCCTTTCAGACACTAAGTGGGAAGTGTTAAAAAGATTTATTTAAGTATAGTTGCTTTTAGTCTAAGCAGCAGACTTACAAAGAAGCATTTAATCCCATTACTGTCTAGACGAGTCCTTCGCTCGGGTAGTTAGTTGTCTTATAAGGGAAGTACACACACAGGCGAGCTTGTCGGAACTAAGTATCAGGGTACTTCAATGGTGCAGACATTTGTGTGATCTGAAATGGTGGTTTTTGACTGCTTTAATATGACTACATACAGTATGTAACAAAAACCCTGTTGTTCCTTTTAGCGACGTATACATTAACCTACAAGCACAACAGTGGTGGAATTATAATTTAAAAAAATTAAGTATTGGCTAGTCCAGAAGTCAAAATTAAAGAGGTTAGAAATCAGTTATTAGCATTACAAATATTAATAATTAAATATTTATTTTAATTATTTTTGTTGAACAGTTTTTATAAATGACTTGCTTTATTACATATGTATACCGATTCTTAAAACGTAGGTAGAAGGAACAACAGGGTTTTTGTTACATATTGTATATACCATGACAAAAATCAAGTCATTTATTAAAACTAGGCTCAGAATCAGCACTTATCGAACGTCAAAATTACCTAAGACAGTCCCCCAAAAACGTCCGCCCTTCTCCACTTCTTAGTGCTTTAGCTGGGATGCAGAAGTGACGCAACAAATTCCCCAGCAGTTGTCTGTTCAGTTAGAATTAAGATCTTTGAACGTTATCGAGTAGTCAGAAACCCAAAAGTCTGGCAAATCAGTCTTACAAAGAGTTAACGTGTTACCTAGTAACTGGGTTTTGGAAAACAGATAGGACGTCCGCTCCATGTAAAATGCTGGTATTCTGCACATGACTACAATACCAAGTCTACTTCAACGGTTCTACGACAAAAATGGCCGACCTATTAAGTACCACGTCAGCTTGCTTATTCCGTGGACTAAGTCGACTGTCGGATCCGATACTGAAGCCTCTTTTCATACGTTCAGGCTTCCTGCTGGTTGTTAGGCCCGGTTTCCACCAAAGCGGAGAGGAGAGATGTTTGTAAACGACCAATAAGATATCGCTATTTCGGTGCGATGGTACGGTAACGGTATTTTATTGGTCATTTACAAACATCTCCTCTCCGTTTTGGTGGAAACTGGTCCTTAAGGCCGGGTGCAGTGTATGAATAATTCCCTGTGTAGCTTTCCTGCGTACCGGTAAATTTTACCCGGTTTACCCCATACTTTCGCTGCTAGGTAGCCGCAAACCGCCTCAGGGACTCCAAGCATAGCCCTTTTCATAGCTCGCTGAGCAATTTTGTGTGTATACTACAATATTGCCTGCTACGTCACTAGTAATGAATTAATGATCTATCATCCGCTGTCTTCAAAGACCCGGAATGTGCCGTACTAAAGTATAGATAACAGAGCATTTACTTCCTTGATATTCACCTTGGATGCGCGGGCGCAGTTTTGGTCATGACATTGAATGATGCTCGGTGATAATGTTATTACCGGCCAATTGTTTTATGTAACATGTATAGTTGTTAATACTGGCCAAATGCGAATTGGACTCGTGTAGAACATTTTCAGTTGTTGAGCTTGGGGGCTCCCGTGTAACAAAAGTCAGGTCGCGCAAAGCCCAAACTCTGGATGTTTGCCCAGTTTATGGCGATGGGTTCGTCCCTATCTTAGACCTCAACTGACAAATGTGGGAGTTAAGTTATGGCAGACAACAGAGACGTAATGTTTTTTTTTAAATACCCTCATATTTCTCTCTTGCAAAGCTAGATCACTAGTCTATAAATATAATAAAACCGTAGCGGAGGCAAAACTGTACATTGAATATTTTTGAAAAAAAGTCATTGCTACCGAGGTCTGGGAACGATTCTTATGCCAAAAATATAGTTTTTAGAATTTTTGTCTGTATGTCGGTGCATCTGTTTTTCTGTTTGTGAATGTATGTTCCAGCATCACGCAAATATTACCGGATAGATTCAATTAAAATTTTGCATAGATATTCCCTATAAGTGTGGCCAGTCTGTAGGGTATGAACTATCACGCTATTGCCTATAGGGGATGAGAAATATTACTATTACATAAACTAAAATGGTAGCGGAATCAAAACTGTACGTTGAATAGTCGCTTTTGTTGGTAAGCTCATACTTGCATACCCAGTTCGAGGGCTTGAGGCGCTGCATGCTGAAACACAGGCTATAAACCTAGTTCGGCAGCAGATGCTAATAATTTACACATTTGTAATTGATTTACTTTTAAGCATAATTATAAGAGCTAAGTCAAATTGTGTAACATGTTTACTCTTCTTGTTCTAATAAAATATAAATATAATATTTTTGAAAAAAAAAAGTAATTACTACGAGGTCTGGGAACGATTCTTATGCCAAAAACATAGTTTATAGATTTTTTTTTACATTGAAACTAGCATTACATTGAATATGCGTCGCGGTGGGTCGGGGCACAATAAATTTCACGCGGACGATGTCGCGGGCCGAAGCTATTGATAATAAACGTCGTATGAATCAATGACGTATTATATATAGACACGTTATCAACCAACATCTCGGCGCTTAAAAACGGCGAACATACTAGATAACTACCTACTTATACGCGTAAAGAAAGGGAAAGAAAATATGACACCGTACGGCGGGATGGCTGTTGCTAGAGGGAGATAATAATAGTGTCCCAACCTCCCCTAACGTCACGTGACTATTAACTTCATGCGCCGGCCGCCATTAGACGCAGCGTCGTACAAAATAAAATAAAATAATGTAGTTTTGTAAACTTACGCGTGAAATGACACATTCAGCAAAATCAGCTGTTCCCTACATTTAAGTTCGCTGAACTCGTCAAAATGTAGGGAACAGCTGATATTTTTTTCGCGATTTCAACTTTGGTCCCATAGTAAAAGTTGTTCATAATGATGAATACAATGACCCCTTAAGAGGTTTAGTATACACAAAAACTAATGTTGTATAGTAGATGGCAAAAAAATATAGTAGGTATGTTTTAAATATTTTTATTCTCTACTCTTTGATATCAATGGTCTCTGTAGTCCCATGAAACATGAGGCAACAGGGGCTAGTGTGGATCTTTGGATTCATTAGAATAATCGAGTCTGGTTTAACCACGCTGGGTTCGGTTCATTTAATTCATTCATTCATTTACATGCATATTTTTTTGCTTACAGAACCTCCTCTTTTTTTTTAAGTCGGTTAACAAGAACGCAAACCGCACCGCGGCTCGTGTGCGAAAGTCCCTAGCAATTCCGCTTCAAATACCGCGCTACAGCGAAATACAAACATATAACTTACAGTTGCTATGTAATTACGTATTCAAACTATGTTATTAAAAGCATGGGAAGGTATGGTATTCTACCTTAATAATGGGTATTATTTACGTTAGTAAAATTATAGGAGTTTTGGTAATAGGTCATACATTTATACAATAGAGGTATGAGGAACAGGGTTTAAAGTTCACTCAACCTCCTTAGAAAAGGGAGGATCTTCCGACCAGACGGGTGGTGTCTGGTGGGCAACTGCCCGACGATTGATGTCGGGACGATATCCTTGTCGCGCGGTAAACTCTACTTGTGGGATGCAGGATTTTGCGTGACGTCAGTGTGACGCGTAGTTTAAATATGGCGTTAACTTATAGATATCTCCACAAACGTAGTACTCCTGTATTAATAATAATACGTAAAATAAATAAACTCTTGCAACGATATGGGGGAAGGACAAATGGAGCAAAATAGTTACCTAAAGTCAACGCCATGAGACGAGATAAATTTCATACTTTGGGATTTAAAACTTTAACTCAAATTGCGTATGGTTCAGTTTCCATTGGAACTAAAATTATTTTATGACGTTTAGCGATAATTTCTTCATTCATAAATCAACTTAGATATCTTGAGTTTAAAGTTGATAGTTGTATAATTTGCAATTTTATGTATTTATAGCTTCTCATGACGGTTACTTTAGTGGTAATATGTAGTTTTAAATACTGTAAAGTCCTGCCAGGGTTGCGAGTTTGTCTGAAAGGGATATCGTCGCCCTGGCACACAGGCAACTGAAGGAACACGGGTGGGTCTTAGTTACTAAAAGTCTGACACGCCCTCCCGCTCTGCTAATTTGCTACCCAAAAAAAGAGAGATGAGAAAGAGAGATGATAGGATGATGACATCAGACAGATCGCTGGAACAAGACGGGGTAGAGTGACCAAAGAGGAGAATGGAGAAAGTTAAAGGAGGCCTTTGACGACTGGCAAACGGACATACAAGACATACACAAACGCCAAGTGTACTTCGTAATTGGCGTAATGTTTGAACAATCTAAATGTTATATTTACTGTCAGCTGTGAAGCTACCTTTTATTAAATAAATAAATAAGTACGAGACTGATGACTCTTTGTCCGACGATAAGACTAATAATAAAAAATAAAAATATAACTCTTGCATCGTCCGTGTTTATGAAATGAAGTAGAAAAGCGGCCAAGTGCGAGTCGGACTCGCCCATGAAGGGTTCCGTAGCAACAAGTAACATAATATAAAAGTTCTTGTAGTTCGTTTGAACTTTAATCATCATTACAGCAGTTTTCTTAAGTTACAAAAAACTACTTACTAGGTCTCGTTCAAACCAATTTTCGGTGGAAGTTTACATGGTAATGTACATCATATATTGTTTTCAGTTTTATCATTCTCTTAGTTTAGAAGTTACAGTGGGGGACGACGACACATTTTACCATTTTGGAAGTGTCTCTCGCGCAAACTATTCAGTTTAGGATAAAATTATATTAGAAACCTCAATATCAATTGAAGACCTATCCATAGATACCCCACACGTATGGGTTTGATGAAAAAAAAATTGTTTCAGTTCTTAATATGGGGAAACCCCAAAATGTATTGTTTTTTTTCTATTTTTGTGTGAAAATCTCAATGCGGTTCACAGAATACATCTACTTACCAAGTTTCAACAGTATAGTTCTTACAGTTTCGGAAAAAAGTGGCTGTGACATACAGACAGACAGACATGACGAATCCATAAGGGTTCCGTTTTTTTCCATTTGGGTACGGAACCCTAAAAAGCGCACAGACAGACCTCACCGCGCCTCGTGTGCGAAACTCCTTAGCAACTCCAATAACACACCACGCAACGAAAAGCAAACACCTAACTTTCAGTTGCTACGTTATGTAATTAATTACTTATTCTATTTTATTAATGGGCCCAGCCCAACGCATGGGGTATGGTATTCTACCTTAATTATAGCTATAATTTACCTTAGTAATAGTAAAGGAGTTTTGATAATAGGGCCATGTGTGTCGTTAAAATATTTACCCTAATTTCGTAGTGCAGTCGAAGCTTGGATTTGTAAGTGGATAAAATGCGCCATGTTCACTCAAACTCAAAACATTTATTTCGATTAAACCTATTACAGGCACTTTTTAATTGTCAAAGAGTCGGTCAGTTAGTCAGAAAGTTGAAGCTATTTGCCCATTCCAAAACGTAGATAAAACGCTTCTCTACGGTTCTCGCGCTAAGTCTGCTGTAGAAGACTGCTGTACACTCCATTGGAAATTGGAACAAATACGTAGTCATATTTTCATGAAAAAAAAAAAAAAAAATTATTACCGTTTTTTTTTTCATGAACCATGGCTCCACCTTTATATTTTTTTAAATGTTCACTAGACTATGTTACCCGGAATAGTTCAACGCTTCTAACAATACCACATACATTAAAATCGGTTAAGCCGTTTAGAAGTTATGGTGGAATAAAGAAACTCACAAACATACATACGTACATAAATACATACATACATGAACCCTGAAAACATACGAGTAACACTCCTTTTTTTGGGCAGTCGTGTAAAAAGATAGAATTTCTTCATTGTACATCAACAGGAAAAATAAAATCGTTGTACAAATTACGTTGTTTAGCTCTTTGATGGAGCTCGTCCGGGGAAGTACTACCAGCATACCTTGACCGCATACAAGTTAAGACTGTTCTCTTGTTAAGGTATAGTCATGTAATTACAGGCAAATGATAAATAGTTCAGTTTTGGCTCTGAGTTCACCACTCACCTCCGATGCCTTTGGTTTGGCAAATTGTCCCAAGGCGGCGGTTAACACTTAAACCATCAGGGGCCCAAGTCTGCTATTTTTATAAATTCAGTCATTCCAACACGATCCCTTTGTCATTTTGCTAAAAGTTCGTAATCTGCTAAATTCATAATGGTCGATCATTGGTCGGTCAATGTTCTCGTAATAGAATTGTGTTACTTATAATGGCATTGTCGTATTGCCATTATTATAAAACCTAATAGTAGAAATGTCATTCATTTGTCATTATGTACGAGATTACCAATAAATGCAATTTATTTCAATGTAGTGTCAGTGGCCGACCATTGGAAAGTCATAATGACGCCATTATAATAGTAGATTACCAAACTTGTCAAAATCAACAATTATGAAATCAATGATCGACTATTCTGACACAATTGTAATAACAGACTTGAGGCCCTGGACGGTCGCCTGATTATTGGCCACGTAACATAAAAAAAAACTACAGTAAATTCTTCTTTATTTCCAGAAACGGGACCTCAATGATATCCCTGATCATTCCGCCCAAGGATCAGATCTCGCGGGTGTCCAAGATGTTGGCCGACGAGTTCGGAACAGCTTCCAACATCAAGTCGCGAGTCAACCGACTGTCGGTGCTGGGCGCCATCACTTCTGTGCAGCATCGGCTGAAGTTGTATACTAAAGGTAATTAACAAATAATTATAGTTTGATAGTCGTGTCAACAAATATTTTTATTTTTTTTTTCTTCTTGCTTCGCACGGTTTGTGCATTTAGCCAATGTCACGTTTTAGTTCTTGTATAGTATGGATGAAATGAATTATAAATGCATGATGATGATATCCCCGCCCACTCCCCTTGAGTTTCAGTAAAGATGTGGCGTGGCACTTTACTGAGACCTCTCGCGGACTTCTTGAGAGAACTTGAAGCGAAGTTGCACTGTTTTGTTTCATTTGCCTACACTAATGTACGTTCACAAACACTTAATGGTTAATAATCCACCATTATTACACATTAATATTCGGCTAAACACAAATTTTGGAAAATTAAACAAACTGCTGAACATGACGCTTCACTTTCCCGCCAAGAACAAAACAAATATTTTAATAGGGAATGTCGTCGGCCAACTTCTAGAGAAGCTATCGCTAACATTGGGTTAAGAGTCAGATAGAGGAGGCGGCAGTTTTGGAAACGGCACGCATTATGATGAGGTTCTTCACCCTGGATCTTTTATTACCGTTAGCCTTAAGGGAGCGTACCACGGTCCACTAGCGCCACTTCATTAAAAAAATATCATCTCGTGACTGAGAAGGAATTATGAATAACGGCTAGTAGGGGGACCCTCGGTATATGTATAACAGTGTCGAAGGGAGATTATAGGAAAGAGGTAAGCCGGAGCAAACAAAATCGTTTCGATACAAAATAAACATGACGTCAACGAAATTGAACTCACAGCAAGCCACGCCTACGAGTTATTTTAGAGCAAAATGTTTTGTTGTTGGGATTTAAAGACAAAAAATGTAATGTATTCGTTTTGTAATATTTTAATTTTATGGTGCATTAAATACCTACAGTGTGCTTATATTATTTGGCATTATTTAACCGTCGACATTTCTACTATGCCATTTTTCAGTGACGATAGAGGTTGTGTTCCGAATTTCCGAAGGGAAGCCGGTAGGAATCGTGTTAAGGCTTCTACATACCGGGGCGACTTGTCGCGCGACGCGACGCGACACAAAGGCACCGCTCGTCCCGCGACACGCGGGGCCTTTGTGTCGTGTCGCGTCGCGCGACAAGTCGCCCTGGTATGTAGAAGCCTTTATACGGTGTTTTCGCCCCTGATGTATAAGTGTCTAGAATTTTCTAATACCTTTTATAAAGTTTCATATTGAGACACGAAGCAACAAAATACGATCTAAAGAAAAACGGCCACATTCATCTAGATCGTATTTTGTTGCTTCGTGTCGCAATATGAAACTTTATAAAAGGTATTAGAAAATTCTAGACACATTTACTAATAAATTCAATCAATGAGATGTTTGACATTGTTTACTCTTAAGACGCTGACAACTGGTAAACCGCTGTCATTGTCAGACTGCATACAAAAGAAAGAGAAGCGCGATGACGCAACGCTTGTAATTTATTGCGAAATATGAGGCAATTATTTATTTACTCAAAAATGAGTTGAGTAATCGAAAATAAAAAACAACCAAGTTCTGCATACAAATAAGACGTTCTGGTTAATAATTAAATACCAACCGTACGTTGGTATTTAATACAGATATTTTGGATTTAAACTCAAAGTAAAGGGTTAGTTTACCGTTAATTTGTATCGAGATTTTTTTTCTAAACGTGTTTTGGTAACAACCAAGTTCTGAGAAATATGTTCAAGAATATCATATATATTTTCCGGTCCCACAAAATATATAGATTTGGCAATTTTTTTGTGTAAGACAAGCCTATTTTTATCATTTGCCTCTTGTCAGCGCCTTAACTAAATTTATCAACATCTGCCCCAATAGTGTTTGTTGCAATTCACAAACTGTTTTCGCGCGTTACTGAAGTACCTGTTTCATCATTAATTTTCATTTCAGCCGAACGACGTCCACTGCTGTACATAGGCCTCCCCAGAGGGGGAAGGGGGTTTGCCATAATCGCTCTATGCATTTTAACACCATACCGCGATCGCCAACCCGTCTGCCAAGCGTGGCGATTATGGCAACCAACCCCCCTTGGGGGATGCCTATGTCCAGCAGACGTCTTTCGGCTGAAATTATAAATTTTGCCAAGCTATTGTTGGGCCGCCAAGGAAGCACCCCGGGGGCGCGGGTTGAAGACCTTTGTTCTAAACCTATTTTATGCAGCGGATTCTCCTTCGTATTTCCGAATTCTTGTACTCATCCCCCTATTTCTTTTTACAGTACCACCGAACGGCCTCGTAATCTACTGCGGAACGATCGTAACCGAGGAAGGCAAGGAAAAAAAAGTAAACATCGATTTCGAGCCGTTCAAGCCAATCAATACTTCATTATACCTGTGTGATAATAAGTTCCATACCGAAGCCCTGACTGCGCTGCTTGCTGATGATAACAAGTTTGGTTTCATCGTTATGGATGGTAACGGAGCCCTGTTTGGTACTCTGCAGGGTAATACAAGGGAGGTATGTATTGATTTTCAAAACGTTATTTATACATCATGTCCCAGAATTAACGCACAACCGCTTAAGGGGTCATTGTACTCATCATTATGAACAACTTTTAGTTTGGGACCAAACCTGAAATCGTGAAAGAAAAAATCAGCTGTTCCCTACATTTATGTTCTCATATAACTCGTCAAGATGTAGGGAACAGCTGTAATTTTTTTTTTTTGTGATTTCAGGTTTGGTTCCATTACCCATAGTAAAAGTTGTTCATAATGATGAGTGTAATGACCCCTTAAGAGGTTGTGCGTTTCATGTTGTATACACACAGTAACATACAGAGAGATACAACATAATATTATAATTTTAGTGCAAAGGTACTGCTTATTTCCGTTCAAACGTTCTTAGAAGAATGTTCTTTACTTTTTTAGACATTTTGAGCTGCATGCTGCAATCACAGATTTTGAAAAAAAAATTAACAGTAAGCAAGATAATGGACAATATACACAAAACTTTTTTGAGGCCATTCAATCCTTTAAGACGCGTATTCATTGGGAACAAAGTTCAGAAACGATTGCATCTTTGTTTCGCAATGAATATGGCTCAAGGAATAAGGATAATACTATAAGAATACGGGTTTTTTATACGCGCATTTCATATAACTCGCGTACACGGCGCGTTTTCTGCTTTGAAAACCTAGCGCTAGTAGCGTTTGCAACGCATCGACGGCGTGTAAATGTAACGGCCGTGTATAAATGCCCTAAAAAAAAAATTACCATCGGAGACCACAATTAATTAACCAACATCCTATTTTTCCAGGTCCTCCACAAGTTCACGGTCGATCTACCGAAGAAGCACGGTCGTGGTGGTCAATCTGCCCTGCGTTTCGCTCGTCTGCGTATGGAGAAGCGTCACAACTACGTTCGTAAAGTAGCTGAGGTGGCCACCCAGCTGTTCATCAGTGCCGACCGTCCTAATGTCGCTGGGTTGATCCTTGCCGGTTCGGCTGATTTCAAGACTGAGCTGTCACAGTCTGATATGTTTGATCCAGTAAGTGTTTATTTGATTTTTGAGAAATTATTTAAGATACCTTGCGCACTACGTTGCCTCAATCACGACTTGTCGCATGATCATGATGGTTTTTGCTGAAAATCAGCGTTGTTGACGTTAGGTTTGTCCGAAGTCACAGCATTTAGCTGAGCAAAGACCTGTTCTTGCACAGATACGACGCACGGTTATTGTAATTGTTCATATTATAGTTTGTTTGGTATAAAAGTAGTTATTTTTCCACTCGGTAATCAGCATTTTGTTTTTGTTTTGATTCAAGTTTGTTTGTTTGTTGAATATTGACTTTGTTGTCATCACTGGTTGTCATTTTGGGTTTGCCAGTACCACTACCACAACAACAACAGATTAGATACATAGACATTTTATTCTAGTAAATGCAATGTAAATTGTCTTTGGTCCCTGGCCCTGACTTCAACCAATCGCAACCAATGTAAATGATTGTCAAAAATATTTTGTGTATTGGATACGAGGGTTTTGGCTACTTTGTATGTGTGTATTATAATTGTGTAGATTTGTTGAAATGTGCGTTTTGTTTGTGCAGAATAAACTATTTTTCTTTTCTTTTCTTTATCTTTGTAGGCTTAATATACTGTAAAGGAGATGGTGTCATAATTCACCCAAAAATCGCTACGGTCAAACTATGTGCACAAGAATTCCCTAGAACTATCTAGATAAACGTACCCAAGTTGCAACATCCTCATCCTTGGGATATCCGAGCTATGGGCTGTCAAAGTATGTAAAGAATTCATTTTTTTACTTGGAATTTTCACAGCTGTGGTGCCAAAATAGTCATGCTGTCGATAGTATTATGTACCAACGACGCCATAGATGCTATTAACCTTATTACACTAAGGGCCGATTTTTCAATCCCCGGATAAAAGTACCAATAGCTACCTAAAGAATAAAGTTATTAGACTCTTTATTCGTCAGATAAGTGGTTGTCAATTTTTCAATATATATTTAACCTAAGAATAACTATCTGGCCGATCATCTCATGTGTTAAAGCGCTAACTTCGCGGAATGTTAGAGCGGGACGGACTATTTCTTTGAACAAGCAAACGTCAGCGTCAGGTCACTTTTATTACGTTACGTCCGTTACGAGTTGTGTTGGCTCGTGGTGTTTTTATTTGTGATTTTTAGTTTTGATAGATTTATAGTTAACCAAAAAAAGGGAGCGTTCAGCGAACTCTAATAATGCTGAGGTTCAATTATTTGTGAGTTTTGTCGAGATCTACGTGCAAATAGTAGAAAATAAAAATATTGACTGTTATAAACAAAGATAAAGAATCTGCATGGAAGAAAATTGAAAGTTCTTTCAACTCGTGTGGAATTTCAACAATTGATCGCTCTTGTAACACCATAATGTTAAAATATGAGGGAATAAAAAGCCACGAAAATTAAATCCCCTGTCCAAAGACATCCTGTCTGTATGTCCTGTTCTGTACATCTCCTATGTACAGAACAGGAGAAAAGGTTATAAGTATTTGTTCGAACATAAAAGAGCTCGAAGCACGTCATGATAGTGATACAATTATGGCTTCCTCCTCATTTGCCATGTCGTCAATACTATCGAAAATATCCAGTACACTTGTAAAGCACGAAAAATAACCTTAAACTTAAGTTACGTCAACTTCGTTTATCTATGGAATAAGCGGTTATCTGGCCCTCAAAGAGATAGATTTATTCCTCAGATAAGTGAATTATTCGACGAATAAAGCCTATTTGACGATTGAACAACTGATTGTTTTGCTATCTATCGAATAAACCCAATCTGTCTGTTTATCTGAGGATTGAAAAATCGGCCCTAAGAATAATATCGATATACAGTTATGTGCTGGGTTTGGCGCCATTTATACGTTTTGTTCCTACTGAATTTCGTCTCTTTTACGTTTGATCTTTTATTTAGTAGGTATGTATGAGAGTAGATAATGTAGTGTTTGAAACTGCACATAACTATAGTCCATCGGTTTAGGTAATTAAATAAAGGTAAATAAAAAAACTACGTGACGTGGTTAACCGACGGAGTATAGGTATTAAAACACTGGTGTGATACTATTAAACACAACACAACACAGCTGTGAAAATCCCAAGTCAAAAAATGAACTATTTGCATACTTTGTCAGCACATTGCTCTGATATCCCACGGAGTAGGATGTTGGAACTTGGGTACGTTTATTTAGATAGTTCTAGGGAATTCTTGTGCACACAGTTTGACCGTATCAAAATCGATTACGTTTCAATTTTGGGTTTTTGGTGCATACATTCTGGACCATGTCCTTTGTAGACCATACTTCAAGTAACCACTACAAGCGGTCGTTGACCCCAAAAACACATCAACACGTTTTATTTTTATTTATCGTGTTAAGATATTGGTACCCATACCCCGTCCCGTCTACGGAGTTTCCCTAGTAAATTTGACCCTATACAACGTGTTTTTTTTGATATCCCATAACTCTAGGGTATGATTGAGGCCATATCATAGAATCAACTGGCATATGAGTTATGTTCCAATCCTTCGTTATTTTTTTTTTTTCATTTTTCATACAAAATAATTCGGCAAAGTCACGATTATTAATGTAAAACACCCTTACGTGAAATATGACAACGTCGACAAGGTAGCTTTTCCTTCACTAGCTGCCGCCGGGAAGCCCCGATACCAACATACCTACATATTTTATTTTACTACACTACTGCGAAGTTTGGCAACCTCGCAAAAGTAAAGATTCGTCATACTGGTGACAATTTTTGACCTAATTTAATTATGATTGATGATATCTCCGAAACGATGCATTTTTGGACCACCTATTCTAGGAGTTTTAGTATTATTTTTACCTACAGAAAATAACCCTAGAGTTATGGGATATAAAAAAAAACAGGTTGTATAAACCTACTTAGGTGGAAATTGGTCCTTAACAATTTGTTACCTACTTGTCTATTAGGTACCTATTTGTTGTTTTGTTATTTTCTAATTTCTATATTAATTCAATGTATTTGATTATGTAATGTGACTGAGTGTATATAAATATTTAAGTTATGAGTCTATGATACTTGAAATAAAATGATTATTTTTATTTTATATTAATCTGATGTTTGATTCAAGTATAACAACTAATAACACTTACTTTATCTTCAACAGCGTCTCCAAGCCAAGATCATCAAACTTGTGGACGTGTCGTACGGCGGTGAGAACGGCTTCAACCAAGCCATCGAGCTGGCGGCTGAGTCGCTCCAGAACGTCAAGTTCATACAGGAGAAGAAACTCATTGGCAGATATTTTGATGAGATCTCACAGGTAATTACTTGTTTACTAGCTGACCCGGCGAACTTCGTACCGCCTTATATGGCCCATCGCCGCAAGGTTGCCTGCTTGTCGGTCTTCTACAGATTGTACTTCGGTGAGTGTGCCCAAGAGCTCCACGACCTCATTCCACCGGCCCCCTTCTATTATCGGTCATCTAGACGCACTGAAGGTTACTGTCCCTTCCTGGTTGCTATTCCACCAATTCGCACTAAGCGTTTCCAAATGTCCTTTATAATGCGCACAACAAAAGATTGGAACTCCTGCCTGCGTCTGTGTTTCCGAACGCATACAACCCTAATCTCTTCAAAGTGAGAGTGCACAGGCTTCTTCTGGGTAAGCTCACTCCATCGTCGACTTTGTCCCTGTCACCTCTGACCTAGACTAAGGTCAAGAGCAAACCCATCCCAAAAAAAAAAAATATCGCTGCATAGAGGTCACGCGGGCACACGTTAGTTATTAATAACTTGTGTCTGCTCTTATCCAATAGTGATTCGAACTAATTATTCGTGTTACAGGACACCGGGAAGTACTGCTTCGGTGTGGACGATACGCTGCGCGCTCTAGAACTCGGTGCCGTTGAGACTCTGATCTGCTGGGAGAACCTCGACATCCAGAGGTAAGTCTTTAAGTAAGATTTAATACTAATGGTTCAGGTAATTCCACTGACTTATGAGGTTGCTGTGGCCAAGCAGGTGATCCCTCCTTTAAGGAGGGTCCTTCCCACCACAAGGGTTCAACCTGCAGATGCTAAGGATCTACAACTAATATTTTCATTATGCCTTATTGGGGTCTAAAGAAATACGCCAACATCTTTAAAATGTTGTTGGGAACAGAACATTAATTATGGATGATATTCAATATGTCCTGCGTGCGTGCATGAACAGGGGGCCTAAAATGGACGCTTTGGCAGAATCATAATGTGATCTGCGTACAATTCATATCCCGCAATTCATCTGTTTGACAGTTTTGTATGGAGTTTCGTAAAATGGTCCACAAATTATGAATTGCTTTATTGAAGTCTAATTAATGTCAAATAGCAGCTGTCAAACAGATGAATTTCGGGATATATGAATTGTATGCCCCCAGGTGTATGAACGTAAACGAAGCAAAAGGAGTATGTAAGGAGCGTAGCAGGTGGCTTCTATAGTTTCTGCCTACCCCCATGGGAAGAAGGCGTGAGTTTATGTATGTATTACCGTCTTACCCATTCTGGATTTAAGCCAAGTTAACAGCACAAGCCCTATTTAGTATGAGACTTAGATATCTTACGACTAGCTGCGACCCGCAGTTTCACCCGCGTAAGTCTCGACCCCGTGGAAATATCGGGATAAAAAGTAGCCTATATGTTAATCCAGGGTGTCGGCTACCTGCATACAAAATGTTATCAAAATTGGTCCAGCCGTTTGAGCGTGAAGAAGCAAGAAACACACACTCATAAACTTTCGCCTTTATAATTTGTGTGATTTGGTTGTGGAGGAGGATCTGGAGGGAATTGCCAAATATTATCCTAAAACCACAAATGGGGGCAACCACAATAGGGTTGGGCAAAGTGTTATTGGGTCTGGATTTGTGCCCGGTTGATGGCAAGAGGCTCGCCCCCTATTAGAATAGAATAGAATACTCTATATTATGTACACCATAAATGTTACGCTGTTGTCGCGTTGACGCGTGTTGTTGTTATGTTGTTGTTGGTGTTGTTGTGCTATTACATGGGATTTAAACATAACTGGCGAAATGTGGGGGGGAACTATAGGTAAACCTCTGCCCAACCCTTCGGGGAAACAAGGCGTCGTTTTGCGTGGATATGACGCATGTTTCCCCCAACCTTTTCTTATTTTTGTGTTAAATGTTCTTTTTTGTGTCATGTTTAGAGATCGGATATTCGGATGCATATTTACCTAAAGTACGTTTTTTTTTTCGGCAAAGGATACAAAGTATGGAAACTGCTTCTTAAACTATATCTTTAATCCGGGATCGCGGGGTTTCATTAATAACAGTGTGTAGGTAAACAATTTTGTATTCCTAAAAACAAAACAATAAAACCAAACACCAACAACAGCACAAATATTTCTTATCTATGTAGAACTAGGCAAGAATTGTGTGGAAAATATAACACTTAAAAAACACTATTAATATTTCTTCAAAACCTTTTATTCTAAAATGAAATATATTTATCCGGGGATCCACAGTACAAAAGAGTAGTTCTTAAAAATACGTCAGTCCTGGAAACAGACACTTTTTTCCGTACCGAAGCGCACTCCATACTAGTCAACTCTCAAACTTTAGGTGAATATTTTATTTAATTTATTAATGGATAATATACAACTACAACATAAATAATACATAAAGTTAACAATACTTTTAGTAGCAATGTTCATTCAATTAATAATATAATTATAATTCAATCTGCATTATCCGCAGGTAACACATATTTAAAGATCAGTGGTTGCCACTAGCCTATTTCATGTTACCATTTTATATTACCACAATTAACAAATATTTTGAAATAAATAAATAAGTTATTATAAAGCTAGCTATAGCTACAAAACTAAATCAGTTCAGAGACAGTTTCATTTAATTAAATTATGCAATAAATTAGTAATAATAGTAAGATACAATTAAGATATTTTTTTTATATTATTAGATTTAAATTTATTTTTCGAGCATGCAAATATATCAATATCAATGAAAATTTAATTATAGGAATATGCATCCGAATATCCGATCTCAGATTTTTTATAATATTAGATTAAATTTTTTTTTTGTGCATGCAAATATATCAACGAAAATTGAATTATAGGAATATGCATCCGAATATCCGAATATGCATCCGAATATCCGATCTCTAGTCATGTTTACCGCAAATAAACGTATTTTCTTTCTTTGTCTTTTCATGTTTTGATGGTATGTTCTTTAATATCTTCCGCCAAATTTTTCAGATACGTGCTCAAACTCCACGCGACGAATCAGGAAACCATCCTACATCTAACACCGGAACAAGAGAAAGACAAGTCCCATTTTACAGATAAAGAGGTTATTATTTCTAAGTCACATTTCACTGACAAAGAGGTGATTATTATTTGTTGCTATTTCTTCCGCTTTTTTTTTCATAACTACATAATAAGGTGAAATCATATTTTCTCGAAAGTGTCATATTTTTTTTGTGTATCTATTTTTTTTCTGTCACTTATTGCCGCACTCGGAGATGTCACTTAGAAGCTATCTATAAAATTGCTAGTAAAACTTTGCAGACACGACACACAATAAAACAAAATAAAAAAAACCGGCCAAGTGCGAGTCGGACTCGCGCATGAAGACTCCCGTACCATTTATCTATAAAAACGGCAAAAAAGGAAAGGGTAAAATGGGAACCCTATTACTAAGGCTCTGCCGTCTGTCTGTCTGTTTGTCTGTCCGTCTGTCACCAGGCTGTATCTCATGAACCGTGATAGACAGTTGAAATTTTCACAGATGATGTATTTCTGTTGCCGCTATAACAACAAATACAAAAAAAAACCAGAATAAAATAACTATTTAAGGGGGCTCCCATACAACAAATTTGAATTTTTTGTTCGTTTTTGCTCTATATTGATAACGAAAACAGGTAGACGCTTGAAATATTTACAGAATATTTAGTTATATGTACACTTTAAAAATAAATAATTAAATTAAAATAAAACAAATATTTAAGGGGGGCTCCCATACAACAAACGTGTTTTTTTTTTGTTATTTTTATAGATAATGGTACGGAACCCTTCGTGCGCGAGTCCGACTCGCACTTGGCCGGTTTTTGATTGATGGTCGCGGGCCGGAGATGGCCCGCGGCCCGTAGTTTCCCCATCCCAGGTCTAAACTATGACATATGCTAAGATTATGCTGGTCAATCAAACTCAAACTCGCATTTATTTCAAATAAACCAATTACAGGCACTTTTGAATTGTCAAGGGGTCGGTCAGTCATAAAGATGAAGCTAGTTGCCCATTCCAAAGCTTAGTAGGTACCTATGATAAAGAACGGGCAAGAAACTACACTGACACTCTTACTCTCTTTTCCACAATTAAGGTGTATCCGAGCTGCAGCTCGCCAAAATTCAATTTTTCTTACGATCACGACAACCTGACACTGACTTCAAATAACAAAAAACGTAAGACAATTTGAATTTTGCGGGCCGCAGCTGTGGTCTGCATCTGCATCTTAAGACGCAGATATATGCCAGTGACCTTGAGTGGTTAGCTTGCGTGTTCTGTACTGAGCTCACGCAACGCGTCGTACGTTCAGCCAGTAATAGGACTCGCCCATCAAGGAGCGCCGTCCCAAATTTGACGCATTATTAATTTATTATACACAAAACAAATGGTATTTTAATAAAACACGTATACTAGAAGATCAATAATTAAACTATCTTTAAATTAGTGAAGGTTTCAGAAAAATACGCTTGGTAGATTTTGCGCCATTCTCAGTTTTTTATCCGCGTTAAACATAACTTTACAAATTAATTTTACTATGTAATATAAATATAATCTAAAATATTCACATATTAAGTTATTGAGAAAATGCTCTAATTTAACGTATATTTTTGTCAAATCATTAACACTACTCGCTTAGACGTGATCTTCAGTATAAAATCATTAAAAGTCGGTTATCGTCGCCTTAAGAGTTAAATAATTGATTTATTGTTACGTCTTTGGATTCGGAAATAAGGGGTGTGGTTTGCTAGCTCGAGAAATCCGCTCGCAAGTATTCGTATTCATTCGCATCGTAAACGAACTACGTGCGAATTGAATTCTCGCTCTAGTAAATTACACTTCTAAGTGACAGAAAGGGATAGATATACATGAAAATTGTTGACATGGGCGTTTGAATGTGATTTCACACATAGACAAAACACACACAGTTGTCTATGCCACATCATATTTTTTGTTGTAGGTGTAAACAGCACAGAAATCCATTTAGTTTAGTTTAGAAGTAAGACCACATACAGACACGCACAAAGCGACTTTTTTTATACTATTTAGAAATCGGATGGCTACAAGGAAGGGGCCCAACTGATTACAACTGCAATATTTAGGGTTTGCCATAATCGCCACGTTTGGCAGGCGGGTTGGCGATCGCAGTATGGTGTTAAAATGCATAGAGAACGCTGCTGCCCTAGTAAGTCCCTTAATCGCCTTTTACGACACCCACGGGAAGAATAGCACCACCCGGTGGTATTCTTTACGTCCGGAACCCGGTCATATCTCACCTGTACTTAATTACATCGACACCGATACCCTAAAGCCCGGAACACTGAAAAACTGCTTGAATAAATGTCCTACTGTTCGGCAACCCTTCTCTAAATTCCTCCAAGTACTGTTGCCATGCCAACTAGAACCCAATATTTGACAGAAAGTGTCAAGCGATTTTGAACCTTATGGTGCAGCTATTAATGCCATCTTGGCTTACAAAATTAATTGATTGACACTTCTTTATGAGCTGTCTATCTTTGGGCACCCTTTGCGTGTAATACTTGCATGACGATTACGTGGCCCATCCAATGCTGTCAAGCAAGTTTGAACCTTATGTGGTGCAGCTATTAATGTAAATTTACTTGGCAAAATTAAATGATTGACACTACTTTATGGGCCGTCTATCTTCAGGCACTCTTTGCGTGGAGACTTGCTCAGAAGCCTGCATGACGCTTACATGGCCCATCCAATGCTGTCAAGCGATTTTGAACCTTATGTGGTGCAGCTATTAATGTAAATTTGCATTACAAAATTAAATGATTGACACTTCTTTATGGGCTGTCTATCATCGGGCACCCTTTGCGTGTGATTCCCCTGGCAGCCATTGCCCTATGTCGATTACACCCGTTTTGGAGCGTAGCGTGGTGTTCCTTATTCTGTCAGTTCTTTACGCCAAGAATGCTGAACTCCATTACTCTTTGGAAAACTCCAAAGCGGAGTTTTTACGACCCGGTTCCCATGCATTTCATATTTGACGAAAGTAACAAAATATGAAGAAGATGTGAAGTTTCAAGCGATTTTGAACCGTGTGCCTTGCATTTTGACCTACCCTGCGCTAAAACTGCCCTGAAATATATTTATGGGATAGGCCAGAGGACGACACATACCATTTTTTTTTTAAATATGGTTACTCGCTGGTAAACCACAGGAGGTTGTCGATTGCTTAACTGGACTTTCCTGTGGGTGCCTCAATAAATTAAGGCCTCCGTCAAGGTCCTCAGTCAAGGCGTAAACTTATAAACTAAGCGACTGCACGCTAAGGGCACCCCTTGTGGGGTATGGACCTTTGCATAGGGCGTCGTTGGGGGAGGACAGCAAGGGACAGGTTGGATCGGATTAATACAACACACACATTACGTTTGCCCTACATTAAATATCATCCCGTATTTTCTCTCAATTTTCAGAGTGGCGTTGAACTCGAGCTGGTCGAATGCCAGCCGCTGCTGGAGTGGCTTGCTAACAACTACAAGTCCTTTGGAGCCACCCTTGAGATTATTACTGATAAGAGTCAGGAGGGAAGCCAGTTTGTACGCGGCTTTGGTGGCATTGGAGGTGAGTTATATGTTATTTTTATTATTAGCTTACTGTTAGAATTAATTTCTAGCTGGGTAAAGCGCTGTGTAATATACAGAGTAGGTGTTTAGAAGAAAAAAAACATAAAAGTTAAGCCATGTAAGTGTTACTTTGCAGAAATCCATGACAGTATGTAATAGTTATTTATGATACTAGTGCGGTAAGTTGGTTTTTACAAACGAGTAGACGAATGTAAGCCCGAGACGAAGTCGTGGGCTTACCATAGTCACGAGTTTGTAAATACCAATTTCCACACGTGTGTCATATAACGTTTTTTAACACATTTGCGAGAAAACAGTAAAATAGGTAATGAAAAAAGCCATCAAAACATTTTAAAAGAATGATTGAGTATTTCTTCGAGTCTTCCATGATATAAAATTATTTTAAATCATTAAATAGCACTAACGCGATTTTGGCAGCTCATTAAAGATATCAGGTGCAGTAGATTCCATATTAATATCGGATTCCTTGTTTGAACTCATATTAATTATTTTGTTTATCAGTCTGAAAGTCGCAACAATCTGACGTAATATGAAAATGGCTCGAATTTGCAAATGGCGCCACGTGCGCATGGTGGAAATGGTGAAAATTAGTCCTACATCTTTCGTCTCATTTTCTCTTTAATTACAAAGTAAGATAAACGTATTGAGCAAAAGCGCTTCCAAGGAGGTTCGATCATTCAGCTTATTTATTCCGTAATTTGAAACACCTTGGTGGAATTCTTATGTATTTTTTATGGAAATTAAAAAAAAACCGTAAAGCTATACAACGGAGGGTGCGGTAAAACATATACTTAGGTGAGAGTACCTATTTTACCGCACATTCCGTTGTATGGTGCGTAATTTTTAACTTTCAAACAATGTATATAGGCTTCGTAAATGCATTTTTTGAGCAAATGTGTTGAAAAAATATTTAATTAATATTGTAAAACATTTTAAAAGAGTAACTATGGAGTTTCTTCTCCATATGAAACTACATTTTGGAAGGGGCGCCTAGAATCACTTATATTTTCAATGTAAATTTTAACGTTCAAAAGTGTTCTTTATACTTGAAATAAATGATTTAATACAAACAAATAACAGTGTAACAAAAAATTATAAACATGTTGAAATTCTTGTACCTAGCAGTTGTGAATGGATTAAATTCAGCATAAATGTCAGACAACTACTTGGCTGTCCCATTTCAAAACCTAGTCAAAATGTCCCTTACTAGGCAAGCTGTCTGACTGAACCTGTTTAATAGGTCGACGCAGCGCCCTACCCAGCTAGAACATTAATATAATCTTAATTATGAAATCTCAACATACTACAAAATTAAATAACTAACAAATGCTTTGGATCAACACAAATGGTATCAGTTTATTATTTATGTATATTTATTGTAATGAATATCTTGCCTGCAAAAGACCTTTTTCATGGACACATGAGAAATTATTTTATGTGTATTTTTAACACTTTCACGGTCCATGCATTACAAATGTAATGCACTGATGAAGTAGCTCTGTACGTCTGTGCATGACATGTAATGCATTTTTGAAAATTAACAACAATCGTGATATTTTTGCCGTTTTTATAGATAACGGTACGGAACCCTTCGTGCGCGAGTCCGACTCGCACTTGACCGGTTTTTTAGTAATACCTTTAAAAATATGTATTAATTAGTTAATCTATATTTTTGATAGCAGTCAAATACCCTATTTACCTTGGGACAGTGAAAGTGTTAACAATGTTACGATGGAGTCTGACACTTAAATCATTAGACACATCCCTGTTCAATATACAACATTAATTTTTGTTTATACTAAACCCGAAAAGGGGTCATTGTACTCATTATTTTGAACAATTTTTTCTATGGGACCAACCATGAAATTGCGAAAACTGCTGTTCCCTACATTTGTGTTCACTTAAATCGACAAAATCTATGGAACAGCTGATTTTTATTTCGCGTTTTCAAGGTTGGTCCTATAGAAAAAAAAAATCAAAATGATACTATGACCCCTTTTCGGGTTTAGTATAAACAAACACTAATGTTGTATACAGGATGTTTTAAAGGGACTTCGACGTCTGCGTGACTAAAACCTAAAATAAATTGAGCAGTACTCAGAGGAGTGAGCTTGAATTCAGAGCATTAGCTTTGGCCAGGAGTGAGCTCAATCTTCCTGTATGATATAATTAAATTATGCAGTAAACTTGACCCACACTTACCCCGCGTCCTAACCAAAAGTTATTGTCGCGGCGCGATCTTTTGTATGACTGATGACTAGAAATCGGATATTCGGATGCATATTTACCTAAAGAACGTTTTTTCCCGGCAAAGGATACAAAGTATGGAAACGGCTTCTTAAAATATATTTTTATTGCGGGATCGAGGGGTTTAATAACAGTGTGTAGGTAAACAATTTTGTATTCCTAAGTATAACAAATATTTCTTATCTATTTAGAACTAGACAAGAATTTTGTGGAAAATAATCACGTTTAAAAAACACTATTAATATTTCTTCAAAACCTTTTATTCTAAAATTAAATATTTTATTCGGGGATACACAGTACAAAAGAGGACTTGTCAGTCCTGGAAACCGACCCTTTTTCCCGTACTGAAGCGCACTCCATACTAGCCAACTCTCAAACTTTAGATGAATATGCATCCGAATATCCGACCTCTACTGATGACGTCCAAAGGCGACTTCATTAACGCGTGAAAGAGCGCTTTTGATTAGGACGCGGCTTTAGAACATTGCAGCGTCAAACTCCATCCAACCCGCTTAAAAACTAATGCCTTATACGAAATTTTAATACTAACTGGTTTTATTTCTTTCCTTTACCCGCCGCTCGGACGCCGTGGGACACACACGTAAATATAACTTCCCTAACAGGAATTCTTCGTTACAAAGTGGATTTTCAATCTCTGCAACTGGACGAACCGCTCGACGATGTAGACTTAGACGATTATTAAAAAATATACGTTTCACTTATTTGAGAAAAAAACATAAAAAACGCCATTTCGACTCTTTAATGTTAGGATTTTATGCTTGAATTAATTATGTTTGTGTTTTTGGTCGCTTTGGCGGTTGACGCTGCGTTTTTTTTTTTAAGAAGGTGGTTAACACTTAAGGCGACGATAATCGACTTTTTATGATTTTACACTGAAGATCACGTCTAAACGAGTAGTGTTAATGATTTAAAAAATATGTTATATGTTTATATTACATAGTGAAATTAATTTGCAAAGTTATGTCTAACGCGGATAAAAAACTGAGAATGGCCCAAAATCTACCAAGCGTATTTTTCTGAAACCTTCACCAATTTAAAGATAATTTAATTATTGATTTTTTAGTATACGCGTTTTACTAAAATACCTTTGGTTTTGTGTATAATAAATTAATAATGCGTCAAATTGGGGACAGCGCTCCTTGAAGGGCGAGTCCTATTACTGGCTGAACGTACGACGTGTTGCGTGAGCTCAGTACAGAACACGCAAGCTAGCCACTCAAGGTCACTGGCATATATCTGAGTCTTATTCCATTTTCTGAATCGACAGTTCGATCTAAGATAACTTTATGATTTTCAAAATTTATTAGTTTTTTTGTTATTGCTTCTATTGTTATATTGAAATAAAAAAAATAAGTCGTTAAGTCTTAGATTGAAAACCGTAATCAGACTTCAGAAGCCTAAATTAAGAACAAATACAGTACGGGTGACGTTGCTATAATAACTTCCACTAAACTAGGCCTATCAGAGGATCCTGTTGCACATAACCCTCTTGGAACCCCAAGAGGCTTGTGTCCTATCAACGTGGCTTCAATGCCTTGATCAACGTCGATCGTGTAATTACTGAGAACAAAAGTTGAAACATTTGTTTCATTCTTGAACTTTAATTTTGGCTCTAAGGACAAGATACATAAACATTACTTAGGACGTGCTTTAGCTGACAATTATTTTAAATTTATTATGCTTGTCACTGTCGCACAACTGTCAAACTACAAGTGCAAGATAGAGACGGGCACTTAACTAAGCCAACGTACGAGCTAAGTGACGTTTATCAATCTCTGCATAAAATTTACTAAATTTCCATCAGATTGTTCGTTGGGTCTGTTGAAATTGTCGTATAAATGATATTTATTTCTACAACTTGGTCCAAAATACTTATGTTTGAAACTAAACGATTTCAGTGTTTCCGATCCGACTATTCTTGAGTCTCTTTTAAAGTACGGACATAGTCTTGGTCAGGGGGCCAATCAACAACAGTATTATTTTAATATTACTTCACAGTGAGAAAAAGATGGAGCTATACATGACGTATAGCTCCATCTCTTTCCCACTGTACTTTCTCTATGAGAAAAAAATTGGAGCTATACATGACGTATAGCTCGATCTCTTTCTCACTGTGAAGTAATATTAAAATAATACTACTAAACAAGGTGATGGTTGGCCCCAGGCCATATGAAGACCATACAGGGTTATTTTAAATTGGCTAGGTAAACTCCGCAGACGTGGTGGTCGATATCTAAACATGATAAAACAAAAGAACACAGATTTTCTCAAATCATACTTCAAGAAACAACGGTCGTTGACCCCAAAAAAAAACCATCAAATCTTTTTTTTGGTTCTAATACGCATCACGTCTACGGAGTTTCCCTAGTAAATTTAATTGTGACCTTGTATTAACAACACGCCGAAAAAACGCAGCGTATAAACGTCCAGTGCGACCTAATTTTTTCTAGCTAATATCCTTCTAGTCCTAGTAAAACCCTATTTTCATTATTTCGTAAACATTGCTTTATAAGCCGGGCGCAAGGGCTAGTCACCGTCTGAGGTATGTGGGCGGAGAGACGGGGGCAGGCCCCATTGACAAGGTTGGCAGACTGACTTAGATTCACAATTTTTTTATTTTGGAAATCAAATGTCATTTATTCAACCTAGGCTGAGATTCAACACTTTTCGAACGTCAAAAATTACATGAGACAGTCTCCCAAAAACCACCACTTCCTAGTGCTTTCGCTGGGGAGAAGAAGTGGCGCAACAAACTCCCCAGCAACACAGCTGTCTGTTCTGTTAGAAAACTTGATTCTATACAATATCATTTAAAATAATTTGCATTACGCAACACTAAACATTAAATTAAATTATTTGCCATAATTGTGTTCACTAGCACGCCACTTTATCAAAAAACAAAAAAAGTTGTAGTAGAAATAACGTAAACAAACGTATCTAAATAAAATCCTCCAGGCATATAGGCGTGCCCGCTTACATAAAGCTATAGCCGTAACTCGAAGTCACTTACGCCCTGGCTGGAGGCTTTAAGCTCCAGCCAGGCAGTCCACAGGAAAGCTCGGTTAAATAGTCACGGCCTTAAGGTCAAGTACGAGATACCATACAAAAAAAAATCTAAGTCACAAATGATAAACTAGCACCATTGTCGACCTCCCCCGTCACACCGCTCGCATACCTCAGGCGGTGACTAGCATTTGAGCGCGGACTACAGTACATACCACGCCTTTTTATACATTTCCCCTCTTCCCAGTAATAAGTAGTTTGTTTTGTTGTTTGTTTTTGAACATCGGGATTATTACGATGTTTTACGAATGAAAACACAGAAGAAAAGTAAAAAATGATAAAAAGTAAAATGAAACGAAACGCACGTGTAATTGAAGGATATTTTAAATACGTTTGATTAAGGCGACGATAACCGACTTTTAATGATTTTATACTGAAGATCACGTCTAAACGAGTAGTGTTAATGATTTGATAAACAAATATGTTCAAAAATTAGAGCATTTTTTCAATAACTTAATAGGTGAATATTTTAGATTGTTTATATTACGAGTACATAGTGAAATTAATTTGTAAAGTTATGTCTAACGCGGATAAAAAACTGAGAATGGCGCAAAATCTACCAAGCGTATTTTTCTGAAACCTTCACCATTTTAAAGATAATTTAATTATTGATCTTTTAGTATACGCGTTTTATTAAAATACCTTTTGTTTTGTGTATAATATATTATGAATAATGTGTCAAATTGGGGACAGCGCTCCTTGATGGGCGAGTCCCTCGACTGGCTGAACGTACGACTCGTTGCGTGAGCTCAGTACAGAACACGCAAGCTAACCCCTCAAGGTCACTGGCATATATTTGAGTCTTAAATGTGGAGCTTCTTATATTGTAAAGAAATCACCCGGTAATCATAGTAATTGTCCTATTAATTATTTATATAAACTAGGTTTTCCAAATAATTATGAGTTAATATTAATATAGAAACGTTTGCCATCTAACGGCTAAAATCCAGAACACGGGCAACTAAGAATTTACTTAACATAAACATTACGGCTGTATTCCCCGAAGGATACGGCAGACGTTTACTTATTAGTACACCCAAAACTCACCATCTTAGAATTTGAAAGAGAAATGAAGGAAGAAAATACGATTATTTGTGCTAAACATGACCGCAAAGAAAAAATAACAAGTTGGGGGAAAATATGCGTCACATTCACGCAAAAAACGCTCAGCATGATGCTGTGGCCATATGTGAGATAGAGCCACAGCGCTGGCGTAGGGTAATTTGCTATAGAAAATCCAAATAACTAACTAGCACAGGGGATTGAACTCCGAGAAGTCGCGCTTGCGACCATAGAGCAATGGGGAAGTCAAAAATAACTGGTAATGGGGAAGAAAACTGCCAAATTAGTTCCGCGTAGATGGCGCTGTTTGTTACTTTCATTCAAGGGTACAGTTTGCCGCGAGATGGCGCTAGTGTTCTGTCTTGTCGCCGATTGATCGATTTAATTCTAGATCACTTTGATAAGTGACAAATATTCAGCATTCTCTCGAGGCGAAGCTTCCAGCAAATAAGCCAAATGATAATAAAATATAGTATTAAAATACGAAATAACAATTAGTGGCCTTATAAAGTCAAATCGTTGAATAATTAGAAGTATAATAACGTCGAAGTATAGTTCGAAGCGTAAGCAATGAGCCTCGTAACACATGTAATGTAACTTTATAATTTACTTCAAATCTGTAGAAACTATGATACCTACATAGGATGAAAACACATTTATACCCACGGACCAGCATTTACCTGTATCTCTATCCTTTTGTATCACTTTGAGCCGTCATTTGTTAGAGACAGAAGTTCGTCCGCAAACGTACGCATTGTAACAACACTAACAGCGGTCGTTGACATCCCTAAAAAAATCAAATAATTTTATTTTAAGGGGGATGCGCCCGCAAGTAAAATCCTCGCAAATGCCCTAAGTAGTACGTGAAATTCAAATTTCCTTACGTATTTTGCAATTTGCAGGTCAGTAACAGGTTGTAAGTTGATCTAAATATGATTCGCGGCCGTAACAAATATGACTTTACAGAATTATAATCGTTAGAATCAGCAATACAACTAACTTTATTGGTAGAATCCTATTAAATGAATATTTGAAATAGTCATTTAATTCTAGATTAGATAGATAGATTCTTTATTGGACCCTTTTTTGTAATTATTTTATTTTTATAGTATTATAGAATATAAATGGATATTTTTTTTTATAGATTATAAAATTAAGATTGGTTTTCATTTCGATAAGTGCACATTATGAAGTCTCACACTGTATATGAAAAAAATATATACCCACTCAATATTACACTTACACAGTTTATATTATATTAATTATCATTATTCATACATTTTATATTATCTCATACTATTCTCTTATAAGGAAAGTAGTTATTTTTACCGATTAAAAATCCATCGAGCACTCGGCTTGTTTGAAATAAATCCTTTGAATTTAAATTCCTTCAGAGTGCAGTAATTTGTACTTCTAAGTGACAGAGGGACAGAGATACAGGAAAATGCAGATTTGTACTGATACATGTTATTTCACCCTTAAAAGCGACGTAATAATCCCGATTATAGAAACATATGAAATGCAATCTGCATACTCCATATAAAGGTGACCATTTTCCCATGGTAGCCGGAGAAATGACGTCTGAAGGTAAAATTTAGATGCCTTTTATAGCGGGGCATCCGAATAACCTCCATGTATTTTCCGCGATTATTAGTCGATTATTAAGGTAAGTATTTGACATTATGGTGATAAATTATCACAAAAAAAAAACGCCCAATAGAAAGAGAAAAAAAAATGCAGGTCAGTCTGGGGACTGCCGATAGAAGTGAAAACAGTATACATATAGCTCATGGAAAGCGTTCGGTGACGATGACGAGAGTTACATGATTTTTGTTCACACAAAAAGTGCTCAACGCGCCTAAAGAAGTATAACTTCAAAAATTAAAACCGATGTCAGGAGAAATTTATGAAAAAAAACTAATAATTTTATTTTTTCTCCTTAACGACTAATAATCGCGGACCATAGATGGGGATGAATCGGATGCCTCGCAATAAAAGGCATCTAAATTTTACCTGTATACTTTACTTCCCTTGCCACCCTGTTTATCAGCAATAATATACATTTAAATAAATATCGTACGTATTATATTAATAAATTACAGTCTGTACAAGTTTTGTGGTTGTTTTGTGGAAAATTGGTAGGAAATTAACTGAAAGTGGTCTTTTATAATCACTAACGTGACGATATTATCGTGTACGAAAATTTAAAAGTGTCTTCATATATTTCCATACAATGAATGAACCTTTTGGAATTAAATCGCATCTCTTAAGACTTAAACAAGATCCTGGCTAAATATATTCACATTAAAATAAGGAAAAAGTATATTATTTTATACAACGTTTAGAAAGATAAGTTGAAGGAAGCTTATCGTACTTTTCGAGGCACGGTGAGGTCTCGGTATGTAAAGATGGTCACCCATCCACGGACGGACCGTGGCAGGCGCACCTTAACCCGTGCGGCTGTTATTACGATTTAAGATAGAATATTAACATACGAGCGAAACTTGAATATATAAAAAAAATCCCCGAAAACCCCCTTAAACTTTACCAAAATTATCACAAAATGAGTACACGGCCATGTACAAGATGTAACATAAATAACACTCACAACCTCTTAAGGGCTCACTGTACTCATCATTATGAATAACTTTAATTAAGGGACCAAACCAGAAATCGCGAAAAAAATCTGCGTTGGAAAAAAAATACTGATGTCGGGACAGCTGTTTTTTTTGCGATTTCACATTTAGTCCCATAGTAAAAGCTGTTCATAATGATGAGTTTAATGAACCCTTAAGAGGTTGTGCTTTATTCATGTTACATCTTGAATAATATATTTAAATTATTTAATACTTGTTGTCCAGAAATATTCGCGTAAGTATTTACTGCATAGATTTTTTAAACATAACGTAATGATATTTATGTGTAGTTAGTTTTCACATTTTCCTTTTGTTTCTATCGTCAAATCATTCTACGCCTGCCTATAAGTGTTGTTCAGATTTTTATATATTTTAGTGTAGAATAATAAAATTCTTATTCGCTGTATGAAAAGCAATTGTGTGGACTGGGCGGGGGCTATAAAGTACAGTTTTTTTTTTTAAATATGTTGTCCCTGTAGAGCAAACCTCGAGGCAACGATTGCAATCGAATACGTTTGCTGACCTAGCGATACAATCCGGCTCGAAGGACCAAAATGTAGGGGCGCGACCTAAGTGGTACCTGGTGGGATTGGCTTCGCTACTAAGTTTAAACACTCAAATAACCTTCAAAGGTTTATTGCTTAGAAAGAGAGTTATCAAGGTATCGTTTAGGCTAAGCTAAAATGAGAAAATGATTGAAATGACTGCATCCGGTTGCTGTCCGTAATGCACTGAGCTCACGGCGCATTTAGTGCGACCGTATTGTATCGCTAGGTCAGCAAACGTGTTCGAATGCAATCGTTGCCTCGAACAAAGTCACTAAGTCGAAAAATGCCCAAAATGTAAAAAACAATGTAACTTTATGCAACATTTATTTCTCTAAATATTTGTCTAACAGTCATTTTTGTAGCTACGCTTTTGTTTTAATTACGAAATGTGAAAAGTAAGTAAGTCGACCCTTTGGACCCGACAGCGTAATGGGGGAGAAATAACAAATTTTAGACTTAACGACTTTTCGCTATAAGGGGACGATGTCTGTTAACGCCAACCTGTTTTGACCAACTTGGTGATCAATGTTCATGCCTCCTCTGTAAGAGAATTGACTATTGTCCTGCACTTTAAATTTAAAAAATAAACTTGCTTATCCTATAATTTTGCTGGAGTCGTCACATGAAAACAAAAATTGCAACTAGCAATTGTTACAGCAGATGACTTCGTTAAATGTGTCAAGTTGATAAAAAAACATTGCCCTCGTTCTGAGCTCCGCCGTAGTCGGGTAAAAAGGGTTATGTTTTCCTTCTCCCCTCGCCCATAGTCCTACGCTTAATTTACAGAAACTTAACACGCTTAACTTGAAACGAATACGAACTAAACTTATTGATTGATATTCATATACACTAGATTGGTAATGTTTTTATGTATTTAGTTTAGTACTAAAGCCAACGAGACGAGATACATTTCATGCTTTGGGATTAAAAACTTTAACTTAACTGCGTATGGTTCAGTTTCCATTGCAACTAAAATGATGACGTTTAACTATAGTTTTTTATTCAAAAATCAACTTAGATACTTGAGTTTTAAGTTGATATTTGTATACGTTCCAATTTTATATATTTATCTCGTATCGTTGGCCTGAGTATACTCTTTTTTGCAACTTTTATTTTTACTGTTATTTGGCGATCGCATTTGCAAAGATACATTACATCGAAGGGTTGGCAATTTGCCGAAGAATAAATAAATACATTTATTGCTTCCGAATGATTAATGTCCGATATCTCAGTAAGGGAGTTTGGCCCATCGTCACCGGGACGTCACGGAGAAACGAGATTATTCGAACCTAACTCAAAAGTAATTTATTCAAACTAGGAGGCTGAGAATCAGCACTTTTGCGAACGTCAAAAATTACATAGGACAGTCCCCTAAAAACGCTCGCCCTTCACCGAAATGAACGTGACATCTCGGTGAAGACGGCTATCGTGCGTCCATTACACGTCAATACGTTTCTGCATTGATTACATGTCTTTAATTAAAGCTGTGTCAATGACAGCACGAATATCATTGATCTACGACGCAAAGTGTCGCTAGCCATTCCCGACAAAATAATTAATTAATTACAAATACGTTCACATGGCGTTATTTAAATACTAAGAGCCTGTTCATAGAAGGTGGCGTTTCACGCGCGTAAGGGCACATAAGCGTGTTTAGAACTCGACACAATTAAAATGGCGTCCAAGACATGATTCCGTCTGGCGTCTGTTCAAGCACGTTCGCGAATGTTTTGACTCAAAACTTTTACTCTCCATTGTCCAGTGACCTGATTCAGGTCGATTTGGCATTATGTTGCTTTATCTGCGCTGACCCCTAACACGATTTGTTTTACGCAACAAAGAGCCTCCAATATCCAATCTCCAATATCGGACTCACGTAAAAGGTCGTCAATATATACGGAATTTACTGGCTACTGTGTATGTTTCGGCTACACGCGTAAATCGCACTTTCTGAACAGCCTCAATAATACAATGTCAATGGCGACACGATAACTTCTGTTATTTTGATTGAAATTCGTGCTGAATCTGACAATTTTCGTTGTTTACAATGATTGTCCTTAATCTCATTAAAACACAGTTGAGTTTCTTTTGCAGCTTTACATTGTTAAACTGTGCCCATAGTGTAGTCATTCTAAAATAAACCTACTGGCCCTTAACTTACAGTTGACTTTTATATAAGCAATAATGCGTTTTCTATTGTTACACAGGCTTTAACATACGATCTATTTTTAATGTCAAGAAGTAATTTACAAGTTCTAAATCAATTTATCACATTTTTAATATTCATCGCTTGCAATACTAACATTCTGATGTTGTCATATGAAAAAAATAGTTTCGTATTATTATCGAGACAATTCTTTTCTATATACAGGATTATTTTTAAAACGTCAATAACCTCTTTAAGGGGTCATTGTACTCATCATTATGAACAACTTTTACTATGAGACCAAAACTGAAATCGCGAAAAAAAAACCAGCTGTTTCCTACATTTATGTTCGAATAATTCGTTAAAATGTAGGGAACACTGATTTTTTTTTTCGCGATTTCAGGTTTGGTTTCATAGTAAAAGTTGTTCATAATGATGAGTACAATGACCCCTTAAGAGGTTATTGACGTTTTAAAAATAACCCTGTATATTTTCTTTTAAGGTAGCTCTTGTATTAGCTTATAAATACCACTTTTATACCGAAGGCTGTAAATCATGTAATATTTTATATTATAGCATTATTAGATTTATAACGTATTAATGTCGGTCTTTATTAAATAATAGTTCAAGCATTAGTTTGGTGTTAAATATTGTCTTATTTAAAACAGATATGGTGCTGATTTGCAAAATCGCCACGTTATTGATCAAACATTTTTTATTCAATAAAATAAACATTCTAAATGGTTACGAAGTTATACACTTTATGGCAACGTCTGTATTTCCCGAAGGGTTAGGCAAGGCTAAAATTCAGGGTCAATTTAAATTTGCTATTGATAATTATATTGCCGTCGCGCTCGCGCATTTTAAGGGCCTTCTAATGTGCGAGTGCGACGACAATACATGAGGTCATTGTACGAAATGCTTTCTGCTTCGGGACCGGACTTTAGCCTAAGAAAAATGTATAATTGTGAGGCGGAATTGCAAATCGACATCTTGTTTAAATAAATAAAGTACGGAAAACTTACTTAAAACCTGCATAGAAACATGTACATGTAAAGTGTACTTTTTTATAAGAAATTGTAACGTTTATTAATAATAACCTCGCAGGGTGAAATGAAAATAAATATCGTTGTAATAATTATCACCAATAAATAAAATTAGCATAGAATGTTATAAAAGTATAGAAACGAGACTCATGCCGCCGAAATACGAAGCCCTGTTATTGCAATTTGAACCTTACGTTTCAAGGTGGACCCGCAGTGGTAGCCCTCGAAATTCATCAATCAGAACAATTATATTCTATTACAGATATGTTAAACACTCACAAAACAACCGAAAAAAGTGTTCCGCACAGCAGCGGCAGCACACATACCCACCCACTTTTCATTCATTTTAATTTTACTACAAGTAAAAATGCTAGAAAAGAAATGGCTTGATGAAAACAACAAGAAAAAAAGAGACAGCTAGTGTTGTCAATCGCTCGTGAATGTAAACAAACATTATTCTGGCCACCAATCACCGAATGTTGGCATCACAGACTAACAAATACGTCCCAATTAGGACGTTTTAGAGTCTTCACGCTCACAACATATCTGTTTGATATAATATCATTGATTGAGAGTCATTAATACATAATTATCTACCTTATACTCCATTTGAAATAAGATTAGAAATTTCAATAAACCTTTTTTACAGTCAACCGATTTTCACTTCTATTCCGTAGGCTGTAAGGATGCCATTAAAAGCAAAAACTTGGTTACAACACCAAATGTTTATTACAGCAGCCATTTGTCATGTCACCAACGCAATAGAAGTTAAAATCAGTTGAACGGAGTGTAAAAATGGTTTATTTAAATGTCTAATCTTATTTCAAATGGAGTATAAAGAGAGATGTATTGAATGATTTTAATGATTATTATTCTATAGATACATATTTGTTATGGTCGCATATCATTTATTTTGATGAAGTTACAACCTAACACTGACTTTTGACGACACGGTTGGCGCAGTGGTTAAGCGATTGACTGCTGCGCTGTGCGTTTGATTCCCGCACAGAACAAATATTTGTATGACCTACAAGTAGTTGTTCCGGGTCTGGCTGTTTGTGTATGTGAGTTTAAATGTTTGTAAACGCACCCACGATACAGAAGAAATTCCTAGTGTGGGGCAACGTATTTAAAACAAAAAAAAAAAACCCTATGAAAATATGAATTTTGCGGGCTACCCTCCTTCTCCCGTCTCTAGGTTCTGTAATGCGGGCCTTATAATGCTTGTGTAGCCTGGGGTCTACTACGAAGTATCGGCTGTTTTATAACTTCCAGTTTCCTTTTTGACTTTCGAGTCCTTACCCGACTTCCAAGTCACATTTTTGACTTTGGCTTATCTCTTTGGTTGTCGTTTTTTTTTTTTTTCGCCATAGTTAGCCGTCGTCAAGCAACGGCCGAAAGTTCAGCCGATACTTCGGATTTATGTTCGGAGTAAACCCCCTGGTCGTCAGACTTGAATTTGTGACACGGATAAAATCGGACCGTTACTGTGAAAATTAACTCAAAACAGCCTTAACATGAAAGCCAAAAATTAGATTTCAAATAATGCAATGAAATAAACTGTTAGTAGTAAAATACATATTAAAATAACGGGCTTTTTATACCAAAATATAACAAACAATTTAAATGAAAATTATTCAAATTTGTATTGTAATCTATAGAGTAAGGTTTGGCAATTATGAATGAAAAATTATATCGGACATGTCCATCACGACCACGCTCACAGATGTCGATTCTTTCATCAAAGACTTTAATCACTTTTTGGTATTATGGCGGGTCTATTTCGTCACGGGTTTTGAGTTTTAAGGCTGCAATGATTCGAGTGGCTCCGTATAGACTCTATCTTTAACATAGCCCCACATAAAATAATCCAGTGGAGTTAAATCACACGATCGGATGAAATTATGCGGTCGGGAAATTTCGTTTGCAATAAATTTTTGATGAAAGAATCGACATCTGTGAGCGTGGTCGTGGTGGACATGTCCGATATAATTTTTCATTCATAATTGCCAAACCTTACTCTTTCTATTACAATCATTTGAATCATTTTCATCTAAACTCTTTGTTTTATTTTGTTTTAAAACACAAAGTTCTTGTATAAAAACTCGTTATAATATAGTTTGTATCAATGAATGAAGCGCTTACCTAGGAATATAAAGGGACTTACCCATTTTCATTAACATATAAATAAATGCCGGTTATGCTAATAGGGTTAGGTTCCAGCAGAGACATTTTAAATGGCGGTCTATGGTTTGTCTTATAAATCTGGAATTAATCACCTGCACCAATATAGATATCCCTTTTTTCTACATGTATTGTCCCACTGCTTCAATAACACTTTGCCCGACCTGGGTATCGAACCTCAGGCTCAACAGTACCAGTAGACCAACAGGGTAGTCAAATATCAAACATTTTCTTTTAAAATGGAGACTTCGGTCCTTAGTTCAAACGAATGAAATCATAATTTTATGAAACATTATTATTTATTTATTTATGGAGGACTTACAGCTAATAAAAACAGACTAAAAAAGCGTTTACAAATCCTCATGTATAGACTTATAATAATATTTATGATGTGACCAAAATACACATCGCATTAATAAAAGTAAGAAGCAATAAATAAAAATACTTTGCATTCAAACAACCACTTAAAACCATCATCATTTCGGCCGAATGACGTCCACTGCTGGACATAAGGCCTCCCAAGTACCGCCACTTCGACCGGTTATGTTTTTCTCGCATCCAGCGAATTCCTGTGGCCTTCACAAGGTCGTCCGGAAGACGTAGTGTTGCAAGGGCTCATGAGGGCTTTCATGGAAATTCACGCTACCAATTTAACAAGAGGTCTTCCATTTCGACAATGATTATAAAATATTTGATGACGTTCATCATTCGTTTCGTTCATTCGTTCATCATTCAGTCACGACTAAAGAAAATATAGGCACTTTGACACATTCGACAAGTGCCCGGACCTGACGCCTCAGTGCTGCCACCTAGTAAACGACATTTCAGAAAACCCTCATTAAAATGTGTAACATGTTTTTTGTTAGACCTTGATTTATATCGCGACTTTTTATAGGCTTCTCCCCAATTTATAAGACAACAAATACTACCACCGAATGGGCTCATCTCTCCTGAATTCTTTAAGCATAATATTATGTAGATAAAATCGCGCTAACTACGCGTTCTCTGACATTAGGATTCAATATTGTTATTGAGGCAGATCAGCATAGGCTTAATAACGTTTGAATAGAGCTCAAGTTGCCAGGGTTCTGCATAAAACACGGATTTTTGCAAAAATAAAATTGAGCAACAGTTGCTAAGAAAATCATTTCCTATAGCTACATTTCCGAACAACTTCAAATGTTGCCAGCAATAATTAATGAACTCGCCTACCGCAGTCAACTGCTGGGTAGTTTTTTTTTCCTTTGTAAAGTATCTAGCCTATTAGTAATTTAAAGAAGGAACACTTATCGATGCAGAATCGGCTTAAGCCGGTCAAAAATCAATCTGCCTAGTCTTTTCTCAACTATAATTGGGTCAGCTTCCAGTCTAACCGGATGCCGTTGAATACCAGTATTGTACATGGAGCGACTGCCTATCTGACCTCCACTAAACATATAGCTCAATTTTTTTTAATATGAATCCGTGTTATTATATCACCAAAAATTGCGAGTATCAGCTTTGATAACGTTTAAGTCTAAACACTGCTTCCACTGTTCTTCAGGCTTCTGATTGCTACACAATATTATTATTTGTCAGTCAAACCAAACATTCAAGGTCAAGTTAGCTAGTAAAGCTCCGCAGACTTAATACCCTGGCAATTATGAACCTTAACGTCATTAAAATAGTGAAAAGGTGGCTCCAGTACTTTCTAGTTTAAATAGTTATAGGGTCTTAACGCATCGTCGATATACACATTTTTATATCCTCTCCTATGAAAGCAAAATGAATTTAAAAATATTTATAATATTTTATTAGCTGTTCGAATATTTCTGGACAAGTTTTTACGACCGTCATATTTATTCATCATAATGAAAATATAAAGAGAAGCATATTGTATGAAGTTTTGAACGGGAAGGTAATTTTTTTTTTAAGGGAACTTAAATTAATTTATAAACAACCGTCTACGTAAAAAATAATTAAATAAAATGTATGTGAAAGAAGGACCAAATTAACGAAACACGGGTTAATACAATAATTGGTAGTCGGTTAAAAAGAAAGTCAACGAAATTATAAAATTTTGAAATATTATTCTCTGCTTGCAAGCAGGATTCGACCATATTGTTTTCGAAAATAGGTTTTTTATTAAAATTGAGTGTAACAAATGATCCCAATTAATATAGTGCAATAAGAAGCGATGAGCTGAACAAAAATGAGAATTAAATTATGTTAGTTAAGGGTGTGTTAAAATTTAAGGTAACTGCGTTACAAGTTGGATTGTATGCTTTTCTTATATATAAAAGAGTTTGCAATGGTATTTGTTGGTTATTATTGTTACTACCTACATTTATGGGTCGTTCATTAATTACGTGATGTTTTAGACTAACACCCCCCTAACCAAAATCACGTGTATTTTTCGGTACAAAGTATCTTATACTGTTGACTGGCAAGCCGCGGCGGGCGGGGAAATCTTTGCCTGGCAACGGCGAGTCAAGTTCACGAGAAAGATATCGCGCGTTCGACGAAAATATAAATCACGTGCTATCTCACTACACACCGCCCTTGTGATATTACGTGATTTTTTTTCGAACCCCTCCCTCCTCCTTTCGAGCCTCACGTGATTAATGGACGATCCCTTTTACAGAGTGTAAAAAATCTTCACGAAGCCGTTATCCACGCATTCTTTGGTAGTGAGCAACTGGTGGCAGAAATTAACAAAAAAATAAAAAAAGATACATTCTGAAATTTAGTCGGTCCTTCTAAAATCCTACTGAATTATTATTTCTGAAATAATCATTCAGTAGGATTTTATGAACTGAGTTGTAATGCTGATTCTACTGATTATAATTCTATAAAGCTATATTTGTTACGGCCGCGAATCATATTTAGATCAAGATACAACCTTTACTGACCTGCAAATTGCAAAAAACTTATAATAGATACTTAAATATTTACATGCTTACATATTAAATATACTATATTTCCCGGAATTTATGCACAATCTCTTAATTGTACTCATGGGACAATTAAGAGGGATCATTGTACTCATGGGTCCAAACCTGAAATCGCGAAAAAAAAAATCAGCTGTTCCCTACATTTTGACGAGTTATTCTAACATAAATGTAGGGAACAGCTGATTATTCTCGCTCGCACACTGCTGCTGGCGGTCACGCGAGCAAGCGAGACAGTGTGGCAGGGAGAAGACTCCAAGGCACCGATAGTTTAGTTTATTTCATTTTACGGTGAAAATAACAGTAATTTAAAACAAAAATAAGAAAATTTTATGGAATCGTGTTTTCGTCAAACGTAGTACTTAACATTAATCCTCAACTTTAACATATAATTATTTCACAATTAATGCTGCAGTATTTTCGACATAACGGAGGATCATGCTAAGCCATTTGAGGTAGTATAGGCTCTTAATTCCGGGACATGTATACTAAAATAGATACACAGATATAGACATATCTTAAATAATACATACATAATAAATAAACAGGGTCAAAATAAAATACCTAGCGAAACCCCCGCAGACGTGATGGGAGTTTCCCTAGCTTAATTAATTGACCTTGTTTAAGCAACGAAAATAAATGAAGACTATTAGATAACAGCTATACTCCGTTTGAAATAAGATTAGACATTTAAATACACCTTTTTTACAGTCTATTGCGTTGGTGGCATGACCAATGACAGCTTTAATAAACCGTTGGTATTGTAACCACGTTTTTGCTTTTAATGCCATCCTTATGCCTACGGAATAGAAGTCAAAATCAGTTGAAAGGACTGTAAACAAGTTTATTTAAATGTCTAATCTTATTTCAAATGGAGTATATAGTTACGAGAACAAGATCACAACAAGTAATGTTGCTTTACCGAGTCTTATGAACACAATGAACGACTGCTCGTTTTATTTGAGCTGGCAATGCATTCCACAAACGTGCGGTTATTATAGTATTTCCTTTGAAACTCTGAAGAAGATACATGTAAGTTGGTTTGGAACGGTTTTATTTAACCTTCTTTCATTTTTCTAATCAAATGAATGTTTTCATAATATGCATTGACATTTTTTTACCATGATTATTTCTTTAATTTAATCTAAATGCCTTCAAATTCAGGAACGTAAGTCTAGAGAAGCGTAGATCAGATGATTTACTGATTTCATTGAATTTAAAAAAAAAATCACTTTGTGGTTATTGTCATAAAGAGCAAAGTTGAATATCGACCAAGAAATCAACTTTCTTGGGGAGTCCTTGCATTTGCACCTTGATAAAGTTTACTATTCAATGTCATTTGAAAATCTGGTCTGTGCTAATTCTAAGTGATTAATCATATGCAGGAATTAAAAAGACAACATTTTTTTAATTGACTTTAAAAAAAAACGTTTATATTCTATTTTATTAACATGTTTTTGTTTTACTAACATGCCAACTAACACTGGAGACGAGGTAATTTTAAATAGTATGTTTTGGAGTGTGTGTGTGTGTGTTATTTTAATGTATTTATCTTATTTTATTTTCTGGGCATGATTCATACCTACAGGGTCGAATTATTTAGAAGATATTTATTTATTCTTGCAAAAACAGTAACGCATGCAGGATTTGAAAATCGATGAAACAATTCACAGTAGACTATTCAAATCGCTACTTTTGCTGCGCGATTTTAATATTTTCTACTATGAATTGTTTTAACGATTATTAAACTCTGCCTGCATGCGTTATAATGCGAGAATATTCTTTTTCCTTTTTCCTAGTACTTATAGTCTGCAACTAAAAAGCTGTTACAAACAGACGGGAAAATCGAAATTACCGGCTGATTTTGATATATTTGGCAGATGCTATTTGCTTAACGCATTGATGGACACTACACTTCCCCAGGCGTATAATAAAACTTCAATTGTGGCTCGCTCAGTGTCCTTCAACCGATCAATCAAATTCAAAATTCAAATTGTTTATTTGCAAGAAAATACATGGCACACAAGGGAAATCTTAAAGCCTTAAAGTACTTGTATTCTACCTGCGAGCAATCGTGCAAATTATTCAAGTTCATCTGAGTTCATTTCTGTTTCTTCTCAGAGAAGTCAGGAAACACAGACGTCATCTAGTTTCAAAATGATGTTTTTCATTTACAGAAATAAAATATCATTTATCGTAATCTATGAAACAAGATATTTTTATTTCACTATTCCTGAGTTTGTCATACAGTAACATTGATGTATTAAATAGGAAGATAGGGCCGCTCTCTAACATCACGTAAATATTAAATGGACCCGATGTCGTGCGTCATGTGCTCGACAATCGAAATAGAGAGACAAATTACGCGGGCTATAGCGGGAACGAGATCGCAATAATTGTCACTGTTACGTACCCATAACAACTCGGTAACAAACTATGATTCAGGTATTCCCCGCAAACCGAGAGTAATGTAGGTAGATTGTGTCCTTTCCCCTAATTTATGCGTTCCACATCGAGGAGCGCGTACCATAACTTCCTATAATTTAATACATCAATGTATAGTTAGTTAATTGTAATAATCTCTTTACTTATATGAAATATTTTTAATTCATTTATTTTTTATTAATGTGATCTATTTGCATGCCCCCTTAATTAAAATGCTTGTTTATGTTAATTTTGTACGCCATAAATTGGCAAAACATAGTGCAGATATTTTAGACATATATTATCTGTAACCATATGTATGTTTAACCAAAATTAATGATTGATTGATTGATTGATAGTAAACATTGTTCTTATTTATTTTTACTACATAGCGGGATACTAATAAGTTCAAAGTCAGCCGGTATAAGAGTTCTTTATTTGACTACAGCATAACTATTCGGCACAGAAGCGTACCGAATAGTTGTCAATAGCTATGCAAAACCCAACAAAATTGGTGACAGAATTTCGACAGGTCTTCGTACATAATTTCTAATATCTGTCATCATTGTTCCCAGGTCTTCTACGTTACAAGGTCGACTTCCAATCGATGCAGCTCGACGACGAAGAGATCGACAATCTGTACGACATCGACGACTATTAATCGCGCGTCCGTCGCAACTGTGTGCCGTGTCGCACGGCTGCGTTCGATGTGTGCGTTTACTTATAAATATACGGTCAAATTAAAAAAGCTGGTGGAATTTCACAGATGTGTTAAAGATGATAAAATGAAAAAAAAAAGGAAGATTTTTGAACTCACTTTGGCTTAATATCGATACCTGAATCTGTGCAGTTCCTCTAGTTAATTTAACTTGACCTTGTATTATGGTGGTATGCTGTCGTATTTGAATGCTCACTTATAAAAATACTAGCTTTGGCCCGCGTGGAGGTTGTAAATTATTCCATGGGAACGTACAGTTAGTGACCTGCATAACCTGACCCTTCTTCTATTCTTCTTCTTTTAAATGATGGTCACTGGCTGTACTACCGGGATAAAAGTATCCTATTTATTCATCCAGGTCTAATCTATTTGTGTGTTAAATTTTATCTAAATCCCTTCAGTAGTTTTACAAAGTTTCACATTTATAATATTATGAGTAGGATACTCTCGCCTTTTTCTCAAATTATGTAAGCAAAAACTATTTTTTTTTTTTTGGGTTGGGGAAATTATCAAATAACTTCTCCCGCTATGGGCGGAGCGGGAGGGCGTGTCAGACTTTTACTGACTAAAACCACCCGTGTTCCTCAGTTGCCTGTGTGCTAGAGCCACGATATCCCTTTCGGACAAATTCGCAACCCTAGCAAGCAGAAACTACCATGCTTCGCGGTTTGATAGTCTCTCTAATTGGCTTCGTCCCAGTTCGAATATTTTGTCGCAAGCTAGATGTAATGTACCTACTTCGGCCCCTTTTTGGAGGACCATCACAAATATGGTCGGTGTATTTTAATTTTTAATGCATTTTTTTTTAGAGGCACGTATACCCCCTTCAAAGGGTAAGCAGAGGTACATAGTAATCTCATAAATGTCGCCGATTAAATTGTAAATCGCAAGGAATTTTAAAACGGTGCGAATTTCATTTAGTATCTTTTTTCAACTCGCAGAGTAGCCATTTTTAAGTTCCTTTCCTTTAACCCTTTTCGGGATACTAAACGCCCCCAGACGCAATAACAATAAAATGTGTCTCCTTCAGTGTGATTCAACTGATTAAGGGGGAAATAATAAACGCATTTTATCAAAACGGGGCATTGAATTTTGTACTAATCTAAGTCCCAGACAACAGCTGTTCTTTCCACAAACAGTGCCTGGCCGTAAAATTATGTTAAATTGAGTCTTGAGAGAATACGTATACGTATGTACTACTGATATCTATCAGTAGTACAAGATTAGGAACTAATAAAGTTTAAATTCGTAAAACACATATTCGTTTGTATCAAGAGGGTGTGTGCTTATGATCATATGATAAAAGAGAAAACTTACGACTGGAGCCGTGTATCCCTGATTCAGAATCGCGAATACTCGGCAGCATTCGTGATTCAGCGTCACTGATCGACTGGAGCCGGGTATACCCAATTCAGCGCCGAGTATACGCGATTCAGCGCCGAAAATACGCGATTCAGCGCCGAATATGCGCGATTCAGCGCCGAATATATGCGATTGAGCGCCGAGTATACGCGATTCAGCGCCGAATATACGCGATTCAGCGCCGAATATACGCGATTCAGCGCCGAATATACGCGACTCAGCGCCGAGTATACGCAAAGTACGCCTAAACAATTTTTCACATCAAAAAGTCGACTTTGTATAGCGTCGTCTCTGTCACTCATATGTGTGACAGTCTCCTTCTAATCCTGTGTCCCAATACGCAGTACTGTAAATACTTGACAGTATACCACCATATTTACTAAAAGACTGACAGTTTGCAATATAAATAATTATTATCTGTTGTCGAATGAGTGTTAAAAACAAACTGTTGGTCTAGAGGGGTTTAGCCAGTGGTTTAACCATAGATAAGACCGAGATAAATAAACATTACTGAAACACTACTTTGGTTGAGAATTAAGGCGCTGACAAGAGGCAAATGATAAAAAATTTCCAAATCTCTATAGTTTGAGGTAGCGGAAAAAATATATTTTATTGTCATGTCTACGTTAAAATGTAGGCGGGATCGTCTACTGCGACCGACGGATTTGTGGCTCATTAACTTAAGGACCGCGCATCTAACGTGGCAAACTCCTCCGTGCACATCCTACGTAGGAGAGGACTATCGATTATATTTGTCACTGTCTCATATCTGGCATTGGCCGTTTTGCCTGGATGTGACGCATATTTTCCCCCAACTTGTTCTTTGTTGTATTTTGTGTTCATTCTTTTATCTGTCAAACTACAAGTCCAAGATAGAGACGGAAACATATCACAACCAAAGTACAGTAGTACCTAATTGATATGGCTTACCGCGGTACCTGCGCAGAAGGTGAGTTTTAAAAGTGCGGGAAATGCAATTGACCAATCGGCACGCTCCACGCACCGCGGTTCTTTTTCCTGTACCGCTATTGGTCGGCAGCTGCCGCCATGTTAGCGCGCGCCGCGTGGCATGTTTGTCAGCCGCCATACTTCTGATCGAGTGCACGCTAGCAGCTCCAGTGTATTATGAACCTTATAATAGTGACCTAAGGTTGATTGTAAGTTTTAAGCATTCTTTCGTTAATCTTCGGGGCCATACTTTCTTTTCTGTGCGAACGAAGATTCACGACGCGCCTTATCAATTGGGTACCACTGTACGGGCTAAGTAACGTTTATCGATCTCGGCTTATGTGTTTTTACTTTACCATCAAAATACTAGGTGCAAACAATAATAATGATAGACAATAACTTGAAGATAGGCAGAGGTGTATTGTACATGTCGCCAGTTGTGTTTAATCCCATGTAATAGGGGGCGAGCCTATTGCCATTACCGGGTAGAAAAATACAACATAAAATAGGTATTGTTTTAATGTAAATATGAAAACTAAAATTTCAAGTTATTAAATAACTGAGAAAATGCGACTGGAGGGTTCTGTACTTAAAAATGCTCATAAAATACTTAGCCTCTTCCTTTTTTGAAGTCGGTTAAATATAGAACCTCAGCACACGGCTGCTAAATGAGTTTTATAAGAAAAGTATTAGTAAAATACAATCTTAGTAAAGAAGCATGTGAATTATTTGTCTAAATTGTTTGCATTCACTTATTTATCACATTATTTCCATATACTAAATAATACCAGCCTATTATTGTCCCTACTTCAGGGCAAAGGCCTCTTCTGATACAGAGAAGGCTTTACCACGTTTGCTTAAGACGGGTTGACCATATAGCAATTTCCATATGGATAGCTTGGAAGCCAAGTGATCCATTTTTACATTTAGAATGGTTTCTTAATTCGTTCAGGACTGCTAATTGTGTCCCGTTCAGTGTCCTTGAGCTGCTACAAGCCAAAATGTTACTTAAATCACTTGGTTTGAACTAAATTTGGCCAAAGTGTTTGTTGGATCACATGGTTTGAACTAAATGTGGCCAAAATGTTTGTTGGATCACATGGTTTGAACTAAATTTGGGCAAAATATTAGTAGGATCACTTAGATTGAACGAAATTTGGGCAAATTGCTAGTTGGATCACTTGGTTTGAACTAAATTTGGGAAAAATGTTAGTTGGATCACTTGGTTTGAACTAAATTTGGGCAAAATGTTAGTTGGATCACTCGGTTTGTCACATGTTAGTTGGTCTTTATACTTATAGCAAATAGTAAAGACTGATACTTTTGTCACAAGAAACCACTGGTTTTACACCGAAAGTATTGCTATAAGACACGGCACACATTCTCGACAACCAAGATCGCATTTGGAACTTCGTTTACGTATTTTATGAACTTCATTACAATCGCGTAATTAGTCGCAAATGATCGTCAAACAGTCCATTGCAATAATTAGAACATGACAGTATTTTGTTGACGATCGCGCGACTAATCGCAAAAACGCAATCGCTCCGACCTAATGCGATCTGTTATTTTAAAAACCAACCAAGACATCTTGTATTTTTTGGTCTCATAAAAAAAATACACGTTATATTTAATTATTATAAAAGAATATGATTTCCTATGTATTAGCTAATAACACCTGCACAGGTTTTTAAAACTATTTTATTTGTTATATTGTATGATAATATTGATAATAAACTGGCGGTTGGTGGATCACGTCATTTCTTTTCTAACTTTTTTAAACTTTATTTACCCTATTTCAAATCCTACTGCAAGGCTTAGGGTCTGGGCACGACCTTGCCGCTATCAGTGGAAGCTTAGCGTGGGGCGGTGAGCGGTAAGAACAAATATACAACAAAAATGTATGAAGCACGCAGCGGCAATGCGAGGCGCGGCTGGAACAAATGTACGGGCGAATGATTGAGATGCCATGTTTCAGAACCAGGGACCGTACAACCCCGGTAAGAATTAAGTCTTTCGAAGGGGTAACCCATTCAATCGGTTACCTTTACCATGATTTAACCCATTGAAAGGGTTTTATACTAGAAACCGATTGAAAGGGTTACATGATAACCCATTGAAAGGGTTACATGATAACCCATTGAATGGGTTTTACACTTGAAACCCAGTAACATGAATAAAATCATAATATTATGTTATTTCGATATCGGCCCAGCACGCGTAGCATAACCAATTCTATCTCTATTCTACCCAGAGACCATCTTAGAAAAACCCTTTCAATGGAAAGGGTTTTTCTAAGCAGTTAATCAAAAACCCATACGGTGTGGGTAATTTTGAATGGCCGTTCAAAAGGGTGTACCCACACCGTATGGGTTTATATCGAAAACCCTTTCAATGGGTTACCAAAATTTAATTGAAGCCGTTCATAAGCGTTACCCTTATCGTGTGGGTTTTTGTTTAACCGCTTAGAAAAACCCTTTCATTGGGTAACCAAAATGGTCCCAGCTCATAACGGTACAGACAGACAATAGCAGTGGAGCTGCGGCATGACGATTCAAATATTTTACGACGTTTTTGTAGCGGAAAATAACTGAAGCATTTATTACAGAATGTGATAGATTAATAACGTCTTTAGGGATGTCAAAACATCCTCAGCCTAAAAGGTTGTGGGAAGAAAACAACTGTTTTCCAGAATATGAAGGTAAGTTAATTCAATTGATAACGCCATGTCAATAAAAACGGTCTAAATGCCTACCTATGTGCCCCCCCCGACTCGCTTGGATCCGCCCTTGGTCGTTTGCCTGTGCGACCGAGTTGTTCTTAGGGGCGGGACAAACAGAAAAGACGAGGACGCGGCGCCCCTTCAATAAATTTTCTTATAAAATGTATAGAAGCGTCGCGACAAAATATACAGAAAAGACAGGGCGCGCCTCTTACATCTTTCTGTGTGTCCCGCCCCTTAGAAACTGATTGACTCTGATTTCCATGATCCCATAATTTAAATAATTTATTCCGAAAGGTTTATAAGTATTCATTACAAAAAAAAACTCATAAAATGAAGAATGTGCTAAGCAGAGGCTAATAAAGTAAAAAATAAAAATACCTACTACTCTCTGGAAAAATATTGTGTAAAACTATAAGTAGGTAATGCTATGTAAAAAGAAAAAGTCAAAAAAATACTATTTATCTGCCTAACTAACCTTTAGTGTTGGGTTGGGTTGGATAACTGGATGCAGACAATTAAAAAAAATTATTTCGGATGAATCTGAATACCAGTGTTTTACACGGAGCGACTGCTCTGCAAAACATTTATTTAAATAATAAGATAAAATAATTAGCTGACATCCGCAACCCAATTACAATAAAATCCTTCGGTAGGTTAGTTAAGTGGCGCCATCTAGCCGATCCTCAAATCAAGCTAGAAGCGTATGAAATCTCCCAATTTGTGAGTTTCGGTGATTGTGAGTTGTATTTCGTAAAAATATAACTGGCGCTATTAGACGTAGTTCCTAGAAATTATGATAGATGTCGTTACGAGTTCTTTTAACAAAATAATTGTAACATGAAATATGTTTGCCAGTAATATGGGCTAAGTCGTATTTCTATTATGGCTTGCGCAGCCGAAGGACTTGTCCGCGGACAATTAGGAATCGTAATGCAATTAACGCGCACGTAGGACAAAATGCCGGGATTTCTATACGATTCCAAATTGTCCGCGGACAAGTCCCTAGTCTGCGCAGACTTAACCGGGCATAATTCGACACTCCGACTTTACTAAGAAACCACAAAAACTGCCCGTCTTGGGAATTAAACTCAGGAACCCACGTACCAGGAAGTAGTCAAACTAAACCTTTCTATTATTCGTAGATCAATAAGATTTAAGATGACAATGCATATTGCAAGTTACAAAGAAAGATATTAAAAAATTGCGCGGGTCCAGTGACTGGCTGCACGTGTTAACCCGTGGAAGCAGACCGTAACGAAGTCCAATATGGGTATTATACAGGGTCAAAATTAATTAGCTAGCGAAACTCCGTGGAGTTGTTGAGTAGCGATATCTAAATACGATAAAACTAAAAAAAGAAAGATTTGATGTCCCCGCCCCCTCCCCCCCCCCCTCACTGGCAGTGAAGTTACTTGGAGTAGTTAAGTTTTTGTTTTATCGTGTTTTGTTATCGATACCCATCACATCTGTGAAGTTAACACAGAAAAAAGAACTGATTTTGAAACTCATATTTCAAGTAACTAGTCGTTGACCCCAATAAAAATAAAATTATTTTTTTTTCCTTTTTTTCGTGTTATCGTAATTAGATATCGATACCCAACACGTCTGCGGAGTTTTGCTAGCTAATTTAATTTGACCCTGTATTTATAGCCGTAACCAAATGAACTCTAGTACATTTTTTTTTGTCAAATCATCATAGTGTAACTAGTGAAGGATCAAAATTGCCTTATCATCCTGCTTGCAGAGCTGACCTAATATAGCCCGCGTTCTAACCAAAGCGATCAGCATACGAAATCGACCGGTCGCGCGAATACGCGATCTTTGCGTTCATTATGTCATGCACTTTGTTCGAAAAACTGGAAGGCACCTTCCGTAAGCGCGACCACGCGCGGAAATGAACGCTTTGGTCGCGTGTTCGCGCGTCATAGGGTTGGCTCTAGCTGTTCATGCGACTGTACACCTACCTATCGCGGGCAGAAGCGAGTACTCTATAGGTACCTATAGAGTACTCGCTTCTGCCCGCGATTTCGTCCGCGCGAAATTTCTTGTTCCCCAACCCACTGCGTCGCATTGCATCGCCCGCCCGCGCTATAGGTACTTACGGTATTACGATTTGGTACTACGATTTCGCGTAACATTCTTTCTGACTTTTTTTTTTGCTCGGCTCCTAAAGATACCTTATCCCATACCTTACCTCCTAAAGATATCTCTGCCTAACACATCAGGGATTCCAGTTGTAATGAAATTAAAATAATCCTTTACAAGGAAAATATAAAACTATGGGCGACTAAACAAAAAGTTCCACTGGCCCTGACGGAAAAATACTCAAAAGATGGTGCAAAAACTACAGTGACGCAACGCAACATCGAGAACCTGGTTCGTTTAGAAAGTTAACTTTACGTTTATTTTTAACTAACTGGCACGAAGTTAAAAAAGATGCATTTTGATGTCTACTTAGAACTCAAAAATAGGGAAAGGCTTTTTTTTTTGACCTATGAAGAGTTAACATTATTGGCACTGTCATTTTGTTATTAAGCTTTAAAATCATTTCATAAACCTAAATAAAGTTCTGAGAATCTAATCCCGGACCCTACGCTCAGCTGTCGAACTTGCAGCAGTTTTATTCTAAAAGTTAAATTAGTTAAAAATGTATAATGCAGATGCAATGGCACATACCTACTAATTCCATGTGCATCTTGACGTAAACTCTATTCTTTTTTCAAAAACTTCAAGATTGAAGAAGAAGCCGTCCATTTTGAATTCGATTTAGTTCATTTTCGAATCGAGCAAAAACTGCTGACCATGGATAGCAAAATAAATAGGTAGGTACTAAACTTACTTTACTTTCAAAAAACGTAATATTGCAACAACCGAGTTTGTTTTTTTTAATGACCTTTTTTTGTTTTTGGCTGAATGATTTCCATGACTTGTGTTAGAAAAAAAAAGATGACAGAGTCAACGAAGTTGGCGTTTCGCGGCACTCTTGCAATGATTTGAGCTCAAAACTGTTGAAAATGGTGTAGGACCTACATTATTTGTGTGTGAAACTTACATAATTATGTCGTCTTCATCTTTACTTTACTATGGAAAAAGATCAAGTTAGAAAACGTTTTTCCGGGGACGCTACGTAAAAGTTATGTAGGTAAGTAGGTTTAATTAATCCAGACTCAACTCTCTCATCTCTTAAATACTATGCACTGTGAGTGATATCTTATTTGTAACCTACTTCAAAAAAGGATATGGTTCTCAGTTCGTTGGTTTTTTTTTTTATGTAGGTACCTACTACCTATGTTCCCCTATTAGGTAGGTAGGTGCCTGAAGACGGCTGGACTGATTATTCCCATCACCCTTGCTTTATATTTTAATAAGGAAAATCCTACGCTATAAAGTATCTATATTTAGAACAAAATTGAGTCAAAATCGTTAAAGATCAAAGTACGTACTACGATGTTCTTAACAAAGTTTGCCGACATAAAAAAATTGTCAAGAAGGTTTACTCCAATTCATTTTATCACAATAGCTTAATGCCCAGACCCTTTTTTTTTTTTTTTGTTTACGCGGTGGACAATTCTCATGACCACCTCAAGTCTGGGGGGGGAGGTGTTTGCCGATAATTAAACATTTATAGACTGAATATTATTTTTTTATTTTCCTTTGATGTCTCAGTCTCTACCAGAATAACAACGTAGTAGTCATAGAAACCGCCACAGGAGACAACACTTCTTTTTTAATAAGTCATAGACACAACTCTATCAGTCACTACTGATGCCCAGAGCCAAAACCAACATTTCACGAGGCTAAGGTTGTCAGACATTTCCCCTCGATACACACACACACAAATTATGAGGAGATTACTGACCCTAGAGTCCTCACCACCGGTACCTTGGACCCTGTTCTCCATACAAGTAGACGTATTATAAGCCAAGTTACGTACAGCTATTTACTTATGTAGGTAATTGGGTTGTGGTGGTCAGACAGGCTGTCGCTCGATGTAAAATATGTACTCAATGAAAAGATTTATTGAAACTGAGTATTTCCCCTCAATCCTTTTTTTTTTTCGGTGGAAAATTATCAAATAGCTTCTCCCGCTCCGCCCAGAGCGGGTCAATCGCATAATCACTGCCCCAACCGTGCCGTGAATTGAAGATTGCAAACGACAAATTTAATAAATACATTCTGATTCTGAAAAGCTCTCGATCAAGCTTCACCTTAGGCTTGCAGAAAAAAAAACGATGTATCGATAAATAGATATTTTTCGGCGATATTTATTATTTCGATACATCGATAGATCGATATAAAATATCAAGTATCGAAAATGTATCAAATACGATATATTTCCAACAGCAACACCGTTGTCCCCACTGACTAAAACCGCTGGAATTCAGAGCCAAATATGTAAACTTAATTTTATCAATGTTTTATTAGTTTAAGATTTTACATCAGAAATGATGATTCTAGTTTGGTATTTCTATGAATAAAAAACAAACAATACAATTTACCTAGTAGGTACCATATACTTTTAAGAAAATTTCACCGATACATCGATATATCGATACTTTTTTTTCGATATATCGTAATCGATATCAATATTTTTTTAAATATCGATACTTTTTGGCACTTCTTGCATCCCTACTTCACCTTCTACATAATAACTTGCAGCATGACAGAAAAAAGAATCAAGTTTTTTTATCAATTTAGTGTTCTTATGCACGTTTTTTGGTGTTCTGTAGGTATTTTTTACAGTTGTGTGAGGTAAGCAAGCCAAAATTAGAAAGCACGTATTTTTTGGATGCTATTTTTAGCCTGGCCGCGATTAATAAGTAAGCAATTTTAAATAAACTTGACGCGTACGAACCGGTTTCATAATATTTTTGGAGTTGATTTTGTAATATGGCTTCTTGATTGAGTTCAATTATGTGTACTGCAGCATAGCAATTCACAACCATTCGACAAGTTGTCGTATCGAAAATGACACATTTTTAATAACTGGTTTACCTTGCCCCCGACAGCACATAGCTGTCGAAAGAATGGCGTTCGTCTAATTGATTTAAACTGACAAAACTTAAGTGTTTTGGATTTGTGAACAGCCTTTAGAGGACTCCTTTGATAACACTGATTTATGCTCGATTAGGTACGGAAGCGTATCGAACGCTTGTGAATAGCTATGCTGGAGTGCTTCTTATTCTGACTCTTCTGTTTCTGACGGACTCAGCCCGGAATTCGGCTACGGGATTGGCGTCATCATTAGCGACCATCCGTTCCTGTAACATGCAGATCGGTGACTGGATACGCACGCAGGACACGATATTACTGCTAGTGTCCTGATTTTCAATTGTTTTTTACCTGCCACCCTGTCGTTACAACCAATTAAAATCATCATACATTTCAGCCGAAACACGTCCACTGCTGGACATAGGCCTCCCCCAAGCACCGCCCGCCACTTCGACAGTGCTCGTCATTTGGGGGGGGCGGGGGGTTGTCATATGTCATAATCGCCACGCTTGGCAGACGGGTTAGCGATCGCAGTATGGTGTTAAAATGCATAGAAGACGCTGCTTGCCCATTCTCTAGTAAGTCAAGTAAATATTTGCAAATGTTTCTGCAAATGGTAACCAAAATGGTCCTTGGGTAGAATAGAGATAGAATTGGTCATGCTACGCGTGCTGGGCGGATATCACAATAACATAGTATTATGATTTTTTCATGTTACTGGGTTTCAAGTAGGTATAGAACCCATTGAAATGGGTTATCATGTAACCCTTTCACTGGGTTTCAAGTATAAAACCCATTCAATGGGTTATCATGTAACCCTTTCAATGGGTTTCTGGTATAAAACCCTTTCAATGGGTTACATCATGATAAAGGTAACCCATTGAATGGGTTACCTCTTCGAAAGGCTTAACCCTTAACCGGGGTTGTACGGTCCCTACTTTTGACGCGACCCCGCCGTGTCTCGAAAAGGTTTTAGAGGTTTGAAAAAATCGTCTGCTCAACAACGTAATTATCGCAATTAACGTCGCTGAGCCAATCAACTGTCATTTTATGTGTTACGCAATGGGGGAACATCCATTACCATGACCATCCATGATAAGTCTTTGGTCCCGGCTGATATTCGTAAACCTTTGACAGACGTACGTTACCGGGTAGTCAAAAGCCCAGAAGTCAGGCACCCAGTCTTACAATGGGTATCGTGTTACGCAGTAACTGGGCTGTGGAGGTCAGATGGGCAGGTGCTCCATGTAAAGTCATGGTATTCATCTGCATCCCGTTAGGTTAGGTTAGGACCCCAAAATAGTTGGGAAAAGACTAGGCAGATTTTAGACACGTGCTTCCCAGTTCCCAATTTGATCCAGAAAGAAAGCGTTCTATTTTTCTAGCTGAAAGTTATAGAAATAATAATTAATTATCATAATATTAATATCATGTTTTTTATCAGTGGCATGCACGTCATAATGTCAATGACGCTGTTTTTTTCTGTTTTTAGAATTTCGGCGATAGTAAGTAAATTATCTTCAGTCTTTGTAAAAATATAAAAACAATATGGCGCGTGTTTTGTCTAAAACGCAACGCGCGCATTTGGTTTGTTTTTTTTTTGCCTAGTTTTAGAATAGAATACTTTTATTTTCAGACAAATGTCCATAGAGTTAGTAACAATTTTACTTATCATCTAGTGTTAGTACAGTACAGACAAAGATTAACAAAACAATTAAAATTAAAATTCAGCGTGGAGCTGCATCCACCTCCACAACATCGGGGAATCCCACCGATCTGTGAACACAAATACTGTTGGTGCTGCCGCGAACACGCGACATCAGGGATGCACATCTTTTTCTTATAATGGCGGCAACACCATCAATGGAACCATCAATTTTAGGAATGAGTTAAGAAAATTGTGATAAACTCATCACAAAACAGACTGCCCACACTGTCTCCGTGGTGTGTCAGTCAGCTACAGATCAGATCTTGACTCCTGCCGAAGGGACTGGTCCCATTAGCAAAAAACTGAATTGGATGGAAAAAGGAGAGAGCATTTGCCTAGCAGTGTGCATTTGGAAAACCTACAGGCTGAGTAAATAGATTTTTCAACCATAAATAAATAAATAATTAAATCTTACTTTATTCATGAATATGAGGCAACCATACAAAGTAACTTAATAATAACACAAGATAGCCAAAAATTGTTTAAAGTTATTTTAACAATACAACTTAGGCAGGTGAACAGTTGGGGAATGTAAAATGGTGGAATAAAATAATGGATTGGTTGTCTTTGGACTGATTCGCCCTATCCCCTCGTACTAGAAGAGTATAAAACTATCACGAGCGGATAGTCTTCCTCAACCTAAGAATAACGGATTCCCACAAGGTTCCAGTTACGAGTCACAATAGTTTAGACCATAATAAGCCTTTGACGGAAATCCTATCTATCTTATCTGCCTTTAGGCTGAACCGTGATTCGATCCATTTTTGTAACGTAACCGTTACAAAAATGGATCAATTGATTTGACAATGAGTCATTCATTGCGACTGTCATCTGACCTGTAACCGCTAGAAAAACTAACTTGCGCAGGTAATTTTATATCTGCGTTTCACAAGTATTTACAAAATTGTTTCTGCAAGACAGCAAAACGGCTTAAAAAATTCAACAACATTTTATATACTGACGACAGTGTTCAAAATAAGCAATTTTTAAGGCAATGAAATATTCAAATTGTATTTTTTTATGTAAAGCCATTAATTTGATCAAAATGAAAAGTTATAATAAAAAAAACGGCTAAGTGTGTGTCGGACCACGCACAATGAAGGGTTCCGTAGTTGGGATGAATTTATCCCAAGAACAAACTTAACATTGTAGTTGAAAAACATGTTCCCCTATACATTCCAACTGCAAATGTAAGATTGTACTTACGTACAATATAGAGTGATTTACACAATGATGATGATTACCTTTAGATGCGTTAACTGCGCTCAATAATGGCAAAGTAAATGCCAGGCCCTTGCCTGACATTTACAATAATAATAATTATTTTTACGTACGCGCCAACGTCAAAAAGTTACGTCACTAGCTGCTGCATGCAGCAGCTAGTGACGTAACTTTTTGACGGCACGGTTGGCGCGATTGACTACTGCGCTGCGTGTCGCGGGTTCGATTCCCGCACGGAACAAATATTTGTATGACCTACAAGTAGTTGTTTCGGGTCTGGCTGTTTGTGTATGTGAAATTAAATGTTTGTAAACGCACCCACAATACAGGAGAAATTCCTAGTGTGGGACAAAGATTAAGATTTTGAAGTATATTGCTAATCCATTGCTTCTTATGGTAGAAAAAATGTCTGCTCACCAACGTAAAATAACGCAATTAATGTTGTTGAACTGTCAAATTGAAACCGATTCCTACTGATAGTGTGTTACGCAATTAGCCCTCTGGATATCTCAAGAACTACTAATGCTATCAACTTGAAATTTAGAATAGTTTTAGATGATGTCTGCCCAACTATTTTGCAAACCAGAAAAAAAAAAAACTTTTTTGCAAAAGGGACTGAACGGGGGTCTTAAAAATTTGAAGTGGGGCTACTAGGGCATGTGGGGTATCATATGAAAGAGCGCTGTTTGCACATTCTCGTACACTTGTTTTTCTTTTTTTAGGCAGCATTGATTCCGACTTTTGATGAAAAATGAAAAAAAAAATACCGATTTGCCCCTTATCTCCGAAGTTTGAATAGATAAAAATCTGAAATGATTCTATGTGATTGGAGTTTATGTAAAGATTACAGGAAAACTAAAACGATGTCACTAAATAGCACAGTTTTTCAGAAATCATCAACATCATTTAAAAAAAAAAAATTAAAAAAAAATACGTACGGAACCCTCGGTGCGCGAGTCCGACTCGCTCTTGATCGGTTTTTACACATGGGGTCGTCGGCCGCAGTTTGTAGTCACTTAATATTATTAGTTTAAGAAATCATTTATTTTCACATACGTGAATGGTATCTATGCGTAAACACGATAAACAAAAGAAAACAGATATTCTCAACAAAACTAAAGTAACAACACTATCAGTTATTTGTTGACCTCAAAACAAAACTTCAAATCTTTTTATTTTATCGTGTTTAGATATCGATATCCATCACGTCTGCAGAGTCTCGCTAGCTAATTTAATTTGACCTGAAGTGATTTGGTGGTATTTTTTCTTATTATGTGATACCGATAGAAAATTTATGGCTAAACCAAATTATGTACCCATATATTTTTTCAAATGTAATTTCTCTGTTAATGTCGACGAAAAGTTGCTTCAACTGCATGCTTTTTTGAAGCTTTTTTCGACAGAGCAGCCTTAATTACCTAAACCAATGCCGTCTTATTACAAAAAAATGCTTAAGTACTGTTTTATACCAAGACCACAAGGTCTAGGATTGTTACGGTATTCAAGTTATTAACAGGCTCAAAACGTGTTCTTATTACAAAACGAAGACTTTTCGAGGATCAGTTAGTACCAAAGAAGTTTCATGGTTCCACAGATAAAAACAAAAATGGCATTCTTTCATTCGTTCATTCTGCATCTATTTGCAGCAACGTTTCGTTTCTCTAAATATTGATATTATAATAACACTTGAAATGCATAAATAATTATTAATCAATGCAAAAATATGTCATAAATCGTTCTTTGTTTAGGTTACAATATATTGAACAAGCACAACTTGTACTTTTGACGTGCTTTTTATAATCAAGTTATCATATTTTTAACACCTCTAGCGTGAAGTGGAGTGAATTACATATGTACGGCGCGGCACTCGTAATTTGAGACGAATGTTTATGTTGCGTCCATAAATAATAAATCTTAGTAAAAATTTAGGTACTGTTGATAATATGTGGTTTGTTCGTGAGTTGTATCTGGTTAAACCGTTGAAGATAAACTAAGTAAAACCCTAAGACGACCCACTGACCAAAATATGGATTTTTAATTAATATTAGGTAAGCAATGCTTTGTATCATCGTATTTCGACTGCCTAACGTGAATGTTCATATTATTATAGGAAATATTACGTCGTACTACTTATGACGATGTCTGTAAGATCGCCGAGACATCTCCAGCATAATTATCCAAATCTTCCAAATCCATCAAGTCGATTTGTAAGTAAAAAGCCACACAATAACAATAAACGCTAACCTCAAATAAATTAGAACCGAAGTTAGTCCATAGAAAAACTAGGGGTCTCGGCGGACTAACTTTAGTACCATAGCTTGTTCATGAACTAGTGATCAACTTCATTTTATAATAACGTTTTATTTAGTCATGGTGGCAAACCTAGTAATTATCCTAGTACTAAATTTAGATCGTGTTTTGGAATAAGACGGATGGAGTTTAAGAAACATTTGACCTTTAGTGGATAATAAAATGACCATGTATCTATCACATAATTAATTTATCTGTCATTGCTTCATTATTAATTCTTTTTACCTATTGTGGTATAGTAATTTTATTCTAGGTGCATCGTCTTCACATATAATTGATGTAAGTACCTATACAAAATATTGTAAAACATTTTAAAAGAGTAACGGTGGAGTTTCTGGCCCATTCTTCTCCATCTGAAGCTACCTTTTGGAAGGGGCGACTAGAATCAATTCTATTTTAGTTGTAAATTTTGACGTTCGAAAGTGCCATTTATGTGCCTATTTGAAATAAATAATTTGACTTCGACTTTGATCCGACAACAGTTTCGAATTTTCACCGTGACCCAAGGAACTCTAAAAAGGCTCTATTCAAAAACATGCTCGAATGACGTAGATATGGGTTTTTGATTACTGGAATAGTTATTTAAACAAACTAGTTTACTTACGTCAAATGTTGGACTTTACATCCTCTGTCAAATGTACCTATTAAATGTAGGCCTCTCTCGGAATTCGATTAAAAATGGATTAGGTTTTTTGATGTTAATAATATTAATAATAGCTTTTATTCCACAATCTTACAATCTATGAATATGAAAGTAAACTAAACTAAAATATAAAGTTACATAAATTAAACTTAAATATATGACTAAGTATAGCTTTTCCTGCGGCTTCGCCAGAGTGTTTGTCGCAAATTATTTATTTATTAAAACTTTATGCACAAGTAAAAAAAACTACTGTACAAAGGCGGACTTAATGCCTGAGGCATTTTCTACCAGTCAACCTTAGGGTGATGCAGAGACAAAACATGGCAGGTGCAACATGGGGACAGATAACTCGAAAAACAACAATATATACATAGATACATACATACTTTTAAACAAAATAAAAAGTTTCAGGAGAAATAACGATTGGTGGAGGAGAAAACGATCAGCGCTGGGAAGATTCCGCCAACTTCTTACGAATATATTCCCGTGCCTTCACTTTAAATGTTAACCGACTAGTTGCCATCCTGATGCTCAGAGGGAGCGCATTCCAAAGACAAACCACCTGGACAAAGAATGAAGAGTGTATGAAACCAGAGCGGTGAGAAGGACATCGTAGAAGACGATGGTTGGTGGAATTATCTCACGGGAATGTAATAACGGGGTAAAAAATCCATCCTATATCCTATTCCCGATGACCACAGGCTGATAATAATTTTCGTTTTTCCTAATTCTGTTAATATTAGTGTTTAGGTCGGTTTCCCCCTTAAGCGAAAGGGCCGCACCCCTCCTCCGTACGACTCCGTAGAGCTCGTCTCCAGACTGGACACTCTCCCGCCGATTGTAATTAATTCCCATGAACTATTTCTCCTTTTGCCCCCCGTAATAATTGCTACTCTTGCTGCAGCCAGGTATTTATAGTTCATGAATCGTGCTGAAATGAGAACTGTTAGATCAAAATCAATCTGCCTAGCCTTTTCCTAATTATGTTGGGGTCGGATGCAGCTGAATACCAGTATTTTACATGGAGCGACAGCCTGACCACAACCCAGTTACCGGGTAACATGGTAAGACTAGTTATCAGACTTTGTCTAATCTAACATTGAAATATAACCATACCTACCTAACCTCAGAACTGAGGTCAATATTGTTATGATACTTACGTCAGGCTATTAGACCTGATCGATCGATCTGAATCAGTATCGATCCTCTCTAGTCGATGAAATAGATGATTAATAAAAGTTTTAATTTTTTTGTTGAGTCTATGGTTACCCTGTTCTAACAATAGTATTTTTGAGACCTGGACTGGACTGGCAGTGATACTGGGAAGCGGATCTTCAGGCCTCTAAGCTAACGAGGCCTGGCGACTTCTACACTGCCTGTTGAACCTACCGATATAACTGGAAGCGGATCTGGATGCTTCAGAGCTGACGAGGCCTGACGTATCGAACCTGGACACCGTTTCGTACCATCTTTTTATAACCTCCCTTAACTTTTAATTATTTTACCTGTATTTTTAAAAATTCTCCTTAATTATATAGTTGACTAGTCTACATTCCCTTTTATTTTTAATAGTTGCAGTAGACTTGTTACAATATCAGGCTGGATAGGGGTACTTCTATTTACTACGTAGCTCACGCCTAACTCTGGCCTGATTTCATATTTAAAAGGCCAGTATTCGTCAATGTTTAGGTTTTAATCTAGAGTAAACTGCTAACCTTCAGCGCGTGGGAAACTGAAGACTTGTGGAAAAAAGTAGACCACGAAAGGCGATAGCAATATTCAATAAAATATTCTTGTGTAAGGATGAGCCGTTCCATCTAATCAGAATAGTATTTACATAATAGAATATAGATTTAATAAACAGATTTAAATGTAGAAATTTTACATAGGGTGACACAATGGGTGGTCTTATCGCTAAAAGCGATCTTGTAAAGACATCCTTTGTGGATGAATTTAAAGGGAGAAGGAGAGATAATACTGCAGTCTCTCGTATGAGGAATATACGAGGATCGAGTTGAATGAATGGTTTCGATTGGAGAAGTCTATTTCCAGGTCCTGATGAAAATGATGCATGGGGTGCAATAAATGAGGCTTCTTAGTAAAGATTAACCTGTTCAAAAGTGTGCGTTGTACTCCAGCCGGTCTATTCAGTACAAATCACACCGTGAAAATTGAAGTGAAGTGAGCTGAAATTCCACTTGATGCTATGGATGGACAAAATTGACAGTTAATTGCAGTTCAACGAATTTTTTATTGTGCGATTTTTACAGAGTAGAACAGCGGTTCTTTATCAAATTATTTCTCAAAGTGACCAAACGAGACAGTTCAAGATCCAGAGAACACATTAAAATAACTAACCCCGGATTTATGCCTAGGTCTACAAGGCGCGGCCTAGGGGCTCAGCCAGCCTAGGGGCCACAAAGCTATCCCAACAAGGTAGCATGCCTGCCTCACGGCAGGCAAACATAGCTGGATAACAAATGCTAAACGCCCCGCACTCATATCATGACACCTATACCTATAACAGCCGTAGGAAAGAAAAAGAAATCTGACCTCTCTGAGGCAGGATGCTAAACGTTTTCGAGCTCCTACATCATAATTTCTTCAGCTTGTCTGCATAATGACTTCTGGATGGGGCCCCGGCTAAATAGTCAAGTGCCTAGGGTCCTTAGGTCTTGTAAATCAGGGCCTGAAAATAGCGAGTGCCGATAATGAAATATAAGTAGGTACCTTACTTACCTTTACTGTAGAATACTTAATTTAAGTTGCGGTATACTTACTTAATTTCACTCCGCGCATAACACTTTGTCATAACATCAATTGTATCTCGTCTGCTCAACGTCCGTTTGTCACTGCCGATCAGGGATCCAGCAGAATATCAGCGTCAGGTATATTTGCCTGACACATGCTGAGCTGGACTCCCATTTGGTGCAACCTTGAGACGCACACCGCACCTAATAATATTGATTAATTTGAAGTTATTGTGCTATGTTTTTTGTGTGCACTGAATAACTGTTTTATCTATCTATCTATACCTATTTCAGTATGATCAGCACTCGCCAATGCTAACTACAATTTTAAAGGAAAGCATAAAGGCGAAATTTATCATTCAGACCTCAAACGCCAGGAAATGAAAACACGGCAGGTCGACAAAGAGATGGCAGGATGAGCTGGGCTCCTTTTTAAAGGATTGGTCACAACATTGCAGAAGACTAGGAGAAGTGGAAAGAGGGAACTGAAGGAAGACAAGCTCACGTAGAAAGTAGAGGTAGCAGTGCTGATAGTTCTTCTTGGGCACACACTTCATTACTGAAAGCCGTATCCCTGAACGAACTTCGTGTCTTTATGTATGATGTTCTTCCACTTCGTTCATTTCTCGGCTTCTCTCAGGGCGATCGTAACAGAGTCCAGTGAGGGTGATAACTTGGTCACACCGGTTAGGTGATTGACCGCGAGGTCTTGTCCCTTTTTCATTGCCCACCAACTTTTCAAATTAATCTTGTTCCCGACGGATTACACGAGCCAAAAAGAGAATCTTCGTAAGGCAAATTTTAAGCCAAAATTTTGCACATGTTATTTAAATTCTGCTCTTGTTGTTACTTAGATATGTGCCAAAATTGTCTTATCGCGGTTCAAAGAATTTGGAGCGTATCGTTGGAGATTATTGACGCTATTACTACAAGTAGCGGCCAGGTCAGAGGTTTGGAGAAAATTTTGGATGCTCCAGACCCAAAAATGTTATCAAGAGCCATTTTAATGAGGGGATCAGTCGAATCGGGGTCACTACCACATGTAAAAATGACGTTTTCTTGGATTTGCAAAAGAAATTTAACATTTTATTATGAAAGTTTTTGTAAGTTGGTTTTTTTTTGTGTTTCTGGGGTGTAAGTACTTATCACAATCAGCCTTTAACGTTCCAACTGCTGGGACACAGACCTCCTCTCTGTGAAAGGGGGTAAGTAGGGAGTAATCCACCACGCGGGCCCAGTGTCGATTGGCAGATGTCACATGTCTTCGAATTTTCGGCTTTAGGACATTCTTCGCCGGTTTCCGTGCGTTGTTTTTCTTCACCGCTAATTGAGAGCAGTCGTGATGGAATAAAATTACACTTGGTAAAGTGCCTGGTGCCTGGCTGGGTTCGAACTTACGACCTACAACTTCGTAAGTCAGGGCCGTTACCACTGGGCCACCACTGCTCTGAGGAGGCAGATTTGACATCGTAAGTCCGTATACCCCGTACGGACTTACGATGTCAAATCTGCCTCCTCGATAGAAATTTTGGAATTGGATGATTTTAAAAGAAAGCAATATTTTTCTCTAGATATTTTTTTTTTTTTTTATTTATTTTTTAAAACGTTGCCCCACACTAGGAATTTCTCCTGTATTGTGGGTGCGTTTACAAACATTTAAATTCATATACACAAACAGCCAGACCCGGAACAACTACTTGTAGGTCATACAAATATTTGTTCCGTGCGGGAATCGATCCCGCGACACGCAGCGCAGCAGTCAATCGCTTAACTAACTGCGCCAACCGTACCGATAATGAGCTTTAACTGTGAGGAGCTTCTGATAAGCATATTGCTTATGCCGTAATAAAAGCACGGCCAGGGTGCCAGAAGAACGCATATCACCTTTAGATACTCGTATTTGTCGAGGATCTTTTATTGATTGATAACAGAACATCATGCCTGTATTCCTATTCCACGAAGGGATTGGCAGAGGTGTACCAATAGAAATAGAACACCCTCATTTCGCCAGTTATGTTTAAGCCCCATGTAATAAGGGGGTGAGCCTATTGTCATCAACCGGGCTCAAATCCTGACTTCGGGCTGCTACGAAGAAATTCCAGATGGAAAAATCCACAGATCAGAAAATGACAGTGACTGTGTTTTATGATCTGTGGAAAATCCTATAGGACTGTCCGACCCGGGAATCAAACCCAGGACTTCATGCTCACCTGTAGCGCTTGCGACCACTAGACCAACGAGGCAGTCAGAAAGAAAGAGAGAAAAACAAGGATAGGAATAATTTACCTTGGCAATGACTTATAAATTTATAATTCGCACGTTATACCGAATATGGCCTCAATTTAGATTCATTATCAATGATTTATGGCTATGTAAATGTTATTGGGTAGGCTCTGGTTTGACCACTGTCTCAATTCTCATCTGATGTTTATAAAGGCTTCTACATACCAGCGCGACTTGTCGCGCGACGCGACACGGCACAAAGGCCCCGCGTGTTGCGGGACGAGAGCGGTGCCTTTGTGTCGCGTCGCGTCGCACGACAAGTCGCCCCGGTATGTAGAAGCCTTTAAAGCGATGATGCGTAGATACAAAAAAAACAGTCTTTGGGGACTGCCGATAGAAGTCGCAAAACAGTATACATATAGTTCATGGAAAGCGTTCGGTGACGATGACGCGAGTACCATGATTTTTGTTTACCCAAAAAGTGTTCAACGCGCCTAAAGCAGTTATCACTTTTAAAAAAATACTTGGGAGGATACGAGTATAAATCGACGGTCTGCGAAATTTCAGCAACAAATGCCGAAAGAAGCTCAAATTCAGATCATCTATTTCAACAAGCACTTTTGAATTGTCAAGGAGTCGTTCAGTCAGAAATATGAAGCTAGTTGCCCATTCCAAAGCGTAGATGGAGAAGAACGGGCAAGAAACTCCATGGAAATTCTCGAACAGGATTCTTAGAGGAGGACAAATTTTAATAGGAAAAAGCTAGTTGCCCATTCCAAAGCGTAGATGGAGAAGAACGGGCAAGAAACTCCATGGACATTCTCGAAGAGGATTCTTAGAGGAGGACAAATTTTAATAGGAAAAAGCTAGTTGCCCATTCCAAAGCGTAGATGGAGAAGAACGGGCAAGAAACTTCATGGACACTCTTGAAGGGGATTCTTAGAGGAAGAAGAATTGTTATAGGAAATGCGATGGGATAAGGAATGCGATGCCTTTGGTATCTTGACATATTATTCCTTGACTTAATCTCTTCATTATTTTACACTAAATACCTAAAATTTTAATTTAAAATATTTATTAGTGGCTTTTGTAGACAGAATATTAATTCAGATTTGTTACGGTTGTAATGGCAATCACGTCATTTGGTTTAAATACTTAGGTTTTTATTTTGATTATTTTACTAATAAGTATTTTATATCTTAGATTATTTTTTAATTTGTGAATTTGAGAACGTTGTAAGCTTAAGTAAATAGTTTGACTGGAACCAACCACAAAATAGGAAAAGGCTAGGCAGAATGATTGATTGACATATTTACATTTTGATAACTTTTTTCGAGATTCCGTTCTTAAATTCAAACAAAGTTCCAACTAGATAAACAATACCATCCAAAAAGTTCTTATCGTATCTCAAAAATGTGGGGCAAGCTTTGATGTACTTAGGTACTTAATTTTTGAATAATTTTCTCGAAAAGGTCAGAGTGCTCATCACGTGATGACGTAGCAAATTTAAGACCTACTATTTAATCTTCAAGCTTCGAAATGCGGTCGGAGCCACGTGTAAGAAATATTCTTAGGAAAGAAAAAACCATCTCCATTTTTAGGGTTCTGTACCTCAAATGAAAAAAACGGAACCCTTGTGTATGTACCCGTGTGTCTCTCTGTCAGTCTGTCACAGCCGATTTGCTCCAAATCTACTGAAGCGATTACTTTGGTACAAATGAATTTCTGTGACCCAAACACAGGCGTGTAACGTAAATAAATGAATTTTGAATATGAGGGTCACTTTTGAAAAAAAAGTTTTGCTAACTGTACCAAGTGATACATCAAATGAAAGGCTTGCTGTGAGGGTCTCAAACATATTTATTTTGAACTAAAAAAAAATAGTTTTAAAGTTATTAAATAAAATAAATGAAAATTAACCATTCCCTTTACCATGGACCATCTCCGAAACTACTGAGCCTAAAATTTCCATAAAAACAAATCAGCAAACAGCTCTTCACTTAAAGATTACAGGAAAACCAATAAGAAGTCCAGGGTGTTAAAATAACGAGGTAAATCTCTCAACATTATGCATACAAACTTACATTTACAGTTGGAATGTGTGGGAGAACATGTTTTTCAACTACAATGTTAAGTTTGCTCTTGGGATATAAAACATGGTAAATAATTTATAACATATTCATTGTACGGAACCCTCACCACGCGACTACAACTCGCACTTATCCGGTTTTTATACTGCGTATAACTGCGGCGAGGCCAAAATGAGGTTAATGTATTTTTTGTAAATTTGGCGACTGGGTAAAATGGGTCATCGATCCCATAAATATTACTTTAGCACTGGACGCTTGCAGCTGTTAGGGCCTCCTACTTTACTACCTAAGTTAAGAGCTTAAAACTACCACAAATGGCTTAGCATGATCCTCCGTTATGTCGAAAATACTGCAGCATTAATTTTGAAATAAATCTATGGTAAAGTTGAGGATTAATGTTAAGACGCAGATATATGCCAGTGACCTTGAGTAGTGTTCTTGTGTGTTAGCTTGCGTGTTCTGTACTGAGCTCACGCAACGCGTCGTACGTTCAGCTAGTAATAGGACTCGCCCATCAAGGAGCGCGCCAATTTGACGCATTATTAATTTATTATACACAAAACAAAAGGTATTTTAATAAAACGCGTATACTAAAAGATCAATAATTAAATCATCTTTAAATTGGGGATGTTTCAGAAAAATACGCTTGGTAGATTTTGCGCCATTCTCAGTTTTTTATCCGCGTTAGACATAACTTTACAAATTAATTTCACTATGTAATATAAACATAATCTAAAATATTCACATAATAAGTTATTGAGAAAATGCTCTAATTTAACATATATTTTTTTCAAATCATTAACACTACTCGTTTAGAGGTGATCTTCAGTATAAAATTATTAATAGTCGGTTTTAAAAGATGTGCGTCCTTGATGGTGCACAGGGTCTGACCCAGTTCCAACACCATCCTGGGGGTTATTGCTGACATGCTGTGCTGCTCTATTGTAAGTCGTTGCTCTAGTATTTCAGCTGGAATGCTAAAGCAGTGATATTGTGTTTGTGTTTTTGTAATTGTTATTATAATTGTATCACTAACATAGTTGTAAGTTTAGTTTATTGTTACTATCACTGTATAAGTCTTATGAGTGACTCTCAATAAAGGATTAATTATTATTATAAACCCTATTCATCATTGCAGCTGAAAGACGTCCACTGCTGGACATAGGCCTCCCCTAAAAAGGGGGGATTTGCCATAATCGCAACGCTTGGCAGGCGGGTTGGCGATCGCAGTTTGGTTTTAAAAATGCATAGAGAACGCTGCTGCCCATTCTCTAGTAAGTCTCTTAGTCGCCTTTTACGACACCCAAGGGAAGAAATGAGATCCCTATTAGCACTAATAAAAAAAAAACCGGCCAAGTGCGTGTCGGACCACGCACAATGAAGGGTTCCGTAGTTGGGATGAATTTATTCAAACAAACTTAACATTGGAGTTGAAAAACATGATCCCCATATATTCCAACTGTAAATGTAAGTTTGTACGCACAATATTGAGTGATTTACCATGTTATTTTAGTATCACAGACTTCTTATAGCTTTTCCTGTAATCTATAAGTAACGAACTATTTTCTGTATTTTTATCAAAATTTTAGGCTCAGTAGTTTCGGAGATGGATGGGGATGGTAATTTTTCATATATTGTCTTAAATAATTTCCAAAGTATGTATTTTAAAATAATAAAAAAATATATATAAAATCCTTAAAACAAGCCCTTTCATTTGATATGTCACACGGTACAGTCAACAAATTTTTTTTTTACAATTTTCTAATTTGGCCCTCAAAAGTGACCTCCATATTCAAAATTAATTTGTTTACGTAACACGCCCGTGTTTGGGTCACAGAAGTTCATATGTGTACCAAATTTCAACTTAATCGGTCCAGTAGATTCGGAGCAAATCAGCTGTGTCAGACGGACAGACAGACAGACAGACACACGAGTGATCCTATAAGGGTTCCTTTTTTCCTTTTGAGGTACGGAACCCTAAAAAACCTTTATCTACATAATTATTAGTACTTATGATTTATTCCGTTCTAATACCAACAACTAATTAAATACCACTGGTATTTGTTTCAACTCACTATTCTGAACGGATACCACTCTTTAAATAATTAAACGTAATGTGCGAACGAATATTTTTCATACAAAGAATTTTTATGTATTTTGGTGATTTAACTGATTTATTTTTCATACAAAGCATTTTTATGTATTTTGGTGATTTAACTGATTTATTTTTCATACAATGCATTTTTATGTATTTTGGTGATTTAACTGATTTATTTTTCATACAAAGCATTTTTATGTATTTTGGTGATTTAACTGATTTATTTTTCATACAAAGCATTTTTATGTATTTTGGTGATTTAACTGATTTATTTTTCATACAAAGCATTTTTACTGACTGTACCATAACTTGTTTTGGTATTCTTTTTTCTTTTTTTAAAACGTTATCCCACACTAGGAATTTCTCCTGTATTGTGTGTGCGTTTACAAACATTTAAATTCACATACACAAACAGCCAGACCCGAAACAACTACTTGTAGGTCATACAAATATTTGTTCCGTGCGGGAATCGAACCCGCGACACGCAGCGCAGGGAGCCTAAAATGGACGCTTTGGCAGAATCATGCGTGCAATTCATACAGCCCGCAATTCATCTGTTTGACAGCTGCTATTTAACATTAGACTTCACTATATTAATTCTTAATTTGTGGACCATTTTACGAAACTCCATACACAACTGTCAAACAGATGAATTGCGGGATATGAATTGAACGCAGATCATAATATGATTCTGCGAAAGCGTCCATTTTAGGCCCCCTGCAGTCAATCGCTTAACTAACTGCGCCAACCATGCCGTGCCGTATTAGTTTGAACAATGGTATCTCTTTGGAATAGAAAATAGTTTTAGGAGTTGAAACAAATACCAGTGGTATTAGTTATTGGTATTCATCATCATCATCATCATCATCATCAGCCCATAGCAGTCCACTGCTGAACATAGGCCTCCCCAATTGCACGCCATTCAGCTCGATTCTCGGCAACTCTCATCCAGCTGCCACCAGCTACCCTGCGAAGATCGTCACTCCACCTAGCCTGAGGGCATCCTACCTTACGTTTGCCGATTCGCGGTCTCCACTCAAGAACACATCTATCCCAACGGTCATCGGTTCTACGGCTAATATGGCCGGCCCATTGCCACTGCAGCTTGCTTATTCTGTGGGCTATGTCGACAGCTTTGGTTCTCTGCCGGATCACCTCGTTTTGGATTCGATCCCTCGGAGAGACTCCAAGCATAGCCCGTTCCATAGCCCGCTGAGCGACCTTGAATATATGGACCAGCCGTACCGTCGGAGTGTCCACGTTTCGGCCCCGTAAGTCATAACCGGTAGGACGCACTGATTGAAGACCTTCGTTTTTAGGCTCTGTGGAATACGCGACGAGAAGACTCGACGAAGCTTCCCAAATATTTCCTAAGTATTGGTATTAGAAAAGAATAAATAGTACAGTAGTACCCAATTGATATGGCTTACCGATGTACCTGCGCAGAAGGTGAATTTTAAAAGTGCGGGAAATGCTATTGACTAATCGGCATGCTCCACGCACCGCGGTTCTTTTTCCTGTACCGCTATAGGTCGGCAGCTGCCGCCATGTTAGCGCGCGTGGCGTGGCATGTTTGTCAGCCGCCATACTTCTGATCGAGTGCACGCTAGCAGCTCCAGTGTATTATGAACCTTATAATAGTGACCTAAGGTTGATTGTAAGTTTTAAGCATTCTTTCGTTAATCTTCGGGGCCATACTTTCTTTTCTGTGCGAACGAAGATTCACGACGCGCCTTATCAATTGGGTACCACTGTACTTATAATTATTTATAATGCTAATTAATAACAGCCAGCATACGTCGAGCGAGGTTAAGCTACGCCTGCCGCGATCAGCTCGTGGGTGGGTGTCCATACATTATATACCGCGACCCCTCCGTGCCTCGGAAAGCATGTTAAACCGTTGGTCTCGGCTGTCATTCGTGGATCTTTGCCAGTCGTTACGGGTCGTCAGACGCCCGAAAGTCTGACAACCAGTCTTACCAAGGGGTATCGTGTTACCCAGTAACTGGGTTGTGGAGATCAGATAGGCAGTCACTCCATGTAAAATACTGGTAATCAACTCTCCGGCTATACTGGAAGCGGACTCCAACATAGTTGGGAATAGGCTAGGCAGACTGATTGATGCCTGGGGGTCTCATTATCACCATTCATCATTTCAACCGAAAGACGTCCACTGCTGGACTTAAGCCTCCCCCAAAAAGGGGGGGATTTGCCATAATCGCAACGCTTGGCAGGCGGGTTGGCGATCGCAGTATGGTTTTAAAAATGCACAGAGAACTCTGCTGCCCATTCTCTAGTAAGTCCCTTAGTCGCCTTTTACGACACCCATGGGAAGAAATGGGATGGTGATATTCTTTACGTCCGGCATCACACGGAACCTGGACCTGGGGTCTACTCCGAAGATAAATCGAAGTATCAGCAAAATTTTCGGCCGTTTCCTGACTACGGCTAACTATGGCTCAAGCAAAAAAAAAAACGAGTGTGCTTTACGGCCGAACCCAATAACCTGTACCTATATCACCAGTTTTGGCCTACTGGAGATAGAAAAATATATCTATCGATGGTTTTAACGTCCCAATAATCTATGAGACATTAAGGAATCTTACCGGCCCACGCTATCTACTGATAAGAGGGTGTATCGCCTACAACAGATAGCTATTTGTATGAAAATGCCAAAGTATGCGTCCCAATATACGATTTACTTCACAAGACAGTACTACAGATGGCAGATTGGTCTATTCCCCGAATTGCAGGAATAAACGTAAAGTAGCCAAGCTAAAATGAACTCTTTCGTACATGCAATAATGATCATAGATGTTTTTTTTTATATAAAGTAATAAAAAAAAAAAAAATCTAATATCTCGAAAACGGTCCGCCCTAGGCAAAAATAACAGAAATTTAACCCCCCCCCCCTTAGACACCCCCCCGTGCAAGCACCATGCCAACAGCCCGCGAAATTCAAATTTTATTACGTTTTATGCAATTTGCAGATCAGTAACAGGTTGTTTTTTGATTCGCGGCCATAACAAATATGGCTCTACAGAATTATATCTTAATCCAGTAACTTATTTAGAAGTAAGAAACAAAGAAGTTTTATTATAAGACTAATTTTATTACACATGTTGTTTTATAAAGTGATGTTGGTTGTAACGGAACGTACGGGTGGGCGAAGTAGAGAAACCTACTTATTGTTTTCGTTAGATAGATACCTAGCCTTTATCTACGCCATCCGAGCATAGATATAATTATACTGTCTATCATCAATAGCGATCTGTCTTTCACTGAAAATAGGTTATTGGGTTCGGCCGTTAGACCACACGACTGAAGTAAAACTTAAAAATAGTAATACTAATTATACTTACTTACAACAATTAGGCCTGCATGCGTAAAGAAGTTTTACTTAAAAAATACGATAGTCAAAGTGATAAGTCAAAGTCAAAGGCATCTTTGGATGTCAAGCAACGGCCAAACATTCGGCCGATACTTCGAATTATCGCTTCGGAGTAGACACCATGATTCCGACCGATACGAGAAATAAATTAAAAAATAATTGTAAAATCTTTCGTTTTATAATCTAAAACTTACATTAAAAAAATACATAATAAAATGGCTACTCGCCGTAACATGTCGACTCAAGGTAAAAGAAAAAATACGTCTCGGTGTATCGAGGGCATGCCAACTGGGAAATATGGCCCTTATTTCAAAGGTTTAAAGATGAGATTCGCTAGGCAAAGGGCGCTGTCCGTAAATAGTTTTGCTATTACGCGCGTTGGGCTAGTGGCCACGAGGAGCGCGGGGAATGATAAGGACGGGCTATTCAAGGTTATATGAACGCGATTTCCCACAAAAGTTGATAGTTTTTTCAGCAGATAGAATAATAAGGCTTGGGTCGCGTAAAAGGGCATGAAAAAGTGATTTAAATAGTGCTTGAAAGTGAACAACGGAATTTAATTTTATTCTTTCAGAACTCAGACTAGGGCAAAGTTATTGTCGTTCGACAAGGTTTTTTATTGTTATGTCGTATTCATCGTAATTATGCTGAATTTCTGAGCTTTTGCATGTCATACGGTCGACGTATACCTTGGCATCGATGCCATACCGATCGTTTAGGTATAAAGTTTACTGTTATCAGTTATCAACTTATCATCATAAAACTGCGTTTACCTATTATGCCAGAGTGTGATATAGGATATTGGTAAGACTTTGCTCCGGAAGGCATTTTGGAGTAGTGTATGTCAGATAGATATCTCCATGTATATTACTGGTATTCAGTTCCATCCGGTTAGACTGGAACCGTACCGGGCAGATGATGACTCTGGAAAGCGTTTTGAGTCTGGAGTAGAGTGCTACAAAGATCTTTTGGCGCGTGGCCGTAATCGGAACTAATGCTGCCATGTTGTTTTTCATTACTAATTTACACGACAATTTTATAAATGTTAACCAACAACGCCACCCTGTTGATGTCATTCAAGAGCTAAAAGATCCTTGCAGCACTACAGGCAATATTATGTATAAAACGCTAACTCTGTGGCCCGAAAATTACGGAAATTGACGAGCGCTGCCGAACACACCCGATCGATGTTTACAGCGCTAATCTTTACAAAGCATACCTACATGGAAAAAAACTATTTTTAATATTGTAAGATACGCGTGTTTAAATAATTTTAACATTTATCATTTACTTAAAGTATTTTTTATTAAGTATTAAAACGTGGATTTGAGAATTAGAAAATATTAGTCTCCCGCGGTTAGAGGAGCTCGTGGCTAAGTAATATTCGCGGGTCGATCTATCAGGTTAAGCTACACTTGTCGGGGCTGATCCGTAGATGGGTGACCATCTTTACATACCGAGACTCCTCCGTACCTCGGAAAGCACGTTAAGCGTTGGTCCTGGCTGTTATTTTTAGATCTTTGACAGTTGTTACGGGTTGTCAAAAGCTCATTTATTCCGTAATGTTTATTGTATTTAATACATACATATTAAACTTCATCATCATTTCAACCGAAAGACGTCGACATAGGCCTCCCCCAAGCACCTCCACTTCGACCGGTTCTGTGCTTCCCGCATCCAGCGGATACCTGCAGCCTTCACAAGGTCATCGGTCCACATTGTAGAAGGCCTTCCAACGCTACGTCTCCCGGTACGCGGTCGCCACTCCAGAACCTTTCGGCCCCATCTGCCATCAGTTCTGCGAGCAATGTGCTCTGCCCACTGCCACTTAAGCTTGGCAATTCTTCGGGCTTTGTCGGTTACCTTGGTTCGCCTGCGGATCTCTTCATTTCTGATTCGATCACGTAGGGAAACTCCAAGCCCTCTCCATTGCCCTTTGGGTGACTTTTAGCCTTCTGATAAGGCCCATTGTGAGCGACCACGTTTCTGTACCAAAGGCAACACGCACTGAGCAAAGACGTTCGTCTTGAGACACTGCGGTATGTGGGACGAGAAGACAAGAATATTAAACTTACATTATACATAAGATTTGTGAGCAGTGGTGACCCAGTGGAGAGCAGAGGTGGCCCAGTGGTATATAACTGCCCCAACTTACGAGTTGTAGGTCGTGGGTTCGTCGAACCCAAGCAGGCGTTTTACTTTGTGTAAATAATTTCATCACCACTGGTCTCAAAACGGTGAAGGAAAACATCGTGAAGAAACCGGCATGTCCTAGAACCAAAAATTCGAAGACATGTGACATCTACCAACCCGCACTGGGCCCGCGTGGTGGATTACGGCCCACTCCCTCTCACAGAGAGGAGGCCTGTGTCCCAGCAGTGGGAACATTATAGGCTTCATGCATGCTTACTTATACAATATGTAACAAAAACCCTGTTGTTCCTTCGACCTACGTTTTAAGAATCGGTATAATAAACACGTAATAAAGCAAGTCATTTTTAAAAACTGTTCAACAAAAATAATTAAAATAAATATTTAATTATTAATATTTGTAATGTTTAACTGATTTCTAACCTCTTTCATTCTTTGATTTTGACTTCTCGACTAGCCAATACTTTTTTTTTTTAATTATAACTCCATCAATGTTGTGCTTGTAGCTTGTAGGTAAATATTGTTTAAGTCCCTAAAAGGAACAACAGGGTTTTTGTTACATACTGTATAATAAAAGAATCTCGATAGTTTTGAAAAGTCGTAAAAAACCTTGCCAAGCAGAGCCCGGGTCGTTAGTTAAGATACATATAAAGTTCAATATTCTTTAATTTTTTTAAGCGTAACAGGATGTTTAAAACAACATAAAAAGCGATAAAATCTAAAAATACATCATTTTCAAACACATGTTTTTTTGAAATAACGATATTAACGCTTTTTATGAGTTGTAAGGATAAATAATTAATAGGTACATTTTTAATTAAAATAATGGTTTTAAGTACAGTCAGCAAAGGTCGGTTAATGCCAGTTATAGTTAATATAGTAATAGGTTTACAACTTACCCCTAGGTGAAAACCGGACCTATGAGACAGTTTTTGTTTTTTTTTTTTTTTATCACGGACGCTTCGGACCTTTTGCATCGTTCTCACATGTATAATTTCAATATGAATGATGTAACCAATACTTTTTATCAATATTTTAATTTAAAAGAGTGTCCGTGGAGTTTCTTACCCGTTCTTCTCCATAGGAACCTACTATTTAGAATAGGCAACTAGCTTCATATTTGTAACTGACCGACTTCTTGACAATTCAAAAGTGCCTGTAAATGGTTTAATTGAAATAAATGCTTTAAGTTTGAGTTTGCAGTTTTTGGGAAAATAGTTCCCTATTTGTGTCCCTAGCGTACTGCGTCAAAGCTTTGAAATGGGCAACTAGCTTCAACTTTCTGACTGACCGACTCCTTGACAGTTCAAAAGTGCCTGCAATTGGTTTAATAATTGAAATAATAACAATAAATAAACATTTTATTTCTCTTCCACAAAGGTGCCTTAAAAAATATGAATAATACGAGTATATATCCTCACAATAATTTCTTTGTGGGAGACTGGTATCTGCACTAGGAAACCCTGTCACACAGATTACCAGTCCCCCCCCCCCCCCCCCAAAACAGCGTTTGAGTACTGGTACTTATATATAGTATATAATATATAAGAAATAAATTTGAAATGCTTTGAGTTTTGAGATAGGTACGAAGTTTCAATGAAATAAGAGGACAGCCAAGTACACATTTTGTTAACAGTGACGTGCCACCTACCGTACCGAAGACTTAACGAGTTTGCAACGTACAATTTAAAAAAAAACATAATCATCTAATAAAAAAAAAGTCTATAAAACTGTACGTCATGTCATGCCGCTGGCTATCGATTCCATTTTTTTTCTTGATCCACGCAGACGCGAAGATATAAAATTTTTTACAACGACCTCTCCCCATTTTGCCTCCCTATCTCAAAATCCGGTGCCAAGGAATAGGATATTAAAATGTCTAGAGCGAGTTTTGTATGTCTATGTTCATATGACATTTTGGAACTAAACAGGAGAAGAATTCAGATTGTTTTTGTTCATTTTGTTATAGAGACCGTTTTGACGTTTATACTTTTTTTTTTAGCAAAGGTATTACTGTGGTAGCCTATGTGTGTACCTAGTTAAGGATTTATTTATGAACATTGCCTTTATGATATAATGGGGGGCCTGGAGTCATAAAATCCAGGGCTAGGCTTAGTTTAAACTCCATATCTCCCACAAATTAAAAGATTGTGTCTTAAAAAAATAATCAGACGTTTTAACGTCAAAATATGTGGGCATCCAAGGAAAAAGGGTTCATCTCGGCATTTTAGTTTCCGAGTTCTTCCCAGTTTTGTAAAGTTGGGTGAAAAAAATTAATTTCGCGATTTTAATTGATTATTAATTTATAAAAATGCTTAATTATATACAAGTTCATAAAGTATTTCACAGATCAAATTTTTTCAGAGTTTCAACTTCAAAATGTCTGATAAAAAAATGTGGCAGTTTTTGAATGTTTTTCAATTGACTATTCTAGATACCGAATCTAGTTTAGTCTTAACTCAATACCCCACTACTGGACCTTTTCTGCTTGGACGCGCACATAAGTATGGCTAAGCAGATGTTAATCATTGCTTGACTATATGCAACGGCAACGTTTATGACGCATTCTGTGAGGAGGTTTTTTGTGTTGTTTCAATAATGTGTGCCTTCGACCCTTCGAGTCCGTGTGGTGGCGGACGTAAAGAATAGCAATAGCACCATACTATTTCTTCCCGTGGGTGTCGTAAAAGGGAACTACTAAGGGACTTACTAGAGACTGGGCAGCGGCGTTCTCTATGCATTTTAACACCATACTGCGATGATGCGATCGCCAACCCGTCTGCCCAGCGTGGCAATTATGGCATAACCGTAATTTTATTTTTCTTTCTTATCTTCCTATTTATAAACCCAGTGTCAAAAGTTCTGATTAAAACCTTCTTGTATATTAAGTTACTTCAAAATCTAGTTAAGAGTTGAAAATACGATTTTGAATCGCTGAAAATAAAAGTAACAGTTGTTTATTTTGCCGTTAGAATCCCTTGTGCATAGCCATTCACAACCATTTGATAGGCTTCCGTGCGGAATCGAACATCAATCAATGTCATCGAAGGAGTCCTTTAAACGCTGTTCACTAATCCGAAACCCGAAAATGTTGACAGTTTAAACCAAATAGTAATTCTTCCGACAGCTCTTTGCTGTCAGGGACTAGGCAAGCTAGGTAGTCGTGGTTTAAAACTGCACGCCCCTCCACTAAAATGTATATACAAACATTTAAAATGTATATGCAACTAATGCAACAAGCAGTGTAGGGGCGTGGAGTTTTAAACTGGACGATCTCTAACCAAAAATGTGTCATTTTCGATTCGGAAGCCTGTCAATGGTCGTAAAAATGTGTCAGTTTCGATTAGGAAGCCTATCGAATGGTTGTGAATAGCTATGCTGATCCGCCATTACTCGTTCCACGATTTGTATCCACGACCTTTCGATTGCCCGTTAAGGCCTAACCTTTGGGCTGTAGCTACTTATCTATGGTTGGTTGGAAAAGACGATTTGAAAGTTTGTCCACAATTTGCTTTCTAGTCTTTAATAAAGGTCGGGCTGTTAGAGTTTCAGGTTAAGATCTATACATATATATATATAATCTGTTTATTTCGGACCATAAAAGACATCCATAATTGTGTTAGTAAATGCTTAAGACCTATGTTAGTGAAACACAACAAATAAAATTACAAGAACAATCAAATAAAACCAAATCATATTTTGTTGGACACTTACCCCCTTATTACAAAACAAGGTTTATCTACAGACCCTGGTTTAAAACATGGAGCCATTATTGAATTTCGAACTTTATTTCGACTAAGGTAAAGTTCCCAAGCACAAAACTGACAACTTAGTACTGAACTAAGTTTTCAGTTTTGTATAAGGAACGGTATTTCAATCACTGTTAGGTTTTTATTACAAAAACTGGCTCCATGGTTTAAGTCATGTCAAAATATAAATCTTGTTTTGTAATAAGGCGGATGGAGTGCAACCCAGTGCCCAAGAAAAGGACTGTCCAGTCTGCTAGCTATTACCTTTAGAACGCTATTGGAGCTTGCTCGGATACGGTGCAATACGGAGGCCGCTCTCCTCACACACACATATAACATTGATGTAATAAATAGGAAGGTAGGCCACTCTCTAACATCACGTAACTATTAAATGGACCCGATGTCGTGCGTCATGTGCTCGACAGCCAAAATAGAGAGACATATTACGCGGGCTATAGCGGGAACGAGATAGCAATAATTCTCACTGTTACGTCCCATAATAACTCGGAAACAAAATACGATTCGGCTGTTCCCCGCAAACCGAGAGTAATGTAGGTCGATTGTGTTCTTTCCCCTAATTTATGCGGTCCACGTCGAGGAGCACGTACCATATCTTCCTATTTAATACATCAATGACATATAATTAATTAATTATAGTCGCTTTTCGTGTCTCCCTGTGTGACCGCGTTGTGCTTCTAAACCACAATTATAGGCTATTAGCGACCCGCCCTCCGCCTCCGAACATACATCCGAAGTATCGGCCGAATGTTCGGTCGTTGCTTGACTATTAGCCGTAGTCAATGGCTGACTACGACGAAAAAAAAAAAACGACAGACAAAGAGATAAGCCAAAGTCAAAAATGTGACTTTTAGTCGGGTAAGGATTCAATGCATCGATCACTAATAAAGAAGTTCTATATTAGTGATCGATGATTCAATGTCAACAGAAAACTTTTTGTAAAAAAAAATAACTGATTTCCAAAAAAAAACACTACAAAGTGAAAAATAACTTTAATTTCGAAAGTCGGTGTCTTTGGATTTGTATTTTAGTTTTTTGCCATCGACTTCCGAAATTAAAGTTATTTTTCACTTTGTAGTGTTGGGAGTCGGTTATTTTTTTTTTTTGCAAAAAGTTTAGTATTTTTCACTTTTTAGTGGGTCAGTTTTTAATTTATCTAAGTTACAATAGCCTAAAGGCAACTGCTCCATCACCTTTTACAAAATATTGCTTTTCCCGATGCTGGGACGTTAATTGTTGAGGAGTAAGAACCAGGAGAACTGCCACTCACCATATGCATTGTGACGAGCATAAATTGCTTAGCAACCATATTAAAGTACCTAATCGAATCGCAAGTAATCGCAACCCGTTAAATTCTTATTATTATGTTGTTCCGGTGGCCATCTGTGGTCTCCATCATCAGTTCCACTTCACCAAATGGTGATTTTCGGGAGCAAATGCACGAGTTACTATAAAACATACCCAAATCGCTATAGGTTTGCCTATAAAATTCGAGGGTTTCCCTCGATTTCCATGAGATCCCTTCATCAGATTCTGATTTGGTGGCAATGAGACCACCTCGGAAGCATACCCTTTCAAACAAAAAAAATATTTTCAAAATCGGTCCATAACTGACAGAGATATCGGTGAACAAACATAAAAAAAAAAAACAAACATACAGCCGAACATATAACCTCCTCCTTTTTGGAAATCTGTTAAAAAGGAAAATAAGGAAGTTATAAAACGGCCGAACAATCGGCCGATACTTTGGATTAACGCTTCGGAGTAGACCCAATCCCCCTTATTACAAAACAAGGTTTATCTTCAGACCCAGGTTAAAAACATGGAACCATTATTGAATTCCGAACTTTATTCCGACTATGGTAAAGTTCCTAAACACAAAACTGACAACTTAGTACCGAACTAAGTTTTCAGTTTTGTCTATAGAACGGTATTTCAATCACTGTTACGTTCTTATTACAAAAACTGGCTCCATGGTTTAAGCCACGTCAAAATATAAATTTTGTTTTGTAATAAGGCGGCCTGGGTTCGCACGGGTGCAATGCTGATAAGTACTAAATATAGGTACTACAGACGTAGATCTAAGCATACATAGTATAGTATCTACATACTACAGACACTACATCATACATCATATACTTACACTTTGCATTCATTAATATTATATATTATACTCTTCTATTGGTTTTGCAATATTATTTTGCGAATCGTTCTAAAACGATTAGTTTTCTTTAATTTTCATATTTTTCAATGTTATGACACTTACGTCAGGCTGTCAAGCTATCATTATATTTTTCTTCAAATTTTCTCTCATAGTTTTCTTACTGGCTTAGTCCATGAAGGTTACTTTTGATTTATATAATTTAAATTCTTTTTATCAATATGTTTAGCTCAAATATTGTATTTTATAGATAAATATAATTGTTTGCTGTATAATATTTGTATCCTAACTTACATATATATATAATAATAATTGAAACGCTCTCAAAATTCATCAAAGAGGTTTTTGGTACGAATATGTGATACGAATATGTCTGGCCTTTTCGAACACTGAATTTGAAATTAAATTCTGTAAAGAACAGAAAAAACAGATGATGTGGAAAAATCAACCGAGACTCGAATATAAAAGGGATTTCTGACACATTCCCGAGAGATCTGATCTGGTAGCGCTGAAAGAATCATCTCTACAAGTCTTGCAACATACTCAGTCTTCTTGGAACTACATACTTGCCAAGAGGACCTTCCACTACTGCAGAGACCTGGACTGGACTGGCAGTGATACTGCGAAGCGGATCTACAGGCCTCTAAGCTAACGAGGCCTGACGACTTCTACACTGCCTGTTGAACCTACTAAAATAACTGGAAGCGGATCTGAATGCTTCAGAGCTGACGAGGCCTGACGTATCGAACCTGGACACCGTTTCGTACCATCCTTTTATAACCTCTCTTAATTTTTTTAATTATTTTTTCTGTATTTTTTAAAATTCTTCAATTATATAGTTAACTAGTCTACTTTCCCTTTTATTTTTAATAGTTTGCAGTAGACTTGTTACAATAGGGACAGACAGACCGCAGGAAGCGACTTTGTTTTATATTATGTAGGTAGTGATATCTAGGGTAGGGTAGTTCTAAACAGATTTTGATGCAGTTTAGACCATCATTTGCAGAATTTATTCCGGAAGGTTCAAATATAAGTATACCTATAGTATATATATAACGGCGCAGAAAGTGGCGCCGTGTACTTTTGTTACGAAGTTACTGGAATCATCGAGAAGGTCGGAAAAATATGACACTGGCTGCTAACAGTCACTCTAGCAGAGCGTCGCGTCCTAAGAACAAGGAAATGTCGCGTCGCATCGACGGTTTCGTGGCGGCGGTCTTCTGATGACAGAAGAAGATGTCAGCGGAGCCGCTGTCGTACCTATCACGTCCGCGACGAACTGCTATTATTTCGGCACAATCCTGATGATATTGAAGCTGCTGAGCCACATACGATGATCACTTCTTGTAAAGGCTATCGTGCGCCGTTTACTATAAAACAATCAAACATAAAAGTCGCAAGAAGCCCGCGAAGCAGGGGCCAGTCCCTAGTTTAACATAAGTAAGTACTTTGCTGGCAACTTGTCACGTCTTATGATAGCAATCAACATTTCAGTTTTGGCTTTGAGTTTAATTAACCCAAAAAAAATGTTAATTTGCTTATTTCAGTTCCAGTTTTTGAGTAAAGTCTAAAAATCGACCTCTTTGCAATGAACGCTCGGCATCATATTACCATAATATAAAATGTCATCGTCGAAGCGGAATAGCTATAGGCTATAAAATAAAATAAAATATAAAAAGTTGGGTCAGGCTGTAAAACGGAGCCTGAGATCCAAGGAGGGGAATAAAAAAAGAAAAAATAAAAATGCCGTAAAAAGGCATTGGCGTGGTAATAGAAGTGCGCGGGGGTGAGGGGTGCGGGGGGGGAGGCTGTTCCTCGAAGTTCAGCCGCCATTTCGAAAAATCGATCACGCGGCGCGTGTGTGGACCGTTTTGAATTTCGAATACTTACAAAATTCTATAACTTTCGCGTCATTGCTAATTTTAACCCTATTGTTACTGTTATAACGTTTATTTTCGATTGTTGTTATTGATGTTGTTTATGAGTGCGTGCCACACACGGACGGGCAAGATACCAAAATATTAATGGCGGACGTCCCGCCAAAATAGATTTTTTGAATGTGTTGGATATTGTTACTTTAGTACGCGAGGGCTAAAACAGCTGCATATTTTTCACAGTCCACACGTTTGTTAGCAAAGGACGAAGTTTCCCGCTTTGTATTTCTACTTTTTTTTAGATTTGTTATCCGTAGCGGAAGTTTACTTATCTTGGAGCCATAGCTGGTTGCTATGGCTAACATGAAAACATGTGTTTTTTCCTTAAAATTTATTATTTGTTGTAGAAATCTCTTTTAGACCTACTTCTCCCATGCAATGGTTCGAACAATTTACACCTCTTCGGTACCTACTAATTACAGGAGAACCGCGGGAAGTGATGTGACTTGCTGTGAAGTGCTGTGCTTCTGAATTCGGACGATGATGGCTTTTTGACTTCTCCGGACCAATTATGCTCCTCCTTCTTATTCTTCCTGTGTTGCCAAGAGCTGAGCGATTTTGTAACATTACAATAAGTACCTCATGCTGGGTGTTGATAAGCCAGTCAGCAGAATGGTAACGCGCCTGAATGCCCAGAACAGGGTTGGTCGCTGTTACCTACTGTTGTTAGAAGAGGCTATCTATCTATTTGCATTCCTTAAGAGCCCATGGGGGGCCGTGGGCTGTTATGGGATAGCATAGATGGGGTAGAGAGCAGACAGGGTCCACAGATACTCTTCATAGCAATCGGTCAGGGCCCCAAGTCTGTTATTCTTATAAATTCAGTCATTCCAACACGATCCCATTGTCATTTTGTTAAAAGTTCGTAATCTGCTAAATTCATAATGGTCGATCATTGGTCGGTCAATGTTCTCGTAATAGACTTGTGTTACTTATAATGGCATTGTCGTATTGCCATTACTATAAAACCCATTAGTAGAAATGTCATTCATTTGTCATTATGTACGAGATTACCAATAAATGCAATTTCTTTCAATGTAGTGTCAGTGGCCGACCAGTCTTAATGACACCATTATAATAGTAGATTACCAAACATGTCAAAATCAACAATTAAGTATGAAATCAATGATCGACCAATCTGACACTATTGTAATAGCAGACTTGAGGCCCTGGAGCTTCGCGCTTACTCCATGAATGTCCAATCTTCAATCTTCATCAAGAGCTGAAGATTTCTGGGCCAGCAAATATACAAATCTGCCGGATGCCAACAAAAATGAATAAACAAGTAAATCAGGGCAATGCGAAAAAAAAACAAATCAAACAATTTTGAAAGCTTTCACCGAAGGTTATCTGGTTATAACGCATTCACTCCGGTGCGTTACGGTTAATAATAAATAACCAAAAAGTTAAAAGTTACAATTAAAAGCAGGGCAAAGCGGTTATTGAACCGCGGTAGGGCTGCGCCCGCTTCGGTGAGTCAAGTATGGAAAAGTTTGCGACGTTAAGCCCTAATCCCTATTACTTAGTCTATCTATACTTTTATTTATTAAAGTATATAACAATTATGCATTAGGTATGTTGAAAGTGTATGTTGAAGGGGAAAAATCAATGAACTTAATACGTCAAAAAAGACATCGTACACTGCAAGTTTAGCAGAAAACGCTTTATTAAAAATTAATATGACGTGTAAAAGTGGTTCCGATATCCTATTTACAGAATAAACAAGAAAAAATAATCATTTCATTTTAACCCTCGGGGACGGTTTTTCCCGTCGGTTAAAATGATATGAAATATTTTTTTTTATCAAACTTTCTTTGACTGTCTCAAATCAATAAGAGAACAATTTTTTAAACGAAGCACAGCCCTGTCCCTTAAAAACATCTGTGACTCAAATCGTTAACCCTTTGGTCTGGGCTGTTGACCTAAACTAAATATTGTTCAGTTTACTTTTAAAGTTTAAACTACGACTAATAACATCACGCTTGTATTTCGAAGGTGTTGGCAGAGGTGTATAGTACCTAATTATACCTTTCTCAGCACATAACGTTATAAAAGTGACTGCTTGCTGTTGTAAGCATATTATAAGTAAAAAAATCCGACGTGTAGGAAATTTAGTTTCGGGCCTGAATTAAAAAGCAGTACTTTGAATTTAAATAACGTTTATTATTGTGTTTGACGTTTCACAGGGAAGGTTTAATGTCTCTCGTCTATCGCAATAAATATTTTAAAAAAATTGAGGGCAGTTGTCGGTTCTATAAACCGACAACTGCCCTCAATCCGGCTCGAAGGACCATTTGTTAGGGACCTAACTAAGGACTTACTAAAAGACAATGGAGTTGGCCTTTTTAAAGTGACAGTGTTGCCATTATCAGAAAGTAAGAATCGATTTATTTTTGCAGATTTAAATACGACTATAATACGACTAAATACCAACACGACGTAAATAGGTTACCTACTCAACGATCAATCTTCAAAACCGGCACAATGTCCCGCTATTAGATGACACGTGGAAATAGGACGGCATGTCGTAATTATCGGGAGCGAAAAAGGGACAAGACGAAGAAAATGTGGCTAATTAGCCACATTTTCTTCGTCTGTGGCACCTCAAAACTTGGCTAATTAGCCAAGTTTTGAGGTGCCACTTGCGAAGCGTGTATAACCTATCTACCTATTCTTAGGGTTCCGTAGTCAACAAGAAATCCTTATAGTTTCGCCATGTCCGTCTGTCTGTCTGTCCGTCCGTCCGTCTGTCCCCGGCTTAGCTCAGAGACGCTTAGTACTAGAAAGCTGTAATTTGGCATGGGTATACATATTAATCACGCCGAGAATATCGTAAAATAAAACCATTTTTTTTTTTAGGGTACACTTGCACGTGAAATGAGGAGGATATATTTTTTTCTCGTCTATTCCATGGTGTGGGATATCGTTGGATAGGCCATTTAAAAATATTGTGGGTCTGTGTAAACCATTTTTCAATTCAGGGATCCGTTGGCGTAATATTAAGCTTTAAAGTGCTATTTTTTGTTAGAGTCAATTAGTTCCCTGCCAACTAAATGGTTGGTTTTGGATACGTGAAAAAATTCATAGCAGAAGTATTATATACAACATTCGTTTTTGTTTATACTAAACCCGAAAAGGGGTCAATGTACTCATCATTTTGAAAAAAAAATTCTATGGGACCAACCTTGAAATCGCGAAATAAAAATCAGCTGTTCCATACATTTTGTCGATTTAAGTGAACACAAATGTAGGGAACAGCTGATTTTTTTTTCGCGATTTCAGGGTTGGTCCCATAGATACAATTGTTCAAAATGATGAGAACAATGACCCCTTTTTGGGTTTAGTATAAACAAAAACTAATGTACTATCACAGCTAAGTAGGCTTTACAAGTTAACGAGTAATAGTCGACCAACTTAAAATTGCAATCGGAGAATTGACCGTAACGTATATCGATGTATGGGAGAGCATGTTTTTTTAACTACAATGTTAAGTTTATTTTTAGGATAAATTCATCCCATTTACGGAACCCTTCATTGTGCGTGGTCTGACACGCACTTGGCTGTTTTTTTACTTATAATATCATTGACTGTACCTAAGCATATGTAATGAGTTAATGACTCAAACTCATAATATCGATTACAGGCACTTTTAAATTGTTAAGTATTCAGTCAGACAGATAAAGCTAGTTGCCCATTCCAAAGAGTAGTCCGCGACGAGGCCTTTTTTTTTTTCGGGTGGGAAATCATCAAATAACTTATCCCGCTCTGGGCGGAGCGGGAGGGAGTGTCAGACTTTTACTGACTAAAACCCACCGTATTCCTTCAAATGCCTGTGTGCCAGGGCCACGATATCCCTTTCGGACAGACTCGTACAGTAGTACCCAATTGATATGGCTTACCGATGTACCTGCGCAGAAGGTGAATTTTAAACGTACGGGAAATGCTATTGACCAATCGGCACGCTCCACGCACCGCGGTTCTTTTTCCTGTACCGCTATTGGTCGGCAGCTGCCGCCATGTTAGCGCGCGCCGCGTGGCATGTTTGTCAGCCGCCATACTTCTGATCGAGTGCACTCTAGCAGCTCCAGTGTATTATGAACCTTATAATAGTGATCTAAGGTTGATTGTAAGTTTTAAGCATTCTTTCGTTAATCTTCGGGGCCATACTTTCTTTTCTGTGCGAACGAAGATTCACGACACGCCTTATCAATTGGGTACCACTGTAACCCCGAGGCCTAAGCTGAGCTTTGCATTTGTGTGAGTGCACATAGATAATGTAAGTTTGACGTAACATAAGAACAACGTAACGTGGTATAGTATGTATACATTGCAACTAAATGAAAGAAAATTCAAAAATCATATTAAAAGAACACTTTGTAAACAAGTATATTACAAATTAGAGGATTATATACAAGATAAGAATACTTGGAAACATGCTGGTCCTGCGCCATAGGACAATCTAGAGTCTAGACAAAATCAAACAGGTTGCTATTTTAATTGTATAATTTATTATTTTTATGACATTTATTTTAAATTCTGTGATTACCTTAACTCACACTGATATTGTTATTTTTTAGGAAATCTTATATATTATTTACAATTTTTGTAAATATGTGAGCACAATGTATTTATCACATAATTAATTTATCTGTCATTGCTTCATTCTTAACTCTTTTTATTACCTATTGTGGTATAGTAATTTTATTCTAGGTGCATCGTCTTCACATATTATTATATAGTTAATGTACCTATAAAAAATATTATACAGGATTTTAAAAGAGTATCGGTGGAGTTTCTTGCCCATTCTTCTCCATACGAAACTACCTTTTGGAAGGGGCGACTAGAATCAATTCTATTTTTTTGTAAATATTGACGTTCAAAAGTGCCTTATATGTGACTATTTGAAATAAGTAAACAATTTGACTTTGAGTTTGACTTGGACTTTATGCTACACAACTCCGCCGCACACCTTCTACACTTTACCTCTTGTACTGTACTCACTCACACAAATGCACAGCTCAGCTTAGGCCTCGCGGACTGCGTAGGTTTCTGTGGAGAAGAACGGGATAAAAACTCCGTGGATCCTCTTTTAAATCAAAATATTGGTTACTTACATCATTTAAAATGAAATTATACATGTGAAAGACGTCCAAAGTAAGCAATTAACAAAAAAACATAGGCTGTCTTGGGGACTGCCGAAAAAAGTGAAAACTTATCGCTCAATGTCGTGTGAAGTCTTCATTTCAATAAAATAATGAATATCTTTAAGCAATGCACAGTAGGTATACACAAATTAAACTTTTCACGTGGTCAATGCTAATGCTACTACAGCATGTCAGCGGTAGCGCGGGCATATCAATGACGCGAACCCAGTTTTTCTCCTTCCAAAAATCACTCAACGCGCCTAACGAAGTTTTTTCTTTAAAAATCAGCTACTTTCACTCAAATACCGCCTAATTAAAGTAGGACATAGTATTAACAATGTTTTTATTTCTAAAAATTACTTAAGACGCAGATATATGCCAGTGACCTTGAGTGGTTAGCTTGCGTGTTCTGTACTGAGCTCACGCAACGCGCCGTACGTTCAGCCAGTAATAGGACTCGCCCATCAAGGAGCGCTGTCCAATTTGACTCATTATTAATTTATTATGTACACAAAACAAATGGTATTTTAATAAAACGCGTATACTAAAAGATCAATAATTAAATTATCTTTAAATTACTGAAGGTTTCAGAAAAATACGCTTGGTAGATTTTGCACCATTCTCAGTTTTTTATCCGCGTTAGACATAACTTTACAAATTGATTTCACTATGTAATATAAACATATTCTAAAATATTCACGTATTAAATTATTGAAAAAATGCTCTAATATAAAATATATTTTTGTTTCAAATGATTAACACTACTCGTTTAGACGTAATCTTCAGTATAAAATCATTAAAAGTCTGTTATCGTCGCCTTAAACCATTTACAGGCACTTTTGAATTGTCAAGAAGTCGGTCAGTTAGAAATATGAAGCTAGTTGCCCATTCCAAAGCGTAGTAGGTTCCTATGAAGAAGAACGGGCAAGAAACTCCACGGACACTCTTTTATTTTTTTTTTTTTTTTATGTATGGCATCTCGTAGCAGACCTAGAGAGGTCGTTGCTACTTAACCGGATATTCCTGTGGCTGCCCTAAGGTTTTTAAGCTTAAAGCCTCCAGCCAGGGCGTAAATTATATATATTTATTAAAACTAAACGACAGCGCACTAAGGGCACCCCCTGTGGGGTACGGACCTCGGCTTAGGGCGTCGTTGGAGGATCACAAAATTAGTAATAATTTGGGGACGGGCTGGATCAACATTTAGATCATGATTATTATCAGGGGATATTATATTTATTGCTACGGCGCTCTCAGCCTCTAACCGGGCGGCTGGCGCAGGACACTCTTTTAGCGGTGGGCCAGACGAATATAGGATAGTTTTCATTAGACCATACATACAGAAATAAGAGTTACTTTGTCGATATAGGTAGTAAAGATCTAGGTAGGGCCGAGCATGGGCGTGCCAAGACGTTTGTGACAAGACATGATAAATTATGTCATGTCAATTTGTACTAGGTAGCATTTTATGACAAAACAGTTTTATCGCTCAGACTGTGATAAAATGTGTGACTCAAGTCATGTCACAGTAGGCCATGCTCGCCCCGCTGCATGGCCTGCAAGAGCGAGCGAAGCGAGATCAATAATTTTAGCACCTCACCCGGTGCAAGTGTGGGAAGGTAGCACTGGGGTGGTTTTTAGTCAGTAAGAGTCTGACAGACCCCTCCGCCCACCCCAGGGCGGAGGACATCCATGAGGATTTTGCACCCCGTGAACAAAAAAAAAAGGTAATTGTGGGGAGCTGAGTAACAGCTCCTCACAATTACCTCAGCCCGGCTGATGATGTATATCATTATCAAGTACCAATTAGTCATTCATATCGGAACGAAGTCTAGCTAGACGTTAGACAGGCTAGATAAGAGCCAGGTCATGACGGTCTGACCTTTTAATCAAGATAATAAAGAATACCCAGCGTTCACTCTATCAGAGACTTTTCGCACAAGTTGACGTTCGGAATAAAATTGCACAGCAAAGATATAAATATGTCTAGATAGACATATTACTATTTACAGAGTTGTGAACTCGTTGAAAAACATTGCGTCCAACTGTTGGCCGCAAAATGCACGCACACTACAATAAAAGAATGACAGCATGATGACGTGGCGCAAGTGTAAAACGTAGCTGTCACGCACACCAAGTTGGCCTGTTTGTTTAAGACTCAGATATATGCCAGTGAGCTTGCGTGTTCTGTATTGAGCTCACGCAACGGGGCGTACGTCCAGTCAGTAAATAGGACTCACTATCAAGGAGCGCTGTCCCCGATTTGACGCATTTTTAATTTATTATACACAAAACAAAAGGTATTTTAATAAAACGCGTATACTAAAAGATCAATAATTAAATTATCTTTAAATTGGTGAAGGTTTCAGAAAAATACGCTTGGTAGATTTTGCGCCATTCTCCGTTTGTTATTCGCGTTAGACATAACTTTACAAATTAATTTCACTATGTAATCTATACATAATCTAAAATATTCACATATTAAGTTATTGAGAAAATGCTCTAATTTATCATATATTTTTTTCAAATCATTAACACTACTCGTTTAGACGTGATCTTCAGTATAAAATTATTAAAAGTCGGTTATTGCCCCCTTACGGCCGAACCCAATAACCTATATATCACCAGTTTCGGCCTACTGGAGATATAAAAATATATCTATCGATGGTTTTAACGTCCCGATAATCTCTGAATCATACCGGCCCACGCTATCTACTGATGGGAGGGTGTATCGCCTACAACAGATATCTATTTGTATGAAAATGCCAAAGTATGCGTCCCAATATACGATTTGTTTGCCAGGACAGTACTACAGATGTCAGATTTAGCTATTCCCTGAATTGCGGGGATAAACGCTTTAGTACTTGCAATAATGATCATAGATGTTTTTTTTATTTAAAGTAATAAAAAAAAAAATTCAATTCAAATATCTCGAAAACGGTGCGCCCTAGGCAAAAAATAAGAGAAATTTAACCCCCCCCCCTTACTAACACCCCCGTGCAAGCACCATTCCAACATGAATTTAAGTTAAAAAAAAAAACAACATTAATGCGCTAAGGTAGCCCGCGAAATTCAAATTTTATTACGTTTTTTGCAATTTGCAGGTCAGTAACAGGTTGTATTTTGATTCGCGGCTATGGCTTTACAGAATGATATCTTAATCCAGTAACTTATTTAGAAGTAAGAAACAAAGATGTTTTAATATAACCCTAATTACACATGTTGTTTTTTAAAGTGATGTTGGTTGTAATGGAACGCACGGGAGGGCGAAGTAGAGAAACCTACTTATTGTTTTCGTTAGATAGATAGCCTTTATCACTGATTGTAAGACGCCATCCGCGCATAGATATAATTATACTGTCTATCATCAATAGCGATCTGTCTATAACTGAAAATAAGTTATTGGGTTCGGCCGTTAGCCGAGTCATTAAGTAGGTACCAAAGTTAAAAAATTCAATGAGAAAGATTTCCATCGTTAGTTCCGCGTTTCAAAATTGTCAAATCATCTTCCTAAGGTCGTTCCGTGCTGTACAAAGTCTAATAAGTAGTTCTTTGCTCTTTGATATGTAGAACTTTAAGGTTGGGCTTGGCAGATTGATTTTTGAACTGTGCAGCTTTGATTATTTATTTAAAATTTAAAAAGAAAGAACAATTGTTTATTCTGCGCAAACAGCGCAGAATAAACAATTCTTCTTTCTTTTTCTTCAATGGGCTGGTCAATCGGCCCAATGGACCGACTACCTTAAAAAATTCGACCTCACGTCATTCGATTTCAAGAAGGGAACCCGGCTGGGGCACACTGGATGGATGCTAAATGTCGAGGTCAGGGCGTTGTGGCGCAGTTTGGGACAGGCCTATGTCCAGCAGTGGACTGCGATAGGCTGAGTTGATTCATTGAAGCAAGTCTTGTACATACTCCATTTTGAAAATCGTTTGGAAATCCTTGTGGGTGGTCATTCAAAACTACGGGTTATCTAGACTAATAGTTTGTATAGTTGTGTGTAGTGTCTAGTTTCTTTGTTTGAACGTACTTATCTCTGTACAGTAGTACCCAGTTGATAAGGCGCGTCGTGAATCTTCGTTCGCACAGAAAAGAAAGTATGGCCCCGAAGATTAACGAAAGAATGCTTAAAACTTACAATCAACCTTAGGTCAATATTATAAGGTTCATAATACACTGGAGCTGCTAGCGTGCACTCGATCAGAAGTATGGCGGCTGACAAACATGCCACGCGGCGCGCGCTAACATGGCGGCAGCTGCCGACCAATAGCGGTACAGGAAAAAGAACCGCGGTGCGTGGAGCGTGCCGATTGGTCAATAGCATTTCCCGCACTTTTAAAATTCACCTTCTGCGCAGGTACATCGGTAAGCCATATCAATTGGGTACTACTGTACCAGTCGGATTTGTTTTTTTTTTGCATTTGGTAGCTCAGTTTGTTGAAGAATGTTAGAGGCCATTTAAGATCACGCTACGACCCTTAGGAGCAAAAAGTGAAATAGTCGGATAATGCTTATTGAAAACGAAGTACTCAAAATCAAAAGTCATTTATTCAAACTAGGCTGAGAATCAGCACTTTTGGAACGTCAAAAATTTAATGAGACAGTCCAAAAACACCCACCCTTCACCACTTCCTAGTGCTTTAGCTGGGAAGAAGAAGTGGCGCAACAAACTCCTTGCCTATTTAGAGGTATGAGGAACAGGGTGTAAAGTTCACTCATCCTCTATAGAAAAGGGAGGATCCTCCGACCAGACGGTTGTTGTGTCTGGTGGGCAACTGCCCGACGGTTGATGTCGGGATGTTTTATATATGCTAGTTGCGCGGTAAACTCTGCTTGCGTGATGCAGGATTTTGCGTGACGTCAGTGTGACGCGAAGTTCGCATGTGGCGATGTTGATGCCGCTACACTGCGCGGTCTATGGAATGGGTCCTCGTGAGTCCCTTAGAAACAAATTCAAAGAAATTGATGTACTAACTCTGCCTTCTCTTTATATCTTAGAAAGTATTTTATATGTTCACAAAAACATAGGCCTTTTTAAAATAAGAAGCGATTTCCATAATATAAATACACGTAGTAAACATGAAATTGTGATACCCAAATTTAGATTAACTAAAACAAGCAAGTCATTTCTTATTAACAGTATCCGCTTTTATAACAAGTTGCCAAAGTCTGTTACAGAACTTAGCGATGGAAAATTCAAAACCCACATCAAACGTGTCCTTATCAAAAAAGCATATTATAAGATTAAAGACTACGTTGAAGACAAGGAAGTTTGGCATTAATTCCTTCTGCACATGTGGCTTCTGGTACCTCATTAACGGCAAAAGTATGTAAATGTCTATTAACTGCTCCCAAGTTGCGATGTTTATGTTATTTATTTTTTACATACTTCCTTGACATAATCCATGTTTTTTGATTTCAACAAGGCTCTAACTTTTATTATTTTAACCATATTTTATATAGCTTTTTTGTTAATGTGAGGACGTTGTAGGCTTAATATACTGTAGATCTGTAGACCATTTTCTATTTTGTTAAGTACCTGGTACTTTTGACGGGCCTACGCTGTCCTCTCATACTTTGAAAATATTGTAAAAGCCGTTTTTTTTTTAAAGTGTAACCGTGGATTTTCTTGCCGGCTCTTCTCCATAAGAAACGACCAATTGGAACCGTGCACGGCGTGCACCTAGCTTCTGACGTTTCATAAGTGCCCATGTAGGCTTATGTGAAATAAAAATATTTTTTTTCGTGGGGGGCGATGCAATGCGATGCCATATTTTATGTTAAAACAAGAAATTTGTATTCAGATTATTTTGAACAGTGGATTGTAACGAAATAAAAAGTTGGAATACAATAATTGTTTGTTTTATTTTCTCCCGTACAAGATGGAGATTTTGGTTTGACCAGCTTAATACGAGAAGTACGTTGCCATACATTTTTCTTAAAATTACCACACTATACTAGGTATTCAAATAAAAGTGCCGTGTGGTGCCGGACGTAAACTCAAACTCAAAACATTTATTTCAATTAAACCTATTACAGGCACTTTTGAATTGTCAAAGAGTCGGTCAGCTAGTCAGAAAGTTGAAGCTATTTGCCCATTCCAAAACGTAGATCTCTATGGAGAAGAACAGGCAAGAAACTCCAAGGACACTCTTTTAAATCAAGATATTACAAAATCCTGGGAACATTATTCTTGTTGCTTCTATATGTGAGATCAACACAAAAATTCAATTGGTAGTAAAGAATGGCACCGTCCTATTTCTCCCCAGGTGTCGTATAAGGCGACTAAGGGACTTCCTAGAGAATTGGCAGCAGCGTTCTCTATGCATTTTAACACCAAACTGTGATCGCCAACATGCCTGCCAAGCGTGGCGATTTTGGCATACCGCCCCCCCCCCCCCTTTGGGGAGGCCTATGTCCAGCTGTGGACGTCTTTCAGCTGAAATTACTAATCAAATATAAATGTTGCCATTAGATTAATAATTTCACGCGGTGAGAAGCTAGTTAATATTTTAAACAGGTATTATTCAATTAAATTTATTTATTTAGGAAAAACGTGCATATTGTATTCTCTTTGAAAAATATGTTAGTAGCATTAAAATCAAAAACAATTATTATTTCAATCAAAAACAAAAATTAAACTAAAATCAATATCAAATTCGAAAACAAAATTTAAATTACAATAAAAAACAAAATCAAAATTATAATCAAAATTAAAGTCAATATACAAAGAATTAGATAAAAAAATAAAATAAATTACAAATAAAACAAAATAGTTGTATTTATGTATGATGTATAGTAGTATTATGTAAGGTAACCGACATAGCCCGAACAATTGCCAAGCATTGCTCGCAGAACTGATGGCCGATGGGGCCGAAAGGTTCTGGAGTGGCGACCGCGTTCTCCAGACGTAGTGTTGGAAGGCCTTGTACAAGGTGGACCGCGCGATGACCTTGTGAAGGCCGCAGGTATCCGCTGGATGCGGGAAGCACAGAACCAGTCGAACTGGCGGTGCCTATGTCCAGCAGTGGACGTCTATCGGCTGAAATGATGATGTTATGTAGAGGGTAATCTTCGGAACTACTGATCCTATTCCGAAAACTTTATCAATAATTGGAAGCCAAGAGTTCTCCATCTTTCTCCTCCCCTTAGGTATCCCAATTTATTTATGGTCAGCGCAACATGTCCCTTTCTTCCACACTTCTCTAAAGTCCGGTCACGAAGCAGAAATAATTTCGTACTTTTTTTTTTGTGTATGGCATCTCGTAGGTAGCCTTGAGAGGCCGTGGCTACTTAACCGAACTTTCCTGTGACTGCCTTAAGTGTGAGCTTTAAGCCCCCAGCCCGGGCGTAAAATATATATTATAACTAAACGACTGCGCACTAAGGGCACCCTCTGTGGGGTACGGACCTCGGCTTAGGGCGTCGTTGGGGGATCACAAATTGGGGACGGGCTGGATCAAAGTTTAGATCATGATTATTAACTGGGGTTACTATTAATGCTACGGCGCACTCAGCCTCGGCGCGGGCGGCTGGTGATTCGACGTGCAAGGGACAGGGGGGACATTTTAGTCGGGAAGTTCGCGTGGTACCTCGGCGGCGAGGACGGAATGTCGGTCTGTGTAGTTTGTGCACTGTACTGGTGGCCCTATTGCTTTCCTGGACGCGCCTATAACTAGCGGCCTGCACAACCAGAAGGTTGCGGTGACTATCCAATGATCCCTCATTACTTATCTCTATCGCTCGCGCACAATTGTATTGCCGTCGCACTCGTACATTCATCATTCATTCATCATTTCAGCCGAAAGACGTCCACTGCTGGAATAGGCCTCTCCCAATCACCGCCACTTCGACCGGTTCTGTGCTTCCCGCATCCAGCGGATACCTGCGGCCTTCACAAGGTCATCGGTCCACCTTGAAGGAGGCCTTCCAACGCTACGTCTTCCGGTACGCGGCCGCCACTCCAGAACCTTTCGGCCCCATCGGCCATCAGTTCTGCGAGCAATGTGCCCTGCCCACTGCCACTTAAGCTTGGCAATTCTTCGGGCTATGTCGGATACCTTGGTTGCCTACGGATCTCTTCATTTCTGATTCGATCACGTAGGGAAACTCCAAGCATAGCCCTCTCCATTGCCCTTTGGGTGAGTTTTAGCCTTCTGATAAGGCCCATTGTGAGCGGCCACGTTTCAGTGCCATAGATCATCACTGGCAACACGCACTGGTCAAAGACTTTCGTCTTGAGACACTGCGGTATATGGGACGAGAAGATATTGCGTAGCTTCCCGAACGCTGCCCAGCCGAGTCACCTCTTTCTCGAAGTTGGACCTACCTAACTGGACAGCTTGCCCGAGGTAAACATACTCGTCCACAACTTCGAGTGTAGTGCCTCCGATCTTCATGAGTTGGGAGGGACTCTTACATTACAAGGATAAAATGCGCGAGCGCGACGGCAATACAATTCTTTCTGCTTCGCGACCGGACTTCATTTGTCACCATCTCGGGAGCCACTCCCTTTCTAGCCATATCATCTATCACACAGTCCATCCATCGTTTCTTTGGTCTTCCCCTACTCTTATAGCCATCAACATTAATTCTCAAAACTTTCCTCACTACATTTTCCTAATTCCTCCGCATCACATACCCATACCATGACAACCGATTTCCACACAGTCACCGGTGCCATTTTCAGACTTCCTCTTATGTACCCATTTCTTATTCTATCCATTTGTGTCACACCACACATCCTTCTTAGCATTCTCATCTCAGCTACATGCAAGTGCCTCTCATTCAAACCTTTTCTGCCTTATTACAAAACAAGATTTATATTTTGACATGGCTTAAACCATGGAGCCAGTTTTTGTAATAAGAACGTAACAGTGATTGAAATACCGTTCTTTATACAAAACTGAAAACTTAGTTCGGTACTAAGTTGTCAGTTTTGTGTTTAGGAACTTTACCATAGTCGGAATAAAGTTCTAAATTCAATAATTGCTCCCTGTGTTAAACCTGGGTCTAAAGATAAACCTTGTTTTGTAATAAGGGGGTTTGTGTCAAAACATTCTGATCCATTATTGCCAAGTAATGCCAAATGTCATAGGATATATTTAAGACCTTTTACACTTTACGGCGTTTCATACAAACTTTCAAGCCCTTGTTTTTCGAAATGACTAAACCGATTTTAATGAAACTTACATTTGGATAAGCAGGATACAAAGGTCTAAAAACTTAGTTAAGAACATTTTACGGAAAATAGTGTTACAGCCAAATTAGACCGATTTTAAATTTTCCATAGAAACAGAGATTTTCAGTTATCTGTTTTTAAATAAGATATTACGAAAATGTTCTTAACTAACTTTTTAGAACTTTGTATCCTGCTGCTTAAGAAGTTTCATTAAAACGCAGATATATGCCAGTGACCTTGAGTGGTTAGCTTACGTGTTCTGTACTGAGCTCACGCAACGCGTCGTACGTTCAGCCAGTAATAGGACTCGCCCATCAAGGAGCGCTGTCCCCAATTTGACGCATTTTTAACTTATTATACAAAACAAAAGGTATTTTAATAAAACGCGTATACTAAAAGATCAATAATTAAATTATCTTTAAATTGGTGAAGGTTTCAGAAAAATACGCTTGGTAGATTTTGCGTCATTCTCAGTTTTTTATCCGCGTTAGACATAAATTTACAAATTAATTTCACTATGTAATATAAACATAATCTAAAATATTCACACATTAAGTTATTGAGAAAATGCTCTAATTTATTATGTATTTTTTTCAAATCATTAACACTACTCGTTTAGACGTGATCTTCAGTATAAAATCATTAAAAGTCAGTTACCGGTGCCTTAAAATAGGTTCAGTCATTTCGAAAAACAAGGGCTTGACAGTTTGTATGAAATGCAGGGCCGGATTTAGAGGTGTGGAGGACCTGGGGCAACTAAGAAGTGGAGGTCCCAAAAATATATTTAGAACAGACAAAAAAAAAACTTAAAAAGGTACCTTGTGAATGTGAACATTTTTTTCTTTGATACACAATCAATCTGCCCGCCTTTTTCCCAACTGTGTTGGGGTCGGCTTCCAGTCTAACCGGATGCAGCTGAATACCAGTATTTACATGGAGCGACCGCCTATCTGACCCCCACAATACGATACCCCTTGGTAAGACTGGTTGTCAGACTTATGGGATTTTTTTTCTTTGATACACAAAGGAGACTCGTTGAACGTCCCAGCGTCGAAGAAAAACAATTCAATGAATGAACTGTTTAAGATACATGTTAACTCGTTGACGAATTTAACTAGTTGATCGACTAGTTGATGAATGTAAATCAACGTTGACGTTTCTTTAACGGAAAAACCGTTAACGACCCATCCCTACAAAAGATGTATTTTCTTTCTTATCTAAAAAAATCAAATTGTGGAGGCCCCTTCTTTGTGGAGGCCCAGGGCTAGAACCCCTGTTGCCCTGCCCTAAATCCGGCCCTGATGAAATGCAGTAAGGTGTAAACGCTCTTAATGTTAAAACAAGAAATGTCACGCGGATGAAGTCGCGGCCAGAAGCTAGTTTATAAAATACCTAAGTAACTAAGCAACAACTATTTTGTAAATCGTTTAGATTTTAGAAGTCTTCGTGGGCGCTCGAAAACCATTTCAAACTACGGGCTATCGATAATATTACGCAAGAAGTCGTAGTCCTTTGTTAAATTAATAGGTCATTCTACCCGCAACGTCGTTGATTCGTGCTTCTTAGAACACTACGATTTACTAAAAACTCGTATATTCTGCTTACTTCGCTTAAACAGCCGTTTTATTAGGAAATAGCTACGTAAATATTTAATACAAATCGCACCGCTCAAATAGTGGCAAAAAAGTTACAATGGTTTTTGAAGCTCTACAAAATCACCATTTTGTAGAGCTTCAAAAGCCATTGTAACATATAATATACTAACATATATTGTACTAAACAACTTACTGTGCATTTTTTTTTGTTTTAAAATATAAGCCGAAAAGTGGAAAAATAATTTAGAATAAATTTTAAGATAAAAATTTGATGCACGGTTAATGTTTATTTTTTGCTTGATTGTACCTATGCATTGGACGAGTTGGGAATGAGTCGAAATACAGCATGAAACAAGTTACTGACGGGGCCTAAAATGGACGCATTGGCAGTATCATAATAAATTATCTGCGTGACTACCAAACTCAATTTCGACAAACTGAAATAGGACAAGATTTAATTACGTACAATTCATACATCTGCGGGATGTATGAATATTCATCTGTTTGACAGCTGCTATTTGACATTAGACTTCATTAAAAAGCAATTCATAATTTGTGGACCATTTTACGAAACTCCATACAAAACTGTCAAACAGTAGAATTGCGGGATATGAATTGTACGCGGATCATGTTATGATTCTGCCAAAGCGTCCATTTTAGGCCCCCAGATGCACAAGGTGACCTACTGAAAATGACCTATTACGGATAGCGACAAAATAGCGAATGTGACGAATGGTCAAATCATCCACTAAAGTAGGTAACTCTGAAAACCTTCGATCAATAATATCTGCAAATCTCAACCTAGCTTTAACTTTCTTCAAAGAGAAAAAAAAAAAGCATATTCTTTAAAATCGATATTCAAAAAGTTATGGTGGAAAAGGCTTCTACATACCGGGGCTGACTAAAACCCACCGTGTTCCTTCAGATGCCTGTGTGCCAGAGCCACGATATCCCTTTCGGACAGGCTCGTAACCCTGGCAGCGAGCGGTGCCTTTGTGTCGCGTCGCGTCGCGCGACAAGTCGCCCCGGTATGTAGAAGCCTTTATAGAAACTCATACATGAAAACATTACACTCCTTTTCTGGGCATTCGTCTATAAGAATTCAAATAAATTTTTGACAGAAATAGAACGTACTTATTCAAAAAATTAACAGTGGTTAAAGGTTATTTAGGATTCCGTACCTCGGGGAGCTAAGGAAAAACGGAACCCTTATAAAATCACTTCATTGTCCGTCCGTCCGTGCATGTCAAGACCCTTTTAACAAGTTGAATGTATCAAGTTGAAATTAATATCAAATACTGTCTACGGTCCCTCAGAGCTCTAAAAATTAAAAAATAAACCTAAGTCAACGCAATAAAAAAAAACCAGTCAAGAGCTAGTCGGACTCGCGCACCGAGGGTTCCGTACGAATATATTATGTTATTGATTTCTGAAAAACTGTGCTATTTAGAGACATCGTTTTATTTTTCCTGTAACCTTTACATAAGCTTCTATCATATAGAATAATTTCAGATTTTTATCTCTGCTAACTTCGGAAATAAGGGGGGGCGGTACGGTATTTTTTTTACATTTTTCATCAAAAGTCAGCAACTAAGCATGCATAAAAAAAAATGTTTGAGAATGTGCAAACAGCGTTGTTTCATAATGATACCCCACATGCCCTAGTACCCACTTCAAATTTTTAAATATTTTTTTTTAATTGCTTTCATGCTTGCAAAATAGTTGGGCAAACTTCATCTAAAACTATTCTAAATTTCAAGTTGATAGCATTAGTAGTTCTTGAGATATCCAGGTGTGACAGACAGACAGACTTAGTCTCACCATAAGGGTTCCTTTTTACCATTTTTGTACGGAACCCTAAGGCCAATAAGGCCATTTACGCGATATGCATATATTCATACTTGCAAATAAATCAAAGCTTATACGGTACTTCCCGTCGACCTAGGATCATGAAATTTGGCAAGAAGCAAGGTCTCACAGCACAAATAAAGGGAAAAGTCCAAAAATCGTTAATTTCTAGATATATAGAAAAAAAAAAACAATTGCGATTACAAACTTACATTTGCCGTTGGAGAATTCACCGTGTCGGATATCGATGTATGGGAACATGTATTTTAACTACAATGTAATAATATTATATACAATAATATATATATACTACTTTTATAATGCGCACAGCAAAAGAGTGGAACTCTCTGCCTGCGTCTGTGTTTCCGAACGCATACAACCCTAATCTCTTCAAAGTGAGAGTGCACAGGCTTCTTCTGGGTAAGCTCACTCCATCGTCGACTTTGTCTCTGTCACCTCTGAACTAGACTAAGGTCTAGGAGCAACCCCAACCTAAATAAAAAAAAATAAATAAAAAAATCTTAAGTTTGTTCTTTTCTTGGGATAAATTCATCCCAACTACCTACCAACTACCCTTCATTCAAATCAAATCAAAATATTTTATTTCACAAAAACCTACATGGGCACTTTATGAAACGTCAGAAAATCATTGTGCATGGTCCGAGGTCCGACACGCAGTTGGCCGGTTTATATTGATAAACAAAACAAATCAAAACGGCTAACCAAGCACCTAAAAACTCGCTTCGGAACCTAAGTTGTCGTGTGTTGCGAAATGAGGGAAAATTCCATCCAGCGCCATTCCGCTGGATTGTATTACACACACACACACACGCGCGCGCACACACCCCCACACGCACACACACACTAACACAATATTCGACTGTGTGAGTTAGCGACTAGTGCAAGTAAAAACTGTGAAGTTTCTTATGTACATTTTATGTTAGAAACTTAAACTACGTGGTTATAATAGAACAGGGTCTTCTCCGAAGCGTTAATACGAAGTATCGGCCGAATGTTCGTTTTATAACTTCCATAGTTTCCTTTTTTGACTTTGTTGAATCCTTACCCGACATAAACTTATACCGCCTTATTACAAAACAAGACTTATATTTTGACATGGCTTAAACCATGGAGCTAGTTTTTGTAATAAGAACGTAACAGTGATTGAAATACTGTTCTTTATACAAAACTGAAAACTTAGTTCGGTACTAAGTTGTCAGTTTTGTGTTTAGGAACTTTACTATAGTCGGAATAAAGTTCTAAATTTAATAATGGTTCCATGTTTTAAACCTGGGTCTGAATATAAACCTTGTTTTGTAATAAGGGGGGGTTTGTCACATCAATCGCCGAAAAAATCGAGCACTCCTATTATGTACATTATAAAATTTACTGATATAAATGTAGAAATTTTATACATATAGGGTGACACAGCGGGCACAGGTTCCGTACCTCAAAAGGAAAAAAATGGAACCCTTATAGGATCACTCGTGTGTCTGTCTCTCTGTCTGTCCGTCTGTCACAGCCGATATGCTCCGAATCTACTGGACCGATTAAGTTGAAATTTGGGACACATATATGAACTTCTGTGACCCAAACACGGACGAGTTACGTAAATAAATGAATTTTGAAGATGGGGTTTTCCTATGGGGAGCAAATTAGAATTTAAAAAAAAAACTAGCAAACTGTACTGTGGGAGTGTCAATCAACTCAGCCTATAGCAGTCCACTGCTGGACATAGGCCTCTCCCAGGTTGCGCCACAACACCCTGTCCTCCGCCTTCCGCATCCAGTCTGTCCCAGCCACGGCCACTTCAGCTTGCTTACTCTCCATGCTATGTCGGTAACTTCGTTTCTCTTCCGGATAACTTCATTTCTGATCTTATCCTTCAGAGAAACTCCGAGCATAGCCCGCTCCATAGCACTCTGAGTGACCAGCAGTGAATTTGTGGACCAGCCCGACTGTCAGTGTCCACGTTTCGGCACCGTATGTCATAACACCGTATGCCTATGCCGTGTGAGTGTGTGACATATCAAAATTAATGAAAGGGCTTGTTGTAAGAATTTAATTTTTTTTTTTTAAATTAACACATTTAAAATGATTTAAGAAAATAGGCGAAAATTGACTAGGTACCGACTAATGTCTCCAAATTACAGAGCGTAAAATTTTGAAAAAAATACAGAATATAGTTTTTTACATATCGATTACCAGAAAACCTATAAGAAGTCTATGATCTTAAAATAACATAGTAAATCTGTCAATATTGTGCGTCTAAACTTACATTTGCAGTTATTGTTATTATACAAAGAACTACTTAAGGCGACGATAACTGACTTCCTTCGAAAAGATCACGTCTAAACGAGTAGTCTTAATGATTTGACATGATTTGAAAAAAATATATGTTATAAAAGATAAATTAGAGCATTTTTTCAATAACTTAATATGTCAATATTTTAGATTATGTTTATATTACATAGTGAAATTAATTTGTAAAGTTATGTCTAACGCGGATAAAAAACTGAGAATGGCGCAAAATCTACCAAGCGTATTGTTCTGAAACCTTCACCAATTTAAAAATAATTTAATTACTGATCTTTTAGTATACGCGTTTTATTAAAATACTTCTTGTTGTGTGTATAATAAATTAATAATGCGTCAAAATGGGGACAGCGCTCCTTGATGGGCGAGTCCTATTACTGGCTGAACGTACGACGCGTTGCGTGAGCTCAGTACAGAACACGCAAGCTAACCACTCAAGGTCACTGGCATATATCTGAGTCTTAACATTGTAGTTGAACGTGCACCTCTTCGACGCCTTGTTGATTCTTACAAGTTTACAACACGTATTTTATTGATCTGGTATATTTTTTCTATCTAAGCAATCTTTTAAGAAAATGGCTCTAGATATTTTGTTTAGCGAGTATGTTAGTAAAATTAAGCTAAGCTAAGTAACACAGCAATATTGTGGAAGCGACTATTGTTTAATTTTTCTTTTTTAGACTAAACTTTTAACCTTTAGTTAGTTTGTAAATCAAACATATTCTTCACTATGTAATATAAACATAATCTAAAATATTCACATATTAAATTATTAAGAAAATGCTCTAATTTAACATATATTTTTTTCAAATCATTAACACTACTCGTTTAGACGTGATCTTCAGTATAAAATCATTAAAAGTCGGTTATCGTCGCCTTAAGTTTGTTCTTAGGATAAATGAATCCCCACTACGGAACCCTTCATTGTGCGTGGTTCTACACGCATTTGGCCGTTTTTTTTTTATTCGGAGCTATTGGACAGGAGAGTACAGGACAAAGTATTTCGCGTCAGTCATTTTGGAAATTTTCATTTAACGAGAAAACCGAAAGGATATTCCATGTAAATCAATATTTCGTTATTAAACGACATTGTACGAGTAGGTAACTATTATTTATTTTAGTCACCCATTTAAATGTCTTTGTTACATGTAAAACAAAGTGTCTATATTGTTTCTGACACCGCTGCACCGGAGTAGATAGACAACAGAGACCCAAGCTCGAAAATCGCAGATGCGTTGCCGTTCGTTGAAGAAGACTGAAATGTCTTACTTCATCATCATCATCAGCCTACAGCAGTTCACTGCTGGACATAGGTCTCTCCTATTGCACGCCATTCAACTCGATTTTTGGGAAGTCTCATCCAGCTGCCATACTTCGAAGATGCTTTTTTTTAATGGCTTTCGTAGTTGATGTTGAGAGGTCGTGACTACTTAACCTGACTATCCTTGGATAGTCCGGTTAAGTAGTCACGACCTCTCAAGCCACCCGGCCGGGTAGTGACCTGTCAAGTCATATTAAACGCTCTTGAGCGTTTAATATGCCTTACGGCATTTTATACAAACTTTCAAGCCCTTGTTTTTCGAAATGACTGCACCGATTTTAATGAAACTTCATACGCATAAGCAGGATACAAAGGTCTAAAAAGTTAGTTAATATTTTTTTCGAAAACTAGTGTTACAGCCAATTAGACCAATTTTAAATTTTCCATAGAAACAGAGATTTTCAGTTATTTGTTAAAAGACATTTCGAAAATGTTCTTAACTAACTTTTTAGACATTAAAATCAGTTCAGTCATTTCGAAAAACAAGGGCTTGAAATTTTGTATGAAATGCCGTACGTCGTAAACGCTCTTAAAGCCTCCAGCCAGGGGTGAATTTCTTAAAATACTATGCGACTGCAGGCTTTTTTTTGAATGGCTTCTCGTAATGTATGTTCGGTCGACTGTACCTCCTCGAACATAATCTTTAAGCATGAGCTTCACTTCTGCTAAATATTTGCTTTTATTCCGTAATCATGAGTTCAGTACATCAGAAGGCCAATTCTCGTAATTTAAAAAGTTCAAAATCTAGTCGCAATCTCATCTTGGCGACAAACAATCGTCAAAAAATTGTCAAAATGTAGGGAAATAAGAGGTATTTTTGACAGATTGAGACTGAGGTCAGACTGTGAACGTTCTTAAAATTAGTAGAATTGCCCCTCAGTACACATTGAATACGGTATCTATCTATCAATGTGCGTGTGACATTGAATTGGACGTCTTTCCATTGGCTGCAACAGCGAGGGCATGACTAAGATGGAGAAAAGTTGCATGAATTCTAAGTAGGTACGCGTTTTTCTATTTGAAAACGGGTGGGTGAAGGCAAAATATATGAATTGAGGTCGTGAGTATGATTCATCAATCATTCAAATATTCCTTGTGGGTGCGGCAGTTTAGCGCAAACAAGGTGCAGAGCTAAAGGAAGACTCATGATCAACCAGCCACATCTTCTAATCTATATTTATGTAATTCGGTGAGTCTTCATATCGAGATGAACTTATACAAAATCGAGATCTTAATGTACCATAAACTCAGAAATAAATGATATTATATTCTATCACTTCCATCTTTTGTCACCATCTTTGACATGCCACCGCCCGCCGCCGATGTTCAATCGCTGAGTGTGTCCACAGCCCACACTTTACGCACACATGGATAGCCAAGCCAACGCGATTCAAGTGTAGTCTCTGTGTGAGTATCTACTCTGTGGTTGTAGTTATTACTCAGTCAGTCAGTAGGTACCTACATAAATGACTATTTTCTGCGCATTTAGTCACAATCTGTAATTAGGTCACTATGTTAAATTTTATAGCTAAAGGAATTCTATGTGACGTAATAACTGTTTGGTGAATTGAATAGGGTATTATTGTATTAATAACCACAATCACCAGTCCTTTTGCCAAGTTTGGTGTGTGAATATTCAAAATAAAAAGTAATTTAATTATACTCGGCTAAGAATCAGCACTTTTTGAACGTTAAATTTACATAAAACCGACCCCCAAATCGCCCGCCCTTCACCACTTCCTAGTATTTTAGCTGGGTAGAAGTAGCGCAGCAAACTCCCCAGTTGGATGATACCTACTTCCTAAAAGAATTAATTGTAGCAATTGTTGGGATGCCTATGTTCAGCTGTGGGCAAAGTGATGACAACATAACATCAACGTCAATCAAAAACCAAACACAAAAAACCAAAACTTAAAAATTCAAAAAAAAATAGTTAGGTAAGTACCTCCACTTTGTCGTACGTAACCCGAAAATCGAACCCGGAACTACAAACATACAATCGAAAAGTTAAAAATAAACTAATAACCCTAATTAACAATTACCCCGTTTGTAAGAACGTAAATAGATAATAATGCTATTGAATATTCAACAATTTTATTGTTCAATGCTTAGCTAGAAACGAAATACTTACCTAACTAGGAATAAATACGCATCTACATAACCGTTTTGAAACCGTAATAGATACGTATGTACGCACATAGCGCGGTAGCACTGAAATCTTTATAAAAACAGCTAAAGTAAGTACCTACAAACTCCCTACGTACTATCTGCCCATCAAAAATATAAAAATGAATTTTTAGATTATTGATTCCGTGAGCCCAGTCACTGGCTATACAATTTTTATATAAGTGTAATACAAAAACACACATAGACACTTCATCTATACGCCAACTACACATACGGGAAGTCACTCACACTGACACAATTTTACATAGAAAAACAGCCGTTCTCCTCTCTAGCTTATGTATACGTATTATAGAAAAAAAACTTCAAAATAGTACGGCTTCACTCACTTTCACATTATATTACACCAATTTCAAACTATAATGTATGAACATCTCGCGCCATAAAGATTAGATTTGTTTGTATCAATATATATTCCGTCTCTTTTACTCAACCGAACGCTTTCGAGTTTTCCGTTCATGATCCAACTCAAAATACGCCAAAAATGACGTCGAGCCAATGTTGTTTCGAAAACACAGTGTCTCGCGTTTCTTTCTACGGATACCGCGCGCGCCCGCTCGCCGTTTATTATTTGGAATTTTCCAATCCACTGATTACTACTCGTCGTAAGTTTTACAAACAAATTCGAGTTCGTTTCGTATTTTTCGCGATTAGCAGCAATGTAGGAAAGTCGTAAGTGGCAATGACGTTAGGGTCGATTTTCGTTCGCACTCAACGCCTACCCAGCCGAATTGAAACGACTTGCCGGGAGCCCTTGGGCTGTGGAGACAGACGCCCCGCTGAAATAGTTTGTATAGTACATAGAAAATTCTGACAGCTCGGAACCGTCACAAGAAAATAATGTCGTTTTTATTACATTTTTTGATAAATTATTATTCTAGTTTCGGTTCGGCGGCGTTCCAACGGCCTTATCGATTTTCCTATTTAGCGCGCTATCGTATTTTATACATTTTCGAAAGATCCGCGGCGCGTCTATGCGCTTTCGAAAAATATTTTACAAGTATTTTCTCGGCGGCGAACGGACGTCGAGTGCGGTGCCGTAAATTGGTAATAATTCCGTTGATTACACAGTAATATAGTGTCCGAATATGGGTTAGTGGTGAGGAACACGGACACTGCGAGCGTTGACTTCTGTGATACGATCCTATGAAAAATGTTAGTGTAGTGCAAGTTTTTAGTGCATAGTTGGTTGATAGTTGTGTCTGGTGCATTCCGATTGTGAAAGTGCACGGCTAGTGTTATTGTGCGTTGGATGCTGCAGCTGTGGCCACGGACCTAGGCGCACCTTGCTCACCTGAACGGCCACTAGTGTAAGTACAAGAAACCTTTCTAGAATGACCTCGTAGGGCTACAGACACCATTTATAAGTTCACCAAAGATAGCTATGTAGGTTCATACAGTTGACACTGTTGCACCAAGGAGTTCTTTTGTATCTATGTCTAACATAACCTTACTGCCACCTTACAGCTGTAAACAAAACCATGAAACAAGTGAACATGCTGCTCTAGGTTAAGCAAATATATTTGAAAATATAATAAAAATTCAAAGAATCAGCCAGGAAATAGTTTCACCAAAAAGTTTAATTAAAACTTCACTAAAAACACTGTAAACTAATAAATTTAATTTTTCTTCTGTAGCTAATTTTAAAATTGGAATGCTAAAGGTCAGAGAAGTTAAAATGCTATTAAAAACTTTGAATGACAAGATACAGTTTTGTGTTAAAAATAACACCAGCCTACACAGAATTTGAGAAAAAATATCAACCACATTTTTATGTTAATTCTGACATTTTAGTTTTGAAACTAATTTGAGAGTTAGCTACTAAATTATATGTAGGAAGCTTATCAAAATAAATTTCAATTTAGCAAACATAAAAAAAAAAAAACTTATTAGCTAATCATTATGGCCATATTGTGGAGTACCTACTTAAAATTTAGAGTAGACCTTTGCCCAGCAGTGGGACGGTAAATATAAAAAAACGCATGGTACCTATGTTAACATAAATTATTTTTCTTAGAATCTAATTAAATTATGCTTTAATTGAGTTTATCAATATCCAATTACCAATCTACTTCCTAGAGTATTTGTAATGTCAACAAATGATAACACAAATAAAACATTAACAAATTATAATTTTGAATTCAAAGGAATTCGTCATTTATGATGAATTCCAAAACAGTAATGGTATAACTATTAAAGATAATGCTAAAGGTCAATAAGAAGACACATTAGACACATTAGAACATTTAACTAAAATAATAAATGATAAACTTACATAATTTCTTACCCAATTTCATTACAAAGTTATAAATAACATCTATCTATGTTCTGAAGATTACATAAAAATGTAGACAAGAATTTTATAAAAGACATTTTATAAGCTTAAATACAATTTAATTCCTTGTGACATATTATAAGTACTTACATGTAAGTTTTAAAAATTCCTGCATAAGTAGACAGCACACACTGTTTAATAAAAATAATATGTAAAATAGCAATAAATAAATATTTGCATTGATAAGTAATTCTTGAGTAGGTAGGTAGTAAGTACCTCTACTACTTAAATATTTTGCAAGTACCTTTATAGTTAGCCTTGGATATTATAAATTGAAAAAAAAAGAAATATTTCTTTATTTTTATTAAGACTTTTAATTTTACCTACAAACTACAAAGTTACATGGTATTTTATTCAGGAATACATTACAATTGAAAAAGTGAAAATGTTTAAAAATCAATCATCTGGTAGTTTTAATTTCAATACAATAAACAAGTTATTGTTGTGACTAAGGGACTTACTAGAGAATGGGCAGCAGCATTCTCTATGCATTTTGACACCATACTGCGATTGCCAACCCGCCTGCCAAGCGTGGCGATTATGGCAAACCCCCCCTTTAAGGGAGGCCTATGTCCAGCAGTGGACATCTTTTGGCTGAAATGATGATGATACAAATCATTTATTTTAATAAAATTACAAAGCATTCAAATATTATTAGAAACTATTGATAATAACAACATTCATGAGGTCCTGATTTTGATTCCCAGTTTGGGCAAAGTGTTATTAGGTTTTTCTAACTGGAATTCCTCAGTTGCAACCCGGAGTCTGGAGCTGTGCCCGTGGATAGCAATAGGCTTGTCCCCTGATACATGGGACTGAAACATAACTGGCGAAATGTGGATGTACTGTAGGTACACATCTGCCCAACCCTTCGGGGAAACAAAGCGTGACACGTCTAAAGTACAAACTTCTTTTACCGGAGCAGGACTAATAGGTTACAATATTATATTTTGATTAATTACTTATTACTAACTTAACTTTTTAGTCTGGCAACCAGTTTTGCCAAGGGGTATTGTAATACCCAGTAACTGGTTTGTGGAGGCTTGAAAGGCAGTCGCTCCATGTAACATAGAACCCTATTACTAAGGCTCCGCCGTCTCTCAGTCTGTCTGTCTGTCACCAGGCTGTATCTCATGAACCGTGATAGTTAGACAGTTGAAATTTTCACAGATGATGTATTTCTGCTGCTGCTATAATAAAAAAAAGGATAAAATAAATATTTAAAGGGCTCCCATACAAAACACGTGATTTTTTTTGCCCGGTTTTGCTTGATATTGATAATGGCAACAGGTAGACGCTTGAAATATTCACAGAATCTTTAGTTATATATTTACTTTAAAAATAAATAATGTAATTAAAATAAAACAAATATTTAAGGGGGCTCCCATACAACAAACGTGATTTTTTTTGCTGTTTTTATAGATAATGGTATGGAACCGTGTTCGTGCGCGAGTCCGACTCGCACTTGGCCGGTTTTTTTTTTGTATACTGAACTTTGTTTACATTCCAAATTTCGGCTTTCTAGCACTTCAGGAAGTACCCTAACATTTTGAAGTCTCATACAAACTCTCACCCCCCCATTTTAGAGGATGGGGGGCGAAAGTTATAAGTTTATGAATTTTTTTGTTGGTTGTATACTAAACTTAGATTACATACCAAATTTCAGCTTACTAGCACTTCAGGAAGTAGCCAAACATTTTGATGATCATCAGTGTGTCAGTGACGAAATCGGTGTATTTTAGATATCAATAAAATCTAAAGTATTAGAGCTATTCAATTGAGACTTTGTCCGCCTTATTACAAAACAAGATTTATATTTTGACATGGCTTAAACCAAGGAGCCAGTTTTTGTAATAAGAACGTAACATTGATTGAAATACCGTTCTATATACAAAACTGAAAACGTAGTTCGGTACTAAGTTGTCAGTTTTGTGTTTAGGAACTTTACCATAGTCGGAATAAAGTTCGAAATTCAATAATGGCTCCATGTTTTAAACCTGGGTCTGAAGATAAACCTTGTTTTGTAATAAGGGGGTAAATGTTTAATTAGTCTATTATTGACATCATATCCTGAGAATATGAACTATCTGGTACATCGGAAACCAACTTTATGAGGGTTCAAAAAAACGACGAAACACTTCGAGAAAAGGTAGGTAGTGCCCTTGCGCTTCGCTTGGCTCGTCTTGGCGGGGGCACTACTGTGCCCCCAGATATTTAGAATTATTTAGAAACATCACTGAAAACATGGTCTATCTTATTACCTAATGTGGTATAGTAATTTGATTCTAGGTGCATCGTCTTCACATATAATTAACTAGCTGAACTTCGCACCGCCTTAAGGCTTCTACATACCAGCGCGACTTGTCGCGCGACGCGACATGGCACAAAGGCCCCGCGTGCCGCGGGACGAGCGGTGCCTTTGTGTCGCGTCGCGTCGCGCGACAAGTCGCCCCGGTATGTAGAAGCCTTTATACCGACAGCAGCGCCACCTACCAGGTCCAATTGTGTTTTCAAACCATCCAGGAACCTGTTGAAATATAAATATAAAAGATAAGTAAGTAGTGCATTTAAGTAAACAGGAATGGCTCAGCTCGGGGCTTGGTTGCAGGAAAGGTCTCAAATCCTAAAGCTGTTTAGGATTTAGCTTTAATAATAAAATGAATCCATTCATCTCTTCTTGTGAATATGATCATAAAGTTATTATTTGAAGCTACAATTACTTCTTTCTTCTCTAAAGCTCGTACAGACTCGCGCGATATCGCGAGCGCGACAGGCAGTAACATAGAAATTGTGCTACTAGTGTCGCATCGCGCCCGCGATATCGCGCCAGTCTGTACGAGCCTTCGCTTCTTCGAGATCGCTTTTAGCGATAAGACCGCCCATTGTGTCACCCTTTGTAAAATTTAAACATTTATATCTGTAACTTTTAAGGTGTACATAATAAAGAGTATTCTTTATTATGAATATATAACTTCTCAATGCTGGACAAAATAGTGAGATAATTTTGGGCAAAATGATTGCCCAGCATGGGCCATGTTTACCAAACCATTAAGGCTTCTACATACCGGCGCCACTTAAAGGCCCCGCGTGTCGCGGGAGGAGCGGTGCCTTTGTGTCGCGTCGCGTCGCGCGACAAGTCGCCCCGGTATGTAGAAGCCTTTAGAGCTTTTAACGCCGTGATGATAAAAATCACAATACATAATAAATATATTTTTGAGTTTTATAAATAATTTGGGAGCAGTTATTTATTTAGAGAGAAGACAATGTCGTAAAGAATTTTGCTATTAAAATGGAGGAATAAATACGAAAGAAACGATGTAGTCTAACGGCCGAACCCAATAACTTATATGTCACCAGTTTCGGCCTACTGGAGATATAAAAATATATCTTTCGATGGTTTTAACGTCCCAATAATCTAGGAATCATACCGGCCCACGCTATCTACTGATGGGAGGGTGTATCGCCTACAACAGATATCTCTTTGTATGAAAATGCCAAAAGTATGCGTCCCAATATACGATTTGTTAAACAGGACAGTACTACAGATGGAAGATTTGGCTATTCCTCGAATTGCAGGGATAAACGTAAAGTAGCCAAGCTAAAATGAACTCTTTAGTACTTGCAATAATGATCATAGATGTTTTTTTTATATAAAGTAATAAAAAAAAATTGAAATTCAAATATCTCGAAAACGGTGCGCCCTAGGCAAAATAACAGAAATTTAACCCCCCCCCCTTTACTAACACCCGCCGTGCAAGCACCATACCAACATGAATTTAAGTAAAAAAAAAAAAATAACATTAATGCGCTAAGGTAGCCCGCGAAATTCAAATTTTATTACGTTTTTTGCAATTTCCAGGTCAGTAACAGGTTGTATTTTGATTCGCGGCCATAACAAATATGGCTACAGAATTATATCTTAATCCAGTAACTTATTTAGAAGTAAGAAACAAAGAAGTTTTAATATAACCCTAATTACACATGTTGTTTTTTAAAGTGATGTTGGTTGTAATGGAACGCACGGGAGGGCGAAGTAAAGAAACCTACTTATTGTTTTCGTTAGATAGATCAATGATTTATCAATGATTGTGAGACGCCATCCGAGCATAGATATAATTATACTGTCTATCATCAATAGCGATCTGTCTTTAACTGAAAATAAGTTATTGGGTTCGGCCGTAACACCGTGGAAAAGATCTCAGTAGATCTTCATTCACCATTTTTGTATAAATCTCTTATAGAAAAATGGTGAATGAACACTCAGATGTAGACTATAGACATGTATGGAAGAAGACGGGCATGCAGCGCCAACCAAAAAAACCATTGGGATTTTATTATTTCTATCGTTACGATACTTTACGTTATGTTATTATCATGAACATCCACGTTACGGTGTCACGATATCACGGAAGTAAAATGTATGCAAATAAAACAATGACCCACATAGTCTTCACATTTACAATAATTAAACAAATAAAATACTTTACAAAATAAATATTCAAGTCATTGTTTATAAAAAAAATCATCAATGTATATAATATTACATGTCCCGGAATTAACGCACAACCTCATATGGCGATACCAAAATAAATTAGGGACTTTTTGGTAACCATTTATAATTCACTATTACAGCATGTTTTGGATTTAATTTTTGGATATATGTTTATTGACTATTTGATTAATACTCTGACTGAAGGAAAAGGCAATAGGTTCAATTTCCTCGATAGAATTTAATTTCGAAAAAACCTCTACTTTTTTATTTTTTTCTGTATTTCCAAAATCCTAAGTAATTTCATTGCAAAATTGCATTAAAAATGTGCGTATTAGGCTTCGATCGTTGGTATTGTTGATCGAAGGTATTAGGTAATTGAAAACTCTGGCTTAACATATTTTTGATACATAGCTTAATTTATTTTTAAACAATTTTTATTTGGTTTGGCGCTCTTACGTTGTTTTATTTTGGTTCCAGCGCTTTGTTGCGCTCTCCTTTTTCGCATGGGGAAGTAATTGACTCTGTCACTTTCTTATGCCCGCCCAGTTCGCTATGATTTATTTTTTACGTATCACCTTAAGAGGACGATAACCGACTTTTATCGATTTTATACTGAAGATCACGTCTAAACAAGTAGTATTAATGATTTACAAAAAAAAAAAAATAGAGCACTTTCTCGATATTTTAATATGTGAATATTTTGGATTATATTTAAATTACATAGTGAAATTAATTTGTAAAGCTATGTCTAACGCGAATAAAAAACCGAGAATGACGCAAAATCTACCAAGCGTATTTTTCTGAAACCTTCACCAATTTAAAGATAATTTATCTACTGATCTTTTAATACACGCGTTTTGTTAAAATACCATTTGTTTTGTGTATAATAAATTAATAATACGTCAAATATGGGACAGCGCTCCTTGATGGGCGAGTCCTATTACTGGCTGAACGTACGACGCGTTGGGAGCTCAGTACAGAACACGCAAGCTAACCACTCAAGGTCACTGTCATAAATCTGTATCTTAAGGGGTCATTTTATACTCATCATTATGAAAGAATTTTACTATGGGACAAAACGCCTAAAAGCCTAGTATTCAAACCCTTAAAAGTTAAAAGTTTGACAATGTTGTCAATTGCTTGATGTCAGTGTCAGGGCTTGTCTAGGCAGGCCAAAGACAAAAGACAATAGTTGCGATTTCGGTATTGGTAAATGACAACAAACAAATTAACAAACAAAACAAAACAAAATGCGGATTGCCGAGTGGAAATGTTTATTTCGATACATTTTATTGACGTGGGCGATAAATCAATCTGCCTTCTTCCTTTTTCCCGACTATGTTTGGGTCGGCTTCCAGTCTTACTGGATGCAGTTGAATACCAGTATTTTATCTGACCTCCACAACCCAGTAACTAGGTAGCACGATACGATACCCCTTGGTAAGACTGGTTGTCAGACTTTCGGCCTTCTGGCGACCCTTAAACACCATCAAAGATCCACGAATGACAGCCGGGACCAACGGCTTAACGTGCTTTCTGAGACACGGAGGAGTCTCGGTATGTAAAGATGGTCACGCATCAACGGACCAACTCCGGCAACCGTAGCTTAACCTGATGGATAATTATAAATAATAATAATAAAATTTATTCAAATATATAAGATACAACGTTTACAGTTTTTCTTTAATCTACGTCAAGTTCAAGATGATTTGTGCCTGAACTAGGAAATCCTGTGTTTCAGGCGATTGGAGGTAACTCTAGTTGACAAAATAATCACATAGCTTAATAATGTTTTTGGTAAAAATGTGTAAAAAAAAATCATAGTATTTTAACCTAGCTAATTAAATAAATAAAAAAGCAATACGAACAATGTTTACTTTAGCACAAGTAATACCTTCTCTGTATCTTCATAGGACATAGTTTGAAGAGCTTCCTTAAGGGGCCGGCGTAGCATGCGTAGTTCATACAAACTATTACAAACGTAATACCAAAATAATTTGTAAATCAAACATATTTTTAAGGTAGTGTGTATTTATTTCGATTGGATTACAGAATATCTATGTTCCCAAATATATATTTCCAAAGGACAATGATATAAAGACGAGATATGAGGAATTTAAAATTTCTATGGAAAACTTATTTTTCTCATAATTCTTGTTTAAATCAGTGTCCATTCAAAATATATATTTGAGAACCTAGATATTCTATATTCTAATTTGAATAAAGACAGACCTTAAGAATATGTTTGATTTACAAATTATTTTGGTACCTATTACGTTTGTATGAACTACGCATCCATCGCCGGCCTCTTAAGGATTTTCTTGCAGTTACTGTGGTTCAATCTGTGCGGCAGTTATTATTTAGCCACAAGCTCCTCTTGGCCGTGGACGATAAAATCGTCACGATAGAAATTATAAAAGCGCACGTTGATAATTCTAGCTTGGTGTACAGTAACTTCTGATTCGATTTCATTTATGAATGGTCTGAGTCGTCAAAAACGTATTCAAGATAGCGTTTCTGAGGAAAACTGACGCAAGTCTTGGCAAAATGACATTGCGCTCGTGTACTCTTGAGTCTTGAGTAGTCTTGACCTAGATTACTTATGCCTTTTTTTTTTTGGGTGGGACATTGTCAAATAACTTCTCCCGTTCTGGGCGGAGCGGGGGAGGGCGTGTCAGACTTTTACTGACTAAAACCCACCCGTGTTCCTTCAGATGCCTGTGTGCCACGGCCACGATATCCCTTTCGGACAAACTCGCAACCCTGGCAGAGATTACTTATTCCTGTAGTGTTATTCTATAAAAATCTCAGCACCATTCCATACCTTTCGGCACCATCGGCCATCAGTTCTGCGAGCAATGTGCTGCCCACTGTCACTTAAGTTTGCCAATTCTTCGAATTGGTTCGATAAAATAATTGAATGGCTTTCGATATCTTGATGCATACCGTTTCTGAACACCCAAGGATGTTCTCTAAGATAACTTATTCGAATCAATAGCTATTTTCAATTTTAATCTTTAGACCTCATAAAGCCTAACGCGTGAGGGAGAGGCAAAATTCGCGCCCTCAAGCCCCTAGTCGCCGCGGGAGACGCCCCGGGCGTCGGGAGTCGCAGGCCGTTTCCCGGCCACCGTAGGCGCGGGCTTGCAGACGGTGAGCAATGGGTAGCTCGTCGTCCGATAAGGACTAGACCACAGGGTCAGGGTTGACGTGACGGCGCGTTGTGTTTCACGCGCGCCTCAAAGAGATATCAGCGCCAACTGACGGAATCCGGCAGGGCCAATACATGCCAGGGTTGTGAGTTTGTCAGAAAAAATCGTGGCCCTAGCACGGCTGGCACACAGGCATCTGAAGGAACACGGGTAGGTTTTAGTCAGTAAAAGTCTGACACGCCCTCCCGCTCCGTCCAGAGCGTTAGAAGGTATTTGGTAATTTCCCACCCAATAAAAAAAAACCTCATAAAGCCTAATAAATGTTACACGTATCCATTCTATCAAGGATAAAATTGAGCTCCAAATTAGAGCGGATAGTAACACAACCGCCATCGCGTTTCACAAGAATTTGTAACTAATCCGTCAGTGTCGCAATCAAATACTTAATTAAAACATCCCACCACTTAAGGAAGTCAAAAAACAGGGCTCTGCATGTAACCTGACCTTTAAACTGTCTTGTGTAAACACACTGCATTCTGAGAACAATGCGGGTTAGACAGAGATAGGGAGATGTGATTTTCGGGTAGTCAGAGAGAGATGGTGGCATTAGAAATATGCACGGCGTTCGTACTTGTCGTATATCGTTCTTATTGAAGATGGACTTGTTTTAATTTAGTACGATGTTTCTGTTGCTAACCGTTTTGCTGTATGGAAACTAAAATTAGCACATTTTGTAAATGCAGTTCACTTCTTATGCGTGGATTGCTCATTTTCCCGAACTAGCCACAACCTAAAGTATGCCTCTCCTTCATCAGGGCTTATGTTTTTGAACTGAAAACGTCTTTAGCGATAAGTTTTCACGATGTTTCTGTTGCTAACCGTTTTTATGTAAGTATGGAAACTAAAATTAGCACATTTTGTAAATGCACTTCACTTCATCTGCGTGGATTGCTGATTTTCCCGAACTAGCCACAACCTAAAGTATGCCTCTCCTTCATCAGGTCTTATGTTTTTGAACTGAAAACGTCTTTAGCGATAAGTTTTCACTGCTGCAGTCCCCATGTTGTCACCACTGCTCTCAAAACGGCAAAGGAAAACATAGTGAGGAAACCGGCATGTCCTAGAACAAAAAATTCGAAGACATGTGGCATCTACCAACCCGCACTGGGCCCGCGTGGTGGGTTAGGGCCCACCCCCTCTCACCGAGAGGAGGCCTGTGTCACAGCAGTGGAAATATTATAGACTGATTATGATGAATACGAGCCTGTGAATAGAATGCGAACGTTCTTAAAAGTAAAGGGAATTGTCCGTCTGATGTCTGGCTAATATTTTTACAATAAAAAATCGAAGCTGATGTGACTTCCACCAACCAGCATTGGGGTACGACCCATTGAGAGGAGTCCTGTGGCCTAGCAGTGGGAACATAGACTGATTACGCAGCATGTCCTCTGCCATACACCTCTTTTAAGGGGACAATAACCGACTTTTAATGATTTTATACTGAAGATCACGTCTAAACGTGATAAATTAGAGCATTTTCTCAATAACTTAATATGTGAATATTTTAGATTATGCTTATATTACATAGTGAAATTAATTTGTAAAGTTATGTCTAACGCGGATAAAAAACTGAGAATGGCGCTAAATCTACCAAGCGTATTTTTCTGATACCTTCACCAATTTAAAGATAATTTAATTATTGATCTTTTACTATACGCGTTTTATTAAAATACCTTTTGTTTTGTGTATTAATAAATTAATAATGCGTCAAATTGGGGACAGCGCTCCTTGATGGGCGAGTCCTATTACTGGCTGAACGCACGACGCGTTGCGTGAGCTCAGCACAGAACACGCAAGCTAACCACACAAGGTCACTGGCATATATCTGCGTCTTAAGCGTCATCTCATATCAACTTAACAAACTACATAGTAAGTTATTTAGTTTCACTCGACTCCAGCATGTAATGACGGTGATTAGCTAATGTCTGCTATCTATGTATTTCCAATTAATCGTTGTAAGCAGTCTTGTTAATAACAAAATAAACTAATTACCTGATTAAAGTGTCCATTGAGAATTACTGTCAACATATTTTGATCCAAGAATGGTTTCTGGACAAACCAGCACTTTGGGGTGCCAATCAGAGCCTCCACGCATGAGGTACTAAGGCTGCTTTTCCACCAGAGCTATGCCGCCATACTGTGAGGATGTGAAAGGTAAGCTACGAATAGATGTGACCGTGTCCACTAATGCTTAGCTGTGCAGCGGAAGATGTGCTATGAAGATGCGCCGCCGCGCGCGAGGTAGCTGTGCGAGGAAGATGCGCAGCTCGAGCCATGCGATGCATCGACAGTAGGAAATGTACGGGGAGTGGCTGCGGCGCGGTGAGGGTAGAGGCGCTCGCGGCGACGATGACACTTTAGGTGACCATCGCGCGCCTAAGCGGAAAGGGTGTAGGTACTGACCGTTAGGGCCAATGCCTGCCAGGGTTGCGAGTTTGTCCAAAAGGGATATCGTGGCCCTGGCACACAGGCAACGGAACGAACACGGGTGGGTTTTAGTCAGTAAAAGTTTGACACGCCAGACCGGGAGAAGTTATTTGATAATTTCCCACCCAAAACAAAAGATTGTAATTTTCTATGGATCCCTACCACGGCAGGTTTTCCTTGCCTCGGTTCTTCTAATGCATCTTCTTTGCCCCGGAACTTGTTTATATATTGATGAAATGAATTTGATTCAATGCATGATGATGATATTCCCGCCCGCTCCCCGGTTTCAGTAAAGATGTGGCACTTTACTGAGACCTCACGCGGACTTCTTGAGAGAACTTGAAGCGAAGTTGCACTGTTTTGTTTCATTTGCCTACACTAATGCACGTACACAAACACTTAATGGTTAATAATCCACAATTATTACACATTAATATTCGGCTAAACACAAATTTTAGAAAATAAAACAAAACTTCTGAACATGACGCTTCACTTTCCCGCCAAGAAACCCCGAGAGATGTATTAATGATTCTAATGATTATAATTCTGTAAATACATAACTGTTAAGGCAACAATAACCGACTTTTAATAATTTTATACTGAAGATCACGTCTAAACGAGTAGTGTTAATGATTTGAAAATAATATATGTTAAATTAGAGCATTTTCTCAATAACTTAATATGTGAATATTTTAGATTATGTTTATATTACATAGTGAAATTAATTTATAAAGTTATGTCTCCGCGGATAAAAAACTGAGAATGGCGCAAAATCTACCAAGCGTATTTTTCTGAAACCTTCACCAATTTAAAGATAATTTAATTATTGATCCTTTAGTATACGCGTTTTATTAAAATACCTTTTGTTTTGTGTAATAATAAATTAATAATGCGTCTAATTGGGGACAGCGCTCCTTGATGGGCGAGTCCTATTACTGGCTGAACGTACGACGCGTTGAGTGAGCTCAGTACAGAACACGCAAGCTAGTCTTAAGTTCATAGTGATTCTACGAAGAGAGTTGTATTGTTGATTCTAATGATTATAATTCTACCAAACCATATTTGATATGGCTGAGAATCATATTTAGATCAACATACGTACAACCTGTTACTGACCTGCAAATTGCAAAAAACGTAAGAACATTTCGCGGTCTATCCTGACGCTTTCGCCTTAAGAGACAAGTGGGTCAGAGTCCAGAGTAGAGACGGATGGGACAGACTGGATGCGGATGACGGAGAAGAGGGTCTTCTGGCGCAACTTGGGATAGGGCTATATCCAATAGTGGGCAGTGATAGGATGAGTCGATTAACTACTGCAATCAAATCAAATCAAAAATATTTTTATTTCACATTATAGTTTGTGATGATTAACGATCAGCTGTGTTGGCATTGTTCAACATCTTGTAATATTATGTACTTCGTGGTTAAATGCAACTCAAAATCAAAAATATTTTATTTCACATAAACCTTATGAAACGTCAGAAGCTAGGTGCACGGTTCCTATTGGTCGTTTCCTATGGAGAAGAGCCGGCAAGAAACTCCACGGTTACTCTTTTAAAAAAAATTGGCTTTAACAATGTCTTCAAATTACAGTGTTAATAGGTATGAGAGGACAGCGTAGACCCGTTTAAGTACCAGGTACTTAACAAAATAGAAAATGGTTTACAGATCTACAGTCTATTAATATTAAGCCTACAACGTCCTCACATTAACAAAAAAACAATATAAATATGATTAAAATAATAAAAGTTAGAACCTTGTTGAAATTAAAATTGTAGGTATAATAATGTCAAATAAGAAAAATATTACGTCAGTGAAGTTTATACAAAAAAAATCATCATAATTTGGGAGCATTTAATAGACATTTACATAGTTAGGTTAGGTACCAGGGAAGCCACTGCATCTGATGTAACATATTATTTGCCTATAATATTTGTAACATAGGCCTTATTATCTCTGAGAGGAAGTGGGCCGTAATGCACCACGACGGCCCTGTGCGGGTTGGTGGATCTGATCTAAAACGGGTTCAATTTATTCTTATCATATGCTTATGTCCAAATCAACAATGCGACTCCAATCCACATCGAAGGGTCGCTTCTCGAAGTTGTGAAGGAGTACGTCTACCTAGGGCAAGTTTTCCAGCTTGGTAGGCACAACATTGAGAAAGAAGCCGACAGAAGGTTGGGTAGTGTTTGGAAAACTTCGTCAAGTCTTCTCGTCCTCAATCCCGCAGTGTTTGAAGACTACAGTCTTCAACCAGTGCCTCCTGCCCGCTATGCCATACGGTGCCGAAACGTGGACACTGACAGTCGGGCTGGTCCACAAATTCAAGGTCACTCAGCGTGCTATGGAGCGGGGCTATGCTCGGAGTTTCTCTGAAGGATAAGATCAGAAATGAATTTATCCGGAAGAGAGACGGAATTACCGGCATAGCCTGCAGAGTAAGCAAGCTGAAGTGGTAGTGGGCTGGCCATGTTTGTCGAAGGACCGATGGCCGGTGGAGCAGACGAGTCCTGGAGTGGAGACCGCGTATCGGCAAGCGTAGTGTGGGACGCCCCCCAGCTAGATGGACCGACGACCTTAAAAAGGTGGCTGGAACAGACTGGATGCGGTAGGTGGAGTACACGGTGTTGTGGCGCAGCCTGGGAGAGGCCTATGTCCAGCAGTGGACTGCTAGGCTAAGTTGATATGCATAAGAAATGCAGATCAAATTATTTTGACATTGTCACGGCTTTTATCTGTGTTCTGCAGTCATGTGTGTACCTTCTGTTCATATGTACAACGTTATGTATTTTAAACACTTTGTACGTTGCACACAGATGAGTGACCGACATACAATACTGCTATGTTGAATTGATAAACGTATACATTCTGTAGCTAGAAACGAATAGAACTATTTACATTGTTGTCACATGTATAATTTCAACATGAATGATGTAAGCCAATATATTGACTTAAGAGAGCTATCACAATTTTTCTTGAATTTGAGCGGTTTACTCGATTTTTGATGTGTGATTATGGTTTAGGTATAGCCATAAAATTAAAAAAAAATATGCCAGAGCAAGTTTGATTATTTTTCTTGGGAGTGTTTTAAATAAATATTTCAATTTGTTTACATAAATCAGTAAAAACCTTGTCTCTGCAAAGGATGTTTCATAAAATTTTACTTTTGGGTATCTTTTGATGCTTTGTTACACCGAAGATAACATAATTTAAAAATTCATAAAAATGTCCATGGTACTACTGTATCTTATACTTGGGAGGGCTTTAATCAATTTATTATATTTCATACAGTAATACACCAAAAATAATTCTGTAAAACAGAGAGTTACTGATAATTTTTCATTCGAAAGTTTATTTTTTATCTACGAATATATAATCCAAATTAAAAAAAATAACGGCGTAAATCAACGGTGAAATATAAATATTTTCGAGAGCGCAAAAGTGATGAAACTATTAACGGGTGCTGAGACTCACACGAATGGTTTACACCACAAAAACTGTACTTTTATAGTTACACAGACTTAATGTTTCGATTATTTCACACTTTCTCACAATTAGGTCGTAGGTTTGCTTTGTGTAAATTATTTCATCACCACTGCTCTCAAAACGGTAAAGGCAAATATCGTGAGGAAACTGGCATGTCCTAGAACCAAAAATTCGAAGACATGTGACATCTATACCTAGTTGAATGAATGAATGTAGTGCACCCCAGCGTGGTTGTACCAGACTCGATTGCTCAAATGAACCCAAAGATTCACACTAGCCTCTGAAACCTCATGTTTCATGAGACTACAGAGACCATTGCATATTAAAGAGTGGACCGGGGGGCGCGATAATGGTAGGGAAGACGTGCCCATGGGATAGGAAAGGATTATTAGAGCTTACCGGATATGCAACCTTGAGCAAGCATCTATACCTAGTTGTCAAAAAATAACAGGCCCGTTTTGACGGGATTGACCATCGCGACGTAACTAGTGAAGTAACCTCGGTAGTCGATACTCACGATAAATCGATTCAAGTTAAATGTCAAAACGGGCCTATTATTTTTTGACAACTTTACCAACCCGCACTGTGGCCGCGTGGTGGATTACGGCCCGCTCCCTCTCACAGAGATGAGGCCTGTGTCACAGCAGAGGGAACATTATAGGCTGATTATGTACTCCTTCCATTCTTTATTGTAAAACATCAACGTCTCCCTGTCTGCGTGTCCCTAAGAGCGGTTATAACTCGAGAACCGCTTATTCAATTTACGTGATTTTTCGCTTAATTTATAGGTACGTTCTTTGACTACGTACAGCGCGATTCAAACTTTATGCGGCTCGGAACATGAGGCGAGTCGCTGCAGTAACAAACGTGACGTCGACTTCTGGGACACCCTGTATATTATATTTAAAGTTATTAATAGGTATATTGTATATCTTTTCATTTAAATAAATATTGATTTCACAATTTATGTTATTGCATCTACCACTGCTTGTCTCTGCATCACCCAAAGGTTGACTCGTAGAAAATGCCTATGGCATTAAGTCCGCCTCTGAACGTTTGTCTGCTTAAAGTATTAAATAAATAAATAACCAATTCACGTGTCAGTGGGGGCGGGGGGTGGATACTGCAGAACTAAAACAATAATTTTAATTTCTTGTAAACTGTGTTTTTCGCCGCAAGGTTGCCAACTTGTCGGTCTTCTACAGATTGTACTTCGGTGAGTGTGCCCAAGAACTCCACGACCTCATTCCACCGGCCCCCTTCTATTATCGGACATCTAGACGCACTGCAGGTTACCATCCCTTCCTGGTTGCTATTCCACCAATTCGCACTAAGCGTTTCCAAATGTCTTTTATAATGCGCACAGCAAAAGAGTGGAACTCTCTACCTGCGTCTGTTTCCGAACGCATACAACCCTAATCTCTTCAAAGTTAGAGTAAATAGGCATCTTTTGGGTAAGCTCACTCCATCGTCGACTTTGTCTCTGTCACCTCTGCCCTAGACTAAGGTCAAGAGCAAACCCATCCTAAATAAAAAAAATACTATACTAAATAAATTGTGACCCACAGCGGGGCAAGCACGTCTTACTGTGACATGACTTGAGTCACACATTTTATCACAGTCTGAGCGATAAGACTGTTCTGTCATAAGATGCTTGTACAAATTGACATGACATAATTTATCATGTCTTGTCACAAACGTCTTGGGCAAGTGCTCGGCCCGCTTGTCCTCATTGTATTATAGGTACATAAAGATTTTTGTAAATTTATTTCACCTTAAATTTAAGTCAAAAACGCTGCGGACCACACAACGTTAACAAAATTACACATTTAATCAGCAGCCAGGCCGCCTAGTGCGCGGTGGGGTCTTATATGCTGATATTATTGACTAAGTCGGGTGCTGGGCTGCAGGGAGAAGGCTCCAAGGCCAAAAGTTTAGGTAATTTCTTTTTAGGGTGTAATAAGTTCAAACCTCAGATTATAGAAAGAAGCAGATAGACCGCGCGGAACAATAAAGTGAGGCCCGTTTGTAGACATGTGTGCGTTACAGCCACGTGACAGCACTATAAGAACAAGTGCCTCTATGTGTGTGTACGGTTGCCAGGATAATAAAAAATTAGCCATAATATTTCATTACAAGAAAAAAAAATTTTTTTTGTTCTGAAATCAGTTTTTGTTTTTATTAACAGTAATACGTCAAATTAACAATACCCATACAAACGATACCTTTGCGATATATTTTTATTTTGAGACACCAACATTTTATTGTTTTTGGTAGCTATATTTACTTTATGGTGACGTCATTATAACCCATGATATAGCAAATCGACTGATGTAATAAGTATTATAAAATCCATTAACTAGTTACACTTACGAAGACACATACATACCTATTTATTTATAAACATACCAACCAGAAAAGGCGATAAATAAAACACTATTATCAAAATAAATATTTTTGTATATCGATACTCCTGTATCCTATACTTATTTCCTAACTTAGGGGTAAATGTTTCAATATAAACTTGCAACACCGAATGATTTTTGTTAAGGTTTTGTGTTTCAAGATGTCACTAACAATAAACACGTAAAATAAATCCAAATAGACAAATAATCAATATTTTACCTATGAAAGATACTCCATCTTATTTCTTTTGTTTTTGGGAACAGTTTTTACAATGTTTAAAAATACAAGACGGCATTATTCTGAAATTATCTGTTAGAGCCCGTGACGTACTAACGATGCGACGCTTCGTGCTGTACTGAATCGAGATTGTATTCGCTTTTGAATTTGTATTTGCTTTGTTGGCCGCACTCTCGTTGTTCCGCGCGGTCTATCTGCTTCTTTCTATAATCTGAGGTTCAAACATAAATAAAATATATCATATGATACTCGGCAATACTGCAGATTCCTTATTGTGAAAAAAAAATCGAATCGGATTAGTAGTTCCGAAGATTACCCCCTACATACGTATAAAGGCTTCTACAGACTGGTGCAAAATCACGGGCGCGACAGGCAACGCGACCCTTGTCGCGTCCGCGATATCGCACCAGTCTGTAGAAGCTTTTAAAAACTCACAAATTTGACCTCTTTGTAATATTAATACATAGAAGTATAGTATAAGAATCGACCTGACAACTGTACAAATTGTTTGCATAAGTAATTTGGTTCCAAATCACACAATTTTTTGTAAGTTTTGGTTTAAAAGTTTCAACGCAAATTATAATATTGTGAGCGGCGTGCCAAGGTTCGTTTCAAGGCGACTACATCTAAGCTAGAGACTTTCTCGGCTCAAGACTTAAATCTTAATAGCTACCTAAGTACTATAATAATCATTATTTGACTTGAATGTGCCCTAGCGGCTGAGAGTATGTCATACTCACACAAATGACTCGCTGACGATGGCGCGTGTGTTGAATCATTTACCTGATTTAACTATACTCCATTTGAAATAAGATTAGACATTTAAATAAACCGTTTTTACAGTCCGTTCAACCGATTTTGACTTCATTCTCATTCAACTGACCCAGCGCCCAAAGAACGAACATTATTTGAAGTGTCAAATAATGTTCATAACTGTATTTGTCACAAAATAATAGGCCCGTTTTGACGTTTAAATTGAATGGATTTATCGTGAGTATCGAGTATATTCGCCGGCACGTAACTTGGCAAGAATCGTTAGATGTTTTTCTACTTTCTTTAGCTTTCTTCTAAACAGATATGTTTAAAAATAAATTCTGGCGATAACCATTCAATAATGACATGCAATAAAATTGTTTTTTTTTTGTTGCACTAACTTTATAGGCAAACCTTGCCAAGTTACGTGCCGGCCACTATACCGAGTGGTATGGTTACTTCACTAGTTACGTCGCGATTGACTATCGCGACGTAACTAGTCGATACTCGATACTCACGATTAGTCACGATAAATCGATTCAAATTAAACGTCAAAACGGGCCCATTATTTTGTGACAAATAAAGAGAAAAATAGTTGAAAACGAGACCACGTAAGACCGTCACAATTTTTCAATCAATCAATCAATATCTTTATTGTGGGTCATAGATCATCTGTTCCACCGTAGTACAGTTTATACTAGTACGGGGAACAGAGTGAATCAGGTCCGTTCAACAATCTTAATAACAATGCTTATTAATTTGTAACTTACATGAATTGTGCAAGGTTGTTTTATTGATTTAGCAAATAAAGATCTTCTTTTTTTTTATTTTTTATATGTAGGTACATAATACAGGTCTACACACACGCATACAGGTTTTTAACGTTTCCATTTTCAGTTTGCGAATCTAAAAACAAAATGGTTCGAGTTATATTTCAACTCGCGACACCGACAAACAATGTCAACGGATGTTTTTCAAATATTATGAAACGAGTGTAAACTTGCAAAATATACGACGAATTGAAGGAATGGCATGTTTTTTATTGGATTCGGATGGTGGAGTGCGAATTCAATTTCTAATTCCGTTATCAATTAAGTTCTTTGATTCAGTTAGGTTTGACAGCGCAGTAAGTGGCGTAACTCCGGTAGGTATTTAAGAATCACATTATTATCCCACGTGTATTTCTTCTGTCTCACAACGTACGAACATAGTTTGTGATGATTAACGATCAGCTGTGTTGGCATTGTTCAACATCTTGTAATATTATGTACTTCGTGGTTAAATGCAACTCAAAATCAAAAACATTTTATTTCCCATAAACCTTATGAAACGTCAGAAGCGAGGTGCACGGTTCCAATTGGTCGTTTCCTATAGAGAAGAGCCGGCAAGAAACTCCACGTTACTCTTTAAAAAAAAATTGGCTTTTACAGCGTTTTTAAATTACAGTGTTAATAGGTATGAGAGGACAGCGTAGGCCCGTCAAAAGTACCAGGTACTTAACAAAATAGAAAATTATCTACAGTCTAATATAGCCTACAACTTCCTCACATTAACAAAAAACAATAAAAAAAAATAAAATCTTTTATTTCAGACCCATAGATCCATTTGGTTAGTATACACAAGACTTAGAAACTAGTGTTAGTACTTAAATCTACCAGAAAAACAACACAAACTATTAATTACTACGCCACAGTGGCATGTAGGCGTATCCAATGTCCCAGTATGGGGCTGTCCCACCTATCAGCTATTGCCTTCAGGATGCTGTTGGGGCTGCCGCGTACCCTGCGCATGATGGAAGCGCAACGCTTGCGCATGATGGCGTGAAAGCCATCTATTCTCGCCTCTGCAAACATGCCGGAAGCACTGCAGTAGCGCGGCAACCCCATCAACACCCGGAAAGCATTATTATATTGTACGCGCAGAGCGCTTTATGCCCAACACAACACAATATAAAATATTATGATTAAAATAATAAAAGTTAGAACCTTGTTAAAATTAAAATTGTAGGTATAATAATGTCAAATAAGAAAAACATTATGTCAGTGAAGTTTGTAAAAAGAGATAAAATTAAATTAAAAAATATCGTCATCGTAATTTGGGAGCAGTTAATACACATTTTAGCCAATAACTGGTTCTAAAAGTGTCACTAACCATTAAATGTAAGTATATTCTCTTTAGTTAACGAAATGAAAGAATTCGTTAGTTGCCAAGCAGTTGGTCGACTCTTCACATGACCAGAGGGCTGGCCTAATTTTTGCTCAGTGAATCAGCATTGCCGTTCAAAATTTTCCTGTTGACAGCGATGCGGACGAGATTTTTAATGCCCTATGAGTCTTTCCCCTCCCTTTTTATATACATGTTCATATTACTATTATTATTTCATGACTCTATGCTTATATTATTAAGTAAATAAGATCAATCAATCAACTCAGCCCATCGCAGTCCACTGCTGGCACATAGGCCTCTCCTAGGCTGCGCCACCACACCCTGTCCTTCTCCTTCCGCATCCAGTCTGACCAAGCCACCTTCTTAAGGTCGTCGGTAAATAAGTGTAATTTAATTAGTCCCATTCTGGGCGCCATTCGATTCTGAACAGACTTATCATTATTGAGACAAGTTTGTGACTTGGACACATTTGCTTATTAAATACTCCTTTAAAATTGTTATAGGATCAAACTTACCTTTCAAGAAATCGTAAAGCTACCTCTTTACAACTAAAAACAATGTTGGATCGGCAATTGACCTCAAAAGTTTACCATTCAAACTCAACCCATTTATTTCAAATAAACCAATTACAGTCATAAAGATGAAGCTAGTTGCCCATTCCAAAGCTTAGTAGGTACCTATGGAGAAGAACGGGCAAGAAACTCCACGAACACCCTTTTAAATTAAAATATGGTTACAAAATATTGGTTACATCATTCATGTTGAAATTATACATATGAGAACGATGCAAAACGTCAAAAGTGTCCGTAATAAGAAGAAAAAAAAAAGCCAAGGCCGCTAATGACCAGTCCTTACTGATGGCGCCCGTTCACGAGCATGAAGCATGGATTAGCACCATTCAGCTCAACCATTTTGAAGGGAGCTAAATGATCCAACACACGCGCCACCATCAGCGAGACATTACAGTGAGTATGACTTTCTTTCAGCCGCCAGTGCACATTCAAGTCAGTGAAAGACGTACCCATTAAATGCATTACTTATAAAGGATAGAACTGACCACTGACTAGTTTTCAGTAGAAGATAATTATCGAAAGATGTCACCCGTTCATGAGCATGACGAGCGCATCAGCATCGCTTTTCACAAAAGCACAATCAGCCCATAATGTTACTGCCTACTGCTGGGACTCAGACCTCGTCTTTGTGAGATATGGGAGTGGGCCCTACGTAATACACAACGCGGGCCCAGTGCGGGTTGGTGAACTCAAACTCAAAACATTTATTTCAATTAAACCCTCAGATTAGAAAGAAGCAGATAGACCGCGCGGAACAATAAAGTGAGGCCCGTTTGTAGACATGTGTGCGTTACAGCCACGTGAAAGCACTATATGAACAGGTGCCTCTATGTGTGTATACGGTTGCCAGGATAATGAAAAATTAGCCATAATATTTAATTACATGAAAAGAAAAAGTTTTTGTTTCTTAAATCAGTTGTTTTTATTAACAGTATACGTCAAATTAATAATACCCATTTATACGATACATTTGCGATATATTTTTATTTTGAGACACCAACATTTTATTGTTTTTGGTAGCTATATTTACTTTATGGTGACGTCATATAGCAAACATCATGATATAGCAAATCGACTGATGTAATAAGTATTATAAAATCCATTAACTAGTTACAATTACGAAGACACATAGATACTTATTTATTTATAAACATACCAACCAGAAAAGGCGATAAATAAAACACTATTATCAAAATAAATATTTTTGTAAATCGATACTCCTTTATCCTATACTTATTTCCTAACTTAGGGGTAAATGTTTCAATATAAACTAGCAACACCGAATGATTTTTGTTAAGGTTTTGTGTTTCAAGATGTCACTAACAATAAACACGTAAAATAAATCCAAATAGACAAATAATCAATATTTTACCTATGAAAGTTACTCCATCTTATTTCTTTTGTTTTTGGGAACAGTTTTTACAATGTTTAAAAATACAAGACGGCATTATTCTGAAATTATCTGTTAGAGCCCGTGACGTACTAACGATGCGACGCTTCGTGCTGTACTGAATCGAGATTGTATTCGCTTTTGAATTTGTATTTGCTTTGTTGGCCGCACTCTCTGTGTTCCGCGGGGTCTATCTGTTTCTTTCTATAATCTGAGATTAAACCTATTACAGGCACTTTTGAATTGTCAAAGAGTCGGTCAGTTAGTCAGAAAGTTGAAGCTATTTGCCCATTCCAAAACGTAGATCTCTATGGAGAAGAATAGGCAAGAAACTCCAAGGACACTCTTTTAAATCAAGATATTACAAAATCCTGGGTACATTATTTTTTAGCTTAGAGAAGCTGTTGGTAGTTGGCCAGGTCGACGGGAAGAGACCACGCGGGTGCTCACCTACCCGGTGGTCTGACCTTGTAAAAAAGCTCACTGGCCAACCAATCCAAGGCTATTAAGACCGCTGAGGACCGAACCACTTGGAAGAGCATAGTGCATCGAGTGCTCAACCGTTCAGATTAAGCACGACCGACCTTCAGAAATGAAGTTAACGACTAAGAAGAAGATGTCCAGCCGTGGACGTCTTTCGGCTGAGCTGATGATGGTGCTTTGGTAACCTTTGCATAATAAATGTCAATGATTATTTTGGTCATAATATTGGGAACTTGAGAAGTACCTTTAGCACCGAGTCATATTTTAAACGTTTTTATGTGCTTTTTTCGTTTTTGATTAAATTATTTTGTTCGTTCATGAATATTTATTAAGAGAAAATGGAAAACACCCTAATTAATTGTATGCATCTCGGTCGGTGTTATAAAAATTGTGAGTTATTTTTAAATATGGTATTACGGTTTTTATTGCATTGTTCACCTTGGGATCTAAAACTTAGTCTACGCTATAAAACATTGCAGGAATGAGGAAAATGTGAGGAAAGTTTCGTATAGATATAATAAACGGATGTTTGTACGGCTGAGATACCACGTGTCGCTGCTGATCCGTCATCTGTTGGTCCTTCATCATGGGCGTACGTGCAGATCTTCGAGAACTAATACGCGCAAAATTACGAACTTAATTTACTTACAAATATCGCAACAAAACTTAACCATAAACAATAACGATTAAAATGATTATAACATTGATTAAGTCAAGTCACAATATTTTTTTAAGCTTGCATTTAGAGCCAATGGACCCGTGCGTATGCACCGCGTAACGATCGCATCAAAAAGTGACCCCTCCGTCGCCATGACACTAATACCCCATTCGGTGTTACCCGCTATTAAATAAAAATACCACTAACGAAATTTCTAAACCACAGAGTAAAAATAATCGATTACCTACATCTTTAAAAAAGTGTTACATTAAATCGACTAAATCATCGCGCGCCGTCATAATTATGTAACACGGTTTGGAATAGGCAACTAGCTTCATCATTTTGACTAACCGACTCCTTGACGATTCAAAAGTGTTTTTAATTGGTTTAATTGAAATAAATGCTCTTGAGTTTGAATAGGTTGCCTAGAAGAGTAGGGGAAGACAAAAGAAGCGATGTATGGACTGGGTGACAGATAATATGGCAGAAGGGGTGATTAATGAGATGAGGACTCATAGTCTGACGCAGAGAGCAGAGGGGGGGAGAGTAGGCCACCCACCGTCCACCCAGGCGGAGCATTACACTCTCCCCCTCGCGGAAAACTCCACTACCTTTTTCGAAGAGAGTATTGTCCATGCCCAGGGTGCACCGGCCCGACGACTGCTCTTCCCCTCGAACGTATCCATAAGGGACCAGCAGGCATCAGGCATCATCATAATCATTTTAGCCGAAAGACATCCACTGCTGGACATAGGCCTTCCCCAAAAAGGCGGGGGATTTGCCATAATCGCCACGCTTGGCAGGCGGGTTGGCGATCGCAGTATGGTTTTAAAAATGCATAGAGAACGCTGCTGCCCATTCCCTAGTAAGTCCCTTAGTCGAGTTTTATGACACCCATGGGAAGAAATGGGATGGTGCTATTCTTTACGTCCGGCACCAAACGGAACAGGCATACGGGGAGGTATGCACGCTCCCCTGAGTCTACTAGAATAAAGTTCGTCGTTTCAGCCAAAGATACGGGCGTTTCCTACTCCGTATCACATATGGATATAAGATTAGTTCGGGGCCCAAACTCAATCAATCTGCCTACCCTTTTCCCAACTACGTTAGGGTCGGCTTCCAGTCTAACCGGAAGCAGTTGGATACCAGTATTTGACAAGGAGAGACTGCCTATCTGACCTTCAAATCCCAGGCACTGGGTAACACGATCCCCCCTTGATAAGACTGGTTGTCAGGCTCACAGGCTTCTGACGAACCGTAAGAACTGACAAAGATCTACAAATAACAATCACACGGGGTCTTGGTATGCAAAGATGGTCACCCATCCACGGACCCGTGTGGTTGCTATTACTAAGCCAGTAGCCGTTCATCATCATCAGGCAGTATCTGATTATTCTGATGAAATTATACAACATTATTTTTAGTATATGCGAAACCTGCGAACCACATACAAATGGCATTTGTAAGTCAGAAAAGAGCTTTAAGGACTATGCTCCGCATGAAACAGACGGAATCATGTAAATACCATTTTATTGGACTAAAAATCTTGACAGTGCCATGCCTTTACATGTTAGTGTTGCTAACCAGCTTAGTTAGAAATTTGCACAAAATTGAGACTGATGAGCAAAGACAAACTAGAGCTAGCACACGTAGGAAAGATTAGCCCAACACTATTCAACCGAAATTAAAAGTTGTCAAACATAGCTGAGATATCAGTCTGTATTTTTGTACGAGTACAACAAGTTGCCTATAGAATTTAAAACCATATATAGTGTTAACTTATTTAAAAACAAATTGAGGACCTATTTATTGGGGAAAGGCTATTACAGTATCAATTAATTCCTAGATGACATAAATAAGACATTGTAACTTAAGTTTGATTGGCATTTATTATTATTAGATCTATTATTATATTTCATGAATTCTTTGACCGTTATTGTTTTTATCGACTTTTTTAATGTATTTAACGAATTTTATTTTAATTCATGTACAATGTATGTAAATGTATAATGTTATTTTTTAAATTTTTCAACACAATGTACTTATATTATTATGAACTAAATTACTTATGACTTTTGACCTAAATATAGTTTGTTCAGAATAAGGAACTGAATCGATTTCAGTCATTTTTACACCGTGTTATATTTTGTCCCACAAATATTTAAGTGTGATGGAAAATGTTATCACCATTTAATTACTTACAACACAATCGTCGTACGGTTAGGTACCTACTGCCAAATTATTATCAATGAGCGCAAGACGACCCTGGAGGCGCGGGGGCGCCGTTAGCATGTTTTTGTACGGACAACCCGGTAACATTACAACCTTATAACTTTGTGATTTTTCGTGATATAGTTTTGAAATTCTTTACATAAAAATACTAGACACGTGTTTCGGGGCATATACTAAAACTAATATTGTATTGAACAAGATGTGTATCAGGTCAAAATCTGGAGAATACGAATTACGTGTTTTTTTTTTTTCATGTAAATACCCTGCATCCTACTTAATTGGGTAACACAATTCTCAATCCCAAGGTTGCTGAACTTTCAAAATGAGAAGCATCCATTGCCGGTGTGTTACGATTTACGAATTAGGTTATTTGACAGTATTTTTTATTCCGATTTTTCGAAACCAACAACAAAAAAATAAGCCACAGTAAAAAAAATTGTTTCAATAACTCTAAAAAAGCCAAAGTTGTATGCGTTTAAAAGTCTATTGTAGACAGAGACAGCACTGCTGCGATCTGACGTCAGACCACGGGAACGCCATAGTAACTTCGCGTCATTCATTACAATGATCGTTTTGCGTAATAAAAATAATTTCAAAAGCGTGTAACTTCTCCATTTTTCCACAGATTTTTTTTTTTTTTAACATAATATCGTCTTTTTTAGTAACAACTTCAAAAATAGGTAGTTCATGATATTTTTGATAGCAGTCAAATACCCTATTTTGGGCTCACGCCGCGTTCAAGCATGTCGATCAGTTTGTTTCTCCTCCTCAATACAAGAAGAGGCATTGTCCTAACAATTGTAACTCAGACATTGCAAAGCATTTATTTCAATTAAACCATTTACAGGCTTCGTGTGGTGCCGGACGTCAAGAATAGCATCATCCCATTTCTTCCCTTGGGTGTCGTAAAAGGCGACTAAGGGACTTACTAGAGAATGGGCAGCAGCGTTCTCTATGCATTTTAACACCATACTGCGATCGACAACCCGCCTGCCAAGCGTGGCGATTATGGCAACCCCCCCCCCTTTGGGGGAGGCCTATGTCATATGGTGAGTGGCAGTTCTTCTGGTAGGAACCAGGAGAACTGCCACACACCATATGCATTGTGTGCAACTCCTCAACAATTTACGTCCCTGCATTGGGATAAGCAATATTTTGTAAAATGTGATGAGCAGTTGACATTAGGCTATTGTAACTTAGATATTGTCTGTGTGGTGCCGGCCGTAAAGAATAGAAAGAAAGAAAGAAAAATAATTTTAGCACTCCTCTGTTTCTTCCCGTGGGTGTCGTAAAAGGCGACTAAGGGACTTACTAGACTAGAGAATGGGCAGCAGCGTTCTCTATGCATTATATCACCATACTGCGACCTGATTATGGCACCCCCCCCCCCCCCTGGGGCAGGCCTATGTCCATCAAGCCATCTTTCGGCTGCAATGATGACAGGCACTTTTGAATTGTCAAGGAGACGGTCATTCGCGTAGTTAAGAACGGGCAAACTCCATGGACACTCTTTAAGATGACAATCAATCATTAAAAACTTTACTTACATAACTTCATACATGACGAAAAAAGAACGAATCCGACCATATTAAGTTGAATACCTACTTACATAAGAAGTTATTTTTGTTTTTCGAATTAGTCTAACGGAACATGTTAGACGGGCTATTTTTAACCGCGCATGGCTTAAAACGTGACCGTTTTGAGTTTGTAGGTATTTTTTACCTGCAATTATTAGTTGGCCGTCCAAGGTTGTGCGCCCACTTCAATTGTTTTGTTCGTAGTGTCAAATTATTATGCAATTTTTGTGTGTAATGTATGCAGATATTTCAATTACTGTACTTGTTGTAATCCGGTTCCTTTAAATGGAAAAGGATCGTTAATTAGGGCTCCGTACCTCAAAAGGAAAAAACGGATCCCTTGTAGGATCACTTCGTTGACGGTCTGTCGGTCAGCAAAGACCCTTTTTTCAGGAACGCTTGGAGGTATCAAGTTGAAATGAATATCAAATAACTACGTAAGTTAGCAGTCCCTCGGAGCTCTACGAGTATAATGATAATAATTCTGTAAAGCCATATTTGTTACGTCCGCGAATCATATTTAGATCAACATACAAATTGACACAGACCTGCACATTGCAAAAAACGTAGAAAACTTGAATTTCAAGGGCTACTCAACTCAAACTCAAAACATTTATTTCAATTAAACCTATTATTATATAAAAGTTAAGCCTTTCGAAGCGGTAACCCATTCAATGGGTTACCTTTATCATGGTGTAACCCATTGAAAGGGTTTTATACTAGAAACCCATTGAATGGGTTACATGATAACCCATTGAATGGGTTTTATACTTGAAACCCAGTGAAAGGGTTACATGATAACCCATTCAATGGGTTCTATACCTACTTGAAACCCAGTAACATGAAAAAATAATAATATTATGTTAATTCGATATCCGCCCAGCACGCGTAGCATGACCAATTCTATCTCTATTCTACCCAGGGACCATTTTAGAAAATCCCTATCGAAAACCCTTTCAATGGAAAGGGTTTTCGATAGAGTTTTTCTAAGCAGTTAATCAAAAACCCATACGGTGTGGGTAATTTTGAATGGCTTAAATTAAGCCGTTCAAAATTACCCACACCGTATGGGTTTTTATGGAAACCTTCAATGGGTTACCAAAATTTAATTTAAGCCGTTCATAAGGGTTACCCATATGGTATAGGTTTTTGTTTAACCGCTTAGAAAAACCCTATCGAAAACCCTTTCAATGGGTAACCAAAATGGATCGGGCACTTTTGAACTGTCAAAGAGTCGGGTCAGTTAGTCAGAAAGTTGAAGTTATTTGCCCATTCCAAAACGTAGATCTCTATGGAGAAGCAACAGGCAAAAAACTCCAAGAAACTCCTACCTTAGCGCATCCCCCTTATTTTAAATAGAATCAAGAAATGGCATCACACTGTGTCGATTTTGTGTCGACTAGTCTAAAGGCACGGTCTACAGCTCGACTTTCAGCTTAAAAAGATTAGTTTTTTTTTGTCATAGACTGGTAAAACCAGCGATTACATTCTAAACGTGTACAGAATTTAAAAGAGTACGAATGAAATAAATTGGTGAAAGTGCTTCTCAAATAAATAAATAAAACAGAATTGGACGTTTTGTAACACAGAATTGGCTTTACGTAGTGATGGAACGACTGTTGATTTGGGTTCAACTTTCGGCCATTTTTTAGGGTTCTGTAACTCAAGGAAAACACGGAACGTGTGTCTGTCTATCCGTCTGTTACAGCCGATTTACTCCGAATCTACTGGACCGATTAAGTTGAAATTTGGTACACATATGAATTTCTGTTCCGTTTGGTGCCGGACTTACAGAATAGCACCATCCCATTTCTTCCCATGGGTGTCATAAAAGGCGACTAAGGGAAATCCCTAGTACTAGAGAATGAGCAGCAGCGTTCTCTATGCATTTCTAAGGCCTGAAACTGCGTTAAGCGGGCGCCCGCGACGGGCAACCGTCGCGTCTCTACGCGCGTGGACACGCGGGTGGGCCCCGTGGGAACGCGACGGTACGGGTACCCGTCGCGGAGACCGGATTATTTTATTTACGCAGTGTCGCTAGTTCAATCTACATTCAGTCTGTCTGTCTGTCTGTCCGCCTGTCACCAGGCTGTATCTCATGAACCGTGATAGTTAGACAGTTGAAATTTTCACACATGATGTATTTCTGTTGCCGCTATAGCAACAAATACTAAAAAACAATAAAATAAATATTTAAGGGGGCTCCCATACAACAAACGTGATTTTTTAGCTCGTTTTTGCTCTACATATAATATTGAAAACGGCAACAGGTAGACGCTTGAAATATTCACAGGATATTTAGATAAATAATATTCACTTTAAAAATAAATAATTAAATTAAAATAAAACATATAATTAAGGGGGCTCCCATACAACAAAGGTGATTTTTTATGCCATTTTTATAGTACGGAACCCTTCGTGCGCGAGTACGACTCGCACTTAGCCGGTTTCTCCATATTGAACTCTCAATCTAAGTACATAATCACCTACGATAAAAATGTATTCTCAGAATGCCTCTTTTACATGAATCATGTTACCGGTCCGCTGGCGGGCACCGCGCGTGCCTCCGCGACGGGTTCCGTCGCACGGAGGCGGGCCCCGTTGCGTGGGTGCGGGGCGCGCCTCCCCGTGACGGAGCACTTTTGTATGAACCCGCTTAACGCAGTTTCAGGCCTAAAACCATACTGCGATCGCCAACCCGCATGACAAGCGTGGCGATTCTGGCAAATCCCGCCCCTTTTTTTTTGGGGAGGCCTATGTCCAGCAGTGGACGTCTTTCGGCTGAAATAATGAATTTCTGTGAACCAAACACGGATGTGTATCGTAAATAAATAAATGTTGAATAAGAGCGTCAATTTTGTACGTCCGGCACCACACAGACAATATCTAAGTTACAATAGCCTAATGTCAACTGCTCCTCACCTTTTACAAAATATTGCTTATCCCAATGCAGGGACGTTAATTGTTTGGGAGTTGCACACAATGCATATGGTGTGTGGCAGTTCTCCTGGTTCCTACCAGAAAAACTGCCACTCACCATATGACATAGGCCTCCCCCAAAGGGGGGGGGTTGCCATAATCGCCACGCTTGGCAGGTGGGTTGGCGATCGCAGTATGGTGATAAAATGCATAGAGAACGCTGCTGCCCATTCTCTAGTAAGTCCCTTAGTCGCCTTTTACGACACCCACGGGTAGAAATAGGGAAGTGCTATTCTTAACGTCCGGCGCCACACAGACAGAATAGAATACTTACTCGTAATTAGTTATAGCCGCTGTAACTGTAGACCCCCCTTTCTTCTGCCATACTTTCCAGTCCCGGGCCTCCCTCTTGCAGGTGTTTCTCGCGGCTTTCACGATATCGTCAACTGCCCATTTTATTTATTTTTTGGGTGGGAAATTATCAAATAACTTCTCCCGCTCTGGGCTGAGTGGAGGGCGTGTCAGACTTTTACTGACTAAAACCCCCCCGTGTTCCTTCCGTTGCCTGTGTGCCAGGGCCACGATATCCCTTTCGGACAAACTCGCAACCCTGGGAACATAGTCAACTGCCCTGGGGTCTACTCTGAACATAAATCCAGGCCAGAGAAAGTATCGGCCGTCTCTTGACTATGGCTGAATACGGCGAAAGAAAAAAAAAACGACAGTCAAAAAGATAAATCAAAGTCAAAAATGTGACTTTAAGTCGGGTAAGGATTCAAAGTCAAAAAAGGAAACTGGAAGTTATAAAACGGCCGAACATTCGATCGATACGAGTAGACCCCCCGGTTTCTTTGGCTTACCGGTGGCCAGCATTTGATCAATGCTTTACTCCATGGGCCATCTCCGCGTCTAGCCAGAAACACCCTTGCGTGGAGCTAGCCTAGATGCTCATACCAGGGGAACAGTAAACACTGATTGCCCCAACCTATAAAGGAACAAAAAAGTTTCCAATTTGTAAAGATTTTCAAGTATTTGGCAACAATCAAAGGCCTTGATTAGCCATGGACTTGTTTTCTAAGTGCCACAATGGCTGCCACTCCCTCGCGATGCCTCATTGGGCTTCAGTCAAGGTCAGTGATGTAATTTCGTGAACTCAATAGTATTGTGTTTTGGCTGAATTAAAAAATGTTCTACGTTTTTCAGTAGTTTTGATTTGATTACTGAAATTTTGCGTCTTTTTTCGGATATATACACGGTGTTAGAGCGACGATAGCCGACTTTTAATGATTTTATACTGAAGATCACGTCTAAACGAGTAGTGTTAATGATTTGAAAAAAAAATATGTTAAATTAGAGCATTTTCTTAATAACTTAATATGTGCATATTTTAGATTATGTTTATATTATCTAATGAAATTAATTTGTAAAGTTATGTCTAACGCGGATACAAAATGAGAATGGCGCAAAATCAAACCTTCACCAATTTAAAGATAATTTAATTATTGATCTTTTAGTATACGCGTTTTATTAGAATACCTTTTGTTTTATTGTATAATAAATTAATAATGCGTCAAATTGGGGACAGCGCTCCTTGATGGGCGAGTCCTATTACTGGCTGAACGTACGACGCGTTGCGTGAGCTCAGTTCAGAACATGCAAGGTAACCACTCAAGGTCACTGGCATATATCTGCGTCTTAACTAGTCTCAAACCGCCATCGCATTTCACGAGAATTTGTAAGCGATGTTTGTAGAGATTTCATTCATTTTCCAATGCAAATAGAGCATGTCGCTGCAAACCCCTTCGATCGAACCCACATTAATATTTCAAATGAGCTAACCCTATTGTTAGACCTAACATGCAACGTTGCAGGGTTCCTAGTAATGACTATTTTAAAGGCCATTAGGGTTAGAATGGCCTTTTCATTATGCATCTTGGCATACAAAAGGCCCTAGGAATTTTCCGGCGAGCAACGAAGTATAGTCGCTTATTATGATCTGTAACATCTGACATGTCACCTTGGGAATAAGCTACTGAGCAGCGGCAGAAATTAACCTCATTACAATCTATACAACATTATTTTTAGTATATGCTAAACCCGAAACACGTGTCTAGTATTTTTATGTAAAGATCTATGTACAAAATTTATATTTTCAAAAATAGTGGGCTGAGTCGTGTATCTTGCGATGCTTTCCAGTAGAGGGTTCCAATGAGTCGAAACCGGGCGCCGCATAGTTCTCGGTGAGTCGGAACTGTCTGCGGTGATTAAGGTCTGATAGACCCTACCAGGCATAAAAATCAATAATAAATTTAATTTGATTATAAGTTACAACATATTTTTAAACAAGAAAGTGTCATCTATAAAAACCCTTTTTATGATTTGTTTGCCTTTATTTAACTACCTCCTAAACCAATGGAGTAGAGTAGAAAATACTCTAATACATACCACAAAATAATTTAAAAAGAGTTATTAACACGTTTCGAGTACTTACGAAATGCTAAAAAAGCCGTGACTTGGCAGTATGCTCCGTACCATTGTCCACTGTTTGCGTAGAAGAAAAAAAAACAAGAAAGTGTAAATGACGCAGCGTTTTGGATATCCGTGTCCATCATTAAAGCTTTAAGTTTGAGTTTCGACACGCTTTTATGTTCTATTGCTTAATTTAAAATGGCAGCTGAGAAAAAAATTATCAACCTGTTATTTTCCCACTGCAGGGCAAAGGCCTGTTGCAGAGAAGACACGAAAAGCTCTTATCACTGCGCTTACTCGGTTTAGGTTAGATTTCAGACTGGGTAAGTTTAGATTTTAACCCCCTTATTACAAAACAAGGGGGTCACTCCGAACATAAATCCGAAGTTTCGGCCGAATGTTCGGCCGTTGTTTGACTACGTAAAATAAAAACGGCAGTCAAGGTAATAGGTGGGTAATACGGGCTGGTGTCCGCAACTCCACGTCAATATGCGCGTATTTTGCGTACGGCTGGGAAAATCGATTATTCGATCCACCCCAGCTCCTCAAGGAACGCCAGCAACGCCTTGGTGTTACTGACAATCTCACAGAGGTTACCTGGGTTACCGAAGTACTTTGCCCTGTATGTGGCGACCACTGGGCAGTATAGTAGCAGATGCGCTGTTGTCTCGTCATCCTCCATGCAGGCCCTGCACAGCGGACTGTCTGTGACTCCTATGACAAAGAGGTGTTTATTAAATGACCCGTGGCCAGTTATAGCTGCTGTCATTGTACGCAGCTGTTGCTTCGTTAGTCGGAGAACTCGTTTCGTGAGGCGGCCATCAATTGTAGGGAGTGCTTCCTTGGCTTGCCTGCACTCACCTTGGTCCGACCATAGTTTATGATGTTGGTCCCTGGTGCGGTTCCTTACCAGAGTGCGTAAGTACCCGAAGGTAGTGGCACTATGGGCTCAGGTCCCACTGGTGCCATGCTCGATCCCCTTCTGCCATTTTCATCGGCTGCGTCGTTGCCTAGCGAGCCGCTGTGTCCTTTGATCCATTGAATGGTTCTGTTGTTGAGGCTACCCAACTGGTTGAGGCGCTGGTGACACTCGTATATTAGCCCAGAGTCAACCGTGTGACTACTAAGCGCTTGCAGGACTGCCATGCTGTCTGATAAATAAATAATAAAAAATAAATTTTTTATTAACAAATTTGGGTATAACTCATCTATCTTAAACAAAAACACAATGTACAGAGTTTTGAGCATTATATAGATAGAGTTAACGACGATGTCTGTGCTAGTATTAACTGTGTGACAGACACGCCGCCTTCCTCCTACAACCTTAAGTAACAATCTAAACCGTGAAATAATGATTTGCTATAGTGCTATAGTAATAATAATTATAACGATACAGATAGTTCTGGTACAAATTAAGTTACACTTATTAAAGTATAAATAAAATAATAAAAATTTAATTTAATTAAAAGAAATTAGATTGAACATAATTTATTTTTATTTTAAGGCATGCAGGAAATACGTGAATGTGTGTGTGAGTGTGTGGGTGGGGGTGTGTGTGTGGGGGTGTGTGCGTGTGAGTAGTGTGTGTTTGAGCGCCTATTATTTATGATACTCTGGCGAACAGCCTTTCAGTGTCGTCGTAAGTAAGACCCTGAAGGTATTGACTTACCACGGTCTTACACTTGTATTTTGGGAAGGGATATATGTTACATGCTTTGTTAATTGCATTATAAAGGCGGCCACTTAAACTCAAACAGTTTCGACTTGCCAGGGCAGTTTTGATTCTAACAGAAGGGTAAACCAGATCTTTACGTCGCTTATTTATAAGCAATTTTGGGTCATAATTAAGGGAGGAATGCTTACGTAGGATTATTTTGAGTGCGCAGAGTTGCCTGCAAGTGAGTACAGACATGTCCTTGTATAATTGGGTTGTAGAGTAGTGATACGGTTTGTGAAGCATCACCTTCAAAACTGCCCTTTGCGCCCTCTCAAGGCGAAGCATAAGGGTCGTAAAAGTGCCACCCCAAACTGAGATGCAATAGGATAGGAGTGACTGAGCTAAAGCATAATAGATCGTTTTCAATAATGGGAAAGCCACTACGTTTCTGAGCTTTTTCATTGGAAACATAAGCTTTCGTACACGAGACACTGTTACGTCGACATGTTTATTCCAACTTAGTGTGCAATCAATGTGTACTCCTAGATACTTCACACAAGATGTTCTTTGAATAGGAGGGCAATTACAGGTGTTAAGCGCCGGCTGGGAGCATCTATGAACCTTTATATCCGGAATGCTAGGCTGTGTAGAAGAATTCGCTGAGAAAGCAACATAGTGGGTTTTGGAGACATTTAATGTCAACAGATTACAGGAAAGCCAGTCCATCACAATGCCAAGGGCATTTTCAGCCGAGCGGTGAGCAGAGGCCCAGGTGTCTCCACTTATGATAAGTGCAGTGTCATCAGCATAGAAAAGGATCTTGCAGTCCGGTATAGTGAGTTGGCATAGCCTGTTTACGTATACGAGAAAGAGAGTAGGACCCAGCACACTGCCCTGCGGGACGCCAAAAGATAAATACTCGTCATCGCTAGCGTAGTTCTCTACCTTAACTCGCTGACTACGATCAGTGAGGTAGTCACAAAAGATCCTTAGAGCGGCATCTCTTATTCCTAATACCTCCAATTCGTGTAAAAGGATGGGAGTAGAGACCGTGTCAAAAGCCTTGGCCAAATCTAAGAATATACCTATTGTTTTAGTCCTGGTGTCGAGATTCATAGTGATGCGATTTGATAGCTCAAGCACAGCATCCTCTGTTGATTTCCCTTTCCTGAAGCCGTATTGGTTTGAAGCAATTGCATTATTGTGTTCTAAATAATTCAGTAGTCTCTTATTTAAGAGTTTTTCTAAAATTTTGGACAAAGTCGTGAGAACCGAAATAGGCCTATAGTTTTGGACACGGTCTCCATCCCCACCCTTAAATATAGGAGAAACTAATGCCTTTTTGAAGGCGTTTGGGAAGATGACCTTTGACAAGCACAGATTGCACACATGAGTGATTGAGGGGATGAGAACATGCCTAGCAGATTTAATAACCGAAGCAGGTATACCATCGTAGCCAACAGCGCAGTTATGTTTTAATTCCGTGATTAAACTGTTTATCTCAGCAAAGTCGGTCTCAAGCATAACCAATGAATTACCTTGCGGGTTGGGTAAAGAATTAAAATCAAAGTTTGAATTGTTACAGTGTTGAGTCTGCTGTATCTTCTGAGCAAGATTGCCTCCAACATTTGCGAAGTAATTGTTAATAGAGTTTACAGAGGCATTAGGATCACTGCAGATATTAAGAAGATCCCCCGATTTACTTGTGGGTGTGGTATTTTTATAACTTATGGACTTTATGATATCCCAAGTAGCTTTAGGATTACCACTGGACTTTGGAGCTCATTCTGTTCATATTGGCACCTAATTGTCTTTAGCAGGTTATTGCAATAATTTCGATATCTTGAATACGTTAGTTTATCTACAAGATTTTTAGGATTCTGCATTGACTTTAAATGTAGTTTGTCACGATTCCGTATACATCTCAAAAGACCAGGAGTGATCCATGGCTTAATAATTCTTTTTCTGTGCGGTATTTTCTTTCATTTGCTGTGTTCGTTTACTGCGTCCGATAAAATGGATATAAGTAGCTCCGCAATTTTATTGGGATCTGTGCTATCCAGAATGCTAAAGAAGTCCGAGTTTTCTAAGTGACTAACGACACCTGGAAGATTAATCTGGCGGATCATGCTTTTAGGTTTCTCAACTAAAGAGACAGATTCAAGACAAAACAAAACAGGTGCATGGTCAGTAAAGAATGAGTCTAGAACCAGCGCCGTCGAACACTTATCTGATTTCAGAAAGACGTGGTCCAGACAGTTATCATTACGTGTCGGGAAGAGGTGGGCTGGCAGAAGCCCATGAAATGCCATTACATTTAAATACTCTTCAGAGTTTGGATCACTATTTCCTGGACGAATATTAATGTTCAAATCACCAATCACCGCTACTGTTCTCATTGATGAAAGGGAAGTTACTGTGTCATTTATGGAGCTAACGAAATGTTCAATATTTCTGACTGAAGGTGATCGATACATTGCAACAATCGCAATGTCTGGATCTAGCCTTAAAATAAGACAGTTAGCATCCCGGATTATCGGCTCAGTAATCTTATACTTCAACTCGGAACGAATATAGATTAAAACACCGTCGTTTTGGTTGCTAAACGTAGACTTTGCCCAGGCAAAGCCATCCAAAACAGGGATATCAGAAGCTTTACTCAACCAGCACTCCGAAAGAATAACTATATCACACTTAACATCCATGGAGTGTATGAGTACAGTTAGGCCATCAAAGTTCCGGTTCAAACTTCGAATGTTTACGTGCAAAGTGTTTAGATTTTGTTTGGAAGATTGCAGGTGCTGTAAGCATTGGTATGGCGAGCATACGAAGGATCGAGATACATTGAGGGATTCCACAGAATCCATAAATTTATTTAAATTGTCCACAAGTGGGGTAAAAGATAATTATGGTGCTAGTAAATGGAACAATGACTGGACTCTGACAGCAGCTTTGGTTATAAATAATAAGTGTTTTACTTGTAAAATGAGAACCTGTTTTTTCCAGACAGCTAGTGAGTGTGATAGGAATGTAAGTTGATGTACGCTGGGTACGCCATGTGTAAACTATGTGTGTTAGAGTGAGAAGAGCGCTAGATGTGTATTTCCATAAAAGTATATAAAATAAAGTTAAGCATGCATATTCTGAAACTGCGATTATAATTAAACTAAGTGGAAGAATGATATTATTACTGAAAAACAGTCAATCTTCAACATTTAATGTCTTCAAGTCCGATTCATTATTAATGCAGTGTGCGGATTCTCCTTCCTTCTTGCGCACAAAGATCTTTCCATGCGCGGTCCAGCAGAAGGTGTAGCCATTAGTTTTTGAGAAATCGCGAGCTAAAAAGTACAGGCGTTTAGCCCTGTAAGTGAGATATTCCGATATGTAAACAGGGACATCAGGGCCATTAATTTGTATTTTAGCAGTTGACAGCTTTTTGTCTTTGTTGGCTCGATTGTAAGATTTAATTGAGTGAACTATATTTTCCTTCAAGATATGATGATATATATGCGGATCGAGTGGTCCTTAACATCCCTGGACATGATGGCCGAGGCGGCCAGAGAAATGCCCATGCACTCGGCCTGGAACACTGTGTTATGGACCCCCAATGGTGTGGCTATATGAATGTTGAAGTCTGAGAAAATTCCAGCTCCTGTGCCACTACCTGTTTTGGATCCATCTGTGAAGATGCGCAGCTCTGCGGGGCGCAACCCCTCGCATCGGCGATCCTCGTGAAGTCGGATTTTGTATTTTTTATCAAAGATAAATTGTTTGGGTAACGGCAGTAAAGAGATAAGCCAAAGTCAAAAATGTGACTTTAAGTCGGGTAAGGATTCAAAGTCAAAAAAGTAAACTATGGAAATTATAAAACGGCCGATACTTCGGATTAACGTCTCGGAGTAGACCCCCAGGTTTATCTTCAGACCCACGTTTAAAACATGGAGCCATTATTGAATTTCGAACTTTATTCCGACTATGGTACAGTTCCTAAACACAAAACTGACAACTTAGTACCGAACTAAGTTTTTCAGTTTTGTATAAAGAACGGTATTTCAATCACTTTTACGTTCTTATTACAAAAACTGGCCCATGGTTTAAGCCATGTCAAAATATAAATCTTGTTTTGCAATGAGGCGGTACTTGTCTTTGGCTGTATTTCAGTTTTTTGCCACCGACTTCCGAAATTAAAGTTATTTTTCACTTTGTAGTGTTTTTTTTTGTTTGATGAATATTGAATAGTTTTGTCAACTCAAGAAATGACGGATGACACTTTCGCCTATTCACCGTGTTCGTTATTTAAACAATAACATTTGACTAAGCATTTAGCACGCCTCGCTCGGGTGCAGTTAACTAAATCAAAATATTTTATTTCACATAAATCTACACGGGCACTTAGTATGTACGAGTAACGTCAGAAGCTAGGTGCACGGTTCCAATTGGTCGTTTCCTATGGAGAAGAGCCGGCAAGAAACTCCAAAGTTAGTCTTTTAAAAATAATTAGCTTTTACAATGTTTTCAAATTACGGCGTTAATAGGTATGGGAGGACAAATCGAAAAATCTGAGTCTACACTCTTTAGAACCCCCTAAAAGTTTTTCCGTGAATTATTTATATTGTCATGCTCACTTAAATGTCTCGCTGATGGTGGCGGGTGTGTTGGATCATTCGGTTCCCTACAAAATGGTTGAGCTGGATGGTGCCGATCCACGCGTCATGTTCGTGAACGGACGCCGTCAGTCGAGACTGGTCATCTCTTAACTGTCAGGGCTTATTTGTAATCTTTTAATCTTATATTTTGTATTGTTTATGAATAATGTATTATTATACACTGTTCTCACATAAAGAAGCGACAAGAATAATGTACCCAGGATTTTGTAAAATCTTGAAAAAAGAGTGTCCTTGGAGTTTCTTGCCTGTTCTTCTCCATAGAGATCTACGTTTTGGAATGGGCATATAGCTTCAACTTTCTGACGAACTGACCGAATCTTTGACAGTTCAAAAGTGCCTGTAATAGGTTTAATTGAAATAAATAGTCCCTTAGGCGTAGGTACGAGTATATTATGTCAGTATTATAAAGTATTATTACACGGCTGATGGGATGGGAGTGGAAGCGCCGTGACGGGACGCCCTAGGAGTCTTCGGTCAGCTGGACTCTCGCTACTGGGCCCGTGGGTCCACTTGACCACAACTACTGTATTTATATTGGTTAACTGGACCCAAATAAAAAAAATAAAAACACATCTATTGTTTAAAGCTACCAGTGGATACAGTCGAGCGTAAAATTGGTTAGTCAAAATATAATAAATTAAACTAAAGTTGAGTTATTTTAGAAGTAACTTAATTAGTTCGGCTAATTATTTCTTTCAGTGTATGGCGTTCTGTAGATTCTGCCTACCCCCACGGGAAGAAAACGTGAGATTATGTATGTGTGCTATTATTAGAACACCCTTTGCCATTCACACAACCAAACAGGTTTAAATTAACGTTAGGTACCTCCTCTTCGTCTATTTAAACTCCAAAAAAATGCGATGACGTCAGACAGATGTTTTTTAACAACCAATTTATTTGCTGAATGGTAGATCAACGTTATGAATTTGAAAATGTTATCTGTGAATCATTTTATGGGCTGCACGGTCTTGATGGATGGGTGTGTGTATGGAATATTTGTATGTGTGTGTGTTTATGATGATTGAATATTAGGTATGCGGTCATTTGTCACATGCTGAGTACTGAGGCCCTAGCAGGATTACGCGACGTAGGTAAAGGAGATGTTTCATTTTCGGCCATAAAGTGTACGGTAATGAAAAAAGAGGAAAAAAATCCACGAATTCAGGAAAAATATTCTTTCCTGAATATTTTCTTGATTACTTCGGCACAAAAAATAATAGTTTTTCATATTATTGCCATATTCTATTGATCATGGCGTCGTCTTACTTGCATTCTGCTTTCGTCCAGAAATCATGTTACAATAAAACGTAAGAATATCACGTTGACGTTATTTATATAAATATGAAAGGCATGAATTTCTGTGCTATTAAGATAATAAGATAGCTATCTTAGACAACTTTTTTGGCTAATTATAAGAAACTGATCGATAAAAAAATATATTGTATTTTTGTAGATTTGTAGGTATTTCTGAATGAAAAATGGCTGGCTGTCGATGTTCGTAACAACATGACAAACGTCAAACATGTTCAGTTTTTATTTAGTGCCTAAAAAATATTAGTTATTATGAAAAAAGGCATTCTTTATTGTATTCAGGGGATCGTTTCCCAGGTTTTCTAAAGCGTACATGTTATGGCCGGAGTCCTATACAAAAATGAAACGTCTCCTTTGAACGATCACAATGTTCCCACTGCTGGGACACAGGCCTCCTCTCTGTAAGACGGAGAGGGCCGTAATCAACCACGCGGGTCCGCACCGGGTTGTAGATATCACATATCAGCGAATTTTTGATTCTAGGATATGCCGGTTTCCTCACGATGTTTCCCTTCACCGTTTTGAGAGCAATGGTTATTAAACAATTTACACAAATCAAAGCGCCTGTCAGGGTTCGAACTTTTTTTTTCGAGTGGGATATTATCTAATAACTTTTCTCGCTCTGGGCGGAGCGGGAGGGCGTGTCAGACTTTTACTGACTAAAACGCACCCGTGTTCCTTCAGTTGCCTGTGTGACAGGATCACACCTGCTTCGAACCTAGGACCTACAATCGTAAGTCGCGGTCATTACCACCAGTCCACCACTGCTCTTTCGAAGAATTCGAACGATTATTGAATCCAAAATTCAACTATCAATAAGCAGTACCTTTGTGCTCAAGGCGACGATAACCGACTGTTAATGATTTTATACTGAAGATCACGTCTAAACGAGTAGTGTTAATGACTTGAAAAAAATATATGATAAATAAGAGCATTTTAGATGTGAATATTTTAGATTATGCTTATATTACATAGTGAAATTAATTTGTAAAGTTATGTATAACGCGGATAAAAAACTGAGAATGGCGCTAAATCTACCAAGCGTATTTTTCTGAAACCTTCGCCAATTTAAAGATAATTTAATTATTGATCTTTTAGTATACGCGTTTTATTACAATATCTTTTGTTTTGTGTATAATAAATTAATAATGCGTCAAGTTGGTGACAGCGCTCCTTGATGGGCGAGTCGTATTACTGGCTGAACGTACGACGCGTTGCGTGAGGTCAGTACAGAACACCCAAGCTAAGCATTCAAGGTCACTGGCATATATCTGAGTCTTAATGTGGCTTTTTATAAAAGTAAGTTACTCCTTCCTAAGTTACTCCATATAACATCAGCTATCTGCCAGTGAAAGTCTCGTCAAAATCGGTGGAGCCGTTTCGGAGATTTACCGGATCAAACAGACATATACTTTTTTTATTCTTATTGTTTTTGTTTTTTGTTTAGTATAAGTATACACTTTCGTATGCATTTAGATTTAAAAAAAGCAGTTATTTTGATATTACAATAAGACATTTCAATTTTATTTATTTGTTTAGTTTAATTTTAAAACGCTACAACGTTCCGCAAGTCATAGTAACGGGACTCGGACTTCGAAAGTTTCTCCGCCATGGAAAAGTTTGTAAGGAAGCTGTTACGCTCATAGGAGATAGCGGAGCGGTTGAGTACAGTAAAGCAAAGCTCGGAAACCGGTTAATTTTATATGTAACCTTAACCGTTATTATAAAGGTTTTCGAACATATTTCGTTAATTATTTTGTTACTAAACCAATGCTGAACTTATGTGATGAAGCAATCTTTGAAGCTAATATCAATTGAATCAAAAATAATTTGTAACTTCTGAAAGAAAAATTAACCGGTTTGAAGCCATGCAGTCAAGATATTCATATTCATTTATTTGCGTTCCACAAGGTAAAAAAGATGTTAACAAAAGGCTTACAGCTAAGATCCGTTGTAGACCCTGTCAGGGCAGAGCAAAAATTATATAGCTAAAATCAAAATATAATTAAAAAATCAAAATAAAATAGAGCAATCAACATTGAAAAAAATAAAAAACAAGAGATCCGCTTCACCGCCTACCGCGGCGGTGCGCGGTGCCGTGTGTTAAGGCGACGATAACCGACTTTTAATGATTTTATACTGAAGATCACGTCTAAACGAGTAGTGTTGATGATTTAAAAAAAATATATGTTAAATGAGAGCATTTTCTCAATAACTTAATATGTGAATATTTTAGATTATGTTTATATTACATAGTGAAATTAATTTGTAAAGTTATGTCTAACGCGGATAAAAACTGACAATGGCGCAAAATCTACCAAGCGTATTTTTCTGAAAGCTTAACCAATTTAAAGATAATTTAATTATTGATATTTTAGTATACGCGTTTTATTAAAATACCTTTTGGTTTGTGTATAATAAATTAATAATGTGTCAAATTGGAGACAGCGGTCCTTGATGGGTGAGTCCTATTACTGGCTCAGTACAGAACACGCAAGCTAACCACTCAAGGTCACTGGCATATATCTCCGTCTTAAATTTGCAATGTACAAATTTTAAAGTAATAGTGTACTCATTGTTGAAGAGCCTGATTAATAAATAAGCTGCATCGTCCGCTCCGCTTATGATATGCTCCGCTAAACAGCGAGTGAGACCACCTAAATGAAAGTTGTTGACAAGATCTAAGATGTTTTAAAGTACTTAATAATGTGAAATAATAACAGTAGTTATTCTGATTTCTGAGGAGCTAGTCTAACAACACCCGCGCGGGTCAATCCACCAGGTTAAGCTACGCTTGCCGGGGTTGGTCACTGGTCATACATACCGAGACTCTTCCGTGCCTCGGAAAACACGTTAAGCCGTTGGTTGGTCCCGGCTGTCATTCGTGGAGGTTTGACAGTCGTTACGGGTCGTCAGAAGCCCGAAAGTCTGACTACCAGTCTTACTAAGGGGTATCATGTTACCCAGTGAAGTGAGTCCGACATCCTATTTACAGAATAAACCATTTCATTTCCAGTTTCTGGGTGTGGAGGTCAGAAAGGCAGTCGCTCCGTGTAAAATACTCGTATTCAGCTCCATCCAGTTAGACTGGAAGCTGACGGCAGATTGATTGAGCTAGGTTTATTCTGAAATTATTTTTATTCCATTTGTTCCGCACGTGTAATGAAACGGGTTAATCCCAAAGTACTCCATTCTTTTGTTCTAACAAGATAAGAATCTCATACATTAATTCCCGAGTTACTCCAAGGAATTATTGTTATTTAAAAATATTTATAATTTTGATCCCATTCTGCTCCATAGGTATCTGGAATTATTCTCAAAGTACTCCCCGATTATTCGTTATCCATTCTCAAACTGCTCCATCTACATAATTACCTATAAAATACAGTTACTTAATAAAAAACAATATAAAATATGATCCAAATAATAAAAGATATAACCTTGTAGAATTACAGTCAGTCACAAAAATGCTTAAATGAAATCCAGTACATATTTAAATTAGCAATGGAGTGGAGTACTTTGAGAACATTTTAATATTATCATGGAGTAGAATGAAACCTAATTAAAAATATTATATTTTTCATGGAGTAGTTTGGGAACTCTTTTTGGAGTACTTTGGGAATAACCCAATGAAACACGCTTTCAGTACCAATATGTCTGTATTTATCTTTTTTCGCCTTAACACCATACTGCTAGCGCCAACCCGCCTGCCAAGCGTGGCGATTATGGTAACGTCAACGTCTTTCGACTGAAATGATGATGATGATCAGGTCATACAGGCACGCCCGCTGCGAGTACCTGAAGAACATCACCAATAAGTTCTATGTTATAGGGTTTGGTTTCCGCATTTAGTCCTTCATGTGGACCATTGTGCGTGGGCCATGGCGGCCGTCAGTTGTTTATTCCAACCAGCCCACCTCCCTCCAGAAGCTGATTAGGTCTCCTGGTCTGCATAGAATATCTGTGAAGGATCTGGGTGACCCGAGGGTTTCTGTTCTGATCAGGGTGACGCCTGTGCAGTCAAAGAGCACATGCGCAACGGTTTCATCAGCCTCCATGCAAGCCCTGCACAGAGGGCTGTCCGTTATGCCTATTGTGTGGAAGTGTTTGTTTAATGAGCAGTGTCCCGTGATGGTCCCCGTCACCAGGCGCAGGCCGTTCCTATCCAGGCGTAGCAAACGCCTGGTTAGCCTGCTATCTATGGATGGCATGGTTTCCCTGGATTGCTTGCAGCCCGGTGTCGAGGTCCACCAGTTCTCCGCTTGTATCACCAATAAGGCCATGAGATGAGTCATCGTAGACGGTTGACATGAGACTTCGCCAAATAAACAATATGGCGGACAAATTCTTACGATTTTGAAATACGAGCTGATAAAATAATTTAAATGAATGACGTTCTGACGTCACATCCGTCCGTGGGTCGTATGCGTATGCGCAACTTTAGTTTGAGAATGAGTTGATGGAATAATTTTGTGGACAAATTGATAACGTAAAGGGCACACAGTGTTTGAGTTGAATTTGGTTAGAGAAAATAATATTTTCAGTTGTCTCGGTTTGAGTGCATTTTAAAGTGTAGATCAGATGTAAAGAATTTTTCGTTTTTGTAGGCTCGTTGATGGATAACAGACAAAAATAAAAATACTCAAAGTCACAAATACTCAAATAAGAGGCACTTTTGATCGTCAACATTTACAAAAAAATAGAATTGATTCTAGTTTTGCCCCAACCCCCCCCTCCCTGTCAAAAGGTTCGTATGGAGAAGAATGGGCAATAAACTCCTCCGTTACTCTTATTAATTATTTGATTATATGTGAAAACGATGCACCTAGAAAAAAAAATACTATACCATAATAGGTAAAAAGAATTAAAAATTAAGCAATGAAAAATAACTTATAATAAGTTAGTGTGTGAGTATAGGTAATCACAGAATGTAAAATCAATGTCATAAAAATAACAAATTATACAATTAAAATAGCAACCAGTTTGATTTTGTCTAGACTCTAGATTGTCCTATGGAGCTGGACCACCATGTTTCCAGCATTCCTATCCTGGATATAATCCTCTAACTTGTAATATGCTTGTTTACAAAGTGTACTTTTAATGTGTTTTAAATTCTCTTTCATTTAATATCACAAGGGTTGTAATATTAAACACAATACCCCATAAAAGATGTATGTACTTTAGATAATCTGAAAAATGGTAAATCTATTTTATCTTATTTCTAGTATTAAAATTATGTCCTATCACTTATCTTATCAAAAATATGTAGATTTTTCCTTACATACATAATATTTTCATACTTTATCCCCTAGAGGCAAATATGCTATTTTATCCCGCTCTGGCACGCTACAATGACGGGCATTTTGAGCAAGAGGAATGAAAAAAATATTTTTGCATTTGATAGCCTAATTCTTGGGGAAGGTTTTTTAACATCACGCTACGACCCTTAGGAGCCGAGCAAAAAAAAACAGAACGCTAAGCGAAATCGAAGTTATAACGCGGGCGGGCGATACAATGCGACGCAGTGGGTCGGGAACAAGAAATTTCACACCGACAAAGTCGCGGGCATAAGCTAGTTTACAATAAAAAACAACAACAACACACAACAACAACAAACAGGAACAATGAGAAATAATGAATGAATGAATGAAATGCGACGACCCCAGCGTGGTTAAACCAGACTCGGTCACTAGAATTAACACAAAGATTCACACTAGTCCCTGGAGCCTCATGTTGCATGGGACTACAGATACCATTGTATATCAAAGAGTAGACCGGGGGGTGCGATAATGGTTGGAAAGACGTGCCCTTGGGATATGGAAGGATTATTAGAGTCTACCGGAAATGCATTCTTGAGCAATTGCATTGGAATAGTGGAGAGACGGGTTATATATATCTGGGTTATCTATCTTTTAATGACGTCGCCGCCAGGTTGCGTTCAAATCAAGCTACGCCGAATCTTGAATGGTGAATATTGTACTCAAAAATATCAAATAACAATCAAATAATTTAGGTACAAAAATAAATCATCTTTCGTCTTTTCATAGAATATTAAAACATGCACGACGTCTATCCGTCTCGTAGCAAATAAATCACACACCTGTGTCGATGTTTGTAGAGCATTCAGCAGAATTAGTATTCTAAAGTATTTAAACTCAAGTATTGATACTTTTTAGGATTCCGTACCCAAAGGGTGTCAAACGGAACCCTATTACTAAGCCTCTGCTGTCCGTCCGTCCGTCTGTCTCTCAGCTGACTGTATCTCATGAACCGAAATAGGTAGACAGTCGAAATTCATTCGCAGATTGTGTATTTCTATAGCCGCTATAACTACAAATTAAACAAAGTCCCCATTATAGGGTTCCCTAATCTCCTTATACAAGACACGTAATTTTGTCGGTGTTTTTTGCTCGATTTAGGCCTTAAGTACACCTACGCGTTCGTATGCGGCAGCGAAACAACGAAAAAACTAAGTATTATGGCAGAATTTCGCATACGCTTTGTCTCACTCTAGCACTAACTACATGAAATAGTTGTGTCCTTGTCGGTATTATTTGTCAAGGAATTGGGAAATCATCGTTACACAGACGCAGATGTTTCGCTACTGGTGTTTTGCATCACAACTCGCAAGGCGTCCGCATGCGTTCTGTCGGCGAGGACAGATTTTCGCAACAAGGAAGCCGAAAATATTGAAATATTTTTGAATTCAATTCAAAATTATCCCGAATTAATGCAATTGGTCAAGCAGATTATAACAATACGTACAAAAAAGAGGTGGCATAGAGGAAAGTTCCTGCACCCGCACTTCAAGAAAATTACAATGACATTTATTTTCGAAAAAATTGCAGTGTACTCACGTTCCGCAGATATTTCGCTACCGCAGTAGTTCCGCAGAGATTCGCTGCCGCATACGAACGTGTAGGTGTACTAAAGGCGTTAATGCCCTAAATAATAGCGTACTGTCAGTCGTTCTATACATGCAGCCTGTGGGTGAACTACACGCGGAGGGCCTACAGCGCTCTGCGCGTACAATATAATAATGCTTTCAGGGTGTTGATACCACGATAATGCAATGTTCGCAGAGGCAAGAATAGATTGCTTTAACGCCATCATGCGCAAGCGTTGCGCTTCCATTATGCGCAGGGTACGCGCCTGCCCCAACAGCATTCTGAAAACTGTAGCTGATAGGTCGGACAGCCCCATACTGGGACATTGGAACGCCTACATTTCACTGTGGCGTAGCATTTAATAGTTAGTTGTTTTTCTGGTAGATTTAAGTACTAACACTAGTTTCCAAGTTGTGTGTATATACCAATGAAACGGACTATATCTATGGGTCTGAAATAAAAGTTTTTTTTTAAATACTGTATGTAACCCTTCGTGTACGAGTACGAGACGCACTTGGCCAGTTTATTCACATTCCTACCCATGGTGTTGAATTCTAACTTACCCACCGCAATTTCTAAATAGGCCATAAGACTTCTCTCACAGCCAGTCAACTGCAACCGCTTTTTGCCTCACCATTGAATTGTAAATGCAACGTAGAGTGGATCGGACAAAAAAGAGTGAGCGAGCGAGGTAGCTCGCAGTAGGAAGGTGGTTCAGTAAGTCAAGTCGGCAGTGTCTTTAGAATTCGTTCTGTGGGGTAATTGCGTAACATGCTAATCACAGATTTACAGTAGGCTAGCTACCACAGTTTGTGCACATGCACAAACTTCGGGCATTATTGCGACTTCCTATTGCATGTCAAATGAAAAAATGTCAACGCACGTCCACTCCTGACAAAGTCTATTAGCTCACAGACGTGTTTAGCGATTGAAATGATTCTGTTTACGTTGAGCACATAACTTGGCTGGGGTGACGTCATCGTAGGTATAAAACATAAATGAAATAAAACGATGATGATGATGTTGGTGTGATGGTGTAATGATCTACTCTATTCTATTCTATTCTAAAAAAGATGACACGCTCGGTTTTCATACTATCTAATGAACATGCGGTATCTAAATCTGTAAGGCTAATAATGGCAATGTCTTTCATTTTGACAATAATTCAAATACATTCATCGCGTGATTTACATTGCCGAAAAGATGATTTTTTTAAACATATGGATTGGCAATTGCCTTCAAAATCCGTTGGTTTGTGATTGAAAGTGTGGACAGTTGAAGTGCTGGATTTCTAATAACTTGTAATGTAGAAGATTCTGCTACAGGATTCAGGGATATGTTGTCTGTCTTATTACAGTACCCGGGTGTTAAATGGCACACCGTTCTTTTAGAAAATGTTCGGCTCTGATGAGCGTTGCTTCTGTCACTCATCAATCAACCCCAAACCGAAACTCTTAGACCTAGAAAGCTGAACATTTTCACAGTGGTTCCCTTTATAATAATAAAATAAAATACATTTAATTCAGACTAATTTTGGTCTATATTAGTCATGACACGATCATAGTTTAGCAGGTAGACAAGGAATAAACGGATTTTTCGAAATTCCCACGAAATAAGGAATGGCGGACGAAGTAACTGGCAAAGAGCGCTAGTAGAAAAATATTAACCAATGGGAAAAGCAGGATCGGAGCTGACTACCCATTCATTTAAACATCGTCACATCCTTGAAGCTACTTTGATACAAGAGTTGTCTATCACTACTGCTCTATCGAGACACTGCTTCACTTCTGACCAACTTAAGTTGTATTACTGTTGTTTTTACACTGTAGCACACGACTAGCGGTTTCTAAACCAGCTTAGGGAACGCAGAGGAAAGTCACGAGATATAACTTAGTAAAGTTAAACTTGTTATACACATAAATATTTCTTTTTTAATTGGATAACTTCTAGTATGAGCAATGTTGTATTGAGTTAGAGCAAAAAGTTGCCTTTTAAAAAAACTTTTTACAAAAAAAAAATAACCAACTTCCAAAAATAACACTACAAAGTGAAAAATAACTTTAATTTCGGAAGTCGGTGTCTTTGGATCTGTATTTTAGTTTTTTGCCACCGACTTCCGAAATTTAAGGTTATTTTTTTTTTGCGATGCTAGGACGTTGATTGTTGAGGAGTTCTCCTGGTAAGAACCAGGTGAATTGCCAGTCATCATACGCATAGTGACGAGCATAAATTGCTTAGCTGCCACATTAAAGTACCTAATCGAATCGCAACCCGTTAATTATTATTATATTGTTCCGGTGTCCATCTGTGGTCCCGTCATCAGTTCCACTTCACCAAATGGTGCTTTCCGAAAGCAAATGCAGGAGTTACTATAAAAAATACCCAAATCGCTATAGTTTGCCTATAAAATTTGAGGGTTTCCCTCGATTTCCATGGGATCCCCTCATCAGATTCTGATTTGGTGGCAATGGTACCATCTCAGGAGTATACCTTTTCAAACAAAAAAAAAATCAAAATCGGTCCATAATTGACGAAGAAAATGGAGACAGCCGAACATATAACCTCCTCCTTTTTGGAAATCGGTTAAAAAGACAGTGTACGGCGGTTAAGCAACGCTTGTCGTGGTCGGTCCGTGAATGGGTGACCATCCATTACATACCCCACCCAAATGTCCTTTTTTTGGTACTGTTCGTCGAGTCGTTGAGTTCCTTAAGTTTTGAGTTGAGCTGCACGATTACTGACAAATGCTTACACTGATTGGACAGGTCCGCTCAAATTTGCGTGGTTCTTTCCTCAAAAGACCATTTCATACACGGATCTACATGGTCCTCACATGATCTGACCAAGATTATGTCTGGACTTTAAAAGAGACTTTGACACCTGAGTTTGTTTCGCCATTTCTTCTCAGGGGTAGTCAGATAGGAAATGTCGGCTACATCTAGATTTTTTTTTTTTAATATGACGTGTAAAAGTGATTTTAATATCCTATTTACAGAATAAACGATTTCATTTCATTTCATTTCCCATAAGACTCCTCCGTGCCTCGGAAAGCACGATAGACCGTTGGTCCCGGCTGTCATTTTTAACAGTTGTAGAAGTCAAAGTCAAAGTCAAATTGTTTATTTCAAATAGGCTCATACATATAAGGCACTTTTGAACGTCAATATTTACAAAAAATAGAACTGATTCTAGTCGCCCCTTCCAAAAGGTAGTTTCGTATGGAGAAGAATGGGCAAGAAACTCCACCGGTACTCTTTTAAAATCTTGTACAATATTTTTATAGGTACTACATTAATTATATAATAATATGTGAAGACGATGCACCTAGAATAAAATTACTATACCACAATAGGTAATACAAAGAGTTAAGAATGAAGCAATGACAGATAAATTAATTATGTGATAGATCTACATGGTGCTCACATATTTACAAAAATTGTAAAAAATATATAAGATTTCCTAAAAAATAACAATATCAGTGTGAGTTAAGGTAATCACAGAATTTAAAATAAATGTCATAAAAATAATAATAAATTATACAATTAAAATAGCAACCTGTTTGATTTTGTCGAGACTCTAGATTGTCCTATGGAGCAGGACCAGCATGTTTCCAAGCATTCTTATCTTGTATATATAATCCTCTAATTTGTAATATGCTTGTTGTGCTTTTAATATGAGTATTAAATTTTCTTTCATTTAGTTGCAATATATCACAAGGTATTTTGTTGTAACATTTAACACAGTACCCCATAAAAGATGTATATATTTTAGATAACCTGAAAAATAGTTGATCTATTTTGTCTTTATTTCTAGTATTAAAATTATGTACATCACTTATTTTATTAAAAAGATGTAGTTTTTTCCTTACATACATAATATTGAATTGGCAAGGTACCGTCATAATATTAATATTTTTAAATAGTTCCCTAAGATCTTTGACAGTTGGTACACTACTCAGAAGCCCAACAGTCTCACAACCAGTCTTAAGCCGCGGTCCCACGGCCTGTCGAGGCCTGTCACTGCCAATACCGAAATCGGAACGACAGTTCCCATAGCATGTCGGCCTGGCCTGGCGCGATATGGCCAGTGAGAACGCGGGCCGTGGGACCGCCGTTGGTCGCGGCTGTCATTCGTGGATCTTTGACAGTCGTTAGGGGTCGTCAGGAGCCCAAAGTTCTGATAACCAGTCTAACCAAGGGGTATCGTGTTACCCAGTTACTGAGTTGTGGAGGTCAGATAGGCAGTCGCTCCATGTAAAATACTGGTATTCAGAATGTCTGGAAGCCGACCTCAATATAATTGGGAAAAGGCTAGGCAGATTGATTAATCTTCTTCCATACAAATCAGTATTCACCCCCTTTACAGCACCATCGTTTTTCATACAACCTTTCCATCAATTTCATTCTTAAAACCACAGATTTAGACTAGGCAACCAAGCGTGCCCCGAAGTTTGTGTTGTGCACAAACTTCGGGGCACGCTTGGTTGCCTACTCTACAGCATTTTTGCAATTGTGACGTCCTATTACCCGCCCATTGTGTCACCCTATGTAAAATTTAAACATTTATATCTGTAACTTTTATGGTGTACATAATAAAGAGTATTCTATTCTATTCTATTACATGTCAAATGAAAAAATGTCAACGCACGTCCATTCCAAACAGTCTTAGCTCACAGACGCGCTTAGCGATTGAAATAATTTTGTTTACGTTGAGCACATCACAAATGGCTGGAGTGACGTCATCTTAGGTATAAAAAACCAGTCAAGAGCGAGTCGGACTCGCACACCGAGGGTTCCGTACGTATATATAATATGATGTTGATGATTTCTGAAAAACTATTTAGAGACATACTTAGTTTTATTTTTCCTGTAATCTTTACATACAAACATCTATCACCTAGAATAATTTCAGATTTTTATCTATGACAATGCAACAATGCACCCTAAACATTTTTTTTTTGAGAATGTGCAAACAGCGCTCTTTCATATGATACCCCACATGCCCTAGTAGCCCCACTTCAAATTTTTAAGACCTTTCAGTCCCTTTTGCAAAAAATATATTTTTTTTAATTTCTTTCTTGTTTGCAAAATAGTTAGGCAAACGTCGTATAAAACGATTCTAAATTTAAAGTTGATAGCATTAGTAGTTCTTGAGATATCCAGGTGTGACAGACAGACAGACTTAGTCTCACAATAAGGGTTCCCTTTTACCATTTTGGTACGGAACCCTAAAAAGATGACACGCGCGGTTTTCATATTATCTAATGACAATGCGGTACCTACTTATTTATTCTAAATTTAAAGTTGATACCATTAGTAGTTCTTGAGATATCCAGGTGTGATAGACAGACAGACTTAGTCTCACCATAAGGGTTCCCTTTACCATTTTGGTACGGAACCCTAAAAAGATGACACGCGCGGTTTTCATATTATCTAATGAACATGCGGTACCTACTTATCTAACTATCTAGCCAACTCTAAATCTGTGCTGAAAACCATGCACATTTTATTAACATGGCTGCCTGCCTTGAGTATTCACAAGAAATTGTAATACACGCTTAAGACGGAGATATGTGCCAGTGACCTTGAGTGGTTAGCTTGCGTGTTCTGCACTGAGCTCACGCAACGCGTCGTACGTTCAACCAGTAATAGGACTCGCCCATCAAGGAGCGCTGTCCCCAATTTGACGCATTATTAATTTATTATACACAAACCAAAAGGTATTTTAATAAAACGCGTATACTAAAAGATCAATAATTAAATTATTTTTAATTTGGTGAAGATTTCAGAAAACTACGCTTGGTAGATTTTGCGCCATTCTCTGTTTTTTATCCGCGTTAAACATAAATGTACAAATTAATTTCACTATGTAATATAAACATAATCTAAAATATTCACTTATTAAGTTATTGAGAAAATGCTCTTATTTAACATATATTTTTTTCAAATCATGAATATGCTCGTTTAGACGTGATCTTCAGTATAAAATCATAAAAACTCGGTTATCGTCGCCTTAAACAGACAATCGCAAATCAAGTGGAATGTGTAAAAGTAAAAATTTCAAAACAGTAAAACATCAATCAGCAAAATGCCAGCCTGTGTATTCATGCAAAACCGACTGGCGGCCATTGTTATTGTATGCCAACTGACGGACGATACTGCGTTAGAATAAGACATACAATACAGCGTGTAACGGAATAAAGGCAAGACCTCAGACACCCCAATAAGAATAAGACTTAATTTAAGAGCGTTTACACCTTACGGCATTTCATACAAACTTTCAAGCCCTTGTTTTTCGAAATGACTGAACCGATTTTAATGAAACTTCATACGCATAAGAAAAGCCAAAATGTTTTTACTAACTTTTTAGACCTTTGTACCCTACAAAGGTCTAAAAAGTTAGTAAAAACATTTTGGCTTGAAAGTTTGTATGAAATGCCGTAACTCGTAAACGCTCTAAATTTAGTTAATTTTTTGTTTTTTTGTTTTCTTATAAAACGTACAACGGTAAAAGCCACGTTAATTCGGACTAAGTAGGCTTTATTGCTCTGAGATAAGGTTTAAATTTTCTTAAATGAAAGATTTTTTTAACTTAATATGACGCGGTGGTTCTAATTTAAGTTTAAATATAAAATATTTTTTTCGGAATGAATTAACATATACTAATTGTCGGCCACTGGTCGAACTTGACCCGATCTACGTACAATCTATATTTTACTAATTCCATCAGGCAGTTTAGCAGCGCATGAGCTGCTGTCTCGTCGTCCTCCATGCAGGCCCTGCACAGCAGACTGTCTGTGACTCCTATGACAAAGAGGTGTTTATTAAATGACCCGTGGCCAGTTATAGCCGCTGTAACTATACGCAGATGTTGATTATTTAATCGGAGAACCTGTTTCGTGAGGCGGCCATCGATAGTAGAGTAGGCACTTAGGGAGTGCCTCCTTCGCCTACTAAAATGGACGCTTTGGCAGAATCATAATATGATCTGCGACCAATTCATATCCCGCAATTCATTTGATTGCCATTGGATTTGCCATAATCGCCACGCTTGGCAGGCGGGTTGGCGATCGCAGTATGGTGTTAAAATGCATAGAGAACGCTTCGGGGCGAGCACGGCCTACTGTGACCTGTGACATGACTTGAATCACACATTTTATCACAGTTTGAGCGATAAAACAGTTTTGTCATAAAATGCTAGTACAAATTGGTCTTGGCACGACCGTGCTCGGCCCGCTGCTGCCCATTCACTAATAAGTCCCTTAGTCGCCTTTTACGACACCCACGGGAAGAAATGGGATGGTGCTATTCTTTACGTCAGGCACCAAAAGGACAATTCTGCAATTACAATCTCAATGATTTTGAAGGAAATTGCTAATACATTGCTTCATAAGTTTAAAAAATTCGTCTGCTCGACAACGTAAGAAACGCAATGAATGTTGTTGAATTGTCAAAATGAAATGAAATTAATTGCAATTGCAAGTATATTACTCAATTCCCGCGCAAATAAGTACTTACCTACGATGTTTTTTCACTAAAATAGAAAGAAAAGAAAGAAAGAAAGAAAATACGTTTATTTGCGGTGACCATGGCTCAAAAAAGAACATAAACACAAAAATAAGAATAGGTTGGGGGAAACATGCCTCACATCCACGCAAAACGGCTATCGCTCAGCATTAAAAAAAAAGAAAAAGAAAAAAAAAATACTAAAAAGAAAAGAAAAAAAAGAAAGAAAAAAATACAAAAAAAGAAAAAAAAAGAAAAGAAAGAGAAATAAGAATACTATAGGGTTTGATAAAAAAAACAGCGAAGAATACAATGATAGTACTTATATATAAAAAGTCGTAGAACTCGTAGATAGGTTAAACGCGCTCCCCAAGTGACACGTTACAATTTGGCTGATTAGCCAAATTTTCTTCGTCTCGTCTCTATTCCGCGCCTGATAACTACGTCATGCCATCCTACTTCCACGTGTCTTCTTATAATGTGACATGGTGTCCAGCGGCGAGGTGTAAATTTTTAGGGTTCCGTAGTAAACAAGGAACCCTTATAGTTTCGCCATGTCCGTCTGTCTGTCTGTCTGTCTGTCTGTCCGTCCGTCCGTCTGTCCCCAGCTTAGCTCAGAGACGCTTAGTCCTAGAAAGCTGTAATTTGGCATGGGTATACATATTAATCATGCCAAAAAAATGGTAAAATAAAATTATGAAAAACGTTTTTTTTTAGGGTTCCTCCCTTACACGTGAAATGGGGATGATATTTTTTTTCTCGTCTATTCCATGGTGTGGGGTATCGTTGGATAGGCCGTTCAAAAATATTGTGGGTTTGGCAAAACCATTTTTCAATTAAGGGATCCGTTTGCGTAATATTAAGCTTTAAAGTGCTAGCTTTTGTTAGAGTCAAGTGTCCCCCCCCCCTGCCAGCTAAATGGTTGGTTTTGGATATGTGAAAAAATTCATGGCAATAGTATATATAACGAAATTAAAAGGAAAACTATCACAGCTAAGTAGGCTTCACAAGTTAACGAGTAATAGTCGACCAACTTAAATTTGCAGTTGGAGAATTGACCGTAACGTATATCGATGTATGGGAGAGCATGTTTTTCAACTACAATGTTAAGTTTGTTTTTGGGATAAATTCATCCCAACTACGGAACCCTTCATTGTGCGTTGTCCGACATGCACTTGGCCGGTTTTTGTATGAGAGAAGCCGAAGCGAAGCCGATTTTAACTTACTTTCTTATATATAGTAAAAAATAATTAATTTACTTAAAAGTAAGTCTTTCCTTTACTGAATTTAACACCATCTATCGTCAAGTAGCCGAACCAAAAAGACATCACTACACAGTCAAAACTTTCGTGTTTGGCGTTTATTATTTCAATTCAAAGCTAATAAAATAGGCGTTTTTGCTGTTTGAATGTTATGGTGAATTAAATACCCGTAACTATATTTTTTGGCAATAGTAGACACTATCGACTGTGTAATTTTTCAATAGCGGTAGAATTGTTGATGCAAACTTCCGAAGGGAAGCCGGTAGGAATCGTGGGTGCTTTCGCCACTGATTGGTGCCGTTTTTGATGATCGAATGTTGGGTAGGTAACCTATCTACCTCTTTTTATTTATAAGTAACTGCACCCCGCGGTTTCACCCGCGTAAGTCTCGATCCCGTGGGAATATCGGGATAAAAAGTAGCCTATATATTAATTCAGAGTGTCAGCTACCTCCATGCAGAATTTTATCAAAATAGGTCCAGCCGTTTTAGCGTGAAGAAGTAACAAACATACACACACACAAACTTTCGCCTTTATAATATTAGTGTGTTGTGATGTGATATCATTGGTAGAATATATACAAACCGAACGTAAATTATTTTCAAATACCTCGATATCTTAATGTGCTATGAATAATTTATTTAAGGGTCAGATAATCGCCGTTGACCTTGGCCATCCAAATGCGCGTCGCGCTCACGCCGCGCCATCATTTAACTGCACCATTCATAGGGAATATTTATTTTTAGTAACGAAAATATAAATATTTGAAAAAAATCACTGATATAATTATTGATAATAAAACAGTCTATTCATACAAAAAAAAGCATGAAAATATCTTAAGTAGTTTGAAAGTAATATCGTAGCTTTCATCATCATCATCATTTCAGCCGAAAGACGTCCACTGCTGGACATAGGCCTCCCCCAAGCACCGCCACTTCGCCCGGTTCTGTGCTTCCCGCATCCAGCGGATACCTGCGGCCTTCACAAGGTCATCGGTCCACCTTGTAGGAGCCCTTCCAACGCTACGTCTTCCGGTACGCGGTCGCCACTCCAGAACCTTTCGGCCCCATCGGCCATCAGTTCTGCGAGCAATGTGCCCTGCTCACTGCCACTTAAGCTTGGCAATTCTTCGGGCTATGTCGGTTACCTTGCTTCGCCCGCGGATCTCTTCATTCCTGATTCGATCACGTAGGGAAACTCCAAGCATAGTCCTCTCCATTGCCCTTTGGGTGACTTTTAGCCTTCTGATAAGGCCCATTGTAAGCGACCACGTTTCAGTGCCATAGGTCATCACTGGCAACACGCCTGCTGGCCTGTTTTATGCTTTAGGTAGACATTATTTCCTCAATTTATTTCATAAAGTATTTTACTACAATACTTACATATAGAATTGATGTCTCGATGCCTCAGGGGTCTGTTCTTTCTGCAAATCTTTTCCTGTTGCACATCAATGACGTACTACAGACTGGTAATGTTGGGTACGCGGACGACAGTACTGTTTCAAAGAGATACTTATCCAGCGCAAAAACCAGCGGGGCCGCAGTTCGTTCCTTGAGAGAGGCCATGGTAGAGCGGACAGAGTTGACCTTAAGCATTGTCTCCCAGTGGGGTGACGATAATCTGGTCACTTTTAACGCCATAAAAACACAGGCGTGTCTTTTTACCGCTAAAAGGAGTCGTTTCGACCAAACTCCTACTTTTCGGGGTACATCGGTTCCTGTAACTGGTCGGCTCGAGCTCTTAGGCATGGATTTGACATTTAGTCTCAACTTCGGCGCCACCATCGAGTACAAAGCCCAAACTGCGGCCAAGAAACTGGGCATCCTAAATAGGGTGAAACGATACTTTACGCCTGGACAGCTTTTGACCCTTTACAAAGCGCAGGTCCGATCCTGCATGGAGTATTGTAGCCACCTTTGGGATGGCTCAGCAAAATACCAACTTGCCGCGCTTGACTCGGTGGAACGCAGAGCTAAGAGGCTCATTGGCTACGTAAAACTGGTGGATGCCAATCTTCACAGCTTGGCCCATCGCCGCAAGGTTGCCTGCTTGTCGGTCTTCTACAGATTGTACTTCGGTAAGTGTGCCCAAGAACCCCACGACCTCATTCCACCGGCCCCCTTCTATTATCGGACATCTAGACGCACTGCAGGTTACCATCCCTTCCTGGTTGATATTCCACCAATTCGCACTAAGTATTTCCAAATGTCTTTTATAATGCGCACAGCAAAAGAGTGGAACTCTCTACCTGCGTTTGTGTTTCCGAACGCATACAACCCTAATCTCTTCAAAGTTAGAGTGAACAGGCTTCTTCTGGGTAAGCTCACTCCATCGTCGACTTTGTCTCTGTCACCTCTGCCCTAGACTAAGTTCAAGAGCAAACCCAGCCTAAATAAAAAAAAAAAATGTGTATGTGTTCTAGTTTAACATAATTTTTTTGCATAATTTACTTGCATTATATGCAGGCGTAATAACAGATTTAAAAGTCACTAAAATCATTATATCTGCGCCTTAACAGATAACAGTGTATGACCTACCCCACTGTTCTTTGAAATTAAACAAAAATAAGATAAATTACTCTCTTCACGGTCAAAGGATAAGACATCCAAATCAAAAAGTTTATTGTTAACAAAACGTGCTTGATAATACAAGTTCAGTACCCCAAGTGTAAGTTTGCAAGAGAGTAAACGTAACTATTCCGTTTGCGTTAAAATTTGACCGATAGATCATAATGCTAAGTATATGAGTGAGAATAAAAATCTTAACGCGAACGCGCTAGTTACGTTGACTCACTTGCAATCTTACACTCGGGGTACAGATGTATTAACGTAACCGAAGCCAAAGGAGTATGTAAGGACCGTAGCAGCTGACGGCCAGTAAGTTCTGCCTACCCCATGGGAAGATGGCGTGAGTTTATTTAAGTATGTAACTCCAGTAAATCAATGAAGATACATGCATCTTGGAACTCGGAAAGCGTCTCAAAATCAACCCCCAAAGGAAGAAGTTGCTTGAAATTTGATTCTGGCATGGTTTGGGACAAAAGTTTGGATCCTGAAATCCAATCTTTTTTTATTGGTAGGTCATACTCCAGAAGTGGTCCCATATAAGTTTTGTCAATGTTGATATAATGCTTCTTGAAAAAATCAACAAATGCCTCTAATTTATACATAGATGACGTTTTGGTTTGAGGTTTCCCTTCAGCAAAAGTTTTTCTCACTAGATTTGTTTGATGATATAACTTCCTGTCACTGTTATTTACATAGCAGATAGTGATATTCGAATTTGTGTGGGGTAAGTACCGCAAATAAAAAATGATAAAAAAAAATCAAAAAAAAAAATACGAGTGTGCTTTTAGACCACACGACTGAAGTAAAACGTACAAATAGTAATACTAATTATACTTCCGTAACGCTCTAGTCACTTCGTAACGCTCATGCATTCACCAGCTTACTCCCCAAGTCAAGCGTGCGTTTTACTTCAAAAACAACCGACTTCCAAAAATAACACTTCAAAGTGAAAAATAACTTTAATTTCGGAAGTCGGTGGCAAAAAACGTAAACACAAAACCAAAGACACCGACTTCCGAAATTAAAGTAATTTTTCACTTAAAAGTGTTTTTTTTGGAAGTCGGTTTTTCACGTGCTTTTTCTTAACGTAGTGTTTGTGCGATAATCCTTAAGGCTTCTACATACCGGGGCGACTTGTCGCGCGCCGCGATGCGTCACAAAGGCACCGCTCGTCCCGCGACACGCGGGGCCTTTGTGCCACGTCGCGTCGCGCGACAAGTCGCGCCGGTATGTAGAAGCCTTTATTGGGGTCGGCATCCAGTCTAACCGGATAACAGGTTGTAGTATGCCACATGAAATAAAATAATTATAAAAAAAATATATTGATATAAATGAGATGAGAAGTCACGTAGCTTTTCAAGGTTTGAGTAACCTTCGAGATATCAAAAACAAAACAGTGAATTTGTCCGCGTTGATAACATAAGCCAAAAAAAAAAAAAAATATCGAGACTTTTTCGTGCCTCGGAATGTACGTTCGTTAAGGCGATACCAAAATAAATTGGAGACTTTTTCGTAACCATTTATTTCACTATTACAGCATGTATGGATTACATTTTTGGATATATGTTTATTTACTATTTGATTAATACTCTGACTGAAGGAAAACCTAATTAGTTAAATTTCCTCGATAGAATTTAATTCCGAAAAGACCTCTACTTTTTTATATTTTTTACTGTAATTTTTAAAATCCTAAGTAATTTCATTACAAAATTGCATTCAAAATGTGCGTATTAAGTAATTGAAAACTCTGGCTGAACATATTTTTGATACATAGCTTAATTTATTTTTAAACAATTTTTATTTGGTTTGGCGCTCTTACGTTGTTTTATTTTGGTTCCAGCGCTTTGTTGCGCTCTGTTTTTTCGCATGGGGAAGTAATTGACTCTGTCACTTTCTTATGCCCGCCCAGTTCGCTATGATTTATTTTTTACGTATCACCTTAAGCCGTTTGTCCCGGCTGTTATTTGTAGATCTTTGGCAGTTGTTACGAGTCGTCAGAAGTTCGAAAGTCTGACTACCAATCTTACCAAGGGGTATCGTGTTACCCAGTTACTGGGTTGTGGAGGTCAGGTAGGCAGTCGCTCCATGTAAAATACTGGTATACTACATCCGCACCCTAATTGCGCAACACAGTTTGAATCGGAATCGGAATGATTTTGAAGTATATTGCTTAATTCATTGCTTCATAAGTTAGAAAAATTTGTCTGCTCAACAACGTAAATAACGCAATGAATGTTGTTGAACTGTCAAATTGAAACCGATTCCTACTGATAGTGTGTTACGCAATTAGCCCACTGGTTAGACTGGATGCCGACCCCAATATATATGGAGTTGGGAAAAGGTAGGGCAGATTGATCGAAATGATTTTGGTAAGACTCGCTTCGCATTTGTTTAGTTCGATACTGCGTATCTATTTTTCCCTTTTTTGTGTATCGTCCAATGTTCAAATCTAACGTCGTTTGTCAAAAAAACATTATTCTTATGTAATATTAGATTGTGTTATCTCCTTGTATTGAAAAAGTTAGTAGAGTTATTATATCTAATCGTTCTATTCATGTACATGTTAATGACTATGTTATTGACGTAATTAAATCACTTAACAAATAGACAGACACAATTTGATTAGAGCAGGGTGTCTCAAACTTTCGGCTCCACGAACCCCTGTTAAAGTTTGCAGGTGACAGCGAACCCCTTAACTAATTAATTAAAACCCCACTCCAAAGAAAATAGTAAAATTGACTGTTGAAGAAAATAGGGTTTTTATTTCAATAAAAGGTAACAAATAAAGTGCCTAAAGAATGTGATGGGTGTGCTTGTTTCTTGTCGCAAATGGAGTATATTTTAGGAGTAATTTTTGGACAATTTTAATCGGTATCAAGTCGATTTCTGCGGGGCGAGCACGGCCCACTGTGACATGACTTGAGTCACACATTTTATCACAGTTTTAAATGTAAAACCGTTTTGTCTTAAAATGCTAGTACAAATTGACAAGACATAATTTATCATGTCTTGTCACAAACGCTTTGGCACGCCCGTGCTCGGCCCGCTGTATTTAGTTTTTTATAGCGCGCACCACCATGTGTGCCGCACGTGCCACCATGTGTGCCGCACGTGCCACCATGTGTGCCGCACGTGCCTACGTAAATCTTGTCGCGAACCCCCTGCCGTCGAATGGCGAACCCCTGGGGGTTCGCGTACCTCACTTTGAGAAACCCTGGATTAGAGAAACTGAGAGAGTACATATTCATCCAATCAAGCAAATGACCTGAAGTCAGTCATCTGCTTAGCAGGTGTTAAAATGCATAGAGAACGCTGCTGTCCATTCTCTTGTAAGTCCCTTAGTCGCTTTTTACGTCACCCACGGGAAGAAATGGGATGGTGCTATTCTTTACGTCCAGCATCACGCAGCACTACGGCGAACCTAAGTCCGAATAAATAAATTCAAAATCATAACGAAAGAGTTATCATGAGAGACTTGATTAACCACGCTAGGAATAAACCCAGTCAAAAGAAAATGCATGAAATCTTGGACGGAACCGTAACCAAACGCATCAAGACTCACAGGATGTGCTATCTTGCACACGTTCACTGGCGCCGCGAACCTCACCTGTTACATGCAGCTTAGCAGTACAAGGCCAACTGCAAGAAAGCCGGCCGCCCTATTTATACATGGAATGATAACTTAAAACAGGACATGCTATACTTCAACATGTACGTAAGTTTTTGGATGGACACGACTGAAGACCGAAATATGATAAAGAAAGCTGCCAGCGTGATTTACAAGAACTCTGAAACGGATAGTGAGACCTCAGACGAAGACCTTGGAATCAGCAACGTGTAATACAGCATAGCAGTGACACAGACAAGAACCGAGAGAACCTGAGCCAACCTGGCGGCGACGCTACTAAAAGATAAATATCACCCGTCTCCCGTCTCTCCACTATTCCAATGCTTGCTCAAGGATGCACACCCGGTAGGCTCTAATAATCCTTCCATATCCCAAGGGCACGTCTTCCATTCTATTATCTCGCCGCCCCGATCTAGTCTGATATACAATGGTCTCTGTAGTCCCATGAAACATGAGGCTTCAGGGGCTAGGGTGAATCTTTGGGTTCATTCGAGCAATCGAGTTTGGTACAACTACGCTGGGGTAGGTGCATTTCATTCCTTCATATGGCTTTTATGCTATTTGCAGGTCAGTGTCGGGTTGTATGTTGGTAAAAATATGATTCGCGACCGTAAACATAGATGTATTCCATACTTTTCATACAAACGCACGTAGAATAGAATAATCAAAATTACAGACTGATATAAATGTTGAAATTTTAATAGGGTGACACAATGGGCGGTCTTATCGCTAAAAGCGATCTTGCGCGACGTACGTGATTATGGCGTTGTAACACATCTTTCTTCGAAATTTTTGAACTAATAGGTATCTTGTGCACTATATCTAGGTTTTTATGGAAGCAAAAAAAAAGTTGAAGAAACAAAATCTGTATAAGCCTGTAAAAATCTGCTATTTTTGCACAAATTTTACCTGAACTTTGGCCGTTCATAATGTACTCATAAATGATAAAACCAAAGAAAACGTCTTCATAGAAACATCGTACTTGTAATGGAGATTCCAAAAGACAAACATTTATTTCACATTGAAAGGGTTACTCAAAAACAAGTTAAGACCCAGATATATGCCAGTGACCTTGAGTGGTTAGCTTGCGTGTTCTGTACTGAGCTCACGCAACGCGTCATACGTTCAGCCAGTAATAGGACTCGCCTATGGAGCGCTGTCCCCAATTTGACGCATTATTAATTTATTACACACAAACCAAAAGGTATTTTAATAAAACGCGTATTCTAAAAGATCAATACTTAATTAAATTATCTTTAAATTGGTGAAGATTTCAGAAAAATACGCTTGGTAGATATTGCGCCATTCTCAGTTTTTTATCCGCGTTAGACATAACTTTACAAATTAATTTCACTATGTAATATAAACATAATCTAAAATATTCACATATTAAATTATTTAAAAAATGCTCTAATTTAACATATTTTTTTTTCAAATCATTAACACTACTCGTTTAGACGTGATCTTCAGTATAAAATCATTAAAATTCGGTTATCGTCGCCTTAAACGAAAACGCACACTATTATTTTATCGTAAAGTGTTATCGCGTTCTCACTTGTTTGTTTAGTAGTTCTCATTTGCGCTGGATGAAACAACAAGCTTTTCGACCCTGCTCGCGTTGATGATAGACGGACCGGGAAGGGCCCAACTCACCATACTACATAACCCCAAGTGTATACAGTGTTATTTTTAAATCGTCAATAAACTCTTAAGGGGTCATTTTACTCATCATTATAAACAAATTTTACTATGGGTCCAAAACTGAAATCGTGAAAAAAAAACCAGCTGTTCCCTACATTTATGTCGAATGATTCGTTTTTTTTTCGCGATTTCAGGTTTGGTCCCATAGTAAAAGTTGTTCATAATGATGAGTACAATGACCCCTTAAGAGGTTATTGACGTTTTAAAAATAACCCTGTACATACATACAAATTCCATATACAAACCTCATACCTGACTTATAGTATCTCAGCGACATTCTTTAAAGAACCAGGTCAAAATCCTACCCAGTTTTTCCATACACAATTACTCAGAAGTTAAATTAGGCTAACAATAAAAACAAAGATATTTTCCGCATTGAACCGCTTTTTAGGGTTCCGTAGCCAAATGGCAAAAAACGGAACCCTTATGGATTCGTCATGTCTGTATGTCTGCCTGTCTGTATGTCACAGCCACTTTTTTCCGAAACTATAAGAACTATACTGTTGAAACTGGGTAAGTAGATGTATTCTGTGAACCGCATTAAGATTTTCACACAAAAATAGAAAAAAAAAAACAATAAATTTTGGGGGTTCTCCATCCTTAGAAGAGAAACTAAAAAAAAAAATTCATGAAACCCATACGGGTGGGGTATCTATGGATAGGTCTTCAAAAATGATATTGCGGTTTCTAATAAAAAAAAAATCTAAACTAAACAGTTTGCGCGACAGACACATACAAAGTGGTAAAATGTGTGTAACTTCTAAAATAAGAGAATGATAAAACAAAAAAAAATATATGATGTACATTACCATGTAAACTTCCACCGAAAATTGGTTTGAACGAGATCTAGTAAGTAGTTTTTTTTATGGATGATACGGAAGCCTTCGTGCGCGAGTCCGACTCGCACTTGGCCGGTTTTTTTCTCTGCATTCGTACATTTCTCAGAAATGTCGCAAGCGCAAGACGTAGAACGTGTCTAGCACAATTTTCCTACGAGTTGTTGCTCACTTTCATTATTTCTTTGAAATGACGTAAAAAATTTCCAACTTCGATGTGGAACGTACTGTCTAGCTTGGGAGAATAAGCATTCAATAGTTCACAGGAAAATGGGCCGTATTGTTGTTTTATTAGGGTTTTAATTGATTTTTTTGTTCCATATGTCTTGTTATCTCGTTCATTCTTGAGAACTAAGAAACTGCAACTGTAAAAGTAATAAAGGGGTCTACTCCGAAGCGATAATCGTAGCTAGTCTGCTAAGGGCCTACCCTAAGCAGACTAGCTACTTTTAGCATCGGCGATCGGCGATTTTGCGACTGTATCGATCTCTTTCCATTTAGCTTCTAAAAAGCGGCTAAATCGCCGATCGTAAAGTAGCTAGCTTAAGGCGAAGATAATCGTCTTTTAATGATTTTATACTAAAGATCACGTCTAAACGAGTAGTGTTAATGATTTGAAAAACATATATGATAAATTAGAGCATTTTTTCAATAACTTAATATATGAATATTTTAGATTATGTTTATATTACATAGTGAAATTAATTTGTAAAGTTATGTCTAACGCGGATAAAAACCTGAGAATGGCGCAAAACCTACCAAGCGTATTTTTCTGAAATCTTCACCAATTTAAAGATAATTTAATTATTGATCTTTTAGTATACACGTTTTATTAAAATACCTTTTGTTTTGTGTATAATAAATTAATAATGCGTCAAATTGGGGACAGCGTTCCTTGATGGGCGAGTCCTATTACTGGCTGAACGTACGACGCGTGGCGTGTTTTCAGTACAGAACACGCAAGCTAACCAATCAAGGTCACTGGCATATATCTGCGTCTTAATAATTGTGTATGGTACATTTGATTTGAAAGTAGTATTGGCCGTCTTTCGCCATTCATTGTGCGCAGTAGATTGGAAATTATGATGCAATTTGACTATTATTTACATCAGCCTGGATATTAGTTTGATTCTTAGACATTTTGCCAACTAAATTATATTATAATGTCCCTGGTTTCTAAGGTTACGAGTCTAAAAAAAAATGTTTATTGCTCACCATTAGGACGCAGATATATGCCAGTGACCTTGAGTGGTTAGCTTGCGTGTTCTGTACTGAGCTCACGCAACGCGTCGTACGTTCAACCAGTAATAGGACTCGCCCATCAAGGAGCGCTGTCCCCAATTTGACGCATTATTAATATATTATACACAAAACAAAAGGTATTTTAATAAAATGCGTATTCTTAAAGTCAATAATTAAATTATCTTTAAATTGGTAAAGGTTTCAGAAAAATACGCTTGGTAGATTTGGCGCCATTCTCAGTTTTTTATCCGCGTTAGACATAACTTTACAAATTAGTTTCACTATGTAATATAAACATAATCTAAAATATTCACAAATTAAGTTATTGAGAAAATGCTCTAATTTAACATATATTTTTTTCAAATGATTAACACTACTCGTTTAGACGTGATCTTCAGTATAAAATCATTAAAAGTCGGTTATCGTCGCTTTAAAAGATACAATTATACAAATAGGTAGGACATGAAGTATATCAAAGTTTTGTGGTGATCATAACAAGGTGCACAGAGTATTGACCCTAACCCCTGAACTAGGCGGGAACCTGTATCTCAGGGTATAGTGTTCAGCTATTTGACACTATATTTAAATAACACTATTTATTTATTACACCAATCATTATTTGACGCTAAATAAAATGCAATTTTTTGTATTACTTGTGCGTGTCCCAAATAAAAATATTTTTCTTTCTTTCTTTCCTTTATTTCTTTATTTTCTTTCTTTCTTATAACTTTGGTTTTTATTTCCTTATGATCCGGTTCATTCATTGCGAACTAGAAAACTGTAAAAGTAAATACGTAATTTTTACAAATATTGATGATGGGCAGAGAAAGGGTCTTCCAAATCAGTCAGATTGATATTGTGTTATGCACTTTGGGTGATTAATTTTCGTTGGATCCCAGTTTTGAATCCCGGTTTAATATTTTAGGCGTTGGATCCCACAAAACATTACTATGTATTTCCGTTGGATCCCAAATTTTAAAAATGCAAGAGAATTACGTTTTATGGTCGTTGAATCCCAAAAACTATTTCCGTGGGATCCCAAATGCTTAGAAAAAACTGAATACTTTTAACAACAAAATGGATGCCGGTCATATTTCTAAAGACTGATAAATAAATTTCATGTTTTTATTGTCAGTTTGGTGATTCCATTGTTTTATCAGTCAAATTCATTCATCGTCATCATTTCAGCCGAAAGACGTCCAATGCTGGTTAAAGGCCTCCCTCAAGGGAGTTGCCATAATCGCCACGGTTGGCAGGTGGGTTGGCGATCGCAGTATAGTGTTGAAATCGGGTGCGCCAAAGTTCACCTAAATTTTCAACTCCGATAATTGGAAATCCGAAAATGTTCTTCCTAACATTTTTTATCCTAACAATCACAATTCCTAACTACTCTGTCTCTAATGTTCATAATTCCGAAGCATTTAACTTCATAATGTCAGTAGCAATAAACATCTAATAGACTTTTATTTGTTTTCCTATATTTTCTCAACATAACCATCTTTTACAATATTATTCAAAGTCATATTTTAATTTTATTTGTAGCGGTGTGTACCTGCAAAGATATCCATAGGTTAGGTTAGAACTGTGACCAACTACGCGCGAGCCGAGCGAGCGCTACCTCGAAATTGGTCGCGAAATTTTTATAAGTATTTTTTTATAGTGCCCCCAAGACGACATTCTGACCTGAATTTCATTCATTTAAGACAAAAATCTGTGAAACGACCTTAAATCATTCTAAACAGTTGGTTTTTTAGACATAATTATCTCATGTATAGTTATAGTTTTAGGGATAAAAGCGTTATGATAAAAAACAGTAGGAGTTTAAATATATTTACATTAATGATATTATTAATTACAATTTTCGGAAATATGAGTGTTATGAACATCGCCGGTAGCACTACAAATAGTATGAATGAAAACTTTAGGATTAAAAATTTTAGGAAGAGTGATCATTCGGATTACAAATCGTTAGGAAGAACAATTTCGGGTAAAGAACTTTAGTTGAGCCAATATGGACCCGTTGAAATCCATAGAGAACGCAGCTGCCCATTCTCTAGTAAGTCCCTTAGTCGCCTTTTACGGCACCCACGGGAAGAAATAGGATGGTGCTATTCATGGATATAAGAAAGAAGTTTTTGTTTTTTATATTTCTATGGTGTTATTCTTTACGTCCGGTACCAAACGGAACTTATTTCAAGTAGGCCATTAAAATCCACTTTTAAACGAAGAACACTTTTTTACAAGAAATTGTTTCTATACACCCCTTTCAAATAGTAGCTTCTTATGGAAAATAAAGAGCAAGAAACTCGTTAGTTACTCTTTTAAAATATTTTACAATATTTTGTATACAACATGTCCCATGATTAACGCACAACCTCTTAAGGGGTCATTGTGCTCATCATTATGAACAACTTTTACTATGGGACCAAACTTGAAATCGCAAAAAATTCAGCTGTTCCCTACATTTATGTTCGAATAACTCGTCAAAATGTAGGGAACAGCAGATTTTTTTAATAATGATATGTGAAGACTATGTACCTGGAATAAAAATAGTAGTTCAGTGAACAGTAGACTCCGCGAGCACAAACTTTTTTGCAACTATTAATATACCAGCCCATTCCACTGGTAGAAATCTAAAAGTAAGCAATTTACTGCATTTTGAGGAGCTATTCTACTCATAACGCCGAAGACCTTCATCAGATCTTCACCAAATTACTATGAGATCAACTTAAAGTTACTAACTACCTTTCAAATAAAAAAAGAACCACTCATAAGCCGGAGGTATCCATCCAGCCTCGTTTTTGCTCCTTTTTGGAGGAAGTACTCCTCTCCTCTCCTCGTTGTCTGTGTGGTGCCAGACGTAAAGAATAGCACCACCCTATTTCTTCCCGTGGGTGTCGTAAAAGGCCACTAAGGGACTTACTAGAGAATGGGTAGCAGCGTTCTGTATGCATTTTAACACCATACTGCAATCGCCAACCCGCCTGCCAAGCGTGGCGATTATGGCAAACCCTGCAATCAAAAATCCCCGACGACAAAAAAAAACTATTAAGTCGTAAAACCTTCAGACTATTAATAATATAATATTAAGACGAAACTATATACACCAAGTTTCGTCCAGATCGGTTGTAAAATTAATACGAACTGTAGATTAGTAAAGTTACCAACAGCTGACAAAGGAAAGCAAATTTTGCCAGACTTGAAGCAGAGAAGCTTCGCTCGCTCGGTCAATTACTTTAGGTACTACAATAGCTACAAAGTATTAAAAATTAAGCTATGACGAATAAATTAATTATGTTGAAGATCATGGTGCTCACATATTTACAAATATTGCAACCGTAGACGTTTTTTCCTTCACACAGAATGTAGTATTAACGGCGTAACAATAATAAACTACGTAATTAAATTTGCAACCAGTTTGACTTTTATTTGTCTAGACTTGAGATTGTCCTATGGAGCGGGACTTCCAAGCATTCTTATCTTGTATAATATTATGTCACCGTAGGATTGTGACGTGAGCAATTACTGACCACCGTTAGTTTATAATCTATCTGCTCCAATAGAATGCATTCATTTTCGGTAGTTTATAATAATTATTGACGAGACCTCAGACGAAGACATTGGAAACAGCAACGTGTAACACGTCATAGCAGTGACATATAAAAGCGCCGAGAAAGCAGATTAACCCTGCCAAAAGATTCACCATTCAAGATTCGGTGAAGCTGGACCAGAACCAACCTGACGGCGACGTCATTAAAAGATGCCCACCCATAAATGAATATCACCCGTCTCTCCACTATTCCATTGCCTACTCAAGGATGCATATCCAGTACGCTCTAATAATCCTTTCATATCCCAAGGGCACGTCTTCCCTACTATTATCGCGCCCCCCGGTCTACTCTTTGATATGCAATGGCCTCTGTAGTCCCATGAAACATGAGGCTCCAGGGGCTAGTGTGAATCTTTGGGTTCATTCGAGAAATCGAGTAAATTTGGTAAAACCACGCTGTGGTCGGTGCATTTCATTCATTCATGTCAAACGTCAAATTGTGAACGTGTGTGTGTGTGAGGTTCATAATCTGTCCGATTTTGTGACCCTTAAAATTTTGAACCGTCCTTGATTGGTAGGTCTTGGCGGTAGCCGAATTGGTCGCAGTAACTAAGTCAGGGCACCCCAACCAAATGGGTTAGGTTAGGATCGCGGAAGTCGCAGAAGATTCCATGATCCCCGGTGCAAGCGTAGGAAGGGAACACCGGGGTAGTTTTTAGTCAGTAAGAGTCTGACAGACCCCTCCGCCCACCCAAGGGCGGAAGATGCCCATGAGGTTTTCCACCAAGTAAAAAAAAAAAGGTTAGGACTGTGACAAACCGCGAGCGCTTCTTCCAAGTCGGTCACAGTTACTTGGCTATTTAGTATCAGTGCAAGGTGCGCTCGTCGCATGCAAGTTTGCTATCGGTTCACAATTTGTCGGTTTCCCATGGATAGATTATAAACTATCGAAAAATAATGCGTTAAATTGTACATGGTTTGACACAGTCCACAATTTTTCGAAAACTCTACTATGTTCCGTGTGGTGCCGGACGTAAAGAATAGCACGACCCTATTTCTTCCCGTGGGTGTCGTAAAAGGCGACTAAGGGACTTACTAGAGAATGGGCAGCAGGGTTCTCTATGCATTTTAACACCATACTGCGATCCTATCCGCCTGCCAAGCGTGGCGATTAAGGCAACTACAGTGACATAAATTACATACATAAACAACGTCCCAGGCCAACATGAGGCTCCAGGGGCTAGTGTGAATCTTTGGGTTCATTCGAGCAATCGAGTCTGGTCAAACCACGCTGGGGTCGGTGCATTTCATTCATTCATTCATTCATACCTAAACAACATGTCCCAGAAATAACGCACAACCTCTTAAGGGGTACTCATCATTATGAACAAATTTTACTATGGGACCAAACCTGATATCGCGAAAATAAAATCGAGTTATGAGAACATAAGTGTAGGGAACAGCAGTTTTTTTTTTCGCTAGTTCAGGTTTGGTCCCATAGTAAAAGTTGTTCATAATGATGAGTACAATGACCCCTTAACCGCCTTATTACAAAACAAGATTTATATTTTGACATGGCTTAAACCATGGAGCCAGTTTTTGTAATAAGAACGGTAATACCGTTCTTTATACAAAACTGAAAACGTAGTTCGGTACTAAGTTGTCAGTTGTGTGTTTAGGAACTTTACCATAGTCGGAATAAAGTTCGAAAAAACCTGGGTCTGAAGATAAACCTTGTTTTGTAATAAAGGGGTAAGAGTTTGTGCGTTAATTCCGGGACATGTTGTATAATTACAATACCATCGATATTTCGATAGTCGATAAATTAAAACATTCAATGCCTACAAAAAAAGACGTCAGTGCGACAAGATAGCGGGATCTTTTTTTCTTTTTGGTTGGGTGAAATTATCAAATAACTTCTCCCGCTCTGGGCGAAGCGGGATGGCGTGTCAGACTTTTACTGACTAAAACCCACCCGTGTTCCTTTAGTTGCCTGTGTGCCAGGGCCACGATATCCCTTTCGGACAAACTCGCAACCCTGGCAGGAAGATAACGGGGTCTAGTAATAAAATGATCATATTTATTATAATGGTAATCGTTTAGTTTAATCGATTTAATAGTCTCCTTTTTTAAGAAATTTCTCGCCGACTGATCGACACTTTCCGCCTTATTACAAAACAAGTTTTATATTTTGACATGGCTTAAACCATGGAGCCAGTTTTTGTAATAAGATTTCAATCACTGTTACGTGATTGAAATACCGTTATTTATACTAAACTGAAAACTTAGTTCGGTACTAAGCTGTCAGTTATGTGTTTAGGAACTTTACCATAGTCGGAATAAAGTTCGAAATTAAATAATGGCTCCATGTTTTAAACCTGGGTCTGAAGATAAACTTTGTTTTGTAATAAGGGGGTTAGAGTTCTCTCGTTCTTTGGCCAAAGAATTAGCTTTGCCATTCAACGTGGCAATGCTGCCAGTCTTCTGGGCACGTTTCCGGATGACAGCGATGCGGCCGAGTACTTCTACGCTTAGTGTCTTTTTTTAATGTTTTAATATTTTCTTAGTAGTTAGTACCTTCTTAGTGTAAATAATTAGCTGTGAAATTTTTTTTTTATATTTCATTAAGATAAATAATTATGCTTAAGTAAATTGGCAACTTTTAATAACCCCGCATCGATTTATAATTGTGTAAAATAAATGTATATATACTTAATAATAAGTGTAAAAGTCTCGAACACAATAAATATGACCATTTTATTAAGCCGACAACAGGTAAACCGCTGTCACTGTCAGATTGCATACAAAAGAAAGAGATGCGCCATGACACAACGTATGGCGAAAAAATGCGAATAAAATCGTATAAAATTAGATATTAACTAATTGATAAAAATTAATCCATCACCGGATGCAGTTTGGCATTTGAAATTTTATGGTATTACTTTTAATATAACTGTTAACGAAGGGATAAACTGCTTTTAAAAATAATTAAGAGTTGTCTTTGAAGATTTTTTTGATGTAAGTATTAAATGATGTTTAATTATGTATTGAGTTCCATCACCGTATGCACAAAAGACTTGAAAATATCATACTGTTTTTGTTTTGGAAAAAATATTTACGGTTTACTAGATACACTGCTGGCGACGATAAGCGACTTTTAAGGCGCAACTAGTCGATACTTTTTCCATACAAATTTCGGGGGGGTTTTACTCTACTGTTACACATTGTACATCTAAAGTAAAACATGATATCTTTTTATTAATTGTCTTGTTATTAATTTTGTCTGTACAGAAGCAGAATAGTAAAAAACAAAGGCATTAAAAAGTTATGAGCCAACAAACATTCGTTTTTCCTGCTAATTTTAACGCAACTTTGGGCGTAAATAAGTAATAAAAGAAGTATAAAATCTCAAAAACAAAGCTCGTTCCGACAAAGCTCAATTGTCGAAGATTATAATAAACTTTATTCGTAATTGATTTATGCAGTAGTTTTTTCATAAAACCCCACCTTCCAAAGGAGTTTTCGTATATTTTTACGCGCGCGGTTTAGTATGAATCGTCGTGCACTGTGTTTGTGTGCGTGCGACTAGACGTTATGCGTGTAAACTAGCTTCTAACTCCTCATCACTGGTGTTATCTCTGTCGGACACGATGCTAATTGAGACAGCGTGCTTTTTGGCCGCGCCCGCCAGTGAGTTCGAGCCCGCGACTAGTTGGCTCTTAATGATTTTATACTGAAGATCACGTCTAAACGAGTAGTGTTAAAGCGTTGAAAAAAAAAAATGTTCAACTAGAGCATTTTCTCAATAACTTAATATGTGAATATTTTAGATTATGTTTATATTACATAGTGAAATTAATTTGTAAAGTTATGTCTAACGCGGATAAAAACTGTGAATGGCGCAAAATCTAACAAGCGTATTTTTCTGAAACCTTCACGAATTTAAAGATAATTTAATTATTGATCTTTTAGTATACACGTTTTATTAAAATACCTTTTGGTTTGTGTATAATTAATTAATAATGCGTCAAATTGGGGACAACGCTCCTTGATGGGCGAGTCCTATTACTGGCTGAACGTACGACGCGTTGCGTGAGCTCAGTACAGAACACGCAAGCTAACCACTCAAGGTCACTGGCATGTATCTCCGTCTTGAAAAACATTTTTGACATTTTCAGAAATCACCGCCTTAAACAAAGTGATAGCTAGCACATGTCAGATTACTCCAGTGAATTAATAATTCGATTTTTTATACAAAATCCCTTTCAAAAACCCTAGAACATTCCTTCCTCAATAAAAAAAAGTATTCTACACGAAAAATATGGTTAAATAGCTGAGAACTAGTTGCTTTATCTATTATAGTTCGCTCTTATCTCTCATTAGGTACACGTTATCGGAATATTTTTAAAACTGTTTTCGAAAACTAGTTGATAAGGTATCAGTGGACTACGTAATTGTTTTTAGGGTTCCGCAACCAAAGGGCCAATGGGGACCCTTCGACTAGTGTTGACAACTTTAAAAAAAATTATAATAAGGAATATTCTTCCCTAACGAATATATAAAAAAAGTATTGCTGGAAACATATTGTTTGGCACTCTTAGCACATTCTAATATTTTTTTATTATTCTTGATTTTTTCGTATGATTTCCCATAGTTTATTTTGTTATGTTTTCACAAATATGTCAAAATAAAGTATTATCGATACTTTTTAAATTAATATTAAAAAGTATTTTTTTATTATTAAAATTAAAAAGTAAAATATTTAAAAGTATTCTTACTTAAAGTATAATGGAGCAAAATGAAGTAGGATACGTCATTATAAAGTATGGTTGGTTTAAACCTAAGGTACCCCCCTCTCTCCTTCATCCCTCCTGGGTTCTAAACCTAAGGTTACGCGTCCGCCTATAATAATAGAACTCAAAGACTTCCTATTTTTAACCGTAATAGGTAGACAGGTATATCCGTTTAAGCCCGGCGTTGCCGATTCGGCAACAGTGACTCATGCTACTGTAGGCTCAAATTACACTTGAATATAACGTTTAGTATTGTTTGTGGCGATTTTAGTCGATTGTATGGTAGATATTCTCACAAACGTGAGTCGGTGGGGCTTGACGGTGGGGACAACTGACTCACCGGTGAGTCGGCGGGCCTTTATCGGATATACAACATTAGTTTTTGTTTATACTAAACCTCTTAAGCTTAAAAATCAGCTGTTCCCTACATTTAAGAATGTAGGGAACAGCTGATTTTTTTTTCGCGATTTCAACTTTGGTCCCATAGTAAAAGTTGTTCATAATGATGAATACAATGACCCCTTAAGAGGTTTAGTATAAACAAAAACTAATGTTGTATAGGTGGGTCAATTTTGGCAAGTTAAGAACGTTTACACCTTACAGCATTTCATACAAACTTTCAAGCTCTCGTTTTTCGAAATGACTGAAACGATTTTAATGTAACTTGGATATTTTTTGAAAATGTTCTTTACTAACTTTTTAGACCTTTGTATCCTGCTTATGCGTATGAAGTTTAATTAAAATCGGTTCAGTCATTTCGAAAAACGAGAGAGTTTGTATGATATGCCGTACAAACATCACATCACACCTGTAATCCCCGAAGGGTTAGGCAGAGGTATACCTCTGCCTAACCCTTCGGGCGCCTGGCGAAATTCGGGTGTACTAAGGTATACCTTAGTACACCCGAATTTCGCCAGATATGTTTAAGGGGGATGCGCTAATGTAGCCCGCGAAATTCAAATTTTCTTACGATTTTTGCAATTTGCAGGTCAGTAACAGGTTGTACTTATGTTGATCTAAATATGATTCGCGGCCATAAAAAATATGGCTTTATAGAAAAGTGAAGCCATATTTGTTGTTGTTTGTTGTCAGGTGCGTAGTACTCGCAACCGGCGTGCGTGTATTGTATGACCAGATGTATGAACGTAGGCGAAGCAAAAGGAGTATGTAAGGAGCGTAGCAGGTGGCATTCTATAGTTTCTGCCTACCCCCATGGGAAGAAGGCGTTAGTGTATGTCTGTGGATGTAAATAACGTCAAAATCCAAGAGATCTCTAAGAAACCTTGAAAAATAAAAACACTTTTTGGACTTCTTTAGTTCTTACTCAATCTTTTGGTACGGAACCTTTAGTATGGGAGTCTGACTCCCACTTGGCCGGTTTTATTTTTTCGAAACTGATAACAGAGTTCAAAGGGTCGAGCCCTTATCGTGTTCACAAAATGAAGTTATGTATTTGTAGTGAATAGGAAAAAAATACAAATTGGTCGTGTACCGAGCATTTAATCGGTAAATAACATAACACCAACATAATATCACGCCTCTAATCCTCGAAAGGTTAGGCAGAAGTGTACCTATAGTACACCCACATTTCGCCGGTTATGTTCAAGTTCCATATATTATTAGGGGGCAAGCCTATTGTCATTCATCATCATTTCAGCCGAAAGACGTCCACTGCTGGATATAGGCCTCCCCCGAAGGGGGTTTTGCCATAATCACGGTCGATTTTCTAGCCCATTCTTCTCCATACGAAGCTACCTTTTGGACGGGGTGACTAGAATCAATTCTATTTTCTTTGTAAATTTTGACGTTCCGAAGAGCCGTTTGAAAAAAAGAAAATCACAGCGCTTGGCGATCGCAGTATGGTGTTAAAATGCATAGAGAACGCTGCTGCCCATTCTCTCTCTTTTTGAGTCCCTTAGTCGCCTTTTACGACACCCACGGGAAGAAATAGGGTGGTGCTATTCTTTACGTTCGGCACCACACGGACAATTACTATTGAACTACTACTACTAATTACTATTTAACAAAGATCCATTAGATTAGTAACAATATTCTTAACCTATGTTAGTACTTAACTAATAATACAGACAGTGTCCAGGGGGTCTAAAATGGACGCTTTGGCAGAATCATAATATGATCTGCGTACAATTCATACATCCCGCAATTCATCTGTTTGACAGCTGCTATTTGACATTAGACTTCATTTAAGCAATTCTAAGGGCAAACGTAAGGTAGAACGCCCTCAGGCTAGTTGGAACGACGATCTTCGCAGGGTGGCTGGTGGCAGCTGGATGAGAGTTGCCGAGAATCGAGCTGAATGGCGTGCAATTGGAGAGGCCTATGTCCAGCAGGGGACTGCTATGGGCTGATGATAATGAAAGCAATTCTTAATTTGTGGACCATTTTAAGAAACTCCATACAAAGCTGTCAAACAGATGAATTGCGGGATATGATTTGTACGCAGATCATATTATGATTCTGCCAACGCGTACATTTTAGGCCCCCAGGTTACAGGTGACGGGGTCCGTTAGGGACAGTGCCTGCCAGGGTTACGAGTTTGTCCGAAAGGGATATCGTGGCCCTGGCACACAGGCAAATGAAGGAACACGGGTGGGTTTTCTCAGTAAAAGATATTTGATAATTTCCAACCCAAAAAAAAAAAACGTTGCTAGTGACCTCACAAACGGGTTGTCACGTCTCCCTGCTATAGCGTCTAGAATGCTGTTGGGGCTACCATTAAGTCTATTTAGCAACGAGGCCGCTCTCTTACGCCGTACAGCATTGAAGCAGTCGGTACGTGCCTCAGCGACCATAGATGATGCGCTATAGAACCGAGGCAAAGGCAACAGCACTCTAAATGCGTCGTTATACTGAATCCGCAGTGCATTGTAGGCCTTTTGGGTGGAGCTGAACCACAGGCTCTCCGAGTACAGTGATTTTGACCGCGGCTTTATCTTTATATCTGGAATGCCAACGTAATTGCCGTTTTTCACAGTATCGTTACAGGAACCCAGGGAAAAAATAAATAAAAACAAAAACATTAAAAAAAAATGCAAGATCAACCTAATTTAGTACCTACTAACTTAGTAATTAAAGCATTTTCCCCCTTATTACAAAACAAGGTTTGTCTTCAGACCCAGGTTTAAAACATGGAGCCATTATTGAATTTTGAACTTTATTCCGACTATGGTAAAGTTCCTAAACACAAAACTGACAACTTAGTACCGAACTAAGTTTTCAGTTTTGTATATAGAACGGTATTTCAATCTCTGTTACGTTCTTATTACAAAAACTAACTCCATGGTTTAAGCCATGTCAAAATATAAATCTTGTTTTGTAATAAGGCGGTTAAAGAATAAACAAATAAAATAATTTTAAGACTAAACAATTGCTATTTTAAGTTAGTAGGTACTAAATTAGATTGTCGCTCTTTGACTGTGTGGTGTCATTTAAATCGCCACTGTATGCGAACTACGCATCACTCTGACGTCACTCAAAATCCTGCATCGCGCAAGCAGATTTTACCGCATACAACATCCCGACATCAACCGGGCAATAGCCCGCCAGACACAACACCCGTCTTGTCGGAGGATCCACCCTTTTCTATGGAGGATAAGTGAATTTTAAAACCCTGTTCCTCATACCTCTATAACTGTACGTAGATCGTGCAGATACGAGAGAAGAAAAATAAAAGACCTTGGAGACCACGAAAATAATACACGTTTAGATGTTACGCACTATCTAATAGGTACCTACTCCCTACTCCTACAATTTGATAAGCTTCGATTCAATAACTCGCTCCTACCAGTTCATAGCCGGATGTTATCTATTTTGAACCCTCCTTCAGTACACAGTTTTGATAGCTCGTGTACATTTGCAGACGACGTGCTTTTTGATACATAAGTATTGAGTACTATGTACTTTCTATAAAGCTACCATTTACTGGGTACGTCTTTCATTGACTTGAATGTGCCCTGGCGGCTGAGAGTATATCATGCTCGCTGTAATGTCTCCCAGCAGGGCGCGCACGGCCTACTGGGACATGAATTGAGTCACACATTTTATCACAGTTTGAGCGATAAAAAAGTTTTGTCATAAAATGCTAGTACAAATTGACATGACACAATTTATCATGTCTTGTCACAAACGTCTTGGGCAGCCCGTGCTCGGCCCGCTGATGGTGGCACGTGTGTTAGATCATTTAGCTCTCTTCAAATTGGTTGAGCTGAATGGTGCTAGTCCCTACTGATGGCGCCCGTTCACGAACATAAGTTCGTGAACGGGCGCCATCATTCACGTTACACATTCGTGTTTGGGCACAGAAATTCATATTCAACTTCGGTCTAGTATATTCGGAGCAAATCGGCTGTGACAGGCGGACAGACAAATAGGCACACGAGTAATCCTATATGGGTTCCGTTTTTCCCTTTTGAGGTACGGGACCCTAAAAAGTCACTACACAGACTTCAAAACTTTCCACAATACGTCATTTGCAACCGTCAACATCAAATAAAATAATATTTTTTGAACTGTTATGATGGAAAAATACTGCAGTATGTTGGATATTTACTGATCGTCTCAGTAACCGGTCGGTTGGGTTCAACGTGACAGCTGACAGTCGCTTAAATGGCCCATCTACTATAATGGTTGATATAACTGCGGACAGGTTTAAAAAAAAAAGGAAGGGGTGAGAATTATAGGGCAACAAAAGAATGCGTCCGCATCGCTGTCAATAGGAAAAGTGCCCATATAGCTGGCAGCATTCCACGTTGTGTGGCAATGCTGATTCTTTGGCCAAGAAATAGGGCAGCTCTCTGGCCACCTGAAGAGTCGACCAACCGCTCGTCGATGTCTAGAAAAATTAAGTGGGCACTCGGACTCCATGGCCCTAGTGTTTCAACTTTCAACCCTAAATTGCTCGAACCTAAATTCAAATTTAATTATTTGCTAGAATGTAGGTACAAATCAAGAACTTGAGAATATCGTGGCCCAATATTACATTCTATCATTACGTATGGTGTGCAAATATGTCATATTAACATTTAATTTATTAAAAAAGGTAATTTAACAATGCGATTTAAATTCAGGAACATACATTAATTATCGACAAAATAGAAAAATAAATAAAGAAGATAATTCAAATAAAAAAAATTCTATTAAAAGGAGTTAATCTTAAGTCCTTATTGGGACTTATAGATTCGATTGGAGTATTGGTGCCGTTTGAGGTTTTCCGCATCTGCAGCAGGCGCCACAGCACAGTTGACAGCGATGTGGAGCAATTTTTCGATGCCATATTTTAGTTTGTTAATAGTTTTAGTTGAGTTAGTATATTTTAGTTTATTAATTTAATTCGGCATAATTCGCACTTCTTAGCAATAAGGGCATTTTTTGTAGTTCTATGTGTATTGACGTGCGTTTGAGCGTACAATAAATAATAACCTTTTTTTAATCCATTGTGATGAATAGTGCTGAGAATTTTTCGGCGTTTTGTTTTTTTGGTCTATATCTGCCTTGTAAATATACCTTTTGTTAGTCGCCGTTCACTCATCCTCTCAACATGACCATACCTTTTGTTAGTCGCCTTTTATTCATCCTCTCAACATGACCACACCTTTTGTTAGTCGCCTTTCACTCATCCTCTCAACTTGACCATACCTTTTGTTAGTCGCCTTTTATTGATCCTCTCAACATGACCACACCTTTTGTTACTCGCCTTTCACTCATCCTCTCAACTTGACCATACCTTTTGTTAGTCGCCTTTTATTCATCCTCTCAAGTTGACCATACCTTTTGTTAGTCGCCTTTCACTCATCCCCTCAACATAACCATACCTTTTGTTAGTCGCCTTTTATTCATCCTCTCAACTTGACCATACCTTTTGTTAGTCGCCTTTCACTCATCCCCTCAACATAACCATACCTTTTGTTAGTCGCCTTTCACTCATCCCCTCAACATAACCATACCTATTGTTAGTCGCCTTTCACTCGTCCTCTCAACATGACTATATTTTTTGTTAGTCGCCTTTCAGTCATCCCCTCAACATAACCATACCTTTTGTTAGTCGCCTTTTATTCATCCTCTCAACATGACCACACCTTTTGTTAGTCGCCTTTCACTCATCCTCTCAATATGACCATACTTTTGTTAGTCGCCTTTTATTCATCCTCTCAACTTGACCATACCTTTTGTTAGTCGCTTTTCACTCATCCCCTCAACATAGCCATACCTTTTGTTAGTCGCCTTTTATTCATCCTCTCAACATGACCACACCTTTTGTTAGTCGTTTTCACTCGTCCTCTCAACATGACTATATTTTTTGTTAGTCGCCTTTCAGTCATCCCCTCAACATAACCATACCTTTTGTTAGTCGCCTTTCACTCATCCTCTCAACATAACCATACCTTTTGTTAGTCGCCTTTCACTCATCCTCTCAATATGACCATACTTTTGTTAGTTGCCTTTTATTCATCCTCTCAACACGACCATACCTTTTGTTAGTCGCCTTTCACTCATCTTCTGAACATGACCATACCTTTTGTTATTCCCCTTTCACTCATTCTCTCAACATAACCAAATATGTTACATACTGATTAACAAACAGGTTCACAGGTTTGCTGATTATTAAATACTGATTTTGCCCTTCTCTTGTTACAGGTAAAACCCCTACCACCGAAGAACTACATTCCAATCGAATTAAACAAAAAAACAATGTACCTAATTCTGAAATTATAGAACTAATTATAGTATAAATTATATGAAAAAGAACTTTCGACCAAATTTTTCTACCAAATTAAGAATTCTCTAATGACCTGCCTTTCTTATACCAAAGTGTTTAAATTTATTTATTTTGACGACGTTTCTCAATGAAGATGATGCCTCAACAGTATTGTTTGAGGTGGAAGCACCACCATACAAATGTGCAGAATATGTTCGCCCAGCTGCTTGAAAAAGGTTGGTATTGTGTTTTTTTTTTTTGCATGTGTGCTCTCTGAATGAAAAGGCTAAAGCATCTTTTTGGAACAGCTAGTGTTATTGATAAATGATTTTATTTCTGTAAATAGGTTTGTACAAACATTTTTACACGACAATCATATTTTAAAAACTAGATGAGGTCGTTTCCTGGACTACTCTGAGAAGAAAGGCCGAAACAAACTCAGAGGTCTCTTTTAATGTCCAGACATACCTAACCTCGGTCGGATCATGTGAGGACTATGTTTTCTTATGTCTGAAATGGTCTTTTGAGGAAAGAACCACACAGATTTAAGTGGACCTGTCCAATCAGTGCACCCGTCTGGTCGGAGGGTCCTCCCTTTTCTATAGAGGATGAGTGAACTTTACACCCTGTTCCTCATACCTCTCTATGTACTCGTCGGCAATTCGAGTCAGCGATCAACTATTAATAAATGGACCTCTTTTACTGACAAGGGAAATACATACAATCTTTTGTAATTTCTTGAGCGAGTAAATCGTTGATAGTCGCTTCCGCATCGGGTGTGGTGGGACCGAAGTCACTTATTTTCCAAAAAGAATATTAAATAAAAACCGGCCAAGTGCATGTCGGACCAAGCACAATGAAGGGTTCCGTAGTTGGGATGAATTTATCCCAAAAACAAACTTAACATTGTAGTTGAAAAACATGCTCTCCCATATCCCAAAAACAAACTTAACATTGTAGTTGAAAAACATGCTCTCCCATACATCTATATACGTTACGGTCAATTCTCCAACTGCAAATTTAAGTTGGTCGACTATTACTCGTTAACTTGTGAAGCCTACTTAGTTGTGATAGTTTTCCTTTTAATTTCGTTATACATACTATTGCCATGAATTTTTTCACATATCCAAAACCAACCATTTAGCTGGCAGGGGGGGGGGACACTTGACTCTAACAAAAAATAGTACTTTAAAGCTTAATATTACGCAAACGGATCCCTTAATTGAAAAACCCACAATATTTTTGAACGGCCTATCCAACGATACCCGTGCCATGGAATAGACGAGAAAAAAAAATATCATCCCCATTTCACGTGTAAGGGAGGTACACTAAATAAAATGTTTTTCATAATTTAATTTTACCATTTTTTCGGCATGATTAATACACTTGAGAGCAATAAAATCGCACACGTTGACTTTTTGTTGTTAAAGCAGTTTTTTTCATAAATGTGAATACATATTAAAATAAAACTTACACTATTTGAATGTTTACTTCAGTACCTTTCTAATGATATCAAATACAGTGTAAAAAAAGTACCCATAGGGAGTTTTAGGGCACAAAACCCAACATACGGATAAAATTACCCAATTTAGCTTAACAAAGAATAAAAATAAAACTCAAAATGCTTGATCAAATTGTTTTTTAATAAGGTGTATTCCCTCCCCTAGCCTTGATTACAGCTCTTAATCGGTTTTTCATGGACCGTATTAATTTCACCATGAAATCTTGTGGTAAGGCGTTCCACTCCTCTTCAATGGCAAGTTGAAGCTCTTGGAGGCGCGTAGGAGCAGGGCTTCTTGCTCGAACTCTTCATTTTAGCTCATCCCAGACATGCTCAATCGGATTGAGATCAGGACTACGAGCTGGCCACTCCATCGCGGTGATTCCAACATCTTCCATGTAGTCGCAAACTGTTCTAGCGACATGCGGTCTGGCGTTGTCGTGCATTAAGAGAAAATCTTCTCCCATAAGCCACGCAAGCGGCCTCACATGTTCTTCGAGCACTTCTTCGACGTATCGTGCAGCCGTCAAACTTCTCGATCTCGGGCCGGTATTCGCCGTAGTGATGAATACAATGTCAGTTTTAGTGTCCAACATTATGCCACCCCAAAACATACACGATCCACCTCCAAAAGCCACACGTTCGCTTATGCAGCATTGTGAAAATCGCTCTGATGACCTTCTGTAGACCCTAGAGCGTCCATCATGACCATGTAAAGTCATTCTGCACTCATCAGAGAACATAACAGCCCGCCATTGGTCATACGTCCAATTTAAATGTTCCCTAGCAAATTGTAGCCGGGCTTGTCGGTGAGCTGTGGTCAATTTGGGACCATTTGCTGGGCGATGTGAAGTCATTCCTGCTTCACCTAGTCTTCTTCGAACTGTCCACCGACTTATACTGACATTGCGAACTTCTCGAAGCGGTTGTCCCAGTTGAACCGCGTTCAGTTGCCGATTTCTCAAAGACCTTGTCACAAGAAAGCGGTCATCACGCTCTGATGTTGTGCGTCGCCGGCCAGATCCTGGTCGCCGAATGTAGCCACCGGTCTCTTGGAACCTCTGGTATACACGACGAACAGAGTAGCGGCTCAAATTTAGCCGTCGAGCAACTTCACTTTGGTTATGGCCTGCTTCGAGCAAGGCAATAACTTGAGCGGCTTCTGCGGGCGTGGTATCCATATTTTTCCAGTAAATCCGTATGCTTCCAGTAGAGATGTTATCACGTTGACCGTCGGTATGCAACTGAATAAAAATTCCAATAAACTGACCTTTTTATACCTGCGGCTAAGGGTGCAAGTAGTGACAACGCAAACGCGTGAATTTGGGGAATTCGGTGTACGGTCGGTTTTTGTAAGTTACGTGAAGGTCAATGATTTTAATTTTATGTTTTTGTAAAGCTAAGCTTGTATGCTTTAATTTTGTCTAATGATTTTTACTCAATATCTTTCGATTTTAGAAAACAATCAGTAATAAACCAAATTACAAGGGGTGTGCGATTTTATTGCTCTCAAGTGTATGTATACCCATGCCAAATTACAGCTTTCTAGGACTAAGCGTCTCTGAGCTAAGCTGGGGACAGACGGACGGACGGACAGACAGACAGACAGACAGACAGACAGACGGACATGGCGAAACTATAAGGGTTCCTTGTTTACTACGGAACCCTAAAAAGCTCCGACGTATGTTAATTTTACATCAATCGGTTTTCAAAAATGTATTTCGAAATCCGGTTCGGACATAAATAAATAAAACTTGTTTCTATTTTAAATGACACCTGCAATAGCTCGATTCGAAAATAAAGGTTGTCTGATTTGCCTTCGAATTCTATTTGAATAAAATTAATATTTTAAATAAGCTAATAATCATGTCGTTTTTGTCAATTAATTTTTGTGTTAGTTAAGGCGACGAGAACCAACTTTTAATGATGTTATATTGAAGAAAATCACGTCTAAACGAGTAGTGTTAATGATTTGAAAAAAATATATGTTAAATTAGAGCATTTTCTCAATAACTTAATATGTGAATATTTTAGATTATGTTTATATTACATAGTGAAATCATTTCATCAACACTGCTCTCAAAACGGTGAAGGAAAACATCTTGAGGAAACCGGCATGTCCTAGAACCAAAAATTCGAAGACGTGTGGCATCTACCAACCCGCACTGGGCCGCGTGGTGGATCTTAATTACGTTACGGCCCATTCCCTCTCACTGAGATGAGGCCTGTGTCCCACCAGTGGAATTTTATTGGCTGATTATGATATGTACTTACGTCGTTTAAAAAAAATAAAAGGGTCCTACATTAACGGTGTATCTCTACACGGTACACGGAAGTAAAAACAAAACTTAAGTTCAAGCCCGATATATTTTATTTATCACAGCAAAAAATTCAAATTCGAATAGACGAAAAAGCCACATTGAATTTAAAAAAAAAAACTCGGAAATATCAGTACCTACGTTTCCACGCTAGCAACCCTAATTATGCACGTTTTTTGGCATGGCAACATTAGCATACTCGTTTAAATATAGAATTAAATTGGTATATTTTTGTATATTTTTTTTTTAATTAAGTGTTGGCTAACATAGTTTGTTTAGGGCAGGTCTTGCTTTTCATGGCAGTGAATCGTTCTGCCTAGTCTTTTCCCAAATATGTTGGGGTCGTCTTGTATACTAACCGGATGCAGATGGATACCACTTTTTTACATGGATCGTCTGCCTTTCTGACCTCCACAAACCTGTTACTGGGTACCACGATACCTCTTGGTAAGACTGGCTGTCAGTCATACTTTTGGGCTTGATATCACGGCAGGGGTGGTCCGCCCCGGGCCTCCGGTCCTGAGGGGCCCCAAATCTCCAGAAATACTTTTAAATAAAATCCCTAACAACACCAAAGTATGTTCAGTAAGTAAAAGGTAGTTTGTAGTAAGGGGTCCTTACACTATGTATAATAAAAACGCAGGGTGCAAAAATTGTCGAGCCCGCTTCGCTCGCTCTCTCTTGCAACCAACATTCTCTTTAACCGCAGACTTCTCTGCGTAAGTCGACAAAAGAAAACCTATTTATGTATGAATATTCAAAAGGAAACCGTACATAACCGGGGCAGGGTGCTAAAATTTTGCGAGCTCGTTTCGCTCGCTCTTGCATCCTACATTTTCAAACTTTTTTGTTTAAGTCAAAAAAGTAATTCCTATTTCTGCATAAATGTTCAAACGAAAATTTTAACTATGCGGGGTACAAAAAATTTGGAGCTATTCGTCTGATGCTCTAGCTTTTCTGTTGTCGCGTAGTATCTCCTATTTCTGTATCAATGGTCAAAAGAACACCTAACCTTTGCGAGGCAGCGTGCTAAATATTTCGACGTTCATGCCTTGGCGGGGGTCCCATTTATTTTTGTCACCCCGGGCCCCCGACAGGCTTAGTCCGCCACTGCATGATATATGTATGACTTTACGCCTCGATAAGCTCTGGCCAAACTAAGGCGAATCCCGCGCAGGACTTGGGACGCGACTGCGGTCGTCGATTGTTTTAATGATTAGGACACGACTATTCAGTTGGGCTTGGGACTGGTCATCTCTTAGCTGTCACGGCTTATTTTACTTATTTTATTTTTGAATTGATCTTTTTTTTTTTGTTTCTATTTGCTGTACTATGGACGCGTTTTTTTTACATTACCGTCACATTTAGTTATAAATTCAACATTAAAGATAATAATATTTTTGTAGCAATATAATTTAAAAGAGTGTCCGTGGAATTTCATGCCCGTTCTTCTCCATAGGACCTACTACGCTTTGGAATGGGCAACTAGCTTCATATTTCGAACTGACCGACTCCTTGACAATTCAAAAGTGCCTGTAAATGAAAGACGTACCCAGTAAATGGTAGCTTTATAGTAAGCACATAGTACTCACACACGTGCGATGCAATTATATAATACTAAGAGATGGAATTTATACAATGCAAAGATAGTTTTTGAAATCTTCAGCAGCTCCAAAAGTATTTTCAAATGTTAATCAATTAGTTGTGGTTGTGGGTGGAGCTGGACCAGTATTGAGCCAAGCATTTTGTCAGCGACGTACTCCCCCAAATTATAATATGCCTGCTTGCATAGTGTCCGTTTACTTATTATTTACAGATTTGTTTAGAAATACATAATAAAGCGTCTTACAAGTCTGTTTTTCTTGAGAGCAGTAGTGGCCCAGTGGTAACGGCCTCAACTTACGAGTATAGTAGGTCGTCACGGGTTCGAACCCAGACAGGCGCGTTGCCCGTTCTTCTCCATAGGACCTACTACGCTTTGGAATGGGCAACTAGCTTCGAACTGACCGACTCCTTGACAATTCAAAAGTGCATGTAAATGGTTTAATTGAAATAAATACTTTCTGCCTTATTACAAAACAAGATTTATATTTTGACAGGGCTTAAACCATCCAGCCAGTTTTTGTAATAAGAACGTAACAGTGATTGAAATACCGTTCTTTATACAAAACTGAAAACTTAGTTCGGTACTAAGTGGTCAGTTTTGTGTTTAGGAACTTTACCATAGTCGGAATAAAGTTCGAAATTCAATAATGGCTCCATGTTTTAAACCTGGGTCTGAAGATAAAACTTGTTTTGTAATAAGGGGGTTTGAGTTTGAGTCGGACATTCATACAAGTTAATTGACACAATCGGGGCAAGCGAATATCGTCTTGCATCCCGCGCGGGATCGCCTCAGTTTGGCCAGAGCTTTTGTCTAATTAACGGATCGGCTCTTAGGTTGTGCCACAGAGAAAAATATATAATTATTACTTCGTTTAGCATGCTACACCATCTATAGTTTTATTATGGCGCATAATTGTCTTTGGCAATACCGAATATCCGTACACGTCACACGAATACACCCGAAGAGATTGGCAAAGATCGTCACTCATTGGAATCCTGAGGGAGGACATCGCCGTCGAGGTAAACCGCGGTGAAGATTTTTTTTTAAATTTATTTATTTAAAAATTACGTAAATAACACCATAACAGCTATAAGTGCCAATGCGGTGCTACTACAATAAAACGTACATCATACTTATACTAAATTAAAAAAACAACAATAAAATGACCTCTAAAAGTTTTCAATGCACTTCAGTGCTACTTCAGTGAATCTGCTCAGGCTGCAATGAAATATATCTTCATAGAAATAATATTTAATAATCTTATAGCTCGTGACAAGGGGGCAAACTTGTTCAGGTTTGTCCTAGAGCAAGGCTCCAGTAGCGTAGGCGTGGGGTGACGCGCGCCTCCGCATCCGGGCGGCGCGCGCAACCCCAGCTCTGCCAGCAGCTCAGGCTGGTGCAACCAGCCGCGCAGCACCCGAAACACGAAGCTACAAATTGTGACGTCCCTCCGCACCGCCAGCCTACTGTACCCTACCATCTCTATTACGAATAGATTCGGGTCCAAAAGCGGGAAAAAGGGATTGACACGGTGTACGTGGCCTGTCACTTGAAATATTCAAAGATTATCTCAAGAATCGCACCCAGATAGTTAAAATTGAAACCCACTTCAGTGAAGAGGAGTTTGTTACTTTCGGCGTCCCTCAAGGCAGTATACTGGGCCCCACCTTATTTCTAATTTATGTCAACGACCTTTGCAAAATGAACCTCCCAAATTCTAAGATATACACTTACGCTGATGACACCGCCATTTTAGTTTACGGTCCTACTTGGGATACTATCAAATCTATGGGAGAGTCGGCAGTAGCGGAAATAATGAAATGGCTCAACTTTAATCTTCTTACTTTAAACATAAACAAATCCTGCTACATCCCTTTTGCAATTAGGCGAAAGACCGCACCGTCACGTAGTTTTTCAATTACTGCCCATTCATGCTCTAACCGATCAGCACCATGCCTTTGCCCAACACTAACTAGAAGTGACAATGTAAAGTACCTAGGAGTCCATATAGATGACGGACTTACATGGAAAAAACAACTTGACGCTGTCACGACTAGAACTTTGCGCCTCATACATATATTTAAATCCCTCCGAAACTCTGCTAATGCCGATTTACTGAAAATGGTGTATTATGCACTATGCCAATCGGTCATAGGATATTGCATCTCTGTATGGGGTGCTGCAACGAAAGGTCATATTCTGAGGGCAGAGAGAGCACAAAGAGCCGTACTAAAAGTAATGACAAGGAAGCCCCATAGATACCCAACAACACAATTGTACGCAGACTGCAAGGTTCTTACAGTCCGTCAGCTCTTTGTGCTTCAATCTATCCTTAGGAAACGTAGCAGCCTTCCCCCGTCTAATCCAAAAAAACGCACAAACCTTCCCTCAGGCACCCAACACAGGACCACCTTCGCAAGGCATCAGTATTATGTAATTAGCGCTTACATTTACAAAAATATACATAAAAAACTGAATATATTAGACCTAAACAAACACAACCTAAAATTTAAAGTGACAGAATGGCTACTCAAACAGGACTATGCCGAAACAGAGACTTTACTTACCTACATTGCTTAATAAGCACACACCAATCTTCATGCTTGCACAAATACTACTATCCTCGCATCCATATACTCTCGTACATACACCTCCCCCATTCACTTACTCACCAACACCACATCTCCTACTTATCCACACTCACATACAAACACCTACACACCTTCATCCATACTCATTACCCCTCACCCGCACTCTCACATACTCATACATAATTTAATTATTAAAATAAACAATAACTTTTTTTCCTTCTGAAGGTAAATCGACACAGTCCACTCATACATAATTATCAATTGGAACCTCATTGTGATACACTGTCTCTTAAGATACAGGATACCCTAGTTTGAGAGACAGGGTTTAATTTATTGTGTACAGATTTCTGCAGCATCCAAATGTTTTATGTTTTTGTGAATGTACAATTATCTGTATGTTTTTTGGGAAATAAAGAAATTTATTTATAGGGATAGACGCCGTACTGCTTGAAATACAGAAACCGAGTGATTCTGGATTCTTTCCACCATGCCACTGTATTTAGCCTCATGCGGGTTCCAAACTATAGCACTCGTTTCAAGACGGCTCCGTACCAACTTATTGTACATGATTTTAACCACTGCCGTATTCTGAAAGTCCTTGCACTGTCTGAGAATAAAACCAAGACGGTGTGACGATCTAGTCATGTTTGCAGAGCTAACATGGCCGCTGTGCCCTCGTCGCGACACATGGTGCGAGTGATAAAAAAAATACCAAATAAACCGATGTTCTAACTGTTCTAAGGCGTAAAGACTGCCGTTAGTATCTATGAATAACAGACAGTATCTCTCTGGGTTAACAAAGTTAACTCAACACCAATTTTAAAATGGTTGAGGCCTTCAAAAGATAATGGAAATAATAACTTAGCAACAAAAAGCATAATTTAAAGTATTACATGTTTCGTCACGACAATTATAAACGTCACGTTATGCGCCTACTCCACTAGCGATGTTATTGGCCGAGGTCAATACTTCCACATATTATTATTTGTTTAAGAGGAAGCTTCCTATTTTTATGTTAATATGCATGAATATTCAAACAGTCACACATTCAATCAAAATGAAACTTTAGTATATGATTTATTGGATCTTTTTTCTTTCCATGTGGAAAGTACGGCAGTACGTAATTGTAATATTTTCGCTAGATAATTTTTTTATTTAAAAATCATGATGTCTTTTTTAAGGATAATTATAAAAACAAACAAGATTGTTCGGCTTTTATAAAGTAAATATTCACAGCAAGAAAATATAGTTTATTATCCAGCCACCAGATATTTTTTCTCTAGATCAATTATTACTTTAGAGTTATAAACGAAATAAGAACCAAACTTACGCTATTTAGTTTCGTGCTCGAACATGATCAAAGAGCGCACGCGATATTCAACTTTATTACTGATGTGTTAGCGTTTAGCACATAACGGAGTGGCGGGGAGCATGGGGCGGAGCTTGCGTGGAAATTTGATTTAGAATGCCTGGTCTTAAAGCGTCAAGAGGGGCTCGTGGTTCAATGACAACAGCCGCACGGTTCGATCAATGGCTAAGCTAAAAATAAAGAAAATAAGTACGTATATTCAAAGTCAAAGAAAAAAATACAAACACGAAAGAACAAGATGGGAAAAATATGCGTCACGTCCGCGCAAAACTGCCATCGCTCAGCATAATAATAAACCATTTATTTTCAGGTTACAAAGACCCATATACCTTCATCATCATAAATTCAGCCGAAAGACGTCCACTGCTGGACATAGGCCTCCCTCAAAGCGGGGGTTTGCCATAATCGCCACGCTTGGCAGACGGGTTGGCGATCGCAGTATGGTGTTAAAATGCATAAAGAACGCAGCTGTCCATTCTCTAGTAAGTCCCTTAGTCGCTTTTTACGACACCCGATAGGGTGGTGCTATTATTTACGTCCGGCACCACACGGACAGATGAATGCGCGGATGGATGAATACCTTAACCTAATTACGAGTATACTTAAATATATTAACAATTGCGTTAGTAAATAAAACTTAAAGCTATGTTAGTATCATTTAGATGCACTAAGTCTTTGTGCGTTTTGGTGGCACTGGACCGCGAGAGCAACGGAATCAATCAATCACCCTGAGGCCAAAAGCTTTCTTCCATCACCTGATGCTGGTAGCACGTTGGTATGCGCACCACAAACGCCTTAAAGTTGACGTTGCGATGCGACTCCGTCCAGCTGCATTCTCGGCGCGTACAGCCTTTGGCGCACGTACTTCACGATGTCTTCCGCGTCGGTGGTGTTGTGGAGACGGGAAATATACTCCGGAGTATTCGGCTTCGCAGCACGCAGTTTTTCGTTTGGCTCATAATGGAAAGGAACCTACTACGCTTTGGAATGGAATGGGCAACTAGCTTCATCTCTTTGATTGACCGACCCCTTGACAATTCAAAAGTGCCTGTAATAGGTTTATTTGAAATAAATGCTTTGAGTTTGAGTTTGAAATGCTGCGACCCTATGCGAGATAGCCCCAGCTGGTTTACGCTTGCCGCTGCTGGTTCGTGGATCCATTACATACCACGACCCCTCCGTGCCTCGGAAAGCACGTGAAGCCGTTGGTCTCGGCTGTCATTTGTAGATATTTAACAGTCGCTTCGTGGAAGACTTGGGCTTTTGACAAGCCGAAAAGTCTGACAACCAGGCTTGGCAAGGAGTATCGTGTTACCCAGAAACTGGGTTGTGGAGGTCAAAGTCAAAGTCAGCACTTTTGAACGTCAATATTTACAAAAAATTGAATAGATTCTAGTCGCCCCTTCCAAAAGATAGTTTCGTATAGAGAAGAATGGGCATGAAACTCCACGCAGTCAGATAGGCAGTTGCTCCATGCAAAACATTGGTATTCAGAAGTATCCGGTTAGACTGGAAGCCGACCCCGATATATTATGTAGTTGGGAAAAATCTAGGCAGATGGATCGACTATGATTTGGTAAGACTCGCTTCGCATTTGTTTAGTTCGATACTGCGTATCTATATTTCCCTTCTTTTTGTATCGTTCAATGTTCAAATCTGACGTCTTTTGTCAAAAAAACAACAATATTCTTGTGTAACATTTGATTGTGTTATCTCCTCGTATTGAAAAAGTTAGCAGACTTATATATGTAATCATTATATTCACGGCTACACATCATGGTATACATTTCCAGTATAAGCTGATCTCGCATTTTGTAGGATGTCCGTACAATGAGAGGACAGCGTAAACTGGAACATGTGGAGTGCGATTGTCGCAACCCAGCGCTGGGCACGCCACAATTGTGGCGATAAGTCCCCGCTTCGAGGAGTGGCTAGAGAGTAGACATGGGTAGCTCGTGAGCGAGTGATAGAAAAGAGCTAGCTCTTTACAATTGACGTCGCTCTCGCTCACTCACTCGCTCGCTAAATAGCTATAGCAGTCAGCTCACTCAGAATTTGACAATTACTATTGAGCGAGCCGAGCCGTTTCCTTCGACGCGCGTGCGGTGTGAGTCAAATGAGCTAACAGTCGGCGTCTGAGTCACGGAGCTATAGAAGAGCTAGTGAGTAACAAAGAGTCCAAACTTCTAAAGAGCTATTGACTATTGAGCGAGCCGAGCCGTTTCTTCGACGGGCGTGCGACGTGAGTCAAATGAGCTAACAGTCGGCGTCTGAGTCACGGAGCTATAGAAGAGCTAGTGAGTAACAAAGAGTCCATACTTCTAAAGATCTATTGACTATTGAGCGAGCCGAGCCGTTTCTTCGACGGGCGTGCGACGTGAGTCAAATGAGCTAACAGTCGGCGTCTGCGTCACGGAGCTATAGAAGAGATAGTGAGTAACAAAGACTCCAAACTTCTAAAGAGCTATTGACTATTGAGCGAGCCGAGCCGTTTCTTCGACGGGCGTGCGACGTGAGTCAAATGAGCTAACAGTCGGCGTCTGAGTCACGGAACTATAGAAGAGCTAGTGAGTAACAAAGAGTCCAAACTTCTAAAGATCTATTGACTATTGAGCGAGCCGAGCCGTTTCCTTCGACGCGCGTGCGGCGTGAGTCAAATGAGCTAACAGTCGGCGTCTGAGTCATTGAGCTTTAAAAGAGCAAGTGAGCTACAAGACTGATATAACTCTTTAGAGTGAAAGAGCTAATCGCTATTTTTCTTTTCAGTGAGCTATTTCGCCCATGTCTACTAGAGAGGCGCCACGGCGTCCTCACCTTTCGCCTGACGCAGGTCCTCACCGACACGGTTGTTTCGGGAGGTTCCTGTTCAGGATAAGGCGGGAGGAAACGCCCGGGTGTTACCACTGTGTGGATCGGCCGGGGGACACAGTGTAGCATACGGTTGTCTGCCGTCTGATAAGGACCAGGCCCGGGTCGATTGCGTGTTGTGTTCCACGCGCGTCTCAAAGAGATTTCAGCGCAAACTGACTGGGTCCGGTAGGGCCAATGCCAGCCAGGGTTGTGGGTTTGTTTGAAAGGGATATCTTGGCCCTGACACACAGGCAACTGAAGGAACACGGGTGGGTTTTAGTCAGAAAAAGTCTGACACTAATTTCCCACCCAAAAAAAAAAGCTATATGTGTAGCCGTGTGTAAATGTTAATGATTATGTGTTAGTGTGGTTATACAGGAAGCCTAGGCAGTTTTTTTTTTTTTAAATCACTGTTATTATAATAATTAATGATGTTATTTTAATTTAATTTGCAATCTCAACTCGAGTTTTGCATTCGTTTTGTACTTATTTGCAAAAATAACTTAATTCAAATTATGGAAGAAATTCTAGTAGGTATCTTATAGCTTGGCAACTAAGATTATAAATAATATAAAATTAGGATTTTCCCGAAGCTGCTAAATAAACATTTACTTAATTGTCTCATAAGCAAAAAAAACAAACCGGCCAAGTGCGTGTCGGACCACGCACAATGAAGGTTCCGTAGTTGAGATGAATTTATCCCAAAAACATTTTTTTTTATGTGATGATAATAACTAATAATGGTTTAATATTTGATTATTAATATTAACAACGAAATTATCACACGCTTTCTTTGATTGGTTTCCTCTGAGAATTAATATACCTACTAAATTACCAATCTATCATTAAAAATAATAATTATTATTAATTCGGCAATCAATTATTGCAAGCGTCTGACCTACATAATATTTATCATAATTCTATGGAATATTTGGCCGAAATACTACTATTCGGCCAACCAAAAATAGTGCCCATCTCTAAAATTAGCTTTATGATTAAACTAAAAACGGCATGACATTTGGAATTCCCGGGTTTTGGCCGCGTTTTTGTAGCAATTTGAAAAGATTGAACTGCAACGAAATATATAAAAAAACTAAGATGTTTTATAACAGTCTAGACGAGAGAATGGCTGAAGCAGTATTGGGGGGGTGTTGCCAGCAACTTGTGTTCTTACTTATAACTTGAAAAAAGGTGGTTTTAGTTTTTTTGGAACGAACCCAATAATAAATAGATTTGTCCAGGTTGATACATTTACGAGGGCTGCACTAAAAGTATCGGGAATGGAATATTTCCACTGTTCCTGTCATATTAAAATCTTTTTAATTGAAAACTCCTTGGTTTTAAAAACCGAATACCATTTATTTATTTAAAAAAAGATTCTCGGTCTTGTCACAAGGTTTTGTCAAACTTGTTTAGTCGTTGAGAAAATGGAATTGACTCGAGAAAATTCAAGAGCGATGATTTATTATGACTTTCGAAGTGGTTTAACACAAAAACAGTGTGTTGACCGGATGGTTTCTGCATTTGGTGATGAAGCCCCATCCAAAACCACAATTTATCGCTGATTTGCTGAATTTCAACGTGGACGTGTCAAGCTCAGTGATGATCCCCGTCAAGGTCGTCCAAAAACTGCAGTCACCCAAGAAAACGTTGATGCTGTGCGTAAGCTGATTGAGGAAGATCGACATGTGACATACCGCGAAATTCAGGCAACTTTAGACATTGGCATGAGTCAAATACAAATAATCTTGCATGAACAATTAGGTGTAAAAAAGTTGTTTTCCCGATGGATACCGCATTCGCTCTGTGAAGAGCAAAAAGCGGCTCGCGTTACTTGGTGCGTCAGAACTCTCGAAAGATTCCACGCAGGATCCTCAAATGCTGTATACAACATTGTATCAGGTGACGAATCCTGGATATACGCGAACGAACCCGAAACAAAAAACCAGTCACGAGTTTGGGTGTTCGAAAATGAGTTAAAGCCAACAAAAATTGTTCCTTCACGGAGTGTTGCAAAAAAAATGGTGGCCACATTTGTCTCCAAAACCGGCCATGTTACGACTATTCCTCTTGAGGGACAAAGAACGGTTAATGCAGAATGGTATGGTAGCATTTGTTTGCAACAGGTCGTTTCTGAACTCCGTTAAGAGAACTGCAACCGCCGCATCATCCTCCATCACGACAATGCGAGTTCTCACACCGCGCACAGAACAAAAGAGTTTTTAGAGCAAGAAAACATAGAATTATTAGAACATCCGCCGTACAGCCCCGACCTAAGCCCTAATGATTTCTATACTTTCCCTAAAATAAAGAATAAATTGCGTGGACAGAGATTTTCATCACCTGAAGAAGCTGTGGACGCCTACAAAACGGCCATTTTGGAGACCCCAACTTCCGAATGGAATGGTTGCTTCATTGATTGGTTCCATCGTATGGAAAAATGTGTCAAATTTAGCGGGGAATACTTCGAAAAGCAATAAATACATTTTTAAATAGTAATGTTGTGTCACTTCCTTGATTCCCGAAATTTTCAGTGCCGCCCTCGTAAATCAAACCGACACGTGATGAAGGTTTTTTGTAAGTATTTTTATCGCGAAACTTCGATAATTATTAACGATTTGAATTATAATGTATTGTAATTTTGTTTTATTTTTGTAATTTTTCTATGGGCATAATACCTGAATTAAACGATTATTTTTTTATTATTCTACAATTCTCGCGATACTGTTAAAAAGTTGCTGGAAATATTTGAAACTAAAGACATTTTATTTGTTTGTTTGACTTATTTAATACCTTAAGTACTCATGGAAATGCCAGGCTGAACAGGCGGATACTGCGTCAGCGCGCTATGGAGTTTTCAGATAAGGCGAAATTGAACCCAAAGCTGATCTCTTGAGTCATGTAAGAAACTTTTATCAATTTATTATGTCGAGAGCGAAGCTGATATAATAATTATGTAGTCTACCTAGGCTTTTCCTAACTATTTTTGAGTCGGCTTCCAGTCTAACCAGGGTAGTGAAGTATAAATGCCATTATGATTCCAGACCGAAAAAGGGATGGTGCTAGCGGTCATGTATAAATCCATCTCTCTCTTGCACTGGAATCATGATGGCATTAAAACGTCATAATACGGCACCAGCATAGCAATTCAGAACCATTCGACAGGTTGTCGTATCGAAAATGCCACATTTTCAATTACTGATTTGCCTTGCCCCCGACGACGGTAAATAGCTGTCGAAAGAATGGCGGTAGTCCAATGATATTATATTAAACAGATATGTTATACACTCACAAAACAACCGAAAAAAGTGTTCTGCGCAGCAGCGGCAGCACACATACACACGTTTCATTCATTTTACATTTCACTACAAGTAAAAATGATCGCTTGTTAAAACAACCAGAAAAAAGAGACAGCTAGTCAAAATCAAATCAAAATCAAAAATATTTTTATTTCACATAAGCCTACATGGGCACTTATGAAACGTCAGAAGCTAGGTGCACGGTTCCAATTGGTCCTTTCCTATGGAGAAGAGCCGGCAAGAAACTCCACGGTCACTCTTTAAAAAAAATAAAATTGGCTTTTACAATGTTTCCAAATTACAGTGTTAATAGGTATGAGAGGACAGCGTAGGCCCATAAAAAGTACCAGGAACTTATACTACTATACAGGAACAACAAAATAGAAAATGGTTTAAAGATCTACAGTCTAATAAGCCTACAACGTCCTCACATTGACAAAAAAAAACAATATAAAATAATAAAAGTTAGAACCTTGTTGAAATTTAAATTGTAGGTATAATGTCAAATACGAAAAACATTATGTCAGTGAAGTTTGTAAAAAAAAGATAAAATTAAATTAAAAAATAACTTCGTAATTTGGGAGCTGTTAATAGACATTTACATAGTTTTGCCGCTAATGAGGTACCAGGGAGGCCACATGTACAGAAGGGATTAATGCCAAACTTCCTTGTCTTCAACGTAGTCCTTAATCTTATAATATGCTTTTTTGATAAGGGCACGTTTAATGTGCGTTTTGAATTTTCCATCACTAAGTTCTGTAACCGATTGTGGCAACTTGTTATAAAAGCGGATACTGTTTACAAGAAATGACTTGCTTGTTTTAGTTAATCTAAATTTGGGTAACACAATTTCATGTTTACTACGTGTATTTATATTATGGAAATCACTTCTTATTTTGAAAAGTCCTAAGTTTTTGCGAACATATAAAATACTTTCTAAGATATAAAAAGAAGGCAGAGTTAGTACATCAATTTCTTTGAATTTGTTTCTAAGGGACTCACTTCCATAGATCGCGCGGATTGCCCTCTTTTGTAAAATGAATATTGAATCTACGTCGGCTGCCGATCCCCACAGCAGAACGCCATAAGGCCTGAAACTGCGTTAAGCGGGCGCCCGCGACGGGCAACCGTCACGTGTCTACGCGCGTGGGCTCCGTGGGAACGCAACGGTCCCCGTCGCGGGTACCCGTCGCGGAGACCAGATTATTTTATTTACGCTGTGTCGCTAGTTCAATTTACCTTCAGTCTGTCGGTCCGCCTGTCACCAGGCTGTATCTCATGAACCGTGATAGTTAGACTGTTGAAATTTTCACACTTGATGTATTTCTGTTGCCGCTATAGCAACAAATACTAAAAAACAGAATAAAATAAATATTTAAGGGGGCTCCCATACAACAAACGTGATTTTTTGCTCGTTTTTGCTCTACATATAATATTGAAAACGGCACCAGGTAGACGCTTGAAATATTCACAGGATATTTAGTTATATAATATTCACTTTAAAAATAAATAATTAAATTAAAATAAAACATATAATTAAGGGGGCACCCATACAACAAAGGTGATTTTTTTTTGCCATTTTTATAGATAATGGTACGGAACCCTTCGTGCGCGAGTACGACACGCACTTAGCCGGTTTTTCCATATTGAACTCTAAATCTAAGTACATAATCACCTACGATAAAAATGTATTCTCAGAATGCCTCTTTTACATGAATCATGTTACCGGTCCGCTGGCGGGCACCGCGCGTGCCCCCGCGACGGGTTCCGTCACACGGAGGCGGGCCCTGTTGCGTGGGTGCGGGGCGCGCCTCCCCGTGACGGACGCCCGCGCGGGTCCCCGCGACGGAGCACTTTTGTATGAAACCGCGCGGATGCCCGCTTAACGCAGTTTCAGGCCTAAGACATAATACTGTGGAAGTAAGCAAAGTACACTAACCTAGCTGTGGCGTGGTGTTGTCAATTGCGCGTGAATGTAAACAAACATTATTCTGGCCACCAATCACTAAATGTTGGCATCACAGACTAACAAATGCGTCCCAATTAGGACGTTTTCGAGTCTTCACGATTGCGCGCTCACAACATTTATCTGTTTAATATAACATCATTGCGGCAATCTATTTGATTTAAACCAGGGACCATTTTGGTTACCCATTGAAAAGGTTTTCGATAGGGTTTTTCTAAGCGGTTAAACAAAAACCCATACGCTATGGGTAACCCTTATGAACGGCTTAAATTAAATTTTTGGTAAACATTGAAAGGGTTTTCGATAAAAACCCATGCTGTGTGGGTAACCCTTTTGAACGGCTTAATTTAAGCCATTCAAAATTACCCACACCGTATGGGTTTTTGATTAACGGCTTAGAAAAACCCTATCGAAAACCTTTTCAATGGAAAGGGTTTTCGATAGTGTTTTTCAAAATGGTAACCAAAATGGTCCCTGAGTAGAATAGAGATAGAATTGGTCATGCTACGCGTGGTGGGCGGATATCGAAATAAAATATTATGATTTTTTCATGTTAATGGGTTTCAAGTAGGTATAGAACCCATTGAATGGGTTATCATGTAACCCTTTCACTGGGGTTCCTGTATAAAAGACATTCAATGGGTTCTCTTGTAACCCTTTCAATGGGTTTCTAGTATAAAACCCTTTCAATGGGTTACATCATGATAAAGGTAACCCATTGCATGGGTTACCCCTTCGAAAGGCTTAACTCTGAACCGGGGTTGTACCTGTACGGTCCCTGATTTAAACTGACAAAATGTTCGTGTTTTGGATTTGTGAACAGCCTTTAGAGAACTTCTTTGATAACATTGATTGATGCTCGATTCGGCACGGAAGCATATCGAACGATTGTGAATAGCTGTGCTGATGCAGCTGAATACCAGTATTTTACATGAAGATTACTGGGTAACACCAATGATCTTCACCTGAACCTTTAGATGCGTTACCCGCGCTCAATAATGGCAAGGTAAATGCAAGGCAATTGCCCAGAGAGGAATTAGTCGCGCGCCATCCAGTGACGCGGCTACACGTCACAATCACTCGCAATTCTCAGCAATTATTTGTGAAGAAAATGCCTTCCCGTGTCTATACACGATGTACATATTACACTGCTACTGTGGGAGTACAGAAAAACGTCTCATTTCATGCATAAGTACTTATTGTATTTTTTTATTATAAGAAAACGTTGTTTTGTACACCCATTATTCCTGACTGCTGCGACCGACGCGTATGCGCCAATGAACATGCAGCAGCTAGTGACGTAACTAAATATGTATGTTTATCTCTTTCTAACAACAGTTATCGGTATAGGAAGGGTATAGGTCTTTCCTTTTCTTCGCGCACTGCATGATTGTACGCAAGTATGTAGCTACAATCATGGCTTACGCTGTTTTTGAGTGCACTAATGTTCGTGTATGACGCGTCTATTTATAATACGTCATTGGGTAACACCATACCCATTAGCAAGAATTTTCGTCTGACTACCCGTAACGACTGTTAAAGATCTACGAATGACATCCGGGACCAACGGGTTGACGTTCTTTCCGAGGCACGGAGAGGTGTCGATATGTAATGTAATTTCAATAGTCATACCTAAATAACAACAAGGAAAACACACAAGGACAACATAGTTTAAAAAATAAACATGTTTGACAACTTACTTTAAAAAACAAGATGTGTCATGTCATAGAATTCTACGTTTGAACATATTACCGTAGAAGCAATTTACAAAACTATATTAATTTAATAAGATTATTCGGATTAAATTGATTTTCTATTTTTAGAAACACTTTATGGTAGATTTTACATTTTGCGACTAAAATGTTGGTATTCTAGAATTTTAGACTAAAATTATGTTTATGCTATATTTTATTGGTGTGACGTCAATACCGGAAATCACAGTTAAGTTGAAACCAGTAAGAAGGCGATGTTTAAGGCGACGATAACCGACTTTTAATGATTTTATACTGAAGATCACGTCTAAACGTGTAGTGTTAATGATTTGAAAAAAAAAAGGTAAATTAGAGCATTTTCTCAATATATGTGAATAATTTAGATTATGTTTATATTACATAGTGAAATTAATTGGTAAAGTTATGTCTAACGCGGATAAAAAACTGAGAATGGCGCAATATCTACCAAGCGTATTTTTCCCTTCACCAATTTAAAGATAATTTAATTACTGATCTTTTAGTCTACGCGTTTTATTAAATACCTTTTGTTTGTGTATAATAAATAAATAATGCGTCAAATTGGGGACAGCGCTCCTTGATGGTCGAGTCTTATTACTGGCTGAACGTACGACGCGTTGCGTGAGCTCAGTACAGATCACGCAAGCTAACCACTCAAGGTCACTGGCATATATCTGGTTCTTAAGGAGCTCAACGATTCAATGACGAATACCAAAGAAAGGACATTTGGATAGGCCGCAATTACTCAAACTGGCCAGACCATGATTAAAACTAACTGAGAATTTTTTTTTACAATAACCCACATCGTCTTCACATTTATAATAATTAAAACAATATACTAAGGTTGATTACTGTTGTTGATTGTTATTGAAAGTGTATTACACAATTAGGGTGCAACTTAGTCTTTTTTCAGGATTTACACCCCAGTTTCTCAAATAAAGGTCCTCGTATTATTAATCTTATCGAAAACACACATAAATACTGTTACCACCCGAACTGTAGGCAAGAACACAATAGTTCAAATCCAAATATAATCGCCTCCAAGAATAGCCTTCCTTGCCAAAAAACCGGTTTTAGTTTTAAAAATAGCGACAACAAAAATAAAAGTTATGTAGCCGGTTCTCGAAACTCGCATGCCATTTCACCTTCACTTCAAATCTAGGTATTTTTTATAATTCGAAATTTGGATATTTCGTGGCGCTGATTGGTCGGTTTCTGGCAACAATCCACCGCCTTTATCCGCCCACTTATTGAAAGAAAGACAGATACATTTAAGGCGAATCGGCAGCTGTACCCCGCGAACTTCAAATTATCTTACGTTTTTGCAATTTACGGGTCAGAATTCTGTACAACTGGGCCTCAAGTCTGCTATTTTTATAAATTCAGTCATTCCAACACGATCCCATTGTCATTTTGCTAAAAGTTCGTAATCTGCTAAATTCGTAATGGCCGATCATTGGTCGGTCAATGTTCTCGTAATAGAATAATTGTGTTATTATAATGGTATTGTCGTATTGCCATTATTATAAAACCCATTAGTAGAAATGTCATTAATTTGTCATTATGTACGAGATTACCAATAAATGCAATTTCTTTCAATGTAGTGTCAGTGGCCGACCATTGGAAAGTCATAATGACGTCATTATAATAGTAGATTACCAAACTTGTCAAAATCAACAATTATGAAATCAATGATCACCATTCTGACACTATTGTAATAGAAGACTTGAGGCCCAGGGCCCCAAGTCTGCTATTTTTATAAATTCAGTCATTCCAACACCATACCATTGTCATTTTGCTAAAAGTTCGTAATCTGCTAAATTCATAATGGTCGATCATTGTTCGGTCAATGTTCTCGTAATAGAATTGTGTTATTATAATGGCATTCTCGTATTGCCACTATTATAAAACCCATTAGTAGAAATGTCATTCATTCGTCATTATGTACGAGATTACAAATAAATACAATTCTTTCAATGTAGTGTCAGTGGCCGACCATTGGAAAGTCATAATGACGTCATTATAATAGTAGATTACCAAACTTGTCAAAATCAACAATGATGAAATCAATGATCGACCATTCTGACACAATTGTAATAGCAGACTTGAGGCCCAGGTTCTATGTTGAACTAAATATGATTCGCGGCAGTATCAAATATTTATATAAAGAATTATAATCATAAAAAATCATCAATACAACTCTCTAAGTTCATAATACCGTATTGAATGACTATTTCATGAAATCATGACATTTGAGGCAAATTCTAACTAAAGGAGTTATATTGCTGATTCTAATGATTATAATTCTGTAAAGCCATATTATTTGTTACGATCGAGAATCACATTTTAATCAACATACGACACTGTACATTACATAATTACAAAAAAAAACTTAAGAAAATTTGGACTTTTGCGCGCTTCCTTAGCGCATGTTATTTATGTGTGCGTATGTTATTTTATTTATATCAAAATTAACACACACATCCTTAAGACACAAAACAAAAGGTATTTTAATAAAACGCGTATACTAAAAGATCAATAATTAAATTATCTTTAAATTGGTGAATGTTTCAGAAAAATACCCTTGGTAGCTTTTGCGCCATTCTCAGTTTTTTATCCGAGTTAGACATAACTTTACAAATTAATTTCACTATGTAACATAAATATAATCTAAAATATTCACATATTAAGTTATTGAGAAAATGCTCTAATTTAACTTTTCACCGTAGGCGTGGGCCTGCGGACGGTGAGCGATGGGTAGCTCACCATCCGATAAGGACCAGGCCCGGGTCGACGCTCAAAGAGTTGTCAGCACCAACTGACGGGGTCCGCTAGGGCCAATGCCTGCCAGGGTTGCGAGTTTGTCCTAAAGGGATATCGTGGCCCTGGCACACAGGCAAATGAAGGAACACGGGTGGGTTTTAGTCAGTAAAAGTCTGACACGCCCTCCCGCTCCGCCCAGAGCGGGAGAAGTTATTTGATAATTTCCCACCCAAAAAAAAAAAAAAAAAAGACAACTTTACAAATTAATTTCACTATGTAATATAAACATAATCCATTAAAGTTGTCAAATAATAATAGGCCCGTTTTGACATTTAACTTGAATGGATTTATCGTAAGTATCGGGTACCGAGTCGTGAAGGGTAACTAGTGAAGTAACCATACGTAGCATAATGGCACCTGTGAAAAATATCGATAGATGCTGTATGTGGAATACCTCAGGTGCCATTCAAAATCAAAATATTTTATTTCACTTATACCTACATGGCCACTTATGAAACGTCAGAAGCTAGGAGCACACATTTGCTCAGGTGCCGTTTAAGCGGGTGCCCAATATTGAATACGTCGAAAAAAGTGCATAATCCACATGCAAGTAGACGATAGAATGATTTTGATGATATTTTATAATGTTCAAAATCAAAAGTAGTTTCTTTTAAAAAGATGATCAAACATCAGTCTTGCGTAATTTTTCGGCAAACTTGTTGCGAATATTAGTGATTTTCCATGAATACTTAATTTATTTGAAAAATCCCTTTAACCCACATGCAAAACAAAGTACTCGACTTTGCAAATCACATATAATTTTGTTTAAATTAATTATTTTTCCATTTCTCACGACCAATGAACAAAATTGATCAAAAGTCTCGCGTAATTTTTCGGAAAACTTGTTGCGAATATTAGTGATTTTCCATGAATACTTATACTTAATTTATTTGAAAAATCCCTTTCACCCACTTGCAAAACAAAGAACTCGACTTTGCAAATCACAAATAATTTTGTTTAAATTAATTATTTTGCTCGTTCTCACAACCAATGAACAAAATTGAACAAAATCAGCCGATTACGTAACTCTTTCACAATTTCTTATCGTTTTGTATGCTCACGTAGCTCGTTAATTCGTATCTCCTCAAGTGCATGGTTAAAGGTTAAGTGGATATTACTTATTTAAATATTATTTACCTGTATGCCTTGACCATTCGAACTCTTCGTCAGTTTTCAATTTTAATTATACGTGACCGTACCGCGTCTTGCCGGACGTAATGAATAGCACCATCCTATTTCTTCCCTTGGGTGTTGTAAAAGGCGACTAAGGGACTGACTAGAGAATGGGCAGCAGCGTTCTCTATGTATTGTAACACCATACTGCGATCGCCAACCCGACTGACATTCGGAACTTACCCATTAAACGATTTAAAATCTGTATTAAAACTAAACTTTGTAAAAAAGGGTACTATAAGATTTCTGATTATTTAGAGGACAAAAAAGCTTGGGATTGAGCTGCTCGCTCTGCTAGCCTTGTGATAAAACTGGAAAACTTGACATTTTAATTATTATGCATGATTTTATATACATATTGACATTGCAGAATATTGTATACAATTTTACATGAATGTTTACTTTGAAAAGTATTATATTTACGGCTTTAATTTATTGTGAATACACACTATGCACTTGCACTATGTGGGTCATTTTTTTTTTTTCTTTAAATGTTTTCCTTTCTTTTCTTTTCTCAGTTAAGTTTTAATGATGGTCTGACATTTTGAGCGCTTTATGCGGCCTACCCAAATGTCCTTTTTTGGTACTGTTCGTCGAGTCGTTGAGCTCCTTAAGTTTTGAGTTGAGCTGCACGATTACTGACAAATGCTTACACTGATTGGACAGGTCCGCTCAAATTTGCGTGGTTCTTTCCTCAAAAGACCATTTCAGACACGGATCTACATGGTCCTCACATGATCTGACCAAGATTATGTCTGGACTTTAAAAGAGACTTTGACCCCTGAGTTTGTTTCGCCATTTCTTCTCAGGGGTAGTCAGATAGGAAATGTCAGCTACATCGAGATTTTTTTTTTATATGACGTGTAAAAGTGATTTTAATATCCTTACATATAATCATCAAAACATATAATTACAGAATAAACGATTTCATTTCATTTCATTTCACTGCCAAGCGTGGCGATTATGGCAAACTCCTCCCTTTGGGGGAGGCCTATGTCCAGCAGTGGACGCCTTTCGGCTGAAATGATGATGCGGATATAAATGTAGGGAAATTATCATACGGGAACTTACGGGGATAAAAGTATCCATTGTCCTAATCAGGTCAAGGTCTACATGAGTCCGTTCAGACGTTATGGCGTAAAAAGGGGATAGACAGGCAGATATACTTTCGTATTAATGGATAATGGGCAAAATATTTCACATAATCCTACATGTGCACTTATGAAACGTCAGAAACTAGGTGCACGGTTCCAATTGGTCGTTTCCTTTGGAGAAGAGCCGACAAGAAACTTCACTACCACTGATAAATATGTGCCAAGTTGTCGTTAGTTTTCAGTGGATAGGTCCCCTCAATCTGTGTGGTCCTTTCATCAAAAGATTATTTCAGGCACCAATCTACATGGTCTTCACGTGATCTGACCAAGATTATGTCTGGACTTTAAAAGAGACTGTGACCTCTGAGTTTGTTTAGGCAAGAAAGCCCTAAACAAACTCAGAGGTCACACAGTCCTTCAGGATTCGCATATACTAAAAAAAAAAAACATTTACACTGAGAAATAAATACACGGAAACGTCATTTTTGTCTACTCTTCCGTCGATAAAACGCTTCTCTACGGTTCTCTTGCTAAGCCTGCTGGAGTAGGACGACAATAGTCTGGAATTTTAACATCCCTGCCTACCCTTTCAAGAATTACAGGCGTTATGTTATGCTATGTGGTAAAATGGACTTGGTATGTTGAAATTTCTTACTCATTCCCTTACAAATTTCTAAGCTTGATTGACAGTTTAATTATTCTAAATCCTCGGCCGAGGCCCAAAGGGCGGTGAACTTAACCTTCATTCCTTAAGGCGACGATAACCGATTTTTTATGATTTTATACTGAAGATCACGTCTAAATGAGTAGTGTTAATGATTTGAAAAAAATATATGTTAGATTAGAGCATTTTCTCAATAACTTTATATGTGAATATTTTAGATTATGTTTATATTACATGGTGAAATTAATTTGTAAAGTTATGTCTAACGCGGATAAAAACCGAGAATGGCGCCAAATCTACCAAGCGTATGTTTCTAAAACCTTCACCAATTTAAAGATAATTTAATTATTGATCTTTTAGTATACGCGTTTTATTAAAATACCTTTTGGTTTGTGTATAATAAATTAATAATGCGTCAAATTGGGGACAGCGCTTCTTGATAGGCGAGACCTATTACTGGCTGAACGTACGACGTGTTGCGTGAGTTCAGTACAGAACACGCAAGCTAACCACTCAAGGTCACTGGCACATATCTCCGTCTTAAACATAACATCACGCTTAGTATTCACCGGAGGGATCGTCAGAGGTATTTAGTATTTTAGAGGTATGAGGAACAGGGTGTAAAGTTCACTCATCCTCTATAGAAAAGGGAGGATCCTCCGACCAGACGGGTGTTGTGTCTGGTGGGCAACTGCCCGACGCTATCGTCGGGCAGTGCTACAAAAAATAATGTTGTATACAACGCCCCGAGATCTATATCTCGGGGCGTTGTATACAACATTATTTTTTGTATATGCAAAACCTGAATATAGTTGGTTCAGAATAAGGAATGTCGATTTCAATAATTTTTACACCATGTTATATTTTGTCCCAAAAATATTTAAGTGTGATGGAAAATGTTATCACCATTTAATTACTTACAATACAATCGCTGTACGATTAGATACCTCCTGCCAAATTATGATCAATGAGCGCAAGACGACCCTGGAGGGCGGGGGCGCCGTTAGCATGTTTTTGTACGGACAACCCGGTAACATAACAACCTTATAACTTTGTGATTTTTCAGGATACAGTTTTGAAATTATGTACATAGATTCTTTAAGTACATAAAAATACTAGACACGTGTTTCGGGTTTCGCATATACTAAAACTAATTATTGTATATGCTTTTTTTTTTTTTTTTTTTGGTGGGAAATCATCAAATAACTTCTCCCGCTCTGGGCGGAGCGAGAGGGAGTGTCAGACTTTTACTGACTAAAACCCACCGTGTTCCTTCAAATGCCTGTGTGCCAGAGCCACGATATCCCTTTCGGACAGGCTCGTAACCCTGGCAGGCATTGGCCCTTTCGGACCCCGTCAATTGGTGCTGACGTCTCTTTGAGGCGCGCGTGAAACACAACGCGCCGTCGACCTGGGCCTGGTCCTTATCGGACGGCGAGCTACCCATCGCTCACCGTCCGCAAGTCCGCGCCTACGGTGGCCGGGAATCGGCCTGCGATTCCCGACGCCCAGGGCGTCTCCTGCGGCGACTTAGGGCGGAAGGGCGGGCACCCTGCCTCACCCTCATGCGCTCCGCCTCCTCCTTCGCGAGCATTACTGTTTCGCAGAAGGAGCTGACGGCCTCCCATGCACTCTCGCTCCGAACCATGGCCTGAACCAGGGCCGGACGCGAGAGATCGTCGCCGCCGATCGACTCCGTGAGGACACGGCGGTGCTCCGCCGAAGCAGGGCAGACCTCCACCGTATGCTCCACCGTGTCCTCCGGGCGATCCACACAGTGGTGACACCCGGGCGTTTCCTCCCGCTTTATCCTGAACAGGAACCTCCCGAAACAACCGTGTCCGGTGAGGACCTGCGTCAGGCGGAAGGTGAGGACGCCGTGGCGCCTCTCTAGCCACTCCTCAAAGAGGGGACTTACCGCCGCAATTGTGGCGTGCCCAAATTATTGTATATGCTAGTTGAGCGGTAAACTCTGCTTGCGCGATGCAGCATTTGCGTGACGTCAGTGTGACGCGTAGTTCGTATGTGGCGATGTTGATGCCGCTCCAGTATGTCTACATTAGGCTCTCTCTCGGGGTCAAGTTAGATTTGTTCCATTGAATGACTTTCATGAAATCGTGCCATTGGGGAACAAATCTAACTTAAAGAGATGTATTTATGATTATAATTTTGTAAATACATATCTGTGATGCTACGGCCACATTGTCGCGATAACGCGAACTACACTTCGCGCGCTCTCTGTTCTGTAACAGCGAGACGTCGAGCGGTGTGCGAGAGAGAGCACGCGAAGTATAGTTCGCGTTATCGCGACAATGTAGCCGTAGCATTATAGTCGCGAATCTGACACTGAAGTGCAATTTGCAAAAATGAAAGAAAATTTAATTTCGCGGGCTACAGCTGCGGATTCGATCGACATCGGCCTAATGTAGGTCATTTGACAGATGAGAGGGTAACCTCTTCTGAACCAGCCTATTTGGCGCGAAAATGGGTGTGCGCCACGAACGAACTGAATCAATCGGACTGAATCAGACCGATTGGCGAATCCCGCATAATTGAAATGGCCTCATCGGCCTTATTAAGGCCGCTCGGCGAAAGAGAGGTTATAGTGACAATGTAGTCGTAGCATGTTATACTCGTATAGACTGAATTAAAAAAAGAAAAGCTACCATCATTAGATACAGTGCTCAGGCGTAACCGAACATGTACTTACTTAGCCAGATATTTTCTATGTAAAGGCTCGTACAGATTCGCGCGAAACCGTGGGCGCGACAGGCAGTGACATAAAAATTGTGCTACAGTGTCACGGCAAACCCGCGATATCGCGTCAGTTTGCAATTCTTCTCGGCGAATAATTCCAAATATTACTCAATACTTCCGCGAATAATACGACGGGAATAATAAGGAATATTTCCTTCCGGCAACCCAGGCTACCCAGGCTGGTATGACACATCGACCTTGAAAGAGACCACACAAGTATGAGTGACAGAGACGACAGACGCTCTGCAAAGCTGAACTTTTTCTAATGCTACGGCCTACATTGTCGCGATAACGCGAACTACACTTCACGCGCTCTTTCTCGCACAACGCTTGACGTCCCGCGGGAAGTGCAGTTCGTGTTAGTTATCGCGACAATGTAGTCGTAGAATAAAACTCAATGTGAAATAATGCTACGGCGGTGTACGCGAGAAAGTGTGGGAAGTGTAGTTCGCCTTTTCGCGACAATGTAGCCGTAGCATTACGGCCAGGTACTGTACTTAAAGTAACCATCAAGTACCAAAATTAAATGAATGAATGAATGAAATGCACCGACGCCAGCGTGGTTGTACCATACTCGATTGCTCGAATGAACCCAAAGATTCACCCTAGCCCTTGAAGCCTCATGTTTCATGAGACTAGAGAGACCATTGCATATCAAAGAGTAGACCGGGGGGCGCGATAATGGCAGGGAAGACCATCAAGTATCAAAATTAGCACTGTTCCAACGCCAAAAATTACACAAGCAAGAAAATCCCCTAAAACGCCCGCCCTTCACCTCTTCCTAGTGCTTTAGCTGGGAACAAGAAGTGGCGCAACTAACTCCCCAGCATCAGCAATAACAACCTACTTGTTATGTTCCAGAGAGATTCTGCGATGTGACGCTGTACTGCTCGCCAAGCTTCGCCACTCAGATTGCGGGGAAAGACACCGTCGAGCCACAGAACATACGAGGGGTCTCGTTGAGAGCACATAGGTAAGCCAACCTGAGTTTTTTAATAGTTAAATGAAACTGCTGTTCTTAGCGTGTATAATTCAGGGACCATTTTGGTTACCCATTGAAAGGGTTTTCGATAAAAACCCATGCGGTGTGGGTAACCCTTTTGATCGGCTTAATTTAAGCCATTCAAAATTCCCCACGCCGTATGGGTTTTTGATTAACTGCTTGGAAAAACCCTATCGAAAACCCTTTCCATTGAAAGGGTTTTCCATAGGATTTTTCTAAAATGGTAACCAAAATGGTCCCTGGGTAGAATAGAGATAGAATTAGTCATGCTGCGTGTGCTGGGCGGATATCGAAATAACATAATATTATGATTTTTTCATGTTACTGGGTTTCAATTAGGTATAGAACCCATTGAATGGGTTATCATGTAACCCTTTCACTGGGTTTCAAGTATAAAACCCATTCAATGGGTTATCATGTAACCCTTTCAATGGGTTTCTAGTATAAAACCCTTTCAAGGGGTTACATCATGATAAAGGTAACCCATTGAATGGGTTACTCCTTCGAAAGGCTTAACTCTTAACCGGGGTTGTACGGTCCCTGGTGTAATTATGATAATCAGCATCCTAATTACGCTATCAATCAAAATCAGCTTTTTTTTTTCTTCTTTATATAGTATCACGGCTGATGATACTTTATTCACAGTACAATCTATACTCCATTTGAAATAAGATTAAACATTTAAATAAACCTTTTTTACAGTCGAAAATGTTCTTAACTAACTTTTTAGACCTTTATATCCTGCTTATGTGTATGAACTTTCATTAAAATCGGTTCAGTCATTTCAAAAAACAAGGGCTTGAAAGTTTGTATGAAATGCCGTAAGTCGTAAACGCTCTTAACCATATTATCTTTCACGCAGTTCATCCATCTTTTCTTTGGTCTGTTTTTTCTATCCATCCACATTCATTGTCCCATGCTCCGTAGGTACTCACTAACCTATTCTTTAAAATAACGAATAAAACAGCTATCAAAATCACAGTCATGTCAGATGAGGATAATTTTAATTATAAAATTAACATGGTATTAATAAACGCCGCAACTGGGTCACGCTGCTATAGACTTGCCGAAAATCAATACGTGAGCGATACCCCGTGAAGTTATGTGTGAAATATTAAGGGAGTGACTTTTTTGCATAGAATAATATATCATCATGGATGTGCTTACCGACGGGGTTAACAGACTTGTAATAAATAGTGCAGACACCATTTCGACAGTCAAACATTGAAGTAAATGCTTAGAGCAGCCATACTCAAAGTGTGTTCCACAAAGCCTCCGTGGGGGCTCCATGAAAATACTGGTCATAATGAAAAAAAAAATACTATACAATGTGTAACATAAATAACGCACATCCTCTTAAGGGGTCATTGTACTCATCATTTTGAAGTCGATAAATACAGTACAGCACATGACAAGTGTGACAGTCACTCTAAATACAGTACAGCACATGACAAGTGTGACAGTCACCCTAAATACAGTACAGCCCATGACAAGTGTGACAGCTAGTCACTCTAAAGGTGTACCGGTAAAGTCAAACGTTCCATACATTTATGTTCTCATAACTCGTTAAAATGTAGGGAACAGCTGTTTTTTTTTTTTTCGCGATTTCAGGTTTGATCCCATGTTGTATATCTTAATTTACTCTGCAACCTGACTAAAATAAAATCTATCTAAATATTCTAGCCGTGTGGTGCCGTGGACGTAAAGAATAGCACCTCCCTATTTTTCCCGTGGGTGTCGTAAAAGGCGACTAAGGGACTTACTAGAGAATGGGCAGCAGCGCTCTCTATGTATTTTAACGCCATACTGCGATTGCCAACCCGCCTGCCAAGCGTGGCGATTATGGCAAACTCCTTTGGGGGAGGCCTATGTCCAGCAGTGGACGTCTTTCGGCTGAAATGATGATGATGAAATATTCCAACATAAAGTAAAAAATAATAATATGCAAATGATAATGTGAAGTAATATGATTATTATTATTATTAAAGAATACACGTAAAACAATTTTTGATTATTTTAGGGGTCGGTCAAATATTTCTTTTTCCAAAAAGGGTACCGTCGCCAAAAAAGTTTGTGAATCACTGGCTTAGAGCATTTATTTCAATTAAACCAATTAGAGAGAATAATTACAGACGTGATGTTGTGTTCTCAGAGTAGTTGGTTTGGTTCCTAACCGACGACGACTCTGAGGCACCGAGCTCATCATCATTTCCCTGCCTTTAGCCCAATTTATTTGGGGTTGGCGCAACATGTCTTTATTAGGGAACAATGAGGAACCCTTATACATAGTTTCACTGTTTGTTTGTCTGTCTGTCCCCGGCTTAGCTCAGAGACTCTTAGTACTAGAAAGCTGTAATTTGACGTGGGGGTTAGTTTGTGCTGTGTACAAACTTCGGGCATTATTGCGACTTCCTATTGCATGTAAAATGAAAAAATGTCAACGCACGTTGACTCCTGACAAAGTCTATTAGCTCACAGACCTGTTTAGCGATTGAAATGATTCTGTTTACGTTGAGCACATCACTAAATGGTTGGGGTGACGTCATCGTAGGTATAAAAAAGATGAAACGCTCGGTTTTCATACTATCTAATGAACATGCGGTATCTAGCGTACTCTAACTCTGTGGTTAAAACAATGTTTTCTATCTCCTCAGGGTGGTGCTGGCAGCATGTTCAGAACTCCTCGGCGCGTTGCTGGGGGCGCACGAGGCGCAGGGCGAACCCGTCCTGGTGATAGATGGAGCGGAGCCTCGGCACCTCAAGGCGTTGCTAGACTATATGTATACCGGAGAGATGAATGTGCATCATGTAAGTGTTACTACTACTATGTTCTATGTTAGAGGGTTTGGTTTCCGCACTTAGTCCTTCATGTGGACCATTGTGCGTGGAAAACGCGGTGCGTCATGTTGCGTGTTGGTTATCCCAACCAGCCCACCTCCCTCCAGAAGCTGATAAGGTCTCCTGGTCTGCTCAGGTTATCTATGAAGGATCTGGGTGACCCGATGGTTTCTGTTCTGATCTGGGTGATGCCTGTGCATTCAAAGAGCACATGCGCAACGGTTTCTTCAGCCATTCAAGCCCTGCACCGAGGGCTGTCCGTTATGCATATTGTGTTGAAGTGCTTGTTTAGTGAGCAGTGTTCCGTCACCAGGCGCAGGCCGTTCTTGTCCAGGCGTAGCAGACGCCTGGTTAGCCTGCCATCTAAGGATGGCATAGCTTCCCTGGATTGTCTGCAGCCCGGTGTCGAGGTCCACCAGTTCTCCGCTTGTGTGTGTGTGAACTCCTGTAACCACTTGCGTAGTTGGTTGAATGAGTACGATAGGTTCGGGTTCACAGACTGACGCGCTGGATGCTCTCTTAGCTAGTTCGTCAGCTGCGTCGTTACCTAGTGATCCGCTGTGTCCTTTTATCCATTGCAGTGTCACTGTGTTACGGTTGCACACCGTCACTCGTTCCAGTGCATTGTGACATTCTAGTGTTAGTCTCGAGGATCGGCATCTCGGCATCTACACTAATACCTAGTAGTAGTAATACTACCAGGTATTAGTGTAGAAGCCGATGCATTCCACCAGCTTTTATGAAAAGTCTTTTACAGTTCAAGCAGTACGGTTATGGAATGCTTTGCCCGTGTCGATAAGGCGTGCTCAATCTTTGTCCAGTTTTAAAATTCTGGTAAAAAAACACTTCCTTCTCTACCCCTTAATTTGGCAAGTGTACTAGAGGACACATGAAAATAAGGCTTGTTGACCACAATGTTGAATTTGCAAAATGTTGAATCCTAAATGTTGAATTTGCAAAATGTTGAATCCCATAAGATATGAGTTTCGGCATGTGACCACGGGTCTGTTTAAAGACAAAACAAAATAAATATATTAAACGTCAATGTGTTTTAATAATTTTAGCTACACTTTGGGGCACTATTAATGTTTTATAAAGTAAGTACCAAACTAATGTTATAAAAAATATTCATTACAATGTATTTAAGCCCCCTAAAGCTATTTAAAAAGAAATAAATTGTTAATTTGCAGTTATAGACTTTGCCAGAATACTCTACCAACATGTGCTTTGCATTTTGCCAAGTTAAGGCGACGATAACCTACTTTTAATGATTTTATACTGAAGATCACGTCTAAACGAGTAATGTTAAATTAGAGCATTTTCTCAATAATTTTATATGTGAATATTTTAGATTATGGTTATATTACATAGTGAAATTAATTTGTAAAGTTATGTCTAACGCGGATAAAAAACTGAGAATGGCGCAAAATCTACCAAGCGTATTTTTCTGAAACCTTCACCAATTTAAAGATAATTTAATTATTGTTCTTTTAGTATACGCGTTTTATTAAAATACCTTTTGTTTTGTCTATAATAAATGATAAATCATTTATTTTCTGTAAGTAGGTTTGTATAAACACTTTTACACGTCAAACATATTTAAAAAAAAAAAACTAGATGAGGTTGGTGTTTCGTAACTGACTACTCTGAGAAGAAAGGCCGAAACAAACTCAGAGGTCACAGTCTCTTTTAAAGTCCAGACATAATCTTGGTCAAATCATGTGAAGACCATGTAGAGTGGTGCCTGAAATAATCTTTTGATGAAAGGACCACACAGATTGAGGTGACCTGTCCAGTCAGTGCACGCATTTGTATAATATTTCACGCATTTGTACATTTTGTAATAAATTAATAATGCGTCAAATCGGGGACAGCGTCACAGCGCTCCTTGGTGGGCGAGTCCTATTACTGGCTGAACGTACCACGCGTTGCGTGAGCTCAGTACAGCACAAGCAAGCTAACTACTCAAGGTCACTGGCATATATCTCCGTCTTAAACATCATCATTACGTAATACAGTTTCTTGCTCTTGTTTCATGTTTATTATAGATAAGGATATACTCATAAAGTATGTTTTTATTGTTTATGTAAATGGTACATCACTGACTACCTACAGTATTGTCTCTCCTTCTCCCTTTAATCCATACAAAGGTTGTCTGCAAAAGATCGCTTTTAGTGATAAGACCGCCCATTGTGTCACCCTTTGTAAAATTTCAACATTTATAATCTGTAATTTTTATGGTCTACATTACCTACATAATAAAGAGTATTTATTCTATTCTATTCTATACCAATCATTCCTTGTTGCTGTTTGCTGTTTTGGAGTATAAAAAAAGGGAAATATTTTACTGATCATGATGTACACGTTTTTTTAAGAAATGTGCCACGTTTCAGGTTTCTGTACCCCGAGTGTAAGTTTGTAATTGAGTAAACGTAACTAGCGCGTTTGCGTTAAGATTTTTATTCTCACTCTTATTCTTTTAGAAATATGATCTATCGGTCAAATTTTAACGCAAACGAAATAGTTACGTTTACTCTCTTGCAAACTTACACTTGGGGTACTGGCCTTTTGTCACAGTTGCTCGCAGTAACTAAGCTGGGCTCCCACGACCAAACGGGTTAGGTTTCGTTAGAACTGTGATCAACTGCGCGCCCGCCGAATTGGTCGGAGTAACCGACCTTTTTTTTTTGTTTTGTTCACGGGGTGGAAAATCCTCATGGATGTCCTCCGCCCTGGGGCGGGCGGAGGGGTCTGTCAGACTCTTACTGACTAAAAACCACCCCAGTGTTCCCCTCCCACACTTGCACCGGGGATCTTGGGATCTGTTATTCCTTCCGCAATCCCCGGCTAGTGCCGGCCCGCCTCTGCGGGCCACCTCAAGTCTGGGAGGAAGATAGGGCCGCTCTCTAACATCACGTAAATATTAAATGGACCCGATGTCGTGCGTCATGTGCGACAACCGAAATAGAGAGACATATTACGCGGGCTATAGCGGGAACGAGATAGCAATAATTGTCACTGTTACGTACCCATAACGACTCGCAAACAAACTACGATTCGGTTATTCCCCGCAAACCGAGAGTAATGTAGGTCGATTGTGTCCTTTCCCCTAATTTATGCGGTCCACATCGAGGAGCTCGTCCCATATCTTCCTATTTAATACATCAATGCTTTCTACTTACAATCTATACAGTATGTAATAAAAACCCTGTTGTTCCTTTTAGTGACGTATACATTCACCTACAAGCACAACATTGGTGCAATTATAATTTTAAAAAATTAAGCTAACTAGCCAATCTAGTCGAGAAGTCAAAATCAAAGAATTAAAGAGGTTAGAAATCAGTTAAACATTACAAATATTAATAATTATATATTTATTTTAACTATTTTTGTTGAACAGTTTTTATAAATGACTTCCTATATTACGTCTGTATACCGATTCTTAAAACGTAAGTAGAAGGAACAACAGGGTTTTTGTTACATATTGTATATTATAGTACTTACTAATTGCATGAGTACACTATTTCCTTGCTACTATGAGGTACTTACTAATTCCATGCCATTAAAAAGTACTTATTTATTCCATGCTCAAGCTGTCACTTCCAGTCTACACACTTCCGTCCCTTTTCACGAAATCACTCTAACAAAATTCGAGGTTAAAGATGTCAACAAACAAAATACAATTAAAAAAATGCGGTGTTTTCAATTTCAGTCTCAGCTAGCGAGCCTGCTGAAGACGGCTGAAGAGCTTCGAATCAAGGGCCTCACAGACATACGGTGGAACAATAAGGATGAACCTCCTGATACTGAAGCAGGTATGTTAATAACCATCCATGATCCGTCGCTTTGGAGTAGTTTGACATTCTGTTCTGGGGCCAATCGAACTTACAGTCAGGGAAATCATACAAAAATGGAAAATTGATTCGAATCGGTCGGTTTCTTATGAATTGCTTAAATTGACAAACGACGTCAATTTGACGTGTTATAGACATTTCATACAACTGTTAAAGAATTTGAATATACGGACAATTTAAGTTTGTAATCAATTTGCTATACAATACATTTTTTTGTGTGATATTTTCTTCAAAACGATGAATCGATTGTGTTAAAGAATCGTGCAGCTCAACTCAAGACATACGGAGCTCAACGATTCGACGAACAATACCACTGAAAGGACATTTGGTTAGGCCGTATAAGGTAAAAGTGTGATACTACCCCTTATACTCGTATAGCCATAATATTATGTAATGTTTAATTCTAGTCTCCGGAATAGTAACAACAGCAACGACCCCGCCCGCGCCGAAGCCGTTAGAGAAGCACACCGAAGCGAAGGAAGCACCGAAGCAGTCGCCAAAGCATGCGGACATTGAACCTGAACCGAGGCTCGCTAAGAAAGATGACTTTAGTGATGGAGAACTGAAACATGGGGAGAAGTTTAATGTTAATGGTATGTGAGATTGATTGTAATTGAAAGAATATGATTAACTTGTTATATACAGTGTTATTTTTAAAACGTCAATAACCTCTTAAGGGCTCATTGTACTCATCGTTATGAACAACTTTTACTATGGGACCAAAACTGAAATCGCGAAAAAAACCCAGCTGTTACATTTATGTTCGAATAATTCATTAAAATGTAGGGAACAGCTGATTTTTTTTTCGCGATTTCAGGTTTGGTCCTATAGTAAAAGTTGTTCATAATGATGAGTACAATGACCCCTTAAGAGGTTATTGACGTTTTAAAAATAACCCTGAATATATGATTGTAATCTGTTGAGTAATGTTTATTTTAGCCGAAAGACGTCCACTGCTGGACATAGGCCTCCCCCAAGCACCACCACTTCGACCAGTTCTGTGCTTCCCGCATCCAGCGGATACCTGCAGCCTTCACAAGGTCATCGGTCCACCTTGTAGGAGGCCTTCCAACGCTACGTCTTCCGGTACGCGGTCGCCACTCCAGAACCTTTCGGTCCCATCGGCCATCAGTTCTGCGAGCAATGTGCCCTGCCCACTGCCACTTAAGCTTGACAATTCTTCGGGCTATGTCGGTTACCTTGGTTCGCCTGCGGATCTCTTCATTTCTGATTCGATCACGTAGGGAAACTCCAAGCATAGCCCTCTTCATTGCCCTTTGGGTGACTTTTAGCCTTCTGATAAGGCCAATTGTGAGCGACCACGTTTCAGTACCATAGGTCATCACTGGCAATACGCACTGGTCAAAGACTTTCGTCTTGAGACACTGCGGTATGTGGGACGAGAAGATATTGCGTAGATTCCCGAACGCTGCCCAGCCGAGTCGGATCCGACCATTGACCGCTTTCTCTTTGAATAATGTTGAATAAAATTAATTATTTCATATAAGAATTTTTCTAAATGAGAGATTAATCAATCCAGTCCTTTATAGGTTTTGTCCTCATTTTTTGGATTTATAAAGACGAAATGTGGATTTGCTTATTTTAAGACGCAGATATATGCCAGTGACCTTGAGTGATTAGCTTGCGTGTTCTGTACTGAGCTCACGCAACGCGTCGTACGTTCAGCCAGTAAAAGATCAAAAATTAAATTATTTTTAAATTGGTGAAAGTTTCAGAAAAATACGAGTACGCTTAGTAGATTTTGCGCCATTCTCAGTTTTTTATCCGCGTTAGGCATACCTTTACAAATTAATTTCACTATGTAATATAAACATAATCTAAAATATTCACATAGTAAGTTATTGAGAAAATGCTTTAATTTAACATTTATATTATTTTAAAATCATTAACACTACTCGTTTAGACGTGATCTTCAGTATAAAATCATTAAAAGTCAGTTATCGTCCCCTTTAATAGGGTATTTGACTGATCAAAAATATAAATGAATTGATACTTATTTTTAAAGATGTTACTAAAAATACAGTTTTGGAGAAAGAAAAAACCGGTAAATTCGGTGGAAAAATAAGCCCGAAAGTAAGACAACTAGTCTTACCAACGGGTATCGGATTACCCAGTAACTGGGTTGTGGAGTCATCAACTCAGCCTATCGCAGTCCACGGCTGGACATAGGCCTCTCCCAGGCTGCGCCACAACACCCTGTCATCCGCCTTCCGCATCCAGTCTGACCCAGCCATCTTCTTAAGGTCGTCGGTCCATCTAGCTGGGGGGCGTCCCACACTACGCTTGCCGATACAAGGTCTCCACTCGGGGACTCGTCTGCTCCATCGGCCATCGGTCCTTTGACAAACATGGCCAGCCCACTGCCACTTCAGTTTGCTTACTCTGCAAGCTATGTCGGTAACTCCGGTTCTTTCCCGGATAATTTCATTCCTGATTTTATCCTTCAAAGAGACTCCAAGCATAGCCCGCTCCATAGCGCGCTGGGTTAGGGATGCAAGAAGTGCCAATCGATATATATCGTATCGATATTTAAAAAAAATATTGATATCGATTTCGATATATCGAAAAAAAAGTATCGATATATCGGTGAAAATTTCTAAAAAGTATATGGTACTAGGTTTATGAAATTGTATTGTTTGTTTTTTATTCATAGAAATACCAAACTAGAATCATCATTTCTGATGTAAAATCTTAAACTAATAAAACATTGATAAAAATAAGTTTACATTTTTGCGGCTCTGAATTCTAGCGGTTTTAGTCAGTGGGGACAACGGTGTTGCTGTTGGAAATATATCGTATTTGATACATTTTCGATACTTGATATTTTATATCGATATATCGAAATAATAGATATCGCCGAAAAATATCGATATATCGGACAAAAAATATCGATATGAAAAATATCGATATATCGGACAAAAAATATCGATATGAAAAATATCGATATATCGGACAAAAAATATCGATATATCGGACAAAAAATATCGATATATCGATACATCGATATTTTTTCTGCAAGCCTACGCTGGGCGACTTTGAATTAGGTAGGGTGGCCTTTGATAGGCAGTCGCTCCATGTAAAATACTGGTATTCAGAAACATCCGGTTAGACTGAAAGCTGACCCCAACATGGTTGGGAAAAGGCGGGCAGATGATGACTGATCCGTGTTAAATTTAGTTACGTCATCATCATTTCATCCGAAAGACGTCCACTGCTGGACATAGGCCTCTCCCAATAGTAAGGGGGTTCCCATAATCGCCACGCTTGCCAGGCGGGTTGGCGATCGCAGTATGGTGTTAAAACGCATAGAGAACGCTGTTACCCATTCTCTAGTAAGTCCCTTAGTCGCCTTTTACGACACCCCAAGTAATAGGCACCACACGGACGAATTTAGTTACGTATTGTTACGAGCTTGGGGTTCGTGACAATAAAAACTGCCGATTTAGGAACTAAAAAATAGACACTTTAATTAAGAACACCAATTTAAACACACTACTACTTTAAACACAATTAAAACACAATCACTTAATGACATTCTCAAATATCGTTCAGTTGTTCTCGCTTGTCTCGTTTTCAAAAGTAAACTAACTCCGTCGCGGCCCATACCGGCCTTATATAGGGCCTCGGATAGTTCCCGAAACATCTAGAACATTCGAGTACATACCCGCCCCTACTGACCGGGTGTCGATAGTTCTAGAATCGAACTTTCTCGAAGCATCTTGACTCTATTAGTTTCGCTACTTGATACTAGATGGCGCTAGTAGTAGGCTTTTTAGTTGTGCGCGCAACAGTATGTATATCTTGCTTACTATATTTTTTTATTTTATTAAATCCTTATTAGTTTATAGAGAATTTGATCAGAATGACCATGCCACCCTCATAGGGGCATTCTACATCTAATTATCTACGCTTAATACTTAGGAGTACAATTTTGAATGATTTTTTGGCTGTCCTAGACAAGGGAGCAGCCAATATACTATTATACATGCCAACATTAATAGGATTCAAACCGCAAACTTACTCAAAATCATCAAAATCAAAAATATTTTTATTTCACAAAAGCCTACATGGGCACTTATGAAACGTCAGAAGCTAGGTGCACGGTTCCAATTGGTCGTTTCCTATGGAGAAGAGCCGGCAAGAAACTCCACGGTAACTCTTAAAAAAAAAAAAATTGGCTTTTACAATGTTTTCAAATTACAGTGTTAATAGGTATGAGAGGACAGCGTAGGCCCATCAAAAGTACCAGGAACTTAACAAAATTGAAAATGGTCTACAGATCTACAGTCTAATAAGCCTACAACGTCCTCACATTGACAAAAAAAAAACAATATAAAATATGATTAAAATAATAAAAGTTAGAACCTTGTGGAAATTTAAATTGTAGGTATAATAATGTCAAATAAGAAAAACATTATGTCAGTGAAGTTTGTAAAAAAAGATAAAATTAAATTAAAAAATAACTTCTTAACTCAAACTTATTATAATTGCTTCTGCATGTCCACAGGCGGCCCGCCCCCTCTAATAAAGCTACCGATTAGAGACAAATCGAGTCCCGTTAAGAGAGAACATTCAGATTCGTAAGTATACTGTTATCTTATCTAATACTGGTAGTTCTGCGAACAGGAGACTTCGCGAGCACAAAATTTTAATATACCACTTAAGTTATTTAACATGGGATATTTACCATGTTTTTGTTTTAAAAACATGTATTCCCATTTTTTTCTTTTTTCTGACCTCCATATATGAGAAAATAGGAAAATGATTGAAATATATTAATAAATCGAAGTATATTGCGTACTTAGAGATGTGGTATGAGATCCCTTGTGTTTTATTAACTTTGGTATCATAATTAGTACGCTTTCTAAATACACACGATGGCATTTTTTGAATTTTTTTGATGTTTCAACTAAGCGTAATACTCGTCGCCATGCGTGTCACAGACTAAAGTCAATACGTCCCAATTGGGGCGTTTTCTAGTCTTCACGATTGCGCGCTCACAACATATCTGTTTAATATAATATCATTGCGTGATATTATGTTTAAAAGTGTATTTTTTAATTCAGAGACAGTCCCAGCCCGAAGCGACAGCGGCTAGCAAGCGGAACAGAACACACCGACGATGAGTCGATACATCCTCTGCCTAGTATTATAAAATCGTAAGTAACTTAATTTTAATCACACTTTTTTAATAAGATAAGATTATTATCTCACCACAATATTACCAAAATACATATTACATGGTATCAGAGTCCAGACAACATTTTAATATTATAAAAAAATGTATATTTAATAATAATAAAAAAAAAATATATCGATAAATTTAAGTAAATATTTATTCCACAATTTTCGTTATTGCACCTACCACTGCTGGTGTCCCAATGCCTATGGCATTAAGTCCGCCTCTGTACATTTGTGTGCTTAAAGTGTTAAATAAATAAATAATAATAAATAATATTGTGGGGGGGGACTGGTGGTTATACTAAGCTCTAGGCCTGTATTTCAGATCACCAGGTGTCCGCCCTTTTACAAAACATTTTATTTTTTTATGTACTTGTACGCTGACAACCTAAAAGAAAACAACATTATAAAAAGATTGGTAGCTCGGACGTTTTTTAGGGTTCCGTACCAAAATGGTAAAAAGGAACCCTTATGGTGAGACTAAGTTTGTCTGTCTGTCACACCTGGATATCTCAAGAACTGCTAATGCTATCAACTTGAAATTTAGAATAGTTTTAGATGACGTTTACCCAACTATTTTGCAAACAAGAATGAAATTTAAAAAAAAAAAAATTAAAAGGTACTGAAACTTGGTCTTAAAAATTTGAAGTGGGGCTACTAGGGCATGTGGGGTATCATATGAAAGAACGCTGTTTGCACATTCTCAAACTTTTTTTTAAATTAGGCAGCATGGTTTCCGACTTTTGATGAAAAATGTAAAAAAAAATACCGCCCCCCCCATTATCTCCGAAGTTTGCATAGATAAAAATCTAAAATTATTCTATATGATAGAAGTTTATGTAAAGATTACAGGAAAAATAAAACGATGTCTCTAAATAGCACAGTTCATCAACATCATATATACGTACGGAACCCTTGGTGCGCAAGTCCGATTCGGTCTTGACCGTTTTTTTTTAAGTAATTTTGTTCGCTTGCCGAGGTCGGTCTGTGGATGGGTGACCATTCAATACACATCGAGACTCGTCCCTGCCTCGGAAAGCACGTTAAACTGTTGGTCCCGGCAGTCATTTGTACATCTTTGACAGTTTTTCTGGGTCGTCAGAAGTTCAATAGTCTGACAACCAGTCAAACCAAAGGATATAGTGTTAGAGATAAACTACGATTACATGGCGCGCCCCTCTGTTTCAATGTGTGTGGTCACATCCTCACGAAAGAGTTTGTATGTATACTCCATTTGAAATAAGATTAGACATTTAAATAAACTTGTTTACAGTCCGTTCAACCGATTTTGACTTCTATTCCGTACGCATAAGGATGGCGTTGAAAGCAAAAACGTGGTTACAATACCAACTGTTTATTACAGCTGTCATTGGTCATACCACCAACGCAATAGAAGTCAAAATCGATTGAACGAACTGTAAAAAAGGTTTATTTGAATGTCTAATCTTATTTCAAACGGAGTATAGTTGTATTCATAGTTTTTGTGCAATCAGCACTCGTAATATCTCACTTATTACCAGATTTGTTGATCAACTAATCCTAACTAGCCGATCGCGCAAGACAACGCACGTGTCGTTTTCATAGAGTAGCCACTAGTCGAGCAACAAATCCGTGGATTTGTTTTTGTTTGACGGCCGTCTCATTACGCACACATGCGTTAAGAATAAGAATAATTTATTTGCAGAAAATATAGGTATTACCAGTTGTAAGAGTTGATGGTATATGAATAGTCCATATTTTGCTTGTTTAGGGCATGCAAATTAATTTTACATTAATACCTAATAGGTTCTTATTATAATAAGATATTATACGGGAAAATATCTATTAGGATTTTTAAATAATGATAAATTTTAAGTTACTTACAATAAAATATACACACATAACAAAACTTAAATTCTTAAAATAATATTTTAACTTTAGGTAACAAAAGACATGTTAAAATATTAATCACACAACACATCATAAAGGAAACTAAACTATAGGAAACTTAAAATATATTTTTTTCTTTATGTTGCAGAAATTCTCGTAAACTATAAAAACAATTCTCTATTAACCATCTACGTAGTTTAATTTTCAAATATTTAAATGGGAGCTCCCTTAAGATCTTCGGTAATTTCTTAAAAATTGTAATGCACAGATGATAAACATTATTTTTACTTAAACTTGTATTAAAAAAAGGAACTAATATTTTTGTTGCATCTCTTGGTCTCTGTTTGGTGTAGAGTCTGTAGTGGCGCTTTGTAAATACTTTTTTTTTTTTTTTTTTTTTTCTTTTTTTTTTCATATTATCGTTGTTAATACCCAGTAACTGGATTGTCGAGGTCAGATAGGCAGTCGCTCCATGTAAAATACTGGTGTTCAGCTGCCTCTGGTTAGACTGGAAGCTGACCCAAGTTAGGAAAAGCTAGACGGATGATGAGTAACATTTTTAAATAATATTTATTTATTAAGACAACTTTAGGTCCATATTTATGTGGTATTAAAACAATATTTTAGTAAATCAATAAATTAGATTAAATTAAATATATCAATAAATTAGCCTATATTTATCAACACAAAAATTAAAATTTTGTTGGCTCATAACTTAAGTCATTTCACGGCGTTGCCGCGTTAGCAGCGCAAAGGTCACTTTAACTGCAGGACTACAAAAAAAACCGGCCAAGTGCGAGTCGGACATGAAGGGTTCCGTACCATTATCTATAAAAATGGCAAAAAAATCACGTTTGTTGTATGAGAGCCCCCCCTTAAATATTTGTTTTGTTTTAATAATTATTTATTTTTAAAATGAATATATAACTAAAGATTCTGTGAATATTTCAAGGGTGTAGACCCTTGACCGTGTGTTGACCCTGTTGCCGTTATCAATATCGAGCAAAAAAACCGGCCAAGTGCGAGTCGGACTCGCGCACGAAGGATTCCGTACCATTGTCTATAAAAACCAGCAAGTGCGAGTCGGACTCGCGCACGAAGGATTCCGTACCATTATCTATAAAAATGGCAAAAAACACGTTTTTTGTATGGGAGCCCCCCTTTAAATATTTGTTTTATTTTGATTTAATTATTTATTTTTAAAGGCAAAATATATCTACATATTCTGTGAATGTTTCAAGCGTCTACCTGTTACCGTTATCAATATAGAGCAAAAAACGAGCAAAAAAATCACGTTTGTTGTATGGGAGCCCCCTTAAATATTTATTATATTCCATTTTTTGTTATTATAGCGTCAACAGAAATACATCATCTGTGAAAATTTCAACCGTCTAACTATCACGGATCATGAGATACAGCCTGGTGACAGACGGACAGACAGACGGCGGAGCCTTAGTAATGGGGTTCCCGTTTTACCCTTTGGGTACGGAATCCTAAAAATCACGTTTGTTGTATGGAAGCCCCCTTAAATATTAATTTTATTCTGTTTTTTAGTATTTGTTGTTATAGCGGCAACAGAAATACATCATCTGCGCAAATTTCAACTGTCTAACTATCACGGTTTATGAGCATACAGCCTGGTGACAGACGGACAGACAGACAGACGGTGGAGCGTTAGTAATAGGGTTCCCGTTTTACCCTTTGTGTACGGAACCCTAAAAACAATTCTGACATTATGTCAACCACACATCACTGGCATCGGCAGTGGTGCCTTTCGGCAGCCGGCTACGGTTTTTGTAGTGCTAGTGTTACAGCTCGATTCAAACTTTATGGCTCTGTAGTGCACTACTGTTGGGTCAGTACCCCACCCCCACTGACAGGTAAATTCGCTACTGCACCGCGACTCGCCTGATGTTCCGCTATAATGTTTCAATCGGGCTATACCACTGATGTGCTGTTGAATGGACATGCAAAGCTATTTAAATACACTGATGTTAATAACCATTGTTTTTTTCTATTACAGGGAAAGCATTCAAGATTGGCAACATGGAAACTTAGTAAGTAATTTTTTTTTATATTTTTAGAGATGAGCCGAATATTTTATGGCCAAATATTAGTGTTAGGCCGAATATTTTATTACAACCAAAACCCTTGGTACTAACTCACTGAGATTTTTAGTAAATTATTGATTAATTCTAGTAAACACAAATAAATATTAATAATTGATATAATAATGGTATTTAGCTGTATCCGGTTAGACTGGTAGCTGACCCCAACATGATTGATTTTGATATAATTATTATAGAAATAGGGGTTTTTTTTTCTTAAGAAATACACAGTGGACTTTAAAACCCTCTCAAAGCGTGCTTCCATATGCCACTTTACTATCACGATGATTTATGAATACACGAATTACCTTTACTTACAATAGTACCGATGAATCATGGCTGGTCTGAGCAAAGGCTCTCCAAACTTTCCCGCATCTTCTTTCACTTACACTTGCCTCATGTCACCAAAGTCAAAGTAAAATTATTTATTAATTGGCACATAAGAGGCAATTTTCACCTTCAAAATTTACAAAAAAATAGAATTGATTCTAGTTGCCCTTTCCAAAAGGTAGTTTCGTTTGAAGAACGATGGGTAAGAAACTCCACCGTTACTCTTTTAATAATGTTTTACAATATTTTGTTTAAGTACAGACGCCAGCAGGTCAAGCTACCCGAAACTGTCCAATTTTCCCAATCAACCTTGAATCTTATATCGTAGGGACAAAGTTGAAAATCTATTAAAGACATTTGACAGATTGTAGTAGCTTGATGTGCTGGCGTCTGTACATTAATTATATAATTTGTGGGCGTCCAAGCAAAAAGGTTGCAGTAGTATTGAGTAAAGATCTAGAATAGTCAATTGATTATAAGGATAAAAAAAATATTCAAAACTGGCACATTTTTTTATCAGACATTTTTAGTTGAAACTCTGAAAAAGCTTGATTTTAGAAATAGCATTTTCAAATTTGACCTACTTTACAAAATTGCGTATATCTCGAAAACTAAATGCCGAAAATTGAACCGTTTTTGCTTGGACGCCCATATTTGATTCCTAAAAAATTGTATTGCGCAGCGTTCTGCACGAAATTCGGACCAGCCATGACTCGTCGGTCGTTTGTAATCAGACATAAAGATTGGTATGACCAAAAAATCAATATTCAGCCATCTGTGAGAAGACAGAATGATAGGATTAACTTAATTAATTTAGTACCTGAGTAATAACTGTACTAATTTGGTACCTACACTAAATATATTATAAATTAATAAATTCTTAAATTTGGTTTAGAATTTATTTTTTTATTTTATTTCGTAAAGCAAATTAGCCATTAATACAATATTAACTTTAACCAAATATCCGTCCAAACTACATAAAATATCCGTCCAAACTTAAAATATCCGGCCTATCTCCCCTATACAACTTAATTACATTCCATACTCTTCTATAGCGAGTGTATGAACCCCAGGACATCACGGCCGAGCGTGTCGTTGGCTGGGGCATGCGGTCAGGCTCCAGGTCTACATCCAGGGATCCTTCTGATGATGAATGGGCTGATGCTCCTGCCGATATTGGGTCGTTCCTGCATACGAAGTTAAGGGTGGATGGAGATAATAGTGCGGGTGAGTTGGTTATATTATTATTTCCTGTACTGCAATTTAGTTATATTGTTTTTTTTTAGTTTAGTTATAAGTAGCGTTAATTTTTGTCTGTGTGGTGCCGGACGTAAAGAATAGCACCACCCTATTTCTTCCCGTGGGTGTCGTAAAAGGCGACTAAGGGACTTACTAGAGAACGGGCAGCAGCGTTCTCTATGCATTTTAACACCATACTGCGATCGCCAACCCGCCTGCCAAGCATGGCGATTATGGTTTTGGGGCCTATGTCCTGCAGTGGACGTCTTTCGGCTGAAATGATAAATTGTTTTAAATATTTCATTAAAAAAATCATTTTTTTTTATTGCCCGTTTACCCGACCGCGATGAACCCCAAAAGTAGGGTAATGTGTTTATTTATTTGCTCTCATGCACATCACACACGTTTAACCCTATGTCATGTTATATCCAGACGAGGAATCAAACGAGAGCGTCCCGACGCGGCAGTCTGCGGCGGCATCGTCGTCGTCATCTGCGGCCACGTCGTCCGTGTGTGCGGCAGAGCTCCGGGTAGAGCTCGCTAAGGCACAGCTGTCACAGATCACTCTGAGGCGTAAGTAATATTTTGTAGTAAGCAGTACATCGTGAGGAAACCGGCATGTCCCAGAACTAAAAATTCGAATACATGTGACATCTACCTACCCGCACTGGGCCCGCGTGGTGGGTTACGACCCACTCCGTCTCACAGAGAGGAGGTCTGTGTCCCAGCAGTGGGAACATTATAGGCTGATAATCAGTGACCGGAAAAAGGTAAGCTAAAATACCTTTTTTTTTTTTTTTTTGGGTGGGAAATTATCAAATAACTTCTCCCGCTCTGGGCTGAGCGGGAGGGCGTGACAGACTTTTACTGACTAAAACCCACCCGTGTTCCTTCCGTTGCCTGTGTGCCAGGGCCACGATATCCCTTTCGGACAAACTCGCAACCCTGGCAGGCATTGGCCCTAACGGACCCCGTCAGTTGGTGCTGACATCTCTTTGAGGCGCGCGTGAAACACAACGCGCCGTCGACCCGGGCCTGGTCCTTATCGGACGGCGAGCTACCCATCGCTCACCGTCCGCAGGCCCGCGCCTACGGTGGCCGGAAATCAGCTTGCGACTCCCGACGCCCGGGGCGTCTCCTGCGGCGGCTAAGAGCGTGAGGGCGCGAACGCTGCCTCACCCTCACGCGTTCCGCCTCCTCCTTCGCGAGCATTACTGCTTCGCAGAAGGAGGTGACGGCCTCCCATGCACTCTCGCTCCGAACCATGGCCTGAACCAGGGCTGGACGCGCGAGATCGCCGCCGCCGATCGCCTCCGTGAGGACACGGCGGTGCTCCGCCCAAGCCGGGCAGACCTCCACCGTATGCTCCACCGTGTCCTCCGGGCGATCCACACAGTGGTGACACCCGGGCGTTTCCTCCCGCTTTATCCTGAACAGGAACCTCCCGAAACAACCGTGTCCGGTGAGGACCTGCGTCAGGCGGAAGGTGAGGACGCCGTGGCGCCTCTCCAGCCACTCCTCAAAGAGGGGACTTATCGCCACAATTGTGGCGTGCCCAGAGCTAAAATACCTAAAGTTCGAAAAAGAACAGAGACAGTGGAGACGCCTTACGATAAAATATTTTTTTCATAAATTCATGTTGTTTTTTTTTTTAACTTAAATGCATGTTAGCATGCTGCTTGCACGGGGATAACACACAGGGGGTGTTAAATTTCTGTAGTTGTTTGCCTAGGACGCACCGTTTTCGAGACATTTGAATTTAATTTATTATAAATTAGTTTAAAAAAATAATGAATTCAATTATTCTACTGTATTACTGACATTAATATTAAATGTACTTAGTGATGTCCCAAAACTCGAAACAAATCCGAAAAAAAATGTTAGTCGTAAGGTCTCCACTTTTTTTGTCTCCTTTGAATTTTAGGCATATTAGCTCTTCCTATTCCGATCACTGCTGATTATACTACTTACGTCGTTTGAAAATTAAAGACCTACTCTAACGGTGTATCGACTTTAACCTACACGGAACTAAAAAAAACATAAATATATTGAAAAAAAAAAGTGGCAATTATATATTTTTTTCTCGTCTGTCTCACGAAAAATATTGCAGGAATGTGAAGACCATTTTTCCATTCAGGGATCCGTTTGCGAAATATTAAGCTTTAAAGTGCTAATTTCTCCCACTCTTCCAGGACCCCACCGCCCCTCGAGACCAACAGGGCAGTCAAAAGTTTACTAATAAAACAATATTTAACTCCTTTGCAGCGACCACAGGACCAAAGTCCGGCCCCACAGACCCTCGGTTCTTGGACGTGGTGAAGCTGAGCGACTACCTGCAGCACGGGAGACGGCCGCAGTTCTGGGAGGAGAACTACGTGAGACGGGTAAATATACATCTATGCTCATATTTATGTTAAGAGGTTTTCTTAGCAGAAAATAAATTAAGAAAATACTTTAGGGGCCCCTTTTCCCGAAAGTTTTTCACGTATTTATTAATTATAAAAAAAAATAAGTGCCATATTATAAATCTATCCAATAATATCCCTGTCAAACCCGATTAGTAAATGAAATGTTAAATTTTCTTAAAAATTTCGTTCCCCCAAGTCTCTTAAAATACTTTCAAAATCGACTTTACTTCAGATTTTTTTTTTCCAAGCAAAATGTTAAATAACGTGTTTTTAACCAAAAAAGTCACTAGATCAAACATGTATCTGTACTATGTATATTTTTACGAATTTAAATATGGTGATTTCTCTGAATACAACTCGATCTAGAAACGTAAATTTAGGAAAAACTGAACCGATTTTAATGAAAGACGTCCACTGCTGGGCATAGGCCTCCCCCAAAAAAGGGGGGGGGGAATTTTCCATAATCGCCACGCTTGGCAGGCGGGTTGGCGATCGCAGTATTGTTTTAAAAATGCATTGAGAACGCTGCTGCCCATTCTCTAGTGAGTCCCTTAGTCGCCTTTTACGACACCCACGGGAAAAATGGGATGGTGCTATTCTTTACGTCCGGAACGTCATACGCATAAGCATACAAAGGTCTAAAAAGTTAGTTAAGAACATTTTCGAAATGTCTTATTTAAAAACTGGCCAAGTGCATGTCGGACCACGCACAATGAAGGGTTCCGTAGTTGGGATGAATTTATCCTAAAAACAAACTTAACATTGTAGTTGAAAAACATGCTCTCCCATACATCGATATACGTTACGGTCAATTCTCCAACTGCAAATTTAAGTTGGTCGACTATTACTCGTTAACTTGTGAAGCCTACTTAGCTGTGATAGTTTTCCTTTTAATTTCGTTATATATACTATTGCCATGAATTTTTTCACATATCCAAAACCAACCATTTAGCTGGCAGGGGGGGGGGGGACACTTGACTCTAACAAAAACTAGCACTTTAAAGCTTAATATTACGCAAACGGATCCCTTAATTGAAAAATGGTTTTGCCAAACCCACAATATTTTTGAACGGCCTATCCAACGATACCCCACACCATGGAATAGACGAGAAAAAAAAATATCATCCCCATTTCACGTGTAAGGGAGTACCCTAAAAAAAATGTTTTTCATAATTTTATTTTACCATTTTTTTGGCATGATTAATATACCCATGCCAAATTACAGCTTTCTAGGACTAAGCGTCTCTGAGCTAAGCTGGCGACAGACGGACGGACGGACAGACAGACAGACAGACAGACAGACAGACGGACGGACATGGCGAAACTATAAGGGTTCCTTGTTTACTACGGAACCCTAAAAACAGATAATTGGAAATCTCTGTTTCTATGGACAATTTAATATCGGTCTAATTTGGCTGTAACACTATTTTTAGACCTTTGTATCCTGCTTATGCGTATGAAGTTTCATTAAAATCGGTTCAGTCATTTCGAAAAACAAGGGCTGGAAGGTTTGTACGAAATGCCGTAAGTCGTAAACGCTCTTAAATATTCTCTCAAGATATGTCTTGTTTTACATAGAATAAGGTATTTTTACCAGAAATTACTGCGATGACGGATTTATTTATACATAACTAAATACCGGTTTCCGAATATAGAATTTGAAGTTGAGAACTAGACAAACTCATTTTTTTCGAATTACTGCATGATTGTACGTTTGCCATCCGTTAGCTCATGCACGCCAAGCGCGGTGCGGTACTGCGCGGTTTGTATAGCGTTTCATTTAAAAAAGTCTAACAGTAGTCACATATACAACATTAGCTTTTGTTTATACTAAACCCGAAAAGGGGTCATTGTACTCAATGACGTATTATAAATAGACGCGTCATACACGAACATTAGTGCACTCAAAAACAGCGTAAACCATGATTGTAGCTACATACTTGCATAAAATCAAACAGCGCGTGAAGAAAAGGAAAGACCTATACCGATATCTGTTGATAGAAAGAGATGAACATACATATTTAGTTACGTCACTAGCTGCTGCATGTTCACTGGCGCGTACGTAATAATAATTATTATTATTGTAAATGTCAGGCAATTGCCTGGCGTTTACCTGGCGCAGGTAACGCATCTAAAGGTAATTAATTAATTTTAATTAATTCATTTATTTCAGACATAGTCCTTAAATTATATAAAAATTAAAATCCAATTAAACACATTACAATCAAATAATCAACAATAATTAAATTACACATACACATTAAAATACTGAAATATTTATTCGAATAATTATTCATTACAAGTGGTCGCCGACTAGTCGACATTTGACCCCCTCTATATTATAAAGTACTTACTGATTACATGCTATTAAAAAGTACTTACTTATTCCATGCTCAAGCCGTCACTTCCTGTTACAAATTTCCGTCCCTTTTCATGCAAGAACGAAAGATGAAAAGATGTTAAATAGCACCAATTTAAAAATAAATGTGTAAATGGCAAACCCTCCTTGGTTTGCCATTTACACATTTATTTTTAAAACATGCTCGTTAAAGATAACAAATAGTAAGAATTGGCAGCACGGTTGGCGCAGTTAGTTAAGCGATTGACTGCTGCGCTGCGTGTCGCGGGTTCGATTCCCACACGGAACAAATATTTGTATGACCTACAAGTAGTTGTTCCGGGTCTGGCTGTTTGTGTATGTGAATTTAAATGTTTGTAAACGCACCCACAATACAGGAGAAATTCCTAGTGTGGTGCAACGTTTAAAAAAAAAAAATACGTCTGCTTCAAATTACAAAAAAATAATGTGATAATCATAATTAAAGAAAACCACAAACCAATCGAGATTAAAAGGCTTATATTAATAATCATCGTTCATTTCCGCTCATATCATCATCCTTTCAGCCGAAAGACGTCCACTGCTGGACATAGGCCTCTCCCAAAGGGTCAATTTTATTTCACATAAACCTACATGGGCACTTATGAAACGTTAGAAGCTAGGTGCACGGTTCCAATTGGTCGATTCCTATGGAGAAGAGCCGGCAAGAAACTCCACGGTTACTCTTTTATAAAACAAAATAATTGGCTTTACAGTGTGAAGGCGACGATAACCGACTTTTAATGATTTTATACTGAAGATCACGTCTAAACGAGTAGTGTTAATGATTTGAAAATAATATGTTAAATTAGAGCATTTTCTCAATAATTTAATTTAAGTGAATATTTTAGATTATGTTTATGTTGCATAGTGAAATTAATTTGTAAAGTTAGACATAACTTTACAAATTAATTTCGCGGATAAAAAACTTAGAATGGCGCAAAATCTACCAAGCGTATTTTTCTAAAACCTTTATCAATTTAAAGATAAATCAATTTAATTATTGATCTTTTAGTATACGCGATTTATTAAAATACCTATTATTAATAAATTAGGGACAGCGCTCCTTGATGGGCGAGTCCTATTACTGGCTGAACGTACGACGCGTTGCGTGAGCTCAGTACAGAACACGCAAGCTAGCCACTCAAGGTCACTGGCATATATCTGAGTCTTACTAGGCATCCGCTCCTCTAAGCTAAATATATTCTCATGTCCTTCTGTGTTCCCCAGGTGATGGAGGCAGTACGTCTCAAGGAGCTGGAGATGAAGCAAGCTGCTGAAATCCTGGGCGTCAGCTACGGCACGCTGTACGGACGATATCGAGATGTCTACGGATGCATCAACAGGCCGTACCGGTTAGAGAAACTTACAGTATTAACAACTGCCTAGCCTAGGGGTTGGCAACCTGCGGCTCGCGAACCGCATGCGGCTCTTTTGATGTACAGTTGTGGCTCTACCTGCGGCTCGCGAACCGCATGCGGCTCTTTCGATGTACAGTTGTGGCTATACCTGCGGCTCGCGAACCGCATGCGGCTCTTTCGATGTACAATTGTGGCTCTACCTGCGGCTCGCGAACCGCATGCGGCTCTTTCGATGTACAGTTCCATACGCAAATTTATTTTATTTTCAAAACCCTTTAAAATCGTGCAATCCTTGAACTGGATTTTAAGAGCAAAGACTTGTGGAGTGGCAAATTCACAAAACTCAACAGCAAGTTGTGTGAGTTGGAGGTCCAGAAATGCATGCACGTCGTGCAGCACCAGTGGGGACAGCTCTAAAAGAAATGCCGCGAGTTGTGGCTCTTTAAAAACTGTAACTTGTAGCTTTGGCTCTTCCGTTTAAAAAGGTTGCCGACCCCTGGCCTAGCCTATTCTCAACTATAGTTGGCTTCCAGTCTAACCAGATGTAGGTAAAATGCTAGTATTTTACATGGAGCGACTGCATATTCACCTAAAGTTTGAGAGTTGCCTAGTATGGAGTGCGCTTCGGTACGAGAAGTGTCGGTTTCCAGGACTGACGAATTTTTAAGAACTACTCTTTTCTACTGTGTATCCCCGAATAAATATGTTTCATTTTAGAATTAAAGGTTTTGAAGAAATATTAATAGTGTTTTTTAAAAGTGTTATATTTTCCACAAAAGTCTTGCCTAGTTCTAAATAGATAAGAAATATTTGTTATACTTAGGAATACAAAATTGTTTACCTACACACTGTTATTAATGAAACCTCGTGATCCCGGAGTAATAATTTATTTTAAGAAACCGTTTCCATACTTTGTATCCTTTGCCGGGAAAAAAACGTACTATAGGTAAATGCATCTTAATATCCGATCCCTACTTATAACCAAATTAAATGGATTTTTGGTTTTTACGATAGTTTCCTCTTTCATTAATGTATGTTAAACTTTATCTTTTAAACTACTCTTCGTTGATGTAACTGCTTGAGCAGAATTTTTTAATTAGATCAATAATGATACTACAATATTTTGTAATCTGTCTATTGTAAAAAGCCCAAAAATACAGGTTCTCAAAACGTTCACGAATTATAACGTTGCTAAATTGAAGAGCGTAACTGTGAAGTAGCATGACAACTGAAGTGACAGGTATTACGTTTAGTCGGTTACTTCACAGCTGTCTCGTCACGTGGTTTTTTTTGTTTATCTTTATTTAACTACTTAAACTTAACATCTACGAATGATAGCCGAGACCGATGGCTTAACTTCTATTATGTTGAAATTATACATGTTAGAACAATGTAGAAAGAAGTGCACGTTAAAAGCGTCCGTAAATAAAAAAAATATAAAATTTAATAATACTAAAATAAGCCGTGACAGCTAAGATATGACCAGTCCCTACTGACGGCGCCCGTTCACGAACATGACGCGTGGATCAGCACCATTCAGCTCAACCATTTCGAAGGGAACTTACATCGCCTTATTACAAAACAAGATTTATATTTTGACATGGCTTAAGCCATGGAGTTAGTTTTTGTAATAAGAACGTAAAAGTGATTGAAATACCGTTCTTTATACAAAAATGAAAACTGAGTTCGATACTAAGTTGTCAGTTTTGTGTTTAGGAACTTTACCATAGTCGGAATAAAGTTCGAAATTCAATAATGGCTCAATGTTTTAAACCTGGGTCTGAAGATAAACCTTGTTTTGTAATAAGGGGGAGAGCGTTTACGACGTACGGCATTTCATACAAACTTTCAACCCTTGTTTTTCGAAATGACTGAACCGATTTTAATGAAACTTGATTTGTATAAGCAGGATACAAAGGTCTAACAAGTTAGTTAAGAACATTTTCGAAAAGTCATATTTAAGACGCAGATGCCAGTGACCTTGAGTGGTTAGCTTGCGTGTTCTGTACTGAGCTCACGCAACCCGTCGTACGTTCAGCCAGTAATAGGACTCGCCCATCAAGGAGCGCTGTCCCCAATTTGACGCATTATTAATTTATTATACACAAAATAAAAGATGTTTTAATAAAACGCGTATACTAAAAGATCAATAATTAAATTATCTTTAAATTGGTGAAGGTTTCAGAAAAATACGCTTGGTAGATTTTGCGCCATTCTCAGTTTTTTATCCGCGTTACATAACTTTACAAATTAATTTCAATAAGTAATATAAACATAATCTAAAATATTTATATAATATATTAAGTTATTGAGAAAATGCTCTAATTTAACATATATTTTTTTCACGTTTAGACTTGATCTTTGGTATAAAAACACTAACCGCCTTATTACAAAACAAGATTTATGAGCCAGTTTTTGTAATAAGAACGTAACAGTGATTGAAATACCGTTCTTTATACAAAACTGAAAACTTAGTTCGGTACTAAGTTGTCAGTTTTGTGTTTAGGAACTTTACCATAGTCGGAATAAAGTTCGAAATTCAATAAAGGCTCCATGTTTTAAGCCTGGGTCTGAAGATAAACCTTGTTTTGTAATAAGGGGGTAAAAGACCATCAATGAGTCCTAAAAATGACTTCTGCGCATCTAACTACTCTTGCCAACTTGCGTGCCGGGGACATAGGGGGCGAGCCTATTGCCATCAAATGGGTACAAATCCAAAACCCGGGCTGCTGCTAAGAAATTCCTGTTGGAATAACCCAATAACCCTTAAAACACCTTTATGTCGTAGCAATAACGGCGATTTTCCTTTGTGACGTGCAAAATCCAAACCGACCCCCTACCATTATGATTTCAGAACTGTTAACGGTACCTCATCCACTCTTCTGACCCCCAGGGCAGTAAGAGACTTCTGGCAAGCCAAGGGACCCTCGGAGGTGCTGGACCGGCTCCAGCGGGGGGAGATGTCTTTGGACGCGGCTGCACAGGCCCTGGGTGTCAGCATCAGTAACCTGTCTGCTCATTTGGCAGATTTTGGGTTGCCGGAAAAAGGTATTGAATTGCATACTTATTCAGCCTATAATTTTCCCACTGCTGGGACACAGACCTCGTCTCTGTGAGAGGGGGTGGGCCGTAATCCACCACGCGGGCCCAGTGCGGGTTGGTAGATGTCACATGTCTTCGAATTTTTGGTTCTAAGACATGCCGGTTTCCTCACGATGTTTTCCTTACCCGTTTTGAGAGCAGTGGTGATGAAATTTCCGTTAATTAGTCCTTGTGGTGCCGGACTTAATGAATTGCACCATCCTATTTCTTCCCGTCGGTGTCGTAAACGGTAACTAAGGGACTTACTAGAGAATGGGCAGCAGTGTTCTCTATGCATTTTAACACCATTCTGCGCCAACCCGCCTGCCAAGCGTGGCGATTATGGCAAACCCCCCTCGCCCCCCTTCTTGGGGGAGGCCTATGTCCAGCAGTGGGCGTCTTACGGCTGAAATGATGATGATTAACTGTAGGGCCAGGTCTCTTCACGATGTTTTCCTTCAACGATTTCAGTAATGACCATGATTAAGAGCGTTTACACCTTACGGCATTTCATACAAACTTTCAAGCCCTTGTTTTTCGAAATGACTGAACCGATTTTAATGAAACTTCGTACGCATAAGCAGGATACAAAGGTCTAAAAAGTTAGTTAAGAACATTTTCGAAATGTCTTATTTAAAAACAGATAACTGGAAATCTCTGTTTCTATGTAAAATTTAAAATCAGTCTAATTTGGCTGTTACGCTATTTTTAGACCTTTGTATCCTGCTTATGCGTATGAAGTTTCAACCGATAAAGGCCCGCCGACTCACCGGTGAGTCAGTTGTCCCCACCGTCAAGCCCCACCGACTCACGTTTGTGAGAATATCTACCAGACAATCGACTAAAATCGCCACAAACAATACTAAACGTTATATTCAAGTGTAATTTGAGCCTACAGTAGCATGAGTCACTGTTGCCGAATCGGCAACACCGGGGCTTTACGGCTTGGGCACACTGTTACCGAATCGGCAACGCCGGGCTTAAACGGTTAAAATAGGTTCAGTCATTTCGAAAAACAAGTGCTTGAAAGTTTGTATGAAATGCCGTAAGGTGTAAACGCTCTTATGAAGAAAGTGCATATGAATTTTAAAAGTCACGTTGTGATTTGACTTTCAATATTGTTTTTTTTTTTCAGAGTTCGAGCCGATCCCTATAGAGATGGATCCTTCCCTGAAGATGCGCTCGCGCACCTACAGTGCGGGCGCCGCTAAGTCCGCGCGCAAGCCGGGCCCCGGCACTAATACTGTAGATAAGGTATGTTTGTCGCTAGACTATTGCTGTTGCTGTTGTTGTTGTTAAAAGTATCCTACTACAATATTATAAACGCGAAAGTTTGTAAGTATGGATGGATGGATGGATGTTTGTTACTCTTTCACGTAAAAACGGCTGGACCAATTTTGATACAATTTTGTATCGAGGTAGCTGACACCCTGGATTAACATATAGGCTACTTTTTATCCCTATATTCCCACGGGATCGAGACTTACGCGGGTGAAACCGCGGGGCGCAGCTAGTGAATAATAATTAAATTATGAGATTTATACATAGTGCTCATATGTGAGCACCAAAAAACAACAACAACACCATACAACATGTCCCGGAAATAACGCACAAACTCTTAAGACGCAGATATATGCCAGTGACCTTGAGTGGTTAGCTTGCGTGTTCTGTGCTGAGCTCACGCAACGCATCGTACGTTCAGCCAGTAATAGGACTCGCCCATCAAGGAGCGCAGTCCCCAATTTGACGCATTATTAATTTATTATACACAAAACAAAAGGTATTTTGATAAAACGCGTATACTAAAAGATTAATAATTAAATTATCTTTAAATTGGTGAAGGTTTCAGAAAAATACGCTTGAGAGATTTTGATCCATTCTCAGTTTTTTATCCGCGTTAGACATAACTTTACAAATTAATTTCACTATGTAATATAAACATAATCTAAAATATTCACATATTAAGTTATTAAGAAAAACCTCTAATTTAACATATATTTTTTTCAAATCATTAACACTACTCGTTTAGACGTGATCTTCAGTATAAAATCATTAAAAGTCGGTTATCGTCTCCTTAAGGGGTCATTGTACTCATCATTATGAACAACTTTTACTATGCGACCAAACCTGAAATCGCGAATAAAAAATCAGCTGTTCCTTACATTTGACGAGATATGAGAACATGGGGAACAGCAGATTTTTTTCATAAATCCATACATAAATGAGAACATAAATCCATACAGCTTAGGACCCGTCGTTTGTGATATTTCGCCGATTAATTGTGGTTTGATCATGTTAAGTGCTTGAATGAAAGGCGATGAACAGATGATCTGAAATACGCATAGTAGTGGAAATTACGAGGGTACAATGATGACTTCATCTTTGATTTTATTTGTCGACCATACTTTACTTTTTTTTACTTTTGCCATTTATTCCTATTCCTTCGATGCTAGTGGCCAGTTTACTTTGCAGCTTCCTACAATGAGATCAACTTGTTTCATTTCCAGTCAATAAAGAAGATCCTTGTAGGCACGGTGACTGACGAGGAGCCCATACCGGCGACCATTATAGCCACCGCGCATGACAACAGTAAGCCGCCCGCCGCGCCCGCTACCACCAGTGAGTATCAAACAATAATAACTATACACTCACATACACTCTCATGTACGCTCACATACACTCTCACGTACACTTTCACGTACACGCATGTACACTCATATACACCCTGACTTACACTCTCACGTACATAGTCATTTTTATTCATAAACAAAGTAACTTGTATCTGAATTTACACTCAAAATTACAAAATTACAAGATTTACACAATAAATTTACATTTCTTCAATAGTAAGTACTTACCTAAATTAAACAACATAATTATGATGGCCAACATCTTAAAATTTAAAATAATAAAAATAATTAATTAAAGATAAATTGGCAACTTACACTCTCATTTACACTCATGTACACTCTCACTTACACTTTCATGTACATGATTGTATGTGAAAATGTATGTCAGAATGTACACTCTGACATACATTTTCACATACAATCTCACACACACTCATGTACACTCTCTCTTACACTTTCATGTACAATCTCACATACACTTGCACATACACTCTCCCTTACACTTTCAAACACACTACGCACAGGTATTCACACTCAAATCATAGTCTAACTAATATTCTTACTTTTTAAGGTTCCGTACCTCAAAGGAAAAACGGAACCGGAGTGTGTTTGTCTGTCCGTTTGTCACAGCCGATTTGCCCCGAATCTACTGGACCGATTAAGTTGAAATTTGGTACACATACGAATTTCTGTAACTCAAACACCGACATGTAATGTAAATAAATTAATTTTGAATATGAAGCAGGATACAAAGGTCTAAAAAGTTAGTTAAGAACATTTTCGAAAAATGGTGTTACAGCCAAATTAGACCGATTTTTAATTTTCCATAGAAACAGAGATTTCCAGTTACCTGTTTTATATAAGACATTTCCCGCCTTATTACAAAACAAGATTTATATTTTGACATCGCTTAAACCATGCAGCCCGTTTTTGTAATAAGAACGTATCAGTGATTGAAATACCGTTCTTTATACAAAACTGAAAACTTAGTTCGGTACAAAGTTGTCTGTTTTGTGTTTAGGAACTTTACCGCAGTCGGAATACAGTTCGAAATTCAATAATGCATCCATGTTTTAAACCTGGGTCTGAACATAAACCTTGTTTTGTAATAAGGGGGTTCGTGTTCTTAACTAACTTTTTAGACCTTTGTATCTTGCATATGCGTATGATGTTTCATTAAAGTCGGTTCAGTCATTTCAAAAAACAAGGGCTTGAAAGTTTGTATGAAATGCCGTACGTCGTAATCGCTCTTAAAGTTAAAAAGTTTTTCAAACTGTACCGCGTGACATATTAATTGAAAGGGCTTGTTGTGAGGGACTCAAATATATTTTTTTACAATTTTAAAATATATCGTTTTAAAGTTATTTAAGAAAATAGATGAAAATTAACCATCCCCCCCCCCCTTATCTTCGAAAATACAGAGCCGAAAATTTTGAAAAAAATACAGAAATTAGTTATTTACTTAAATATTACAGGAAAACCTTTAAGAAGTCTATGGATAAATCTCTCAATGTTGAACGAAGAAGTTTATTAACCATTTTCAAAAATCATCTACGTACATGATCTTTTACACCAGAAGGTCAATTCTCGTGCTCGTATGGTTGAAAAAGAGATGTCTACTTATTTTTTTCTTAAAAACTTATTTTAATTACAGCTGGAAAATGGCCGTCAATCCGCGTGGCGTCCCTCGACTCCCTGCGGGGGGGCGAGACTCCCCCCGCGCCCTCCCCCGGCCCCCCCGCCTCCCCGTCGGCCCTCATGCGCACGCGCCCCGACCTCACCATCGTGGCGGCGCGGCGGGCGGACAGGGCGGACGATGACGTCACCACGTGATGACAACATGGCGGACAGAACTGATGTACCCGTGTTCGAGTGACAAGTGATTATAATGTACTTCTGCCCGGTTTTTCTTATATTTTTGCCTATTTTTTTTGTATTTCGTTCAGTTGGTTTGTGAAAACCTTGAACGCAGAAATTATATTCAAGGAAGCTCTCGCGAAGGCGTCCATATTCGTGGTACAACTTCTGGCGTATGATACGCCCAATTTCGCGTCTATACGAAATCATCATCATCCCACACTTAGGCCAAATTTAACAGGTGCATTGACTTAGACATCTTTCCGTCTCCCTCTTGCACTTGTAGGTTGACAGTTGTGCGAAAGTGACAAAAATAACGCTTAGCCAAAGTACGTGTTAAGCAACGTTTGTAGAGCTCGGCTTTAAACGACAGTAGATTTATATAATATTGTTATCTATTTTAACAGTTTCATAATTATTTCAAAATATGTATTCGTTTATTTGCTTAATAGATATTTCCCTAAATATTGTTACTAAAACACGGGTCGAGTCTTAAATAATTAAAAGAGTTAAGCTATGACCAAACAATACTTAATACTTAGAAAAAGAAAAAAATCCTTTTTCATACACTCTGAACTTTGTTATATTATAATAAATAAAGACGGATTTACTAATCTCAAAAACTAAACAAATAAATGATAACTATAGTCTATTTTTATTTAAGTATCCAAATATGTAAACAACACCACGATTTAAATATAAATAATGCTATGATAATCCGACTATGTTTCTTCGTGAATAATTGTTGATGTAATTGGAAACTTAAATTTAAAAAAAAAACTATATTGTGTGTATGATAAATATGACGACTGACTATAGTTTTTACTAGATTAGTGTGTGCTAATCAATCAATCTGCGTAGCCTTTTCCGGGTCAGCTTCCAGTCTAACCGCATCCAGTTGACTACCAGTGTTTTACATGGAGCGACAGCCTATCTGACCTCAGTTACAGTTACTGGATAACTCGATACCTCTTGGTAAGTTTTACCAAGGCACGGAGGGCCTCGGTATTTAATGGGTGGTCACCCATCCACGGACCGACCGCGGCAAGCGTAGAGAGTGGAACTGTTGCCTATAATGTGTTAAAACATTAACCCGACAAACTTTAAGGAGTTTATAACAGTAGGTATTACACCTTAGTATCGGACAGGATCGGTTTATCGGACATCTAGACGCACTGCAGGTTACCATTCCTTCCTTGTTGCTATTCCACCAATTCGCACTAAGCGTTTCCAAATGTCTTTTATAATGCGCACAGCAAAAGAGTGGAACTCTCTGCCTTTTTTTTTTTGGGGTGGGAAATCATTAAATAACTTCTCCCGCTCTGGGCGGAGCGGGAGGGAGACTTTTACTGACTAAAACCCACCGTGTTCCTTCAAATGCCTGTGTGCCAGGGCCACGATATCCCTTTCGGACAGACTCGTAACCGTGGCAGTTCCGGAACTCTCTGCCTGCGTCTGTGTTTCCGAACGCATACAACCCTAATCTCTTCAAGGTTAGAGTGAACAGGTTTCTTCTGGGCAAGCTCACTCCATCGTCGACTTTGTCTCTGTCACCTCTGCCCTAGACTAAGGTCAAGAGCAAACCCATCCTCAAAAAAAAAAATATGGAACTGCTGATTTTTTTTTTGCGATTTCAAGTCCCATAGTAAAAGTTATTCGGTTCGATGGTCTACAGCACTCCCTTAAAGTTTGTCGGGTTCATCTTTTAACATCTTATACAGGGTGGGTTTTTGAGATGGGGCAGTAAGGGAGGTCTATCTATCCATCAATCATAAAAAACTAAGTTGGGGTATCATTTCTTACGAAATGTATGGAAATAGAATAGAATAGAATACTCTTTATTATGTACACCATAAAAGTTACAGATATAAATGTTTAAATTTTACATAGGGTGACACAATGGGCGGTCTTATCGCTAAAAGCGATCTTTTACAGACAACCTTTGGATGGATTAAAGGGAGCAGGAGAGACAATACTGCAGGTAGTCAGTGGTGTACCATTAACATATACAATAAATACACACAAAGCATACACTTATCTAATAAATATATACAATAATACACATGAAACAAAAGCAGGGAACTGTATTATGTAATGATGATGTTTATGGAGAGAGGAAGTGTTTTTTTACCTGAATCTTAAAAGTGGACAAAGATTGAGCACGCCTTACCGACACGGGCAAGGCATTCCATAACCGCACTGCTTGATCTGTAAAAGACTTGTCATAAAAGCTAGTGGAACGCATCGGCATCCCTAGTCTCAAGTTTTCCGATGACCTCAGATATCTATTATGTGTGTCATGAAGGAACTTGAAACGTTCTTTAAGATAAGAGGGGGTTGTAGGATTGAACAGAATACTGTAGAGCTGAAATAAGATATGAGAATTCCGGCGAAGATGTATGGGTAACCACTGAGCTTACGACGTATGGGAAGAGTTATTAGCTATTTATGACTTTTCTTGTACTGAAACCTCAGTTGGCCCAATAGAACTTTTTGATCCTTATAAGAAACTGGATCGAATGGCATTAAAAAAGATTTTGTGAAAATTGCCCATTTTCCTGCTGACTGTACAATTTTTTTCAAAATCTGTGAATTACGTTCAAAATTTCTCAAAAAGTTAAGGACATTCAAATCAAATCAAAATCAAAAGTCATTCATTCAAACTAGGCTGAGAATCAGCAATTTTCGAACGTCAAAATTTACATGAGACAGTCCCCCAAAAACGCCCACCCTTCACCACTTCCTAGTGCTTTAGCTGGGAAGAAGAAGTGGCGCAACAAACTCCCCAGCAGCACAGCTGTCTGTTCGCATATAAAACTTGAATCTATATAATAAAATGTAAAATAATTTGCATTACGCAACACAAAACATTACATTAAATTATTTGCCTTATGTTAGCTAGCACACACCATTATACAAAAAATATATATTTAGTATATAGGGTGGAAGGGACATCGACGCGAATCCCTTTACCATGGATTCAGTACATCATTCTTGACCCCCCTGCGTTACCCTGTATATAATATACATATATATATACATTATCTTAAGACCGTTTTCCTGTAGATAGTAGTTACTGCCACATCTCAAAAATCCATCCTTATTTGACAGATGATCTGAAAGGACAGTCGGTGACCTGCATAACCTGACCCCACTTCCAGTCATCTTCTTTGTAAGAGGGGGTCAGGTAATGCAGGCCACCGACTGTACTATTCTTCAACTGTTTAAAAATATTTAGAAGCTATAGTCAGTCAGTCAACAATGTAATCATTATATTTGATTTACATAGTATAGTAATGACTGAAGTTTGTGTCGAAGCGGGCTGTTGTTTTAACGTTCTTCACATAAACAGACGCATAATCTCTTTTAATTTCTAAATAGAATAGTATTACACTATAAAAAAAAGTTTAACCCAAAACGGTTTAGCAGTTTTCTAGTTATAAGCACACATACAAACAACATTTAAAACAACAGCCTGTATAAACCGGAAGACAGATAAAACAGGATACACATTTCCATAGATTAAAAAGATTATTAAATGAGTATTATAAAAAAAATAACTCAAAATGTAATTTAGCGTATATTATTATATTATAGTTGTAATATATAATCATTTTTTATTAATATAGATTTAGATATAAATATATAGTAGAGAAGTATATTAGATAATACATATAATATATATTTTTTATCACTTGCTATTTTCTAGAGGCCTTCCAAATGAAGACACTTGATAGGTAAAATAAACTAAAGTGCTTATACAGGACATTTTAAAATTAAAACAAGCATAAAAGAAAATATTTTAAAGCTGATTTTGATTGTTAAACTTTGATAATTTAAATATGGCCGTTATTTAATCCATTACAGCCAAAAAGCTTCTGTGGCCTTATATGGGAAGTGTAAAAGCCATAATTTTTCCAAGTAGTTGCCTGTGTAGCCTTTCTCTAACTTGGGGTCGGCCAGGTATAACCGGTTCAGCACGAGGTCCATTGTTATTGGGTTTTTCTTCCCGAATTCTAATTCTAAAACGGTTCAAAATTAGCGAACGTGTTCACGCTTGTTCTGAGTTTAAAATATCCTGTGTAACAACAGTTACGGGCACCATTAAAACCTAAATTCCTCTTCGATAACCTAACAATAAAACATTGTTTTCCTCACTAGAGCGAAAAATAAATAATATTATACAAGAAAAAGTAATATATATTTGTATATGACAAATGAATAGCTGTCAAATCCATGAAAAACCGTCGTTTAGCGTAATTTTAAGTATGTATTAAGTTGTAGATATATCGCGAATATATAAAAAAATAATATATTTATAAACTACCTTGTTCCTCTGAAGTAGAAATTATTATTATGCTGTGGCTTGTGTTAGCGGGTGGCAATATAATTCTAATATTTACTACTAAAGTAACCGTCATGAGAAGCAAAATTGCAAATTATACAACTATCAACTTTAAACTCAAGATATCTAAGTTGATTTATGAATGAAGAAATTATCGCTAAACGTCATAAAATAATTTTAGTTGCAATGGAAACTGAACCATACGCAATTTCAGTTAAAGTTTTAAATCCCAAAGTATGAAATTTATCTCGTCTCATGGCGTTGACTTTAGCTACAACCCGTGATTTCGTCTGCGATTTAGGATTAAAAGTACCCTATGTCGCTCTTCAGTTCCCGGGCTAATAACTGTCAAATTTTATAACGATCCGTTCAGCCATTCTTACATAGTTGACTAACAAACATACAAACTCACATTTTCAATATTATTATTAGTAGGATTTATTCTACTTCGAGTTTTTTTTTTATCCATAACGAGGAAGCTCTTGAGTTCATCTGACCTGATGGCAAGTGATGAGCAGACCCGGAATCCTCAATCACAGAGGAACTGGCTATCTTACCTCAACTGCCGAACACAAAAATGCTGTTAACATTGTTACCATGGTGGCAGAGTTAGATAAGATGGTGGTAGCTAGCCAGGCAGAATTAGAACGAGTCATATCACCAACCAAAACGAGCAGAAACTGTCATATTACCATTTTGTTGTTTAACAAAATTATTGTCATACTAGCTGCGCCCCGCGGTTTCACCTGCGTAAGGCTCGATACCGTGGGAATATCGGGATAAAAAGTAGCCTATATGTTAATCCAGGTATTCAGCTACCTCCATACAAAATTTTATCAAAATCGCTCCAGCCGTTTGAGCGTGACGAAGTAACAAACACACACACTCACAGACTTTCGCCTTTATAATATTAGTGTGATTTGAAGTATTTTTCTGCCCGCTCACATGGCCACTCGGCAATTTATGAAAAGTTATTAACATTAATTAATTATTATTATTTGTTTAGATTTAATATCGCTTCATGTCGTGTAAACATTCATTAAATTACGGTTTGTTTGTATTATTCAAGAATATATTTTAAAGATCAATTTTATATACTGTTATTGTGGGGTTAACGTTTTCCGCGGCTGGACAAAATAGAAGAATCTTTATTTGTTATGTCCAGCTCATCACGTTAGTGAAATATGTATTTCTGAATAATATGAACAAATAATACTCATGATATATCACTAAATAATGATTAAATGTATACAGTGACGTATTTATGTACAGCCAGCACATCAGATTATACCAAACTGTAAAATTTGTCCAAACAATTTTAAACCTTAAAATGTTGATGTTTAAGTTCAAAATCGAATGAGAAAATTTGACAGTTTGTGGCAACTTTATGTGCTGGCGTCATTACAAATTATTATACAGGGTCAAATTAAATTACCTAGAGAAACTTCGCACACGTGATGGGTAATTGATATTTAAACATGATAAAACAAAAAAAAAAAATTGTGGATGTTTTTTTTTGTGGACATCATCCGCTGGTTTAAAATATCAGTTTAAAAAGTTGTTTTTTTGTGTAAACTTCACAGACGTGATGGGTATCGATATCTCAACACGATAAAATAGATTTTATCAACTCTCACTTCAAGTAAAAACCAGTGGCCCAGCGGTCATTAACCCCAAAAAAATCATCAAATCTTTTTTATTTTTGATAAAATAAAAATAAAATAAATGTTTAGATATCGATACCCATCACGTCTGCAGTTGCGCTAGCTAATTTAATTTGACCCTGTATTTTCACTAGGTGTGAAAACTAGCAAATCTAAAGAAAAATATAACGGAAATTGCTTGTTCAGTAAGTGACCAGTATAACCTGACCGCTCTTCCATTATTCTTCTTTGTAAGAGGGGTCAGGTAATGCAGATCACTGACTGCACCATAATGGATAGACATATAATTATGTCACTGTATACAATATTACTTTTGTATGAAATGGTCAATTTTATGGCATTTTTTTTTTGTTATGATAGAATGAAATGCACCGAACCCAGCGTGGTTTGACCAGATTCGATTGCTCGAATGAACCCAAATATTCACACTAGCCCCTGGAGCTTCATGTTTCATGGGACTACAGAGACCATTGCATACCAAAGTGTAGACCGTGGGGCGCGATAATGGTAGGGAAGACGTGCCCATGGGATAATTATGGAAGGATTATTAGAACCTACCGTATATGCATCCTTGAGCAAGCATTGGAATAGTGGAGAGACAGATGATATTCATCACATCGCATTCGCATCTTTTAATAGCGTCGCCGCCAGGCTGGCTCCGGTCCTCTCGACTCTTGTCTGTGGCACTGCTATGCTGTATTACACGTTGCTGATTCCAGGGTCTTGAGTGGTGAATCTTTTGGCGGGTTAAACTGCTTTCTCGCCGCTATGCTGTGTTTCATGTTGCTGTTGCCAATGCCTCCATCCGAGGTTTCAATTTCTTTTTTTGTGTAGTCTTATCCAAAAAAAAACCATGACGTCCCATTTTTATGTCCCGAATCCAAAGCAAAAAAATCTAAAAGGAATGTTCGGTGTGGGTCACAGCTACCTGAATCCATCACTTGAATCCCGAAATTTTCAAAAATAGAATTCGCACTCACAAAAGACAAACAATTTTGGAGCACTAGCATAGCAGTGCACTGCACATAATATTATTTTGGAGATTTATTAACGACTATTTTCAGAGTACAATCCTTTCATAGTAATTTTGCCTCTGATTTTGCGTCACTGTCAAAATCACAGTGACCTTTATTCTAGTTATAATAAGGTTGCTATTGGTTTGCTGCCACTTACAAGTCTGCCAAAATCATAGTGATCTTTATTGTCGTTACAATAAGGCTGCTTTCAGATTGTCACTGTGAATGGATTGCAGTCCCGGTGGTAGCTCAAAATACAGACCCTAAAAATAAGGCAAATTTTATTGAGTCACTGGTGTCTGGTGTCCACGGCATGGCATGGAAAGTCATTTTTTGGGCGACGAATAAAAATATAACTTAATAGTATGGAAATAAAGTTGAAATTTCAATGTTAACGGTCGTAAGTACAAAAACAATACCACGATATGATTACGACCGTTTACATTGAAATTTCAACTCATCACTTTTGCGGAGTTTTGCTAGCTTATTTTTTTTGGCCCTGTATTTTTCTATTTTTCCGTCCCTCTATGTTAGTTCTTCCTCAGAGGGTATACTATTTTTGCTTTAATTGATCATTTTATACTCAAGTACCTACTCTGACCCACCCTAATGAAATTGTATTATAATTATGAAGAACGATCCTTATTTTTTATAATTTGTCCAAATCAATTGGATGTCTTGTACCAAATTGTCATTGTACTATTATTTATATTATTAAATAATTAAAATATGCTAAGTTTTTGTTATCAGACTCATAGGCTAGTTCTAGTATTTATTAAGAAAAGTTTTTTTTATTATTATTATTACCTATGTAATGGAGTTTTTTTTTTTAGAAATTGTTAGTATTTTCTATGGATTAGTTTAAAAACTCATTATTTTTAGAATTATATTGTTACCGTAAATCGTTGTCACAATTGGTTCTGTATGTTTGTTGCCGATTTTGAGTATTTGCTTGATATTCTAAATATATAGGTTTTTAATTAAAAATATATTAAATTAAATTACTTTTAATATATTAACGAAGAGTAGAGATTTGACGAAAAAAAATCGATTGCTTCCCTATTTTTAGTTTTTTTTTGACGAATTATTTTGTTAAAATTTATACAAGCAATATTATGTATTTGTTTAAGTTAATATGTATTTAGCATTAACCAAGCAAATACTACTAATCGGTGAAAAAGGCGCGAAATTCGTTGCTAATATAATCGTTGTTTTTTTTTTATGAAAATGTTATATAGAAAATTTTTCAATAATCTTGAAATAATTAATAACATTTAATAAATACTTTACTTGTTTTGTAATCACGAATATATTGTTATTAGTTGCAATTGGTTAACCATATTGGTAATTAAAATGAAGTATTTAGATCTGTTAATATATTTTAATAAAATCTAGACTCTGAAATTATTATTTTGAAAAATTGTGTCCTTGAGATTGTATTTCTGAAAATAATTATTCTTTCACTGCCGGAATCATAGGCCTATGATAAAATAAGGATAGTTTAAACCATCTACTAAGACACCGGACATAATTATTATAAGAAAAGTTTTATTCCACGAACATTTGATTCGTTTTTTTTTCACGTTTTCAACCTCATTGACACAAAAATGTATTGTTTTTTCTATTTAATTATTATTATCAATGCAAATACGCGCTGTTCCTAACTATAATTTCTCTAGTTTCTTTTGAAAATACATATCTTTATTCTATTGTGTATTTTAAATCACAAGAGCGTGTTTTTGAAGTGAAAACTTTCGTAGGCGCTCTTTTGAACTGAATCGTCACGCTCGAGTTGAAGTCGAAGACTGATACGGGTATACTCGGCTCCAGTCGGTCGGTCTCAGAATAATTAAGTCGGTGGTGCTGAATCAGGTAGATCACCGGTGCTATTCTGTAAAAATCTCACCGTGAATTATTGCGTGGAGTGAGCTGTCAGTGTCATCTCACTGATGCTAGGGATTGACCAAGCACTACATTTACAATCATAATCGAGATTTTAATAATATTTTTTGTACTAATTCTATTTATAATTTTATATTATTTCAAAGCTAGTATTTAAGTGTCTAAACATTACTAATTAGGAGGTTTTTAAATGAAATAGCAAAACAGAAATTCAGTCAGAAACTCATTTTGTTATTTTTTTTTTTTGAATCAATAGAATTAGCATAAAAATATTAAAATCTTGATTATGATTGTAAATGTATTTGGTCCATCCCTAGCATCAGGTGGGATGACACTGACAGTTCACTCCACGCTCACTACACATAAGTTTTCACGGTGAGATGGTTACAGAATCGACATGCTGGTATACTCCGCCCCAGCCGGTTGGTGCTTAATTGTTCTGGTTCTGAGGTTCTGAGGGTCGGTGACACTGAATCGGGTACACTCGGCTCCTGTCGGCACTGAATCGGGTATACTCGGCTCCAGCCGGTCGTTGACACTGAATCGGGTGTACTCGGCTCCTGTCGGCACTGAATCGGGTATACTCGGCTCCAGCCGGTCGGTGACACTGAATCGGGTGTACTCGGCTCCAGTCGTATGTTATCACTTCTATCGTATGGGCATAATTTTTTATCGAACCATCTTTGGTTGTCCGATGTTTCAGTGGAACACTTTTGTATTATGTCTACGGCCTGTTTGCCAACTTATTACAAATATGAAATATTTTTGTCAACGAGTAAAAAATTGTTACAAAACAGCGCGTAACCCCAGTATATTTTCTTTATATTTCGTTTTTTTGTATAATCCATGTTTTGTAAAAGTATATTACGCCCTGAATGCAATGAATTTAGTTAAAAATATATATTTGTCATATAAATAAATGTATTCGTTTTGTTATTGCGTTGCCGCCATTATAACAAAACATAACTGTTTAGGAAATTTATTAAAAATATAAAGTTAATCAATTTTTATTGTTTTATTTTAATATCTAGCTATTTTATTATTACCTACTCCCGTCCCGCGTCCGCTTCGTCCTTCAGTTGTTGAAACGCTTGTGTCAAATAATACCAAACAATTATGAATCTGGTTCATTTTCATAAATTAAGTTGATTTGTAATAGGTAATATTCCCCCGGCGAAGAGGAAGCGACTACGAGTATACACACCTTTTGAAATAAGATTAGAAATAGAAATAAACTTTTTTACAGTCTGTTCAACTGATTTTGACTTCTATTCCTTAGGTTTAAGGATGGCATTAAAACCAAAAACGTAGTTACTTTAAATGTTATTTTATTATATTATATTAACTTTTTTTTTGCTCCGTGTGGTGCCGAATGTAAAGAATAGCACCAACCCATTTCTTCCCGTGGGTGTCGTAAAAGGCGGCTAAGAGACTTACTAGAGAATGGGCAGCAGCGTTCTCTATGCTTTTTAACACCATACTGCGATCGCCAGCCCGCCTGTCAAGCGTGGCGATTATGGCAACCCCCCCCCTTTTTGGGGGAGGCATATGTCCACCAGTGGACATCTTGACGTGGATGATGATTATGATATTAAATTTCGCGGGCTACCTTAGTGCAATCCCCCTTAATCAACTAATCAATCAACTCGGCTTATAGCAGTCCTCTGCGGGGCATAGGCTTCTACCAGGCTGCGCCACAACACCCTGTCCTCCGCCTTCCGCATCCAGTCTGTCCCAGCCACCTTTTTAAAGTCGTCTGTCCATCTAGCTGGGGGGCGTCCCACACTACGCTTGCCGATACGCGGTCTCCACTCCAGGACTCGTCTGCTGCACCGGCCATCGGTCCTTCGACAAATATGGCCAGCCCACTGCAAGTTTAACTTGCTTACTCTGCAGGCTATGTCGGTAACTCCGGTTCTGTTCCGGATAACTTCGTTTCTGATCTTATCGTTCAAAGAAACTCCGAGCATAATTTATTTTTTCCAGAATACTATGCGTTCTATAGTGTTAGTATCAAAAAAAGCTTAGCTTAAGTTAGTACATAACTAAAACAGGTCAGAGACAAATGACATTCGCTTCGGAGCCATTCTATTTCTACAATCGCTATCGTTATTTCACTTTTTGACAAGCGATAACGCTAGTTTTCGAATCGAATTCCATCATACAATCGAAACTAGCGCTAACGCTTGTCAAAAAATGCCACTTGGCTACGCATCTATACGGAAGCTATCGTTCGACGTTCGATGATAATATTTTCCCCCTAATTTCTATCGTTGACCTATGATCACGTGACATTTCGATGGCTTTATGTCAACCCCATACATTTTGTGGCTTTTCTACTAGCGTCATCGCTAATCGATTGTTACTTTGTCTGGGCCAGGGATGGGGAAACTTTTTCTTTCGCGTGCCAATATTTACTAACGAAATATATGGCGGGCCAACAATATTACAAAATAACTATTGAAATAATAAATTCGACTTTTAAAATTAGCTGCAAACTAGAAGGTTGAGGAGCGCTGGTCTTTGCGGAGACATTGTGACATGTGGAACTGTTTACGCGTGCCGCGCACTGCTAATGAGAATGAAATTTCTAACAATACGAAAACTTCACTTGATTTTTGTTTGATGTTCGCGGGCCGGACTTCAACGCTTCGCGGGCCGCAGTTTCCCCATCCCTGGTCTAGGCCCTCAGGTAGGTACGGTTTGCAAGCGCCTACACTAGCGGTCTGTCTGCCCGGTGGCTATCGATTGCAGGATAGTGTTGGGACTACCACGCAGCCTAAGGAGTAGTGAGCCAGATTTCTTACGCCACAGTTCAAAAAGTTCAAGAAAATATTCTTTACTAACTTTTTAGACCTTTGTATCCTGCTTATGCGTATGAAGTTTCAATAAAATTGGTTCAGTCATTTCGAAAAACAAGGGCTTGAAAGTTTGTATGAACGCTCTTAAGAAGAAAAACATGTTTTCTTTTCTTTTTTTGTCTACAATATATTCTAGTCGTTTCTGGCACTTGCCGGCCGCTGCCGCGGCACCGCTGGCTCGGCTCGTGCATAGGGGGTCACAGTTTTAACCTAACATAACCAAAAAAAAATATGGTTATATTGTGACCATATTTTTTTTTTAACGCATAACCTAATCTAACTAGTTCGGTTCCGGGTAGCCTACTAATATCTATTGCGAATCCGACCAAGTAAGAACAAATGCTTTTAATTTTATTTATCTTGTTGTCAGTACAAAATCCGGCAAAGTGAGAATCCGACCAAGTGAGAACAATACGTTCCCACTGTTGCGACACAGGCCTCCTCTGATGTTCCGCATTATGCCTTAAAAAGGGTTATTTTTTAATTACGTCTGTACATCGGGAAAATCTGCGGGCTAGCATATTCGCCCTAACTGACAATGCTCTGCGCTCCTTCTCTAGATCCATATCATCTTTCTTGTCATCAGTAACCAGATGGCCCAGGTAATTAGGCATAGCCAGCTCCATAGCGTATTTCCAAAGGCTGCCCAACCTAACTGGATCCTTCTGTAGGCTTTATTCTCAAAGTTGGGAATAATATCCTGGTATTATTATTCGTTTACTCCCTACCTTTAAACTACTGGATAGATTCTGAAGCACGTATTTTCTTTTTTTTTTCTTTAAGCAATTTTCACTATATATTAAGACGCAGATATATGCCAGTGACTTTTAGTTAGCTTGCGTGTTCTGTACTGAGTTCACGGAACGCGTCGTACGTTCAGCCAGTAATAGGACTCGCCCATCAAGGAGCGCTGTCCCCAATTTGACGCATTATTAATTGATTATACACAAAAGGTATTTTAATAAAACGCGTATACTAAAAGATCAATAATTAAATTATTTTTAAATTGGTAAAGGTTTCAGAAAAATACGCTTGGTAGATTTTGCGCCATTCTCAGTTTTTTATCCGCGTTAGACATAACTTTACAAATTAATTTCACTATGGAATATAAACATAATCTAAAATATTTACATATTAAGTCATTGAGAAAATGCTCAAAAAATTAGAAATTTAACGTATATTTTTTTCAAATCATTAACACTACTCGTTTAGACGTGATCTTCAGTATAAAATCATTAAAAGTCGGTAATCGTCGCCTTAAGAGTAAAGGAGCAAGCACAGATAAAGGAAAGGTATTCAAAATAAAATCCACAAAAGTACAGTAAATAAAAAAATATAATGACAAATTAGTTCACAAAATTTCAAATATTTACAAATACCAACCATTTTCACAGATATACCAATAAATTAGATTTAACACAAATATCTTTCATAGTTTTTTTCTTTTTTTGTTTTTTTTTTTTGTTGAGAATAATAAACATTATGTACCGTCAACCTTTGAGTAGCAACACTTTTATTTCGAAAATCACTCTTATTGCTGCGAGATAAAGACGACTTCAAGGTCAAAACGTAATGATTGACGTGCGGTTAACTGTACATAAGAATATAATTATTGTCAAAAACAGTTACATATTTCCGTTTTTACATTTTTACGTCAATTGTTTGGTTAGGTTCACAAAAAGACACATTTAAAAATAAAATCGAGTTACAACATACCTCAACATATCGAAAAAACTAAATTTTATTTAGACATTTATGACATTTTAACTCCCATAATAATATATTTTTTAACTTATGTGAAAGAATTGAATTTGCCAGTATACAGGTTTATTACGCAATCAAAATAACAATGAACTGAATTACATAAAATAAATGTATAAAATTAACCCATATACCCGACTGCGGCGAACCCCAAAAGGAAGGTAATCTTATTAAAGGTAACCTACTAAAAATATGGGTTGCACTTTAGCAAAGTAATCAGGAAAATATGAATACTTACATTCTTATTTTGACTGCATAATACAGGGTCACATTTAATTAGCTAGCAAAACTCCGCAGATTTTCTAAACTCATACTTGAACAACTACACAACTTGCAGTCCATGACCCCCCCCCCCCCAAAAAAATGCGTTTTTATTAAATTAAATTTACCATTTTACTCATCACGTCTGTGTGACGTGGCGTGTGAGTTTCGCTAGCTAATTTAAATTGACCCTCTATATTTTGTTTTAAGCGACCACTTACCCTAATAAGGACAACATCACTTCTATACATTTGTGACAATTTCTAATATAACAGTGCAATATTTTAATATTAACAAGATGTTAAAGCATTCTGACATAAATTCACCCTTAAATTAGTCTTACCAAGCGGTGGCGTGTAACCTAGTAACTGGGTCGTGGAGGTCAGATAGAACGTTCCATGTAAAATACTGGTATTCAACTACATCCGGTAAGACTGGTAGCCGACCCCACATAGCCTCTTCTGAACCAGCCTATTTGGCGCGAAAATGGGTGTGCGCCACGAACAAACTGAATCAGTCGGACTGAATCAGACCGATTGGCGAATCTCGCATAATTAACATCGGCCTCATTAAGGCCGATCGGCAAAAGAGAGGATAGTTGGGACGAGGATAAGAAAAAAAAAAGAAATTATAAGAAATACAATCAATAATATTTGCTTTGAAATTATTTTTCGGGAAAAGATGAGTCACGAAAAGATAATCTGGGGTGAATAGTTCAACTATATTTTTATAATCATCTTGTTAATAATATTTGTTTTCTAACAGACGTATAACACGAATAACATTTATTACAAGTGGTCCAGTGCATAGTCTAAGACAGATACCGAAGTGTAATATTTATGTTTTTTTTAAAACAATGTCAATATCACACGGTTCAACCAAATTGGTTGAAAGAAGCAGAAATGAAAAACCATGGCCGATAATGTTGTTTTAAAAGAGTAACCGTGGATTTTCTTGTCGGCTCTTCTCCATAGGAAACGACCAATTGGAACCGTGCACCTAGCTTCTGACGTTTCATAAGAGCATAAGTAGGTTTATTTTTTTTATGTGAAATAAAATATTTTTGATCCAATTTGGTTGATTCAACCAACTTGAAAGGCATAATTTTGTCAGTAGATAGAAACATAATAAGGCTGTTTAGAAGTCTAAAAATAAATAAATATTACACAACTCATACCCATACGTGCAAAAATATTTTTGTTCGTAATGTTTTTTTTTTACATTTTTCTTAAAAATTCAACACTTACTACATGTACTTACAACCGCCTTTTGCTATGAATATATTATTTAATAATATAAACAAGATTTTTTTTTCATTAAAAATATATTATATTTTTGAAGCACGATACATTTGAAAAGCGAGTTTTGTATACAGGACGTTAAAATATTGCGATATAATTTCATTAAAAGGCATATACAGGGTGGACAAGGCTTTTATTCAATAGACCAAATTTATATCGGAAATATCCAAAACTTACTAAGAAAAAAAAATCATTTTTTTTTTTCAAAACTGTTAGCAGTATTAGCAATAGCAAATAGTTCTCAAACACCCTGTATTTGATAAAATGACTATACATTATAATATGCATTCGCACTTTGGAAAAAGCTTTGACCTAGAAATAATACGGACAATGAATCATGGCTGGTGTGAACATAGGCTCTCCAAAATTTCGCGCATGCTCGCTCACTCATACTAGCTTCATGTCTCCATTTGGTTCTTAAAAACAATGATATTGCGCAGACTTCAGTGAAAAATTCGGACCAGCCAGGATTCATTTGCCGTATTTTAAAGGTCAATACGTATTCTTTATTATTATTTAAAAACCGTCTTAGTATATTTTGCTAAAAATATATATATTATTTCTTCGTTGCAGTCTAATCGTAGCATAAGTTTGTCTCACTCACACATTGTCACAGAAACTGCGTAGGGCGGCGTACACAATTATCGTCCTTGACCAAGAAATTAATATTTTAATGTAATATTTTTTGATACAGTCGATAATTGCCTTCGTCGTGCCCTATACGTATAATATCATAGCACTTTTGAACTACAAACCAGTTTTAGTAAGCATTTAATGCTAAAGCATTAAATGCTTACTACCACACCCAGATAATTATTATGTTAACACACTTCTGACATTAATATTTCCTCATGCGGCTTTAAAAATAATCTGCTATGTAGTTTTAAAGTGCTGTATTCGTCAAATAAACTTTATTTTACTGTAAAACATTTGTATCATCAGCTTAAACACAGATCTAAGATACTTAATTTAAAGATTCGAGTACTTGAGAGCAATTGAAAAAAATAATTTAAACTTTTATTTTTCTTGTAAGAATTACCCATTTTTAATTAACCGACAAATGTCGTATGATCATTGGTGGTTATCCATAACAAAATACACTCGGAATCGACATTAAATATAATTGTGAATACCATTTACATACAAACGGCTTTCTATACTAAGGCCCACGAGACGAGATAAATTTCATGCATTGGGATTAAAAACCTAAACTTAAATGCGTATGATTCAGTTTCCATTGCAACAAAAATATTTTATGACGTTAGCGATAGATTTTTCATTCAAAAATCAATTTAGATTACTTGAGTTTAAAGTTGATATTTGTATAAGTTGCAATTTTATGTATTTATCTCGAATCGTTAGCCTGAGTATATGTGGTTAGCTTTTCAAGTACTCTTGGAAACCCTGAACATAAAAATAAATAAATGATAGATAAATGGGTGTAGCCAGATTGGGGTGACTGACCTTATTATGGTAATACCGTATTTGAACACAAAAATTGACCATATACTCGGGAATTCCGGAAACTGACCCAAATTAGACCACTGAGAACAATGATATCAAATCAAATCAAATCAATTCTAATTATTATATTAAACAGATATATTGTGTGCGCGCAATATTGAAGACTCAAAAACGTCCTAATTGGGACGTATTGACTTTAGTCAGCGACACGCATGGCGACGAGTAATACGCTTAGTTGAATTGACAACACTAGCTGTCACTTTTTTTCTTGTTGTTTTTATTATCATTTTTACTTGTAGTGAAATGTAAAATGAATGAAAAGTGGATCTGTGTGCTGCCGCTGCTGCGCGGAACCCTTTTTTCGGTTGTTTTGTAAGTGCATAACATATCTGTTTAGTATTTTATCACTGACTGAGAAAGAACGTTGAACATCCGGAAGATCCGGATGTCCAAAAATCCAGACCGATGTTCTGCGACGAAAAATTTCCGTCTCAAGAAATAAATTATTTTCAGATTTTTTTATTTTAGTACCTATATCAAAGTGGATGGTTTTACGAGTAGGGGAAGATTATAGAAACGATGGATGGACTGGGTGAAAGATGATATGGCTGGGAAGGGGGGGTGACTAATATAGAAGTATGGGAGAAATAGAATGAATTAATTTAGATTTTTGGAAAATTCCGGATAGTACGGTCAGTACTCTGCATTACCTGACCCCTCTTACAAAGAAGAGAAGGGCAGAGGGGGGTCACGTTATTCAGGTCACTGATTGTACGTTTAAAAATGGCCACATTTTCTCCCCATTCTGGCTACATCCACGGATGGAATGGAGGCGTCGGTTCTGTATTAACATTTTCACTTATTATCCCACTACATTATTTGTTAATAATATTTATATTTTAAAAGTTTTTAACGCCTTGGATTGGACATCTAAAAAAAATGTGTTTTAAAATTTTCGAAATTATTTAAATAAATATTATGTGATAGTTTAGAGACGTGAGTTGAAAATCCAACTGTAGTCTTTTTCAATGTCCTAGGAATGCACTCTGTTGGATTTTAAACGCTCGGTTTTGAGGCTTAGAGTTGAAAATCCAGTGCACGGTCAAAAAAGCGCGATAACGGGTCAACTTATTTAGCTTTTTAAGTAGATTATTAATTTAATTTTTTAACCTATTTTTTGTGAGTTTTTCCATCCAATCCACGGCCGTTAATCACCATTTAATTTAGCGGTGACATGTAGGTGATATCATCCCAAGGATGACGGTATAAAGGCTGTTTCATACGCTTCTGGTCGAGGTAATGCCCTACCAGACCGATGGTGCGGCCCAATACGAATAGAGCGTTGATTGAGCCCATCGCGATGTAGTTGTTACCTTCCTCCCTGTTGAGAGAAATAAAGGCATTTAGTATCTTGTAATTTTTAGGGTTTCGTACTCAAAGGGTAAAACGGGAACCCTATTACTGAGGCTCCGCCGTCTGTCACAAAACTGTATCTCATAAACCGTGATAGTTAGACAGTTGAAATTTTCACAGATGATGTATTTCTGTTGCCGCTATAACAACAAATACTAAAAAACAGAATAAAATAAATATTTAAGAGGGCTCCCATACAACAAACGTGATTTATTTTTTTGCTCGTTTTTGCTCTATATTGATAATGACAACAGGAGAAATATTCACAAAATATTTAGTTGTATATTCACTTTAAAAATAAATAATTAAATTAAAATAAAACAAATATTTAAGGGGGGCTCCCATACAACAAACGTGATTTTTTTGCCATTTTTATAGATAATGGTACGGAACCTTTCGTGGGCGAGTCCGACTCGCACTTGGCCGGTTTGCCGTAGTCAGCCGTAGTTAGGAAACGGCGAAACTTGGGATTTATCTTCGGAGCAGACCCTTTTACGACCCATCATTAATCACCACTAGATAACCAGTGTAAGTATACTCACTGCGTGAACAGCTGACAGTGCCGGAACATGTCGACCATGGCAGCAGCGACGATGCCGTCCACGTTGAGGATCAAGTTGGGCTTCTTGCGGGTCGTGATGGCTTCCACGTCCAGCGCGTAACGCGTCACGGGCCACGCGGGCCAGCGTGACGTCACGTAGGCCTTCAGCTCGCGCACTCGGGAGTCGGGGTTGTTGATTGATTTTACTCTGTGGGAGAGAATGGAGGAATGTAAATAAGGACTTCTTGGACTTCTTGGCGGGAAAGTGTAGCGTCATGTTCAGCAGTTTGTTTAATTTTCCAAAGTTTGTGTTTAGCCGAATATTAATGTGTAATAATGGTGGATTATTAACCATTAAGTGTTTGTGAACGTGCATTAGTGTAGGCAAATGAAACAAAACAGTGCAACTTCGCTTCAAGTTCTTTCAAGAAGTCCGCGTGAGGTCTCAGTAAAGTGCCATATCTTTACTGAAACTCAAGGGGAGCGGGCGGGGATATCATCATCATACATTTATAATTAATTTCATCAATATTATACAAGAACTAAAACGTGACATTGGCTAAATGCACAAACCGTGCGAAGCCAGAAGGAAAAAAAAAAGGACTTCTTGGCGGTAAAGTGAACCGTCATGTTTAGCAGTTTTGTTTTATTTCGTTTAAACCTTACATAATTTCATACAAACTTTCAAGCCCTTGTTTTTGGAAATGACGGAACCGATTTTAATGAAACTTCATACGCAGCAGGATACAAAAGTCTAAAAAGTTAGTTAAGAACATTTTAGAAAAATAGTGTTACAGCCAAATTAGACCGATTTTAAATTTTCCATAGAAACAGTTATCTGTTTTTAAATAAGACATTTCAAAAATGTTCTTAACTAACTTAATAAGTTTCATTAAACTCAGTTCAGTTATTTCGAAAAACAAGGGCTTGAAAGTTTGTATGAAATGCCGTAAGGTGTTAACGGTGTTAAGGCGCTGACAAGAGGCAAATGATAAAAGTAGGCTTGTCTTAAACAAAAGAAATGCCAATTCTATACAGGCTGACTTTGAAAACATGCGACAAAATTTAAGGGAGTGTTCTACCCAAAGAGAATTAAACCACTTGAGAGCCGATAGACCGATTTCGTCTAGGGACACGACTCACCACTGCGGGCCGGGAGACGAAGAAAATCCAGCGGTTGTGATTGGCTGATGCAACAATGTCAGGACGAATGTTCCAAACATAGTGATGCAAAAGTCAGTTTTGCAACTATATTTTCGATATCGATAAAATCGACGGGTATTCATTCTGCATTTTTTTTAACTATACTGTTAGGTTGTTAACTGGGTGCAAATAAAACACTGACGTAACACTAAAAACTTTATTCAATTAAATCAATCAGCTAATTTAATCGACAGAAAGCTTAATAAATTTCTCATAAATGAAACTAAATTCTAATAATTTATTGTGCAATTAGGATTTAAAAATCACTTTTACATGTCATTATTTAACAAGCTAGCTGGAGTCGACATTTCCAAAAAATTTTTGGAAACCAATTTTCCCTGTGAACTGCCTTAATCCAATTTTTGTTTCAGTTCTGGAATATTTGGAAATCTGAAATGTAAACATTAAGTAATATTACTTTTTACCATTAGGAAATATCGATAATTTGTATGGTCATTATCGATTTGTTTTGAAGTTGTCACAACACTGCAGCATTAGTAAAGATAGAAAGGGACAGACGTATTGACAATACCCTAGTGAGAGAAAGGGACTTTTCAAAAAGACATCAACGCGTGATACATTTTTGTGCAATTTTAGATAACCAACCAGTTTAGCTTGAGCCCTGCAATTATTCCTATTATTATTAAATTATAAATATATTTTACTTACCGATGAAAAGTTATGCCGTCTTTTTTATAGCTGGATGTTCTGGATGATTTCCCACACCATTTAATTGAACAGGAACTCATAATTGTTTGTATTTATGCAGAAAATGTTTTAAAAGGTATCAAAATAATCGCGTGTACAGAGATCCAATAACTGGTCAATACTAAAATAGCCACTCATTTTTTCATTTATTATAAGTGCAATTTCATATATGTGTCGTGAGCCTGAGTCGCCCGTATGAGCAGTCAAGAGGATATATAGTCATTGGTTCTACCCATCAATGTGAACAACTTTTACTATGGGACCGAATAAGAATTCGCAAAAAAAAAGTCGACCTTCATAGAGAAAATTGTACAATCGGTTATGTACCTATAAAGGAAGGTCGACTTTTTTTTTGCGAATTCTAATTTGGTCCCTTATTAAAAGTTGTTCATATTGATGGGTAGAACACACCCTTAAATTTTGTCTCATGTATTCAAAGTCAGCCTGTATAGTTTGTGGTAGCGGAAAAAATATATGTTATTCTTGAACATATTTCTCAGAACTTAGTTGTTACCAAAACACGTTTAGCAAAAAATCTCGATACAAATTAACGGTAAACTAACCCATTACTTTGAGTTTCAATCCAAAATATCTGTATTAAATATCAACGTACGGTTGGTATTCAATTAATAACAAGAACGTCCTATTTGTATGCAGAACTTGGTTGTTTTTTATTTTCGATTACTCTCAACTCACTTTTGAGTAAATAAATAATTGCTATGTCCAGCAGTGGACTGCGATGGTTGATTGAAATAATTGCTTCATATTTTGCAATAAATTACAAGCGTTGTGTCATCGCGCTTCTCTTTCTTTTGTATGCAGTCTGACAGTGACAGCGGTTTACCTGTTGTCAGCGTCTTAAGTGTTTGTGAACGTGCATTAGTGTAGGCAAATGAAACAAAACAGTGCAACATCAAGTTCTCTCAAGAAGTCCGCGTGAGGTCTCAGTAAAATGCCACATCTTTACTGAAACTCAAGGGGAGCGGGCGGGCGAGTATATCATCTATCATCCATTGTTTATAATTAATTTCATCATTATTTAAACAAACTTCTTAACTAATTAAAGACTTGGCTAAAACGTCCCACCAACCAGGCCATTAAAATATGAATAAAAAAATGTAAATAAGTGTGGGGTAAGGCAAACAATGTCACGTTCCGAAATCGTCTTCGATATGTAAATGTTTACTTTGTGTTCAGTATTTTTAGCTTACGAAGCGACGCGCGCGTGTAACTTGTGGTAACCAAGTGTAAAGTTTATGTTTCATGTTCTCCACTTTTTTGTAAGACACCGTGATTCCCCCTACATTTTGAACACATACCTATGTCCGATGCCCATGATGAGCTCCCCCTTGGCCCGCTTGTCGTTGACGAACTCCTGCGGGTGCTGGCCGCGGTCGTACGCGGCGCAGAAGTCCAGCGCCGCGCGATCCAACGCGCCGCCGAAGCGATCGCCCTGCAGACAAACATCATTATATCATTTGGTTTTCATCACTCCCATTCTCATCACTCAAACACACACACACACACACTCACTCACTCAACACTTACATTACTCCTCATACAGTATGCATACTTTCCACATACATTCTTACATGGCAATGACATTATTATACCTACAGTTTTTCGTATTTGACATTATTATACCTACAATTTAAACTTCAACTAGGTTCTAACTTTTATTATTTTAATCATATTTTATATTGTTTTTTTTTTGTTAATGTGAGGACGTTGTAGGCTTAATTTTTAAGGTCAGGTTTTTGTAGGCCATTTTTTTTTTTTAAGGAGTGGCCGTGGAGTTTCTTGCCGGCTCTTCTCCATAGGAAAAGACCAATTGGAACCGTGCACCTAGCTTCTGACGTTTCATAAGTGCCCATGTAGGCTTATGTGAAATAAAAATATTTTTGATTTGATTTGAATCCTATAATGTATTCAAACTTAAACATAAACATGGCTACTAATTGTTCTCAATTTATTTATGGGAATCAAATGTAATCCGAGATACAGGTTTACCACCTAGTTCGGATGCAGATAGTCCCAAATTTTGTATATTACTGACTTTAGCCATTATTTAGTGTATATTGTTATTATTAAATTGTGTAAAACGGGTTCTGATTTTGGTGAATAAATTTGGTTTCTGCTGGCATTTTGAGTTAACAACTTACGATATTACTATAATCCATTTGAAATAAGATAAGAAATTTAAATAAACTTTTTTACAGTCCGTTCAACCGATTTTGCCTTCTATTCCGTAGGCATAAGGATAGCATTGGCGTTGGTAGCCAACCTGGCGGCGACCCTATTAAAATATGCCATAGATAAATATCGCCCGTCTCTCCTCAATTATTGGAATTGAGGAGAGACGGGCGATATTTATCTATGCTTGCTCAAGGATGCATATCCGGTAGGCTCTTATTGGATGGAAATAAAAGCAAAAACGTGGTTAAAATACCAACTGTATATTACAGCTGCCATTTGTCATACCACTAACGCAATAGTAGCCAAATTCGGTTGAACGGACTGTAAAAATGGTTTATTTAAATGTCTAATCTTATTTCAAATGGAGTATAGGTAGTTGAAAGAAAATACATTTTGAGCAACATTGTCACAGCAACATGTTTTGGTGTTGCAGACAGAGCTTGAAATACCGGTATTTCTGAGAACCGGTACCACAGACTTCGGTGTGATACCGGTACCAGAGTAGTACGGGTACTAGACGTAGTACCTATACTGTGGGTACCGGTAGCAGACGTAGTAACTGTACTATGGGTAGCGGTAGCAGACGTAGTACCTGTACCAGACGTAGTAACTGTACTATGGGTAGCGGTAGCAGACGTAGTACCTGTACCAGACGTAGTAACTGTACTATGGGTAGCGGTAGCAGACGTAGTACCTGTACCAGACGTAGTAACTGTACTATGGGTAGCGGTAGCAGACGTAGTACCTGTACCAGACGTAGTAACTGTACTATGGGTAGCGGTAGCAGACGTAGTACCTGTACCAGACGTAGTAACTGTACTATGGGTAGCGGTAGCAGACGTAGTACCTGTACCAGACGTAGTAACTGTACTATGGGTAGCGGTAGCAGACGTAGTACCTGTACCAGACGTAGTAACTGTACTATGGGTAGCAGTAGCAGACGTAGTACCTGTACCAGACGTAGTAACTGTACTATGGGTAGCGGTAGCAGACGTAGTACCTGTACCAGACGTAGTAACTATACTATGGGTAGCGGTAGCAGACGTAGTACCTGTACCAGACGTAGTAACTGTACTATGAGTAGCGGTAGCAAATGTAGTACTAGTACTGTGAGTACCGGTACCAGACGTAGTACCTGTATACTTGTCAAAATATAATAGGCCCGTTTTGACATTTAACTTGAATCGATTTATCTTGAGTATGGATTAAATGAGAATCGTCGACGTGAATATGAGATTTGTGGTACCAGAATTTGGTACTGGTACTTTGTTAGGTGGATTACCGGGTACACGTCTGGAACCGGTACTCAAGTACCGGCTCCCGTATACCATAACCTGTACTTTTGGTACCGTTTCCAAGCCCTGGTTGCAGGCAACACGTTGACAAGTTAGTCTTCAACAGATAGGCTATTTTTAATACATTTTTTATACAAGCATATTACAAGTTAGAGGATTATAACATCCAAGATAGGAATGCTTGGAAACATGCTGGTCCTGCTCCATAGGACAATCTAGAGTCTAGACAAAATCAAACTGGTTGCTATTTTAATTGTATAATTTGTTATTTTAATGACATTGATTTTAAATTCTGTGATTACCTAAACTCACACACTGACTTATTTTTTTTAGGAAAACATATATTTTTACGATGTTTGTAAATATGTGAGCACCATGTATCTATCTCATAATTAAGTTTATTTATTCATACCAACGAGATACATTACAATTGATCAAGTTATTTTTCATTGCTTCATTTTTAATTATTTTTACCTATTGTGGTATAGTAATTTTATTCTAGGTGCATCGTCTTCACATATAATCATATAATTAACGTACTTAAACAGAATATTATGAAACATTAAAAAAAAAGTAACGGTGAAGTTTCTTGCCCATTCTTCTCCATACGAAACTACCTTTTGGAAGGGGCGACTAGAATCAATTCTATTTTTTTTTGTAATTCTTGACGTTCAAAAGTGCCTTTTATGTGCCTATTTGAAATAAATAATTTTATATTAGGCTTGCGTAATATTAGCATATTCTATAATATTTATAACACTTACAATTGTCAACAGTCCGCTGACTACTGAAGATATGAGATCCTTGCCGGCCCTCGCGGTGACCATAGTGTTGTGGGCCCCGGACACAGCGGGCCCGTGGTCAGCTGTCACTATTAGTACGAGCTCGAAGAATTTCGACGCCCATTCTGGGAGTTCACGTTGGAACCTGTAATGAAAGAACGATTATTTATTTATTTACTGAAGAAAACCGACCACGCACAATGAAGAGTTCTGTAGTTGGGAAGAATTTATATAAAAAATCAACTTAAAATTGTAGTTGCAAATCATGTCAATATACGCCACGGTCAATTTTCCAATTGTAAATTTAAGTTTGTAATCGCATTTTTTTTTCTTATATGATTAATCTACAAATTAACGATTTTCGGACTTTTTCCTTTACTTGTGCTATGAGACCTTGCTTAAAATGCATAGAGAACGCTGCTGCCCATTCTCTAGTAAGTCCCTTTTACGACACCCACGGGAAGAAATAGGATGGTGATATTCTTTACGTCCGGCACCACACAAACAACAGGCAGTCACTCCATATGCTCCTGGTAAGAACCAGAAGAACTGGAACTGATGGTGACTTTACCATATGCATTGTGACAAGCATAAATTGCTTATGAACCATATTAAAGTGCCTAATTGAATCGCAACCGTGAAATACTTATTAATATGTACTTCTGGTGGCCATCTGTTGTATTCATAATCAGTTCCACTTCACCAAATGAAACATTTTTTTTTTCAAATATAACAAAATCTTAGAAAATATAACTAAAGTAAATCTTTAAAATCACAGATCACAGATATGAAATACAGGGGGTGTACTCCGAAGTGTCAATCCGAAGTATCGACCGAATGTTCGGCCGTTTTATCGGAGTTTCTTGCCCGTTCTTCTCCATAGAGACTTAGTGCTTTGGAATGGGCAACTTGCTACATCTCTCTGACTGACCGACCCCTTGACAGTTCAAAAGTGCCTGTAATAGGTTTATTTGAAATAAATGCTTTCCGCCTTATTACAAAACAAGATTTATATTTTGACATGGCTTAAACCCTGCAGCCAGTTTTTGTAATAAGAACGTAACAGTGATTGAAATGCCGTTCTTTTTACAAAACTGAAAACTTAGTTCGGTACTAAGTTGTCAGTTTTGTGTTTAGGAACATTACCATAGTCGGAATAAAGTTCGAAATTCAATAATGGCGCCATGTTTTAAACCTGGGTCTCAAGATAAACCTTGTTTTGTAATAAAGGGGATAGAGTTTGAGTTGAGTTTGAGTTTATAACTTCCATAGTTTCATTTATTGACTTTGAATCTTTAGAGGTATGAGGAACAGGGTGTAAAGTTCACTCATCCTCCATAGAAAAGGGAGGATCCTCCGACAAGACGGGTGTTGTCTGGTGGGCAACTCCCCAACGGTTGATGTCGGGATGTTCTATACAAGGTGTTACAGGACGATTGACATTCCTATAAACCACGTAAAGAGTATCTTGTTTTTTACCCGTATACAAAAAATAAATCAAATCCAATAAATAATTTAGCCACAGGAAATTATTTTCCATTTTGTTATTTTTCAACATGATGTAGATCTGAGTCCGTAATAATAAGTTAACATTGTAAGGCGCGCCTAACGCGCCGCGCAAGGTCAGTAACTTTTCGTAGATATAGAATAGAGTGTTTACTTTTTATGCAGTTGATTCTGCTATTTATTTTGTTTGAAAATTGCAATTTTTAAATTTTCTATTAACTACTAATCTTCGTGTTTTAAAATGTTTCGATGGACTAGTACTGTGCTAGTTTTAATTTAATGTCGTACATCCAGAGTCAGATTGTATAAGCTAGTCGCGCGGTAAACTCTGCTTGCGCGATGTTGATGCCGCTACAAATCCTTACCCGACTTAAAGTCACATTTTTGACTTTGGCTTATCTCATTGACTGTGGTTTTTTTTTCGCCGTAGTCAAACAACGGCCGAACATTCGGCCGAAACTTCGAATTTATGTTCGGAGTAGACCCCCTGGTATTTAGCCTCATCTGGTTAGACTGGCAGCTGACTCCAAAATATTTCAAAAGGCACGCAGGTGATGATGCTTACCATAACAAGCTGATGGTGCCGCCAACTCCCAGCTGCCTCTCCAGCACTTGGCTGATGGGTACTCCGCAGTACGAAAGCTCGTTTCCTCTCTCGTCGCAGATTGTACTGATGAAGGCAGCTGGTTTCCTGATGATGCCCAGTTTCTGGAAGATTGAGAGGATTTGTAGAAAAAGTTTGCAATCCTATAAACAAGAAACCGGTTTCCAAGGCTAGGTAACATCAAATACCGGCCAAGTGCGTGTTGCATAAGCATAATCAGCCTATAATGTTCCCACTGCTGGGACACATGCCTCCTCTCGTCGAGAGGGACTGGGCTTTAACCCACCACGCGGGCCCAGTGCGGGTTGGTAGATGTCACATGTCTTCGAATTGTTGGTTCTAGGACATGCCGGTTTCCTCACGATGTTTTCCTTCACCGTTTTGAGAGCAGTGGTGATGAAATTATTTACACAAAGTAAAGCGCCTGCCTGGGTTCGAACCCACGACCTATGACTCGTAAGTCGGGGCCGTTACCACTGGGCCACCACTGCTCTACTGCGTGTTGGACCACGCACAATGAAGGGTTCCGCAGTTGGAATGAATTTATCCCAAGAACAAACTTAACATTGTAATTGATAGACATTGGGATGAATTTATCCCGAGCCGAGAATAAACTTAACATTGCAGTTGATAGACATGTTCACTCATACATTCCAACTGCAAATGAACAAACAAGAGCAAACTTAACATTGTAGTTGGAAAGCATGTTCCCCCATACAATCCAACTGCAAATGTAAGTTTGTTTTGTGTTTGTTTACGACGTACGGCATTTCATACAAACTTTCAAGCCCTTGTTTTTTGAAATGACTGAACCGATTTTAATGAAACTTCATACCGATAAGCAGGGTAGAAAGGTCTAAATTGTTAGTTAAAAACATTTTTTTTTATCGCATAGTGAACGCTGCTGCCCATTCTCTAGTAAGTCCCTTAGTAGCCTTTTACGACACCCATGGGAAGAAATAGGGAGGTGCTATTCTTTACGTCCGACACCACACGGACATACGGACGTGTATGCAAATGTGAAATAGGCGCACGTAAAAGCGATTGCTGGCGGGGCGACGCATGCCACGTGGCGATTCACCGCTCACTCCACGCGCGCGGTCCCACCGTTCGCGACCTTTTTTTTTCGATGTTTCACATCTGCCAGGCGTCCCGTGACGGCTCACAATTTTTTATTTTATTGAATTGGCTTCCAGATAATGAGGGTAGGATGAGAATCATCATTTCAGCCGAAAAACGTCCACTGCTGGACATAGGCCTCTCCCAAAAAAAAGTGGGGGGATTTACCATAATCGCTACGCTTGGCAGGTGGGTTGGCGATCGCAGTATGGTGTTAAAATGCATAGAGAACGCGGCTGCCCATTCTCTAGTAAGTCCCTTAGTCGCCTTTTACGACACCCACGGGAAGAAATGGGATGGTGCTATTCTTTACGTCCGGCACCAAACGGACACTCTTCAATAAACTTATTTTATTTGATTGAATAGGCGTTCAGATAACGAGGGTAAGATGAGAATAGAAGGTACTTACTCTAGCCCAGTCGTAGTCCATGGGTACTTTGGGAGGATCCACCTCCTCCTTCACGATGATCTTGCCTTCCTTGACCAGCTTCGAGTACACCTGTTGGACCAAAATATTAATTAAATAAAAGTAAAGTTAATTTAAAGAAAGGAAGGGATTGTAGGATTTATAATGTGGAACATCCCTATCTTTGTTGTCTTATGGACACCTCCTTATAAGCTGTCAGCTGTCAAGAGGGAGAGAGGACTTCTTGGCGGGAAAGTGAAGCGTCATGTTCAGCAGTTTGTTTAATTTTCCAAAATTTGTGTTTAGCCGAATATTAAAGTGTAATAATGGTGGATTATTAACCATTAAGTGTTTGTGAACGTGCATTAGTGTAGGCAAATGAAACAAAACAGTGCAACTTCGCTTCAAGTTCTCTCAAGAAGTCCGCGTGAGGTCTCAGTAAAGTGCCACATCTTTACTGAAACTCAAGGGGAGCGGGCGGGGATATCACCATCATGCATTGAATATAATTAATTTCATCAATATTAAAACAAGTTTTGTAACTAAATAAAGACTTGGCTAAAAGGTCCCAGAAACCAGGCCATAAATATATTATAAAAAAAAGAGGGAGAGATTGGAGGTTAGATCCAGAGCGAGATTAAAGGCCGTGTTTGGAAGTAAACCAGTATTATTATTTACTAGAAAACCACTACAGTTACCGGTATCTGGGTAACCATAGGAAGGAGAAATATGTCAAAGTCAAATTGTTAATTTCAAATAGGCCCATAAAAGGCACGTTTGAACGTCAATATTTACAAAAAATAGAATTGATTCTAGTCGCCCCTTCCAAAAGGTAGTTTCGTATGGGGAAGAATGGGCAAGAAACTCCACCGTTACTCTTTTAAAATCTTGTACAATATTTTATATAGGTACATTAATTATATAATTATAATTATGTGAAGATGATGCACCTAGAATAAAATTACTATACCACAATAGGTAATAAAAAGAGTTAAGAATGAAGCAATGACAGATAAATTAATTATGTGATTGATACATGGTGCTCACATATTTACAAAAATTGTAAAAAAAACAAAAACATATACGGTTCCCTAAATAATAACAATATCAGTGTGAGTTAAGGTAATCACAGAATTAAAAATAAATATCATAAAAATAATAAATTAAACAATTAAAAAAACAGCCTGTTTGATTTTGTCTACACTCTAGATTGTCCTATATTTAGAGCTGGACCAGCATGTTTCCAAGCATTCTTATCTTGAATATAATCCTCTAATTTGTAATATGCTTGTTTACAAAGAGTTCTTTTAATATGAGTTTTAAATTTTCTCTAATTTAGTTGCAATATATCACAAGGTATTTTATTGTATGTACTTTAGATAATCTGAAAAATGGTTGATCTATGTTACCTCTATTTAGGTTACAGTTTTAATACCGGTTACCTAAAGCCGGGTGTTGCTTCAATGTGATATTGAGAAAATAATATGGAGTATAACTGACCTTATTAACAGCTTTCCCGAGCGTGTCGAAAGAATTCGGCACCTCAGCTCCATAGGCTTCGAGCGCCGCGTTTTTAGCGACCGCCTTCTCCAAGGCCGAGCCGGCGAGCGAGCCCGCGTGGCCGAACTGTACTTCCGACGTGAACATGTCTGAAAAATAAGGTAAATTATTGTGAGTACAATTAATGTTAATGATTATATAGGATTTTTCTAAATAGAAAGAAACAAGAAAAAAGTTCATTTGCGCCTAAAAAATTGTAATGAGTATGCTTAGATAGTTCGGTTAGAGACGCCCCGGGCGTCGGGAGTCTCAAGCCGATTTCCGGCCACCGTAGGCGCGGGCTTGCGGACGATGAGCGAAGCTGGTCGCAGTCGATTTCCGGCCACCGTATGCGCGGGCTTGCGGACGATGAGCGAAGCTGGTCGCAGTCGATTTCCGGCCACCGTAGGCGCGGGCTTGCGGACGGTGAGCGATGGGTAGCTCGCCATCCGATAAGGACCAGGCCGGGGCGACGGCCCGTTGTGTTCTACGCACGCCTCAAAGAGATGTCAGCACCAACTGACGGGGTCCGTTAGGGCCAATGCCTGCCAGGGTTCCGGTTTTATCCGAAAGGGATCCATGGCCATGGCACACAGGCAACGGAAGGAACACGGGCGGGTTTTAGTCAGTTAAAGTCTGACACGCCCTCCCGCTCCGCCCAGAGCGGGAGCAGTTATTTGATAATTCACCAACAAAAAAAAAAAACCGGTCAAGAGCGAGTCGTACTCGCGCACCGAAGGTTCCGTACGAATTTATGATGTTGATGATTTCTGAAAAACTGTGCTATTTAGAGACATCGTTTTATTTTTCCTGTAATCTTTACATAAGCTTCTATCATATAGAATAATTTCTGATTTTTATCTCTGCAAACTTCGGAGATAAGGGGGGGGGGGGGGCGGTATTTTTTTTACATTTTTCATCACAAGTCGGAAAAAAATATGTGTGCGAATGTGCAAACAGCGTTCTTTCATATGATACCCCACATGCCCTAGTTTTTCAGACCCCCTTTCAGTCCCTTTTGCAAAAAAGGTATATTTTTTCACTCTTGACCGTTAGGTAGTCACGCTAATTTTGTAGATATGGCAAGTCCATAGGTTTATAAGTCAATGACAAGAGTAGACAAAAATGACGTTTTCATGTAGACAGTTGACAGTTTTGCCAACGGAAGACCGTTGACAAAACTGTTCTCGTAATAAGCCTGCAGGACAGAAGCACTGCACTTACCGGAACAAGTGCCGATGCACCAGGCGACGATGGGCTTCTTAATCTTTCCGTCGCGTATCGCCCTGCAGACGTGGTACTCCTCAACTCCTCCCACTTCCCCAAGGAGGACTAGCATTTTCACGTTGGGATCCGCTTCGTATCTGTGTAGAGAAATATTGGTTATGGCGTTGACAAGAGGTGAATGATAAAAGTAGGCTTGTCTTAAACAAAAAACTTGCCGAATCTATATAGTTTGTGGTAGCGGAAAAATATATGTTATTCTTAGACATATTTCTCAGAGCTTGGTTGTTACCAAAATTCTTTTAGAAAAAAAATCTCGATACACGCTCGTACGGCATTTCATACAAACTTTCAAGCCCTTGTTTTTCGAAATGACTGAACCAATTTTAATGAAACTTCATACGCATAAGAAGGATACAAAGGTCTAAAAAGTTAGTTAAGAACATTCCGATCGATCAAGTTATGCTATACCTACGCTTGCCGGGGTTGGTCCGTGGATGGGTGACCATATTTACATACCAAGACCTACGTGCCTCGGAAAGCACGTTAATCCGTTGGTCTGTCGTCCGTGATAAAAAGATAAAAAAAAAAACAATTCAAAACTAAAATAATTTAAATAAACCGTGGCAGCTAAGAGATGACCAGTCCCAACTGACGGCGCCCGTTCACGAACATGACGCATGGATCAGCACCATTCAGCTCAACCATTTTGAAGGGAGCTAAATGATCCACCAACACACACACACCATCAGCGAGACATCTGAGTGAGCATGACAAAATCTGTGTCTCGGTCGAACCACGCACAATGAAGAGTTCCGTAGTTGGGCGAATTTATCCCAAGAACAAACTTAAAATGTTAGTTGAAAACCATGTTTTCCCATACATTCCAACCGCAAATGTAAGTTGGTCGACTATTACTCGTTTCACTTTTAACTTCGTTATAATATGTAATTATACTACATCGACATATTTACATGCTCTTTGAAAAGGTTTCGCAGCCTTTTGTATGAGACACTTAAGATAAGATAAGATAATATTTATTTTGTAAAACATGAGTACATTAAGTAGGTCTTATAATTAATATGAGGTGGCTACATGTTTTGCCATTTATGGCGAACAAAATTAGATGCACTAGACAAACAATACATAAAAAAATACAATGTCAAACTTTAAATCAAATTGAAATTAAATTGTCAAAATTTAGATTTCATTCAAAATTACAATGTCAAAATTTAAATTAAATTCAAAATAACATTCAAAATTTAAATTCAGCTTGAGTAAGACATAATTATATAAAAATAAAAAAATCAAATTAACACTCATGGACTAGTTGTAATTGTTTTATTTCAAATTTAATTTCAATTTTTTTTGTTTTTATAATATTAGTGTAATTGTCATGCACGTACAGTTAGCCACCTAGTGATTATGTTTATTATTTGATGGAGTTTTATTTATTAATGGTAATCTGTGAACAGCGCTGTGGGGTACATTATTACTTAAGTGATTTTTGTTTTTTTGTTTTATAATATTGCATAATGTAGCTGTTTGTTGTTCCTAAATAAAAAATTTAATAAAATAAAAATAAAATACTACTGCCGTGATTTTTCCTTCCCTTTTATGCTTTATTTAAATTATTTAGTTTGGATAACTTGGTTCAAATGGCTTCAACCATAAGGGCGAATTTCACCAATGTAACTGAACGCGATCAGCACATCTAAACTGAGTTCAAGAGCTGTCAGTATCAATAATCCAAAGAAAATAATGACACTGACAGCGTTTCAGTCCCATACTAATCCAACAAGATCTACATTGTATTCAACTGTATCAATCAAAGTGTTTTATTAGTTTTCTTAACACCAAATTTTTTTTGTTTTAATTCTTAGTTTTTACAATGCACACTTGTTTTCTCAACTCACTAGACATTGGCAGAATAGTCGACACCGGCTTTGCTTGCCATTCAACAAAAAAATAGAATAGAATAGACACTGACAGCTTTTAAACGTGGTTTATGTGCTGATCGCGTTCAATTTCATTGGTGAAATTGACACTAAAGGCAGATTTTACCAACGAAAACTGAACGCGATCAGCACATAAACCATGTTTAAGAGCTGTGTGTCTTTGGAATATTGACACTGACAGCTCTTGAACTCGGTTTAGATGTGTTGATCGCGTTCAGGTTCATTGGTGAAATTCGCCCTAAGTGGTTTATCGTTGAAAACATGATAGTATGTTTAATTTTTTTTTCACGGTCGGGTGTCAGCCCAAATCAAGTGCCCCCCCCCCTCCCCCCAGCCACTGCCTATAGACTACGACTCGGCGAGAGTTCTGTTGTATTGCCGTCACACTCGCGCATTTTAAGGTCCTTCTAATGTGCGAGAGCGACGGCAATACAATTTCATTGTGCACGAGCGATAGAGATAAGGAATAGGGGTCATTGTACAAAATTCTTTCTGCTTCGCGACCGGACTTTGCTCTCATCATTCTCTGGCGATGTATTTACCTCAACAAATGGTCAATGAAGGTGGTCCCGGGGTACCGGTCGCCCCCGATGGCGACGCCCTCGCACACGCCGTCCGCGTCCTTGGAGATGATGTTGTTCAGCTCGTTGCTCATGCCACCCGAGCGGGACACGTACGCCACGCTGTGGGAAAGAGAGAAATAAATTAGATGAAAAAAATATTATTGTATATAAGTTATTTCAAACCTCAAAATAATCAATTTTATTGACAAGTGTTTTAGGCCGCCTCTCAGTGGTCTGAAATTCGGCTTTCATAGACATTTTCATTTGATTTTTTTGGTTGGATGTGCTTTAAAAGATTTTTAAGTATATGTTTAAAAATATTTAAAAAAAAAATTAATATCAGTGCAACAGCTAACATAGAATTAAAAAAAAAAAAAAATTGTATGGAGTGTTAAGGCGACAATAACCGACTTTTAATGATTTTATACTGAAGATCACGTCTCAACGAGTAGTGTTAATGATTTGAAAAAAAAAATAATATGTTAAATTAGAGCATTTTCTCAATAACTTAATATGTGAATATTTTAGATTATGTTTATATTACATAGTGAAATTAATTTGTAAAGTTATGTCTAACGCGGATAAAAAACCGAGAATGGCGCAAAATCTACCAAGCGTATTTTTCTCAAAACCTTCACCAATTTAAAGATAATTTAATTATTGATCTTTTAGTATATGCGTTTTATTAAAATACCTTTTGTTTTGTGTATAATAAATTAAAAATGCGTCAAATTGGAGACACCGCTCCTTGATGGGCGAGTCCTATTACTGGCTGAACGTACCACGCGTTGCGTGAGCTCAGTACAGAACACGCAAGCTAACCACTCAAGGTCACTGGCATATATCTGCGTCTTAAGTAAACCCCGAAAGTTGCGCGGTTAAAAAAGAAAAAAAACAAACACTTTTCTTTATTTTTCTAGCCTATGTCAAAGCTAAACATAATTTAAAGTAAATAAACTATTACCAGATGTAATGACTAATTTCAATTTCGGTGACTGTAAATCAGAATTATAATCACTAATTTATTAATGATGCATTTCATTCTCTAATTTGTAAATTAATTACTAATCTGGACTCTGTTTATGCTCGTGCTAATTTCATGTGACTCTGTATAAGCTCGTGCTAATTTCATTTGATCCTGTATAAGCTCGTGCTAATTTAATTTGACTCTGTATAAGCTCGTGACTGTTTACGAAAACTGAGCCCCAATGTGGTGGAAGCCCTGTGTGATTCGGACTTAAGCGGATAAGTCTATGATGATAATAAATAATAACATACTAGTGAATATAACATACCTGCCCGGCCTGTAAAGTTTGCTGTCAATAATGTTATCAATCATGCCAGCAGTGTTTCCGATCTTGAAGCAACCAGGTTTGATACCTCCCACTGTAGCTGGACCGATTACGTTAACCTGCAGAACAAAATAAAACAGATGTAGCGGCATCAGCATCGCCACATGCGAACTACGCGTCACACTGACGTCACGCAAATCCTGCATCGCGCAAGCAGAGTTTACCGCGCGGCTAGCACATATACAACGTCCCGACATCAACCGTCGGGTAATTCTGTAGGAGCGTCGAGTCGGCACTCTCGTCGCTGGTCGCCTTCGCTGGGCCTCCCCCGGGGAACCGGGGGTCTCACCTGGTGGGGGTTGACCGCCGGGTGTCGTTAAGAAAGCGGCGCTAACGTATTAGCGCCGCGGCGCCCTTACAGAAATACTCTGCTGTTACTCACATGGGCGCACAAATGCGCCCAATATTTTGAAAGGCCGCCATAGGCCAACACATTGAGGGGCTCGCCTTGGCAAGCCACCGTGCTGCATCCGCGGGAAAGGGGCGCCGCCCCGAACCCGCCTGCCACGCCCCCTGACGGGGGCGTAGCGACTTCCCCGGTTTTAACCGTCGGGTAGTTGCCCACCAGACACATCACCAGTCTGGTCGGAGGATCCTCCCTTTTCTATAGAGGATGAGTGAACTTTACACCCTGTTCCTCATACCTCAAAACAGAGATTATTTTATTTTAAATCAATCTACTACACCTTTTTTAAAACGATAAATGATTTTATTTCTGTAAGTAGGTTCGTACAAACACATTTACACGTCAATCATATTTTATGAGATCGGCGTTTCCTATCTGACTACTCTGAGGAGAAAGGCCGAAACTTAACTCAGAGGTCACAGTCTCTTTTAAAGTCCAGACATAATCTTCGTCAGATCATGTGGATCCGTGTCTGAAATGGTCTTTTGAGGAAAGAACCACACAGATTTGAGTGGGCCTGTCCAGTCAGTGCACGCATTTGTCAGTAGTCGTGCAGCTCAACTCAGACCTTAAAAAGCTCAACGATTCAACAAACATAATCAAAGAAAGAACATTAGGGTAGGCCGCATAAATTACTTAAACTGCCAGACCATTATTAAATCTCAATGAGAGAGAAAAAAAAATTACCCACATAGTCTTCAATTTACAATTGTTAAAATAATAATACTTTACGAAGTAAATATTCATGTCAAAAAAATTCATCAGTGTCAATGTGTATATAAAATAAATTACAAAATTTTGGTCAGATCATGTGAAGACCATGTAGTTTAATGTTTGAAATGGTCTTTTGAGGAAAGAACTATACAGATTGAGGGGACCTGTCCAGTCAGTGCATGCATGTGTCAGTTATCGTGCAGCTCAACTCGATCATCAGAAATATAAATTGCCAAAGTATTGCCGTTCTGGAGTTTTGCGCTTAAGGCGACGATAACCGACTTTTAATGATTTTATACTGAAGATCACGTCTAAACGAGTAGTGTTAATGATTTGAAAAAAATATATGTTAAATTAGAGCATTTTCTCAATAACTTAATATGTGAATATTTTGGATTATGTTTATATTACATAGTGAAGTTAATTTGTAAAGTTATGTCTAACGCGGATAAAAAACTGAGAATGGCGCAAAATCTACCAAGCGTATTTTTCTGAAACCTTCACCAATTTAAAGATAATTTAATTATTGATCTTTTAGTATACGCGTTTTATTAAAATACCTTTTGTTTTGTGTATAATAATTTAATATTGCGTCAAATTGAGGACAGCGCTCCTTGATGGGCGAGTCCTATTACTGGCTGAACGTACGACGCGTTGCGTGAGCTCAGTACAGAACACGCAAGCTAACCACTCAAGGTCACTGGCATATATCTGCGTCTTAACAACACATTTAGCCATTCAAGTTTATAACATGCATTTTGTGGTGCAAAGGGGCCATAGTTTTGATCGTGGTTAGCTGCAGGATATTATAGGAGAATAAGAGAAAATTATTTGATTGCTACTTACACCCCGTGTGTCAGCCAGTTTGATGATCTTCCTCGTCATGTTCTCAGGGATGCCTTCAGCGATAATGACGATTGTGTTGATCTGAGGATGCTGCATAGCCTATAAAACGATAAAAAATGAATTAAAATTAATAAAAATTTCAAAGAAGGAATAAGATCACTTTTTTTTTTTTGTAACATATTGCTTTGGGAGTTATTTCGTGAAAAGGGACGGAAGTGTGTAACACGAAGTGACAGCTTGAGCATGGAATAAGTAAGTATTTTTTAATAGCATGGAATTAGTGTACTCCTGGTAAGTACTGTACAGGGTTATTTTTAAAACGTCAATAACCTCTTAAGGGGTCATTGTACTCATCATTATGAACAACTTTTACTATGGGACCAAACCTGAAATCGCGAAAAAAAATCAGCTGTTCCCTACATTTTAACGAATTATTCGAACATAAATGTAGGGAACAGCTGGTTTTTATTTCGCGATTTCAGTTTTGGTCCCATAGTAAAAGTTGTTCATAATGATGAGTACAATGACCCCTTAGGAGGTTATTGACGTTTTAAAAATAACCCTGTATATATAGTAAGTAGAGGGGGTCGAACACAGATTTAGAGTAGGCTAGATACCGCATGTTCACTAGATAGTATGAAAACCGATCGTGTCATCTTTTTTATACCTACGATGACGTCACCCCAGCCATATAGTGATGTGCTCAACGTAAGCAGAATCGTTTCAATCGCTAAGCGCGTCTGTGAGCTAATAGACTTCGTCAAGAGTGGACGTGCGTTGACATTTTTAGGGTTCCGTACCCAAAGGGTAAAACGGGAACCCTATTACTAAGGCTCCGCCGTCTGTCTGTCCGTCTGTCACCAGGCTGTATCTCATGAACCGTGATAGCTAGACAGTTGAAATTTTCACAGATGATGTATTTCTGTTGCCGCTATAACAACACATACAAAAAAGTAGAATAAAATAAATATTTAAGGGGGCTCCCATACAACAAACGTGATTTTTTTGCTCGTTTTTGCTTTATACTGATATCGGCAACAGGTAGACGCTTGAAATATTCACAGAATATGTAAATATATATTGACTTTAACAATAAATAATTAAATTAAAATAAAACAAATATTTAAGGGGGGCTCCAATACAACAAACGTGTTTTTGTGCCATTTTTATAGATAATGGTACGGAACCCTTCGTGCGCGAGTCCGAGCACTTGGCCGGTTTTTTTTAAATACCTATATTTTTAAGGGTCTGTGTTTTTAAACGCCTACGCATGCTCCAAAGGTACATAATGTGTGACAAAATTCATATTTGAAATCAAACCCATACTATAAGGGTAACCCTTATGAACGGCTTAAATTAAATTTTGTTAACCCATTGAAAGGGTTTTTGACAAAAACCCATACGGTGTGGGTAACCCTTTTGAACAAAAACAAAATTACCCACACCGTATGGGTTTTTGATTAACTGCTTAGAAAAACCCTTTCCATTGAAAGGGTTTTCGATAGGGTTTTTCTAAAATGGTAACCAAAATGGTCCCTAGGTAGAATAGAGATACAATTGGTCATGCAACACGTGCTGGGCGGATATCGAAATAACATAATGTTTTGATTTTTTTATGTTACTGGGTTACAAGTAGGTATAGAACCCATTGAATGGGTTATCATGTAACCCTTTCACTGGGTTTCTAGTATAAAACCCTTTCAATGGGTTACGTCATGATAAAGGTAACCCATTGAATGGGTTACCCCTTCGAAAAGCTTAACCCTTAACCGGGGTTGTACGGTCCCTGATCTGACGAGACTGCCCTGTAAACTCCTACTCGGGAATGTGTGGATAGGAGTCAAGTCAGTGAAGCACATACCTGCATGGTACTGTCGAAAGCTGACCTGAGCGACGCGAAGTTGACGAGCACGGTCGCCTCTTGATGTTTACGCATTGACACGTCCATGTCGGAGTACACTGAAATAAAAGAAATAATCTTTTTTAACAAAACATAACCATAATCATTATGAAACACTAGTTTTAGTATATGCGAAACCCGAAACAAATGTCAAGTATTTTTATGTAAAGAATCTATGTACAACATTTCAAAACTGTATCATGAAAAATGACAAAGTTATAAGGTTGTTATGTTACCGGGTTGTCCGTACAAAAACATGCTAACGGCGCCCCCGCGCCTCAAGGGTCATCTTGCGCTCATTGATAATGATATAAAGACAAGACAAGAGGAATTTAAAATTTCCATAGAAAACTTATTTTATAATCAGTGTCCATTCAAAATATATATTTGGGAACCTAGATATTCTGTATTCCAATCGGAATAAAGACACGCTACCTTAAGAATATGTTTAATTTACAAATTATGTTCGTATTACGTTTCAATATTACGTAAGAATTACGCATCCATCCACGCCTCTTAAGAGCGTTTACAAGTTAGGACATTTCATATAAACTTTCAAGCCCTTGTTTTTCGAAATGACTGAACCGATTTTAATGAATCTTCGTTCGCATGAGCAGGATACAAAGGTCTAAAAAGTTAGTTAAGAACATTTTCGAAATGTCTTATTTAGAAACAGATAACAGGAAATCTCTGTTTTTAAGGGAAATTTAAAATCGGTCTAATTTGGCTGTAACACTATTTTTCGAAAATGTTCTTAATTAACTTTTTAGACCTTTGTATCCTGCTTATGCGTATGAAGTTTCATTAGAATCGGGTCAGTCTTATAGAATTGATGTACGTATGCGTTCTAGTTTAACATATATTTTTTGCATAACTTACTTGGATTATATGAAGGCGAAATAACAGATTTAAAAGTCACTAAAATCATGTATCTGCGCTTAACTTTTAATGATTTTATACTGAAGATCACGTATAAACGAGTAGTGATAATGATTTGAAAAAAATATATGTTAAATTAGACCATTTTCCCAATAACTCAATATGTGAATATTTTAGATTATGTTTATATTACATAGTGAAATTAATTTGTAAAGTTATGTCTAACGCGGATAAAAAACTGAGAATGGCGCAAAATCTACCAAGCGTATTATTCTGAAACTTTCACAAATTTAAAGATAATTTAATTATTGTTTTTTTAGTATACGCGTTATTTTGTGGATAATAAATTAATAATGCGTCAAATTGAGGACAGCGCTCCTTGATGGGCGAGTCCTATTACTGGCTGAACGTACGACGCGTTGCGTGAGCTCATACAGAACACGCAAGCTAACCACTCAAGGTCACTGGCATATATCTGCGTGTTAATGACTTTTCGCTCTACGGGGACAATATATTGTAAGTAGGAAGGAGTCGAACTTCGACCAGTAATCGACCACTAGTCGTCTTAAAATCGAGCAAAAAAAATAATTTTCATTTTGCATTTTATTGCTTTTTTCCTGTTGTCTTTTGTTGAATGAATGAATGAAATGCACCGACCCCAGCGTGGTTGTACCAGACTCGATTGCTCGAATGAACCCAAAGATTCACACTAGCCTCTGAAACCTCATGTTTCATGGGACTACAGAGACCATTGCATATCAAAGAGTGGACCGGGGGGCGCGATAATGGTAGGGAAGACGTGCCCTTGGGATAGGAAAGGATTATTAGAGCCTACCGGATAGACATCCTTGAGCAAGCATTTTCTATTGTGTCTTTTGTTGAAGCAAATAAATCCTGCATCTATTCATCCGTTTTATAATAAAAATAAATATCTTACCAGGTATAAAGACTTCTTTGTTTCCGAAGTAGTACTTCTGCTTATGGTCAGCGGTGAAGGGGTACACGATGGCGACGACTGACGGCTCCGCGCGACGGCAGATATAGTCGAAGTCCAACATGCCCTGCGGGTGTACAGTAACGTTAGTTTTACTTATTCCTAGCTGCACCCCGCGGTTTCACCTTTATAAGTTCCCGTGGGAATATCGGGATATTCTATGATATTGATATTTCGCATTTATAATATTAGATAGGATTTGATAAGTTTGTATAGTATATCGTTGACTATTTCCGTTCGGTTCTGAGTGGTGCCGGACTTAAAGAATAGCACCACCCTATTTCTTCCCGTGGGTGTTGTAAAAGGCGAGTAAGGGACTTACTAGAGAATGGACAGCAGCGTTCTCTATACATTTTTACACCATACTGCGATCGCAAACCCGCCTGCCAAGCGTGGTGATTATGGCAACCCCTCCCCCCATTGGGGGGCCTACGTCCCGCAGTGGACGTCTTTCGGCTGAAATGATGATATCATAGATTCGGATCAAATCGGCTATGACAGATGGGCAGACAGACATTAGTGATAATTTAAAGGTTCCGTTATTTCCTTTTGAGGTATGGAACCCTAAAACTGCAAGATTCTTGTAGGAATCTCCACGTAGATGAAGTAATAAATAGCTAATTAAAAGTATACACTGTCCCAGGTTTTGCCTGGGATTACCATTCTAAAATGAACTCTATACTTATAGCAATAAAGTCCACTAATTTACCTGTATAGCCCTATTTTGCATGCATGAAATGATAGCCTGAAATCTTGTCACTGAACAGCGACAAGAAGTTAGTCACACTCTGTCCCAGACTTAAGCTGGAATTACCATTCTAAAATTAACTCTATAGTTATAGCAATAAAGTCCAATAATTTACCTGTATAGCCCTATTTTGCATGCATGAAATGATAGCCTTAAATCTTGTCACTGAACAGCGACAAGAAGTTAGTCACACTCTGTCCCAGACTTAAGCTGGAATTACCATTCTAAAATTAACTCTATAGTTATAGCAATAAAGTCCAATAATTTACCTGTATAGCCATATTTTGCATGCATGAAATGATAGCCTTAAGTCTTGTCACTGAACAGCGACATGACGTTAGTCACACTCTGTCCCAGACTTTGCCAGGGATTACCATTCTAAAATTAACTCTATACCTATAGCAATAAAGTCCACTACTTTACCTGTGTATCCCGATTTTGCATGCATGAAATGATAGCCTTAAGGCTTGTCACTGAACAGCGACATGACGTTAGTCACACTCTGTCCCAGACTTTGCCTGGGATTGCCATTCTAAAATGAACTCTATACCTATAGCAATAAAGTCCACTACTTTACCTGCATAGCCCTATTTTGCATGCATGAAATGATAGCCTTAAGTCTTGTCACTGAACAGCGACATGACGTTAGTCACACTCTGTCCCAGGTCTTGCCTGGGATTACCGTTCTAAAATGAACTCTATGTCTATAGCAATAAAATCCAATAATTTACCTGTATAGCTCTATTCTGCATGCCCCAAATGATAGCCTTGGTCCGGTCACTGAACAGCGACATGACGGTGGAGACGCTCTGACCCAGGTCTTGCCTGGTGGGGGCCTGGGAACACACCAGGTCCAGCAGTTTGTGTGTCAGTTCTGGTAGGTCGATCTTGGGTTTCGGCTGAGGAGAGAAGAAAAATAATATGGTTAGTTGAAAACTCGAGGCTTTCGATGTTTTATTTAAAAAACTACTTTAGAAAAAAAAAACAGAATTCCGGGTTCAGAAGTCCGTGTGTCCGTGTGTGAGTACTTTTAAAAGCAAGGAATTAGTGTACTCATGGAATAAGTAATTTTACTTAAGTATTATGTAGGAATGATTGTAACCATTTAAAGACCTAAATATTTTATTAATTGTATCGACAATAAAGCGTACATATAAATGCAAAATTGTATAGTTTGATATTGAGATAGACTCATGATAGCACAAGTTTAAACTTTAGCCGCCTTATTACAAAACAAGATTTATATTTTGACATGGCTTAAACCATGGAGCCAGTTTTTGTAAGAAGAACGTAACTGTGATTGAAATACCGTTCTTTATACAAAACTGAAAACTTAGTTCGGTACTAAGTTGTCAGTTTTGTGTTTAGGAACTTTACCATAGTCGGAATATAGTTCGAAATTCAATAATGGCGCCATGTTTTAAACCTGGGTCTGAAGATAAACCTTGTTTTGTAATAAGGGGGTAGTGGTTTTTGGTTGCTATCTAGTATGTAATCCTGTTTTCTTTGTATAAATGATAATTGCATAAAAAAATCGAATAAATATTTCAGTATTAATGTTTTTTAAATGTTGAGGTTAATTTCAGTCCCCGCTCAGTTGCTTGTTACCAAGATGAGATGTCAGATGTTACACATCATATACGACTAGAGATTAACAACGGCAATATGGCCCGCCCCTCCAATATTTCAAAACGTTTGAAAATATTTACAAAGCGCCACCAAGACTCACAACGCATGTGTGCGTATGAGACGACCGTCAAACAAAAACAAATCACGGATTTGTTGCTCGACTAGTGGCGTCATTAATTGCTCATTATTATTAGTATGGGGCTGCACTGACGTACTCTATGAAAACGACACGTGCGTTGTCTTGCGAGATCGGCTAGTTATGATTAGTTCACCAACAAATCTGGTAATAAGTGAGATATTACTAGTACTGTAGCGGCATCAACATCGCCACATACGAACTACGCGTCACATTGACGTCACGCCAATCCTGCATCGCGCAAGCAGAGTTTACCACGCAACTAGCATATATACAACGTCCCGACATCAACCGTCGGGCAGTTGCCCACCAGACACGACACCCGTCTGGTCGGTGGATCCTCCCTTTTCTATGGTGGATGAGTGAACTTTACACCCTGTTCCTCATACCACCAAAGTACTGATTGCACAAAAACTATGAGTACAACTACATACAGTCCTCGGCACGTAAATTGGCAAGAGTTAGTTAGATGCGCACAAAGTCATTTTTAAGGACTCTTTGGTGGTCAAGCGGGACGCGGGGAATGAGGGAGCACCGTTCCGAGCACGCGATTGGTGCGTCAGTCGACACTCGCCTCCCGCCCCTCGACCCGCGTTCCGTTCGCTCCCGATTACACTTGCGTGCACTAAAATTATACCCTTTGTTTTTGTTGAGTTTTTGTTAAGTTTGTGATACGAATTGTTCTTACTATTGTAAACTAAGTTTATTTTACGAGTGTATTTTTGCGGAAGCTACTAATGAAGCTTGTTGACCTTTAGCTCTCGTTAACATTGATTTTTGAAAGGCCACAATAACTAAAAATATGTTATTATATATTTTATTTATAACACCTAATAAACTTCAGGAATTCCTCTCCTTTCTTTAACTTTCTTCTAAACAGACATGTTTAAAATAAATGATGGCAATAACGCCATTGGCCAACGAATTTGGGGTAGTGGGGGTCCACTACCCCAAAACCTTGCCAAGTTACGTGCCGGCGATTGTTCTAACTCTTCCGTAAGGATGTGACCACACACATTGAAACAGTAATTTGAAGGGGCGCGCCATGTTATCGTAGTTTATCTCTACAGTAAGGCTAGCTCGTTTTTTTATTTGTTGTTATTTGTATTCTGTCTTCCTATTCTAAATAAATAAATAAAGCGATCTAATTAATAAAAAATGTATTTATATTGTTAAGTATTGAATTATAAAAAATGTGTAATTATTATTTAAATGAGTAAAATTGAATAATTAATAGTAAAATGTATATTATATGTAGAAAGTATAAGTAAGTAGTATAATAAGTAGATTTGAATAATGATTGTTTGATTTTAATGTTAACCCTCAAATTTGCGATGCCTGGAAAAGGCCGCTAAGTTGCAAGCACCTATAATATAAAATAACACCAAAATGTAGACTTAGTTTTGCAAATAAATCTTTGACTTTGACTTTTATCAACTGTGACCCAATAAACGTTATTTGTTCTTAAGAATAGATTAGAATATTTTTTATTATGTACACCATTAAAATTATAGATATAAATGTTGAAATTTTATATACAATTTTAGTTTTAGTATAACCGAAACCCGGAACACGTGTCTAGTATTTGTATGTAAAGAATCTATGTTCAAAATTTCAAAACTGTATCATGAAAAATCACAAACTTATAAGGTTGTTATGTTACCGGATTGTCCGTACTAAAACATGCTAACGGCGCCCCCGCGCCTCCAGGGTCGTCTTGAGCTCCTTGATAATAATTTGCCAGTAGGTACCTAACCGTACGGCGATTATATTGTAAGTAATTAAATGGTGATAACATTTTCCATGACACTTAAATATTTTTGGAATAAAATATAACATGGTGTAAAAATTATTGAAATCGATTCAGTTCCTTATTCTGAACAAACTATATTCAGGTTTCTGACTGACTCAATGGGCGGTCTTATCGCTAAAAGCGATCTATTACAGACAAACTTTATGATAAAGTCTTTTTAAATGATAAAAGATTTATTTCTGTAAGTAGGTTTGTACAAAAACGTCAATCATATTTTAAAAAAAAAACTAGATGAGGTCGGCGGCGTTTCCTATCTGACTACTCTGAGAAGAAAGGCTGAAACAAACTCCGAGGTCACAGCCTCTTTTAAAGTCCAGACATAATCTTGGTCAGATGATGTGAAGACCATGTAGATTGGAGCCTGAAATGATCTTTGATGATAAACTAAACCACATAAACCAACCCCCCCCTAACCTCATTGAAAGTCACTTACGCAAGCCTGAGGTTTCGGCAGTTGTTTGGGCGCGTAGTCCAGCTGATGTTCCTTGGGGATGGCCGACTGGCCCAGGGCCAGTCCCACGATGGCCGTCATGTTGCTCTCTGGGCCAAACACGTACAGAGGGATGCGGAGGCGGTGGCCGACTTCACGCATTTGTCTGAAAGGGGATAAGAAAAGTTTAATATGATTTTTAACACTTTCAAAAAGGAGGAGGTTATAATTATGTATGTTTTTTTTTAAATGTTTCTTTACTGTTTCCTCCGTCAATGGTGGACCGATTTTGAAAATTCTTTTTTTTTTGGTTGAATGGGTATGCTCTCCATGTGGTCCTATTGTCACCAAGTCAGAATCTGATGAGGGGATTCCATGGAAATCGAGGAAAAAATTCAAATGTTATAGGTACACCTATAACAACTTGGGTATTTTTTTAAAGTTACTTGCAGGGACCATTTTGGTTACCCATTGAAAGGGTTTTCTATAGGGTTTTTCTAAGCGGTTAAACAAAAACACATACGATATGGGTAACTCTTATGAACGGCTTAAATTAAATTTTGGTAACCCGTTGAAAGGGGTTTCGGTAAAATCGGCTTAGTTTAAGGCATTCAAAATTACCCACACCGTATGGGTTTTTGATTAACTGCTTAGAAAAACCCTATCCATTGAAAGGGTTTTCGATAGGGTTTTCTAAAATGGTAACCAAAATGGTCCCTAGGTAGAATAGAGATAGAATTGGTCATGCTACGCGTGCTGGGCGGATGTCGAAATAACATAATATTATGTTTTTTTTTCATGTTACTGGGTTTGAAGTAGGTATAGAACCCATTGAATGGGTTATCATGTAACCCTTTCACTGGGTTTCAGGTATAAAACCCATTCAATGGGTTATCAGGTTACCCTTTCACTGGGTTTCTAGTATAAACCCTTTCAACGGGTTACATCATGATAAAGGTAACCCATTGAATGGGTTACCCCTTCGAAAGGCTTAACCCTTATTTTGTTTTTAACTTCAAGGAATAGAAACTATTTTTTCTGGGTTTGTGGGAATCAAATAGGCAGTTGCTCCATGTAAAGTCGTGGAATTCAGCTACATCCGGTAAGACTGGAAGCTGACCGCTACGTCGTTGTTCAGATCAGCTGGGACAGATGGTGACACCCACCTAATTGCTCCATGTAAAGTCCTGGTATTCAGCTACATTCGGTAAGACTGGAAGCTGACCGCAACTTAGTTGTTCAGATCAGCTGGGCAGATGGTGGCACTCAAGTAATGTCTCCACGTAAAGTCCTGGTATTCAACTACATCCGGTAAGACTGGAAGCTGACCGCTACGTAGTTCCTCAGATCAGCTGGGCAGATGGTGACACTCACCTAATTGCTCCACGTAAAGTCCTGGTATTCAGCTACATCCGGTAAGACTGGAAGCTGACCGCTACGTAGTTGCTCAGATCAACTGGGCAGATGGTGACACTCACCTAATTGATCCATGTAAAGTCCTGGTATTCAGCTCCATTCGGTAAGACTGGAAGCTGACCACAACGTAGTTGTTCAGATCAGCTGGGCAGATGGTGACACTCACCTAAGTCCTTCCTGGTAGTTAGGGCCTCCTCTCCTCACGAAGATGGTGATATTGTACTGAATGAGCGCGTCTTTGTACGTCTCCATCGCCGTGATGATGCCTCTGAAGGTGTCAGCTACATTTGTGAAGTTGGCGATACCGCCTCCGATGATCAGGACCTGGGGATAGAGATTATTTATTAGTAAGAAAACTTCACGACTGTTTTGCAAGAGGAGGTAGATAGAGGTGTAACTGTACAATGTATTACAAAAACTGGACACATTATGCCTGGAGGCTTTTATTTAGATACGTTTTGTTTACGTTATTTCTGCTTGAGGATAGTTTTCGACGATTATTATATATAATATATATTTTTTTTGTATAGTGGTGTGTGCAAGCTAACATAAGGCAATTAATTTAGTTTAATGTTATGTGTTACATTTTACATTTCATTGTATAGATTCAAGTTTTATATGCGAACAGACAGCTGTGCTGCTGGGGAGTTTGTTGCGCCACTTCTTCTTCCCAGCTAAAGTACTAGGAAGTGGTGAAGGGTGGGCGTTTTTGGGGGTCTGTCTGTAATTTTTGACGTTCGAAAAGTGCTGAATCTTAGCCTAGTTTGAATAAATGACTTTTGATTTTGAAACCCTTTTTTATGTGTACAGTCCCCGGCACGTAAGTTGGCAACAGTAGTTAGATGCGCAGAAGTAATTTTGTAGGTCTCTTTGGTGGTCAAGCGGGACGCGGGGAATGAGGGAGCGCCGTTCAGAGCACGCGATTGGTGCGTCAGTCGACACTCGCCTCCCGCACCTCAACCCGCTTTCCGTTCGCTCCCGATTACACTTGCGTGCACTAAAATTATACCCTGTTTTTGTTGAGTTTATGTTACTATTTTAAATTAAGTTTATTTTACGACTGTATTTTTCGGCAGCTACAAGCTTGTTAACGTTAACATTGTTTTTTGAAAGGCCACAATAACAAAAAATATTTTATTTATAACACCTAATAAACTTCAGGAATTCCTCTCCTTTCTTTAACTTTCTTCTAAACAGACATGTTTAAAATAAATGATGGCAATAACCATAGAATAATGACAATCATTAAAAGTGGCCATTTTTTGTTGCATAAGTGTACTTTGCGCGAAATTACCCCCACTACCTCAAAGCCTTGCCAAGTTACGTGCCGGCGATTGTAACATATTTCATCTCCCCCCTCTCCCGTCACTTGTCCCTAAAGGTTCATTAGAAAACCAGCGCCAGACAGCATCTGTCTGGCATTATGATGAAATGAACCTTTTTCCGAAACTACTGAGCCCAATGATATTAAACAGATATGTTATACACTCACAAAACAACCTGAAAAAGTGTTCCGCGCAGCAGCGGCAACTTTTCATTAAGGCGACGATAACTGACTTTTAATGATTTTATACTGAAGATCACGTCTAAACGAGTAGTGTTAATGATTTGAAAAAAATATATGTTAAATTAGAGCATTTTCTCAATAACTTAATATGTGAATATTTTAGATTATGTTTATAATATTACATGGTGAAATTAATTTGTAAACTTATGTCTAACGCGGATAAAAAACTGAGAATGGCGCAAAATCTACCAAGCGTATTTTTCTAAAACCTTCACCAATTTAAAGATAATTTAATTATTGATCTTTTATTATACCCGTTTTATTAAAATACCTTTTGGTTTGTGTATGATAAATTAATAATGCGTCAAATTGGGGACAGCGCTCCTTGATGGGCGAGTACTATTACTGGCTGAACGTACGACGCGTTGCGTGAGCTCAGTACAGAACACGCAAGCTAACCACTCAAGGTCACTGGCATATATCTCCGTCTTAATTTTACATTTCACTACAAGTAACAATGATGGCTTGATAAAAACAACAAGAAAAAAGAGACAGGTAGTGTTGTCAATTGCGCGTGAATGTAAACAAACAATATTCTGGCCACCAATCACTGAATGCTGGCATCACAGACTAACAAATACGTCCCAATTAGTACGTTTTCGAGTCTTCACGATAGTGCGCTCACAACATATCTGTTTAATATAATATCATTGACTGAGCCTAAAACTTTGAATAAAATACAGAAAATAGTTCTGCACTTATTATAGATTACTGGAAAATATATAAGAAGTCTATGGTCTTAAAATACCATGGTAAATCACTGAATATTGTGCGTACAAACTTACATTTGCAGTTGGAATGTATAGGGGAACATGTCCTTCAACTACAATGTTAAGTTTGTTTTTGGGATAATTCCATCTCAACTACGGAACGTAGTGCGTGGTCCGACACGCATTTGGCCCGTTTTTTTTATGATCATCACTCGAATAGCCTCTTAAAACGAAACTCAATTTTGTTGAGTTTCGTTTTAAGAGGCTATTCGACCCTCACGAGGGTCTACCCTTTATGGCAGAACTTTTTTTGTCATAATATTATTTTGCTTAACAGCTGATAGGCCTCGCCCGTCCGCGCCTACGCGGGCTTAAATTACACTCTAGGGGTAGGGCAGATAAGACTACGTGGAGTCGGTTTTGCTGCGATTCTTTTCTGTCACTAACTTTTGTAGCACAACTTAATGACTTTTTAATGGCAATAATATGCCTAATAAAATTATTTCAAATGAAATTCTGCCATCTTCATAGTATGCCAAGTGAAATTGTACCAAATAATCGTCGCTTTAAATAAAAGTTACGCTAAGTGAAATTATGCGGAATTTTACTTTGCCAAAGGTATTTATGCCAAATAAAATTCTGCCATCTTAAAGGTATGCCATTGTAAATTCAGACGTATAAACATTCGGCCAAACAATAGTTATATAAAATAATTTGTATGCCTTAATAATATTCGTTTAAAGAAAATTATACCAAGTGTGTTATGCCAAATAAATTTCGGAGCATCAAGATTCTGCCAGATAGAGGGAACCCCCCTCACGGATCGGATAGGGTTTTTACAATGTTGGCGATGTATCGGTGTATATATCTGCTTACCTTCCCGTTGGGATGTTTCTCTCTGCACATAAGACTGAAGATGGTCTTAGCATAGTCAGCGGTCTGCATCTCGGTGGGAGCCCCGGAGTACTCGCCGTAGTTGGCGAGCTCGGCCGCACCGCCCAGCTCGCAGATCGTGTCCGTGTACACAACTGATGCTCCGCCGCCCGCGACCATCGTCCAGATGCGACCAGACTTGTTAAGAACTGTTAGCTGAAGAAAGGATAAAAAAAAACAAAAAATAACATAATATCACGTTTTTATTTTATTTATTTGTTTATTTAGGATGGGTTTGCCCTTTTCCGAAATGTACGTTTCTAGATCGAGTTGGTTTTCAGAGAAATCACAATATTTAAATTCGTAAAAAAATATATAGTACAGATACATGTTTGATCTAGTGACTTTTTTGTTAAAAACACGATTATTTAACATTTTGCTTGATAAAATAAAATCAGAAGTAAAGTCGATTTTGAAAGTATTTTAAGTTGTACGATTTAACATTTCAGTTACTAATCGGGTTTGACAGGGATATTATTGGATAAATTTATAATATGGCACTTATTTTTTTTATATTAAATAAATACGTGAAAAACGGCTCGTGCGCACCGCGCCAGTGCTATCGCGACTGCTTCTGTGGAACGCGGGCGCAAGCTGTCTCATGCCTAAACTTTCGGGAAAAGGGGCCCTTAACCTTAATCTAGGGCAGAGGTGACAGAGGTAAAGTCGACGATGGAGTGAGCTTACCCAGAAGAAGCCTGTTCACTCTAACTTCGAAGAGATTGGGGTTGTATGCGTTCGGAAACACAGACGCAGGTAGAGAGTTCCACTCTTTTGCTGTGCGCATTATAAAAGACATTTGGAAACGCTTAGTGCGAATTGGTGGTATAGCAACAAGGAAGGGATGGTAACCTGCAGTGCGTCTAGATGCGATTAGGGTTGTATGCGTTCGGAAACACAGACGCAGGTAGAGAGTTCCACTCTTTTGCTGTGCGCATTATAAAAGACATTTGGAAACGGTTAGTGCGAATTGGTGGAATAGCAACCAGGAAGGGATGGTAACCTGCAGTGCGTCTAGATGTCCGATAATAGAAGGGGGCCGGTGGAATGAGGTCGTGGAGTTCTTGGGCACACTCACCGAAGTACAATCTGTAGAAGACCGACAAGCAGGCAACCTTGCGGCGATGGGCCAAGCTGTGAAGATTGGCATCAACCAGATTTACGCTTGTATTCTCTGAAGGGTTAGCAGAGGTACCTATGTAGTACACCCACATTTCACCAGTTATGTTTAAAGCCAGGCAGTCTAAATCAAATTTCCACGCAAACTCCGCCCCTTGTTCCACGCCACTCCGTTATGTGCTAAACGCTAACACATCAGTTATAAAGTTGAATATCGCGTGCGCTCTTTGATCGTGTTCGAGCACGAAACTAAATAGCGTAAGTCTCAATTCTAAGTAATAATTGATCTAGAGAAAAAATATCTGGTGGCTGGATAATCTTATACAACCTGTTTTTTTTGATATCCCATAACTAACAACAGGCCATATCAAAGAATCAACTGGCATATGAGTTATGTTCCAATCCTTCGTTATTTTTTTTTTTTTCATTTTTCATACAAAATAATTCGGTTAAGTCACGATTATTAATGTAAAATACCCTTACGTGAAATATTACATGTCGACAAGGTAGCTTTCCCTTCACTAGCTGCCGCCGGGAAGCCCCGATACCAACATACCTACATATTTTATTTTACTATTTATTTTACTACACTACTGCGAAGTTTGGCAACCTCGCAAAAGTAAAGATTCGTCATACTGGTGACAATTTTTGACCTAATTTAATTATGATTGATGACATCTCCGAAACGATGCATTTTTGGACCACCTATTCTAGGAGTTTTAGTATTATTTTTACCTACAGAATATAACCCGGGCGATCCACACAGTGGTGACACCCGGGCGTTTCCTCCCGCTTTATCCTGAACAGGAACCTCCCGAAACAACCGTGTCCGGTGAGGACCTGCGTCAGGCGGAAGGTGAGGACGCCGTGGCGCCTCTCTAGCCACTCCTCAAAGAGGGGACTTACCGCCGCAATTGTGGCGTGCCCAGCACTGGGTTGCGACAATCGCACTTTCCATGTCGCCATGAGATCCTGCCGGAGCTCCGTCCGCTGTGCCGCGATTTGTTGCGGCAGCGGAGTTTCACCCCGGCGTTTCGCCTCTTCGCGCCACACCCACATGTGCGCGAGGACTTTCGCCTCCAGATCCCATGGCGGCAGTCCGGCAAGGAGGCTCGCCGCCTCACGGGAGACCGTGCGGTAACCCCGTACCAGCCTGATGGCCATGACTCTTTGGGACGCGTTCAACCGCTGGGCTGGTCGCAGCCTCAGTGAACGCGCCCACACCGGTGCCCCGTAAAGGGCCATGGACCGCACGATCCCCGCGTAGAGCCTCCGGCAGGAGGCGTTTGGACCCCCCAAATTGGGCAGGAGCCGCTTCAAGGCAGCCCCGGCCCGCTCCAGTCTGGGAGCCAAACGTCGGAAGTGCTCGACGAAGTTCCACCGGCTGTCGAGGACGAGTCCCAGGTACTTCATCGTCACCTCGACGCCGATGTGAACCCCTCCCGCCGTTATCTGGGAACCCGACAGTGGCGCGTTCCGAGGACCATAAAAACACATGGCCTCGGACTTGTGCAATGCCACCTCGAGTCCCAATTGCCGGATCCTATCGACGATTGTCGCAACCCCACGTTCCGCCAGTTCGGCCGCCGCCTGATGTGAACTCCCCTGTGCCAGGACCAGCGTGTCGTCAGCGTAGCAGACTACGCTGACGCCACTGGGGAGGTCAGCGCGCAGCACCCAGTCGTACCCGATGTCCCACAGATGCGGCCCCAGAACCGATCCCTGTGGGACACCGCACGACATCTCTCGCCGGTTCCACTCTCCTTGGTGACCGGGGTAGATGACGGCCCTGTCCGTCAAATAGGCCTCGACCACGCGACAGAGGTAGGTCGGCATCCGGTGATACCGAAGTGCCTCCCTGATGCAGCTCCAGGGCAGGGTGTTAAACGCATTGGCGATGTCAAGAGACACCGCCAAGACGACCCCACCCCGGGCCACAGCATCCCCCGTCGTGAGGGCTCGAACACGCATGATGGCATCCACCGTAGAGCGCCCATTGCGGAAACCAAAGGCTCTCCGCCAAATCCGGCCCCACCCGTACCAGCCGCCCGACAAGGCGGTCTGCAATGACTCTTTCAAAGAGCTTGTCCACCTCGTCGAGCAGCACGATGGGCCGGTACGCGGACGGAGAATCCGCTGGGCGCCCCGGCTTCTTAATGAGGACCAGTTTCCCCGTCTTCCAACGAAGTGGGAACTGGCCCCTCTCCATGCATGCGCTTACGAGCCCCCTTAGTCGAGGCCCGAGAGCCTCTGAGGCCAGAACCCAGGCTTTTCCAGGCAAGCCGTCGGGTCCTGGGGCGGTATTCTTGGCATTCAGCCTACGTACCGCCATTCTCAGATCTACCTCGGTCACCTCCGAAGCATCGTCGTCGTCGTCGGCGGTGTGGTCCGCATCGGGCACCGCAGGAGGCGGAGCCATGGGCGGGGGAGTATGTTCCCCTCGCGAAGGGAACAGAGCGCTCACCACGTCCTCCACGAGCTGGGGCCGGAGACTCTGCGTCAGCGGGGGAGCCCATGGGCGGAGTTTATCCCGCACCATATTATAGGGGCGTCCCCACGGGTCTCCATCGATGATCTCCAGCGACTGCTCGCGGGAGAGTCCTCTGGCCCGCTGGATCTCCTCTTGGAGGGCGTTCTTCGCCGCTCTGTAACCCTCGTACAGCTCCGCCTGAATGGCTACCGTATCCGGAGGGCGGATACGGAGCCTGCGGTGCCTGGCATACCGGCGTCGCGCAGCAACGCACGCCTCGCGTAAAGCGGTCAGCTCGCGCGACCACCAGCACACCTGGAACCTGTACCTAAACTTGTAACAACTTGTAAACTACATGGATGCAATAAATGATGAATATGGCGGTTTACCTGTTGTCAGCGTCTTAAGAAGCGATTTTTTTAGTTTCGATTAAAAACAGCTCATAAATACAGACATACCTTTAAACTGGCGCCACTTTTTGCATCCAAGTCAGCAATATGCGCCTCCTCAGGGTAGGCATCCCTTCCAAAAGGCGGTGGGAACGTCACCTCCCCCCAGTTCTTAGCGCAGATGAAGTCAGCCGTCTGGTCGAGCTTAGCGGCCAAGTCCAGTAGGTAGATTCGCTCGTTGGTCACGACTATGGGGTTGATCTCCATATAAGTGAAATACAGGTCTACGTAGACTCGGTATAGGGCGAGAATGAAGGTGTTCAACAGTCTGTGGAAGAAATAAATAATTATTAAAATCCATATTAAGGCGACGATAACCGACTTTTAATGATTTTATACTGAAGATCACGTCTTCGACTTATTAGAGAATGGGCAGCAGCGTTCTCTATGCATTTTAACACTTAAAATAAATACTTTTAAAATTATTAACGAAAATAATACAGAAAATAGTTCTTTACTTATAGATTACAGGAAAACCTATAAGAAGTCTATGATCATAAAATAACATGGTAAATCCGTCAATATTGTGCGTACAAACATACATTTGCAGTTGGAATGTATGAGGTAACATGTTTTTCAACTGCAATGTTAAGTTTGTTCGTAGGATAATTAATCCCCACTACGGAACCCTTCATTGTGCGTGGTACGACACGCATTTGGCCGGTTTTTTTATAATTACCTTCTCATCGCAGCTGATTTGATGTTTTTGAGCAGTACCCGTTCAATGTCTTCACCAGTAGGAAAAGTGTCAACTGGAACCTGGAAAAACCAAAGATAAACAGTTAAAAACATTAAATAATAGACCAGAGTCGATAATTTTTTAAACAAAAAATATAATAGTAGAATGAAACCCATTGGGAAAGGAAGAGAATATAACAAAAATTAAAGGAAAAATAATTTACGGGCGATCTGAGGTCGGGAAGTGGATGGGGATAAAAAACGGTTTATCTCGATTTCCGACAAAACTACTTAAAACATAAACTCACGCCTTCTTCCCATGGGGGTAGGCAGAAACTATAGAACGCCACTTGCTACGCTCCTTACATATTCCTTTTGCTTCGCCTACGTTCATACATCTGGTCATACACGCACGCCGGTTGCGAGTACTACGCACCTGACCTTTCTGAAGAACATCACCAATTTGGTCACTATCTGCCTTATTACAAAACAAGATTTATATTTTGACATGGCATAAACCATGGATCCAGTTTTTGTAATAAGAACGTTACAGTGATGGAAATACCGTTCTTTATACAAAACTGAAAACTTAGTTCGGTACTAAGTTGACAGTTTTGTGTTTAAGAACTTTACCATAGTCAGAATAAAGTTCGAAATTCATTAATGGCTCCATGTTTTAAACCTGGGTCTGAAGATAAACCTTGTTTTGTAATAAGGGGGTATATGTCCTCCTAGGGCGTCCCCTCCCGGCGTTTCCACTCACCTCTGCTTTATAAATACCTTTTGTTAGTCGCCTTTCACTCATCCTCTCCACATGACCAAACCATCTAAGCATACTCTTTTCAATCTTTGTCACTTCATCTTCTTTTAAACAAAAACTACTTGCTGTGTGAAAAAGTAGTGGCTTCAAAAGTGACTTCATTAATAAGAATATTTTTATTACGTTTTAGTGATTATGACTAGAGATCGGATATTCGGATGCATATTTACCTAAAGTACGTTTTTTTCCCGGCAAAGGATACAAAGTATGGAAACGGCTTCTTAAAATATATTTTTATTCCGGGATCGCGAGTTTTCAGTAATAACAGTGTGTAGGTAAACAATTTTGTATTCCTAAGTATAACAAATATTTCTTATCTATTTAGAACTAGACAAGAATTTTGTGGAAAATATAACACGTTTAAAAAACACTATTAATGGTGTTTATAATTCTTCAAAACCTTTTATTCTAAAATGAAATATATTTATTCGGGGATACACAGTACAAAAGAGTAGTTCTTAAAAACTTGTCAGTACTGGAAACCGACACTTTCCCGTACCGAAGCGCACTCCATACTATACTCCATTTGAAATAAGATTAGAGATTTAAATAAACTGTTTTACAATCTGTTCAACCGATTTTGACTTCTATTCCGTAGGTATAAGGATGGCATTAAAAGCAAAAACGTGGTTACAATACCAACTGTTTATTACAGCTGCTATTTGTCATGCTACCAACGCAATAGATGTCAAAATCGGTTGAACGGACTGTAAAAAAGGTTTATTGAAATGTCTAATCTTATTTCAAATGGAGTATAGTCAACTCTCAAACTTTAGGTGAATATGCATTCGAATATCCGATCTCTAGTAATGACATAATATAAACAAAGGTGTTTAATCATATTATTATATAAATACATAAAAGTAAACAACCAAATTTCGACATATTTGTGAAAAAAATAACTCCTTTTCAAACCTCAGGTTCATCAGTAATGAGATCTATTCATTTCATCAATTTCTACCCGCGCTGCCTTTCATCATTAATGATCATTTCAGTCGAAAGACGACCACTACTGGACATAGGCCTCCCCCAAAACTTAAACTCAAACTCAAAGCATTTATTTCAAATAAACCTATTATAGGCACTTTTGAATTGTCAAGGGGTCGGTCAGTCAGATGAAGCTAGTTGCCCATTCCAAAGCGTAGTAGGTTCCTATGGAGAAGAACGGGCAAGAAACTCCACGGACACTCTTTTAAATCAAAATATTGTTTCATAGTATTGGTTACATAATTTATGTTGAAATTATACTGCTAAAAGGGGGTATTTGCCATGATCGCTACGCTTGGCAGGCGGGTTGGCGATCACAGTATGGTTTTAAAACTGCATAGAGAACGATGCTGCCCATTCTCTAGTAAATATATAAGTCGCCTTTTTCTACCCATGGGAAGAAACAGGATGGTGCTATTCTTTACGTCCGGCACCACACGGAACAAGCCGCGCTGCCTTTACGTAGCGATAAATTTGTAGAAGTAAAAGTTGTAGAATATGAAAATAGCTTCCTGATGACATGTCGTTTGTCGTAATTGGTCATTAGGCTTAGAAAATCACATTATTCACCTGCACGCTTACCATGACGCTTTGTTTCTACTCTATTGTAGAATAGAAATCGCTTCTCTACGTTTCTCGGTAGAAAACTGTCTACATGGAAACGTAATTTTTGTCTTGTCTTGTCGTCGTTTTTTTTTTATTATTTTAAAACGCTTCTCTACGGTTCTCGTGCTAAGCCTGCAGCGGGGTATAATGAAATTCAGTACAATATTATTGTCCGGCTAGCCCGGGCTATAATGACTTAGTTTAGGTTAGGTTTGCATGACATCATTATCAAGCAGGTCGTGTAGAAAATGAATAATTACCTCAAGGCGGAGTGCCAGGGCATCCACGTCGCCTACATCCACTCCTCCCTGGTGATGGAACAGGATCGTGTCGGAACGTCTGCCCGACATTATGTTGAGGTACATCTCTTCATTCTGTAGAAATAAACAAATGAAAATTGAGTATTCGTTGTAAACTGTCTTGAAGGAAGTAGTTAGATTGTTTGCCCAGGGAGCAAACAACTATTTTAAAGGCGAGAGTGTTTCTTCGAATCCAGAGCGGAGCAAACGATTCTAAAGTAGAATCCTGAGCGCAGCGAGGGATTCAAAGTACGTCACTCGAGCTTAAAATAGTGTTGCTCTCGAGGTGGACACTCTTATTTTTACCACCCTCTGAGATGAGAAAATAAGTAAATGTAACTTATGAATAAGATTACGAGCATTACGATTAGGAACAATAAGACATAACATAAAAATAGTTATATATGTTAATATTATTTTTACCGTCCGATACAATTTTCCCTGGGAGGGTTCTACTTGAGGAAGACACAATTTTTTTATAAAACTAAGTAAAATCCGAATTTGAGTAAACAATTACGAACGAAGGCGGATTTAATTTTGCGCATTTTTTATTTTTTCATAAACTTATTTTTGTCTAATTTGGCTCGCACGCGGTTGACTTTATCATACAGCCTGTTACATGTTCATACAATGTTCGTGATTGGAACTTTTACTAACAATATCCACATTCAAATCACTTTTAGGCCCTAGGGATTAAAGAGCTATTTTGGTCCCTGTTTGCGAAGAATAAACTAGCTTTTTTTGAATAGATGTGATAAAAAATACATTATTTATAACGTTAAGAACAAAACAGATGGGGCGCATTTTTTCACGCTCTTATTAAAGGCACGCACGCCATAACAACAATGCCCGTGTAAGTCCCTACACGCGTACAATATGCTCATTCTGTAGGGAATATGCACGTAATTAAAAACTTATCCATTATTTAAATATAAGTACATTGTGTAGGAATCAAGAAATAAATACGAAAAAAAAAATGGATCACTTATTTTACAATTCATTATTTTATGTTGCGTTTTCTGGGTGGAGCTGAACGTAAACTCAAAACGCATCGACAGTGCCGAAAGTGATGAAAAAACTATTTGATTATAAATCTATTCTTTGCAAAGTACTTAAAATCTCACTAAGGTAAGTAAGTAAGTGCGATTGCTGCTAGAATAAAGCACAAAAATATTTAGATTATATGATTTGGGGCTAAAAAACAGATGTAAACAAAGCAATTTCATGTTATTGACGTCACACCATGACCGCGATAGAAAAGGACGTTTGAACTGTAAAGTCCGGTCGCGAAGCAGAAAGAATTTGATTTGAATTTTTACTTCAAAAAAATTCAGCTGTTCCCTACATTTATTTTCTCATAACTCGTCAAAATGTAGGGAACAGCTGATGTTTTCAGGTTTGGTCCCATAGTAAAAGATGTTCATAATGATGAGTACAAAGACCTCTTAAGACGCAGATATACGCCAGTGACCTTGAGTGGTTAGCTTGCGTATTCTGCACTGAGCTCACGCAACGCGTCGTACGTTCAGCCAGTAATAGGACTCGCCCATCAAGGAGCGCTGTCCCCAATTTGATGACGCATTACTAATTTATTATACACAAAACAAAAGGTATTTAAAAAAATGCGTATACTAAAAGATCAATAATTAAATTGTCTTTAAATTGGTGAAGGTTTCACAAAAATACGCTTGGTAGATTTGGCGCCATTCTCAGTTTTTTATCCGCGTTAGACATAACTTTACAAATTAATTTCATTATGTAATATAGCATAATCTAAAATATTCACATATCTATTTATATCTAAAATAATCTAAAATATTCACATATTATTGAGAAAATTCTCTAATTTAACATATATTTTTTTCAAATCATTAACACTACTCGTTTAGACGTGATCTTCAGTATAAAATCATTAAAAGTCGGTTATCGTCGCCTTAAGAGGTTGTGCGTTAATTCTGAGACATGTTGTATATTGTTCATGCCGTGTGGTGCGGACGTAAAGAATAGCACCATCCTATTTCTTCCCATGGGCGTAAAAGTCGACTAAGGGATTTACTAGAGAATATGCAGCAGCGTTCTCTATGCATTTTAATACCATACTGCGATCGCCATCCCGCCTGCCAAGCGTCGCGATTATGTCCAGCAGTGGACGTCTTTCGGCTGAAATGATGATGTTATTATTCTTATTTTTTATATTTAGTTGATTAATTTACACGTTCAAAACAATAGCCCACACGAATAAGGTTCAAACAACTGGCTGTCACAGTGTGGAATGTGACAGCAAGAATATGTGTTGAAGAGTAACAGTTTCAGTATCATGTCCAGAGGGTCTACTCTGAAGTATCGGCTGAATGTTCAGCCGTTTTATAATTTCCATAGTTTGCTTTTTTGACTTTATCCTTACCTGACAGCCTGTGGGTCTTATACACGCGCAGACAGTACAACGCCTTGTGTGTCCAATATAATAATGCGTTCAGGGTGCTGATGAGGCTGCCCCGATTCTGCAGCGCATCAGGGATGTTCGCCGAATCGCATGTAGACTGTTTCTATTTTACTATGCGAACGCGGTGTACATCCCTGGTGCGCAGGGTTCGGGCTAGCTCCAACGGCATCCTGAGGGCATTCGCGCAGAGGTTTGATTGCCAGTACCTGAACCATTGCTGTATGGTTCACATACTGAGCAATCAAGGTCGGTAATGTGTTGTATGTGGCATGTTTAATTGTGTGTTTTTTATTATATTTGTAATTTTTAATTTGATAAAACATGCTGTGCATAATATGATCCTTGTTGGTCGAAATAAAAGATTTTTATTTTATTTTATTTATTTAAAGTCACATTTTTGACTTTGGCTTATTTCTTTGACTGTCGTTTTTTTTGTTCTTTCGGTAGTTGTTTGTTTTGTAGTCAGCCATACTTTGCCGTAGTCAAGCAACGGCCGAACATTCTTCTTTTTTTTTTATTTAGCATGGGTTTGCTCTTGACCTTAGTCTAGGGCAGAAGTGACAGAGACAAAGTCGACGGCATGCTTGGCGGGAAAGTGAAGCGTCATGTTCAGCAGTTTGTTTAATTTTTTCTTTTGTTTAGTTTGTTTAAAGAATTTCGTACTGCCGTCTCGCTCGCGCATTTTAAGGTCCTTCTAATGTGCGAGTGCGACGGCAATACAATTGTGCGCGAGCGATAGAGAAAAGTAATGAGGGGTCATTGTACGAAATTCTTTCTGCTTCGCGACCGGACTTAAGTAGAAAATTGCTGGATTTTCATAATTTTTTGAGCAACAAGCAGTAAGTAGTTGAATTTAACTTTTAACACTTTTCTTGGGTTAATATTACTGTTTTGTATTGATTTAGTGCTTTGACGTACACTATATTTTGATGAAGTTTGTGTATCTATTAATTAATTAAAGTTGTTACCAATCGAACCAATGTTCGTATACCTAGCCGAATCAACACCGGAAGAGCCTCTGGTTATTCAGTTGTATCCAGGGGAACTACTCCGAACATAAATCCGAATTATCGGCCGAAAGAGTGGAACTCTCTGCCTGCGTATGTGTTCCCGAACGCATACAACCCTAATCTCTTCAAAGTTAGAGTGAACAGGCTTCTTCTGGGTAAGCTCAGTCCATCGTCGACTTTGTCTTTTTTTATAATATTTTTATGGCCTGGTTTCTGGGACCTTTTAGCCAAGTCTTTATTTAGTTACAAAACTTGTTTTATTGATGCAATGAATTATATTCAATGCATGATGATGATATCCCCGTCCGCTCCCCTTGAGTTTCATTAAAGATGTGGCACTTTACTGAGACCTCACGCGGACTTCTTGAGAGCACTTGAAGCGAAGTTGCACTGTTTGGTTTCATTTGCCGACACTAATGCACGTTCACAAACACTTAATGGTTAATAATCCACCATTATTACACATTAATATTCGGCTAAACACAAGTTTTGAAAAATTAAACAAACTGCTGAACATGACGCTTCACTTTCCCGCCAAGCATGCCGTCGACTTTGTCTCTGTCACTTCTGCCCTAGACTAAGGTCAAGAGCAAACCCATGCTAAATAAAAAAAAAAGAAGAATGTTCGGCCGTTGCTTGACTACGGCAAAGTATGGCTGACTACAAAACAAACAACTACCGAAAGAACAAAAAAAACGACAGTCAAAGAAATAAGCCAAAGTCAAAAATGTGACTTTAAATAAATAAAATAAAATAAAAATCTTTTATTTCGACCAACAAGGATCATATTATGCACAGCATGTTTTATCAAATTAAAAATTACAAATATAATAAAAAACACACAATTAAACATGCCACATACAACACATTACCGACCTTGATTGCTCAGTATGTGAACCATACAGCAATGGTTCAGGTACTGGCAATCAAACCTTTGCGCGAATGCCCTCAGGATGCCGTTGGAGCTAGCCCGAACCCTGCGCACCAGGGATGTACACCGCTTTCGCATAGTAAAATAGAAACAGTCTACATGCGATTCGGCGAACATCCCTGATGCGCTGCAGAATCGGGGCAGCCTCATCAGCACCCTGAACGCATTATTATATTGGACACGCAAGGCGTTGTACTGTCTGCGCGTGTATAAGACCCACAGGCTGTCAGGTAAGGATAAAGTCAAAAAAGCAAACTATGGAAATTATAAAACGGCTGAACATTCAGCCGATACTTCAGAGTAGACCCTCTGGACATGATACTGAAACTGTTACTCTTCAACACATATTCTTGCTGTCACATTCCACACTGTGACAGCCAGTTGTTTGAACCTTATTCGTGTGGGCTATTGTTTTGAACGTGTAAATTAATCAACTAAATATAAAAAATAAGAATAATAACATCATCATTTCAGCCGAAAGACGTCCACTGCTGGACATAATCGCGACGCTTGGCAGGCGGGATGGCGATCGCAGTATGGTATTAAAATGCATAGAGAACGCTGCTGCATATTCTCTAGTAAGGCCCTTAGTCGACTTTTACGCCCATGGGAAGAAATAGGATGGTGCTATTCTTTACGTCCGCACCACACGGCATGAACAATATACAACATGTCCCAGAATTAACGCACAACCTCTTAAGGCGACGATAACCGACTTTTAATGATTTTATACTGAAGATCACGTCTAAACGAGTAGTGTTAATGATTTGAAAAAAATATATGTTAAATTAGAGAATTTTCTCAATAATATGTGAATATTTTAGATATAAATAAATATGTGAATATTTTAGATTATGCTATATTACATAATGAAATTAATTTGTAAAGTTATGTCTAACGCGGATAAAAAACTGAGAATGGCGCCAAATCTACCAAGCGTATTTTTGTGAAACCTTCACCAATTTAAAGACAATTTAATTATTGATCTTTTAGTATACGCATTTTTTTAAATACCTTTTGTTTTGTGTATAATAAATTAGTAATGCGTCATCAAATTGGGGACAGCGCTCCCTGATGGGCGAGTCCTATTACTGGCTGAACGTACGACGCGTTGCGTGAGCTCAGTGCAGAATACGCAAGCTAACCACTCAAGGTCACTGGCATATATCTGCGTCTTAAGAGGTCTTTGTACTCATCATTATGAACATCTTTTACTATGGGACCAAACCCGAAAACATCAGCTGTTCCCTACATTTTGACGAGTTATGAGAAAATAAATGTAAAAATTCAAATCAAATCAAAATGTAATCATTTTTTTTTATTCATGTTTGTTTTTTTTTTTTTTAATTCTTTAGTTACGCTTGACTTGGGGAGTAAGCTGATGAATGCATGACGAGAGCGTTACGGAAGTGAGCCAGCGGAAGTAGAGATCGAGATATAAGTTAGTGAAGATGGAAAGAGAGAGAGTTACGTTTCGTAACGCTCCGTATATTACTGTACGGGCAAGAGAGAGAGGTGCAAGCACACATTTTCTTTTTCTCTTTCTCTCATAGCCAGTTGCGTTTCGTATATCTAATAGACACAGTGCAGGCCTATTGTTGTAAGTAAGTATAATTAGTATTCCTATTGGTAAGTTTTACTTCAGTTGTGTGGTCTAAAGCACACTCGTTTTTTTGAGATTTCAGGCTTGGTCCCGTAGTAAAAGTTGTTCATAATGATGAGTACCATGACCCCTTAAGAGGTTGTGCAGTAATTCTGAGACATGTTGTATATACAATTAATCAAATTCTAATTAGCTAGCTTGTCGCAATTTTCGATCAGCTGCGGGCTAATTGCGTAACACACTATCAGTGGAAATCGGTTTCAATTTGACAGTTCAACAACATTAATTGCGTTGTTTACGTAGTCGAGCAGAGGGACAAATTTTTCTAACTTATGAAGCAATGGATTATCAATATATTTCAAAATTATTCCGATTCGCAGCGGGGCGAGCACGGCCTACTGTGACATAACTTGAGTCACACACTTTATCACAGTCTGAGCGATAAAACTGTTTTGTCATAAAATGATAGTACAAATTGTCATGACATAATTTATCATGTCTTGTCACAAACGTCTTGACACGCCCATGCTCGGCCCGCTGGTCTGGTTTAACTCAAGTTCTAAAGAAACAGTATACTTACAGCGACATGTTTAACAAAGGGCTCGACAATGAAATGCCTGAGCTTGCCCGTGGCCGCCCCAACCTGCTGCTCCTTGCCAATATGTTCGCTGAGCCACTTCCTCACGTCAGGGGCTGACTTGTTCACTCCCACCAGCCCTAGCTTGCCGCGACGTTTGATCAGCTGGTCTGGTTTCACTACCAGTTGCTGTGAAGGAGAAATAAGAAGTTTAAAAAAAAATTAAAAACTCAAAATGTTGCCGATAAAGGAAAAGTCAAAAGTGGTATAATATTCCGAAGATTTTTAAACGCTAATATGATGTACCTTATTTGAAAGTTTATTTATTATGCTACTCGATTATAGTTCAATCTGATTTTTTCAGGCACCCGTTTTTGTAAAAAAGTGAAAAATGTTTCAGTACAAACAAAATGCACATTGTCTTTATTTATTCATTTCTATGCAATATAATTATTTTAAATGTGGGTAAAGTTTCCGTTTCTATTAAATACTTTGAGATTTATTATAATTTTAGCTGCAGCTCCATGAAATTGTATCATGAACTGACCATATCGAAAAAAGGTAAAATCTGTAAATGACAAGCCGTCTGACCCGAGTCTTGCTGACTGACATTGTCACGTCATTTGCCACAGGGCTGCCATACCTAAGGGCTACTATGCCTAGTCCAGGCGTCTTATTTTAATTTTGTTTTATATATTCATTGGTTTTGGGTTTTGGCATGTAGGTACTGCAGTCAGAGTAACAATATATTATATACATCAGGGACCCTAAAATGGACGCTTTGGCAGAATCATGCGTGCAATTCATACAGCCCGCAATTCATCTGTTTGACAGCTGCTATTTAACATTAGACTTCACTTTAATAATTCTTAATTTGTGGACCATTTTACGAAACTCCATACACAACTGTCAAACAGATGCATTGCGGGATATGAATTGTACGCAGATCATAATATGATTCTGCGAAAGCGTCCATTTTAGGCTTCCTGGTCATACACGCACACCGGTTGCTAGTACTACGCACCTGACCTTTCTGAAGAACATCACCAATTAGGTCACTATAAATATGTTCTCCCCTCCTAGGGCGGCCCCTCTCGGCGTTTCCAACCACATCTGCTTTGTTACACAATACCTTTTGTTAGTCTCCTTTCATTAATCCTCTCAACATGACCAAACCATCGATACTCCATTGGTTTAGGTAGTTAAATAAAAGTAAACAAATCGAAAAAAGGGTTTTTATAGATGACACTTTCTTGTTTGAAAACAACGTTTGTTGCCCGTGGTACTACCAGTAGTACCACGGGTAAAAAAAAATCCGGTAGAACTACCAAGCGATCCAGAAGAACAACGGGAAGTTTTTTTTTACCCGTGTTACACTCCTAATCGTCATTTCATAGTTTGACACCTGTCACTTTGACACCTGTCCCTTTGACTCTTCTCACTTTGACTTTTGATAATTAGAAATTTCCATAACTTAGCACTGGTGTGAGGGTGGGTCAACCACGAACATTTTTAATAATAAATTTAGGTCTTGTAAGTACATAAATGTATTATTTATAGTAACATCATAGAAGTCGAAGTAAAACAATGAAATTTATTCAATTAGTTGAATGAATAATAATTCTATTTTCTACTTTAAATTACAAATTAGTTATACATGTGTACACTTCTCGGTATAATCTTACTTATACAATCTCCTTTTTCTTTAATCGATTCCAACTCTTTAACTTTTTCCTTTCTTTTCTCCGTTGTAACTTATAACCAAATTAAATGGATATTTTTGATTTTTACGATAGTTTCCTCTTTTAATAATGTATGTTAAACTTTATCTTTTATTCATCTTGATGTAAATGATTGAGCACAATTTTTTAATTAGATTAATAATAATACTTACTACAATATATTGTAATCTGTCTATTGTAAAGAACCCAAAAATACATGTTCTCAAAACGTCCACGAGTTATAACGTTGCTTTGAAGAGCGTAACTGTGAAGTAGCATGACAACTGAAGTGACAGGTATTACGTTTAGTCGGTTACTTCACAGCTGTCTCGTCACATGGTTTTTTTTTTGTTTACCTTTATTTAACTACCTAAACCAACGGAATATAAGTACTTATACTCTTTTAAATTTTTGTCTGTATTATGTAATATTTTGTTGAGGTTTGGTGTTAAGGGCCCCTTTTCCGAAATTTACGTTTCTAGACCGAGTTACCATATTTAAATTCGTAAAAAATATATAGTACAGATACATGTTTGATCTAGTGATTTTTTTGGTTAAAAACACGATATTTAACATTTTGCTTGATAAAAAAAAAAACAGAAGTAAAAGTCGATTTTGAAAGTATTTTAAGTTGTTTGAAGACTTGGGGGAACGAAAATTTAACATTTCATTTACTAATCGGGTTTGTCAGGGATATTATTGGATAGATTTATAATATGGCATTTATTTTTTTTATATTAAAAAAATACGTGAAAAACGGCTCGCGCGCACCGCTCCAGTGCTATAGCGACTGCTCCTGTGCAACGCGGGCGCAAGCTGTCTAATGCCTAAACTTTCGGGAAAAGGGGCCCTTAATTGGCAAATAAGGGTTCGGGTTGACGAGGTCAGTTGAATTGCACTGTTAAGAGCTGTACTTCCCACTGCTGGGACACAGGCCACCTCTTTATGAGAAGAAGTGGGCCGTCCACCACACGGACCCAGTGCGGTCAGCTGTCACATGTCTTCGATTTTTTCGTTCTAGGACATGCAGGTTCTTCACGATGTTTTAGTTCACCGTTTTTTGAGCGGTGATGAAATAATTTACAATAAAACCAAGTGCATGTCGGACCACGCACAATGAAGGGTTCCGTAGTTGGGATGAATTTATCCCAAAAACAAACTTAACATTGTAGTTGAAAAACATGCTCTCCCATACATCGATATACGTTACGTCAATCGCAAATTCAAGTTGGTCGACTATTACTTGTTAACTTGTGAAGCCTACTTAGCTGTGATAGTTTTCCTTTTAATTTCGTTATAAATACTATTGCCATGATACTACTACTTAGCTGTGATAGTTTTCCTTTTAATTTCGTTATAAATACTATTGCCATGATTTTTTTCACATATCCAAAACCAACCATTTAGCTGGACACACACACACACACACACACACACTTGACTCTAACAAAAAATAGCACTTTAAAGCTTAATATTACGCAAACGGATCCCTTAATTAAAAATGGTTCGCACAAACCCACAATATTTTTGAACGGCCTATCCAAGGACCCACACCATGGAATAGACGAGAAAAAACAATTTCATCCCAATTTTACGTGCAAGGGAGGTCAAAAAATTGTTTTTCATGGTTTTATTTTACGACTTTCTCGGCGTGATTAATATGTATACCCATGCCAAATTACAGCTTTCTAGTACTAAGCGTCTCTGAGCTAAGCCAGGGACAGACGGACATAGCGAAACTATAAGGGTTCCTTGTTGACTACGGAACCCTAAAAAGATTCCGACGAACTGATAACCACCTCCTTTTTTTGAAGTAGGTTAAAAAGCGTGCCTGCCCGACCCATGACCTACAACTCGTAGTCACGGTCATTTCCACTGGGCCACCACTGCTTTCAACTTAAAGATCATCATGATTTTCATTTCAGCCGCAAGACGTCAACTGCTGGACATAGGCCTCCCCCAAGCTCCGCCACTCCGACCGGTTCTGTTCAATTCCTGCGGCCATCCAACGACAAAAGATGGCCGATGGGGAAGGTTCTGGAAAGGCGACAGCGTACCGGTAGACGTATCGTCGGAAGGCCTCCCACAAGGTGAAACGATAACCAGGGGGCCTAAAATTGACGCTTTGGCAGAATCATAATATGATCTGCGTACAATTCATACATCCCGCAATTCATCTGTTTGACAGCTGCTATTTGACATTAGACTTCAATATAGCAATTCATAATTTGGACCATTTTACGAAACTCCATACAAAACTGTCAAACAGATGAATTGCGGGATATGAATTTATTGTACACAGATCATGTTATGATTCTGCCAAAGCATCCATTTTAGGCCCCCTGGTTATCGTTTCACCTTGTGGGAGGCCTTCCGACGATACGTCTACCGGTACGCTGTCGCCTTTCCAGAACCTTCCCCATCGGCCATCTTTTTGCGAGCAATGTACCCTGCCCACAATTCTTCGAGCTGTGTCGGTTACAGCTCGATTTAAAATTAACGGCTCTGAACAGTACCGCACCCCTCACCCCCGCTGACAAATGCATTTGTTACAACAACGACTCGCCTCATGTTCCGAGTCACCATACACTTTGAATCAGGCTGTACCAACTTAAGGCGCAGATATATGATTTTAGTGACTTTTAAATCTGTTACACTTATTAGGTACACACGGCTACACATCAAGCTATAAATTTCCAGTATACGCTGACTTCTCGTTATACGGAAATCCTACTCAATGCGAGATCAGCTTATACTGGAAATGTATAGCTTGATGTGTAGCCGTGTGTGTGTACGCCTTCAAATAATGCCAGCTAATTATGCAAAGATGTATGTTAAACTAGAACGCATACCTATCAATTCATTAATATGTGAATATTTAAATATTGTAGTAAAATACTTTATGAAATAAATTCAGGAAGTTATGTAAACCAAACCATAAAAAACGATATTACTTTCAAACCACTTAAGATATTTTCATGTTTTTTTTTTGTATTAATAGTCTGTTTTATTATCTAATAGTATGTTTTAACTGACTATTTTATTATCAATAATTAAATCTGTTATTTTTTTTCAAATATTCATATTTTCGTTACTTTGTTACGTGCAATGATATCAAATGAAACAGATATGTTGTGAGCGCGCAAATGTGAAGACTCGAAAACGTCCTAATTGGGACGTATTTGTTAGTCTGTGATGCCAACATTCGGTGATTGGTGGCCAGAATAATGTTTGTTTACATTCACGCGCAATTGACAACACTAGCTGTCTTTTTTTTTCTTGTTGTTTTTATCAAACCATCTCTTTTCTATAATTTTTAGGGTTCCGTAGTAAATAAAGAACCCTTATAGTTTCGCCATGCTCGTCTGTCTGTCTGTCCGTCCGTCCGTCTGTCCCCAGCTTAGCTCAGAGACGCTTAGTCCTAGAAAACTGTAATTTGGCATGGGTATACATATTAATCATGCTGAAAAAATGGTAAAATAAAATGATGAAAATGTTGAGGTACACGTGAAATGGGGATGATATTTTTTTTTTCTCGTCTATTCCATGGTGTGGGGTATCGTTGGATAGGCCGTTCAAAAATATTGTGGGTTTGGCAAAATCATTTTTCAATTAAGGGATCCGTTTGCGTAATATTAAGCTTTAAAGTGTTATTTTTTGTTAGAATCAAGTCCCCCCCCATGCCAGCTAAATGGTTGGTTTTGGATATGTGAAAAAGTTCATGGCAATAGTATATATAACGAAATTAAAAGGAAAACTATCACAGCTAAGTAGGCTTCACAAGTTAACGAGTAATAGTCGACCAACTTAAATTTGCAGTTGGAGAATTGACCGTAACGTATATCGATGTATGGGAGAGCATGTTTTTCAACTACAATGTTAAGTTTGTTTTTGGGATAAATTCATCCCAACTACGGAACCCTTCATTGTGCGTGGTCCGACATGCACTTGGCCGGTTTTTTACTTGTAGTGAAATGTAAAATGAATGAAAAGTGGGTATGTGTGCTGCCGCTGCTGCGCGGAACACTTTTTTCGGTTGTTTTGTGAGTGTATAACATATCTGTTTAATATTTATTATCATTGGTTACGTGCATTTTTTAGGCCTGCGGCGTTTACCCGACCCTTAAAGATAATTTAATCTAAATATATTATAATGTAATGTGCCTAATTAATATTAACGAAGCAAGATGTAAATTTTATTATGATATTTTATTAAATTATTTTTTTGTATTTATTTTTTAGGAACAATTTAGGTATAACTTAACAAAAGACACGAAGATAGCTGCAAAAGTGAAATACTGTGGCGCAGCTATCAAATATGATGTGTATGACTAATGAGATGACATTGATGTAATTTCATGATATTATTATGTACTAGAAATATTAGCACAACTGATAAGTCGATTATAGTGAGACCTATATTATTTTACCAAGTTATTATGTAAGTACCTATATAAATGTAGACACCAATCTGCAGGGCCTTCACATGATCTGACCAAGATTATGTCTGGACTTTAAAAGAGACTGTGACCTCTGAGTTTGTTTTGGCCTTTCTTCTCAGAGTAGTCAGATAGGAAACGCCGACCTCATCTAGTTTTTAAAATGTGATTGACGTGTAAAAGTGTTTGTACAAACCTACTTACAGAAATAAAAATCATTTACCATTTATATTCTGGCAAATAAATAAATTGTATTGAATTTAAATAGTTCTTACCTCCTTGGAGAGCCATGGATTCTTCCCGAGCTCGTCCTCCCAAATGGAGCCCTGTTCGAAGGTGGCGAATCGACACGGGACCAACGCTGTACCGGTAGATATGTGCCTGGAAAGAGTTTTTTATATTGCAATTAATGTTACGATTTTACATCAATTTCTTCACATGAATTAATAGGTACTTAATTTTAAAAGTGTTATTAAAAAGACGATTTGTGAAAGAATTAAAAAGATCGGTTGAACATTGGAGGAGATACGCGCTTTTGAAATGATTCTACTATCCTTGTCACGCAAAATGATCATTGTACTGAAGTTACTATGGCGTTCCTGTGTTGTGACGTCAGCATAGCTATTCACAACCGTTCGATACGCTTCCGTGCCGAATCGGACATCAATCAGTGGTATCGAAAAAGTTCTCTAAACGCGGTTCACAAATCGAAAACCCGAAAATTTTGTTTGTTTAAATCCAATAGACGACCGCAATTCTTTCGGCAGCTGTTTGCTGTCTGGAGCTAGGCAAATTAGGTCATTTAAATATGTCATTTTCGATACGATAGCCTAGGCTTGCAGAAAAAATATCGATATATCGATATTTCTTGTTTGATATATCGATATTTTTCGGCGATATCTATTATTTCGATACATCGATATGAAATATCAAGTATCGAAAATGTATCAAATACGATATATTTCCAACAGCAACACCGTTGTCCTCACTGACTAAAACCGCTAGAATTCAGAGCCATAAAAATGTAAACTTTTTTTATCAATGTTTTATTAGTTTAAGATTTTACATCAGAAATGATGATTCTAGTTTGGTATTTCTATGAATAAAAAAACAAACAATACAATTTCATATACCTAGTACCACATACTTTTAAGAAAATTTCACCGATATATCGATACTTTTTTTTAGATATATCGAAATCGATATCAATATTTTTTTTAAATATCGATACGATATATATCGATACTTTTTGGCACTTCTTGCATCCCTACGATACACTGTCGAATAGTTGTGAATAGCTATGCTGATCACAGCAGTGCTCCCTGTCAACAATAGACTTTAAACGCATACAACTTCGGCATTTTTGAGATATTGAAACAATTTTTTTTTTACCGAGGCTTAATATTTTTGTTGCTTTTGAAAAATTTAAATAAAAAAATCAGTCAAATACCATATATATTTTTTTTAAATAAGGAGCATGTTGAAATATAAACTCCACAAGGAGTCAAGACACATTCGTTTTTACTGTCTGAGGTCCTAGACAAAGTAACATTCGATTAGCGATGACGCTAGTAGAAAAGTCAAAAAATATATGGGGTTGACATAAGCTATCCTAACGTCACGTGATCATAGGTCAACGAATAGAAACTAGCTAGACAATGTTAATTACATGACAGTTCCTCTTGGATTTTTATACAAGAGTTTTAAGTAAACACAATGAAATGATAAAATCTGTTTTTGCCTTGTGGCAAGAATTAGACAAATTATGCAATTTCAATTAAAATGTTAACACTATAACAACAATAGAAATAATTGAATGTCGTAAGAATGACTTAAGTGCAGAACAGACATACATAAACTCAGGCCTTCTTCATATGGGGTAGTTCCTGACAGCCCCATATGGGCCAGTCCGAACATCTCCATACAAGCTAGAGCACTAACACCATGGTTGCCACAATCAGCGTGAGTGAATTTCATCCCGCGTCTTTGGCCAGAGGGCAGTTTCATAACATATAACCTTTTTTTTTGGTAACAGGGTGGAAATCCTCTTGGATGTCCCCAGCCCTGGAGAAGACGGAGGGGTCTGTCAGACTTCTACTCCCCCTTCTGCACAGCACACCCCTGAAAATTAACTTACCCATGCAGTGATTGGCCTAATTCGTATGAGTGCCAATGTAATTACAGGGCATGAGAACATTTTAACTTTGTTTCTTGGATGGCAACGCACCAGCAGGCTTAGCATGAGAAACGTAGAGAAGCGTTTTGTCGACGGAAGAGTACACAAAAATTACGTTTCCGTGTAGACAGTAGAATGTTTTCGGTAGAGCGCGATGACCATTACCATAAGTTGGTAATTAACACTTACCAACAAATGGTAATGACCACTTACTATCAGGTGGTAGTGGTCAATTACCATCAGGGGCTTATTTAATATGCTGTGCGCTGTATAATAAGCTGTAGCGGAGAGCTATACCCCAAATATTAGACATTTTATGCGGAGGTTGCTCAGGTAGGAAACATGTTTTCTTGTCTGGTCGTCCTCTGCGTGGAGTGTACATTATTTTACATCAATTCTTACCATCAGGTAGTAGTGACCATTTACCATCAGATGGCAGTAAACAGTTACCATCAGTTAGTAATGAGCACTGATCATTTACCAGCAGGTGGCAGTGAACAGTTACCATCAGATGGCAGTGAACAGTTACCATCAGTTAGTAATGAGCACTTACCATCAGGTAGTACTGACCATTTACCATCAGATGGCAGTGAACAGTTACCATCAGTTAGTAATGAGCACTTACCATCAGGTGGTAGTGACCATTTACCATCAGATGGCAGTGAACAGTTACCATCAGTTAGTAATGAGCACTGATCATTTACCAGCAGGTGGCAGTGAACAGTTACCATCAGGTGGCAGCGAACAGTTACCATCAGTTAGTAATGAGCACTTACCATCAGGTGGTAGTGACCATTTACCATCAGATGGCAGTGAACAGTTACCATCAGTTAGTAATGAGCACTGATCATTTACCAGCAGGTGGCAGTGAACAGTTACCATCAGGTGGCAGCGAACAGTTACCATCAGTTAGTAATGAGCACTTACCATCAGGTAGTACTGACCATTTACCATCAGATGGCAGTGAACAGTTACCATCAGTTAGTAATGAGCACTTACCATCAGTTGGTAGTTACCAGTTACCATAAGGTGGTAAGGACAACTTACCATCTGGAAGGTCGTGGACTTGTTTGCCCTACGATTTACATAGAAAAATATATAAAATGCTTACCTATTAATGAGGTCCTTGCCGGTCGCTTCGTATATAGCTTTGGACGACATGTTTGTGTGTCTGTGTGTTAAACTGTTACTGTATCGTTGCGGCCCACGTCATAGGGATGATAGTTTTCGCTGTGGACAAGAGAAAATTAATGTTTAGTTTATGGTTTACAAAAAAGGTTTAATAATTTATTTATTTATTTAATAAATAATATCAGCTTGTTATTTAGTACCAATTTTTTAGGGTATATTACGACACTGCTTGACTAATTTCGAACTCGAACGAATTCCTTGGTCTTTTAGGGTATATTACGACACTGCTTGACTAATTTCGAAGTCGAACGAATTCCTTGGTTTCTCACTTAGCTATAGGCTGACTTTTTCGTTGGTTGCACTCCCATAGTCCTAGCGGGTGAAGGGGGCGCGGCTAAAACTAACAATTGACGCGCGCCATTTGTTTTTACCCGCGCCCCCTTCACCCGTTAACCCATTTAACATTAAACATTTATGTTCTAACTCGTCAAAATGTATGGAACAGCTGATTTTTTTTTCGCGATTTCTGGTTTTGTCCCATAGTAAAAGTTGCTAGATTTGCCTTTTAATGCGTTTAAAGTTATAGTTAAATCCAACTATTGTTCAAAGGCATAATATACTATTCTACCAACGACTACTTAAGACGCTGACAACAGCTAAAGCGCAGTCACTGACAGACTGCATACAAAAGGAAGAGAAACGCGATGACACAACGCTTGTAATTGATTGCAAAACATGAGTTCTGCATTCAAATAAGACGTTCTTGTTATTAATTAAATACCCGTACGTTGTTATAACCGTACGTTAATATTGAATACATATATTTTGGATTGGAAGTTGGAACTCAAAGTAAAAGGTTCGTTTACCGTTAATTTGTATCGTGTTTTTTTTCTAAACATGTTTAACGTGAGTTTTTTTTTCTAAACGTGGTAAACTAACCCTTTACTTTGAGTTTCAATCCAACATAATATCTGAATTAAATATCAACGTACGTTTGGTATTTAATTAATAACAAGAACGTCTTATTTGTATGAAGAACTTGGTTGTTTTTTATTTTCGATTACTCAACAAATTTTTGAGTAAATAAATAATTATTGCTTCATATTTTACATTACGCCTGTGTGACCGCGTTGATCTTTTTTAAACTGCGCAACAGATTTTGATGTGGTATTTACCGCCATTTTGAGAATTAACTCCGAAACGTTTATGTTTAGAATGCATGAATATTAAATTACTTAACTTAAAATAAAGAAATATCTATGCTTTGTCAAGTTTTAAAAAGTTGCTTGAAAGAGGAACTGATTATTTTTATTACCGGTCGTGTGGTGCCGGACGTATAGAATAGCATCACCATTGATGTATTAGAACCTCCTTTTATTATATCAATGAGCACCACCCTATTTCTTCCCGTGGGTGTCGTCAAAACCGACTAAGGGACTAGAGAATGGGCAGCAGCGTTCTCTATGCATTTTAACACCATACTGCGATCGCCAACCCGCCTGCCAAGCGTGACGATTATGGCAAACCCCCCCTTTGGGGGAGGCCTATGTCCAGCAGTGGACATCTTTCGGCTGAAATTATGATGATTTTTTATTTAACATTTAAATTGAGGAAGAATCATGAATGACGTTATATTTGCAGTTTTTTACTTTATTACCACAAAAAAATATACATAAACAAGCACGTTAATTACAGACGCAAAAAAAAAACATCTCGTGGAATCGACAAAATCTCCTAAAATTTCGAATTTAGAACGTGGCGCGGCCGGCGTTTGCGCATCGACAATTGGCCGACTGGTTTTCAAACGACTTCTGATTGGTCGTGCAGCGTGGTGCGATCGCCTGATCCGATCTTGCTGGCGACTACGTCATTGAGTGGAATCAGCTGAGGCGAAGTAGGTATGGGTACGTAATTGTGGGTTTTCTTCCCCGGTTTACGTTGTCGCGTAATTGAGGACATTGCTCTTTTATACAGGCTGAAAAGAAATTAGCTAGCAAAACTCGCAGACGTGATGGGATCGATATCCAAATATGTCATAATATACAGGGTGTTTGGTGCATCGTGTGCCAAATTAAAATGGTCGACTGAAGGGGTCATCTGCTAGCCTTTCAGACCCCTTAACACCCCTCATGCTGTGGATTTTTTTTTATCGACTTTTTATTGTTTTCCAAAAAAAAGACCCAAATTTTACATTCAAATACAGATTAAAAAAAAAATATAAGGCGTAGACTCTGAATTTTAATTTTATTTCGATGTGTATTGTTTAAGAATACTTTTAAATACAAAATTAGTGATATTAGTCACCTAGTTCTTTTTTAATTCACTCGCAAAGGTAAAACTTAAATTAAAGCTGTACATGTTACAGCTGTTTATAAGGCTACAAAAAAAAAATCTTAAATCATAATTTTGAATATTAGCCTTAGGTGACTCGATTCACAATTCTAGCGAATTCACAAAGTTTTTAAAATACTTTTATGGCATGTGGCACATCATTAGAAAGAGGATAGACTGGAGAATTAATGAGGGAGTTGGAAGATCCCGGTCGCTTTTGATTTTTTTTTTGTAGCCTTATAAACAGCTGTAACGTACAGCTTTAATTTAAGTTTTACCTTTGCGAGTGAATTAAAAAAGAACTAGGTGACTAATATCACTAATTTTGTATTTAAAAGTATTCTTAAACAATACACATCGAAATAAAATTAAAATTCAGAGTCTACGCCTTATATATTTTTTTAAATCTGTATTTGAATGTAAAATTTGGGTCTTTTTTTTGGAAAACAATAAAAAGTCGATAAAAAAAATCCACAGAGCATGAGGGGTGTTAAAGGGTCTAACAGGCTAGCGGATGACTCCTTCAGTCGACCATTTCAATTTGGCACACGATGCACCAAACACCCTGTATAACAAAAAAAAAAAGAAGTTAATTTGATGATTTTTTAGGTCATCGAGCGCAGTTAGTGCAATCACTTCAATGAAATATTAGTTTAATTTTTTTGGAGTATAAACTTCACAGACGTATAGTGGCCGGCACGTAATTTGGCAAGGTTTGGGCGTAGTGGAAGTAAGTTCACGCATGTACAATTAGTGCAACAAAAAAAAAAATACATTTTTATTGCATGTCATTATTCTATGGTTATTGCCAGAATAATTTTTTAAACATATCTGTTTAGAAGAAAGCTAAAGAAAGTAGAAAAACATCTAACGATTCTTGCCAAGTTACGTGCCGGACTATAATTGGTATAAAAAATAAAAAGTAATTTATTCAAACTAGGCTGAGAATCAGCACTTTTATAACGTCAGAATTACATAAGACAGTCCCCCAAAATCGCCCACCTTTTACCACTTTCTAGTGCTTTAGCTGGGAAGAAGTAGTGGCGCAACAAACTCCCCAGCAGCACGATACCGAAACACGATAAAACAAAAGAAAAACGATTTTCTCTACTCATACTTTAAGTAACAGCACTACCAGCTGTCGTTGACCACCAAAAAAAAAACTTCACCTTTTTTATTGGATCGTGTTTGAATATTGATACTCATCATGTTTGCAGAGTATCGCTAGTGAATTTAATTGAATAATTATAATAAATTCATTTGTTTTTTTTTTTTTTATACGTTGCCTCACACTAGGAATTGCTCCTGTATTGTGGGTGCGTTTACAAACATTTAAACTCACATACACAAACAGCCAGACCCGGAACAAATACTTGTAGGTCATACAAATATTTGTTCCATGCGGGAATCGAACCCGTGACACGCAGCACAGCAGACAATCGCTTAACCACTGCGCCAACCGTGCTGTCATGTTATAACTTAGCCACGAGCCACGAGCAACTATCTGGTGATCGAAACGCTTTAAATACTTCTTTCCCTCTTCAAAAAACCAGTGCATATCAAAACAACACCATTTACAATTCCGATATCTCTCATAATCGATTTATAATCAATATATATTATGCATAAAAATTGTTCTTGCACAACCTTCACGGCGTATCTTTGCGTAGAGACATTGATCTTGACCGAAGCTGCCCTACATTACTGTAACAGTGAGTCAGTGGCTTGAGTGAGTTCCGTGTGGTGCCGAACGTAAAGAATAGCACCATCCTATTTCTTCCCGTGGGTGTCATAAAAGGCAATTAAGACGGAGATATATGCCAGTGACCTTGAGTGGTTAGCTTGCGTGTTCTGTACTGAGCTCACGCAACGCGTCGTACGTTCAGCCAGTAATAGGACTCGCCCATAAAGGAGCGCTGTCCCCAATTTAACGCATTATTAATTTATTATACACAAAACAAAAGGTATTTTAATAAAACGCGTATACTAAAAGATCAATAATTAAATTATCTTTAAATTGGTGAAGTTTTCAGAAAAATACGCTTGGTAGATTTTGCGCCATTCTCAGTTTTTTATCCGCGTTAGACATAACTTTACAAATTAATTTCACTATGTAATATAAACATAAGTAATCTAAAATATTCACATATTAAATTATTGAGAAAATGCTCTAATTTAAAATATATTTTTTTCAAATCATTAACACTACTCATTTAGACGTGATCTTCAGTATAAAATCATTAAAAGTCGGTTATCGTCGCCTTAAGGGTCTTACTAGAGAATGGGCAACAGCATTCTCTATGCATTTTAACACGGTGGCACTTTCAATTACTAATACCACTGGTATTTGTTTCAACTCATAGCTATTTTCTATTCCGCACGGATACCATTGTTTAAACTAATACCAAAACAAGTCCAAAGGTATAAGGTACAGTCAGTAAAAAAGCTTTGTATGTAATTATAAGACCTTTAATTGAAAAATTAATCAGTTAAATAACCAAAATACATAAAAATATCAGAAAATAAATTTAATTTGACTAGTTTTGACTGAGCTGACTGTACTAAATTCAAGTTGTTCGTACCTATTCGTTCGCACATTACATTTCATTATTTAAAGAGTGGTATCCGTTCGGAATAGAAAATAAATATGAGTAGAAACAAATACCAGTGGTATTAGAACGGAATAAATCGTTTATGGCAACCGGGGGGGGGGGTTGCCATAAACGATTTATTCCGTTCCTCCTTTTCCAAAATATAGGGAACAGCCATCGATCACTAATAAAGAACTAGATACACAATCTCATAGAAAAGTTGTCTTAAAAATGTCGCCAACTGTATTGCGTGTGTGCGTAGATAGAATAAATATACATTAATGTAATTTCAACCTTAACTGCTATGTTTAAAGTCGAATTCACAAAGCTATTACAAAAAGCAATAAAATTTTACGACCGGTACTCACTGCTCAACATACATCAAAACAATTCAACCTTATATGCATGCATTAAAGTCAGAATTACTAAGTGCCAAAAAAAGTAATAAAATTTTACGACCTAGGCTCGCCGCTAGGACAAGGAATGAGTGGAGACGAACCAGAACAATATTTTTTGTTTGTACTGTAATATTATAAATGGTATTTTTAACAGACTTCAAAAAAGGAGCAGGTTACTCAATTCGTCGCGTATTTATTATATATGTATAATATATATTATAATATGTTTTTTTTATGTTTGTACACCACCGATAACTCGAAGACGGATCGACCGATTGAGATGATTCAAACGGTATTACATTAGGTTTGTTCCCAAGTTGGTCCTTTTTATATCAAATCCTTGTTCTGATGATGGAATATATGAGGAATTGAAGGAACTCCTTAAATACATTAAGGCATATAATAAGCGATTTTTGTATTTTCTGTAACAAATCGGATCTTTACATTCAGAAAATATCATTTGGTGAAGTGGAACTGATGAGTAAAGCCAGAGATGGCCACCAGAACTTTTTATTTTTTTATTCTATGCTATGGTGTATTAAGTGTGTGTAATGATTATAAGTTACGTGAATGTTTCTGGAAAATAAATCAATAAATGTGGTCACCACATTTACTTATTAATGAAACTAAATTAAAGTTATTTAATATATTTATTTATTCTTTATCTTGTGTCAATAATTTTAGGATAATGCTTGACAAACAACTAATATAAAGTTTAATACTAAATTATAAAATTATGAATACAAAAGTAAGAATATAACTAAATCTAAGAATATTATTATCCCAATTTGTTGACATATTGTTCATAATAAATTACGGATGTCAATAAAAAATGCTTTTCAAAAAAATGCTTCGAACATACAACGCTTCCTTGGGTCGGCTTGAAGAATTCTTCAGATCTTTGACGTGCTGTAACGGATATCCATTCTCCACACCTCACTGGATCACGAGAAAAGCTAAAAAAAAAAAAATATTTTCAAAAATCCCGACTGATAAAAAACAACTAAAAAGTTCCGAACAAGTCACTTTTCAAGCAGTCTGATGCAGTTGGTGGCAGTTATTTTAGTTCAATTATACATACATAGGCTGATAAATACATTACCCTCCCTTGCATCGTGCAGTCGGGTAAATAAGACAACAAAAATAAAATCTCACATAATAAAAAAAAAATAAGAAGAATAATATAAAGCGTCTCCAACAAATGGAACAGAGTCAACGCGCATAACCTAAACAATTTAAGTGGGCATGCGACAGTATGATTAATACGTTTAGTAAGAGTCTTTACAATTGAGCTGCTATATATCGCCTGCTATTTATTACGACTTAATTTAAAATAATGTTTTTACGATTATTTCTTGACAAAATATCAGTATTTACAATACTGTGTTAACAATTATATAATGATAATATTAATACTTACCAAAAATATGAAACTCCATCCTTTTTAAGCGTCCTAGACGTGTGATTTTTACAATTTTTAAACGAGCACTGAGGCATGTTTACCGTCGGAGCGTTCGAATGATACTAGATGAAAAGACCGCCCAAATGTTCAAGTGGGCGGTCATTCGGTGAGGTCATTTTTTGACGCGGATTGTGTATCTAGTTCTTTATTAGTGATCGATGGGAACAGCTGATTTATTTTTCGCGATTTCTGGTTTGGTCATATTATTATATGCATCTCAAAAACTCGAATCATTGTTACTGTGCAGTCAAAAGTCCTCTTCTATCATCCACTGAGTCATCATTTCAGCCGAAAGACGTCCACTGCTGGACATAGGCCTCCCCTAAAGGGGGGTTTGCCATAATCGCCACGCTTAGGAGGCGGGTTGGCGATCGCAGTACGGTGTTAAAATGCATAGAGAACGCTGCTGCTCATTCTCTAGTAGACCCTTAGTCGCCTTTTACGACACCCACGGGAAGAAATGGGATGGTGCTATTCTTCACGTCCGGCACCAAACGGACAACTACTACATTAGATAATAACATTAGATTAAGGTAATTAAAGGTTTTAATAATAATATTAATAATTAATTTATATTTTTAAAATTAAATTAAAAGTAAAAATATTTAAACATGTAGGTATTTATTAAGGTATGAAAATAAATAAACGATAATAATAAGCTTCATTTTTGTTAACAAAAAGGAACTATCCAGTATTTTTGCATCAGTCGAGGATCAAACCCTGCAAAGAATTGCCCGTAAGAAAACAAATAATTTCAACATAGATTCCTGCAATTACAGAAGCCTTTTAACTAGTAAAAGTGTACAATATTATTTATGTACTTATTGCCCTAATACAAAGATAAACAGATTATCTTTATTAATGAAAATCATGACACATTCTTGATTTAATCGCGTGACCATCGTACGATTCTAAAATGTGTAAAATATACACGTCGTTTGACCTTGATTGATCAACGAAGAGCTGTGGCGTGGCGACCGAGTGGTCATGGCCCCGACCTACGAGTTATAGATTGTGGGTTCGAAGGTTCAAACCTAGGCAAACGGTCCGCTCCTTCTCTCAGAGAGCAGGCGTGACCAGAAGTGGGAACATGATGTGGGCTGGTTGTTATTTTCTTTAGCTTCTACGAGTTGCTGCCGGGCTGAGCTGTGACCCCAAAATGACTACTCAGTGTAGCTCTAATATAGATGGAATTTTTATGCAAATCAAATCAAAAAATCAAAATTATTTATTTGCTAGAATATGGTACATAGGGTGTTACAGTAAATTTTTTTCAGCATATCCTGCCATAACATGGCGTGCAAATGTCTTCACAATCAGCGATGTCAATTAATCCAACTTACAAATTCTATTGATTTGTCTTCTAAATAGTCCTTAATAGTATAATATCTTTTAAATAGTAATAGTTTAAAAAGCATTTTTTTAAACTTTGTCAGCGGTAAGTCTTGAAAAGTATTTGTTAAATGATTGTAAATAATAATCGACATGCAGTATACATTTTTCTTAAATAATTTTAGTTTTATCGGTGGCAGCCGAAGTCGATCTTTATCGCGATAGTCAGTGCTCGAATGCTGTCGAAGAAGCAATTAACACAAACTATTTACTCTATAAGAAGATCGAAAGGTGGATCGTCAGATTTGGAAAAACACACAAACAAAACAACCACCCAAGAGTAAACGTAACTATTTCGTTTGCGTTATAATTTGACCGTTAGATCATAATGCTAAGAGTATAAGAGTGAGAATAAAAATCTTAACGCAAACGCGCTAGTTACGTTTACTCACTTGCAGACTTACGCTCGGGGTAGAACTCAGAGCCGTAACTTTAGCATAGGTGGCCCCGGGCCAGGACAAAAAATGGGACCTTGTTCAACAATAATTTTCAATGCTTAGAAAGGATCTAAAAATACTTTTTAAATAGGCATTATTTAAAATATTTATTATTATAACGATACTTACTTCCGCAACGTAAACAAAGCGGATCAAATCTGAGACAAAGCTCAAAACTGTGACACTGACAGTGACAGGTCGCTGAAAAATGCGTTTATTGTCTGTAATGCCAATAAACGCATTTTACTTTCTTTCTTTAGGTCGTCTATCTCGACGGAGACTGCTAGATAGCTTATAGGGAGGTTCTCAATCTCAGAGCTGCACAGCTAATAAGCGCGAAATTCAAATGGATGAGACGCCAAATTCAAATTATTGTAATATTTTTATATAATATTTTATTCAAAAATTACAATGTACAAGAATGTGTAAAGTTTTAATTTGCTTAAATGTAAATTATATTCTTATGAATTATCTTATGAATTGTAAAATGGTCTTGATTTATTTTACGGTGCTTTCTCGTAGAACGGGTGTTAATTTTCTCTCCTTGCCCGGGGCCCCCTTTAGTGAGGGGCCCCGGGGCTTTTTTGCCCAGAACTCCCTTGAAGCGCCTTGCTGATATCATCACACTAATATTATAAAGGCGAAAGTTTGTGTGTGTTTGTTACTTCTTCACGCTCAAACGGCTGGACTAATTTTGATAAAATTTTGTATGGAGTTAACTGACACCCTGGATTAACATATAGGCTACTTTTTATCCCGGGATCGAGAGTTGCGCGGGTGTAACCGCGAGGCGCAGTTAGTCAGAAATAAATATAACACAGCCTCGCTCAATACTAAGTCAATAATATCATCACACGAGGGTCGGACCACGTTACGTCAGGCGACATTGAACTTGACGCGCCATGCCTAGGCTTGCGTCACAAATTTTTTTTTTTTAACAATATTTTATTAATGTACAGTGTAAATCCGAATTAACCGAGAAAGAACAAAAGGAGGCCAGTTTCTTAGCAGACGGCACATTATAGGACGATTATGCTAAATCGTGCTGTACCGTGTGGTGCCGGACGTAAAGAATAGCACCACCCTATTTCTTCCCGTCGGTGTCGTAACAGGCGACTAAGGGACTTACTAGAGAATGGGCAGCGCGTTCTCTATGCATTCTAAGATGGGGTACACGCCGAGGGTGCAGTTACTGGAGTCGCGCCGGAACGTCAACTTCAAAGCGTTCGTCGTGCGTATACCGAACGATTATCTGCCCCTCGTCTTGGAAGAAGACGTTTGGCCGCAGGACGTGGTGTTCCGTCACTTGTGCGGACAAGTTCCACAGGACCGCACAAAGTCAATCTAGTCCAAAGTGAAGTGCTACTAACATAGTCTTAAGGGGACGATAACCGACTTTTAATGATTTTATACTGAAGATCACGTCTAAACGAGTAGTGATAATGATTTGAAAAACATATATGTTAAATTAGAGCATTTTCTCAATAACTTAATATACGAATATTTTAGATTATGTTTATATTACATAGTGAAATTAATTTGTAAAATTATGTCTAACGCGGATAAAAAACTGAGAATGGCGCAAAATCTACCAAGCGTATTTTTCTGAAACCTTCACCAATTTAAAGATAATTTAATTATTGATCTTTTAGTATACGCGTTTTATTAAATTACCTTTTGTTTTGTGTATAATAAATTGATAATGCGTCAAATTGGGGACAGCGCTCCTTGATGGGCGAGTCCTATTACTGGCTGAACGTACGACGCGTTGCGTGAGCTCAGTAAAGAACTCGCAAGCTATACATACACTAAAGGTTACTAGCATATATCTGCGTTTTAACCCTTTTTATTAACACAAGTTTTGGTTAAGGTATTGTTCTATGGGCCTGTGTCGCCTGAAATAAACGGTATTCTTATTATTATTAACAATTTCCGGGACACTCAACGCCCATAGACTTCATAACAATAACACTTCTATTGTGTCTCGCTGTGTCCCGGAAAGTGTTAATAGCAATATTTTCCCTTTACTTAGAATTGATAACAATATTGTTCTTGCCCGAAGCTCGTAGCTAAATTATAACAGCCAGGTTGATCAACGGTTAAAACTATGCTTGCCGTGGTGAATTCGTGGATGGTTCATATCCATTAAGAAGCTGATAACAGGTAAACCGCTGTCACTGTCAGACTGCATGAAAAAGAAAGAGAAGCGCGATGACACAACGCTTGTAATTTATTGCTAAATATAAAGCAATTATTTATTTACTCAAATATGAACTGAGTAATCGAAAATAAAAAACAACCAAGTTCTGCATACAAATAAGACGTTTTTGTTATTAATTAACAAGAACTTAACTAACTAAACTAACTAAACGTGTTTTGGTAACAACCAAGTGCTGAGAAATATGTTCAAGAATAACATATATTTTTCCGCTACCACAAACTATATCCCCCTTATTACAAAACAAGGTTTATCTTCAGACCCAGGTTTAAAACATGGAGCCATTATTGAATTTCGAACTTTATTCCGACTATGGTAAAGTTCCTAAACACAAAACTGACAACTTAGTATCGAACTAAGTTTTCAGTTTTGTATAAAGAACGGTATTTCAATCACTGTTACGTTCTTATTACAAAAACTAGCTCCATGGTTTAAGCCATGTCAAAATATAAATCTTGTTTTGTAATAAGGCGGTATGGATTTGGCTACTTTTTTGTTTAAGACAAGCCTACTTTTATCATTTGCCTCTTGTCAGCGCCTTAAGTACATAATTATCGAGATCCCACAGTGCTACGGAAAGCACTTTAAGCCGTTGGTCCCAGCTGTCATTCGTACGTAATCTTTACGGGTAGTTAGAAGCTCAAAAGTCTGACAGCCAGTCTTACCAAGGGGTATCGTATTAGCCAGTAAATAGGTTGTGGAGGTCAGGGGGCCTACCATGAAAGAAAAAAAAGAAAGAAAGAAAAATAATTTTATTCGTCACAGAAACACGTGCTTAGGAAAACAGACTCGAGCAAGTAAACATTTAAAAAAAAAAAACCTATCTACATTAAAATCACGAGCACAAAAATAACAAATAGTCGGCAACTGCACGTCATGTCTGTCACAAAAAGGCTTGCACTCAGCATGATGCTGTGCTATGGGGCCCCAACACAGCGCTGATTTTCAGTGGTTACCCGAAAAATACGTACGGAACTCAAGTCAGGTTTAATGAGTTGAACAACAAAATAAAATAAAATAAACAGTACTTATAATATAATGCTTATACAACCAATTATAAGAATAAATATGATTATATTACATAAAAAATTATCCGCATGCATAAATAAAGTAGGTACCTACCTAAAACATTTTTATTACACGGGAATATCAAGTGCACTCATGCACTCTTATAGTTCTTATAGTCCCTGCTGTCATTCGTGGATCTTTGAAACGGGGTCGTCAGAAGCCCAAACGTCGGACAACCAATCTTACCAAGGTTTATCGTGTTACCAAGTAACTGGGTTGTGCAGGTCAGATAGGCAGTCGCTCCATGTAAAATACTGGTATTCCGCTCCATCCAGTCAGACTGGAAGCTGACCCCAACATATTTGGGAAAAGACTGGGCAGATTGAACGTTTTTGAAGTTGTCACAATACTCTCAAAAGAAATGAAATTGTTTATTCTGTAATTAGGATATCAGAATCACTTTTACACGTCATAAATAAAAAAAATAAAAAATAGCCTTTAATTTCTTGCTGTTTAAATATTACAAGAAAATAATATACTACTACATGCAATCTAAAAACATTTCAAATTCATAATTAATTACAATTCAATTTTTCTAAGCAATCTCAGTTCAAAATCATTGTTATTTTAAGAAAAAATACACAATACCAATTACTTTTTTTATATTATTAGATTACTAACGATTACTTATGATTTATAATTTATACATTTTATTATTATAATTATTTTAACAATTCAGTTTTTCTAACAAGAAACTTTTACTTTACACGTCATATAAAAAAAAAAAAAAATATAGATGTAGCCGACATTTCCTATCTGACTACCCCTGAGAAGAAATTTCACAGAATATTTAGTTGTATATTCACTTTAAAACTAAATAATTAAATTAAAATAAAACAAATATTTAAGGGGGGCTGCCATACAAAAAACGTGATTTTTTTGCCATTTTTTTAGATAATGGTACGGAACCCTTCGTGTGCGAGTCCGACTCGCACTTGGCCAGTTTTTTTTTTCGCGAAAATCTTCGATTCATCTAGCCTGAGAGCATCTTACATAGCGTTTGTCGACAGCAGTTCTCACTTCGCTCGCTCGGTCAATAAAGTTTAAATTCGTAAAACAAGAATTCTATTGTATTCAACTGACAGGTGTCAGGCACGCATTCTCTCTTCGGCTGGAGTTTATGTAAAAACAACTGGAGTTTATATAAAAGTGAATTGGTACTCTAAACAAAATTCGCTCAGCATTTCGTGCCTGAACAAGATCTCCGCACTCAAATACCTACTCGACCTACTTCCTCAACGAGCTCCACAAGAGGTTATCGACACTCGTTCATAGACTGTTTGAAAGGCCGGCCTTGATACACGTGCTCATGACTACCAAACTCAATTTCGACAAACTGTAGTACGACAAGATTTAATTTCGATAATATGGAACTCCGATACGTCTTAAGATGCAGATATATACCAGTGACCTTGCGTGTTCTGTACTGAGCTCACGCAACGCGTCGTACGTTCACCCAGTAATAGGACTCTCCCATCAAGGTGCGCTGTCCCCAATTTAAAGCATTATTATTTTATTATACACAAAACAAAAGGTATTTTAATAAAACGCGTATAATAAAACATCAATAATTAAATTATCTTAAAATTGGTGAAGGTTTCAGAAAAATACGCTTGGTAGATTTTGCGCCATTCTCAGGTTTTTTATCCACGTTAGACTTAACTTTACAAATTAATTTCACTATGTAATATAAACATTATCTAAAATATTCACATATTAAGTTATTGAGAAAATGCTCTAATTTAAAATATTTTTTTTTCAAATCATTAACACTACTCGTTTAGACGTGATCTTCAGTATAGAATCATTAAAAGTCGGTTATCGTCGCCTTAAGAGGCCTATCACAAAATTGCGTTCTGAATGGATTAAACAGCTGACGCATCGCATTATATAGCAACTTGCTTTCATACAATATTTTTTTTATATGAAATTTTATTTCTTATGAACTAACGGTTAGTCCGGTATAAATTTTACGTAATAATATTAATGTAGAAAGGAAAATGTACAGTTAATTCTGAGCGTTTTTTGTAGTTTTATGGTTTTTAACGGGATTTTTTTATAGATATTCAATACATATTTCAAAATTCTAAGGCCGCTATGTACTAAACCACTATTTAAGAGATATTATTATATATTATATTTCATTTCGATTGCTTGTGTTCAATCCACGAGCTCGAAAAAGTACCGTCGCGCATTTAACTTGCTTCGGGGATTCAAAAAAAAAAAAGTTGGCTTTATAATAATAGATAAGAAAAAAAAAATGGTAAAAGGGAGACGACTATATTAATAAATATTCTTCTCCACTTAATAAGTAAAAGTTGTCGAAGTTTCTGAGAATAAGAACGCCAAAGTGGGCCATTTAACGCAAAAATCAATGTACGCTGATGTTTAATACAGATATTTTGAATTGGAACTCAAGGTAAAAGGTTAGTTTACCGTTGTATCGAGTTTTTTTTTTTTCAAAACGTGTTTTGGTAACTACCAAGTTCTGAGAAATATTCAAGACTAATAATATTTTTTTCCGCTACCACAGACGATGTAGATTTGGCATTTTTTGTTTAAGCGATTTTACTGTAGCGGCTTCATCCCCACATGCGAACACGTCACACCGACGTCATGCAAAATCCTGCATCGCGCAAGCAGAGTTTACCGCGCAACTAGCATATACAGGTTCAAATTAAATTAGCTAGAAAAACTCCGCAGACGTGTTGGGTATCGATATCTAAATACGATAAAAAGAAAAAAAGAAACATTGTATTTTTTTGGGGTCAACGGCTAGTTACTTGAAATTTGAGTTTCAAAATCAGTTTTTTTTCTGTGTAAACTTCAAAGATGTGATGTGGATCGATAACTAAACACGATAAAACAAAAACTTTACTACTTCAAGTAACTTCACTGCCAGTGGTCATTGACACCAGAAAAAAAACAACAAATCTTACTTTTTTTCGTTTTATCGTATTTAGATATCAATACCCAACACATCCACGGAGTTTCTCTAGCTAATTAAATTTGAACCTGTATACAATATCCCGACATCAACCGTCGGCCAGTTGCCCACCGGACACAACACCCGTCTGGTCGGAGCATCCTCCCTTTTCTATAGAGAATGAGTGAACTTTACACCCTGTTCCTCATGCCTCTAAACTACTTAGATCGTTTGCCTGTTGTCAGCGCAGTGACTTTAATGTTCCTACTGAAATGCAAGATATCAGTAAAACATACTTTTCTAGGAAACACTACCAGCATTAGAAAAGCCTCATCAGGACTATGAATAACGTTATTCTGTCATGAATTCCGCGGTCATGCGATTCAGTCATGGACCATCTTTGTAATATGCGGTAATGCCACAACTGTAGGCTTAGCATAAGAACTGTAGAGAAGCGTTTTGACGACGGAAAAATAGCCAAAAATTACGTTTCCGTGTATACACTTGACAGTTTTCTACCGAGAAGAGTAGACAAGCGATTTCTATTCTACAGTACAGTAGAAATGGACAGCATCATGATGATAATGCTGATATTCATAGTTCGTAATTACTTACCTAGGGGCTACTCCGAAGCGTTAATCCGATGTATCGGCCGAATGTTCAGCCGTTTTATAACTTCCATAGTTTCATTTTTTGACTTTGAATCCTTACCCGACTTAACAGTGGCGAAAGCACCATATAACACGATTCCTACCGGCTTCCCTTCGGAAGTTCGCATCAACAATTCTACCGCTATTGAAAAATGGCACAGTCAATAGGGCTATATAATTCACCATAACATTCAAACATCAAAAACGCCTTAATTGAAATAACAAACAAGAAAGTTTTGTCTGTGTAGTGATGCGTCTTTTTGGTTCTGCTACTTGACGATAGATGGTGTTAAATTCAGTAAAGGAAAGACTTACTTTTGAGTAAATTAATTCATTTTTACTTTACTGATAAGAAAGTAACTTAAATTTGGCTTCTATCATACAAAAATTGACACCTCGCCGCTGCGACTTAAAGTCACATTTTTGGCTCTTCGACTGTCGTTTCTTTTTTTTTTTTTTCGCCATAGTTAGCCGTCGTCAAGCAACGGCCGAACATTCAGGCGATACTTTGGATTTATGTTCAGAGTAGTCCCCCTGGCTTTTCACGTATAGATAATGTTCCAAACTGGAACGGAACATAAACTTTATTTTTATTTTTATTAAACACTTCTGTTAAGTATTTATTAATTTGAGCATTTCTCTTTTTTGACCATAGCCATAAAGTCGATGTCCCATGTTTTTTTTGTCTATGATAATTTTATTACTGAGATATTTTAAGTAATATCATGAGTCATGACTGTCGTAACTGCATCGATATATTATTATTAAATTATCAGACAAAATTTCAAAACAGTGTACAAATTAATAAGTTACTTTTAAAATTTAATAATCTGATATTACCGAAATTTTTGTGGTATGGATAATAGTTTGTCCCGTTGTGGCCGAAGTGATTTCGAACTCATTTAATTTTATTACATTAAAATAAGCTCTACGTATGTTATAGGAAAAAAAAAAAACTTTTTTCAACTGTTGGGTTTTAACCTTTTTTTTTAACCTTCATCTTGGGACTTCTGTTTTTGTTACTTTCTCGTGGTTTCTATAGGTCAAAAAATTTGAGAAATGCTCATTTATTAAAACTGTATGCACAAGTTCCTAATACAGAAAGCATAATTACTATAACCATCGAGTTATAAGTACTAACGTACTAGAGAAGCTACGTCAAATAACTGAATTGTCCTATTCTTCGTAATTTGAATCTTTAGTTCGCGCAGCGCTAAAATAATAACAATTCGTCTAAACCGTAACTAATTTACCACAGCGCTAGATTTGCTGCGGAAGTGTATTTATTCTATATAATTTATTATTGTCGGAAGTACTAGGCGCGAAAGAGCTAGAGAGCGACTGAGTGAGGTGCGGCGCGATCGCCGCAGTTGAACGAGACAAAGTAGGAATTTACGGTGTCTTCTCTAGTACGTTAGTACTAAAGGCTTCTACATACCGGGGCGACTTGTCGCGCGACGCGACACGACACAAAGGCACCGCTCGTTCCGCGACACGCGGGGCCTTTGTGCCGTGTCGCGTCGCGCGACAAGTCGCGCTGGTATGTAGAAGCCTTTATATCTCGATGACTCTATCTGAATATTTAGAATAAAAATAAAAACGGGACACCTCTTTCTCGCAATGTATTTATTACCTACTTACTTTAGTTAATAAGTTTAATTAATAACTATTGTTACTCATTATTTTGTTTGTTTATGTTTATTGCTAAAGTTTTTAAGACTTTTACTTAGCAGTACACCCATTCTGTGTAAGAAAATGTTTGTACGCCTTGCAGGGCAGCACATAGTGATACAATATTTTATTTTATTACAACATGTAACAACATCATACCTATGAGTACAAATAAATAAATTTGAACTTGAATTTAAAGTAAAAAAATAAATACTGTACAAAGGCGGACTTGATGCCTGAGGTATTTATGTTATGTGTGTACGAGTATAGCTTCGAAATTAAGATCCGACCTTCATGCATTCAATGACTTGTAGCCAAGGGCTCTGCAGGGAAAGCCGAAGTATCTACAGAATGTTCGGCCGTTTCCTCCTTGCTACGGCTAACTATGGCTGGGTAAGGCAAAAAAAAAAGAAACCGGTCAAGAGAGAGTCGGACTCGCGCACCGAGGGTTCCGTACGTATGTATATCATATTGGGCCCTATCAGAATACTCGTTGCGGCACTTATTTTTAATTGTCCCAGCATCATCGTGCTGAGATAGGAGCCTTTTGGCCTCATACATGACTTTGTTTTTATTTTCATTTTACTTTGTTTTTTTATTATTGTTGTTTTTTTTTTTTATGTTTCTAAGAGTGTGTTTTTAGTTTAATTTTGTGATCTCCTGTGTTGAGTCCCAATAATTTTTTTTTCTTTCTATTATAATGTTGATGATTTCTGAAAAACTGTGCTATTTAGACATAGTTTTATTTTTCCTGTAATCTTTACATTAACTTCTATCACATAGAATAATTTCAGATTTTCATCTATGCAAACTTCGGAGATAAGGGTGGGAACGGTATTTTTTTACATTTTTAATCAAGTCTGAAACTACTGCCAAAAAAAAATGTTTGAGAATGTGCAAACAGCGCTCCTTCATATGATACCCCACATGCCCTAGTAGCCCCACTTAAAATTTTTAAGACCCCCTTTCAGTCCCTTTTGCAAAAAAGATATATTTTTTTGTAATTTCTTTCTCGTGTGCAAAATAGTTGGGCAAACGTCATCTAAAACTATTCTAAATTTCAAGTTGATAGCATTAGTAGTTCTTGAGATATCCAGGTGTGACAGACAGACTTAGTCTCACCATAAGGGTTCCTTTTTAACAATTTGGTATGGAACCCTAAAAAAGTAAAAATTAGTCTACGTGAAAAAAAACTACTACTGTACGTTCTTTGTTTTGTTTACGACAAATCTGAAGTGAGTGACATGCCTAATACGTGTAATGTATTCAATTAGCCGATCGACGTGGAGTATCGTAGCAGGTAACGTCAAACACAAGTCAAAAGGTTAAAAACGACTAACGTACACTTCTCCAGACTTAGTGCGGTTTAGTTAAGACTCAGATTGAGTGGTTAGCTTACGTGTTCTGTACTGAGCTCACGCAACGCGTCGCACGTTTAGCCAGTAATAGGACTCGCCCATCAAGGAGCGCTGTCCCCAATTTTACGCATTATTAATTTATTATACACAAAACAAAAGGTATTTTAATAAAACGCGTATACTAAAAGATCAATAATTAAATTGTCTTTAAATTGGTGAAGGTTTCAGAAAAATACGCTTGGTAGATTTTGCGCCATTCTCAGTTTTTTATCCGCGTTAGACATAACTTTACAAATTAATTTCACTATGTAATATAAACATAATCTAAAATATTCACATATTAAATTATTGAACAAAATGCTCTAATTTAACATATATTTTTTTCAAATCATTAACACTACTCGTTTAGACGTGATCTTCAGTATAAAATCATTAAAAGTCGGTTATCGTCGCCTTTAGAGCCTATACTTTCTCAAATGGCTTAGCATGATCCTCCGTTATGTCGAAAATACTGCAGCATTAATTTTGAAATAAATAATAGGTTGGGGAAAAAGTTTCTTCGCATTTTTTAAGAAACTTCAAAACATTTTTTAATATAGTTTATTTACATTTAACTAAAGTATGTAGGTACCATTTTGTTCGATAACTTTTTGCCCTCTTGTAGGTAGGGACATGATCCTATTGCTATATAAATTTTGGGACTTCTGATCAAAATACCGCTACAAGTGGTTTTGGCAGTCCTCTCGTGATGTTAACCTGACACTGCCTAAAGAATTCTGAAGAGACCAAAACAGGTGGAAATCTGAAGGTGCAAGGTCAGGACTATACAGCGGATGCATTAACACCTCCCAGCCAAACTCTCTTATTTTTTGCTGAGTGGCTAAAGATGTGTGAGGTCTAGCGTTATCATGATGAAAAACCACACCCCTTCTGTTGATTAATTCCAGCCGCTTTCTCTCAACTTCTAGCTTTAATCTCATCAGTTGTTCGCAGTAGAGTTCAAAATCGATGGTCCTGCCTGGTGCTAACAGCTCATAATGAATAATGCCTTCCAATCCCACCACACACACAGCATTACCTTGTTGCGAGTTAACCCGGGTTTCGCCACAGTCTGTGAAGCTTTGACCACGACATTTTTCGCACGTTCTTGTCGTACGTGATCCACTTTTCATCACCAGTTATCAGCTTCTTCAAAAATGGTTAGGTTTCATTACGTCGTAATAAAGAATCACAAATGAGTACACGGTTCATTAGGTTTCTTTCAGTGAGCTCGTGAGGTACCCAAATATCGATGTTTTGTGTGTACCCAGTTTTTTCAAATGTGCCAAAACTGTTTTGTGGTTAATTCCCAGTCCTTCAGCTACGTCGTAACTACTGATCTTGCTCCACTTTTTCAAAAATGGCATCCATTTTATCCGTAATAGGGCGACCAGAGCGACGTGCATCGCGTGGCGGAGCGGGAGTGAGTGTCAGACTTTTACTGACTAAAACCCACCGTGTTCCTTCAAATGCCTGTGTGCCGGTGATCCGATCACACAGGGTATCCTAATATAGACGCATGATCATATTTTGTGAATTTTTGTCAAAACGCTATAATTCTTATGAGAAGAACTTAGTGAAGAGAAAAAAAATAAAGATTAAGTATAGTTAAGGCGACGATAACCGACTTTTAATGATTTTATACTGTGAGTGTAGTATTTGAAAAAAATATATGATAAATTAGAGCATTTTCTAAGTAACTTAATATGTGAATATTTTAGATTATGTTTAAATTACATAGTGAAATTATTTTTTAAGTTATGTCTAACGCGGATAATAAACTGAGAATGGCGCAAAATCTACCAAGCGTATTTTTCTGAAACCTTTACCAATTTAAAGATAATTTAATTATTGATCTTTAAGTATACGCATTTTATTAACTCTTTGACTGTCGTTTGTTTTTTTTCTTTCGCCGCAGTCTGCCATAATCAGCCGTACTCGGAAACGGCCGAACGTTCGGCCGATACTTCCGATATATCTTCAGAGTAGAACCCCAGGACTCGTCTGCTCCACCGGCCATCGGCGCTTCGACAAACATCGCCAGCCCACTGCCATTTCAGCTTCAGGACTCTGCAAGCTATATCCGGTTCTTCCGCGGATAATTTCATTGCTGATCTTATCCTTCAAAGAAACCACTGCTTCTGACTTCATTGCGTACCAAAATTAAAAACTTTCTTGTAATATTTTTTGTCAAACCACAAGCATATCTATTGAGGAATAGATACAATGCTGTTGCTTGTTTCATTGGTGTTATCTTTCATGAAAGTCATCGCTTGTAATCAGGGGAGAGTTTGAAATAAACAAAGTAATGTGTGTGATTTAATTTTAATTGATGTTGCTGATAAGATTATGAAATTGTCCAGGCTGTTCGGTATATTTAGTCATCATTATCATTTTATCATCACGCATGTTTTTCCCGTTGGGTTAGGCAGCAGTATACCTACATAGTACGACAATCAAACCTAACTTCCGTTAAGTTCACCGGAACCACAAATGTCAATGTCATCATGAAATGTCATGAACACGAAATACAGGGTCAAATTAAATTAGCTAGCGAAACTTCGCAGACGTGATGGGTGTCGATAAAACAAAAAAATAATTCATTTAATGAGTTTTTTTTTTGGGTTTATCAACCGCCGCCGCGCCGGTGGGGTAGTCACATGAAAGAGCAGTTTTATCTTCTTTTTTTCGTCTTTAGATATCGATACCCATCACGACTTCGGAGTTTCGCTAGCTAATTTAATTTGACCCTGTATAACTTATTTATCTATACAAAGAAATAAAATTTAAGTGTCCGTTTGTGATGTCGGCTTTCGAGTTTCTGACTATGATAACGACTGACATTGTTTGTCTCCGCATCAGCCAAAGGTCGATGGGCAGAAAATGCCTGAGGCTCGAGTAGAAATTATGAGCAAATAAAACATTGAATTTTTAAATAGTAAACTGTTCAAATAAAGACAAACCCTTAGCCTAGATAACTTAAAATAAATCTAGACTCTAGATACCTAACTTCCGTTATGTTCGCCGGAACAACAAGTGTCAATGTCGTCAGGAAATGTCATACAGGAAATATAATTTATTTATCTATAATTACTATATAATATAGAATTTTTAACAAAAAACTTTTTTTTGCAATTGTGTCTGTCTGTTTGTTCCGGCTAATCACCGAAACGGCTGAACTGATTTATGGTAATAAAACTAAAAATGTTTTATAGTTTGTTCGATTATAAAAAACACGTTTTTCATTTCGATGTTAGGATTTATTTACTAACTGGCTTTGCCCTCGTGGCTTAAATAAAAGAATTTGTATAGATTATACACTAATACTATAAACACATCAATTCTCTTCTAAGTAATGGGTGAAAACTGCATCAAAATCCATTGTGTAGTTTCCAAGGACGAAGCAGTCACTCAAAGCGACTTTGTTTTATACTACGGAATAGATTAAACATGCATTAAGACGCAGATATATGCCAGTGACCTTGAGTGGTTAGCTTGCGTGTTCTGTACTAAGCTCACACAACGCGTCGTACGTTCAGCCAGTAATAGGACTCGCCCATCAAGGAGGTCAGTCCCCAATTTGACGCATTATTAATTTATTAAACACAAAACAAAAGGTATTTTAATAAAACGCGTATACTAAAAGACCAATAATTAAATTATCTTTAAATTGGTGAAGGTTTCAGAAAAATACACTTGGTAGATTTTGCGCCATTCTCAGTTTTTTATCCGCGTTAGTCATAACTTTACAAATTAATTTCGTTATGTAATTTAAACATAATCTACAATATTCACATATTAAGTTATTGAGAAAATGCTATAATTTAACATATTTTTTTTTCAAATCATGAACGCTACTTGTTTAAACGTGATTTTCAGTATAAAATCATTAAAAGTCGGTTATCGTCGCCTTAAGACGCGACACCAGTAAAACAATTTCCTTGAATTTCTCATAGAAATCGTTCTATCGGTGTCGCGTCGCACGACAAGTCGCGCCAGTATGTAGAAGCCTTTATAGTATAGTGCAAATGTTGTTTGGAAAGTAGGTGTCCTTAGTATCGTTAAAACTGGACTATTGTTAGATAAATTTATCGTAGAGCAGATCTAGCTAGCATTGTAGGGGTCATTTATCAAGGCTTTTGTCAAATATCTTGTCCATTTTTAGGGTTCCGTACCTCAATAGGAAAAAATGGAACCCTTATATTTTTCTTTTCCTAATTTGCTCCGAATCTAATGGACCGGTTACGTTGAAATTTGGTATACATACGAATTTTTATGACACAAACACGAACGTGTATTTACCGAATTATCATCATTAGAATCATTAATATTGTAATGACCTGTAATTTATAATTGTAATATCAAACTGACATATTTTAAATTGAATTATTTTTGAATGTAATCTATTGGCATGCCACCTTAATTGTAATTGCTTGTTTACGTTAATTTTGTACGCCATATATTGGCAAAAAATAGTGCACATATTTTTGACAATATACTATCTGTAACCATACCTATGTTTAACAAAATAAATGATTGATTGATTGGTTGATTTCTAACAATATTGTCAGACACCAAACTCCACTTTTAAAACCATGACATGTGTCAATAATGTAGATTTCAAAACTTTTGAGTTGCCTACTGAGAAACGAGAGTGATTGCTTAAGAATCTACTTACTTGGCATAAACTAATTATGCGTTGCTTATCTTGATGTTAGTGAAAACTTGACCAGTCGAATGGGTCTAATGATAGTCTAATAATACCTTGGCTAATGTACTTTTCATCCAAAATCAAAATATTTTAATTTACATAAATCTACATGGGCACTTATGAAACGTCAGAAGCTAGGTGCACGGTTCCAATTTGTCGTTTCCTATGGAGAAGAGCCGGCAAGAAACTCCACGGTTACTCTTTTAAAAATAATTGGCTTTTACAATGTTTTCAAATTACAGTGTTAAATAGGCATGGTAACTAAATAATATATTTAAAATATGAATATCAAAAATGAAAGTCAACTTTTGCATATCAAATAAGTTAGTAAAAATCTGAGCAATTTATTATTAAACAACATGTTTCCGACGCAATCAAATTGCCTTCGTAAGTGCCCTATTTTTAACGTTGAATTAATAAAACATTTTCACAATCTTTCATAATAATTATGACTGATTGTATTTAATTCGATTCAATTATTTTATTTCGGAAAACATCCTTAATGTATAAGAACTTAGAAAAATATGTTAGTAGCATTGAAATCGGAAAACAACTATTATTCCAATCAAAACACAAAAATTTAATTAATATCAATATCAAAATTAAAATCAAATTACAAAACAAAATAAATTAAGTAGAATATAAAGATAACTCTGTTTAAAAGTTATTGTCAAGCGTTCTACACGGGTAGTTTGTGGGTCAACTGCAGTACGCGGAGGGCTCTAGATGTCCTGCGTGTGCAATATAATAATGGCTTCATGGTGCTGTTGAGGTTGCCCCGGTTCTGCAGCGCGTCTAGCATGTTTGCTTTAGCACGAACTGACGACTTTAATGCCGTTATGAGGAAGAAGACCGCATCATTAAGTAAAATATCCAGAATGCGGGCTAGCAGCAACAGTATCTTGAAAACCCTAGCTGAACAACATGATGCGCCAATATTTAGACACTCTGTCCGGTTGCTTGTGCGGCAGGGATGAATGTTAATTGATGTGTACCTAATTAATAATTACTAACCTTAGTTGATAAGTTCTTTGTACTAACCAGTGGACCAATGTTGTCAAATAAAATAAATCAAAATTAAAATCCAAATCAAATCAAAAATTAAAGTCAATAGTACCTAGTCAAGTAGATATTAAGTACCTACATAGTAGAACAATTACTTATGTAATTCAGTACAAATAATTGTATTGTATTTTAACAAAATCACCTTTCAAATGTGAGTTCAAGGCTGCAGTTAATACATTTTTGGTTTTCCTTATATCTCGGTTAGACTGGAAGCCGACCCCAACAGAACTGAGAAAAGGCTGGGCAGATTGATTGAGAATCATCAATACAATGTTTTCATTTTATGAAATAGTTCTTCAATAGGTCAATTTAAGACTCAGATATATGCCAGTGACCTTGAGTGGTTAGCTTGCGTGTTCTGTACTGAGCTCACGCAACGCGTCGTACGTTCAGCCAGTAATAGGACTCGCCAATCAAGGAGCGTTGTCCCAATTTTGACGCATTATTAATTTATTATACACAAAACAAAAGGTATTATAAGTCAAAGTCAAAGATGTGACTTGAAGTCAGGTAAGGACTCAAAAGTCAAAAAGGAAACGTTGGAAGTCAAGAAACGGCCGAACATTCGGCCGATAGTTCGGATTAACGCTTCGGAGTACACCCCCTGGAGTGGAGACCAGGTATCGGCAAGCGTAGTGTGGGACCCCAGCTAGAAGGACCGACGACCTTAAAAAGGTGGCTGGGTCAGACTGGATGCGGAAGGCGGAGGATGTTGTGGCGCAGATTGGGACAAGCCTATATCCAGCACTGGACTGCGATAGGCTGAGTTGATTGATGGATTGATAAGTAACGGATTTCTGCCCACTGACTCTCAGTGAGGAGGCCTGAGCCCCAACAGTGGGAACATTTAGGCTGATTAGACTGCCGGTTAGACTGGAAGCCAACCCCGACATATTTGGGAAAATGTTACGTAAATGATGACATTATACAGTACAAGTAACCGGAAAAATCAAGGACGACACCTAGTCCTAACTCATATTATAAATGTGAAAGGCAGTGTGTTTGCTTCTTACGCGTTCACGCTAAAACGACTGAACGGATTTGGGAGAAATTTAGCACATGGGTAGACCATGACCTGGTTTAGGACATAAGATACTTCAGGAGTAGGCAGTGACCTATCGCTACCGGCCGTGGTCGAGTCGATGGTCGGCAGTGAGGAGTCTTGGGACGCGGTGGTGTCCTTCTGCGAAAAGTTGTGTCGCAGGAGGCTGCGGAAAGGGAGTGGCAGATCTCGTCCGCTCACCCGGCCCGCAGCAGGCGCACTGGGCGTCGGCAGAGGGCTGACAACGCCCTCTTCCGGCCCCCCTAAATGGGTTCTGGGACGGCGGACTTAGGGACGTCCGCCGCCCCCTATCACACTGGACCCGAAGTGGCGGCGCGTAGTGTTCCACGCGCGCCCCTTTCAGACGTCGTGGGGGGGTCAAATACCTCACCCCCCGAGACTTGACCCCTTGACCTTGGCCCGCGAAGGCAGGCCGGCACTAGCCGGGGATTGCGGAAGTAATAATAGATCCCAAGATCCCCGGTGCAAGTGTGGGAGGGGAACACTGGGGTGGTTTTTAGTCAGTAAGAGTCTGACAGACCCCTCCGCCAGCCCCAGGGCGGGGGACATCCATGAGGATATACCACCCCGTAACAAAAAAAAAAAAAGGACATAAGATACTAGTAGTACATTCTCGTGGGATATTTTCCGACCTCCACACGGGCTAAGCCGCTGGCAAAACCTAGTTATTTAATAAATAAACAAGATAGATCTTACAGATATTTCTTAAACTAGGTCACGGACGTAGGCAACCCTATGTACTTGACTTGCAAAATTCTCCCATTGTGAACTATTTGCAGTGTGATTTGTATGTGATTTACACATTCATTGAAACATCCGTATTTGCTGAGAAATTCAATGGAGGCACGTTGAGGCAAGACGAAGACACGTACATAAAAACTTTTGTAGGAATATTCGTTATAATCGAAAATTAACTCAGCCTTTAGCAGTCCACTGCTGGACAAAGGCCTCTCCCAAGCTGGTTGGGAGTTTGTCCGAAAGGGATATCGTGCGTGGCCCTGGCACACAGGCAAATGAAGGAACACGGGTGAGTTTTAGTCAGTAAAAGTCTGACACGCCCTTCCGCTCCGCCCAGAGCGGGAGAAGTTATTTGATAATTTCCCACCCAAAAAAAAAAGCTGCAGCCTGAGGGCAGTCATCGGTTGTACTCGTACGGCTAATATGACCGAACCTTTGCCACTTCAGCTTGCTTATTACGTGATCTATGTTGACAGCTTTGGGTCTCTGCCGGATTACCTCGGCTCCTAAGGGTCGTACTCGTAGCGTGATATGAATAAGCCTATATTATAAATATCAAATTTGATGGGTTTTTTTTTTGGGATTAACGACCGCTTGTTTTTGAGAGCTGAGTGTTGTGACATGAAGTAGGAGTTGAGAAAAATCTATATTTTCTTTATTGTATTTTTAAATATTGATGAACCCATCATTAATGACATCCGAGGGCTAATTGCGTAACACACTATCAGTACGAATCGGTTTCAATTTGACAGTTCAACAACATTCATTGCGTTATTTACGTTGTTGAGCGGACATTTTTTCTACCATAAGAAGCAATGGATTAGCAATATACTTCAAAATCATTCCGATTCCGATTCAAACTGTGTTACGCAATTAGGGTGCAGTTTAAAAAATCAGTTTTTGTTTTGAAAAGTTCACAGAGAAGTTTACGAAACACAAAACTGTTTTTTTAAACTGATATCATTTAACATCGGACGTTTACAAAACAAAACTATTTTTTTAAACCGATATCATTTAACATCGGAAGTTTACAAAACAAAACCGGTCAAGTGCGTGTCGGACCACGCACAATGAAGGGTTCCGCAGTTGGGATGAATTTATCCCAAAAACAAACTTAATATTATTGTAGTTGAAAAACATGTTCTCCCATACATCGATATACGTCACGGTCAATTCTCCAACTGCAAATTAAGTCTCGTTAACTTGTAAAGCCTACTTAGCTGTGATAGTTTTCCTTTTAATTTCGTTATATACGAGTAAACTATTGCTACGAATTTTTTCACATATCCAGAAACAAACTATTTAGCTGGCAAGGGGACACTTGACTCTAACAAAAATTAGCACTTTAAAGCTTAATACGCAAACGAATCCCGAAATCGAAAAATGGTCTTGACAGACTCTCAATATTTTTAAACGGCCTATCCAACGATACCCCACATCATGGGTTTTTTTTTCATGATTTTGTTTTACGACTTTGACGGCGTGATGTATATGTATATCCTGCCAATTTACAGCTTTCTAGTAGGTACTAAGAGTCTCTGAGCTAAGCTGGGGACAGACGGACGGACGGACAGACGGACATGGCGAAACTATAAAGGTTCTTGTTGACTACGGAACCCTAAAAACTGATTTTTTAAACTGATATTTCAAGTGGCTACACGACCTAGGGTTGATGATCAAATCAAATAAAATTTATTCCTTTTTTGTTTTAAATCATGTTAAGATATCGACAACCATCACGTTTGCAGAGGATATCGACAACCATCACGTTTGCAGAGGATATCGACAACCATCACGTTTTCGGTTTCGCTAGCTAATTTAACTTGACATTGAATAGATATATTTCCTTTTGGTAATACACGCGGCTGCACATCAAGCTGTACATTTCCAGCATAAGCTGATCTCGCCTTGTGTAGGATTTCCGTACAATGAGAGGCCAGCGTATACTAGAAATATATAGCTGCAGTACATGAATTTGACCTTAACATATTTCTGAAACGCCTTTCACCCCTCAATGGAATGGAAATTCCAATGGGGTCTATTGAAGGTTCGAAAAAACCCCGAGATATTAACTGACATTAATTTCTAACCACAAACTATGAATAAGCGTTAACAATACTAGTTTGACATGTTATAATGACTTAAGTTCCAACCATATCATTACAATAAGACGCAGATATATGCCAGTGACCTTGAGTGGTTAGCTTGCGTGTTCTGTACTGAGCTCACGCAACGCGTCGTACGTTCAGCCAGTAATAGGACTCGCCCATCAAGGATCGCTGTCCCCAATTTGACGCATTATTAATTTATTATACACAAAACAAAAGGTATTTTAATAAAACGCGTATACTAAAAGATCAATAATTACATTATCTTTAAATTGGTGAAGGTTTCAGGAAAATACGCTTGGTAGATTTTGCGCCATACTCAGTTTTTTATCCGCGTTAGAAATAACTTTACAAATTAATTTCAACTATGTAATATAAACATAATCTAAAATATTCACATATTAAATTATTGAGAAAATGCTTTAATTTAACATTATATTTTTTTCAAATCATTAACTCTACTCGTTTAGACGTGATCTTCAGTATAAAATCATTAAGTCAGTTATCGTCGCCTTAATACGTAAAGCGAAAAGTTTGTACTCCTTTTTTACGAAAATCTCGGAAACGGAGGAGTATGAAATTTGGCACAATGTTAAAGGGGTCTGTGAGGACCTTAACATATCTGAAACGCCTTTCACCCCTCAATGGAATGGAAATTCCAATGCGGTCTATTGAAGATGCGAAAAAACCCCCCGAGATATAAGCTGACATTTTATTAGGTACATTTGGGAATTAATAATTATCATTTATTAGATTTACCACAAACTATGAATAAGCGTTAACAATACTAGTTCGACATGTCATCAAGATTTAAGTTCCAACCATATATCATTACATTAATACGTGAAGCGAAAAGTTTGTACCCCTTTTTACGAAAATCCCGCGAACGAAGGGGTATGAAATTTAGCAGTGTTAAAGGGGTCAGTGACAGCTCGGCCCGAGTCAAGTCGGCCCGAATAATAATACCAGATACTATCGTTGACTTAATGATTTGATTTATACTGAAGATCACGTCTAAACGAGTAGAGTTAATGATTTGAAAAAAATATAATGTTAAATTAAAGCATTTTCTCAATAATTTAATATGTGAATATTTTAGATTATGTTTATATTACATAGTTGAAATTAATTTGTAAAGTTATTTCTAACGCGGATAAAAAACTGAGTATGGCGCAAAATCTACCAAGCGTATTTTCCTGAAACCTTCACCAATTTAAAGATAATGTAATTATTGATCTTTTAGTATACGCGTTTTATTAAAATACCTTTTGTTTTGTGTATAATAAATTAATAATGCGTCAAATTGGGGACAGCGATCCTTGATGGGCGAGTCCTATTACTGGCTGAACGTACGACGCGTTGCGTGAGCTCAGTACAGAACACGCAAGCTAACCACTCAAGGTCACTGGCATATATCTGCGTCTTATTGTAATGTCTGTGTATTGTGTATCTCTTTGACAGTAATTTTTTTTTTCGGCTTAGTCTGCCATAGTCAAACATTCGGCCGATACTTCAGATTTACGTTCGGAGTAGTCCCCCTGGTAGTACGATCCCGTGGAATAATTTCCGACCACCACGCGCTGCAGCTAGTGCTTTCATAAACACAATGAGAGTATTCACGACCACATTAGAACCGGTATCCACAAATACAGCTAAAAAGGTACAACAATAACATATGGAGAGCAAAATAGTCACGACAAAAAACATATTCATAAAAATAATAAAGGATACTTAATAGGAGAGTCACGTTCATTGACATTGTCTCCTTATACAGGAAAGAAAACGCCGATTTATCAAGATTGTACGTCAATTTTTAGGGTTCTAATCGTCAATTTTAAGTATGAATTGTGTGAGAGCATAATTTCCGTACCAAAATGGTAAAAAGGAACGTTATGGTGAGACTAAGTCTGTCTATCTGTCACATCTGGATATGTCAAGAACTACTAATGCTATCGACTTGACATTTACAATAGTTTTAGATGACGTTTGCCCAACTATTTTGCAAACAAGAAAGAAATTTAAAAAAATATATACCTTTTTTGCAAACATAGAATAATTTCAGATGTGTATCTATAGTTTATGTAAAGATTACAGGAAAAATAAAACGGTGTCTCTAAATAGCACAATTTTGCAGAAATCATCAATATCATCGTACGGAACCCTCGGTGCACGAGTCCGACTCGCTCTTGACCGGTTTTTTATTACAAAAATCTGCTGAAGAATCAAATTTTATGACCGCCATCTACTGAAGATTGTGAGTACTTGGGTTCTAAGGACATTTATTAGTATTAAAACTCGAGGCTCGCGACATTATTCAATGGCACATCTATTTGATAAATGGACAGAGTGAACTTTGAACACTGTTGTCCAATATTTGAGTAGCGGCCACTTAGCTTTGCTACGACAGTGCCGCGACCGGTTCTCTAAACTATTTGCCAAACGATTCGTTATAATATCTTATGAAAGTTCTTAATTTTTCCATTTTTAACGCTACCTGCTGAAAATAATTTTTCTCTAGAACAAGTACAGAACTTATTTTTTTCTATTCTGTTTGCGACGGCAATTTCGTAAGCATGACTTGGCTTTGTTTGGAATTATTCATTTATTCCGCAAATTATGGTAAATCTTACTAAAATAAAAATCGTTGTGCTGAAAACAAGTATGTTCCACTAAATAGTATGGTTTTAGTTTAAGGTACAATATAAACTTAGATTTACCACGCGTACCAATTACAAGATTTTTGTTCCGCACACACTTTCGCTCACCGCCACCTTACGACCAATTTACATAATTATTCAATGTAAACTCCAACTAATTTAAACAGAAATAATGTATAAAATTAAAATAAGACACTCACTTCCAAATATCGATGTCGTGCGATGTCAAATCCAGATAATATTCAACAAAAAATAATATTAATCATCCACGCGCGATTATCACTCGCGATATATTTTTCGAATTTGGAACGACGCGTCCGCTCTGTGCGGCTTCAAGCGCGCGACTGATATGACGAAAGGCGATAGGTAAGTGGCGTGCGCTCGCGCATACATAATTAGTGTGGTGCGTTCCGTTCCCTCGTGCGGCGACTATGACGGGTGCATGAACCGTTATCGCGAGGTTGGGACACAATATATTAAGGTGATCTGTAATCATGCCACTGATAATTTTCGGCAAAACAGCCGTGACCAGCGTGTGTTGAGAATGAGATTACTGCTCATAAAAGAAACAGGAACTGTTTTGATTTTCTTTTCAATCCAAAAAACTAATAGGTTGGTATTAAAAAAAATGCTGAATCAAGGTGAAAGTTACCAAACCCCGTTGTTCCGTACTTATCAGATTATGTAAGCAGGCATCCGGGACTTAGCTCTGACGTCACATGACCGAGACCATGACACTGACATTGCAGAAAGGCACCACAACACGTTTGACATTTTAGCATTGAGGTCAAGCTTAAACAAGTTCTGATATTAGGTTATAAATATATGGTTTTATTTTTCAATATCGTCTATCTTGAAATTAGGGGTCTAGCTGACGAAGAACGTTAGATGTTACTTGATATAAATTAAGAAGGGGCCAAGGACACTACCTTGTGGCACACCAGTGCTTCGAGCTACTTGAGCAACTGCCTATCTGATCCCCACAACCCAGTTACTGGGTAACACGATACCCCTTGGTAAGACTGGTTGTCAGACTTTCGGGCTTCTGACGACCCGTAACAACTGTCAAAGATCTAAAAATGTCAGCATTCGTATTCGTACCCTCATTATGCATTGCTACATGCAGTCTGTGGGTGAACTACACGCGGAGGGCATGCAGCGCTCTGCGCGTACAATATAATAATGCTTTCCGGGTGTTGATGGGGTTGCCGCGCTATTGCAGTGCTTCCGGCATGTTTGCAGAGGCGAGAATAGATGGCTTTCACGCCATCATGCGCAAGCGTTGCGCTTCCATCATGCGCAGGGTACGCGGCAGCCCCAACAGCATCCTGAAGGCAATAGCTGATAGGTGGGACAGCCCCATACTGGGACATTGGATACGCCTACATGCCACTGTGGCGTAGTAATTAATAGTTTGTGTTGTTTTTCTGGTAGATTTAAGTACTAACACTAGTTTCTAAGTCTTGTGTATACTAACCAAATGGATCTATGGGTCTGAAATAAAAGATTTTTATTTATTTATTTATTATCAATAGAAAAATCAGTTTTCAAATTAATATCGATTTCATGGTTTTTTATCGGGGCAACGGTTGACCATTTCTTAAGCTCCTTGTAGTTTTAGGGTGCATTAGAATAGCCGACCGCACGTTAGTGCAGCAGTATATGCTGGCCTCGTATTCAATTGAAAATCCGTACAACACTAGGCCAGTTCAAGTAAAGCAAGACAAGACGAACGAGGGTTAGACTACTGACCTGCGGTAGGTACGTCCTGGGCAGTCTGAGCCGCTACTATCTTCCTGACTGGTTAAAATATTTTTTACCACTGCATTAGCTAGCTATTCTCATTGAGGTCTCGAAGTGGTGTGGATATCGGTTGTTGTGGTAACGGGCATGTCAATCAATCAACTCAGCCTCTCCCAGGCTGCGCCACAACACCCTGTCCTCCGCCTTCCGCATCCAGTCTGTCCCAGCCACCTTTTTAAGGTCGTCGCTCCATATAGCTGGGGAGCGTCCCACACTACGCTTGCCGATACGCGGTCTCCACTCCAGGACTCGTCTACTCCTGCCAGGGTTGCGAGTTTGTCCGAAAGGGATATCGCGACCCCGGCACACAGGCAGCGGAAGGAACACGGGTGGGTTTTAGTCAGTAAAAGTCTAACACACCCTCTCCCGCTCAGCCCAGAGAGGGAGAAGTTATTTGATAATATACCACCCAAAAAAAAAAAAAAGGACTCGTCTACTCCACCGGCCATTGGTCCTTCGACAAACATGGCCAGCCATGACATGACATGACAAGCATGGCAAACGGGCATGTGATCATCATAATTTAGCTGAAAGACGACCACTGCTGGACATAGGCCTCCCCAAGCACCGCCACTTCGACCGGTTATGTGCTTCCCGTATCAATCGGATTCCTGCGGCCTTTACAAGGTCATCGGTCCACTTTGTGGGAGGCCTTCCAACAACTGGGAGTTTGTCGCGCTAATTCTTCTTCCCAGCTAAAACACTAGGAAGTGGTGAAGGGTGGGCGTTTTTGGGGGACTGTCTCACGTATTTTTGACGTTCGAAAAGTACTGATTCTCAGCCTAGTTTGAATAAATGAGTTTTGATTTTGGACGCTACGTCTTTCGGTACGCGGACACCACTCCAGAACCTTTCGGCCCCATCGGTCTTGTGTTGCGTGGATAATAATATGAGGAACATGTCGTGGACATAGTATTCAGTATGGATGTGGCTTTATAAGTAGAGGAAGACCAAAGGAACGATGGATGGATTGTGTGAAATATGATATGGCAACGGGGTGACTACTGTGATGATGGCGAAAAGAGATTCATCGAAGAAGAAGAAATACAGCGCCAACACCAAAAAAATTGGGATAACGGAGGATGAAAGGAGTTGTTCTCCTTCTCATACATGTCATGCCGAGAGTGAAGTGTCAGCTGTCAACACGCGTAGATACGCTGTCGAATATTTAGTGATTTTGTGCGTTAAACTACAAGTATAATGCCCAGAAACATTGTAAAAGTGAACGTTATAGTGTGAAAACTGTGTAAAACTGTTTGTGGACTAAACTAATTAGTGATTCAACAGATAATCAGTGAACTAAATACGAAAGTGTCGTTTTACTTTTCAAGATTTTCAATCCACCCTCAAAACTATTTATTAAATTCGTTATGATAATTCAACGTCAAAATGTCATCTGACGTTTGGAAAAGTGTTGCCACAATAATAATTTAAATCTCCACCATAATGAGTTCAAATAAAAATCTCACGCAACAAATATTCCACCCTGGGTTATTCAACAGACCAAGGTCTTCATCGTTGTCTGAAATATGCAATGATAAACAAAATATGAACAGTTGCAATCCGGTCAACAAATTAAAACCAGCTGATGTAAACCAAACCGCTAACACCGCGATTGCTTGTCTACCTAGTACAAGCAAAGAGATAACAAGTACGCCATGTAACCCGTCGGTGCCTTGGCAAAGAGTCCCCATACAAAAACAAAAGAGAAATCGATCACCTGATGAGAAAGACGCTAGAATTAACCAAGCCAAAAGAACACAGCGACGGGAGACAATTATCAACAAACACAGGGGAATAAATAATCCTGAACAGAGTACCTCCCCAGAAATAGGAACAAGTAACAGATTTGCATTGTTAGATGTGGAAGTGGGAGATGCTCCAGCCAAAAGAACACCTAAACCACCACCAATAATACTGTATGGCGTTGACGACCTAGCGAAACTCACCCAACTCATCGAAGAAGTTTTGGTAAAGGATGATTACACCTACAAAATAGTATCCAAAAATCAGCTCATCATCTCTTCCTATACGGTCGACAAATATAAAACCCTGATAGAGCATATAAGAAGCAAAGGACTTATAGGTCACACTTTTACACGCAAGGATCAAAAATGCACAAGGATTGTTATTAAACACCTTCACTTCAGCACACCAAAAGATGCTATCATAGAAGCAATAGAGAAGACTGGAAACAGGGTAGAAGGGGAAATAGTCACTGCTCGGAAATAAGGAACCAAAGAGCCCCTAAATACATTCTTTGTTAATGTAGCCCCACATGAAAATAACAGACTTGTCAAGGAAATAAAGTTCATATACAACCAGAAAGTTACAATAGAAGACCCAATAAGAAAAACTACAGTGGTACAATGTAAAAGATGCCAGCAATATGGGCACAGCAAAAATAACTGTATGAGGCCGTACAGATGCGTGAAGTGTGCCGGGGCACACAAAACCACGATGTGTTCAAAGAAGAAAAAGAAGAAAGAAAAATTGTTTATTCTGCACAAACAAAACACACATTACAAAAATAAAATACAAATTGACGAAAAAAAAAACACACTCTAATACAAGTAGCCAAATTGCAATCATATTTAAGACTATGAATAACCAGAAATAAAAATAAGAAAAATAATAAATAATAATTGCTAAAAGCCTAGTATTCAAAACCTTAAAAGTTAAAAGTTTGACAATGTTGTCAATAGATGTAAACACCCCAGCGGTATGCGCGTTGTGCTCAGGAAGTCATCCTGCTAGCTACAAAGGATGTCAGGTGTATAAGGAAGTTGTAGCAAGAAAGCACACTGGAAGCAAATATCAACCACATATGAAAACAAATACTGCACCGAAAAAAGATACTGCAACTAATGAGCTCCAAACTGTCACAGACACGATAATCATCGAGCCTGTAAATAATGCCAGGGCTACCCAACCAAGCGTAATAAAAAGTTTAGGACGGTACAGTGAAGCTGTCAAAAAAAACATAGCTGTAGTAGATCTTACAGAGACACAGACAGCATACCCGAAAAATAACACTAACCACACGGAACTACAGAGAACACAGACAGACAAAGTTTACCAAACAAAGTCACAGAGAACAAATACAAAAAATCACGTTGACCATGAGTCACAGAGAACACATTTTTTAACAAAAATAGAACTGGAACAGGAAAATAGATGTAGCTTAGAAGCACTTTTAAGAAAACAGACTGAAAGGATCGACCAACTCATATCACAGTTTAGCACAATGATGAACCTCATCATGACACTCATAAGTAGGCTTCCGCAATGATGTCGTTACGTATTGCCACCTGGAATATCAATGGTCTGACGCCAAATAAACAAGAACTGGAAATACTGCTAAAAGATAACAAAGTCGATATTGCTCTGATATCTGAGACACACCTTAATGATCGCAAGAATTTCAAGATGGAGAACTATTGCGTATATTGCACCAATCATCCTGATACCACATCACACGGAGGGTCTGCAGTTATTGTAAAAAGTAACATCAAACATCACCTCCACAGCGAGTTTCAGGAGGACTGGATGCAGGCTACTACCATCACTATAAGCGAAAGTATGGGCCCTATTAATGTAAGCGCTATCTACTGCCCACCAAAGCACAATCCGAAACAACACATGTTTGACTGCTACTTCCAGAGCCTGGGAAACAGATTTATAAGCGGTGGAGACTGGAACTGTAAACACACCCACTGGGGATCAAGATTAAGCACCACTAAAGGACGTGAGTTGAAAAAATGTATTGACAAACACAAACTCATAACAGTAGCAACAAGTGAACCAACTTATTGGCCAACTGACGTCAACAAGATACCCGATCTAGTAGACTTCTTCATTGTAAAGGGTCTGTCTGATGTATATTTTGATGTGGAATCATCACTTGATAGCATATCTGACCACACCCCTATCATAGCAACATTTAGCGTGTCGGCAATACACAGAGCACAGAGGCCAGCACTTTATAATCACTACGGCGAATACCGGCCCGAGATCGAGAAGTTTGACGGCTGCACGATACGTCGAAGAAGTGCTCGAAGAACATGTGAGGCCGCTTGCGTGGCTTATGGGAGAAGATTTTCTCTTAATGCACGACAACGCCAGACCGCATGTCGCTAGAACAGTTTGCGACTACATGGAAGATGTTGGAATCACCGCGATGGAGTGGCCAGCTCGTAGTCCTGATCTCAATCCGATTGAGCATGTCTGGGATGAGCTAAAAAGAAGAGTTCGAGCAAGAAGCCCTGCTCCTACGCGCCTCCAAGAGCTTCAACTTGCCATTGAAGAGGAGTGGAACGCCATACCACAAGATTTCATGGTGAAATTAATACGGTCCATGAAAAACCGATTAAGAGCTGTAATCAAGGCTAGGGGAGGGAATACACCTTATTAAAAAACAATTTGATCAAGCATTTTGAGTTTTATTTTTATTCTTTGTTAAGCTAAATTGGGTAATTTTATCCGTATGTTGGGTTTTGTGCCCTAAAACTCCCTATGGGTACTTTTTTTACACTGTATTTGATATCATTAGAAAGGTACTGAAGTAAACATTCAAATAGTGTAAGTTTTATTTTAATATGTATTCACATTTATGAAAAAAACTGCTTTAACAACAAAAAGTCAACGTGTGCGATTTTATTGCTCTCAAGTGTACATCGAGTGGTTCATAAAATAAGACAATCGCTAGAGAAAAAGGAGTATTGTTCTGCAGTATTCATTGACATTCAACAGGCATTCGATAGAGTCTGGCACAAAGGACTGCTGTACAAGCTAAAAACCCTCCTACCAAACTCATTCTAAATGATCCTTAAATCTTACTTAGATCAAAGAAGATTCCAAGTAAAATAAATGCATGGAAGAACTGTCAAAGCTGTACCACATCACCGCCTCAGTTCCACAAGGATCGGTGCTTGGCCCAGTCCTTTACTCAACATATACGGCAGACTTGCCTGAAACAGAAAATGTTGTAACAGCAACATACGCAGATGACACTGCATGCCTTGCAAGTGATATAAACCCGAACAACGCATCGCTGAAACTACAGGAACAGATCAATAAAGTTAACGTGTGGCTTCAGAAGTGGAGAATTAAACCTAGCGTAACTAAATCGACACAAGTAACATTCACACTCCGGAAAGGCGACTGTCCACCTGTGCGTATGGAGGACAAACCGCTACCAAGCAATAACAGCGTGAAATATCTCGGTCTACACCTGGATAGAAGACTTACCTGGGCTAACCACATCAAAGCCAAGAAAACAGAAGCCACTTTGCAATTCAAAGGTCTATCTTGGTTACTAGGGCGTCAATCCCGGCTATCCCTCAGTAACAAACTACTTGTTTACAAGGCTATAATAAAGCCAATCTGGACCTACGGGATAGAGCTCTGGGGCTGTGCTAGCAACTCCAATATCGAGATCCTCCAGAGATTTGAAAACATTGCTCTAAGAACTATTTCAAGTGCACACTGGTTCGTAAGAAACACGGAAATACATGAATACCTGGAGATACCGACCGTAAAGGAGGAAGCCTGTAAAATAAGCAAGAGATACAAAGAAAGACTCAATAAACACACAAATGAATTGGCTAAGAACCTATTAACTCGACAGGAAGATGTAACTCGCCTAAAAAGATGGCAAATACTAGATATAGACCAGAGAAACTAACTATTTAGTCTCTACCAACTCTTTCGGTGCTGCTTAATGGAATCGCACCGAACCCAAATGAATCCCAGAAAACATCTGATTATGGCTGAAAGCCGATTGCAGATTAATTAATTATATAAAAAAAAAAAAAAAATGTCAGAGTTCATATACAAGAGCAGGAGTTCTCAGGATTTAGGAAGGACTGCATCACGATCACGACACGGTCGTATTTCCGTGATTTGTATCACTAGGACGTGCCTTGCGTCTTAATGTCATCAATGATACAGGGAATCCTATTGTGGTGTACGAGTTATTAATTCATGAATTCGTAAATATTAAATATTATTTTTTATACATTTGTGTCGTGTTGTGGATGCAGCTGGCGTATGACTTTGGATTTATACGCAGTAGTTTCATTTGGCAGAAATGATACACCAGCGAATATGGTTCAGTTTGAATAATGGACCAATGTGGCATTCATCTGTATCTTGGCTTCTGTAAGAGTTCATATACTTTCAGTACCTCTTTAGCATGCGCCACTATGTCTGGAGATTTGAGCAGTTTGAAGATTGCAATGAACCCATGTAATCCTTGTACTATCTAGCTAGTAGGTGCTAAAAGAAAATAAGTTTAGACTTGAAGAGTGCCCAAGTCTTAATCCATCTCATCATCATCATACCAGCCGAAAGACATATTATGTCATTGGATGTCTTTCGGCTGGCGGGTTTGCGATCGCAGTATGGTGTTAAAATGCATTGAGAACGCTGCTGCCCACTCTCTAGTAAGTCCCTTAGTCGCCTTTTATGACACCCACGGGAAGAAATAGGATGGTGCTATTCTTTACGTCCGGCACCACACGGAAGTTTATCCATCTAATTCTAACCCAATGATATTATAAGTAAAAAGTGGTAGATAGGTTATACACGCTCCGCAAGTGGCACATCAAAACTTGGCTAATTAGCCACATTATCTTCGTCTTGTCTCTTTTTCGCTCCCGATAATTACGACAAGCCGTCCTACTTGCACATGTCATCTAATAGCGTGACATTGTGCCGTTTTTAGGGTTCCGTACCCAAAGGGTAAAACGGGAACCCTATTACTAAGGCTCCGCCGTCTGTCTGTCTTTCCGTCTGTCTGTCTGTCTGTCCGTCTGTCACCAAAATGTGAACAGTCTAACTAACACGGTTCATGAGATACAGATCTCATGAACCGTGATAGTTAGACAGTTCACATTTTCACACATGATGTATTTCGGTTGCCGCTATAACAACAAATACTAAAAAACAGAATTAAATAAATATTTAAGGGGGCTCCCATACAACAAACGTGATATTTAGTTGTATATTCACTTTAAAAATAAATAATTAAATTAAAATAAAACAAATATTTAAAGGGGGCTACCATACAAAAAACGTGATTTTTTTGCCATATTTATAGATAATGGTACGGAACCCTTCGTGCGCGAGTTCGACTTGACTTGGCCAGTTTTTTGAAGACCGATGCATTGATTTCGAAAGTGCCCGTTAATAGTAGTGATATTGTAATTTCCTGTGATTTAAGAATTAATTACTATTTCTTTGTAATACCTAATTGCACGCAAGACTGGTTTTTTACTAGTTACAAAACCATACGAATATTGTAATTGTGTTAAATTGGGTCAATCTAAGATGCAAGAATGAGTATAAACCAGGGACCATTTTGGTTACCCATTGAATGGGTTTTTGAAAGGGTTTTCCTAAGCGGTTAAACAAAAATCCATACGATAAGGGTAACCCTTATGAACGGCTTAAATTTAATTTTGGTAACCCATTAAAAGGGTTTTCGATAAAAACCCATACGGTGTGGGTAACCCTTTTGAATGGCTTAATTTAAGCCATTCAAAATTACCCACACCGTATGGGTTTTTGATTAACTGCTTAGAAAAACCTTTTAATAGAAAAAAAAAACCTTTAAAAACCCTTTCAATGGAAAGGTTTTTCGATAGGGTTTTTCTAAAATGGTAACCAAAATGGTCCCTGGGTAAAATTGAGATAGAATTGGTCCTGCTGTGCTGGGCAGATATCGAAATAACATAATATTATGATGTTAATGGGTTTCAAGTAGGTATAGAACCCATTGAAATGGGTCATTATGTAACCCTTTCACAGGGTTTCAAGTATAACACCCATTCAATGGGTTATCATGTAACCCTTTCAATGGGTTTCTAGTATAAAACCCTTGAATGGGTTATCCCTTCGAAAGGCTTAACCCTTAACCGGGGTTGTACGGTCCCTGGTATAAACACACCGAACACACCGGTGTAAATCTCCCGCCTGCACTACACCACTGAGGCGGAGGACATCGTGGAGTACGTGTGCCAAAAGACGAGGTACACGCCGAGGGTGCACTTACTGGAATCACACCGGAACGTCAACTTCAAGTCGTTCGTCGTACTTTTACCGAACTGTTTTCTGCCCCTTGTCATGGAAGAAGACTTTTGGCCGCAGGAAGTGGTGTTCCGCCGCTTCCGCGGACAAATTCCACAGGACAGCACAAAGTCAAGCTAGTGCAAAGTGAAGTGCTACTAACATAGTCTCAAGCCTTTTTATTAACACAAGTTTTGTTTTAATAAAATATGTATGTTTAGGATAAGATATTTTTCTATGGGCCTGTGTCGCCTGAAATAAATGGTATTATTATTATAAAAGCCGAATTATAGTGTTCTTTATAAAAGGTGTGCCCTAATACCCTCATTGTGGAACACCGTATCAAACACAATCTGAATGAACAATAAATCTTTAAAGGTATAAGGAACAGGGTGTAAAGTTCACTCATCTTTTATAGAAAAGGGAGGATCCTCCGACCAGACGGGTGTTGTGTCTGGTGGGCAACTGCCCGTCGGTTGATGTCGGGACGTGGTATATATATATGCTAGTTGCGCGGTAAACTCTGCTTGCGCGATGCAGGACAAGTTCACATACATTTATAATAATTGTTATTTTCAAAATGTTATAATTTGTATTATTTTTTTCGTTAATTTTAATTGTAAGTTATTACTATATTGCTGTGCCCTAACAGGGTCCATAACTGTACTTTAGCTTTAAGCCTTATATAACATCTTAAAAACACATTGTGGTATGCAAATAAATGAAATGAAGGATTTTGCGTGACGTCAGTGTGACGCGTCGTTCGCATGTGGCGATGTTGATGCCGCTACAAATCTTTAAATGATTCTGAAGGATATTTCTAATCCATTGCTTCATATGTTCAAAAAATTTGTCTGCTCAACTACGTAAGCAGCGCAATGAATGTTTTTGAACTAGAAAAACTAAACTCATTGCTACTGATAGTGCGGCCATAATAAGAGCAATAATTTTCAGAGCATTCTGACTTTTTCTGACATTTGGTCGTAGTAGGTAACTAATAAGCTAGGACACCCCGACCATTTAATGGGTTAGCAGCCGGGGGATCACGGAAGTCTCACAAGATCCCATGATCCCCGGTGCAAGTGTGGAAAGGGAACACCGGGGTGGTTTTTAGTCAGTAAGAGTCTGACAGACCCCATGAAGATTTTAAAACAAGAAAAAAAAAATGGTAGTGTGACCAAGCACGCGCGAGCCGAAATGGTCACAGTAAAAGCTACAACCCGACCAAATGGATTAGGTTAGAACTGTGATCACACAAGATCATGATCCCTGGTGCAAGTGTGGGAAGGGAACACCGGGGTGGTTTTTAGTCAGTAAGAGTCTGACAGACCCCATGAAGATTTTAAAACCAGGAAAAAAAAATGGTAGTGTGACCAAGCACGCGCGAGCTGAAATGGTCGCAGTAAAAGCTACACCACGACCAAATGGATTAGGTTAGAACTGTGATCACACAAGATCATGATCCCCGGTGCAAATGTGGGAAGGGAACACCGGGGTGGTTTTAGTCAGTAAGAGTCTGCCAGACCCCATGAAGATTTTAAAAACAGGAAAAAAAATGGAACTGTCACCAACCACGCGCGAGCCGAACTGGTCGCAGTAACTAAGCTACACCCCGACCAAATGGATAGGTTATAACTGTGATCACACAATATCATGACCCCCAGTGCAAGTGTGGGAAGGGAACACCGGGGTGGTTTTTAGTTAGTAAGAGTCTGACAGACCTCATGAAGATTTTAAAACCAGGAAAAAAAAATGGTAGTGTGACCAAGCACGCGCGAGCCGAAATGGTCGCAGTAAAAGCTACACCCCGACCAAATGGATTAGGTTAGAACTGTGATCACACAAGATCATGATCCCCGGTGCAAGTGTGGGAAGGGAACACCGGGGTGGTTTTAGTCAGTAAGTCTGCCAGACCCCATGAAGATTTTAAAAACAGGAAAAAAAAATGGAACTGTCACCAACCACGCGCGAGCCGAACTGGTCGCAGTAACTAAGCTACACCCCGACCAAATGGATTAGGTTAGAACTGTGATCACACAAGATCATGATCCCCGGTGCAAGTGTGTGAAGGAAACACCGGGGTGGTTTTTAGTCAGTAAGAGTCTGCCAGACCCCATGAGGATTTTAAAACCAGAAAAAAAAAATAACTGTGACCAACCACGCGCGAGCCGAATTGGTTGCAGTAACTAAGATACACCCCGACCAAATGGGTTAGGTGAAAACTGTAACCAACAACGTTGGTTCCAGTTCCTTGGCTTTTTAGTATTTTTGGACCCCAAAATACGAATTTAAATTCAAAGCATTTATTTCAATTAAGCCATTTACAGGCACTTTTGTATTGTCAAGGAGTCGGTCAGTTAGAAAATAATATGAAGCTAGTTGCCCATTCCAAAGCGTAGTAGGTACATATGGAGAATGACGGACAAGAAACTCCATGGACATTCTTTTAAGTTAAAATGTTACAAAAATATTGTAACTAAATGTGAGGACGATATAAAAAAACAATTTAGAACTAAAATAATTAAAAATTATTAAAGGTCTCTCCTTCCCCCTTAATCCATCCAAAGGTTGTCTTTAAAAGATCACTTTTAGCGATAAGACCGCCCATTGTGTCACCCTATGTAAAATTTCTACCGTTCAATTTGCCATTTATATTCTTTAATAAAGAGTATTCTATTCTATGCACAAAACAAAAACGCAATCATTATAATAGAGTGTTCAATAATATTTATAGGAGCGTAAAATGGGTATTAATAGAGATTTATTTAAATACACGCCTATAAAAAAATATCCCAGTAAGTAAATGATGTAATAACAACTCTGTTTCTTTGGTGAGTAGGTAGGTACCGTACTATTATGGTGTTTCCTTGCTTATTAACAGTAATTAACACCTTTTGACAGCAAAACAAGTTAGAAGTACCAAAAGGGGTATACGCGATGGTACGACGTTTTAAGAGGAGGCTCGCAATTTTTTTTTTTTAGTTAATTTGCATGAATGTTCTGAAACTGTCACACATACAATCAAAATGGAACTTTAGTATATGATTGATTGGAGCTTTTTATTTCCATGTTCAAGACAGTTACGTAATTGTAATATTTTCGCTGGATACATTTTTTATTCTAAAATCATGCCTTTTTTCAAGGTAATTATAAAAAAAAAACATGATTGTTCGGCTTTTATGTCTAAAATAAATATTCGTAGCAAGAAAATATAGTTTATTATCCAGCCACAAGATATTTTTTCTCTAGATCAAGTATTACTTTAGTTATAAACGAAATAAGAATTGAGACTTACGCTATTTAGTTTCGTGCTCGAACACGATCAAAGAGCGCATGCGATATTCAACTTTATTACTGATGTGTTAGCGTTTAGCACATAACGGAGTGGCGAAAGGGATTATGGGGCGGAGTTTGCGTGGAAATTTGATGTAGGGGGCCTGGGCCCCAAGTCTGCTATTTTTATAAATTCAGTCATTCCAACACGATCCCATTGTAATTTTGCTTAAAGTTCGTAATCTGCTAAATTCAAAATGGTCAATCACTGGTCGGTCAATGTTCTCGTAATAGAAATGTGTTATTACAATGGCATTGACGTATTGCCATTATTATAAAACCCATTAGTAGAAATGTCATTCATTTGTCATTATGTACGAGACTACCAATAAATGCAATTTCTTTCAATGTAGTGTCAGTGGCCGATCATTGGAAAGTCATAATGACGCCATTATAATAGTAGATTACCAAACTTGTCAAAATCAACAATTATGAAATCAATGATCCACCATTCTGACAGTATTGTAATAGCAGACTTGAGGCCCTGGTCTCTTGCCGCAATCCCATTCATTACATATCGAGACCCGTCCGTGCCTCGGAAAGCACGTTAAACCGTTGGTCCCGGCAGTTATTTGTAGATCCTTGACAGTTGTTACGGTTCGTCAGAAGCCCAAAAGTCTGACGACCAGCCTTACCAAAGGGTATCATCACACACACACACACTCACACAAACACTTCCTCTCTCCATAAACATCATTACATAATACAGTTCCCTGCTCTTGTTTCATGTGTATTATTGTATATATTTATTAGATAAGTGTATGCTTTGTGTATGTGTGTATTTATTGTATATGTTAATGGTACACCACTGACTACCTGCAGTATTGTCTCTCCTGCTCCCTTTAATCCATCCAAAGGTTGTCTGTAAAAGATCGCTTTTAGCGATAAGACCGCCCATTGTGTCACCCTATGTAAAATTTAAACATTTATATCTGTAACTTTTATGGTGTAAGTACATAATAAAGAGTATTCTATTCTATTCTATTCTATCATGATAAGGCTTGTGCAGACTGGCGCGATAGGCATCACGGCCGCGACCCGCTGACTGTTGAGCCCGCTATATCGCGCCAATCTGCTCGAGCCTTTACCCAGTAACTGGGTTATGGAGGTTAGATAGGCAGTCGCTCCATGTAAAATACTGGTATTGCGATGCATCTGGTTAGACTGGAAGCTGACCACAACATACCTAGTTCGGAAAAGGCTGGGCAGATGATGATAATGATGAGATTGACCTAAAGCAATTAAGTATTGGTTTTTATCAAGAGCGTAGCGTTATACTCGTAACTACTCATAAGCCATGCTTCTGATTAATTAAGAGACGTATTACCTCAAGTAGTAGCTTAGCATGATCCTTCGTTATGTCGAAAATACAGCAGCATTACTTTTGAAATAAACTTACGGTAAAGTTGAGGATTATATTAAGGGGACGATAACCGACTTTTAATGATTTTATACTGAAGATCACGTCTAAACGAGTAGTGTTAATGATTTGAAAAAAATATATGATAAATGAGAGCATTTTCTCAATAACTTAATATGTGAATATTTTAGATTATGTTTATATTACATAGTGAAATTAATTTGTAAAGTTATGTCTATGCGCGGATAAAAAACTGAGAATGGCGCAAAATCTACCAAGCGTATTTTTCTGAAACCTTCACCAATTTAAAGATAATTTAATTATTGATCTTTTAGTAATACGCGTTTTATTAAAATACATTTTGTTTTGTGTATAATAAATTAATAATGCGTCCAATTGGGGACAGTGCTCCATGATGGGGGAGTCCTATTACTGGCTGAACGTACGACGCGTTGCGTGAGCTCAGTACTGAACACGCAAGCTCAACTCAAGGTCACTGGCATATATCTGCATTTTAAGTAAGTACTATGTTTGACGAAAACACGTCTTGATAGAAAAAAAAATCCAAAGTTACCTCCTAACCGAACAGTAAACCGCTGGTATTCAAAAAATACTTCAAATTAGATGATGAAACTGCATATTATCTGAACTATAAAGCAGGTCTTATGTTATTTTTTTTAAAATTACCATTGTCTTCACCGTAAAAAGAAATAAACTAAACTATCGGAGCCTTGGAGTCTTCTCCCTGCCACCGTGTCTCGCTTGCTCGCGTGACCACCAGCAGTAGTGTGCGAGCGAGATAAAGAGGGAGGTGGCGCTGTAGTATTATAGTCTCTTAATATAAGCTCTTATAATTCTCGATCATAGACAAGACATAAATCTCAACAATGAAATGTCTTTAAAAATGGTCCATAAAATCCGATAGTAGTTGACATAAAGGTTATATCAGACGCTTTACTTTACGTTAACTTATGTGTGGGGCGGGGCGTCCAAGCAAAAAGGGTCCAGTTCTCGGCATTTAGTTTCCGAGATAAAAAAATAATATGCAGTTTTGTAAAGTTGGGTGAAAAAATAGCATTTCGCGATTTTAATTGATTATTAATTAATGCTGAATTATCTACAAGTTCATATAGTAAATAACTTTATATGATGTTTCTAAGTACCAGAAATTTTAGGAGAAAAAAAGGTACCTACCAGAGGAGTAAATTTTTTTTTTTTTGTTTTATGTAGGATGGGTTTGCCGTTGAAAATTTAAAAATGCTTTTTCTCAAATCAAGCTTTTTCAGTTTCAACTTCAAATGTCTGATAAAATAAAAATGTGCCAGTTTTTGTATATTTTTTAATCCTTATTAACAATTGACTACCTATTCTAGATACCGATTCTAGTCTTAACTCTACTGGACCCTATTTCCTTGACGCCCACATGTAAAGAAACATACCTATTGAGCGGATATAATAGTGGTCTTGTTGGTGATGTTCTTCAGAAAGGTCAGGTGCATAGTACTCGCCACCGGCGTGCATGTGTGACCAGATGTATGAAAGCAAAAGCAGTATGTAAGGTTGGTAGCAGGAGGCGTTTTGTAGTTTCTGCTTACCCCCATGGGAAGGAGGCGTGAGTTTATGTATCATCATTCATTCATCATTTCAGCCGAAAGACGTCCACTGCTAGACCTAGGCCTCCGCCAAGCACCGCCTCTTCGACCGGTTCTGTGCTTCTCGCATACCTGCGGCCTTCACAAGGTCATCGGTCCACCTTGTAGGAGGCCTTCCAACGCTACGTGTTCCGGTACACGGTCGCCACTCCAGAACCTTTCGGCCCCATCGGCCATCAGTTCTGCGAGCAATGTGCCCTGCCCACTGCCACTTAAGCTTAACAATTCTTCGGGCTATGTCGGTTACATTAGTTCGCCTGCGGATCTCTTCATTTCTAATTCGATCAAGTAGGGAAATTCCAAACATAGCCCTCTCCACTGCCCTTTGGGTGTATTTTAGTCTTCTGATAAGGCCCATTGTGAGCGACCACGTTTCAGTCTTTCAGAGCCGTAGGTCATCACTGGCAACACGCACTGGTCAAAGACTTTCATCTTGAGACACTGCGGTATGTGGGACGAGAAGATATTGCGTAGCTGTAGAGTTTATGTATGCGTGTAAAGAATGAAAAAATACGTTTATTTTTGGTAAGACATGACTCAATAAAAACAAAAAAAAAATAGGAGAAAAATACGCGTCACATCATCGCAAAATGGCCGGAGGGACACGGGCTGTCTTTCACTCGAAGTGAAAGTCTTAATAAAAAATTAATCGAAAGTGAAAAATTAATTCCTATGTGAACCGATCTAACAATATTGGGTTTCGGAATTCAGCATCTTTCACTCGAAAGAAAAGAAAAGAAAGAAAAATTGTTTATTCTGCACAAACAAAACAAACATTACAATGAAATAACATAAATTGCACACACACAAAGTAGCCAAAAGCCTCTTAATCAAACAATAAAAAGTTTAACAATCTTGTCCATTGCTGACCCGGGCTCCGAATGATCGAAAATGAAATGAGCAAATTATATGGAATTTTGTCGTGTGAATGTTGAGTGAAACAAAACACGAGTGTTCTTTAGACCACACGACTGAAGTAAAACAGAAATCACCGTTCGCGTAACGCTAGCAAAAGAAGTTTTACTTCAAATCTCCCTCTCAACTTCTGTTCGCCTCGCCCGACTTTGCATTATATTTGTAATTTGACATTTTAATATATATATTTTTTTAATTTGAATTATCATTTTTTTCTTTCTATTTTGTAGGAACAAGGAACCCTTATAGTTTCGCCATGTCCGTCTGTCTGTCTGTCCGTCCGTCCGTCTGTCCCCGGCTTAGCTCAGAGACGCTAAGTCCTAGAAAGCTGTAATTTGGCATGGGTGTACATATTAATCACGTAGAGAAAGTCGTAAAATAAAACCATGGAAAACATTTTTTTTAGGGTACTTCCCTTGCACGTATAACGGGGATGATATTTTTTTTCTCGTCTAATACATAGTGTGGGGTATCGTTGGATAGGCCGTTCAAAAATATTGTGGGTCTGTGAAAAACATTTTTCAATTCTTTTGGATATGTGAAAAAATTCATGGCAGTAGTATATATAACGAAATTAAAAGGAAAACTATCACAGCTAAGTAGGGTTTACAAGTTAACGAGTAATCGTCGACCAACTTAAATTTGCAGTTGAAGAATTGACCGTAACGTTTATAGATGTATGGGAGAGCATGTTTTTCAACTACAATGTTAAGTTTGTTTTTGGGATGAATTCATCCTAACTACGGAACCCTTCATTGTGCGTGGTCCGACACGTACTTGGCCGGTTTTTTATTAATAAATTAAATGTTATTATGACATATTTGCACACCATATGTAATGGTAGAATGTAATTGAGCCACAATATTCTTTAGTTCTTGATTTGTACCTACATTCTAGCAAATAAATCATTTGAATTTGATCATACTTTTCACCAGCTTACTCCTCAAGTCAAGCGTAAAGAAGTTTTACTTCAAATATGAACCTTCACTCGAGTGAACTGTGAAGTGTCTGCTATCAGCTTAACAGCGGCCTAAATGACGTCACCAAGCGAGAGGCACAATCGAAGGTATTCAAGACAGAATTAGATCAAGGGAGTCAGAGTCTGGGCTTTTATAGTAAAACGGATCAATAATTTTACGTCAGCTTTTGTCTTATTAAAATCAAAGGTAATTTATTCAAACTAATGGTCACCCGTCATTCATCATCATCATTTCAGCCGAGACGTCCACTGCTGGACATAGGCCTCCTCCAAAGGGGGGTTTTCCATAATCGCCACGCTTGGCAGACGGGTTGGCGATTGCAGTATGGTGTTAAAATGCATAGAAAACTCTGCTGCCCATTCTCTAGTAAGTCACTTAGTCGCCTTTAACGACACCACGGAAAGAAATAGGATGGTGCTATTCTTTACGTCCCTTTGGGGGAGGCCTATGTCCAGCAGTGGACGTCTTTCGGCTGAAATTATGATCACTACAGGGAAATCGATTGGAAACCTGAACGCTGTTTGGCTAATCTGAGAGTCAATTTATAATATCTTTATTCTGGTGGGTCTGAATCATGGCTCGATTGTAGTTGTTCACCAATCAACGTATCCGTCAGTGCATGACGTTCATATCAGCCAAACAGTGTTCATACTCATCGCCGTTGTTCGCGATTTACCTAAGACAAGCTGGATCGTTGGTCTAGTGGTTGTAAGCGCTACTGATGAGCACGAGGTCCTGGGGGACTACTCCGAAGCGTTAAACCGAAGTATCGGCCGAATGTTCGGCCGTTTTATAACTTCCATAGTTTCCTTTTTTGACTTTGAATCCATACCAGACTTAGTCACATTTTTGACTTTGGCTTATATCTTTGACTGTCGTTTTTTTTTCTTTCGCTGTAGTCAGCCATAGTCAACCGTAGTCAAGCAACGGCCGAACATTCGGCTGATACTTCGGTTTAACGCTTCGGAGACCCCCCTCCCCCTTAATACAAAACAACGTTTATTTTCAGACCCAGGTTTAAAACATGGAGCCATTATTGAATTTCGAACTTTATTCCGACTATGGTAAAGTTCCTAAACACAAAACTGACAACTTAGTACCGAAATAAGTTTTCAGTTTTGTATAAGGAACGGTATTTCAATCACTATTACGTTCTTATTACAAAAACTGGCTCCATGGTTTAAGCCATGTCAAAATATAAATCTTGTTTTGTAATAAGGCGGCCTGGGTTCAATTCCCGGGTCGGGCCAAAGTGTTATTGGGTTTTGCCATCTGGAATTTCTCAGTAGCAGCTCCGAGGCTGGAGTTGTTCCCAGTTTATGGCAATAGGGCCGCCCCCTATGACATGGAACTTAAACATAACTGGCGAAATCAGGGCATACTACAGGCGTGGGTTTATGTATGTGTATATTCAAGAGCAAGTTTGTGCACCTTAGGAAATCTTTAATGAAGTAATCCATTAAAGATTTGCTACGGTATTTAAAACAGATATCTCAACAGATCCAAACATTAAAATAGATAATGTTTACGCCGCAGATTGACCTGATGAAGTGCAGTATATTATTCCAGCGCCATGTTATTTTCAAGCAAAGAGATTTAGAGGGCAAACTGTTATAATGTAGTTCCTTAATTGGTGGAAACTCTTACATAAGATACGAACGTAGGTCACAATATTGATACACCCTTTGAGAAATAGCTCAAAGTGATAAAACTATTATTTTGATAATAATAAATAAATTGACCATTGAGGTTTTAGGTAACCAAAAACAAAATTAGTTTTTTGAGTTTTCAGTAGTCAGAAGTCCAAAAATCTGACGACCATACTTACCGAGGGGTATCGTGTTACCCAGTAACTGGGTTGTGTAGGTCAGATAGGCAGACGCTCTATGTAAAGTACTGGTATACAGATGCAACCGATAAGACAGGAAGCCGACCCCAAAATTATTGGGAAAAGGCAAGGCAGATTGAGTTTTTTTGAGCATGCATGTGAATGGCTATAAAGTTGGGGAATACACTACGATTGACAATACAAAATTAAAAGAATTCTTATAATAATATGTAGGTTTAATACTAATGTATCATGCACATAAACGTTCCGGAATTAATGGTCTAAATTATGGTGAAAACTGCATCAAAATCCATTGTGTAGATAAGAAGATTTAAGCAGTCACCCAGACAGACGCAAAAAGCGACGTCTTTTTAGGGTTCCGTAGTAAACAAGGAACCCTTATAGTTTCGCCATGTCCGTCTGTCTGTCTGTCCGTCCGTCTTAGCTCAGAGACGCTTAGTACTAGAAAGCTGTAATTTGGCATGGATATACAGATTATCGAGAAAGTAGTAAAATAAAACCAAGTTTTTTTTTTTTTGTGTAAGTACATATTTCCCTTGCACGTAAAATCGGGATGATATATTTGTTTCTCGTCTATTCCATGATGTGGGTGGGGTATCGTTGGATAGGCCGTTTAAAAATATTGTGGGTCTGTGAAAACCATTTTTCAATTCAGGCATCCGTTTGCGTAATATTAAGCTTAAAGAACTATTTTTTGTTAGAGTCAAGTGTCCCCCGCCAGCTAAATTGTTGGTTTTGGATATGTGAAAAAATTCATGGCAGTAGTATACAGGGACAAATTAAATTAGCTAGTAAAACTCTGCAGCCGTGATGGGTATAGAAAGAAAGAAAAAACATTTATTGGGACTATCACAGATCACAAATTAAATAAAACACACTCATAGAAACAAAAAAAGAACAAAACCAAAAATAAAATAAAGTACACAAAAAGAAAATAAAAACAACGTCCTGTACGAGGCCAAAAAGGCCCGTATCTCAGCAAGATGCTGCGGCACTTAAAAATAAGTGTCGCAGCGCTGGTATTCTGATAGGGCCCGATGTGATGTCACGGATAGATTAGGAAATAAATGAAATAAAATAGATGAGTGAAATAACCATAATAAAAATAATCATATGATAATTATAAATAAAATTATTGTAATAGAAAACGTACACCGCGTGTAAGAACCTGACGTAACATCAGTTACTTGTCAGACGGTCAGTGCCTTTTGTGTCTGTGGTATTCTATGGCATCGCTGCCTGTGGTGCCTCTCTGAGTATAAGTGTTCTGTGTTCTGGTGAGCCTACCGGTGGGTATTGATATCTAAACATAATAAAATTAAAAAGATATGATGGATTAACGAGTAATAGTCGACCAACTTAAATTTGCAGTTCAAGAATTGACCGTAATGTATATCGATGTATGGGAGAGCATGTTTTTCAACTACTATATTAAGTTTGTTTTTGGGATACATTCATTCCAACTACGGAACCCTTCATTGTGGCACGCACTTGGCCGCTTTTTTAATAATTTAGATATAAAAGAGACAGAAGAGAAGATAGAGGAAGAATTATAGATACTGATGCCGCCCAAAGGAGAAGAAGAACTGCTCAGTATAGGCCCAAGAAGTTGCGTCAAACTGAATAAAATCAACAAACGTAAGTTTAATATTTGGCGTGGCATACCGCACTAGGTACAAAGAACGCCAACCTTGACACCGAGCAGCCGGCATAGAATAAAAGTTACATACATTAGCGCGAATACCCACTTAAAATATTTGTGAATGCTTAACAAACACGTGGCATTTACATGCTTTTCCTGAAAACATCTTTAAGGGGACGATAACCGACTTTTAATGATTTTATACTGAAGATCACGTCTAAACGAGTAGTGTTAATGATTTAAAAAAAATATATGATAAATTAGATAAACGATAGACTGAAAATGATGTGATAAGGCAACGGTGTGGTTTAAAAAAAGATTAGTGTCAAATATTTAAAACAGTATGCTTAGATGGTTTGGTCATGTTGAGAGGATGAATAAAAGGTGACTAAAAAATGGTATTTACAAGGCAGAAGTGAGCGCCGGGAGGACGCCCTAGAAGGACCTTATTGGTGATGTTCTTCAGAAAGGTCAGGTGCGTAGTACTCGCAACCGGCGTGCATGTATGTCCAGAAGTATGAACGTAAACGAAGCAAAAGGAGTATTTATGGAGCGTAGCACATGGCGTTTCTATAGTTTTTGCCTACCCCCATGGGAGAAAGACGTGAGTTCATGTATGTATGTGTATAAGACGATAAAATTCATGATACCACGGACCGTAGGCTGCTGCAACCACAATCTAGCGAAATGGGGGATTTTTGTCCCACCCAGTGCGAATGCGGTGCTCCTTATCAAACAATGCCCCATATGTTAACAAGTCCAAAGTGCCCATACATCTGCAATTCTAAGGACCTCAAAAACGCCACTGATGAACGCCACATACTGGGCTCAACTCATTTAATAATTTACCATCGATATACCACGCATCAGCTATGGATTTATCAATTGAAATGGCACCTCTCCATATAGCATTCATACTCATATTATATATCCGAAAGTAACTGCCTGTCTGTGTGTTACCTTCACGGCAAACGGATAGACCATGACCTGGGTTAGCAAAGTTTCCGACCACCACGCAGGCGGAGCCGCAGGTAAAAGTTAGCAACACTTATCTTCATCAATGAATGGTTAGCTGTTAATGGTGAACTCTGCCAACTTAGTTTGTTGATTGGTTTCAGCATTAAAATTATTTTTAAAACCACACATAAATACAATAAATCACGACTTTTTCCCATGGGATAGGCAGAAACTACAGAACGCCATCTGCTAGGATCCTTACAGTCCTTTTGCTTCGTTTACGTTCATACATCTGGTCATAAACCACTATTTAAAATAGAGTCTTCACTGCTACAATTTCTGGTATTAAGCCTTCAAAGAAAGTAGATTAGTAAATTACACCTGTATTCACTCGATATACAACTTTTATCACGCAACAATCATCCAAAAACCCATTCACAAAAAGACAATCCAGTAAAAATAAACAAGAAAATCAGCTAGCAACATGCTACATCCGCGCATCACCTCCTCTCGATCACGGGCCACAGTCCTGATAACCCCTGACATTTCTGCCCCAGGGTGAGCGCGCAAAGTCGTGTGAAAGACATCGTGTCCTCTACGACACTAGGAAATGCGTGGATGATAACAATACTGATATCTAGACCTTGGAAGGTCGTTTGATAGGTTTGATAGTTTAAGCAAGATGTTAATGAAAGCTAGGGTGTTTTTGAGCGCTTTTTGCAGTCATAAAATGGTATGAATCTTATGTAAAACCAAATTTATAAACACGTACCAACAGATATATTTTTTGTGACGTATTAATACTGTGATATTTTCAAGGTGTATCACAGGGGTCTTAAGTAGGCCCAGTACAATATTGAGCGGGTTTTTTGTTTATAAGGATAAAAAAAGAGAGTTAAGAATTTCGCGGGCTACATTGCCGGATCCCCTTAATTTAAAGCTAGTTTAAAATACGTTATTTTAATAGCTTATTAATAATTACTTATTATTAATATGAGGTGTCCTTGTGCTTGAGCGTTTTGAACTATGTAGGTGGAATGTTACTATTTGATTAAGATCAGTTGTGAACGAATATCTTTTTTGTGACAAATACTTAAGGTACTTTGGTTATCGTCGATGAGTTCCACATGGATCTGACAGAGGCACAGCTTTGCATTGTTTTTTAGCTTCTTTGCTTTTTAGCTTTGCTTTGCATTGCAATCTAGGTAAATACCTCTTTTGTACATTAGATCTCAATCATGTCTAAGTATTCTGAATGTTCAAAGCATTTAATACATATACATCATCAAAAATTAATGATTCATTGTCACGGGAATATACCTACTTACAGATTAGGTAATCTTCTGGCTTCTTTATTATTGATAAATATATAATCTACCTAAAATAATCCCCAATCTAAAATTACATAATGATTCATTAAGAATTTCGTAATTTCTTCAACTTGGTTGGTTTGGTCATGTTGAGAGAAAGGCGACTAACAAAAGGTATGTACAAGGCAGCTGTGTGGAAACGCCGGGAGGTGACGCCCTAGAAGGGCATGTAGTGCCTTTATTGGTGATGTTTTTCAAAAAGGTCAGGTGCGTAATACTCGCAAACGGCGTGAGTGTATGACCAGGAGAGGACTATGTAAGAATCGTAGCAGGTATGCTCGCGAAGGAGAAGGCGGAACGCGTGAGGGAAAGGTAAGGTTCGCGCCCTCACGCGCCTTATCCTGTCGCCGCAGGAGACGCTCCGGGTGTCGGGAGTCACAGGCTGATTCCCGGCCACCGTAGGCACGGGCTTGCGGACGGTGAGCGATGGGTAGCTCGCCGTCCTATAAGGACCAGACCAGGGTCGTCAGCGCGTTGTGTTCCACGCACGCCTCAAAGAGATGTCAGCACCAACTGACATGCCTGCCAGGGTTGCGAGTTTGTCCGAAAGGGATATCGTGGCCCTGGCACACAGGCAACGGAAGGAACTCGGGTCGCTTTTAGTCAGTAAAAGTCTGACACGCCCTCCCGCTCCGCCCAGAGCGGGAGAAGTTATTTGGTAATTTCCCACCCAAAAAAAAAGGGACTAACCAAAGTTATTCAGCTCTGTTCAGCTTTTGTCCACAGAAAACAACGATTTTGTATGGATATGCGTACGCATCCGTTCAGCTTTACGCGTCTATTTAGTTATCGCGGCAAACAGGTAAAAATGAGGAAAAATGTGTTTTATCATGCAAATGCTATAGACAGAGTTCAGCGCTGTCCCGCCACGATCAGGGCTGTATGCGGTCGCAACTTGTCGACGAGGAGTCGGGAACAGTCCACGTTCAACGCCGAACGTAGCGGAACAGCGCTGAACGCTGACAGATTTTCGCAATCCAAATACCAACCATACGTTGTTGATATTTAATACAGATATTTTGGATTGAAACTCAAAGGAAAGGGTTAGTTTACCGTTCATTTGTATAGAGATTTTTGTTCTAAACATGTTTTGGTAACAACCAAGCTCTGAGAAATATGTTCAAGAATAACATATACTTTTTCCGCTACCACAAACCATATAGATTTGCCAATTTTTTTGTTTAAGACAAGCCTACTTTTATCATTTGCCTCTTGTCAGCGCTTAATCACTGGGCCATCACAACATAACTTTTTAGCAATTTATGTTTTTATGACTCCACAGGAGGTGATACTTATGTGTAGAATGGCTAATATTTGTACCAAAGCAGTATGAGCTACTTATTCTAAACTTTATGATTAACAACACTAAGATTGTAATTTTGTTATTTTTATGATAAAACTCAAAAATTGTATAACTTATGAAAAAATATTATAATGATAATGTATTTTTATTTCTACTGTAATTTAAACATTGTATTTCCTTTATTATTTGTTTGTGTGGTACTTTCATTCATAACATTTAATTCCTGGGACTTATAACAATCATATTTCATGTATAATCACAATAGAGCGTCCATCTATTTAGACACAAGCATACACACACACGCACACACACACACATACATAATACACTCATGCCTTCTTGCCATGGGGGTAGGCAAACTACAGAATGCTGCTATGATTCTTACATCTATTATGTATGTTATTATAGTTGAACTATAAGACAGTTTTCAATCAAATTTGCCAAAACATAACAATTGGTTCTGAAGACAGTTAAGGAGAATCCTTTCATTAAGGAAAATGAAAGAAATTACCTAAAGGTCATATGTCCCTGCAATAATAATATTATATATTTAAATAGGAACCAGTTTAAGTTAGGTAACAAAAATAACATTTTATAAAATAAAGAGGTTGACCTCCCGATGAGTGTAACCTACTTTATATTCTTAAAGATAATTGCAAAAAAGTAAGTAAGACAACCGTAAAACTTCGGAATTATGTTCGGAAATAGATAAAGAACTATTTCACTCCACTATTTTGATGACAAAATAAATACAGATGCAATTCTAGATGGAAACCTAACAACCTAGTTTCCAAAAGTATGACGGAATTTGAACATCAAATTATTCGAATTCTAAATGACCTACTGTGTACTATCATCACGCCGCAATCAGTGATGAGTACGACAATCGTCTTACAATCGGATTAAGCGATCAATTCGTATAAATCAGCATTAAAATATAGATAACGCGATAAACGATAGCTTCAACAACTTTCATGTTCAAACAAACAAAATCAATGAAGTAATACTTACCGATATATGTCGGCGTGCGGCACACAGGAACACAATTAATCACTGATAAGTAATCAATAGATTATTATTTCAACGTTAAAACGACCAACCGACTAGCCGATGTCACCACGATTGACGTTTGCAGCGCGGCCATTTCCCGAAAAAGTTTAGAAACTTTTAACTTTTTCTTTTTTTACGGTTTTTTTTCTTCGTTGTTGCTTATTTTACAGGTTGTTGAAATAAACGAATGAAATAATTTTTCAATATTATATTTGTTTTGAACGAACTAAAAGTCCATAGTTATAAACACATAAAAATATTAGTCTAGTCAAAGATAGGGGGTTTCGGAACGAAACAATTAGGAAAAGTTTTACGTTTAGTTATCAAAATGGTCAATAGAAGGAAGATAATGAATTCATCAGAAAGTTGCGCTAATATGTACCTAAATTGCTGTTTTATTGTAATAAAATGAATTTTCTATAACTTTTTTGAATAATTTCTGTATTTATACTTCTAATTTTGAAGAAAATGACTCTCTATGATTGGCGTTGTTACAGCGATGCAAGAAATGTGGAATCAAAACGCAACAAAATATTTCGTAGCTTTGTGTCATATGTCATTCCAATAAAAGTTAAATTTTAAGCATTTCATTGAGATTATTTGAGATAGATTTCCTAATTTACAAGCTTTTAGAATAAGTGCGATAGAGACAGTGGCGAAAATCCGGAAAATTCAATCTGTGTGTTTTCCTATAAACTGAACATCTACAAAAAAAATTGCACTTTTTCTAGTCGAAATATTTTTCTTCACAATAAATAAATATTGAATACTTTTTTATTTAATCCGAATGGCAAATGATAGTTTATTAATTAGTATAAATATCCATTACATCTACTTTTAGGCAACAAATCCATGTAATTTAGCGTTAAATGATGGAAGTGGATGCAACAAGTCATGTTGATCATAATTTCAAGTATTCAGTTGATACAACTAATCTAATGGATGCCTGTAGAGTTTGTATGGCTCAGAGCTTGAATATGAGTTGTATATTCGATGCCGAAAAAGATAATATTATAAAAGAGATACAATTTTGTACTGGAGTTACTGTAAGTTCTTTCTATCACATTATTTTGTTCTTGTAGAATACATAGAAAACCCTATAGATGTAAGACACTGGGTGGTTCTGGTCAGTCAGCCCCGTTACTGACCTTGGTGACTGACCATTTTTCCCAAATTTACACTCAAAATATACCTTTCTGACTTTCAAACTGTTGAAACACAGCTATTCATTTAATAAATTGCCGTAGCTAAGATGTTACTATTATCTATCTTTCCAGATAAAACAAGAAGTCGGTCTACCATCACAAATATGCGAATTATGTCTTAACAATCTCTCCGTAGCGCACAAATTTAAAACATCCTGCCTCGTTGCGGACGAGACATACCGAAAGCTTATCGTTACTTCTGCTATCAAGGCTGAGGAACCGGAACTTAGTGAATATGAATATGAAGAGATAATTGAGTGCAAAAATGAGAATGATGATGAATTTGAAGATGTTAAGGAGGAATTGATAGAGACAGTGGTGCTGGAAAATGAAGCTAGGAAGAGTGGCCGCATTATGAAAGACAGGTACAGTAAATGTTAAACTTTATGGTGGCTCTGAATCTTCTTTTTGTTTCAACAGTACATCCATGTTTCTTATATTGCTTGAGCCCAGAAGGTGGCCATATTTCTTGCGGCGTCAGAGGCGTTGATCAAATCGTCAAAAAAGCAGGTGAATGGACATTTGGGAAACTAGCAGATGGCGCATAGTCTGTTGGGATAGGAGCCCTACACTCACACTGGATATTGGATGAATTAATAATGCTCCATTTCAGCAAATTATGTTTGCAGCGGCCTATTTGGGTACGTACTTAAGTCAGCCCTTTCGCTGAGAGCGCTACCTGCTACATAGTACCGCACCCCCACCCCCTGCTGACACGTGAATTTGTTACCGCACAGCGACTCGCCTCATGTTTTGAGGCGCCATAATGTTTGCATTCAATTGTAAAGTATAGTCTTTTATTAGCTGCCTCTCACACTATTAATCTTCAAAAAATATTTGGATAGGTTGCGGTCATACATAAGTACATAACCTTCAAGACGTTCTTCTGTGGTTCTATATGTACTGGTCATACTTATACATATTAACGACACGGTTGGCGTGGTTAAGCGGTTGACTGCTGCGCTGCGTATCGCGGGTTCGCTTCCCGCACGGAACAAATATTTGTATGACCTACAAGTAGTTGTTCCGGGTCTGGCTGTTTGTGTATGTGACCTTAAATGTTTGTAAACGCACCCACAATACAGGAGAAATTCCTAGTGCGGGGCAACGTTTAAAAAAAAAACAAACAAATATTTCACTTGAAATATTATTTTTATAATTTGCGTGAAAAAGGTTTGCAGATTTAGGATGGTAAAAAACGTAGTTACCGGAAGAAATTTCAATATCAACACTGTAAAATAATTCACTTTATCTAATAGATCGAATGAACAGATCAGTATATAAAAGTCCCCACTAGAATAACAAATACTAGTGCTACATCAATTTAATATTAACTTGTAAAGCATCCTTAGCTGTGATAGTTTTCCTTTTAACTTTGTTATTATACTCTACTGCCATGAATGTTTTCACATATCCAAAAACAATCAGTTAGCTTGCAGGGTGGGGGGAACACTAGAGTCCGCCCCCCCCCCAATTTTTGTTAGAAGAAAAATATTTATTTTATTTATTTATTTATTTTATTTCACAACACGTCTATCTTAACAGGATATCCCAAAGCGATAGGGTGGTACTTAATTATACGTATACTTATTTTATAAATTATAACATAAATGGTATAATAATAAGGTGTAATAAGCACTTTAAAGCTTAATGTTACGCAAACGGACCCCTGAATCGAAAAATGTGGTCCGACACGCACTTGGCTGCTTGTTAGGGTTCCGTATCCAAGGGTAAAACAGGAACTCTATTACTAAGGCTCCGCCGTCTCTCTGTCTGTCTGTCCGTTTGTCACCAAGCTGTATCTCATGAACTGTGATAGTTAGACAGTTGAAATGTTCACAGATGATGTATTTTTGTTGCCGCTATAACAACAAATACCAAAAAAACAGAATAAAATTAATATTTAAGGAGGCGCCCATACAACAAACGTGATTTTTTTTGCTCGTTTTTTCTCTATATTTTAACGGCAACAGGTAGAGTCTACGGCGGGGCGCAGCTAGTAACTAAATATTCTGTGAATATTTCGTTACTAGCTGCGCGAATTTTATCAAAATTGTTCCAGCCTTTTTTACGTGAAACAGTAACAAACATCCATCCATCCCTCCATACTTACAAACTTTCGCGTTTATAATATTAGTAGGATAAATATATTAATTATACTGTCTGTCTGTCACACCTGGATATTTCAAGAACTACTAATGCTATCAACTTGAAATTTAGAATAGTTTTAGATGAGGTTTGCCCAACTATTTTGCAAGCAAGAAAAAAATAAAAATAAAATATATTTTTTGCAAAAGGGACTGAAAGGGAGTCTTAAAAATTTAAAGTGGGGCTACTAGGGCATGTGGGGTATCATATGAAAGAACGCTGTTTGCACATTCTCAAAAGATATTTTTTATTTTTGGCTGCATAGTTTCCGACTTTTGATGAAAAATGTAAAAAAAACTACCGTTCCCCCCCCCCCCCCTTATCTCCGAAGTTTGCAGAGATAAAAATCTGAAATTATTCCATGTGATAGAAGCTTATGTAAAGATTACAGGAAAAATAAAACGATGTCTCTAAATAGCACAGTTATTCAGAAATCATCAACATCATATATTCGTACGGAACCCTCGGTGCGCGAGTCCGACTCGCACTTGGCCGGTTTTTAATATTAGTATAGACTATCTATTATGTTTTTTCCAGCCCGCCACCAATCAGAGGCCGTCCAAGAAAGACCGCGACCACAATTAAAGCACCCCGAAGACTCAAGAAGTTCAAATTCAAGCGGCTATGCTGCGAGCCGTGCGATATGAAGTTTGACACCAAAGAGGAGAGTGATGATCATAAGAGGAAGATGCATAAGGATAGCGAAACTTGGGTTTGTGAGGTTAGTAGTCGCATGTTCTAGGTATTCATGATAAATGGTTTATTTCTGTAAATATTATTAAAAAAACCAGCCAAGTGCGTGTCGGGCCACGCACAATGAAGGGTTCCGTAGTTGGGATAAATTTATCCCAAAAACAAACTTAACATTGTAGTTGAAAAACATGATCCCCATACATTCCCACAACATTTCCACTCGGCAATCCGCATTTTGTTTTGTTTTGTTTGTTAATTTGTTTGTTGTCATTTACCAATACCGAAATCGCAACTATTGTCTTTGGCCTTCCTTGACAAGCCCTGACACTGACATCAAGCAATTGACAACATTGTCTACTACTAGGCTTTTAGCAATTTTTTTTTTTCTAATTTTTATTTCTGGTTATTATATAAACTTCATAGTCTTAAAATATGATTGCAATTTGGCTAATTGTATTAGAGTGTGTTTTTTTCGTCAATTTTTATTTTATTTTTGTAATGTGTCTTGTTTGTGCAGAATAAACAATTTTTCTTTCTTTCTTTCTATTCCAACTGCAAATGTAAGTTTGTACGCACAATATTGAGTGATTTACCATGTCATTTTAAGATCACAAACTTCTCACAGGTTTTCCTGTAATCCATAAGTAAAGAACTATTTTCTGTATTTTTATCAAAATTTTAGGCCTAGTACTTCAGTCGTTTCGGAGATAATAGGGGGGGGGGGGGGGGGGAATGGTAATTTTTCATCTATTTTCTTAAATAATTTTAAAAGTATGTATTTTAAAATTATAAAATAAATATATGTAGAATCCTTAAATCAAGCCCTTTCATATGATATGTCACACAGCACAGTCAGAATTTTTTCTTTTTCAAATTTTTTCCCCAAAAAAAACCTTCATATTCAAAATTAATTTATTTACGTAAGACGTCCGTGTTTGGGTCACAGAAGTTCATATGTGTACCAAATTTCAACTTAATCGGTCCAGTAGAAAATCAAAATCAAAAGTGATTTATTCAAACTAGGCTGAGAATCAGCCCTTTTCGAACGTCAAAAATTACATGAGCAAGGCCCTTAAAAACGCCCACCCTTCACCACTTCCTAGTGCTTTAGCTGGGAAGAAGAAGTGGCGTAACAAACTTCCCAGCAGCACAGCTGTCTCGTCACAGATTTGGAGCAAATCAGCTGTGACAGACGGACAGACAGACAGACACACGAGTGATCCTATAAGGGTTCCTTTTTTTTCATTTTGATGTACGGAACCCTAAAAATATGCCTATGATCCTTGTTGGTCGAAATTTATTTATTATTATTTCTCCAATGTTCAGATCTGCGGTAAGATGTTCATACACCGCGCATCCCACTACACGCACGTGAAATCTCATCAGCCTCCGAAGTATGGGTGTGATCAATGTGACTACAAGACGTGGCATAAATATGACCTCGTTAAACATATACGAATACATACTGGTAAGTAATAATGATGGTAATGGAAGATAACGTCCTACATTATTTCCCGACCCAAGATTAGACGTAAGAATCCTGATGTAAATTCCCCTTAAGGCGACGACAACCGACTTTTAATGATTTTATACTGAAGATCACGTTTAAACCAGTAGTGTTAATGATTTGAAAAAAATATATGTCAAATTAGAGCATTTTCTCAATACCTTAATATGTGAATATTTTAGATTATGTTTATATTACATAGTGAAATTAATTTGTAAAGTTATGTCTAACGCGGATAAAACACTGAGAATGGCGAACACTGAAAATCTACCAAGCGTATTTTTCTGAAACATTTACCAATAGATAATTTGAGTATTGATCTTTTAGTAGGTATATGCGTTTTATTAAAATACCTTTTGTTTTGTGTATAATAAATTAAAAATGCGTCAAATTGGGGACAACGCCCCTGAGTCCTATTACTGGCTGAACGTACGACGCGTTGCGTGAGCTCATTACAGAACACGCAAGCTAACCACTCAAGGTCACTGGCATATATCTGCGTCTTAAATTGGTTATCTATGGTTAAAACTGACCAAATTGTCCATGGTTTTATACCTCTCATTCACCAGCGTGCGTCCTCTTCTAATTGAGAAGGATGCTTGTCAGGAAGCTGTCAATGTCATAGAGTCTTCAGCTCACCAGCCTGGGTTGCGAGTTTGTCCGAAAGGGATAGCGTGGCCGTGGCTCACAGGCAAATGAAGGAACACGGGTGTACACAGTGAAAGTCTGACACGCCCGCTCCGCCAGGAGCGACAGAAGTTATTTGATAATTTCCCACCCAGAAAAAACGGTTCGCTAGCACAAAAAAATATCTGCATTTTATCTCATACTAGCTGTTGCCCGCGACTTCGTTCGCGTGGAAGTTAGTGTTATCTTGCCTATGACACTCACAAATAACGTGGCTTTCTATGGGTAAAAGAATTTTCAAAATCGGTTCAGTAGATCCAGAGATTTTCATTTTTATTTTTCTTCAAAAGGAACAACAAACAGCTACAATATAAAATATAGAAAGAAGAAATACACAAAACGAGTAGACAGCCCACAACGCTGTTCACAGATTAACTATAGGATACAATACAGTGCAATAATCGCTAGGGTTACAAATACAAGATGTCAAAGTCAAGGCAAATTATTTATTTCAAATAGGCACATAAATGGCACTTTTGAACGTCAAAATTTACAAATAAATAGAATTGATTCTAGTCACCTCGTCGATTTAATTTTATTCTAACTTATTAAATTAACTATCGTGTTTAAGATATAGAGGTATTTGTATATACTCGTAATAAACAAGAAATGGTACAAAAAAGAAAAAATATAAAAATATTCAAGAAAGCTCCTTAAGTATAAGACTTTTGAATTTATAGGGAGGACATGCAAAAATGTCTATGTGTTCAAAAGTCCCATTGTAGGAATCGACCATTCTGCGAACAGGCGAACGCAAGCCAGAGTTGGACTTGCAAGTGCTCACTGAAAATAATCTGCCAGCGCGAACCTTTCGCTTGTGGACTGTCCTAGGAACCGCATAGCATAACATGTTGGACAGTTCAATGCAATCAAATTTATTTCTAACAATATTATATAAATTCATGGCTTCTAAGTACTTACGTCTACAAGCTCATAAACTCACAAACTTTATCTTTTTATAATAATAGTATAGATTACAGTAGATAATTAATCTCCGCCATAATAATGTGTAGGTGCAAACCTCACTCCCACACTAACTCACACCCACTACTCGAATACACATTCACCTCCACACCACCATTTTATACACACATTCCAGCGCATTTTTGCCTCTCATAAAAATACTGTATTTCCATTTCTTTTTATTTGTATAAGTTTAACGGCGCAGGATAGCCTTTACCTGAATTTATCATCGTATTAGTGGTTCAGCAGCTTCAATATCATCAGGATTGTGCCGGATTATAGCAGTTCGTCGTGGACGTGGTACGATAGCGGGCCTTCACATTTTCTGTCATCAGAACACAGCCCCCACGTAACCATCGACGGGACGCTCTGCTAGAGTGACTGTCAGCAGCCAGTGTCACTCTTATCCGACCTTTTCGGTGATTCCAGTAACTTCGTAACAAAAATAGACGGCGCCACTTCTGCGCCGTCAAGTTTATATTATCTTGAACAGGCTCAATAAATTAATAACCTGGGGAAGGGCGGAGCATCTCTATTGGTATTATTTTCGTTTGATTATTATCTGTCGAAAAATTGTGAACGGCAACAAACCATTTACAATTTAACGCATTATTTTTCGATAGTTTATAATCTATCCATGGGAAACCGACAAATTGTAAACTGGTATCAAACTTGCTTGTGACGTAACGCACCTTGCGCTAATACTAAATAGCCAGCCTAGCTGCGAGCAAGAGCAACTTGCGCTGCCGCGGCACCGCTCGCTTCGCTCGCTCAGCTCGCGCGCGCCTCACCTATCACCTAACCCAGGGGTTGGCAACCTTTTCAGACGGAAGAGCCAAAAGTTACAATTTACAACATTTCCCAGTGTTTAAAAGGCCACAACTCGCGGCATTTATTTTAGAGCTAAAAAAAAAGAAACTAATTTATTTATCATTAGCACTTATCATTTTTTTCATATTTAAATCAAAATCATAACATAGGATAACTTCATTGGATAGATTTTAACCCCTAGCATTAAATTATCCTAGAGCCGCCAGCATTAAATTTCAACGTAGGTACATTGCAATTGTACGACACGGTTGGCGCAGTGGTTAAGCGATTGACTGCTGCGTGTCGCGGGTTCGATTCCCGCACGGAACAAATATTTGTATGACCTACAAGTAGTTCTTCCGGGTCTGGCTGTTTGTGTATGTGAGCTTAAATGTTTGTAAACGCACCCACAATACAGGAGAAATTCTTAGTGTGGAACAACGTTTAAAAAAAACAAAAAAAAAATAGAAATTAGTGACTTTGTTTAGGCCGCCAATTATTAACTTACCTAATCCAATTTCATGGAACTCTCGTAATTGTATCTAATAATATAATTTCGCCCTTGCCCGAGTTTCCACTACATCGGTGGTGTATGAATTAGTTAAAAACCCATGACCGGCTCACGGACGGCCGAGTGAGTCTCGCTTACGGTCCAACTAACACTTTCAAAGTGCACCCTTAGCCCTGCCCTCACCCTCGCATATCATAGCCAGCTTATACTTATTGCGCTAAAATCTTGACGAGATCCTTCGAATTAGAAGCCCCTAGAGCAAAGTCAAACTTGACGAGTTTTCTAACTTTAATTTTTTCAGTCGAAACTTCAGGCATATTTTAGTTAGTCAAAACTCAAAAAAACTCAAAGCATTTATTTCAAATAAACCTATTATAGGCACTTTTGAATTGTCAAGGGGTCAGTCAGTCAGATGAAGCTAGTTGTGGTTAAGAAGATCAGCATTACATCAGCAGCATGCATTGCAGCTGTCCACTTGTGCTGCACGTGCATGCATTTCTGGACTCTTCCAACTTGCTGTTGAGTTCTGTTAACATGCGACTCCACAAGGGATTTAAAAATAAAATAAATTTGCCTATGGAACTGGAGAGCCACAACTTTACATCGAAAGAGCCGCAGGTTGCAGACCCTTTTTTTTTGTTTACGGGGTGGAATATCCTCATGGATGTAGACCTGTAGACCATTTTCTATTTTGTTAAATACCTGGTACTTTTGACGGGCCTACGCTGTCCTCTCATACTTTGAAAATATTGTAAAAGCCAATTTTTTTTTTTTTTTTTAAAGATTAACCTTGGAGTTTCTTGCCGGCTCTTCTCCATAGGAACCGTGCGAACGACCAATTGGAACCGTGCACCTAGCTTCTGATGTTTCATAAGTGCCCATGTAGGCTTGAGTGAAATAAAAATATTTTTGATTTGATTTGATTTTTGATGTCCTCCGCCCTGGGACGGGCGGAGGACATCAAAATGTCTGTCAGACTCTTACTGACTAAATACCATCCCAGTGTTCCCTTCCCACACTTGCACCGGGGATCTTGGGATCTGTTATTCATTCCGCAATCCCCGGCTAGTAGCGCCCGCATCTGCGGGCCACCTCAAGTCTGGGGGGCGGGGGGTGAGGTATCTGACCCCCCCCCGCGACGTCTGAAAGGGGTGCGCGTGGAACACTACGCGCCGCCACCTCGGGTCCAGTGTGATAGCGTGAGGCCCAGCGGCGAGGTGTCAATTTTTGTATGAGTGAAGCCGAAGCGAAGCCGATTTTAACTTACTTTCATATCAGTAAAGTAAAAATTAATTATTTCACTTAAAAATAAGCCTCTTCTTTACTGAATTTAACACCATCTATCGTCAAGTAGCAGAACCAAAAAGACTCATCACTACACAGACAAAACTTTCTTGTTTGTTATTCTTATTTCAACTTAAAGCTAATAATAAAATAGGCGTTTTTGCTGTTTGAATGTTATGGTGAATTAAATACCCGTAGTGTAACTATATTTTTTGGCAATAGTAGACACTATTGACTGTGCCATTTTTCAGTAGCGGTAGAATTGTTGATGCGAACTTCCGAAGGGCCGGTAGGAATCGTGTTATATGGTCCTTTCTCTACTGGTGAGGCTAACCCAGTTCACAATTTTTCGACGGTTCTCCCAATCTTACGGTGACATAAATACAACTAGCCTTTACAAAGTGCTTTAGGACAAACGATAACAAAAACAGTAGACACAACTTGTAGAATAAATGTTTTGTATATTGGTGTATGTCCATGTGGTGCCGGACGTTAAGAATAGCACCGCCCTATTTCTTCCCGTAGGTGTCGTAAAAGGCGACTAAGGGACTTACTAGAGAATGGGCAGCAGCATTCTCTATGCATTTTAACACCATACTGCGATCGCCAACCCGCCTGCCAAGCGTGGCGATTATGGCAAATCCCCCCCTCTTTGGGACGTTATTCGGCTGAAATGGTGAATGATATACAATATGTAACAAAAACCCTGTTGTTCCTTCTACCTACGTTTTAAGAATCGGTATAGATACGTAATAAAACAAGTCATTTATAAAAACTGTTCAACAAAAATAAATATTTAATTATTAATATTTGTAATGTTTAACTGATTTTTTACCTCTTTAGTTCTTTGATTTTGACTTCTTGACTAGCCAATGCTTAATTTTTTTAAATTATAATTCCACTAATGTTGTGCTTGTAGGGTAATGTTTATGTCCCTTAAAGGAACAACAGGGTTTTTCTTATATACTGTATATAGGAGACAAAAAAAAACCTTTTGTTTTTCCTGTTACAGGTTTAAAAATGTACCAATGCGAGTACTGTACATCCTCTTACTACACTTCTTCAAATCTGACCAGTCACATCCGAAGATTACACATGAATGAGAAGCCGCACGACTGTAATATATGTCAGCGGACGTTCTTTGACAGAACTAAGCTAAATAGACATCTGGATTCGCATCTTGAGATTAAGAGGTACGTATTATATTTGCCTATCAAAATCAAAAGTCATTTATTCCAACTAGGCTGAGAATCAGCACTTTTCGAACGTCAAAAATGACATGAGACAGTCCCCCAAAAACGCCCACCCTTCACCACTACCTAGTGCTTTAGCTGGGAAGAAGAAGTGGCGCAACAAACTCCCCAGCAGCACAGCTGTCTGTTCACATGTAAAACTTGAATCTATACAATAAAATGTAAAATAATTTGCATTATGCAACACAAAACATTATTTTACATTATTTGCCATATGTTAGCTAGCACACACAACTATACAAAAAAATTTAAAATATATATGTCGGAGGCACAGCATTCTCCTTGACATCGTCATTAGTGGTCACGAGTTTAGTGGGCATCATTAGGGTGAAATGCGAGCACAAAAATAAGTATTCACTGTTTCATACAATTTAATCACTATTTTTTACAATGTTGAGACACACTGAAGGAATCAATATCTCACAAAACTTAACTAATTCGCTTCAAACAATTATATTCGAACAGCAGGTTCGCGACACCAATCTTTTACTTTAGCGATCCACCTCCATCAAGCACCGATACTGTAATGACTCCTCGCTACAGTCGCTACGCCCCGCCAAAGTTAAGATGGCGCCTCGACCCCACTCTAGATTTATCCTCTGCTCTGATTGGACGTTATACAATGCAGTGACTTTTAAATAAATTAGTCAGATTTTACACAATATTAAAATGTAACAAATCAAATTAAATTAAATTAGGTTTTAACAAGTATTTTTAGTTAACAATCAATCGTAATCTTATCAATTAATTGTATGCAACCAACAATCAACTCTCCGTTTACTTCCTCCGACATATATATATTTATAATAATCGTCGAAAACCATACTCAAGCAGAAATAACGTAAACAAAACGTATCTAAATAAAAGCCTCCAGGCATAATGGGCGTGCCCGCTTAAATAAAGCTATAGCTTTAACTCGAAGTCACAAATGATAAACTAGCACCATCGAAGTAAAATAAAAAACAGTTAGTTATTAATAACAATAACAACTAACTATAAATAGCTGTTCTATGTTAGCGGGTTTGGTTTCCGCACTTAGTCCTTCATGTGGACCATTGTGCGTGGGCCATGGCGGCCGTCGTTTGTTATCCCAACCAACCCACCTCCCTCCAGAAGCTGATGAGGTCTTCTGGTCTGTTCAGTATATCTGTGAAGGATCTGGGTGACCCGAGGGTTTCTGTTCTGATTTGTGCGATGCCTGTGCATTCGAACAGCACATGCGCAACGGTTTTTTCAGCCTCCATGCATGCCCTGCACAGAGGACTATCCGTTATGCCTGTTGTGTAAATAGCTGTAATATTTAATTATTAAAATTTATTCATAAAATATTGCATTAAAAGATAAATACATAGAATGGTGAGTCACATGAAATTTTGTCAACTAGGAATTCGTATCAATGGTATAGTAGCATTTGTCTATTAAAAAATTATTTAGTTTACGTTTAAATTGTGTCAAGTTCAAATCTTTTATGTACCTATTAAAAACTTTTGGAGCCGTGTAAAGTATGCTCTTGTGCATAAGGGCGGTTTCGTTATTGGGCGATATGTTGGTCTTATGGATCGATAGCTTTGTTCTGAAGCTTTCTTAAATAAATCGGCATTTTTCTTTACGAACAAAGCGGTCTCGTTTATGTAAAGACAAGGTAACGTTAGAATTTTTAAGGAGATAAAATGCGGTTTGCAAGTTTCTGTTGATTTAAGATTGCATTATGGAACTAATGCACCTATTTTGCGCTTTAAAAAATTCAAGTTTTTCACAGGAATTTGCCTAGAAAATGACTCCGTAACTTTATTTCAATCAACTCAGCCTATCGCAGTCCACTGCTGGACATAGGCCTCTCCCAGGCTGCGCCACAACACCCTGTCCTCCGCCTTCCGCATCCAGTCTGACCCAGCCATCTTCTTAAGGTCGTCGGTCCATCTAGCTGGGGGGCGTCCCACACTACGCTTGCCGATACGCGGTCTCCACTCCAGGACTCGTCTGCTCCATCGGCCATCGGTCCTTCGACAAACATGGCCAGCCCACTGCCACTTCAGTTTAAGAAAACAAACAGGCCAACTTTGTTATGCGGGTGTGCGTGACAGCTACGTCTTACACTCGCGCCACGTCATTGTGTTATTATAGAGTGTGTGCATTTTGCGGCCAACAGTTGGACGCAATTTCATTCGATGAGATCACTGCTTTGACTGTCTATCAATCTAGACGTATCTATATCGTATAGTGACGTCACCCCAGCCATTTATACTTTTCATAAAATAATAGGCCCGTTTTGACAGTTAACTTGAATCGATTTATCGTGAGTATCGAGTACCTAGTCGTATGGTTACTTCACTAGTTACGTCGCGATTGACCATCGCGACGTTACATCGATTCAAGTTAAATGTCAAAACGGGCCTATGGTTTTTTGACAACTTTAGTGATGTGCTCAACGTAAACAGAATCATTTCAATCGCTAAGCGCTTCTGTGAGCTAATAGATTTCGTCAGGAGTGGACGTGCGTTGAAATTTTTTGTCATTTGACATGCAATAGAAAGTCGCAATAATGCCCGCTTGGTCGGAGGGCTTGTGGTATCTAGCTTACTCTAAGGCCCGTATTAATAGAGCGCTACTCAGTACTCAAGCATTACTTAAGACTAGATTCAAGCCATGGGATTGGTTGAAACTAGTCCTAAGTAGTGCTTGAGTACTGAGTAACGCTCTATTAATACGGGCCTAAATCTGTAACTCTTCCAATTCCGATATTTCATTATGACGCACACAATTATAAAATTAACATGGGCAGTGTAGTGGAAAGATTTTCCTGTATGTATCCAACTCTTCGTTTGACTGTACTAGTTTTTAGGGTTCCGTACCCAAAGGGTAAAACGGGAACCCTATTACTAAGGCTCCGCCGTCTGTCTGTCCGTCTGTCACCAGGCTTTATCTCATGAACCGTGATAGATAAACAGTTGAAATTTTCACAGATGATGTATTTCTGTTGCCGCTATAACAAGAAATACAAAAAAACAGAATAAAATAAATAATTAAGGGGGCTTCCATACAACAAACGTGATTTTTTTGCTCGTTTTTGCTCGATATTGACAATGGCAACAGGTAGACGCTTGGAATATTCACAGAACCTTTAGTTATAAATTAACTTTAAGAATAAATAATTAAATTAAAATTAAAAAAATATTTAGGCGGGCTCCCATACAGCAAAATTGATTTTTTTGCCGTTTTTATAGATAATGGTACGGAATCCTTCGTGCACGAGTCCGACTCGCACTTGACCGGTTGTTTTCTGAAATCAACACTCCATAGTATTACACTCCTATAAAGTTGACATTTGAGTGAACATGTCTTCAATTCTTAACAAGGATTTGTATCGAATTAAACGGATTGTCTTTGGATTAGATGACTGCCTCATTGGTCTGGTGGTCGCAAGTGCGACAGCTGGGTATGAGATGCTGGATTGGATTCCCAGGTTGAACAAATTCAAATTCTTTATGGCAAACCAACCCAATACCAAATACCTGTAGACATCAGAGACTCAATGAATAGTAAAAACATAAAGCATAAGCTGAAAGAACATTACATCAACTCGATTATAACTTAATAGTTAATAGCGCGTTGATCAAATCTCAGGTCATGGCATGCTAAGACAGACCCCAGAGGTCTAATTGTGTGCTTTGTTTCAGTGTTGTAACTTGTAATTTATAATAAATAAATAATAATGTGTACATTTAGTTGTTGCAATATAAGTAAGTTCCAACGTGAAACCCGGTTAGGGCACGGCAACATAATAATAAAAAAAAACATAATGAAAATTTGAATTGCGCATCCCACTTAAACATAATTGGTAAAATGTAAACTGTTACACACCTCTGTCTAACCCATCGGAGACACAACCGTGATGTTATCCACCCCCTCACGCAAACACTTAACACTACTACACACACTCTCTACAAACACACCCTCACATACATACCCTCATTCTAACATACACACCCTCACTCCAACATACACACCCTCACTCTAACATACTCACACATATACACATTAAACGTCGTTTCCAGTATCTCTTAGTACGTTGTTAATTTTAATATACATACTTACTTGGAATTGTAACCTTTAATGTCAATGACTATTTTTTTTTGTAATTTTAGAACACAACATAAAAGGGTTTTGGTATCACAGTGACAGCAGAACACTGACTCCCTAAGTCACAGGATCACCTAGTTTAGGAGTCAGGGTTTACCTTATCCGTATGACCTTTAGTTAACCAATTTATGTATCCTAGTCTTAAGCAATATCAAAGGTTTTTGTATCAATAAAGATTTTTATTTTATTATTATTATGTGATTTGAATAGACTTCGCACTTTTTTCAGATTCGAATGTGACGTATGCCACGCCTGCTTCACGCGCCGATGTTACTGGAAAAAGCACCTTCTCCGCCAGCACGACATCGTCACCCCCCCTCAAAGACCTGGCAGACAGAAGATCAACCTGGTCATAGGAGACTACCTGGGCACCAGCAAACAAGACGCTATTGGAGAATACTATGCTAAAGACGGCGTGGTGAAAAAGTTATAGCAATGGGGAAGACAGCTGTCAAATTAGTTCCGCGTAGATGGCGCTGATGTACTATTTTTGCAGGCGTGTCGGAGGTGTCAGCGGGCACGTGGTCGTTGGTGTTCATTCCTTAATAATACGCTGACAACAGCTAAAGCGCGGTCACTGTCAGACTGCAAACAAAAGAAAGAGAAGCGCGATGACACAACGCTACGCGAAGACCAAAATTTTTTTTTCAACTACAATGTTAAGTTTGTTTTTGGGATAAATTCATCCCAACTACGGAACCCTTCATTGTGCGTGGTCCGACACGCACTTTGCCGGTTTTTTTATCGGCAGCAGAATGAAAGTAAAATCTCAAAGCAGTGAAACGTGTTGTGTCCGATATTAATCCATTGCCCTATGTCGGACACATTGCCCCTTCACGTCCACTGCAGCATAGAGATGGGCACAGTGTATCATTTTTGCGATTGGATCATTTGCATCTCGATCACTGAAATGATCCGAATCACTGATATGTTTCATTTGGATCATCGGCTCAAAGGATATAAAATACAGAATGTTACAGTGATACCCAATTGATAAGGCGCGTCGTGAATCTTCGTTCGCACAGAAAAGAAAGTATGGCCCCGAAGATTAACGAAAAATGCTTAAAACTTACAATCAACCTTAGGTCACTATTCTATGGTTCATAATACACTGGAGCTGTTAGCGTGCACTCGATCAGAAGTATGGCGGCTGACAAACATGCCACGCGGCGCGCGCTAACATGGCGGCAGCTGCCGACCAATAGCGGTACAGGAAAAAGAACCGCGGTGCGTGGAGCGTGCCGATTGGTCAATAGCATTTCCCGCACTTTTAAAATTCACCTTCTGCGCAGGTACATCGGTAAGCCATATCAATTGGGTACTACTGAACGTATATGTACTTACATTACGTTGCGTCGCGGGCGTTTACTACTGAGTTAGACAAATTTTATGTGGCAAAAATGTTGAGTGTACAAATTTATTGTATTATGTTAGATTATAAATAAAATCACAAACACAACAATTTTTTTTTCGTAAATTGGCGCGGACGTACGAACATAAACAATCTGCCGCGTGCCGTATCAACGTGATACGATAAGTTGTTAGTGAAAACATTATTATAATATGCAAAAAACGACCGTATAGTATTTGATACGTGGTACGCCTTAGTGGTAATTATTACGTGCATGGAACGACAACGAAAATCTGTGATAGTATGAGTGATACACATCTTAATTGGTATCTCTTTCTGACTTGTATAGATTGTAATTATGTCGCCCGCTCACTCATGACTCGCGAGTCAATAGTTAGTAACTCAGTGTGTCTCAGTCTCCCTCTCTCGCTCGCTCACTGCTCAGTCTCTCTCGCTCCCGCGGAATGAGTACAGAGCAAAGTAATGTTTCAGATCCAAATGATGCGTTTGAAACGTTGTTACTGAACCAATCTTTTGAATCACTTCAATGATCCGGAACAGTGAGTCGGTTCCGTAAAGAGTAACACACGCCTACTGCAGCAGACTTGGCACTACAAACGTAGAGAAGCGTTTTGTCGACGGAAGAATACAAAAAAAAACCGGCAAAGCGTGTCAGACCACGCACAATCTGCCAGGGTTGCGAGTTTGTCCGGAAGGGACATCGTGGCCCTGGCACACAGGCAACTGAAGGAACACGGGTGGGTTTTAGTCAGTAAAAGTCTGACACCTCCCGCTCCGCCCAGAGCTGGAGAAGTTGTTTGATAATTTCCCACAAAAAAGACCATGCACAATGAAGAGTTCCGTAGTTGGGATGAATTTATCCCAAAAACCAACTTAAGACGCAGATATATGCCAGTGACCTTGAGTGGTTAGCTTGCGTGTTCTGTACAGAGCTCACGCAACGCGTCGTACGTTCAGCCAGTAATAGGACTCGCCCATCAAGGAGCGCTGTCCCCAATTTGACGCATTATTAATTTATTATACACAAAACAAAAAGTATTTTAATAAAACGCGTATACTAAAAGATCAATAATTAAATTATCTTTAAATTGGTGAAGGTTTCAAAAAAATACGCTTGGTAAATTTTGCGCCATTCTCAGTTTTTTATCCGCGTCAGACATAACTTTACAAATTAATTTCACTATGTAATATAAACATAATCTAAAATATTCACATATTAAGTTATTGAGAACATGCTCTAATTTAACATATATTTTTTTCAAATTTAATGATTTGAAAAAAATATATGTTAAATTAGAGCGGTACTCGTTTAGACTTGATCTTCAGTATAAAATCATTAAAAGTCTGTTATCGTCGCCTTACATTTTAGTTGGAAAACATGTTCTTCCATACATCGATACCTATACGCCACGGTCAATTTTCCAACTCCAAATGTAAATTGGTTGACTATAACTCGTTAACTTGTAAAGCCTACTAAGCTGTGATAGTTTTCTTTTTAATTTCGTTATTTATGCTACGGCCATTATTTTTTCAAATATCCAAAAAATAGCCATTTAGCTGGTCTAGGGGGTGGGGGGGGGGGGGTTCTACTCTATCAAAAAATTGTATTTTAAAGCTTAATTATGTAAACGGATCCCTGAATCAAAAAATGGTCTTTATAGGCCCTCAATATTTTTGAATGGCTCATTCAACGATACCCCACATCGTGGGATAGACGAGAAAAACGATTATCATGCCCGCTTTACGTGTAAAAGAGGTACCCAAAATTTTTTTTTCGAGTTTTTTTTACTACTTTTCGGCATGATTAATATATGTATTCCCAAGCCAAATTACACCATTCTAGTACTAAGAATCTCTGAGCTAAACCGGGGATAGACAGACGGACATGGCGAAATTATAAGGGTTCCTTGTTGTCTACGGAACCCTTTCTTTTTTTTTTGGTTTGGAAATTATCGAACTTCTCCCGCTCTGGGCAGAACGGGAGACCGTGTCATACTTGTACTGACTAAACCCACCCGTGTTCCTTCAGTTGCCTGTGTGCCAGGGACACGATATCCCTTTCGGACAAACTCGCAACCCTGGCAGTCATTGGCCCTAACGGACCCCGTCAGTTGGTGCTGACATGTCTTTGAGGCGCGCGTGGAACACAACGCGCGTCAACCCGGGCCTTGTCCTTATCGGACGGTGAGCTACCCATCGCTTACCGTCCGCAAGCCCGCGCCTATGGTGGCCGGGAATAGGCCTGCGACTTCCGACGCCCAGGGTCTCGTGCGGCGACTAGGGGCGTGAGGGCGCGAATTTTTCCTCTCCCTCACGCGTTCCGCCTCCTTCGCCAGCATTACTGCTTCGCAGAAAGAGGTGACTGCCTCCCATGCACTCTCGCTCCGAACCATGGCCTGAACCAGGGCTGGACGCGAGAGATCGCTGCCGCCGATCTCACGAGGACACGGCGGTGCTCCGCCCAAGCCGGGCAGACCTCCACCGTATGCTCCACCGTGTCCTCCGGGCGATCCACACAATGGTAACCCGGGCGTTTCCTCCCGCCTTATCTTGAACAGGAAACAACCGTGTCCGGTGAGGACCTGCGTCAGGCGGAAGGAGAGGACGCTGTGGCGTCTCTCTAGCCACTAATCAAAGAGGGTCCCCTCTTTGAGTATGCGACGCACAGTGTAGCTGAGAGACGGCGGGGCGCAGGGGACGGGGGCCGCGCGGCCGCAGCGCGCCGCCCGCCGACAGACCGGCCAACCGCCGACAGTCTGCTCGGGGCAATCATTGCAAGCGCGTCGCTATACTGCCTATCTGCCTATGCGCAACGCGCGGACGCGCCACATAATTTAAAGTATATTGTAATTTGTTGGGTAATATATTTCTAAGAAGCAGATTCGCCTATTATTAGAGAGTGACCCCCAATATTCCCAACAATATTAGTGGCGCGCCCAACTTATCGCCTTAATTGTGGCGTGCCCAACGCTGGGTTGCGACAATCGCACTCTCGAGCTCGAGCTCAATCGAGCTCCGTCCGCTGTGCCGTGATTTCTCGCGGTAGCGGAGTTACGCCCCGGCGTTTCGTATCCTCGCGCCACTCCCATATGTGCGCGAGGACTTTTGGATCCAGATCACATGGCGGTAGTCCGGCAAGGAGGCCCGCCGCCTCACCGGACACCGTGCGATTTGAAAGTTGGTCCCATAGTAAAAGTTATGCAGTTCGATGGTCTAAACCACCTCTTTGGTTAAATATTGAAACACCTTATATTTCTCTATTTAGTGAAAACTGGGATTTGTTGGGCTAGTGTGAATGTTTGGGTTCATTGGAGCAATCGAGTCTGGATTAAACCACGCTGGGGTCGGTGCATTTCATTCATTCATTCAACTATTCGAGGTAGACTATTGTATCTATGGTTTAACATTTTTGCTATGGTTAGCGCCCATGAATAAGGAACGTAAGCAGATTTCCTGATGACATTGAATAATAAACCTTATTATCAGTGTCGTAAAGTGCATAAAAGGATGCCTGAGAAACCATTTGATGTCACCGTCTGTGTTTCTCCAAATTTGCACATCATGGCACTAACAATAAAGTTTATTTTTTAAGACGCTGACAGCAGGTAGACCGATGTCACTGTCAGACTGCATACAAAAGAAAGAGAAGCGCGATGACACAACGCTTGTAATTTATTGCAAAATATGAAACAATTATCTATTTACTCAAAAATGAGTTGAGTAATCGAAAATAAAAAACAACCAAGTTCTGCATACAATTAAGGGCCTGTGCACACCACGTTTTTTAAACGCGCCCTTGACGCGCGTTTTAGAAACGTGCGTCGACGGCGCGCTTTTATCCTACAGAATAGACTGACTTGCGTGCGTATCGCATCTGTATCGCTACAAACGCGCGTCGACGGCGCGTTTAAAAAACGTGGTGTCCCTAAGACGTTCTTGTTCCTAATTAAATAGCAACCGTACGTTGATATTTAATACAGATATTTTGGATTGGAACTGAAAGTAAAAGGTTAGTTTGCCGTTCATTTGTATCGAGATTTTTTTCTAAACGTGTTTTGGTAAGAACCAAGTTCTGAGAAATATGTTCAAGAATAACATTATATTTATATTTTTTCCGCTACCGCAAACTATATAGATTTGGCAATTTTGTTGATTAAGACAAGCCTACTTTTATCATCCAGCCTCTTGTCAGCGCCTTAATGTCACTTTTCGCCGCTCTTAGTCTTAAGTGGTTTTTACACTGTTAATATAAACGCAATAATGTACGGTAATATGTACAAAATGTATTATGACTGTTTAGTTATCATAAGATTAGGTTAAAATAAAATATATAAATTATAATGTTATATCTGTATTCTTTTTTGTTTTACATAAAGAATAGCATCACCCTATTTCTTCTTGTGGGTGTCGTAAAAGGTGACTAAGGGACTTACTAGAGAATGGGCAGCAGCGTTCTCTACGCATTTTAACACCATACTGCGATCGCCAACCCGCCTGCCAAGCGTGGCGATTATGGCAACCCCCCCCCCCTTTGGGGGAGGCCTATGTCCAGCAGTGGACGTCTTTCGGCTGAAATGATTATAAATTAAGTCATAATTAGACTTTCGTGTCTATGTTACCACGTTGTTCTCCTAAAGTACTATAATCATTTAGAAAATTTATTCCGGAAACTCACTCAAAGCATTTATTACAATTAAACCTTAATTGGTTTAATTGTAATAAATGCTTTGAAGTGAGTTTGGCACTTTTGAATTGTCAAAGAGTCGGTCAGTTAGTCAGAAAGTTGAAGCTATTTGCCCATTCCAAAACGTAGATATGGAGAAGAACAGGCACGAAACTCCAAGGACACTCTTTTAAATGAAGATATTACAAAATCCTGGATATAATTATTCTTGTCGCTTCTATAAGTGAGAACAATCTAAAATAAAAACAATTAAAAATTTATGACAGTCGCTCGCGCGCATTCGAAGCGTGCGCTCGTGTACCATACTATCGGTGTCCTTATACGTCACGCGATTAGTGCTACCGTGCGTTAGCGAGATAATATTTATTTTATAAAATGGGAAATGGGGAAGAAGATGATGAGTCTAGTGATGAGGAGTCTTTACCTATCAACCAACAACATGTTGGCAAATCGTTGGAGCCAAGTATTTTGACAAGTGATATTATAACAAATGAAAGTGAGAAAAGATCAGCTGAAAAAAGAAAAGAGAGAAGATGAGAGTAACGAGGATGATGACTTTATTACTGTTGATAGAAGGAAAACCAAACGTTTAATTCGAAGCTTTTCATCGGAAACGCAAAATATGAGGGTAGATGTGGAAAAAAATGTGGACTTTAATTTTAAAAATGAAGTATGTATTACGTCGGTGGAAAATATGCCCAGGCAAATGGCCCTAGCAAAACTACTGAGATCTGAGAATATCAAAAACATTATAAGAATTAAATTCAAAAGTTTTAACAAAGTACTTATTCAATTTGAAGCAAGGGAAGATGCTATTAAACTATTAAATTGTATAAAATTAAAGGAAATGGGATTCAGATGCCAATTAATTAATGAGTTGTCAATATCTTATGGTGTGGTAAAAGGGGTTGATCTTGATTTAAGCGATGAGGAGCTAATGGGCATATTTGTATCTAGCACCGAAATAGCATCTATAAAAAGATTAAAACGAGTTGATTCGGAGGGTAAATGGATTGACAGTGAGTCAGTGAGAGTTGGTTTTAAAAGTAAAAATTTACCGATTCATATTTGTGCGTATGAGTGCCGATTTAAGGTGGAATCTTACGTGTTTCCTGTGACTCAATGCTCGGGATGCTGGCAATTTGGACATGTTATAAAATATTGTCCTACGAAGAAGAAAATATGCCCAAAATGCGGTGGTGATCATGTGAATTGTGATCTTAAAAATGTCGTATGTCTTAATTGTAAGGGTGATCACCTTGTCATCGACAAAACTTGCCCTTTTTTTTTGAAAGAAAAAGAGATTAGGTATGTTATGAGTAATGAGCAGCTAACATATCGAATGGCACTTCAAAAAGTTATTGAAAAACGACAAAAGAATAAAGTTACATCAAATGATACCTCTAAAAACCGTACAAAATCTACACATGATGAAATCCGAGCTGAAACCTGCGCTAGTATTGTCTCAGGAAACAAAACAGGATCGATACAAAATCAAGAAGAATCTGTTGAACAGTCAGCTCTGGAAGAAGAGGAAGAAATGGAAGTATCACAACAAGATGGCATAGAGAGTACAACTCAGACAGCTCAGAGAAAGGGAGGTGGAAATAAAAAACCGAAGAGTAGGAAAAGTCAGAATACTCTAAAACAACCGATCGAAAAAGAAGCAAGAAAAACTCTAGATGAAGAAAAACACAGAGAAAGAGACAAACAATCACGATATAAGTTTGAACTAATAAAGTTTATTAATAAGTTTAAAAATATTTACAAGTCTGAAGGCACTTTTGAAGAAAAAGTTATATTGATAATTCAGATTCTTTATGAAGAAATTAAGGAGATGTTACTAAATAGGTTCTTAAGTGGAGGTTTCTTTGGTAAAATAGATAATTTTGATGGATAGTACACGTAAAAAGATTAAAGTTAACTTATTTCAATGGAATTCTCAAAGTCTCCGTCCTAAATTAATTCCTTTTTCTGAGCTCTTAAATCAGGAAAATGTCCACATAGCAATTTTAAGTGAAACTTGGTTAAATAGTGAAACTGATATTCATATTAGTGGCTATAACATGTATAGGTCGGATAGATATGATTCCTATGGGGGCGTGTCAATTTTAGTGCATAAATCCATACGATCTCACCTGTGTTCAGTTCGGATTCGAAATAGTGAAATAGAGATGGTTTGCGTGAAATTGATAAATTGTAAAGATATTGAAAACGTGGTAGCTATTTACTGTCCATCTTCTGTCCAGACGCAGTCTTCAGATTGGGAACAGGTATTTTCTTTGTTTGCAAAAAATACTCTGATAGCAGGCGACTTTAACGGTCATCACACCAACTGGTCCATTAAAACGGATACGAGAGGTACGCAAATATTGGACGCGGCGCTTGAAAACGCATTTGTTTCTATTAATAATTGTGCGGCTACAAGAGTTAAATTAGTAAGCGGAAATTTGCAAGAAACTTCTCCGGACATTTCATTCACATCTTCGGACATTGCGATTAAATTTGACTGGCAAGTATTCAACGAAAATTTGGGTAGCGATCACATGATTATTAAAATGTCAATCAACATAACCGACGATTTTATTATAAAAAAAAAAAGAAATTATGCTAAAGCTAATTGGAATGAATACCAGAAGAACCTTACACAAAATTTTAACCCCCCAAGCGGCAATGTTCAAGAAATGTACGATTATTTGCTACTTCAAATTAATAATACGGCAGATACATATATTCCGTTTATTAAAAGTAGTTGTCAACCCTCTAGTAATTTTAAACCAAGAAAATACTGGAATTCGGAATTATCTAAAATAGTAGCACAACGTAGATTATGTTTATCCAATTTTCGACGCAACCCAACCCCTGACAATTTGACCAAACTAGAAGAAAAAACTAGAGAATCTCAATTATTGATTCAAAAAGCAAGGTCCGTAGGTTGGCAAAGATTGTGTGACTCCATCGATGAAGTAACGTCAGTGTCTGAAATGTGGCGACGTATGCGTTGGATAAAGGGCTATAAGCAATTTAGAACGTACCCCCCCATTGAAAAACAAAAAGAATTACTGTGTGCATTGACACCTGATTATGTTTCAAACCAGGCGCCTATGTTTGTTTCAAACAATGAAATCTTAGAATGCGAATTCAATATTCGTGAACTTGAAAATTGTTTAAAAAAAAAAGATTCGGCCCCAGGCGAGGATGGCATAGCATATTCTATGATCTTTAATTTACCTGTCTTTATAAAATTTTATCTACTTGATATATACAACAATATTTTCAAATTTAGTATTGTACCGCAACAGTGGCGTCATATTCAAATAATTCCAATCCCAAAAGCTGGTAATTCTAATGCTGATCCTAAATTAAGACCTATATCTTTAATGTCATGTTTATGTAAGATTTTTCATTTAATGATAGTAAAACGTTAAGAATGGTACGCTGAAAGAGAAAAAATGTTATCACCTTGCACCGTTGGTTTTAGGAGATCTTATTCATGCCTCGATTAATTAGCCCGTTTGGTTACCTATATTCAAATTGGATTTGAATATAGGTAACCAAACGGAGAAATATCCCTACACTAGCATGCTTTTTAGATATTCAAAATGCCTACAATAACGTCTCGATTGACGTAGCAGTTAGTATTCTAGATAAACTTAAAATTGGATCAAAATTTTGTTCTTATATATGGGCGTTTTTGAGTGAAAGATATTTAAAGATCAAATCTGATAATAGTGATGAGTTAACAGCTAGGTGGACTAATAAAGGCCTGGCTCAAGGCGATCCTTTGTCGCCATTACTTTTTAATTTAATAACTCACGAACTGTGTCAGCTTCCGCTTGATGTAGTTGTTTCTCAATATGCAGACGATTTTGTGCTTTATGTTAAAAACAAAGACATTAAAATATGTGAAACGTATGTACAAAATGCGTTGGATTCTATTGTAGGGGCTTTGGATGAACTTGGTTTGGAATTATCATCGAGTAAATCTACCTTTTGTGTGTACAGTAGGAGCAGGCGTAGAATACTTCCAACTTTAAAGGTAAATGAGCATCACTTGGTTTTTTCAGATTGCGTTAAATACCTAGGTATGTGGCTAGACAGAAGTCTGCGTTGGGGCAAACATATAAATGAAACAGTTAGTAAATGTCTAAAATTTCTAAATCTATTAAAAGTTCTAACGGGTAGCTCATGGGGAATACACACAAAACATATACGTAGGTTGTATATTACTCTGATTCGAAGTCGAATTGACTATGGGTGTTTTATGTATGATTGTAGTGCAAAATCTCATGTTTCAAAGCTAGATAAGTTACAAAATCAAGCCCTGAGAATTATAGGTGGCTATATCAGAAGTTCCCCAATCCATGTAATGGAATCTGATTTGAGTATTCCGCCTTTATTTTTAAGAAGAGAGTTTTTAGCTTATAAATATTGTTTAAAATTAATGTCATGGTCAAATAGCATAACATTTAGCTTGATTACGGATCTAAGTGCCCTTTGTAGTACCAAATATTGGGAAAACAAAAAAGTACCCTTATTAGTTAAAAAAATTAATGATGTGAAACACATAGACGTTCTTTCAAACGATATTCATAAAATGTATACTTTAGAAACTTGGACAACAGCTATTGAGACTAAAAATGTAATTAATATTGATCTAAAATGTATAAAGATACCTAAATCCAATTATAATCCAAATTTATTAGTGTTCGATGTTTTAGCTGAATTAAATTATATGTATTGTAGTTGGCACAAAATTTTTACAGACGGTTCAAAGGGTACTTCCGGCCTAGGTGCTGGGGTTTTTGATCAAAGTTTAGGAACTACTCTCGGTTTTAAAGTAAACTGTAATGTATCAATAATGACACTGGAACTCATTGCAATATATCAAGCGATCTTTTATAGTCGAAATCAGAATTTAAAAAGAGTCGTTATTCTTTCAGACAGTAAAAGCGCACTACAGCATATTGCTCGATGCGCCTCTGGTTTCAGAGGTGAAAGTTTAAATATTTTGTTTAAGAATAATATAGAAATTAAGTTGCAATGGGTTCCAGCTCACATTGGACTACGTGGTAATGAGGAGGCTGACCGATTATCCAAACTAGCAGCAGTAGACGGTACAATAGTTGACTACTTACCTGATTATTGGGAATACATATCTAAATTTAAAGTAATTTGTTATAACTCCTGGAAACAACACTTTGTTAATATCAGTGAACAAAAAGGTATATGGTGTAGGACCATACAAGGCGAGCCGTCTCGTGTGCCTTGGTTTGATGTTGATCGACTTGGTAGGAATTATGTTAAATTAATATTAAGACTTCGCTCTGGACATTATCCATCAGCGAAGTTTGCATTCCTTATGAAAAAAGCTGATTCGCCGAATTGCAGAGTTTGTAATCAGATTGAGGATGTACAACATTTGCTGATGGATTGTGTCCGGAACAGGCGCGAGAGGGAGTCATTTTTGAGGGAATTTGACTTAAACAAACATGATATGGGGTTAATTCAGTCAGTTTTATCGCAACCAACGTCAGAAGGTGCCAAAAAGTTGGGTAGTTTAATTACAGTACTTAAACTGTGACTTCCATCTTTGTTCAGTATAATAATAAGTTATGTGTTTGTATGTTTTATATATAAGTATTAATGTTATTTTTACAATGTTAAAAGGCACGATGGGGTTGGCGTATCTTTTCAGATAAAAACCCCTAAATAAATAAAGAGAAAAAAAAAAAAAAAAAAAATTATGATTAAAATAAGCTTTGGCAGTTATGAGATGACCAGTCTCAATTGACGGCGCCTGTTCACGAACATGACGCGTGGATCAGCACCATCCAACTCAACAATTCAAAAAAAAAAACAATACATCATAACTAAGGACCGACCGAGTGTTCGGTTTCGGTTTCGGCTAGTTTCGGCCAAAAAATCTAGTTTCGGCCAAAGTTTCGGTTTTGACCAATAATTTGCCGAACCTTCGGCCCCGCCGAAACTAGGTGTTTGTGAATTGTCGCGCATCATTCGGCTAACTTCGAGTGAGTGAACGTGATTGCCGGTTGAGTTCGCTAGCCGGCGCGATCGTGATGATTTGAGGTTATGTGGTTTTTCTCGCGCAAACATTATTAGGTAAGTATTTGTTTTTACTTATGATTAATGATGATGTTTTTATGGCATTCAATAAAGTCTTGTCCTGCAGTGGAAAATAAATAGGTTGTAAGTTGTAATAGAATAGAATTCATTAGATATTTTACTTGGTTCTGTTGACTTATTCCCTAGAACTAATACAATATGAATTTATGTAGAAATTAATGTAACACTTAAAAGATATGTGAAGATACCTGTGACGTTTGATTCAAACATTTGTTTGTAATTGTTGTTGGATTAAATTTTGTACCCGTATTCGAACCGCCCCGTAAATCCGATACCGATGTCTTATTTGTTGGAGCCATTATTGCAACGCAACGCCGAAATATATAGTTATTGGAACAACAGCCCATACATATCCAATCCTGAGAAAAGCTGTCTTAAAGTATCTTTCCGCTCCGCCTACCAGTATTCCAAGCGAACAGCTGTTTAGTGCCGCTGGACAAATATACGCAGATCGTCGGAATAACCTGTTTGGTGAAAATGTTGAAAAATTATTTTATGTATTTATACTAAAATAGTAGGTCATTCTAATTGTTATAATAATTCAAGCGTTAGTACTTTTTAAAACTTATGATTTCCGCTATTGAACACTATTCTTCGAAGAAAGAAATTAAATTTTTGGTTAAACATCGATATCTGTTAATCCATGACGAGCACATCCCTCGACAGCCAGCGACAAAATATCGCACGTGTGCGTTGAGTCGCTCAAAAAGTCGCTGGCGATAATCGCTGAGAAAATTATAAATTCTCTTCTAAATTATACAAAACTATAGTTTGCAATGTATTTGAAAGATTAATACAAAAATTCAACACATTTGCTAAAAAAAAGCATTTACGAAGCCTGTATTCATTGTTCGAGACTTAAAAATTGCGCACCTTACAACGGAACGTGCGGTAAAATAGGTACTCTCACCTAAGTACATGTTTTACCGCATACTCCGTTGTATAGCGCCGTGCGTATGCTTTACGGTTTTTTTTAATTTCCATCGATCCTCCTTGCAAGCGCTTTTGCTCAATACGTTTATCTCACTTTATTATTAAAGAGAAAATGAGACGAAAGATGTAGTACTTATTTTTACCACGCGCACGTGGTGCTATCTGCAAATTCGCGCCATTTTTATTATATTATAAACGTCGAAAATTGTTGCGATTTTCGGACTGTTATACAAAATAATATTATGAGTTCAAGCGAGGAATCCGATGTTAATATGGAATCTACTCCACCTGATGTCTTGAATGAGGTGTAAATTGCAGAAAATGGTCTCTTGCCGCCAAAATCGCGAGAGCGCTATTTAAGAAACGAAGAAATACTCAATAATTGTCTGAAAATAGTTTTATGGCTTGTTTCATTACATACCTATTGTACTGTTTTCTCGCAAATGTGTTGAAAAACGTTGTATGACACACGTGCGGAAATTTGTATTTATCTACAAACTCGTGAATATGGTAGTAAAAACCAATTTACCGCAAGTGCGCCGCGTAAACCAATAGAGTTATACGAAAACAATGTATTACGGAATTAATACATTGTTTACCTGGTTACACATAGGGTACTTTTGATCCTGGTAGTACGTTCCCGAGAGATATAATCCGACACCCACGCGGGCGAAGCTGCTGGCCAAAGCTAGTAGGTAATTAAATGCAATTCATGCATCACTATAATTTACATTATGTCGCAGGCAATTTGTATGATTCCGCTATTTACAAACGGCGTCGTCTGTTTAAAAACTCTCGCAGAACTTATGAAACATGCTGAAGGCAAAATGTATATCTATTTTGCGCCCGCCGAAAATTTTACAGTTTCGGGTAGCTTGATCTGCTGGCGTCTGTACATGCTAAGGCAGGTACACCAATGACGTATTATAAATAGACGCGGCATACACGAACATTAGTGCCCTCAAAAACAGCGTAAGCCATGATTGTAGCTACATACTTGCATACAATCATACAGCGCGTGAATAAATGGAAAGACCTATACCGATATCAGTTGTTAGAAAGAGATGAACATACATATTTAGTTACGTCACTAGCTGCTGCATGTTCATTGGCGCGTACGTAATAATAATTATTAATTATTGTAAATGTCAGGAAATTGCCTGGCATTTACTATGCCATTATTGAGCGCAGGTAACGCATCTAAAGGTAATATCATTAATAGAGTATAATATACAACATTAGTTTTTGTTTATACTAAACCTCTTAAGGGGTCATTGTACTCATCATTATGAACAACTTTTACTATGGGACCAACCTTGAAATCGCGTAAAAAAAATCAGCTGTTCCCTACATTTAAGTTCGCTGAACTCGTCAAAATGTAGGGAACAGCTGATATTTTTTTCGCGATTTCAACTTTGGTCCCATAGTAAAAGTTGTTCATAATGATGAATACATGACCCCTTATGAGATTTAGTATAAACAAAAACTAATGTTGTATATAATACATCATTGAGGTGTACACCTCTTCCTAACCCTTCGGATTATTACAGGCGTGATGATGTAATATGGTTAAATACAGTACCTGTATGGTACATGATATACAGAAGTTTCAAATTCCTAAATAGTTTATTTGTTGCGATAGTCCTCGTACAAAAATAGTCTAAAACAGACACACGGAAACTTTTACTGCACCCTATTTCTTCATTTTTTAAGATAAAAAACCGGCCAAGTGCATGTCGGACCACGCACAATGAAGGGTTCCGTAGTTGGGATGAATTTATTCCAAAAACAAACTTAACATTGTAGTTGAAAAACATGCTCTCCTATACATCGATATACGTTACGGTCAATTCTCCAACTGCAGATTTAAGTTGGTCGGCTATTACTCGTTAACTTGTGAAGCCTACTTAGCTGTGATAGTTTTCCTTTTAATTTCGTTACACAATATGTAACAAAAACCCTGTTGTTCCTTCTACCTACGTTTTAAGAATCGGTATACATACGTAATAAAGCAAGTCATTTATAAAATCTATTCAACAAAAATAAATAAAATAAATATTTAATTATTAATATTTGTAATGTTTAACTGATTTCTAACCTCTTTCATTCTTTGATTTTGACTTCTGATTATAATTTTAAAAAATTAACTATTGGCTAGCCAATAGTTAATTTTTTTAAATTATAATTCCACCAATGTTGTCCTTGTAGGTTAATGTATACGTCCCTAAAAGGAACAACAGGGTTTTTGGTACATACTGTATATACTATTGCCATGAATTTTTTCACATATCCAAAACCAACCATTTAGCTGGCAGGGGGGGGACACTTGACTCTAACAAAAAATAGCACTTTAACCCGTCGCGTACCGAGAAGACCTCGGGGAAAACCGATTAATTTACCTAAAAAACAGTAAACAGAGTTTTTTTTATCTAAGAATGTGATCATAGTTCATCAAAATAAATATAACTATACGAGCTAAAGCGCCGTCACTATCGGACTGTATATAAAAGAGAGATGCTTATTTTTAGGGTTCCGTAGTAAACAAGGAACCCTTATAGTTTCGCCATGTCCGTCTGTCTGTCTGTCTGTCCGTCCGTCCGTCTGTCCCCGGCTTAGCTCAGAGACGCTTATTCCTAGGAAGCTGTACCCCAAGTGGGTCTAAATTTAAAAATTGATGGCAAAAAACTAGATGCTATTACGGCAACTGTATTTCTAGGAATTACTCTAGATTCCAAATTGCAGTGGGGTGCCCACATTAGAGCTCTTTCAGGTAGATTAAGTTCAGCTGCTTATGCAGTAAGAAAAATAAGGCAGTTGACAGATATAGCCACAGCTAGGTTAGTATACTTTGCTTATTTCCACAGTATTATGTCTTATGGCGTTTTGCTGTGGGGATCGGCAGCCGACGTGGATTCAAAATTCATTTTACAAAAGAGGGCAATCCGCGCGGTCTATAGAATGGGTCCTCGTGAGTCCCTTAGAATCAAATTCAAAGAAATTGATGTACTAACTCTGCCTTCTCTTTATATCTTAGAAAGTATTTTATATGTTCGCAAAAACTTAGGACTATTCAAAATAAGAAGTGATTTCCATAATATAAATACACGTAGTAAACATGAAATTGTGTTACCCAGATTTAGATTAACTAAAACAAGCAAGTCATTTCTTGTAAACAGTATCCGCTTTTATAACAAGTTGCCACAATCGGTTACAGAACTTAGTGATGGAAAATTCAAAACGCACATTAAACGTGCCCTTATCAAAAAAGCATATTATAAGATTAAGGACTACGTTGAAGACAAGGAAGTTTGGCATTAATTCCTTCTGCACATGTGGCTTCCCTGGTACCTCATTAACGGCAAAAATATGTAAATGTCTATTTACTGCTCCCAAGTTGCGATGTTTATGTTATTTATTTTTTACATACTTCCTTGACATAATCGATGTTTTTTTATTTCAACAAGGCTCTAACTTTTATTATGTTAATCATATAATAAATATAAATAAATAAATAAATATATTTTATATAGTTTTTTTGTTAATGTGAGGACGTTGTAGGCTTAATATACTGTAGATCTGTAGACCATTTTCTATTTTGTTAAGTACCTGGTACTTTTGACGGGCCTACGCTGTCCTCTCATACTTTGAAAATATTGTAAAAGACATTTTTTTTTTATACAAGAGTAACCGTGGAGTTTCTTGCCGGCTCTTCTCCATAGGAAACGACCAATTGGAACCGTGCACCTAGCTTCTGACCTTTCATAAGTGCCCATGTAGGCTTATGTGAAATAAAAATATTTATGATTTTGATTTTGCTGTTATTTGGCATGGGTATACATATTAATCATGCCGAAAAAGTCGTCAAATAAAACCATGAAAAACAATTTTTTTTAGGGTACCTCCCTTACACGTGAAATGGGGATGATATTTTTTTTTCTCGTCTATTCCATGGTGCCCCACACCATGGCGTAACATAACGTTGGATAGGCCGTTTAAAAATATTGTGGTTTTGTCAGAACCATTTTTCAATTTAGGGATACGTTTGCGTAATATTAAGCTTTAAGAGCGTTTACGAAGTACGGCATTTCATACAAACTTTCATGCCCTTGTTTTTCGAAATGACTGAACCGATTTTAATGAAACGTCATACGCATTATGCAGGATACAAAGGTCTAAAAAGTTAGTTAAGAACATTTTCTAAATGTCTTATTTAAAAACAGATAAGTCACTGGAAATCTCTATTTCCATGGAAAATCTAAAATCTGTCTAACTTGGCTGTAACACTGTTTTTCGAAAATGTTCTTAACTAACTTTTTATCCAAAGCTAAGACTCACGAGGACCCATTTTATCGATCGCACGGATTGCCCTCTTTTGTTAGATGAAAATTAAATGTACGTCAGCTGCCGATCCCCACAGCAGAACGCCTTAAGATGAAATGCGGGCGGAGAGACTTTTAGAGTAAAAAGTCATAAATCGACGTTCGGCTCTCGCCTATTTCCTCCTCCAATATTGGACCAATTTAAAAGATATTTCTTATACTGAATAAGAAGGGTATATACCGTGTCCCTATGTTTTTCTTTTTTTATTAATAGTCGGCAAATTTGTACAATAGCCGTCTGTTGTCAGCGGTCTAAACAGGCAATTTTGAGCATTTTCAGAGGGTTCCAGCTCTTATAAAAATAATGTATCATCAAAAAAGGAAAACATAGGGACACAGTATATATCCTTCTTATTCATTATAAGAAATATATTTTAAATTGGTCCAATATTGGAGGAGGAAATAGGCGGGAGCCGAACCTCGATTTATGACATTTTACTCTAAAAGTCTCTCCGCCCGCATTTCCTCTTAAGACTCAGATATATGCCAGTGACCTTGAGTGGTTAGCTTGCGTGTTCTGTACTAAGCTCACGCAACGCGTCGTAAGTTCAGCCAGTAATAGTAGGACTCGCCCATCAAGAAGCGCTGTCCCCAATTTGACGCATTATTAATTTATTATACACAAAACAAAAGGTATTTTAATAAAACGCGTATACTAAAAGATCAAAACTTAAATTGTCTTTAAATTGGTGAAGGTTTCAGAAAAATACACCTGGTAGATTTTGCGCCATTCTCAGTTTTTTATCCGCGTTAGATATAACATTACAAATTAATTTCCCTTTGTAATATAAACATAATCTAAAATATTCACATATTAAGTTATTGAGAAAATGCTCTAATTTATCATATATTTTTTTCAAATCATTAACACTACTCGTTTAGACGTGATATTCAGTTTAAAATCATTAAAAGTCAGTTATCGTCCCCTTAAGACATAATACTGTGGAAATAAGCAAAGTATACTAACCTAGCTATATCTGTCAACTGCCTTATTTTTCTTACTGCATAAGCAGCTGAACTTTAATCTACCTGAAAGAGCTCTAATGACGCCCCATTGCATTTTCGAATCTAAAGTAATTCCTAAAAATACAGTATCTAGTACAGTAGTACCCAATTGATAAGGCGCGTCGTGAATCTTCGTTCGCACAGAAAATAAAGTATGGCCCCGAAGATTAACGAAAGAATGCTTAAAACTTACAATCAACCTTAGGTCACTATTATAAGGTTCATAATACACTGGAGCTGCTAGCGTGCACTCGATCAGTGCAGCGCGGCTTCCAAACATGCCACGCGGCGCGCGCTAACATGCCGGCAGCTGCCGACCAATAGCGGTACAGGAAAAAGAATTGGTCAATAGCATTTCCCGCACTTTTAAAATTCACCTTCTGCGCAGGTACATCGGTAAGCCATATCAATTGGGTACTACTGTACGTGCGCAAAAATACGAGGTACACGCCGAGGGTGCAGTTACTGGAATCGCGCCGGAACGTCAACTTCAAAGCGTTCGTCGTGCGTGTTCCGAACTGTTATCTACCCCTCGTCATGGAAGAAGACTTTTGGCCAAATGGTGTGGTGTGACAAATTCCACAGGACAGCATAAAGTCAAGCTAGTGCAAAGTGAAGTGCTACTAACATAGTCTCAAAGCCTTATTATTAACACAAGTTTTGTTTTTAATAAAATATGTATGTTTAGGATAAGATATTTTTCTATGGGCCTGTGTCGGTAAGCCATATCAATTGGGTACTACTGTATGTACCTCATGGCATCTAGTTTCTTGCCGTCAAGTTTTAAATTTAGACTTTTTAGACCCACTTGGGGTACATTTGGTTATGAGAATAATATATACTACTAGCTACGAACCATTTCGAAAGAACAGCCAGATCGTTGACATGTAACACAGAGTACATTTGTATATAGGATGAAGAAGACATGTAAGACATCGGTATCTTTTATATCTATTAAAAAAAACCGGCCAAGTCCAAGTTGGACTCGCGCACGAAGGGTTCCATACCATTATCTATAAAAATGCCAAAAAAATCACGTTTGTTGTATGGGAGTTCCCTTAAGTATTTGTTTTATTTTATTTTAATTATTTATTTTTAAATTGAATAGATAACTAAATATTTTGTGAATATTTCAAGCGTCTACCTGTTGCCGTTATCAATATAGGGCAAAAACGAGCAAAAAGATCAGCGGCAACAGAAATACATCATCTGTGAATATTTCAACTGTGTAGCCTGGTGACAGACGGACAGACAGACGAGTAATAGGGTTCCCGTTTTCCCTTTCGGTACGGAACCTTAAAAATAAAAGAAGTGTCATCAGCGAATATAATTATATCCGATAAGTTAGCCATCATGTAAGGAAGATTATTAATATTAACTAGCAATAGGATTGGGCCAAGAATTGAACCTTGAGGCCATCTTTACATGAGACCCCGAGGTCGTCACGTCGCGCGTCGCTCGGTTATCGTTTACTTTGTGCTGCTTGTACGTTTATTTATTTATTTAACAGTTTATGTACACACATATAAACAAACAAGAATAAAGGAACAGAAAAATACATAGGTACCTACAAAGGTGATGCTTATTTCTAAAGAAATCTCTTCCAGCATACCTGCGATAGGAAAGTAGACAAAGAGATGTAGACAACAGGGGTAAGAGTTGACATTATTATACCTACAATTTTAATTTCAACAAGGTTCTAACTTTTATTATTTTAATCATATTTTATATTGTTTTTTTTGTTAATGTGAGGACGTTGTAGGCTTGATAGACTGTAGACCATTTCCTATTTTGATAAGTACCTTGTACTTTTGACGGGCCTACGCTGTCCTGTCATACTTTTTAACACTGTAATTTGAAAACATTGGAAAAACCATTTTTTTTTGTTTAAAGAGTAACCGTGGAGTTTCTTGCCGGCTCTTCTCCATAGAAAACGACCAATTGGAACCGTGCACCTAGCTTCTGACGTTTCACAAGTGCCCATGTAGGCTTATGTGAAATAAAAATATTTTTGATTTGATTTTGATTGAGAGTACAAGAGTAAAAAAATAGGTAGGTACCTACATAAAATAAAAATAAAATACTATTCACTAATTTAAATATAAACATACAATAAGAGTTTAGAGGCATGAGGAACAGGGTATAAAGTCCACTCATCCTCTATAGAAAAGGGAGGATCCTCCAACCAGACGGGTGTTGTCTGGTGGGCAACTGCCCAACGATTTATGTCGGGATGTTGTATATATGCTAGTCGCACGGTAAACTCTGCTTGCGCGATGCAGGATTTTGCGTGACGTCAGTGTGACGCGTAGTTCGCATGTGGCGATGTTGATGCCGCTACAAGAGTATATAGTTACATGTACTTCTAAAATAAAGATCACTAAAATATAATATATTACGCATAAAATTATATAATACATAATATGCAACTATGACGAAGTGGAAAGATAGTGTTCTTTCACTCTTCTTTGAAAAACTGTTTGATAGATAGGAAAGAACAAGATCAGCTGCTTGTCCACGAATTCCGTAGTGGTATAATTTACAGAGCGAAAGAGCTATTCCACAATAGACCACATCCACTCTTTAGAATTGCTTATCGAAAAATATCATGAATATCAACGCTCACTCTACATAGGGTTTGTAGACTACCAGAAAGCTTTTGATACAATACTGCATCCCTCAATATGGAAAGCTTTACAATCACAAGTTAGAGTGGCAGGGAGTGAAAGTGTCAGATCTGGCTGTAATTCATTTTCATTTTTTTTTTTAAAACGTTGCCCCACACTAGAAATTTCTCCTGTATTGTGGGTGCGTTTAAAAACATTTAAATTCACATACACAAACAGCCAGACCCGGAACAACTACTTGTAGGTCATACAAATATTTGTTCCGTGCGGGAATCGAACCCGCGACACGCAGCGCAGCAGTCTATCGCTTAACGAACTGCGCCAACCGTGCCGTAATTATGGCGTCCCTCAAGGTAGTACGCTTGGTCCCACATTATTCCTCATCTATATCAACGAACTAGGTAATGTGGCTGCCCTCTCTGGCCTTGACTTGCTCATGTTTGCCGATGACACCGTCTTGGTCTTTCATGGAAACACTTGGAAGGCAACTTTTGACAGGGCCGAAGATGGGCTAGCAAAAGTTACCACCTGGTTGGAGGACAGCCTTCTATCCTTGAATACCAACAAAACCAAGTACATTTATTTTAGTAAGACGAGAGTGAGCAAACCTACATCTGAGCATAATCTTAAGATACATTTTTACCCCTGCAATCGAGCATTAAATCGGCTCAACTGTGTTTGTTCACCGCTTTCCAGAGTGGCTTCTATAAAATATCTTGGTGTCACAATAGATGACCAACTTACTTGGAAAGCGCACGTGGTAGCTACTGCAGCCAGGATCAGGAAAATGATATATGTCGCCGCGGAGATTATTCGACCGTTAATTAATTAAGTTGATTTCGTGTTGTATGTGTGTTAGTACAGTACCTACCAATATTAAGAGAAGTTTTATGTTTGTTAATATCTTTGATGATGATGACATTTAAGATAATGTCCAGATAATGACTAATTAAATCTAGTAATGCTACTAAAATGAATTCTGATTATTTTTAAATAGCTTGTAATTTTGGAACATTGTTTTGTTAATAGTAATACCTAAAACTTATTTACTTTTTAAAGTGTAACGTTTAAACCTCACCTGTTTTTTTGGCGGTAAAATACTTTGTGATTGACGTTTGCCTCTGGTGGGGCAAACGAGTTAATAAAAGGCGCGACTACAGTGCGGAGCTCACTTTTGCTGCCGATTTTGAAGAAGAAACATTGTGAGTAAAATCTATGTCTGTTTGATTAAAAAAATATTGCATTGATAAGATAAGATAAGATAAGATAAGATAATTTTTTATTTGTTCAAAACATGAGTATACACACATAGCATGCAAGATGTTAAATACAATTATAAATTCAGTCATGTTTTGCCTGGACGGCGTACAAATATGAGATGTCGAAGTTACACAGCATCAATTATTTTTACAATCGTTAATTAAATTGCAGATATACCCATTAAACAATCCAATTTAGAGCATATTAAAAGCTAAATAAATAAGTTTATAATAATTATACAATCATGTCAATATAAAAATACATCTAAAGGAATACATACACATGTCAAAGCAACTGTTAATAAATTGAATGTCAATATGCAAGTCAAATTAATTTGTCGGTTAAGAATTCATCAGTGCTGTAATAGATTTTCTCTAACAAAAGGTTTTTTAATCTATTTCTTAATTTTTCAATAGGTAATTCCCTCCAATGTTTTGGCAACTTATTATAGAGAATTGGCGCCATACAGAATACACTTTTACGCATTAGAGCTTTTCTGGATCTCGGAATACATAGCTTACTATTGTCGCGTCTATTTCTAACTACTTTATCTGACTCTAAGGGGAATAGGTGTGGATTCGATTTGACGAACATGACGATCTCTAAAATGTACATTGACGGAAGGGTTAATATTTTATAGGTTTTAAATAACGGCTTGCAACTTTCTGTAACATGGAGGCCAGACATAGCCCTCAGGCACCTCTTCTGTGTTTTAAATATCACATCTTTATTTGTTGAGTTTCCCCAAAAAATTAGTCCATATCTCAAGTTAGAGGACACCAAGCCGTGATAAGCAGTTAGCAGTGCATCAACATTTAAGATAGGGGCCAATTTATATAGGGCATATGTGGCATTACTAATTTTTTTGCTTAATTCTTCCGTATGAGCTTTCCAATCTAATTTGCTGTCAATAGTTACACCAAGAAATTTGGTTGTGTTTACCTTATCTATTTTGTTATTACAATAATGGATATTTACATTTGGTATGGATGATCTTTGATCAAAATGCAGAATATTAGTTTTCTCAAGGTTTATCTTAAGATTATTGTTTTCCAGCCACTGTACCATTGATTCTAAGGAATTGTTAATATCAGATTCGTATGTGTCTCTGTTTTTAAAAGCAACTGTAATAGTACTGTCGTCGGCAAAAAGTGTCATCGGGTGGTCGATGCTTTTGGGTAGGTCATTAATGTACAGTATAAAAAACAGCGGGCCAACGACAGTTCCTTGCGGAACGCCAAATTTAACTATACGTTCTTTGGACTTATACACAAATTCCTTTTTATTACTTTTATTTACTGCTGAGATTTCTGTAAATTGAGTTCTATTGCTTAAATAAGATCTAATGAGGTTTGAGACATTACCTCTAATGCCATATGCTTCTAATTTTTCAATAAGTATGTCGTGCCGGACATAGTCGAAAGCCTGTGTCATGTCACAGAAAATCGTACATACAGGTATATTTAAATCTACTTTTTGCATGACATAATGTAAAAAATCGTATATTGCCAAGTTTATTGTTTTACCAGTTCTAAACCCTTTCTGTTCATTAGTGAGTATGTTTTCTCTTTCAAGGTACGTATTCAACTGTTTACATAAATACTTCTCAAATATTTTGGAGATTATGCTAATAAGAGATATTGGCCTATAGAATTGCATTAGCTCTTTATTTTCCTTTTTAAATAACGGCTTTATGACAGATACTTTTAAAGCATCGGGAAAAACACCTGTCTCGATGCACAGGTTAATTATATAGCTTAGATGCGGTGCTATTTCTCCCGCTACAGATTTTACAACTTTTGTTGATAGGCCATCATGGCCTACACTATTTGTATTTTTCAATTGATTTATAATTTTAAATACTTCGATTGGCAGACAAGGGGCCAGAAAAAAAGAATCTCTTCTTTTTGGTATCAGTGATGCAGCATTTTTACCAGACCCTGCTATAGGGTTAATTTTGTCAATGAAGTAATTATTAAATGCATCTGAAATAGCCTTTGGATCTGTAATGACGTCATTTTTTACACAAATTTTATCAATACAGTTTTTTGGAATGTTGAATTTCGAGTCATTTATAATTTTCCAAGTAGCTTTTGATTTGTTATCTGACGTCTTTATTGCATAGTTATTCTGTGCCTTTTGAGTAAGTTTTACAATTTTTTTAAATATTTTTAAATAGCAAGTTAGTTTTCTTTTATTAATCGAATTTGGTTTTAGTCTATATTGCCATAATAATTGCCTTTTCTTTTTACTACATAGTTTTACACCACGTGAAACCCATTTTGGTTTTTTCATCGCGCTGATTCTAACATTAATTTCTGGAAAGCACAGTTTGTAGAATAACGAAAACATGTCAAAAAAGGAATTGTACGCTACATTAGGGTCATCGGTTTTGTAAATATCAGTAAAAGATAGTTTATCTAAGCAATTTTTAAATATTGTCATATTTTCGTTACAGTAGTCGCGTCTTGAGTAGTTTACTTGTTTTTATTTTACTGAAATCCATAAGTTTTCCTGATAGAATCAATTGTGAAAATCCACTGTAGTTATAGCAGAACCGAAGGCCTGAATAAGGTCAGCGGTTCTGCGTATTTTTAAAAATAACTGCCCTGTCTCAACTTCGACATCAGAAGTGGGATACTTACCTACTCTTTGTTTCGTTTTATTTTATTTTTCAGATTGTATCTACCTACATTGAACAAGTTATCCTGCATGACACGATGGATACACCAGACCAGGACGGATTAACGGCACCAAGCGTACCAGCGTGCACCGTGTCCGGACCAGAAGCTGGCCATGATGGATCAACTACATCTGCCAACGTGGCGCCGCTACAACAAAAGGGCAGTAATGTACCTCCTGATTTTTACTTACATATGATAACTATGATGCGAAATATGAGTGAAAGGTTGTCAAACCAACGCGATAAAGTTAAAATTACTGATGTATTTTTGCCTTCATATGACCCGGATGGCAACGTCGGGGTCCGCGAGTGGTGTAATCATATTTCTTCGGCTAAGACTAATTATGAGCTCAGTGATTATGATATCCGTATGAAAGTTACAAGCTTACTAAAAGGTCGGGCTAAGATGTGGGCTGATAACTGGCTCGTCACAACGTCCACGTGGGATGAACTGCGTCAAAGTATTATCACTACCTTTGAACCCCAAAATCGCTATTCAAGGGACGTGCTAAGGTTTAGGGAACACAATTACGATCCTACCAAAGACATTGCCGAGTTTCTATCCCGATCGTGGATTTTGTGGAGACGGGTTACTAAAGATAAACTTGACGATAATGATGCGGTGGAAGCGGTGATAGGAACAATTAGTGACGAACGCCTTCGGATTGAACTCATGAATGCCAGAGCTACCTCAGTGCCAGAATTAATTTCCGTTGCCTCCTCTATTCGTACTAAGCGTCCCAATCGTGAAAATACCAACCAACCACTATCCAAACGTTTTAAATACGCTGTTGATAATCGGAACGCCCCTTATTGTAGTTTTTGTAAGAAGTCGGGGCATGCTTCTCGTGATTGTCGTTTTAAAAATACGCCAGTAGCTGTAGAGAAACAAACAACTGAGAAGACTCCTAATTCCTCAGTGACATCGTTACCTAAACAGAGTGACAATAGGCTTTGTTCATTTTGCTCAAAATCTGGTCATACATTTGATACGTGTTACCGTCGGGAGAAACAGATAACCTCTAATGTGAATTCATTTATAAAGAATAAACAGAGTTTAAATACTATGCGTATGCAAGTAGGTGATATCATTATTGATACGGTATTCGATAGTGGTGCGGAGTGCTCTGTGATGCGCGAATCTATTGCAAAAAAATTGCCCGGGAAACGACGACAAGTAGTTAATTATTTACGAGGAATAGGCCCGTTTCCTGTGGTTTCCTCGAGTATATTAACGACGGTGTGTGTTATTGACAATATAAACGTAGAAATCGAATTTCATACTCTGCCCGATTACGAAATGACGTCAGACGTGTTGATAGGTGCAAATCTTTTAAGCGAAACTGGATTAACAGTAACCGTAACCCAAAATACCGCGACATTGTGCTCCCCGCCTCGCGTCTTACACATGCGATCGACAGCCGGTTTATTTGATGATATTAATCATGATTTGAGCAATACATCTGAGGTTGACCAACTACTAACCCTTCTCAATAAATATTCTTCTATTTTCACTCGGGGATTTTCACAAACTCGTGTAAATACAGGTCAATTAGAGATTCGTTTAAAAAATCCAAATAAGTTTGTGGAACGAAGGCCTTATAGGTTAAGCCCGGTCGAGCGTGAAAAGGTGAAAGAAATTGTTAGAGAGTTAATAGATAATAACATTGTGCAATTCCTGTGGCTACTGATTCTATAGAGAAAACAGCCTTTGTAACCCCTGATGGTCTATTCGAGTACAAAACCATGCCATTTGGGTTGTGTAACGCACCTTCAGTGTATCAGAGATGCATTAACCGTGCCTTAGGTCCTCTTTTGAGTCCAGGTAGTGCAGACGGAGCCCATAATGATAGCGTAGCTCAGGTTTATATAGATGACGTCATCTGTAAATGCCGTAATTTTTCATCCGGTCTCAGATACTTAGAAAAAGTATTTATAGCATTACGCGAATCAGGATTTTCGATTAACATTGATAAATGTCTGTTCTTTAAACAGTCAATAGAATACCTAGGTAACGTGATAGAAAACGGTCAGGTTCGTCCCAGTCCTAAAAAGGTCGAAGCTTTACTGAAGGCCCCAGTACCGACTAATGTTAAACAAGTTCGTCAGTTTAACGGTCTTGCGGGTTATTTCCGTCGCTTTATACCCGATTTCACTCGAACTATGGCTCCCCTTTACGAATTAACAAAACAGGGCGCTAGGTGGCAATGGACTCATTTTCATGAAGAGGCACGTCAAAAGATAATTCATCACCTAACTTCTACACCGGTCCTAACAATATTTCAAGAAGGGGAACCTATTGAACTATTTACCGACGCTAGTAGCCTTGGTTTTGGAGCGATACTCGTTCAGATTATTAACGGACGGCAGCACGTGGTAGCATACTTCAGTATGCGTACGACGAACATAGAAAGTAGGTACCACTCCTACGAGCTTGAGACACTGGCCGTAGTCCGAGCAATCAAGCATTTCCGGCATTTTCTTTATGGACGCCAGTTTAAGGTAATCACCGACTGCAATGCACTCAAAGCTTCAAAGCACAAAAAGGACTTAGGCCCACCATCTATGAATGCGGGGAAATCAGGTCGTCTGGTCCTGCCCAGGAAGGCGGGGCGCCCTGCGGACTCACCGTCCGCGTACAGGCCCATAGTGCTGCTAGACGAGGTGGGTAAGATGTTTGAGCGTATAATCGCTGCCCGCCTCGTCGGCCACTTGTGCGGAGAGGGGCCTGACCTGGCCGAAAGCCAGTTCGGCTTTCGGCACGGGCGCTCCACCATCCACGCGATATCGCGGGTTAGAGTCCTGGCGGAGGAAGCGGTGTCCCGGGGCGGAGTGATGTTGGCGGTGTCCTTGGACATTTCTTACGCCTTCAACACCCTGCCTGGAGCTGTATTCGGGAGGCACTGCGGTACCATCGGGTGCCTTCCTACCTCCGCCGCATCGTCGGGGCTTATTTGGCGGAGAGGTGTGTCACCTACACGGGACGTGATGGCGTAAACCAGCGCCGCATGTCGTGCGGTGTTCCACAGGGCTCAGTCGTGGGCCCGCTTCTGTGGAACATCGGGTACGACTGGGTGTTGCGGGGCGAGCTCCAGCCGGGCGTGGACCTGACGTGTTATGCAGACGACACACTGGTCACGGCCCGGGGGAGCTCGTACAGGGAAGCAGCGTTGCTGGCGACGGCTGCGGTATCACAGGTGGTGAGCCGCATACGGCGCCTAGGCCTGGAGGTTGCCCTCAACAAGTCGGAGGCCATGATATTTCATGGCCCTCGGCGGGCGCCGCCCTCGGGATCAAACATCGTGGTCGGGGGGGCTCAAATCGCTGTCGAGTCCACCATGAAGTACCTAGGATTGGTGCTCGACAGCCGGTGGGATTTTGGCCCCCACTTCCGGCGGCTTGCGCCCAAGTTGTTGGGCGCGGCTGGGGCTTTATCAACGCTGCTTCCCAATCTGGGGGGCCCGAGCGCCGCCTGTAGGCGGCTCTACGTGGGGATCGGGCGATCGATGGCCCTGTATGGGGCCCCGATCTGGGCGGCTGACCTGACGGCCGGGAGCATCGCAGTCCTGCGGAAACCGCAGAGAGTGATGGCCGTCAGAGTCATCAGGGGTTATCGCACGATCTCCTACGAGGCGGCTTGTGTACTGGCCAGATCCCCGCCATGGGACCTCGAGGCGAAAGTACTCGCGTCACTGTATCGGTGGCGCGAGGAAGCGAGGGCGCGGGGCGAGTGGCTGATGCAGCGACATGTGGAGTTGCGTCGGTCACAGCTTCGGGCAGCCCTGGTGGCGGAATGGCGGGACAGGCTTTCACGCCCTACCGCCGGCCTCGCCACCATCGAGGCGGTCCGGCCAGTACTCGAACCCTGGCTCGGGAGGAGGCACGGCTCCCTGTCGTTTCGGGTGACGCAGGTGCTCTCGGGGCATGGTTGCTTCGGGAAGTACCTGTGTCGCATAAACAGGGAGCCGGACGCCCGGTGTCACCACTGCGTCGACTGCCGGGAGGACACGGCGCGGCATACGCTGGCAGAATGTGCCGCTTGGGAGGAGCCACGCCGTACCCTCATCTCAGGAGTAGGCAGTGACCTATCGCTGCCGGCCGTGGTCGAGTCGATGGCCGGCAGCGAGGAGTCCTGGGACGCGGTGGTGTCCTTCTGCGAAACAGTCGTGTCGCAGAAGGAGGCTGCGGAAAGGGCGCGGGAGATCTCGTCCGCTCACCCGGCCCGCAGCAGGCGCACCGGGCGTCGGCGGAGGGCCGATAACGCCCTCTTCCAGCCCCCATAAATGGGTCCAGGGACGGCGGACTTGGGGACGTCCGCCGCCCCCTATCACATTGGACCCAAGGTGGCGGCGCGTAGTGTTCCACGCGCGCCCCTATCAGACGTCGCGGGGGGGTCAGACACCTCACACCCCCCCCCCCCCAGGACTTGAGGTGGCCCGCAGAGGCGGGCCGGCACTAGCCGGGGATTGCGGAAGGAATAACAGATCCCAAGATCCCCGGTGCAAGTGTGGGAGGGGAACACTGGGGTGGTTTTTAGTCAGTAAGAGTCTGACAGACCCCTCCGCCCGCCCCAGGGCGGAGGACATCCATGAGGATTTTCCACCCCGTGAACAAAAAAAAGGTAGGGTACCTGTGTCAACCAAGCGAGTTGAACGATCGGATCGAGTGAGAACTTTGTCCAGTGCCTCGCCAACGAACAGCCTTTGGACAAAAGCACTTTAACTTCATTGCCGCCTACGTTTACAACAAATGCAATAAAATCAATTCTAGCAATAAAAAATTTAAGGAAGTTAGCTTCATCTGGCTAAAGTCGCTTGGCTATGAAGCGGTAGAAAGTTTACTAATAGTTGAATTACATAATTATCTGTTGCTAAAGTGCAACTTCGTGCCGCTGACATGGGTGGGATTCGAATTGATAATACTCATTGTCGTTTCGGGGCTTACCTGTGTCGACGGGCGGAGTTTCGCGGGTTTTATTATGGGACGGCGCCCTAATTGCGTAATAAGCTTTCAGTAACAGTTTGAATGATTTTTATGGATAATGCTAATCCATTGCTTCATAATTATGTTCTAAAGGTTTGTCTGTTCGACAAAGTTGATAGCGCGATGAATGTTGTTGAACTGTCGAAAGGAAGGCCATTGCTCTGAGTTGGTGCCTCTTCATAACAAACAACTGGGGCATGCAAACTCACACTTTAACACAAATACACATACACACACACAAATACAATTACACACACACACAGACACATATACTAAAAACATACTTTCGCGCAAACGAAGAGCCATAATATTTTTTTTTTTTTTTTTTTTTGTTTTTAGTTTAGAAGTAAGTACATATAAAGTGAAGTCTCTTTTGTTTCCTTTCTTTTTATTTAAGATAAGATAATATAAGATAATATTTATTTTGTAAAACATGAGTACAGTATGAAGGTCTTATAATTATATGAGGTGGCTACATGTTTTGCCATTTATGGCGTACAAAATAAGATACAATAGACAAACAATACAAACCAAAAAAAAAAAGAAAAAGAAATACAATGTCTAAATTTAAATCAAATTGTAATTAAAATGTCGAAATTTAGATTTTATTCAAAATTACGATGTCAAAATTTTAATTAAATTCAAAATAAAAGTCAACTTTTAAATTCAGTTTAAGTAAGACTTATAGAAAAAAAATTACATATTGACACGCACAAACAGAATTCTACACAAGCAAAATATCATTTAAAAATTCATCTACGCTGTAATAGCACTTCTCTAGTAATAACCCCTGAAGGGACTTTTTAAATTTGTTTAGAGGCATACATTTAATATTATCTGGTATTTTATTATAAATATTTGGAGCAATACCAAAGAAACTATTTGTTTTTCTTTGTCTTGTCTTATAACAACAAAATTGTGTCTTTTATTACGGGAGGACGCTGGCTCCAGCAACACAGTTTTAACTAGCGCAGGAGTCAGAGAATTCTATTTTATTGTAAAATATGTTTTGTGTCAATAAATAATTTTTGTATTTGTATTTACAAAGAGTGGAGCAAAAATACGTGAAAATCTTAATTACGAGAACAAACTAGTAGAGTGAAACTAGAGACCACAGGACCATCTATTCCCATCAGAAGAGGTGTACGGCAAGGTGATCCCCTCGCATCTTTATACTAGAAGCGATTATCGGTAAATTACATTGGGATAAAGCCGGTATATGTATAAAAGGGAAACGTATTAGTCACCTAAGGTTCGCTACCGACATTGTTGTCCTATCAGAAAATAGCACAGAGCTGAAGACAATGTTACACACGTTACAACAAGCAAGCAGAGAGGCAGGATTAGAAATTAACCTGAGCAAAACAAAAATCATGACAAATGCCGCACAAAACCCTTTTCCCCTTATTACAAAACAAGGTTTATCTTCTGACCCAGGTTTAAAACATGAGCCCTTATTGAATTTAGAACTTTATTCCGACTATGGTAGGTAAAGTTCCTAAACACAAAACTGACAACTTAGTACCGAACTAAGTTTTCAGTTTGTATAAAGAACGGTATTTCTATCACTGTTACGTTCTTATTACAAAAACTGGCTGCATGGTTTATGCCATGTCCAAATATAAATCATGTTTTGTAATAAGACGGTTTAAGTCTTGACAACACATCAGTAGAGTACGTTCAGTACCCCAAGTGTAAGTTTCTATCGGTCAAATTTTAACGCAAACGAAATAGTTACGTTTACTGTCTTGCAAACTGCACTTGGGGTACTGAGATATATCTACCCAATGATCTGATCTTTAGATGCGTTACCTGCGCTCAATAATGGCAAAGTAAATGCCAGGCAATTTCTTGACATTTACAATAATTATTATTATTATTACGTACGCGCCAATGAACATGCAGCAGCTAGTGGCGTAACTAAATTTGTGTTCATCTCTTTCTAACAACAGATATTTTGAGTGCACTAATGTTCGTGTATGACGCGTCTATTTATAATACGTCATTGTATCTACCTAGGAAAACAAATTTCCCTACAAAAACCAAACAACGATGCAGAAGTGGATAGAAAAATAACAAAGACATGGAAAAAGTATTGGACCCTAAAGGAAATTCTAAAAAGTCAGATCCCGATGAAAATCAAGCGCAAAGTCATCGACTAGTCTCTTTTACCTTCGTTAACCTGCGCCTGTCAAACGTGGAAGTTCACAAAAAGAGTTAAAAATAAAGTCACGTCCTGCCAGCGAAGCATGGAGAGAAGTGTCGCAAAAATCAGAAAGAGACAAAAAATTTGTCACACTACCATCAGGCAAAAGACAGGAGTAAAAGATGCTCTCACCTACGCTCTAAAGTAAAATGGAGATGGGCAGGACACGTAGCGAGAATGAGTGACGATCGATGGACAATTCGCATGACGTCATGGCCAGGTCCTACAGGCACTCGGATAAGAGGAAGACCTGTAACTCGATGGGCAGACGCCATCACACGAGTCGCAGGCAAAAACTAGCTGACAGAAGCCAAAGACCGAGATAACTTCACCCTCACTACCTGAGGGCTTCGCGCATGCAATTTTTTTATTTTATTTTAAATTCATTTATTTCTTTAGGTTAGCCAACAATAAATTGTTTACACAATACATTCACAATAATTTCCATACTTAATACTATAATTGTAGATTTATTCCCAAAATATAACATAATTTTTACATTATCTATAACTAAAAAAAATATAGTTTTTTTTTTTTTAATAACTAAAATATATTATTAAAAGGAGTCCCTTTTAAATTTATCATCATCATCATTCATAATTTCAGCCGAAAGACGTCCACTGCTCGAAATAGGCCTCTCCCAAAGGGGGGTTTGCCATAATCGCCACGCTTGGCATGCGGATTGGTGATCGCAGTATGGTGTTAAAAAGCATAGAGAACGCTGCTGCCCATTCTCTAGTCAGTCCCTTAGTTGCCTTTTACGACACCTACGGGAAGAAATAGGGGAGTGCTATTCTTTAAGTCCAGAGACAAACTTAGTCAGACTTAAATTTATTATAATTCAAAAAAATTATAAATATTACATTAACTCAAATTTAATTTATACCTACATTATAATTACCTATTACTATAACTATTGTTATTATATTTCAAGTTTTTAACTACTTTATGAAACTAAATACAAATGAAAAGATGTTATTGAAATTATTATATAATTATTATGAAATGATAAAAATAACTAATTTACATAACAATTTCTTTTGAAATCAATTAATTTATACAATACATGTTAAAACCAAAATGTTAACAAAAAAAAAATATTTTAATGCATGAAATAAAAAGCTTTGTTATTTTATTTATGTTATTATAATTTACAGATTAGTGTATTATGGTCACCGCAGTTAACAAGTTATCTGGACGATAAAATAACCTATTAAGTGACCTCTTATCAGGGAGTCTCTTATCATCGGTAAACTGTTTTTAGGGTTCCGTACCAAAATGGTAAAAAGGAACTCTTATGGTGAGACTATGTCTGTCTGTGACACCTGAATATCTCAAGAACTACTAACGCTATCAACTTGACATTTCAAAAAAAAAAATTTAAAAAACATATTTTTTGCAAAAGGGACTGAAAGGAGGTCTTAAAAATTTGAAGTGGGGCTACTAGGGCATGTGGGGTATCATATGAAAGAACACTGTTTGCACATTCTCAAACATTTATTTTTTAGGCAGCATAGTTTCCGACATTTGATGAAAAATTAAAATAAAATACCGTTCCCCTCTTAATCTCCGAAGTTTGTATAGATAAAAATCTGAAATTATTCTATGTGATAGAAATGTATGTAAAGATCACAGGAAAAATAAAACGATGTCTCTAAATTGCACAGTTTTTGCAGAAATCATCAACATCATATATACGTACGGAACCCTCGGTGCGCGAGTCCGACTCGCTCTTGACCGGTTTTTTAAGTTAAGGAAATAACAGCGTTTTGCTTAAATATCACAAATGCGTTCACCAGTGGACCAGTGAAACTTCTACCTCTGTAGAAAACAACTTTGAATTTCTAAAGCATAAAATGTATAGAACGCAGTGTGTGCTGGTATTGGTGGCGCTGTTCCTGGCGTTGGCGCAATCCTGGGGTGAGTACCTATACTAGAAGCATTTTTATCCAGAACAGAACAAAAAATCGAATATACAGGGTCAAATTAAGTTCGTTTCTGTGTGATCCCGTTTGTAAAGAAAAATGGATTGAAGTGACGGGTAAAATAGACAGCAGGCTAATTGCGTAACACACTATCAGTAGGAATCGATTTCAATTTGACAGTTCACCAAAATTCATTGCATTATTTAAGTTGTTGAGCAGACAGAATTTTCTAACTTAAGAAGCAATGGATTACCAATATACTTCAAAATCATTCCGATTCCAATTCAAACTGTGTTACGCAATTAGGGTACAGGTTTCCTTCAAAAGTACAATTTGCCCTATACACTTTAGAAATGATGGTTTTGTAATAGCCAAAAAGTGCAGACGATTATGTGAAACAGCATATCCGATAATTCTCTTTATTAAAAATTTTCAGCATATATCCCTTGTATTAAGATCAGGGGGCCTAAAATGGAAGCTTTGGCAGAATCATAATATGATCTGCGTACAATTCATAACCCGCAATTCATCTGTTTGACAGTGTTGTATGGAGTTTCATAAAATGGTCCACAAATTATTTATTTATATTTAATAAACAAGTAACAAGACTCAAAAAGTGTTAGTAACAATATTTCTTATTATCTATGTTAGTAAAACTAAACCTACACATTTAATCAAACACCTGCCCCATAGTTATGAGAACCCCTGCTACAAGCTCAACACCGATGTGGAAAGCTTGCAGCATCGATTCACACACAAGCAGTCCAGTCTGCTCGCGACACACTGCAGTATAATGTTGTAAATTATAATGTTATAATGTTGTTAATAGTATAAATTGCTCTAATGAAGTCTAATGTCAAATAGCAGGTGTCAAACATATGAATTGCGGGATTTATGAATTATACGCAGATCATATTATGATTCTGCCAAAACGTCCATTTTAGGCCCCCAGACTTCATCATTGCTTAACTTGCTTGACTGGCTTCGCTTTTCGCAGCAAATATTTTTTGTACTTTTCCTCATAAATATCTCATCATCATCATCATTCCAGCCGAAAGACGTCCACTGCTGGACATAGGCCTCCCCCAATAGAGGGGGGGGGGGTTGCCATAATCGCTTGGCAGGCGGGTTGGCGATCGCAGTATGGTGTTAAAATGCATAGAGAACGTTGCTGCCCATTCTCTAGTAAGTCCCTTAGTCGCCTTTTACGACACCCACGGGAAGAAATGGGAGGGTGCTATTCTTTATGTCCGGCACCCCACGGACGTGATCATAAATATCTAAATCATAAGAATGTAAGCAGCTATCTAAAACAAACTAGGTACGGAGGCATGAGAATACAAAAGTAATAATTTAAACTTTATTACTTTCCTATTCTCATTCCTCATTCATCGAATCGATTTTATAATCGATTTAGTCGTAGGTATATTAGCGATTGAAATGATTCTGTTTACGTTGAGCACATCACTAAATGGCTGGTGTGACGTCATCGTAGGTATAAAAAAGATGACACGCTCGGTTTCATACTATCTAATGCACATGCGGTATCTAGCCTACTCTAACTCTGTGGCCTAAACCAACGGAATATAGATTCTTTTTTTTTTGCTGCCAGTTTGGTCGTGGTTGTGACCGTAGCCGCAACAGTGCGCGCCTAGCCGCATTTATCTATCAGCTGATTAGGTAAACAATTTTTTTTTGTTTCAGACATCGCCATAACTGCAGGAGATCGACTAGAATTTTACACCGCTAACGGAACCAAAACAGACACTGTACGTTTTGATTCCCAGAACCTCACAGCGATAGCTTACGATGAAGTTCACAACATGCTGCTGTACGTCGACAAACAGAGTGACAACGACGCTATATGTGGTTATAACATATCTTCCATAGAATACAAATGCTACATCGAGAGAAATGGAAGGAACATCCAGGGTATAGCCTTCGATCCGATCACAGAAAAGCTCTTCTTCACTGACACTAAGGAAAGGAGCATTAATTGGATTTCATTTAAACCTGGATCTGAGAACAATGTTAACGGAAATCTTTTAATCAAGATGGCTAAAGGCATCCCCACTGACATTGCCGTGGATAGCTGTAGAGGGTACCTGCCAATAATAGTTTGATATTTTAAATTTTCCCACAACCTCTTCTATTCCGTGATAAGCAGTTGGTTTTTCATTTACAGGTATATATACTGGGTCAATACAAACCTCACACACTCCACAATAGAGAGAGCTCGATTTAATGGCACCGAGAGAAAAAAAATGAGTACTTCCAAATACAAATTTTTCGATCAACACAGCTTGGCTATTGATCAACAGACGCAGAATATATACTGGATTGTAACTGAGACTTTAGGAAGCCATCTTTATAGTATACAATTGAGCGGAAAAAACAAATTAAAATTAGTTAGACTTGGTAATAAAACGCTTGTAACTCGTCCAAATACATTAAGCATTTCCAAAGACTCCGTCTTCATGGTAGACTGGTGCTCATCTTGCGATCCGATAAAAGTTTGGGAATTTCCGAAACGAACATTCCAAAAATTAAATAAACACTCAGAGTTCAGCTCTTTTAATGTTAATTCTGATAGCCTTGTCGGTATAGCCGCCAAATATAAAATCAGCGACCAAATTCAGGGAGTTCAGGATTGTAAAGAGCTTACAAGTCTTGTACCAGATACGAGTAACTATGTGACCAACAACGTATTCAAAGTTGCTAAAGAGTATACAGTAGAGCCGTTTTGCGAGCATGGTACTAAAGTTAATGGACGATCTCTTTGCGTATGTAAATCTGGGTACACCGGTAAACGATGCGATGTTTCAGTTTGTGAGAACTATTGTTTGCAAGGTAACTGTAGTTTCAATGAAGAGGGTCTTCCTAAATGCAGGTAAAACATAATTTTATTATACTTCTTTTACTGATGGTCTCCTTTTTATTTAAGTTAGCCTATTTAGAATTTTCATAATTTCAGATGTAATAGCGGTTATTCAGGAGAAAGATGTGAAGTCAACGTGTGTGATGGATATTGTTTGAACAACGGTAAATGTTCCTTGAATACGAAGAATGAGCCAGTCTGTGGATGCATAAATGATTATGCCGGTGTTAGATGCGAGGTATCAGACTGTTTGAACTATTGTGTCCATGGTAACTGCAGTCACAATGAAAAGGGGCTTCCGAAATGCAGGTAAAACAAATTATATTTCCTCTATTGGTTACCTCCTTTATTTAAGTAACCCTGTTTAGAATTTTCATGATTTCAGATGTAATAGCGGCTACTCAGGGGAAAGGTGTGAAGTCGACGTGTGTCATAGATATTGTTCGAACTATGGTACGTGTGCCTTGAATAAGGATAATGAGCCAATTTGTCATTGTGTACACGATTATACAGGTGATAGATGCGAGGTATCAGACTGTTTGAACTATTGTATCCAAGGTGACTGCAGTTATAATGAAGAGGGACTTCCTAAATGCAGGTAAAACATATTCTACTTCTTATAATGGCTACTTCCTTTATTTAAGGGGACGATAACCGACTTTTAATGATTTTATACTGATGATCACGTCTAAACGAGTAGTGTTAATGGTTTGAAAAAAATATATGATAAATTAGAGTATTTTCTCAATAACTTAATATGTGAATATTTGAGATTATGTTTATATTACATAATAAAATGAATTTGTAAAGTTATGTCTAACGCGGATAAACAACTGAGAATGGAGCAAAATTTAGATAAGATAAGATAAGATAATATTTATTTGCTTAAAACATGGTATACATAGGTATTATTAAAAGAAATGAGATCATACATGTTTTTCTTAAAATTAAAGCATGCAAACTTAGAAGATTAAATACAAATTTGAATTTCAAAACATTATAATTTATGTTCAAAAAAATCCTTAATATTATAAAAATTATTTTCATTCAACCATTCATATAATTTAATTTTGAATAACCTACAATTTAATATTTTTAATACATTAGGTAATTTATTATAAACACGTACACACATAGCCAGGCAGCTTTTGTTATATTTTGATAATCTAGGGAGCTCATCTAGTACAAGTCTGTATTGGTCACGCCGACTTCGAGAACTTATTTCCTCTGCCAGGCGTATTTTTCTGAAACCTTCACCAATTTAAAGATAATTTAATTATTGAGCTTTTAGTATACGCGTTTTTTAAAATACCTTTTGTTTTGTGTATAATAAATTAATAATGCGTCAAATTGGGGACAGCGCTCCTTGATGGGCGAGTCCTATTACTGGCTGAACGTACGACGCGTTGCGTGAGCTCAGTACAGAACACGCAAGCTAACCACTCAAGGTCACTGGCATATATCTGCGTCTTAAGTTACCCTATTTAGAATTTTCATCATTTCAGATGTAATAGCGGTTATTCAGGGGAAAGGTGTGAAGTCGACGTGTGTCATAGATATTGTTCGAACAACGGTACGTGTGCCTTGAATAAGGATAATGAGCCAATTTGTCATTGTGTAGACGATTACACAGGTGATAAATGCGAGGTATCAGACTGTCTGAACTATTGTATCCAAGGTGACTGCAGTTATAATGAAGAGGGACTTCCTAAATGCAGGTAAAACATATTCTACTTCTTCTATTGCAGGTATGGGCAACCTTTGACATGTTGAGGGCCAAACTTTAGCGTGCAAATGCGTTCGCGGGCCGCGTTTAAAAGTACTTAGTGCATTTTGAAGTAGTGAAAAACATGAAATAATACGACAATGATAGTACAATTTATTAAAATAACAAAATGAAATTTAAAAAAATGGTACACTATAATTAAATTATATTATTATTAAATCGTTAAATTTGCAATTGTTAGAAACTACGAAAGTTAAATACACCGAAATCAATGAGACACTTGAGCTTGAATTTGGGAAACTAATCCATCGATATTTGGATTAATTCCACTGATACAAAGACGTAAAGAATTTTCCAAATTATCGTCAGTCAGTCTTGTACGATGTGTTGATTTATTAACTTTCATCAATGAAAACATTTATAAGTACTGCCAAACGCACAAATCAATCTTCTTGCAAATTTTCTAAGCTGCGGAAAATTTACTTCTTCTAGGTACTTTTTGTAGAAATCGCACAACTCTACGTCTTCAAATTTGGATTTTAGGAGTGTGTTTTCTAGAGTCTCGATCAACTCCATTTGTAAGTGTATTGGAGCATTTTGTACATTACATTTTGTAGGAGTAGCAAATAAACTGAAACAGTCTTCCATGGGGCCTAAAATGGACGCTTTCGCAGAATCATATTATGATCTGCGTTCAATTCATATCCCGCAAATCATCTGTTTGACAGTTGTGTATGGAGTTTCGTAAAATGGTCCATGGTTAAGAATTAATATAGTGAAGTCTAATGTTAAATAGCAGCTGTCAAACAGACGAATTGCGGGCTGTATGAATTGCACGCATGATTCTGCCAAAGCGTCCATTTTAGGCTCCCTGGTTTTTGAAGTCGCTAAATCTGTTTGAAAATTGTTTCAACAGTAACTTGAGTTCTTCAGCATATTGAGCATAAGCAATATTTTCATACGCAGAGAGCGTGTTGAAATGGTAACTATTACTAGACATCTGTGACTCCCACAAGCGTAGTTTGATCTGAAACGCTTTCAAATGGCTGTACAAATCATTTACTAACTGTCCTTGTTTTTGAAGTTTCAAATTTAAATCATTCAAATAGCCTGTAAGATCGACCAGAAATGCTAAGTCACATATCCATTTTGGGTCACTTAATTCAGATAGTGGTTTATCTTTTATTTTCGTAAAGTCTGCTCATTTCTAAGCTCGTAAAACCGTTTCAACATTTTTCCTTTGCTCAGCCATCTGACTTCACAATAATATGTTATGTCGTTATATTCAGCTGATATTTCATCCAAAAACGCCTTGAACTGACGATGGTTAAGCCCTCGGGATCGAATAAAGTTGATGGTTTTTACTACCACATTCATAACATTCTGGAGTCGAATGAACTTAGAACACAAGTTCTGTTGGTGGATAATGCAATGAAGGACTATCAAATCATCTTTTTGCACATTTAATTCTGTTGCTTTTTCATTCAAAATTCCGATGAAACTTTTACGTAAGCCGACCATAGAAGGTGCGTTATTTCTTAAGAAATAAGCTGTAACTTTGTCCTTAAATTTGAATTATGTCATATTGCTTTGTATTTTACTGTGTGTACATAAATAATAAAATAAATAAATAAGGTGCACCATCAGTGCATACTCCAATAAATTTTGACCATGGCAAGCCAAAACTTGTGAATACCTTTTGAACTTCAATAAAAATATCCGCTCCTGTAGTGGTTCCTTTAAGCGGCTGTAAAGCAAGCAATTCCTCAGTAACAGTGAACTCCTTATCAACACCTCGAATAAATATAGCCAGTTGAGCTGTGTCAGACAAATCGGTGCTCTCGTCTAATGCTATGGAAAATGATTCAAAACCAGCCATACGGTCAGTCAATGTTGTTTTTATATCATTAGCCATCATTTCTATACGTCGAACTACAGTTCGTCTTGACAAACTAATTTTTTCAAATTCATTTTTCATTTCGGGACACAAAATACTGCAAACTTCTAACATACACTCCTTGATAAATTCTCCTTCGGCAAATGGTTTTAATGCCTTTGCCAATTTTGAGCTAACTATAAAACTAGCTTTCACAACATTATCAAGTTGTGTTCTTTGTTTATGAAACATTTGTTGCTGTTTTTCCAAATTTGCGGTAAGCTTCTGGATTTTGTCTGTTCTTAATTGTCCTGTCAGTGAGTGCAGCGTAGCATGCTTAGTTGAGTAATGCCTCTTTATATTGAATTCTTTCATTACTGAAATGGATTCATTACACAGCAAACAAATAGGCTTACCATTGCGCAAGATAAAAAAGAATTCTTCAGTCTATTTTTCCTGAAACTGGCGACCCTCTGTATCTACTTTTCGTTTCTTTCCACCAGACATCATTTTTGTTTACTTTTCGTTCAATAAACTTAATAACAAACTATAGTTAGTAACCACTCAAGATGCACACAAAGTCACAAAGCATGTTGACGGCTCGAGCAGTTCGCTAGGATATCGCTTGTCCAAGTTATCACTCGGTAGCTCAAATAGAACTGAACTAACGTTCGGGCCATCCACCCACTTATATAGGCAAAATGAAGGAATAATCTGGAATAAAGTAGTTTAGAATAATTGAGAAGCAATAAATCTTTTGATTTGTCGCCCGTGAGGCGGCAAACCTCAAAGAATTTGATCGAGCAAGCCGAGTGGCGGCGATTATCAAAGAGTGAGGCGGCAAACATCAAAGGATTTCATGTTTGCCGCCTCACTGTCACTCCCGTGAGTATAAGTACCTAATGTAATATTTTTTAAATTGGGTTTTTTCAAAATGTCTCGCGGGCCGGTTGTTGCCCATATATGTTCCATTGGATGCCACGTTTATTTTAGTTACCCTATTTAGTATTTTCATCATTTCAGATGTCATGGCGGTTATTCAGGCGAAAGATGTGAAGTCAACGTGTGTGATGGATATTGTTTGAACAACGGTAAATGTTCCTTGAATACGAAGAATGAGCCAGTCTGTGGATGCATAAATGATTATGCCGGTGTTAGATGCGAGGTATCAGACTGTTTGAACTATTGTGTCCATGGTAACTGCAGTCACAATGAAAAGGGGCTTCCGAAATGCAGGTAAAACAAATTCTATTTCCTCTATTGGTTACCTCCTTTATTTAAGTAACCCTGTTTAGAATTTTCATGATTTCAGATGTAATAGCGGCTATTCAGGGGAAAGGTGTGAAGTCGACGTGTGTCATAGATATTGTTCGAACAATGGTACGTGTGCCTTGAATAAGGATAATGAGCCAATTTGTCATTGTGTAGACGATTATACAGGTGATAGATGCGAGGTATCAGACTGTCTGAACTATTGTATCCAAGGTGACTGCAGTTATAATGAAGAGGGACTTCCTAAATGCAGGTAAAACAAATTCTATTTCCTTTATTGGTTACCTCCTTTGTTTATGTAACCCTATTTAGAATTTTCATGATTTCAGATGTAATAGCGGCTATTCAGGGGAAAGGTGTGAAGTCGACGTGTGTCATAGATATTGTTCGAACAACGGTACGTGTGCCTTGAATAAGGATAATGAGCCAATTTGTCATTGTGTAGACGATTATACAGGTGATAGATGTGATGTCCCAGTTTGTCTGAATGACACGTTATCCAATACCTGTTACACATATCACGTAGCGAAAAGCAACCAAACCCTAGCTGATTTATTTGCAAAATTTCCGAAATCTAACTCGACAATCGTTGTTGTTCAAATGAAATCGAATTAAAGCTTAGACAAAGAAATGTATATTTCATTCTCACAAGAAAGAGGATATAGTATTAAGTTATTATACGTAAAGGAAAAGGAAAATGCTATAATATTTCCGTCTCTCAGTGCGTGTCAGTTTTTTCAAGGTCAGCGACATATGTAGCTGTACTTTCATGGCGTTTTTGTGAAATTGTGAAGTTTATATTGGCACTCTTCTACATTATATAATCATCAATTTGCTAATTTGTTTTTGTTTTATGACCCAGGGTAAAAGGTTAGGTTTATGGTATCATTGGGTCCTATTTACATTCATGGATAGGTATATAATATGCTGTCTCACCTGGCCACGCTACCCGAACGTAAGTAGGTTTGTACAAACACTTTTACACGTCAATCATAATTTAAAAACTAGATGAGGTCAGCATTTCTTATCTGACTACCTACCCTGAGAAGAAAGGCCAGGTCCAGACATAATTGTGGTCAGATCATGTGAACACCATGTAGATTGGCGTCTGAAAATAATGGTCTTTTGAGGAAAGAACCACACGGATTGAGTGGACCTGTGCAGTCAGTGTACGCAGTTATCAGCAGTCGTGCAGTTCAACTTAGAACTTAAGGAGCCCAACGTTTCGACGAACAATACCAAAGAAAGGACATTTGGGTAAGCCATGTAAAATAAAATAAAAAATAAAAATGTTTATTTCAATTAACATACTTGGTTTGCATTATATGATTTGGAGACTCCTTTTAAGCAAGTAAATGCTTGTGTTAGGAGACTCCGCTCTTCCACTTATCTTTATCCAAAATATATATAATTGAGAAACATGTATTTAGAAAAGAACATGCAAGTAGATTTAAAGAATAAACAAAAAGGAAAAAGAGGCGCGCTTGAGTGAAGTGTGGTGTAAGGTATGTGGGGGTGTGTGTGTGTGTGAGTGTATGGGGATGAGTGAGGGTGTACAGAGATGAGTATAATTTAATTAATTTAGGTATTGTGGTTAACCCTACGACTGCGTCTTGGGATCGGAAGAAGTCACAGACCCTTCCATTAACCGTAAACACCGCGGAATGATTACAGACAAGAGCCCAGAAGATGTTAGTCTGTAAATGATCGATTTTATCGATCAATTCTCCCATTATGTCATCCTAAGTAAAATTTCAACAATTTTATCTGCAATTTTGATGGTGTACAATAAAGAGCATTCTATTGGATCGTTGATACCATGGACTCAACTTCATCATAGCTTTTAGTCTTGAGCCAATTTAATACACCCTTTTTACAGTCATGCAGTTTCAGAGAGTATATGCTTAATTCTTTGTCAATCAGGTTGTATAGGTGGGATGATTGCCGCACATACTGTCTTTTAGCAAAAGCTGATCTTACTGTGACGGTTGGAGCGGCTGCGTGTTTCCTTCGTCTATTGGCCATTGAAGGAACATACGGTAGGGATTTGTGTTTTCTAAGAATGAGTTGGAGGATATAAAGCTTTCTTACAGACAGAAGGTCAGAAGATTGGTAAAGGTTTTGAGTAGGGAATCTGAACGGTTTAAAGAGCATAACCTTAAGGAGAGATCTCTGAGCTCTCTCTAGCTCTAAAAATTTAATTTTAGTGGTCCCACCCCAGCATGTCAAACAGTACGTGAGGATTGATTATGCCAGAGAGATCACTTGTAAATCACTTAAGACGCAGTTATATGCCAGTGACCTTGAGTGGTTAGCTGCGTGTTCTGTAGTGAGCTCACGCAACGCATCGTACGTTCAGCCAGTAATAGGACTCGCCCATCAAGGAGCACTGTCCCCAATTTGACGCATTATTAATTTATTATACACAAAACAAAAGGAATTTTAATAAAACGCGTATACTAAAAGATCAATAATATCTTTAAATTGGTGAAGGTTTCAGAAAAATACGCTTGGTAGATATTGCGCCATTGTCAGTTTTTTATCCGCGTTAGACATACATTTACAAATTAATTTCATTAAGTAATATTAAACAATCTAAAATATTCACACATTAAGTTATTGAGAAAATGCTCTAATTTATCATATATTTTTTTCAAATCATTAACACTACTCGTTTAGACGTGATCTTCAGTATAAAATCATTGAAAGTCGGTTATCGTCCCCTTAAACTACCAGACCAAGATCAAAAGTTACTGTAAAATAAAATAACAATGACCAAGGGCGTCACCAGCCGATGGCCCAGGGGGGGGGCAAGTTGATATTGAGAATGAGAAAATTATGAATTGTAGGTAAAGTCTCGCACACACGTACGACGTACGAGCCTGACATAAAAAGCGATTGTAATATTATAATAACGGTACAGAGTCCAACGTAAATCTTCACGAGTTCTTGACAATGAATAAAACTGAATAAAACTTATAAATAAGTTATTACATTTATTAGAAAAATAGAATAAAAATCATTTGGGAGTTTGAATTTGAATATACCTACAGTGTATTTTTTTTTAGAATTCCAGTTTTTAATATTATTATTAGTGATCGACAAAGATTCTTTTTTTGATTAGGTTAGTTAAAACATAATCTTCGGGGTTTTTAGAAAGATTTTCGACCACTTTATCTTGTGTTCGCGACGAAGCGTCACATATGTAGTTGTATATATATAGGGAATTTGCATATTAACTTAAATTCACATTGAAATAGTTTAGAGAGTTTGGGTTTGCGACGAAACGTCACATATGTAGATAGATAGATGTATCTAATTTTATATTAACTTAGATTCACATAGAAATAGTTATATTGTTTGGGTTTGCGACAAAAAGTCACATATGTAGTTATATAGGGAAATTTGAATATTAATTTAAATTTACATAGAAATAGCTATAGTGTTTGTAAAGACACCACAGTTTAACGTGTTTAGTATGTAAAACCGTAAGTACGACCATTTCAACCTCAATTAAGTGGGCTATATAGTTATATGTTATAGTTTTTTTGGTGTATCCAGGTAACCTAGATCAAGACCTAGCCCTGGACCTAACTTTTGGGTATCTAGTCAGATAAATAGACCCAGTTAATTGAGCTTGAATGTCGTAAATCGTTATTTTTGTAATTTGTAATTTTTTTAGTTTATCAGGTGACTTTTCAGGGCGCGTCACGCCCTGAAAAATATACTTGTAACGTTCTAAATATTATATTGTTGTAGGTCTATATACTGGCCTGAGGTATCTGTAATCAAAATAGAAATCGGTCTAATAGTTTCCGAGAAAAACGATTAGAAAACCAATTTAAATTAATAATGCTAATATTTTTTCATGTTCCCACTGAAAAATTCCTTCAGTGGGAATGGATATAGTAGATGCAGATACCTCAGGTCATGGGGAATTTTACAGGGATTCCAACGATGTATAACATGCCTTATATATGTGTTTATATTAGGTGATATTATGTAATCAAGTAACATGTACATAATGAAAATATGAATAAATTAACGTTGAATCATGAAGTAATTAGCGGCCCTCGTTACGGTAAAGTAGGCTCGTACTTAATCAAACGTGATAAAAATTTAATTCGTAGTCATCGGCAAGGAATATTTTACATTTTTAAATAACTTCAGTGTGTCCCTAATTCGCTTCCTGAGGGTGCAACCAAACTATGGTGTTTTAATCAGGTAATATACCCCAAGGGTTCCAGGACCCTTCTCCTTTGGCAATGGTACAGTTGAAAACACAGCAGGTGTACAGTTAAAAACAGTATCAGGTGTTGAGAAATAAACGTTTTGAAGATAGCAGGCTGCTCGAAGATATCTGGAACTATAGGTGCAGGACGTCAGCGCCGTCTGGACTGGGAGGCCTACACACACACCGGGATAACACCCTGGATAGGCATTACACCCTCCCTACACCTACACCGCGTCCGACGATCACGCCCGTCCGGCACATAGATACCTCAGGTCATGGGGAATTTTACAGGGATTCTAACGATATATAACATGCCTTATAAATGTGTTTGTATCATGTGATATTATGTAATCATGTAACATGTACATAATGAAAATGCTAATAAAATAAACGTTGAATCAGGAAGTAATTGGCGGCTCTCGTTACGGTAAAGTAGGCTCGTACTTAATCAAACATAAGAAAATTGAAATTCGTAGTCATCGGCAAGGAATATTTTAAATTTTTAAATAGCTTCAGTGTGTTCCCGAGAGTCCCAAAATTGCTTCCTGAGGGTGCAACAAAACTATGGTGTTTTAATCAGGTAATATATAACCTAAGGCTTGACCAAACGCAAATCCTTACTATGTTGAGATAAAAACGGTAATCAGGTGTTGAGAAAACAAACTCTTAAAGATAGCAGGCTGCTCGAAGATATCTGGAACTATAGGTGCAGGACGTCAGCGCCGTCTGGACTGGGAGGCCTACACACACACCGGGATAACACCCTGGATAGGCATTACACCCTCCCTACACCTACACTGCGTCCGACGATCACGCCCGTCCGGCACATCTTGTAAGTTTCCATGAATAAGTTTGCCACATGTTCCTCCCCCAGTGCCCCTCCCACTTTAACAATAACATAGAGCGGAGCGTAGAATGGAATCGGTGAATTCATTCTAGTTTCGACGTACGGGAATGATCGATCAAGCAAGTCAAGTCAAAGACTGGTTGCTTTACATTCGGCAGCTATTTTTAGAATCTCTAGACGGGGGGGGGCAGCTGCCCTCCCTGCCCCCCTTGGCGACTCCCTTGACAATGACCCACATACCTAGTCTTGCCATTCACAAAATTAAAAATAAAGCCAGTAAAGAAACAGCTCTTATGAGGCCGGTGATGGATGCGTAGTTCATACAAACGTAATACCAAAATAATTTGTAAATCAATCCTATTCTTAAGGTAGTGTGTCTTTATTTCGATTAGAATACAGAATATCTAGGTTCCCAAATATATATCTTGAATGAACACTGATATAAACAAGAGTTATGAGAGAAATAAGTTTTCCATAGAAAATTTAAATTCCTCATATCTCGTCCTTATATCATTGTCCTTTCAAAATATATATTTGGGAACATAGATATTCTGTTATCCAATCGAAATAAATACACACTACCTTAAGAATATGTTTGATTTCCAAATTATTTTGTTTTGTATGAACTATGCATGGTACGCCAACCCCTTAATGCATATCATGGCTTTGTTACATCGTCAGGTTCTCACACGCGGTGTACGTTTTCTATTACAGTAATTTTATTTATATATTTATTTTTATTATGTTATTTCATTCATCTATTTTATTTCATTTAATTTATTTCCTAATCTATCCGTGACATCACATCGGGCCCTATCAGAATACCAGCGCTGCGACACTTATTTTTAAGTGCCGCAGCATCATGCTGAGATACGGGCCTTTTGGCCTCGTACAGGACTTTGTTTTTATTTTCTTTTTGTTTACTTTGTTTTATTTTTGGTCTTGTTCTTTTTTTTGTTTCTATGAGTGTGTTTTATTTAATTTGTGATCTGTGCGAGTCCCAATTTTATGTTTTTTCTTTCTTTCTTTCTATCAGTGCTGCGTAACGGCCTCGTGATTATGGGGTAATTCAGTTGACGTGAACAGAGTATTCGTTGCACAAAAAAGTGTTAGAACTGTATATGGAGTAGAATATTTAGAAAGAGCATTGTAAGCCATTATTTAAAGCACCAAAAATTCTTCCACTTCCTTGCCTTCACATTTTTTAATCTTCTTTACTAAGAGGGTATTTGGGTGGTCAAACCTGAACTTAATAAAACAATATTATATTCTTGAAAGGTTTTTTTATTTTCTTAAAAACATTGAGTAGGCAATAATTATACGCAAGTAAAATCTCATAGGGTAATCGTCATTTAGGCATGCCTTAGTTTGTTAATTACACTCCCGAACTCCTAGCTTTTCCATTTAAGGTATAGTAGGCCTAAATCATCAAAATAATGGTGGGTCAAATGGTTTTTATGGAATTTTTAAACCGACATACCGGCCATCATTTTGGTGTTATCATCGACCCGAATTTGAATTCACTACCAGTTAAAAAGCAAAACTTCTATACAAAAAAAGTTCACGGTGGCTCTATTTAGAAGACCGGGTGGCTCGATTTAGGAGTCCGGGTGGCTCGATTTAGGAGTCTGTATTTCAAACTGAGACATACTTACATTTATATTTTTTTAAAGGCTACAATCAAAGCGCGTTAAAAAAATTCAGAAGTATAAATCACAATTTAATTTATGAATAGACACAGGTACAAAATCTACATAGATATTATCAATTTATTATAGTAAAAAATCAGTGCTAGAAATAATATTGAGCATAATGATATTATACAACATTATTTTTAGTATAATTATGCGATACCTGAATATAGGTTGTTCAGAATATGGAACTGAATCGATTTCAATAATTTGTACACCATGTTATATTTTGACCCAAAAATGTTTAAATGTGATGGAAAATGTTATCACCATTTAATTACTTACAATACAATCGCCGTACGGTTAGGTACCTACTGCCAAATTATTATCAATGAGCGCAAGACGACCCTGGAGGCGCGGGGGCGCCGTTAGCATGTTTTTGTACGGACAACCCGGTAACTTATCAACCTTATAACTTTGTGATTTTTCATGATACAGTTTTGAAATTTTGTAAATAGATTCTTTACACGTGTTTCGGGTTTCGCATATACTAAAAATAATGTTGTATATCAGACAGTGGTTTAAAAATTGAATTTTTGTGACGAGTTTGGAAGCGCCAAGGCGGGCCGCATTGACTAAATCGGGCCGCCCTTAGCTTACGGGGCCGCGGGCCGCGTATCTAACGTTTGACATTCGCTGTCATTTGAAGTTCGAAAAATATCATAGATTATGGGCACAAGATCTAATGAGCTTTTAAAAAAAAAAAACTGGTATAAAGTACAGCTTGTTTTGCTTCGACAGTTTTCCCAGGGTAGCAGTAAGTTATAATAATAATATTTTAATTCATTATATTTAATTTAATTGTGATATTGGTTATAAAATTCTAATGTGTATGTGTAATTTAATTTATGGTTGATTATTTTAATGATATGTGTTTTATTGAATTTTATTTTTTTATAATAATGTATGGACTATGTCTGAAATAAATGAATTAATAAGCTGCCGAGTATGGAAATAAAATAGCGTACGATTTCATACGCCTAGGCAATGATAATAACAGCAAAAACAGCGTTGCGCTTAGGTCCTGCAGTACTAGTAAAAGCGGACAGCTCTTTCTCTAACATATCCAAACCACTGTCTCTTCAAGGCGAAAGCGTCAGGACAGCCCGCGAAATTCAAATATTCTTACATTTTTTTCATAAAATACTCATTTTTTTTTAAATTTATGATGGGTCTGCTCTTGACCTTAGTCTATGGCAGAGGTGACAGAGACAAAGTCGACGATGGAGTGAGCTTACCCAGAAGAAGCCTATTCACTCTAACTTTAAAGAGATTAGGGTTGTATGCGTTCGGAAACACAGACGCAGGTAGAGAGTTCCACTCTTTTGCTGTGCGCATTTTAAAAGACATTTGGAAACGCTTAGTGCGAATTGGTGGAATAGCAACCAGGATGGACGCACTGCAGGTTACCCTGCAGTTCGTCTAGATGTCCGATAATAGAAAGGGCCGGTGGAATGAGGTCGTGGAGTTCTTGGGCACACTCACCGAAGTACAATCTGTAGAAGACCGACAAGCAGGCAACCTTGCGGCGATGGGCCAAGCTGTGAAGATTGGCATCCACCAGTTTTACATCGCCAATGAGCGAGCCTCTTAGCTCTGCGTTCCACCGAGTCAAACGCGGCAAGTTGGTATTTTGCTGAGCCATCCCAAAGGTGGCTACAATAGGATTACATTTCAATAGGATTCTATAAACTTATAGAGAATTGTATGATTCTAATGATTATAATTCTGTTAAGCCATATTTGTTACAACCTGACACAGACCTCAAATTGCAAAAAAAACTTAAGAAAATTTGAATTTCGCTGGCTACCTTAGCGCATCCGGGGCTTAACGATCGGATATAAGTCTTAGAATATATTATATATTGGAGTATAAGACTGAGGATCGTAACCCTTTCCCTTGACCTTGTCATCGATCCAATCTCTCAGAACGGACACATCGACGTACACGCCAGGGGTTCCGTCTTCACCGCAACCTATGCCCCACGCGACGATACCGCTTTGAACGTAACGGTCTTTTTCGTTCTGTGGAAAAGAAAAAAATGAATTAGGAATAGTTTTTGGGGGTACGCCGACACAAAATACTGATCATCTACTTTTTATCCGCAGCTTTTAGCCCGCAAAATTTAGAGTGTCCAATAATATTTTTAGGAAATCTAATTGAAAATTTGTTCAACATGCCAAACCATACGACTTCTTCTTACCTCAATGGGACAAGACAGCGGTGATCCACCGTCTCCCTTGCAGGTATCCTTGCCAGGCTCACCTCCCGCGCACATGAATGTAGAGTGCAACTGGAAGAACCTGCCTAAACGGGTCTTACGCAGATCTGCCTGACATTTGTCGTGCTTCACTATTGGTAAGTCGATCTGGAAGAGAAGATTAATTAGGGTAAAAAAACTGCCTGTCAATTTGGTCGGGGGGAACCTTGTTAGAGCCCGTACACACGTAAAATTTGGACAAGCAGTGGTTATGTGGGAATAGCCTCGCTGGAGCTTCTTGCAAGTGCCTTGTGGTAACGACAAAATTGTCGATGTGTTGGTGTTGTCTATCGTATGTCTCGCTGGTGTGTGTTGGATCATTAAGTTCCTTTCAAAATTTTTGAGCTAAATGGTACTGATCCATGCGTCATGTTCGTGAACGGGCGCCGTCAGTAGGGACTGGTCATTTCTTAGCTGCCACGGCTTATTTTAACTTATTTTAATTGTTTTTGTTTTTTATATTTTTATTACGGATGCTTTTAACGTGCACGTCTTTCTACATTGTTCTCACATGTATAATTTCAACATAAATGATGTAACCAATACTATGTAACAATATTTTGATTTAAAAGAGTGTCCGTGGAGTGTCTTGCCAGTTCTTCTCCATAGGAACCTTCTACGCTTTGGAATGGGCAACTAGCTTCATCTCTCCGACTGACCGACCCCTTGACAATCAAAAGTGCCTGTAATAGGTTTATTTGAAATAAATGCTTTGAGTTTGAGTTTTGAGTTTGTTGTGGCTAGTGATTGCAGACACATTGACTCCGGCTTTCGTGTCAGCATTGCGTCGACGTGTTGCTCACACGTCTACGCAATTTAATTCTGTCTTTGCGACGTGGTTTTGATGTGATCGATATCCCACACGGTTTATTTTGACGGCCAAATGAGGTCAGTGTGAATCATCATCGTCATTTCACCCGAAAGACGTCCACTGCTGGACATAGGCCTCCCCCAAAGGGAGTTGCCATAATCGCCACGCTTGGCAGGCGGGTTGGCGCTAATATATATAATATAAACGCTGCTGCCCATTCTCAAGTAAGTCCCTTAGTCGCCTTTTACGACACCCACGGGAAGAAATAGAAAGTCAAGAGGTCAGTGTGAATAAGCTATTAATTTTCATACAAATTAGCGCCCGTCCACGTGTTGTCATTGTGTTGTGGCTAAGCTACGTGTGTTCGGGTCCTAAGAGTACTGACACTTAAAAAAAAATAGTTCCAGGTATTTATAGGATACGGTTGAATCAACGAGAGGCGAAACTTAAATCTAGGTACCAATATCGTGCGCGTCTTAGGCTGGCATCTGCATCTTTGACTGGGTAATATTTTTATAACAGCGAAATTATTTTCCCATACTTAGTTCGCGCAAACTCAAACTCAAAGCATTCAATTCAATTAAACCGTTTACAGGCACTTTTGAATTGTCAAGAAGTGGGTCATTTACAAATATAAAGCTTGCCCATTCCAAATAGTAGGTTCCTATAGAGAAGAACGGGCAATAAACTCCATGGACACCTTTTTAAATTAACATATTGATACAAAGTATTGGTTACCTCATTAATATTGAAATTATAAATGTGAGAATGAAGAAAAACGTCAGAAGCGTCCGTGATAAAAAGATTAAAAACAATTCAAAACTAAAATAATTAAAAATAAGTCGTGGCAGCTAAGAGATGACCAGTCCCAACTGACAGCGCCCGTTCACGAACATGACGCATGAATCAGCACCATTCAGCTCAACCATTTGGAGGGAGATAAATGATCCAACACACACGCCACCATCAGCGAGACATCTGAGTGAGCATGACATACTCTCAGCCGCCAGGGCACATTCAGTTCAATGAAAGACATATTACCCGGTAAATGGTAGCTCTATTTTACATAGTACTCACACCTGTGCTATGCAATTATATTTATATTGATTTATTTAGCTTCGCAAATACGATAGGATAAATATGAGAAGGTAGGTAGGTTTCTTAAGGCGCTATACTATGCTAGATACTATATAAGGTGCTAACAAATTAGGTACCAATAATTTTGGAGCTGATAGTACTCGTCTCTAGGAGTAGACTTAAGTATGAAACATTGAAAAGTTTATGTTACTTTTTGGAGATAATTAGGGAAACAACGTTACTGCGTAAAAACACCCTGTTAATAGATAGTCAACAATCCGTGACTAAGTCCTCTTTGATTATCTTATGAAACCTCTTGACTGTCATGAGTCAATGGCCACTTCACTTAAATATCATTATCATTGACGTTAGTCACAAACAACGATGTTCACTTGACAGAAAGTGTGTCTTGTCAGTTAAAAGCACAGGATGATTATGTTTGGGCGAAATTTTAATTTATTTATTTTGTTCCGTAAATTAAAACAAAAATATCATTTATAAAGTTTTCTTAATTTCTATTTAAAGTTAATTGTTTTGATGTAATGTAACACCTCTTAAAATATTCGTACTTAATTTGTTAGCACCTTATAATATACTATGCTAATTAATAAGACCCCAAGGTATAGATAAGTATTGCCCTGTAGTTCATCATCAAATGCCTAGCCTATTTCCAAGTATGTTGGAGTGTTCCAGTCCATCCGGATGAAGCTGCTCTGAATACCAGAATTTTACACGAAGCGACTGTCCTTTCGCCAGGAGATAGGTACCGTTGTGTAATATTTGGCGTGTGGAATGCTTAATTTAGTTAAATCTGTATACTTCTACATATAAAAGCCTAATCCAATCCCTGAGAAGTGAACCGACCGCTCACCGCATCATAGATGGCTACTCGAGAAGTGAAAACTTACGACTGGAGCGGAGTGTACGCGATTCAGCGCCAATTATACGCGACTCAGCGCCGAGTATACGCGAGTCAGCGCCGGGTATATGTGATTCAGCGCCGAGTGTACGCGATTCAGCGCCGAGTATATGCGCTACAGCGCGGAGTATATGCGATTCAGCGCCGAGTATATGCGATTTAGCGCCGATTATATGCGATTTAGCGCCGAGTATAAGCGCGATTCAGCGCCGAGTATATGCGATTCAGCGACGAGTATAACCGCGATTCAGCGCCGAGTATATGCGATTCAGCGACGAGTATACGCGATTCAGTGCCGAGTATATGCGCTACAGTGCCGAGTATATGCGCTTCAGTGCCGAGTATATGCGCTTCAGCGCCGAGTATATGCGATTCAGCGCCGAGTATATGCGATTTAGCGCCGAGTATGTGCGATTTAGCTCCGATTATACGCGATTCAGCGGCGATTATACGAGATTCAAAGCCGAGTATACGCGATTCAGCGTCGAGTATACGCAATTCAGCGCCGATTATACGCGATTCAGCGGCGATTATACGAGATTCAAAGCCGAGTATACGCGATTCAGCGCTGATTACACGTGATTCAGAGTCACCAACCTGAGCGTGACGGTTCAGTTAAGGTGCTGATAAAAGGCAAATGATCTAAGTAGGCTTGACTTAAACAAAAAAAAAATTACAAATCTACACAAGGTCAAATTAAATTAGCTGGCGAAACTACAACGAACTTTCCACGGAAAAAGTATATGTTATTCTTGAACATATTTCTTAGAACTTGGTTGTTACCAAAACACGTTTAGAAAACAAATCTCTATACAAATTAACGGTAAACTTACCTTTTACTTTGAGTTCCAATACAAAATATCTGTATTAAATATCAACGTACGGTTGGTATTTAATTAATAACAAGAACGTATTATTTGAATGCAGAAGTTGGTTGCTTTTTATTTTCGATTACTCAACTCTTATTTGAGTAAATTGATCATTCTTTTATATTTTGCAATAAATTACAAGCGTTGTGTCATCGTGCCTCTCTTTTTTTTGTAAGCAGTGTGACAGTGACCGCGCTTTAGCTGTTGTCTTAACTGTTTAGTCAGAACGCAAAGTGCGCGTATAGGATTTTTTACTTCAAAAATAGGTGTTTTATGTCACCAACCTTCTTCAAAATAACTTGGTACCGTCCTTCCTTTCCGAACACGTCTTTGCCCCATCCGGTCGCGAAGCAACGAGTGCCGCCCTCCTGTTTAACCTTTGGCTCTGGTAGACAAGCCAAGCCCACATTGGGAGCCAAGTCTACTGGCGTAGCTAGGAAGAGGACTGCGACATCGTAGAACAGGTTGCCTGAAAGAGTAGAAAAATTTGGTAATCACTGTTATGTCTTAGGTCATCATCATTATCATTTCATCCGAAAGACGTCTACTGCTGGACATAGGCCTCCCCCAAAGGAAGGGGGGAGGGTTGCCATAATCGCCACGCTTGGCAGGTGGGTTGGTGATCGCAGTATGGTGTTAAAATGCATAGAGAACGCTGCTGCCCATTTCACGGGAAGAAATAGGATGGTGCTATTCTTTAAGTCCAGCACCACACGGACTCGATCACAGATACGGTTACGGACGTCCCGATTTTGGCGGGACATCCCAAATTTTTGCCCAAAATTAAATATCCCGCGCAAGACAGGCTCAGTCTTGCTTTTTGGGGTTATAAAAATAAATAAGTTATTCGTAAGTAATGTATTACTTATTTATATTTCTCTGAATACTTTATTGCCTTATGGGGCTAACCAGACAGTTTTGTTCAACCAGAATGTAAGCATTTTCATTATAATACATTTTCTATTGTATACAACATCAGTTTTTGTTTATACTAAAAAAAAAATCAGCTGTTCCCTACATTTTGACGAGTTCAGCAAACTTAAATGTAGGGAACAGCTGATTTTTTTTTCGCGATTTCAAGGTTGGTCCCATAGTAAAAGTTGTTCATAATGATGAGTACAATGACCCCTTAAGAGGTTTAGTATAAACAAAAACTAATGTTGTATATATCATCATTGTAAACTTAATTTGAAATTCAAATAAAACGATAATTAGTAATTACGTGTTCGTAGCAGGGAACGAAAACCTTTATAAATTACGGTACGGTATTGAAGAATTTCGGTTACCTCTACGATTGAAGTTACCGCTATCTGGGTACCCATATATAGGAAGAAGAAATATGCTATCTCTATTTAGGTTACCGTTTTAATACCGGTTACGTGCCGGTTACCTAAAGCCAGAGCCGTGATTGGTCGGCGCGCGGATCGACTCACGCACAGGCGATGCGCGCCCTTTGACTAATGCCGACGGCACGTGTAAGATAGAGGTAATCTTTATTTCGGTTTCCGGTATTAATACCGGTTGTATTCGATTTCTAAGATTTAATGTAACCTTTCAAAAAATACCGGTAAAAACAATAAAGGTTGTAACCGAGAAATACCGGTATTGATCATACCGGTTTCGGTCCCTGGTTCTTAGTAAGTCCCGTTTTTGACGACAGAATTCCACTTTTTCTACTCAAACGGTTTAAACATCCCGGTTTACCCGAAAAAAAATTTGGCAACGCTGGTTGCTATATTACTCAGCGTAAAATGTTCCCATTGCTTGGACACAGACAGGCCTCCTCTCTGAGAGAGGGAGTGGGCCGTATTCCACCACGCGGGCCCAGTGCGGGTGTCACATGTCTTCGAGTTTTTGGTTCTAGGACTTGCCGGTTTCCTCACGAAGTTTTCCTTCACCGTTTTGAGAGCAGTGGTGATGAAATTAAATACAAAAAGTGAAGTGCCGTTTCGAACTCAAGACCTACAACTCGTAAGTCGGGGCCGATAGGTACTACAGGGTAATACAGGGTTATTTTTAAAACTTCAATAACCAAACCTGAAATCGCGAAAAAAAATCAGCTGTTCCCTACATTTTAACGAATTTTTCGAACATAAATGTAGGGAACAGCTGGTTTTTTTTTCGCGATTTCAGGTTTGGTCCCATAGTAAAAGTTGTTCATAATGATGAGTACAATGACCCCTCAAGAGGTTATTGACGTTTTAAAAATAACCCTGTATATACTATATACTCCGTTGGTTTAGTAATATACTTGACGAGAGAGCTGTCAAGTAACCAACTAAACGTAATACCTGTCACTTCAGTTGTCATGCTACGTCACAGTTGTACTCTTCAATTTAGCAACGTTTTATTTCGTTGACGTTTAGCGAACCTGTCTTTTTGGGCTCTTTACAATAGAGTGATTAGAAAATATTATAGTATTGTTATAAATCTAACAAACAAATTGTGATCAAGCAGTTACATCTCGAAGAGTATTGTAAGAATATACGATACATTTAAACATACAGTTTTAAAGAGGAAACTATCGTAAAAATCAAAAATTAATTTGGATATAAGTTACAACGTATTTTAAACAAGAAAGTGTCATCTATAAAAACCCTTTTTAGGGTTCCGTAGTAAACAAGGAACCCTTATAGTTTCGCCATGTCCGTCTGTCTGTCTGTCTGTTTGTCTATTCGTCCTTCCGTCTGTCCCCCCCGGCTTAGCTCAGAGACGCTTAGTCCTAGAAAGCTGTAATCTGGCATGGGTGTACATATTAATCACGCCGAGAAAGTCGTAAAATAAAACCATGAAAAACACTTTTTTTAGGGTACTTCCCTTTCACGTAAAACGGGGATGATATTTTTTTTTTCTCATCTAATACATGGTGTGGGATATCGTTGGATAGGCCGTTTAAAAATATTGTGGGTCTGTAAAGGCCATTTTTCAATCCTGAGATCTGTTTACGTAATATTAAGCTTTAAAGTGCTATTTTTTGTTAGAGTCAAGTGCACACCCCCCCCCTGCCAGCTAAATGGTTCGTTTTGGATAAGTGAAAAATTCATGGCTGTAGTATATATAACGAAATTATAAGGAAAACTATCACAGCTAAGTAGGGTCTACAAGTTACCAAGTAATAGTCGACCAACTTCAATTTGCAGTTGAAGAATTGACTGTAACGTATATCGATATATGGGAGAGCATATTTTTCAACTACAATGTTAAGTTTGTTTTTGGGATAAATTCATCCTAACTACGGAGCCCTTCATTGTGCGTGGTCCGACACGTACTTGGCCGGTTTTTCTTTTGACCTTTCATCAAAATATTCCTGCCAAAGATCTAAACATCTCTTAACATAAAGTTTTAAAAGAGGAAACTATCGTAAAAATCTAAAATTAATTTGGTTATAAGTTACAACGTATTTTAAACAAGAAAGTGTCATCTATAAAAACCCTTTATATGATTTGTTTACATTTATATACCTACTGTTTACTTACATACTATTGAGCATCCTGTATGCACACGGGCAGTTTCTGAGAAAAGGCTTCGTACACAGCCCGCCAACAATACGTATGGCGAGCGAACTACCGGTTATATTATACCGAGACTTATAAATAGTCTACCCTCAGAAATAAACAAATGTATTACACATAAAAATATCAAATGGCAATATTACTTAAGTATTAAGTATGTAGGAATGATTGTAACCACTTAATGACCTAAAGATTTTATTAATTGTATAGTTTGATAATGAGATAGACTTTTGATAGCATAAGTTTAAACCTTAGCCGCCTTATTACAAAACAAGATTTATATTTTGACATGGCTTAAACCATGGAGCCAGTTTTTGTAATAAGAACGTAACAGTGATTGAAATACCGTTCTTTATACAAAACTGAAATTTAGTTCGGAGCTAAGTTGTCAGTTTTGTGTTTAGGAACTTTACCATAGTCGGAATAAAGTTCGAATTTCAGTAATGGCTCCATGTTTTAAACCTGGGTCTGAAGATAAACCTTGTTTTGTAATAAGGGGGTAGTGGTTTTTTGTTGCTATCTATTATGTAATCCTGTGTTCTTTGTATATATATATATGATAATTAAATAAAAAAAAAATACCTTTATTAAAGTCCTTATGCGTTTCAATTTCTGCCACATCTCTGTCTTGGAATGGATAGATTTCCTTAGTACTCTGTGTATCCCATTCCCCAGCCCTGATCCTTAAAGCGTTGGCACTGGCAACGTAATGGGCAGCAGTGAGTACCACGCTTGGGTGGATCAGGGACCCACCGCCGACGTAAACGTTGAGCTTCACGCCGTCCGGTTCATTCTCGTTGACTGGCTCGATCCTGAGAAGAAGAGGAACATGTTAGTTGGAGTGGAATATGTATGTGGTGGTGAAGATAGAACAAACCGCCCAAGTGCGTGTCGGACCACGCTCAATAGAATAGAATAGAAACCTTATTTTCAGACACATAGTCCATAAATTACAAAACATTACAATATAAAAACACAAAACACATCAAATAAAATAACATGCACGTTAAATAAAATAAACACAAATATAAATAAAATTATTTAAGGCGCTGGAATGACGCTCTGTGAGTCGTCATCCAATGCCCAATTATGGGGCTGTCCATCCTGCTGGCCACAGTAGCCAAAAGACTGTTGGGACTATCGCGCCGCATCAGGGACGCTATACGCAGACGCATCAGCGCGTAAAAATCCGACACGCCGGTTTCCGCGAACATCCCCGACGCACTGCAAAAGCGCGGTAGTCCCAACATCACCCTGAAGGCATTGTTATATTGGACTCGCAGAGCACTATACGAGTTTTTTGTATAACTGACCCATAGGGCGCACGTGTACAGAGACTGGCAATATGCCCTAAAGAGTGTAGTTTTTACCTCTTCTGTACATCGAGCAAACCTACGGGCCAGCATGTTACATCTAACTGCCAATGCTCTGCGTTCCCTCTCCAAATCCATATCATCGGACAAAGCGTCAGTCACCCAATGTCCCAGGTACTTGAACCGTGTCACTCTGGTAAGCGGGACGTCCCCTAAGGTGACTGATGGGACTGTGTCATAACATTTGTTACCCGCCTTAAAGACCAAGAGCTCACTCTTGGTTGCATTGTACCTGAGACCATGGGCCACCGCATAGTCCTCACAGATACGGAGAAGCCTTCTCAGGGCACTGATCAATGAAGGGTTCCGTAGTTGGGATGAATTCATTCCGAGAACAAACTTAACATTGTAGTTGAAAATATGTTCCCCGATACATCCCAACTGCAAATGTAAGTTTGTACGCACAATATTGAGAGATTTACCATGTTATTTTAAGACTTCTTATAGGTGTTCCTGTAATCTGTAAGTATAGAACTACGAGTATATTCTATTTTTTTTTTTTCAAAAATGTAGGCTCGGCTCAGTTGTTTCGGAGATAAGGGGTAAATTTTCATCTATTTTCTTAAATTACTTTATAACCATCTTAAAATGATTAAAAATAAATATTTGAGAATCTGTTGGAAGTTGCATCATTTAATTTATATTTACACATGGTAACTTTGTTACTACTGTCATTCGACCGATCTGTCTGTGTTCAACGTGTGCACCGATAGGTGTGACATTATAATAGGTCTTCTTGGACCACATGCATTCAAGGTAAAAGTGCGTATTCATTGGTATTCTTCCCGTCCCTCTTCTCCTGGCAATCAAACCATAACATACAGTCCACAAAAAAAGGGATTTACGAGTGGGTTTGCTGAGCAGTGCCACACGCCAGCACGGTACAGTTTGTAATTTTTATTTTACATTTTCTAATTTTTCCCCCAAAAGTGACCCACTATTCAAAATTTATTTATTTACGTTACACGTGTTTAGGTCACAGAAATTCTTATTTATTCCAAATTTCAACTTAATCAGCCTGTAGCGGCATCAACATCGCCACATACAAACTACGCGTCATACTGACGTCACGCAAAATCCTGCATCGCGCAAACAGTTTACCGCACAACTGGCATATATACAACATCCCGACATCAACCGTCGGGCAGTTGCCCACCAGACACAACACCCGTCTGGTCGGAGGATCCTCCCTTTTCTATAGAGGATGAGTGAACTTTACACCCTGTTCCTCATGCCTCTAAAAGCCCATTAGATCCGGACCTAACTGGCTGTGACAGACGGACAGACAAACACACGAGTGATCCCTAAAGCTCCGTTTTGTATGCAAACGTCCGGAACCCTAAACATTACCGTCGAAGTAGTTTTAACAGCGAAGGGGTGACACATTGAGAATCAACATTTTAGGACGGTTGGTGCAGTGCCTGAAAAAAAGCAGCGAGCAGTCGTGGACTTGTGGCCCGGTGGTGACAGGCCCAACTTACGTAGCGTAGGTCTTGGGTTCAAAATCAGGCACGCACTTTGCTTTGTGTAACGTATTTCACCACCATTGATCTCAAAACTGTGAAGTAACACATCGTGAAGCAACCGGCATGGACTAGAACCAAAACAGTCGAAGACTTGGGAGTGTGACATTCACCAACCCGCACTGAGCCCGTGTGGTGGATTACGGGCCACTACCTAGCACAGAGAGGGGGACCTGTGTCCCAGAAGTTAGAACGTTATAGGCTGATTATTTTATTTTATTATTTAATTCAAGCAACAAGACTCATACCCTCTTATTACAAAACAAGGTGTATCTTCAGACCCAGGTTTAAAACATGGAGCCATTATTGAATTTCGAACTTTATTCCGACTATAGTAAAGTTCCTAAACACAAAACTTTGACAAGTTAGTACCGAACTAAATTTTCAGTTTTGTATAAAGAATATCGAACTTTATTCCGACTATGGTAAAGTTCCTAAACACGAAACTGACAACTTAGTACCGAACTAAATTTTCAGTTTTGTTTATAGAACGGTATTTCAATCACTGTTACGTTCTTATTACAAAAACTGGCTCCAAGGTTTAAACCATGTCAAAATATAAATCTTGTTTTGTAATAAGGCGGTAAGGGTCTATACTACCTCAGCGCCACCTCACTCTTTATCTCGCTCGCACAAGTAGCTGGCGGTCACGCGAGCAAGCGTGGCAGGGTGGCAGGGAGAAGACTCTAAGGCACCGATATTTTAGTTTATTTCTTTTTACGGTGAAAATAATGGCAATAAAAATAACATAAGACCTGGGGGCCTAAACAGGACGCTTTGGCAGAATCATAATAGGACCCGCGTACAATTCATACATCCCGTAATTCATGTAAAATTCATTTATCATTTAACCTAACCCATTTGGTCGGGCTGCCCTGCTTAGGTACTGATGCAACTGTAAGAAAAGGCCAACAAATTAAAAAGCTGCTCAATAATTAAAAAAGTGTGCATCATTAGGAGCGCAAAAAATTTTAAGACGATCAGTTAATGGTCAAACGCAAGCCTACCCATCTATAGAACAACTTCCGATGTTTAAACTCCAGCAAGCGTAAACAGAGCATAGACAAGCCACTAAATAATAATAATAAATATGAGACAAGGACACACTTTAAGATCCAGTAGTAAGAATAAATGAGAAAGAAATACACTTCGCGTATGAAAACTTTTTGTCTGATCCCAGTTGTTGGCTTACAACTGGCGCCCAACAAAACTGCTGTTACGGTACGAATTCTTTGAAAAGTATTAGCTGCCTCGTATGCTACTCGTACGAGTATATGTAATTATGCTGACTGATATCTAATCTACGAGTACCAACAAGGTTTAAAGGTCTAAATTCAGAATCAGCAGTTTAGAACACAAGAATTGAACGAGAGAAAGAGAGAACGCTATACTTCAGCTGTGTGTAAGAAAGAGAAATTAAACTTCACTCGTAGTGCATTACTAGCGCCCTCTTTACTTACTGCTCCTATCTTTCATGTACTTACACTGATGATATTTCACTGCCATCTACAGGTACGCTGTAATAGAATTTCAATAAAAAACCGCATCGAAATCAGTGCATTTGTTTAGGACATACTGAGACGAACTGCATGTTCAGAGGTGTAATTCCCATAATTAAGAATATTCGCATTATAATTTCAGCCACAATCTGTCAAAAATAACTAGGTAATTTTTGACAAGTATTTGACATTGATTATCGCTGAGATGAATTAATTTTAGATTAATCTGACTTGTGCTAGCTGACACTTTGTGTCATTGAGGTAGGATTAATTATAGAGATGGCTTATTCTAATAAATGAAGAATAGCTATACAAATACTCGTATCTATCATACCGACACAGACATGTCATAAAGCGTTTATTGTTTCTTTCTAACTAATCAAGAGCTGCATTTGAAAACAAACATCTTATATTTGTCAAGCAGCAAGTAATTTCTTATAAACAGTATCCGCTTTTCTAACAAGTTGCCAAAGTCTGTTACAGAACTTCGCGATGGACAATTTAAAACCCACATCAAACGTGTCCTTATCAAAAAAGCATATTATAAGATTAAAGACTACGTTGAAGACAAGGAAGTTTGGCATTAATTCCTTCTGCATATGTGGCTTCCCTGGTACCTCATTAAGGGCAAAAATATGTAAATGTCTATTAACTGCTCCCCTGTTGCGATGTTTATGTTATTTATTTATTTTACATACTTCCTTGATTTATTTGATGTTTTTTATTTTATGTTTTTAGGGTTCCGTACCAAAATGGTAAAAAGGAACCCTTATGGTGAGACTAAGTCTGTCTGTCTGTCTGTCACACCTGGATATCTCAAGAACTCTAATGCTATCAACTTGAAATTTAGAATAGTTTTAGATGACGTTTGCCCAACTATTTTGCAAACAAGAAAAAATTAAAAAAAATATATCTTTTTTTGCAAAAGGGACTGAAAGGGGGTCTTAAAAATATTAAGTGGAGCTACTAGGGCGTGTGGGGTATCATATGAAAGAACGCTATTTGCAGATTCTCAAACATTTTTTTATTAGGTAGTATTCGTTGCGACTTTTGATTAAAAATGTAAAAAAAAATACCGCCCCCCCCCCTTATCTCCGAAGTTTGCATAGATAAAAATCTGAAATTATTCTATGTGATAGAAGTTTATGTAAAGATTACAGGAAAAATAAAACGATGTCTCTAAATAGCTCAGTTTTTCAGAAATAATCATCATCAATTATATTCGTATGGAACCCTCGGTGCGCGAGTCCGACTCGCTCTTGACCGGTTTTTTTTTAAAGAGTAACCGTGGAGTTTCTTGCCGGCTCTTCTCCATAAGAAACGTTCAATTGGAACCGTACACCTAGCTTCTGACGTTTCATAAGTGCCCATGTGCATAAGTGAAATAAAAATATTTTGGTTAGGTTTTGTCAAGGGCTAATTTAACAACACTTTTATGCGACGTCAACATCATGTCTATGCGTGACCGGTCGCCATGTTTAGTGCCATGTTTTGTGGTACAAAACTCGGCAATGTGCTGTCAAACGCTTGCTTGCTATCTCTCTTGCATTCGCTGTTACAACCCTATGAAAGGCGGCCATTTTAAGTGTCCCATTTTTGTAGGTATGGCAAGTTAATAGGTCTTTATGGCAGTAGCAATTGGTTTCATTTTGACCGTTCTATAAAATTCATTGCATTATTAACGTTGTTGAGCAGACAAAACTCAAAACTCAATGTTCTATGTTATAGGGTTTGGTTTCCGCACTTAGTCCTTCATGTGGACCATTGTGCGTGGGCCATGGCGGCCGCCTGTTATTTATTCCAACCAGTCCACCTCCCTCCAGAAGCTGATTAGGTCTCCCGGTCTGCATAGAACATCTGTGAAGGATCTGGGTGACCCGAGGGTTTCAGTTCTGATCTGGGTGACGCCTGTGCAGTCAAAGAGCACATGCGCAACGGTTTCTTCAGCCTCCATGCAGGCCCTACACAGAGGGCTGTCCGTTATGCTTATTGTGTGGAAGTGTTTGTTTAATGAGCAGTGTCCCGTGATGGTCCCCGTCACCAGGCGCAGGCCGTTCCTGTCCAGGCGTAGCAAACGCCTGGTTAGCCTGCTATCTAAGGATGGCATGGCTTCCCTGGATTGCCTGCAGCCCGGTGTCGAGGTCCACCAGTTCTCCGCTTGTGTGTGGGTGAACTCCTGTAGCCACCTGCGTAGTTGGTTAAAGGATCCCCTTTATCCGGGTACGATGGGTTCGGGTCCCCAGACTGACGCGCTGGATGCTCTCCTAGCAAGTTCGTCAGCTGCGTCGTTACCCAGTGATCCGCTGTGTCCTTTTATCCATTGCAGTGTCACTGTGTTACGGTTGCACACCGTCACCCGCTCCAGTGCATTGTGACATTCTAGTGTTAGTCTGGAGGTAATATATTTTTTATCTAGGGATTGCAGAACTGAGACACTGTCAGACAGTATACGTATACGGGTGTCCGTAACTTTCCTGGCTTCTATGGCGTAAACCGCTTGTACGTATAATGCCCACACATTCCGCCTGGAAGACGGTGTTGAACACTCCCAGCGGGCTGGATATATTTATGTTAAAGTTGTGTGAGAAGACTCCGACTCCGGTTCCGGAGTTGGTCTTTGATCCGTCGGTGTATACTCTCATCTCTTTCGGGCCTGAGTAGTCACACCGTTCTTCTGTGAGTATAACGTTGTAGTGCTTCTGAAAGAAGTGTAGTTTCTGGGCTTTGTCGCAGAGTGATGCCATCATCGGTTGTCGTTCGATTGCATCTTCCTTTAAGCGTGTGTGCTTGACCCTAGAGTCTTTGCTTAGGGTTCCCGATAAGTAGAGCCTGAAGGCGGCCAGGGCTGCCTCCTCTCGCACGACGAGGTGTAGAGGTGGCAGTACTAGCATTACTTGTAGTGCGGCAGTAGGTGCAGTCCTCATACTGCCAGTTATTGCTACACAAGCAAACCGCTGCAGTTTTTCGAGGTCTTTTCGGGCTGTGCTCAGGTCCGTCCTGGGCCACCAGACCAGTGAGCCATATGTAATAATTGGTCGGATGACTGTTGTGTATAGCCAGTGGGTGACCTTGTTCCCTCCAAGTAGTCGTTTGCACTGCCATAGGGATATGCTGGCTTTTGTGGTGATGTAGTTGGTGTGTTTTGCCCAGTTCAGCTGTTTGTCCAAATAGATGCCCAGGTATTTGGTTTCGGTTGATAGGCTTAGGGTAGTTCCAAAGAGTCGTGGCAGTTGTAGTGTCACCAACTTCCTCTTTTTTGTGAAAAGAATCAGTTCGGTTTTTGTCGGATTCACCGACAGTTGGTGTTTGTTGCACCAGTCCTCTACTATTTTCAAAGCTTGGCGCATTAGGTTGCATAAGGTGTTTTCGTGGGTGCCATTTATTATTATTGTTATATCGTCGGCGTAGCCTACGGTAACTCAAAACTCAAACTCAAAGCATTTATTTCAATTAAACCATTGACAGGCACTTTTGAATTGTCAAGAAGTCAGTCAGTTACAAATATGAAGCTAGTTGCCCATTCCAAATAGTAGGTTCCTATGGAGAAGAACGGGCAAGAAACTCCACGGACACTCTTTTAAATATTGATACAAAATATTGGTTACATCATTCATATTGAAGTTAAACATGACTGTGAGAACGATGCAAAACGTCAGAAGCGTCCGTGGTAAAAAAAAAAAAACAAAAAAAAACAATTCAAAACTAAAATAATTAAAAATAAGCCGTGGCAGCTAAGAGATGACCAGTCCCAACTGACAGCGGCCGTTCACGAACATGACGCATGGATTGCTGCAGCTCACAAATTTTTCGAACACTTAAAGCAATGGATTATCTATATACTTATAAATCATTCAGATTGTAATTGAGGAGTGTATACAATTAGAGTGAAGGTTTGATGAGTATAATATTATGTGAAATAGTTACTTGAGAATAGCGACCATCCACGGGAACTCTCCAAATTTGGTCTCTCCGTTGATTTCTCCCGTCGTTCGCAGATCAGCGCCATCAGGGTTGGCCCAACCGCATCCCTGCCGCTGGAAGATAACACAAGAATAATTCTTTATTGGGGAACCAACAGCTATAACAGATGGATAACAATTTATATGAAACGCAGAGCCAAATTATAGGTTCGCACGGGTAAAAAACAGAAATAGTAGTAGAAATCTTGGGATCAACAAGCACGAAAGAAAAGAATATAATGTAAGATACAATAAACACTATGCACTTTTAAAAAAGTCGGCATTCAGCTGCGTGCGTGCAGAATAGGTTTGGGTGGTAAATGGGTCAAATGAAAACTCTTTACAAAGTCCTTACTCGCTCGCACTATTTAAGAATTTTGCCTGTAGTTCGTAGAGGAATATGGATTATATAGATAGGCGGATTAAATGAGACTTGTTAAATTTCTTCTTCGTATTTTTTTTTGTTTTAACATAAAATATATAATATTACACTCGGTAATACTGTATAATTCTCGGTAAAACCTTTAGATGCGTTACCTGCGCTCAAAAAGTAAATGCCAGGCAATTGCCTGACATTTACAATAATAATTATTATTATTACGTACGCGCCAATGAACATGCAGCAGCTAGTGACGTAACTAAATATGTATGTTCTTTCTAACAATAGATATCGGTATAGGTCTTTCCCTTTCTTCACGCGCTGTATGATTGTATGCAAGTATGTAGCTACAATCATGGCTTACGCTGTTTTTGAGTGCACTAATGTTCGTGTATGACTCGTCTATTTATAATACGTCATTGGTCTAACCTCAAAAATGTCGTCAAAATGCAAGAATTTCAACTCGAATATCGAAACAACAAAAATATGAATAAACCTTTACTAGGAATACGAGTTTTTTTTTACAAATTTTTAACTGTCGTAAAACACGGCTAAATCGTTGTCCATCTTGATTAAGTATGACATAATTATTAAATGATCATAAAGTGTATTGAGTAAAAACGAAACACAGCATCATTTATCTATGATCCTAGAATTTGAAAGATATGAAGTCATATTTGTATGATATTGTATTTGGGACCTAACACGTTACCCCTTGGCAAGTCTCGTCAAAATTTTGGGCTTCTGGCTACACGTAACGACTGTCAAAGAATTACGAATGACAGCCGGGAACAACGGCTTAACGTGCTTTCTTTAAATTATTATCATGCAAAATCATCATTACTTCTAAATAATTTTATATACATATTGACATTGAATATTATATACGAAACTACATGAATACTTATTTACTTTGAAAAGTATTATATATTTTAATTTATTGTGAATGTGAGCACTATGTGGATCATTTTTTTTCTTTAAATTATTTCCTTTCGTTTTCTCAGTTACTTTTAATGTTTTAATGATGGTCTGGCATTTTTACCACTTTAAGCGGCCTACCCAAATGTCCTTTCTTCGGTATTGTTCGTCGTGTCGTTGAGCTCCTTAAGTCTTGAGTTGAGCTGCACGATTACTGACAAAATAATGCTTGCACTGATTGGACAGGTCCACTCAAATTTGTGTGGATCTTTCCTCAAAAGACCATTTCAGACACGAATCTACATGGTACTCACATGATCTGACCAAGATTTTGTCTGGACTTTAAAATAGACTTTGACCTCTGAGTTTGTTTCGCCATTTCTTCTCAGGGGTATTCAGTTATGTAATGCTGACTACATCTAGCTTATTTTTATTTTTTAATATGACGTGTAAAAGTGATTCTGTTATGCTATTTACAGAATAAACGATTTCATTTTATTTAATTTCCGAAACACTGAGGGGCTGGGGGATATGTAATGAATGGTCACCCATCCACGAACTGACCGCGGCGAGCGTAGCTTAACCTTGTATCGGCCCGCGGCTGTTATTATATCACCGTGAGCCTGTCTTTGTAAACATCTTAATGTTATTTTAACATCCTTGTTAGACCGGTTAGTTCCATGGCCTTACAACCGCACGACAAACCAGTTTTTTGTAAACTTAGGTATTTGATTATTTGACATTATATTAATGTACTGTGGCTTACTTAAGACTCAAATATATGCCAGTGACCTTGAGTGGTTAGCTTGCGTGTTCTGTACTGAGCTCACGCAACGCGTCGTATGTTCAGCCAGTAATAGGACTCGTCCATCAAGGAGCGCTGTCCCCAATTTGACGCATTATTAATTTATTATACACAAAACAAAAGGTATTTTAATAAAACGCGTATACTAAAAGGTCAATAATTCAATTATCTTTAAATTGGTGAAGGTTTCAGAAAAATACGCTTGGTAGATTTTGCGTCATTCTCAGTTTTTTATCCGCGTTTTATTCTCGTCATTTCAATAAATAATATAAACATAATCTAAAATATTCACTTATTAAATTATTTAGAAAATGCTCTAATTTAACCTATTTTTTTTTCAAATCATTAACACTACTCGTTTAGACGTGAGCTTCAGTATAAAATCATAAAAGTCGGTTATCGTCGACTTAAATGGTGTGATGTGTTCGTTCTTCAAGAGCCTATACTACCTCAAATGGCTTAGCATGATCCTCCGTTATGTCGAAAATACTGTAGCATTATTTTTAAATCAATTTATGGTAAAGTTGAGGATTAATGTTAAGTACTATGTTATATTCCACAAAAAAATTCTTGATAGAAAAAAAATCCAAAGTTACCTCCAAACCGAACAATAAACCGCTGGTATTCAAAATATAGTTCAAATTAGATAATTAAACTTTGTATATTAACTGAAGTAACTATAAGGTTTATTGTTATTTTATAAATTACCACTATTTTCACCGTAAAAAGAAATAAACTAAACTATCGGTGCCTTGGAGTCTTCTCCATGTTTGACGAAAACACGATTCCATAAAATTTTCTTGATAGAATTATTCCTAAGTTACCTCCAAACCGAACAATAAACCGCTGGTATTCAAAATATAGTTCAAATTAGATAATTAAACTTTGTATATTAACTGAAGTAACTATAAGGTCTTATGTTATTTTTTAAATTACTATTATTTTCACCGTAAAAAGAAATAAACTAAACTATCGGTGCCTTGCAGTCTTCTCCCTGCCACCCCGTCTCGCTTGCTAGCGTAACCACCAGCAGTAGTGTGCGAGCGAGATAAAGAATGAGGTGGCCCTGAGGTATTATAGACTCTTAATCAGAATCAGAACTTTATTTGCTAAGAATGTAGGTACCAGGGGCGAAAGTACCGTATAACACGATTCCTACCGGCTTCCCTTCGGAAATTCGGAACATATCCACTCTATCGTCATTGAAAAATGGCATAGTCGAAATTTTGATGGTTTAATAATGCCAAATAATATCATCACACTATAGGTATTTAATACACCGTAAATTTAAAATATTACAAAACGAATACATTAAATTTTTTGTCTTTTTCATTTTGCACTAAAATAACTCTTACGCGTGTCGGGCATGCCGTGAGTTCAATTTCATCGACGTCATGACGAGTTTATTTTGTATAGACAGTATATTTTTTTGTTCCAGCTTACCTTTTTCATAAAATCACCCTTCGCCACTGGTAGGTACCTACAGGTATAAGATGTTGTACCAGCACATCAAGCTAATACTATCTGTCAAAAATATTTAAAAGATTTTCAACCTTATCGTTAAAGCTTATGGTTCAAGGTTCATTGTACATTAATCGTCTGTACATTAATTAATGAGATCGGCTACAGTCTACCTACCTTACGGCGTGCAAATTATTACATGAATTAAAATATTAATAAGAACAAAATAATGTCAAAAAAACAAAACAGAAATTAAAGAGAAGTCAATTAATAATATTATAGTCACGTACATAATGTCTTACATAGCCACAGTTATATTATATTAAACAGATATGATAAACCTCAGATTATTTTTTCTATAATCTGAGTGATAAACACTCACAAAACAACCGAAAAAAGTGTTCCGCGCAGCAGCGGCAGCACACATACCCATTTATTCATTCATTTTACATTTCACTACAAGTAAAAATTATAGAAAAGAGATGGCTTGATATAAACAACAAGAAAAAAAGAGAGCTAATGTTGTCAATTGCGCGTGAATGTAAACAAACATTATTCTGGCCACCAATCACCGAATGTTGGCATCACAGACTAACAAATACGTCCCAATTAGGACGTTTTCGAGTCTTCACGATTGCGCACTCACAACATAACTGTTTAATATAATATCATTGCATAGCCAATTTTGCAAATAGTTATAACAATCATAAACTCATTTAAAAAGTCTTTCACTGAGTTTTTGCCTAGAAGAGACATTTGCCTAAACGTAGTTTTATTTATTTATTTATTCATAAAACAATTCGCATTGTGTTTGAATTTTGTAGATTAATTAATATTTTACAGCTAAAAACAATAAATTATGATTATCAAACAGTAAATTTCACTAAAAATAAAATCAATAACATAAATGATAAATTAATATGTCAATAGATTGTAAATAGTAATTATATAAATTTTTGTAAATATTATCATGTCAAATTCGTATAAATCTATTCTCTAAAATGCAAAAAATCGAACAATGTCTTGAATGTATATTTAATGTCAAAAAGGTAAGTTACTAAATATAAAAACTATTCACCATCATTTGTCACCAATTCAGATTTATAGAATATAAACATTTATTCAACAGGAATGCTTTAAGTTTGGCTTTGAATAGTGTACCTTTGTGCAGTGCAGTTATCTTAGATTTAAAAATGTTTACAGAACAATCCTCAAAACCATGAGGTATTTTATTATAAATAATGAATTACCTATATATTATTATACATTTAATATTATTATATATATTATAAGACATTTCGAAAATGTTCTTAACTAAGTTTTTAGACCTTTGTATCTTGCGATTTTAATGAAGCTTCATACGCTTAAGACGTATGAAGCTTCATTAAAATCGGTCAGTCATTTCGAAAACAAGGGCTTGAAAGTTTGTATGTTAAGCCGCACGTTGTAAACGCTCTTAATTCCCAATATTCAACATGAAAAAAGCATATTATAAAAAACCACAACCTCTACACAGATATCCGTACTAGCAGTCGACCTGTCGAAGGACGATACACAGACTTTATAAACAAGTACAAGGAAAATATCCTTAGAAATTCTAACGTTACCTTGTCTTTACTTATATGTATACGAGACCGCTTTGTTCGTAAAGAAAAATGGCGATTTATTAAAAAAAGCTTCAGAACAAAGCTATCGATCCATAAGACCAACATATCGACACAAATTATGCCTAAGACGTTAAAAAACCGCCCTTATGCACGCATACTTTGCATGACTACAAAAGCCTTCTATTCTATTTTTTGTTGTATGGCAAGCAAAGCCGGTGTCGACTATTCTGCCAATGTCTAAAGTGAGTTGAGGAAACAAGTGAGCATGTTCAGGTCAATCACCGAACAATAATAAACATGTTAGCAATTATTATGTTATACACTCACAAAACAACCAAAAAAAGTGTTCCGCGCAGCAGCGGCAGCACACATACCTACTTTTCATTCATTTTACATTTCACTACAAGTAAAAAACCGGCCAAGTGCGAGTCGGACTCGCGCACGAAGGGTTCCGTACCATTATCTATAAAATTGGCAAAAAAACACGTTTGTTGTATGGGGCCCCTTAAATATTTGTTTTATTTTAATTTTATTATTTATTTTTAAAGTCAATATATATCTACATAATCTGTGAATATTTCAAGCGTCTACCTGTTGCCGATATTATTATAGAGAAAAAACGAGCCCAAAAAATCACGTTTGTTGTATGGGAGCCCCCTTAAATATTTATTTTATTCTATTTTTTTGTATTTTTTGTTATAGCGGCAACAGAAATACATCATCTGTGAAAATTTCAACTGTCTAGCTATCACGGTTCATGAGATACAGCCTGGTGACAGATGGACAGACAGACGGACAGACAGACAGAGAGACGGCGGAGCCTTAGTAATAGGGTTCCCGTTTTACCCTTTGGGTACGGAACCCTAAAAATGATAGAAAAGAGATGGCTTCATAAAAACAACAAGAAAAAAGGAGACAGCTAGTATTGTCAATTGCGCATGAATGTAAACAAACATTATTCTGGCCACCAATCACCGAATGTTGGCATCACAGACTAATAAATACGTCCCAATTAGGACGTTTTCGAGTCTTTACGATTGCGCGCTCCTACCATATCTGTTTAATATTTGCATGTCAGCGTAATTGCGACACCGCGCTCTATGTATTGAATATTTTATGAATTACCAAATTAATATAGGTAGTCAGTACCTACGTTTTCGCATAGCGTATCGGGCGCGACTCATCCTCATCTCATTAACCTCATTAGTTTTAATCGTTATAATTTGTATAACTGAAATATAGCTATCTATAGAATCTTTGATCTTAGTTTATCTTAAACTCACCCCAACCCGGAACAAAAAGAAATTAAAAACTTGCTACCAAATGACATAAAAGATTTAAACTTGACACAATTTAAACATTTTTAATGCCATTGACAAATTCCTAGTTGACATAATTTCATGTGACTGACCATTCTTTGTATTTATCTTTTAATGTAATATTCATATACATTATGTTCAATTGTTTATAATTTTTTTGTTTTTATCTTGTTTATTAATTTCTATAGATATTAATTACTTCATAATGTATAATACTAATACTGATATTGTAATTTAACAATGCATGCCTGATATGGTAGATTTTTTGAGGTACTATAAAATATTTTTAAAGGCCCTGTTATCGCAATATGCAACCTGTTTTTTTTCTATTTCTTTACGCCCCCCCGCACTGGGCTAGCGTAGTGGATGGCCCACTCGGCAAAGGAGGCCTGTCATTATAGGTTGATTATGTACTCGTTCGTCTATTGATCGCAAGCGCTATTGCTGACCATGAGTTTGTTAAACGACGTTCGACGAATACCAATCTCATGTTATTCGCAGACTTTCTATTCAAAAGCATGGATGAACAGGTTCAAGTGGACGCTGTGTACACGGACTTTCGGAAGGCTTTTGACAAGGTGGACCACAAACTGCTCTTAGATAAGATTGCTTACAACGGAATCCGTGGCAATTTGTTGCGATGGTTCATGGCGTATATACACAATAGATCGCAAAAGATAGTCATTCATGGTTTCCAATCAAGTTCAATCTTTGTCACCTCGGGGGTGCCCCAGGGCTCAATTTTGGGGCCCCTACTCTTTATTTTGTTTATAAATGACATTAAGAAATGCTTCATTCATTCACGATTTTTAATGTATGCCGATGACATCAAAATTTACAAGTCGTGCAAAAGCACACATGATTGCCTGCTCTTGCAGGAGGACCTTGATAGACTTTCTCGATATTGCTCATATAACAAACTCCAGCTTAGTTTACCTAAATGCAATGCTATCACTTTCACAAAAAAACAAAAACATTATAACATTTGATTACAGTCTACATGGTATCTGTCTGCCAAAAGTTGACCACATTCGAGATCTCGGTATTACAATGGACTCGAAATTGCACTTCAATCTTCATATTGACAACATCGTTAATAAGGCGTATCGTATGTTTGGTTTCGTCATGCGTTCTTCAAACGACTTTAAAAGACCGTCTACTTTTTAGGGTTCCGTAGTAAACAAGGAACCCTTATAGTTTCGCCATGTCCGTCTGTCTGTCTGTCTGTCTGTCTGTCTGTCCGTCCGTCCGTCTGTCGCCAGCTTAGCTCAGAGACACTTAGTCCTAGAAAGCTGTAATTTGGCATGGGTATACATATTAATCATGCCAAAAAAATGGTAAAATAAAATTATGAAAAACATTTTTTTTTAGGGTACCTCCCTTACACGTGAAATGGGGATGATATTCTATTCCATGGTGTGGGTATCGTTGGATAGGCCGTTCAAAAATATTGTAGGTTTGGGAAAACCATTTTTCAATTAAGGGATCCGTTTGGGTAATATTAAGCTTTAAAGTGCTAGTTTTTGTTAGAGTCAAGTGTCCCCCCCCCTGCCAGCTAAATGGTTGGTTTTGGATATGTGAAAAAATTCATGGCAATAGTATATATAACGAAATTAAAAGGAAAACTATCACAGCTAAGTAGGCTTCACAAGTTAACGAGTAATAGTCGACCAACTTAAATTTGCAGTTGGAGAATTGGCCGTAACGTATATCGATGTATGGGAGAGCATGTTTTTCAACTACAATGTTAAGTTTGTTTTTGGGATAAATTCATCCCAACCACGGAACCCTTCATTGTGCGTGGTCCGACATGCACTTGGCCGGTTTTTTTTACTTCTATACAAAGCTTTGGTCCGTTCTCAATTGGAATTCGCAGTACCGATTTGGAGTCCCATTTTTGATATTTATATAAAAAGAATTGAAATGGTTCAAAAAAAATACTTACGTGTTATGCAATACAGATGCACTAAGTCTAAATTACCATACACTCAATTATTAATGCGTTATAAACTTCTGAGCTTGGAGTCAAGACGCAGCCTATTGATGGCCATGATGCTTCATGGTCTGTGTAATAACAGGTTCGATTGTCTAGATATTACCAATAACCTATGTTACATTGTACCTAGAACTGTGATGCGTCGAGAGGCGCGTGTGCTCCGGCTGTTCCACACCGCAAGGTGCAGAACTCACGCTGGTGCACGGGCGCCTCTCCGTCGCATTGTAGATACGTATAACACCCACTTCATCGAATTGGATATTTTTGCGCTTACACACTTTAAGTTCAAAAGGATGGCTATTGATTCTTTAAAATAGCCATCTTTTACCTATTATTCCAAAATATGTACGAGTACTTCTTGTTTGTTTTTTGTGTTTTTGTATAATTTACGCACGTATTATAATATATCTAAGCTTATACCATTATTTCGCGGACATTGGTGTGGGTTACACGTTTACCTAGTTTTTAATTTATTCTGTCACACTTATATTGTAATGTGTAACTGTTTTATGTCCCAATAAAGTAAAATAAAATAAAAATAAAAATGAGGTCCTGGGTTCGCTTCCCTGGTCGGGCAAAGTGATATTGGGTTTTTAACCGACTGCGTGACGCAAAGGAGGGTAATGTGTTTATCAGCCTATGTATGTTCCTTTGTGGTACTCTAGAGATCAAACGCGTGGGCCGATTTTAATGATTCTTATGTCAATCGATTTGTCTTAATCTTGTGAGTGTCATTAAAGACATGACAGCAATCAAAAGTTAATATGGCGACAACCAGACGCCATACTATGAAAAATAAAAAAAATAAAGTCGACGAACTACATCAAGTGGGGTATCATTGGATAGGTATTTGAAAATCATCTTTAGGTTTCTCGAATCATTTTTCATTTTGAATGACCATTTAGGATCTATAACTATTTAAAGTTGGTTAGCAACCATTCTCACTTAAATTTTCGAAACTTATATTAAAGCTGTGGTAGTTCTTATTTATTCGTATATTAGATCTTATTAACGTTAAATATAATTAGTAAAAGGAATATAATTAAATATAATGCTTAAAATCGAGTGACATACCAAGAATGAACTTGCTTTGAAAGATAATAAATAATTTTATCGACCGTTACCCTAAGCGTTACTACCTACCTACAGTGAGAGAAAAATAACCTAATTAATAATCCTAACTAAAAAATGTGAAATAAAAAAATAATTATTTAAATAAGTACCTACCTAAGTATAAAAAAGTATAAAATAAAAAAAATTTAAATTAAAAAAACCAAAAAACCCGACTGCGTAAAATGAGAACATAAAAAAGATGGAAACAAGATTTTTATAAAATAATACTATAAACAATCTCATGCAGTCGGAGGCGCGACTTGACGCGCGACGCGACACGGCACAAAGGCCCCGCGTGTCGCGGGACAAGCGGTGCCTTTGTGTCGCGTCGCGTCGCGCGACAAGTCGCCCCGGTATGTAGAAGCCTTTATCAATAACGACCTATTGCCTCCGATTTTTTAATTAATTCCATCTGTAAATTTCAGCCCAGAGTCCGGATTTTTACCTGGTTGATGGCATTAAAGGCTTGCCCCCTTTTACATGGGACTTAAACTTATCTGGCGAAATGTGAGTGTACTATAGTTATTCACCTCTGCCCTACCCTTCGGGACTCACGGTCGTGATATGTTACTTTAACCCGACCCCCTCACTGGATCCGCGTATTGGACTACCCACCCCCTCTCACAGAGAGAATGCCTGAGTTCCAACAGTAGGAAAAATACAATAGAAGCACTTAAGCTGATTAAATTACATACCTTACGTTTATCAAATCTCATACATTTTCCTATTAATATGACCGCCACCTGACCGTTTGACATACCTGTATTGTGTTACGTAATCTCTCTCAACACTCGATCAAAAATCTGTTGCAAAAAAATCATCATAAAAAAAACGTAAAGTATTTTATGGGATGCGGTTGTGTGCTGTTGTCCGTGACTCTGTCTGCGTGTATTTTGTATTTTCTTATACAAATATTCGGGATGACAAATAGCATAAGACCTTTACCAGGTGATTGTACACACGTAAACTGACAATGGGGAAAGCCGGTCAAAGCTATTTGTAGATGGCGTGACCGTAGCTTGGTCCCTCCGGCATAGACAATAAATTTGACATTTCATCCATTCAATGCCTTTCACTCAATTTCGTGTTCATTCATTGGTTCTATCTTGATAAAGATATGATTCGCAACTTTATCAGATAATATGTATTTAAAGAATTATAATCATTAGACTCATTAATAGGTACTCTAGTTAATCTCTCTGAGTTAGATTTGTTCCCCAGTGTTATGATTTCATGAAAAAGTCACTCAATGAAACAAATCTAACTTAGAGAGATGTATTAATGATTTTGTATTTACCTACAGAATTAATTAATTAGAATAATTAATACCTACATCTCACTTATAATTTTACTTATCTGCTATCGTCGCGAATAATAGTTTGTATAATTATTTATTCGACATGGAAAGTGTCAGAATTTAAATTCTAATTTTAAAAGCTTACGGAAAAAGGTGGACTGCAATTTCAGATCATTTAGGAACACAACAATTAATCATTTTCGCAAAAATTAAACCACCTCACGTCTTGTAGTATTAGCTTGTTTTGGGAACTAGCTACGACAGCGCCATTTTGACAGTTGCCTTCCCCATTGATCGCAATAGTTTCAGTTTGACAGTTCACGATAGAAAATACGAATTTTTCAAACTTACGAAGCATTGGTTTAGCAATCTGCTTCAAAACTCTCGGATTGTTATTGAAACTGTGTTATGTAAATGGGGTGTAGTTTTGTGGTTTAGGCTAAAAGGTTTCATCATAAGACCATTTCAAACACCAATCTACATGGTCTTCACATGCTCTGACCAAGATTATGTCTGGACTTTAAAATAACTCTCTTTTCGAATTGTTGAGCTCCTTTAGTTCTGAGTTGAGCTGCACGGTGACTGACAAATGCGTGTTTTGACTGGATAGGTCCACTTAATCTATGGAATTAGTTCTTTCTTCAAAAGAACATTAATTTCAGACACCAATCTACATGGTCTTCACTTGATCTGACCAAGATTATGTCTGGATTTTATAAGAAGTCTCTTTTCGAATTGTTGAGCTCCTTAAGTTCTTTGTTGAGCTGCACGGTGACTGACAAATGCGTGCACTGACTGGATATGTCCACTCAATCTATGGAAGTAGTTATTTCTTCTAAAAACCATTTCAGACACCAATCTACATGGTCTTCACATGATCTGACCAAGATTATGTCTGGACTTTAAAAGAAGTCTCTTTTCGAATTGTTGAGCTCCTTTAGTTCTGAGTTGAGCTGCACGGTGACTGACAAATGCGTGTTTTGACTGGATAGGTCCACTTAATCTATGGAATTAGTTCTTTCTTCAAAAGAACATTAATTTCAGACACCAATCTACATGGTCTTCACATGATCTGACCAAGATTATGTCTGGACTTTAAAATAACTCTCTTTTCGAATTGTTGAGCTCCTTAAGTTCTTAGTTGAGCTGCACGGTGACTGACAAATGCGTGCACCTTCTGGATAGGTCCACTCAATCTATGAAAGTAGTTATTTCTTCTAAAAACCATTTCAGACACCAATCTACATGGTCTTCACATGATCTGACCAAGATTATGTCTGGACTTTAAAAGAAGTCTCTTTTCGAATTGTTGAGCTCCTTTAGTTCTGAGTTGAGCTGCACGGTGACTGACAAATGCGTGCACTGACTGGATAGGTTCACTCAATTTAAGGAACTAGTTCTTTCTTCAAAAGACCATTTCAGACACCAATCTACATGATCTTCACATGATCTGACCAAGATTATATCTGGACTTTAAAAGAGACTGTGGCCTCTGAGTTTGTTTCGGCCTTTATGATTAAAAGTGTTTGTACAAACCTACTGACAAAAATAAATCATTTATCGTTAGTTATCTACTTTCGCATATAATTTAAAGTATTCAATAGGTAATATAATTTGTGTTTGAAATGTCATTTAAAGTAATTTAAAACGAATAGGTAGGTACCTAACGTGGTTAGCGTAAGGTCATTCATTTCAAGTCTCGTTGACCGTGAACTAACCGCAAATAGATTTGAGCATGCAGTTTCCACGCGTATGTACGGTCAATGTCGGGGCACGACCTTTTTTTTTTCATTGGCGAAATGCTCATGGATACCTCCATCTGAGAAGAACGGAAGGTAATGTCGGACTCCTACCGACTAAAACCCCTACTGTTCCTTCTAATACTATATTTCGGGGGCTTAGGAGATATTGTACATTCGCCGCACTCCTGACTGGTATCAGCCCGCCATGACTAGCGGGCCCCATCACCGAGTGCAGCTGATCGCACGACAGGTTCTCCCATTAAGACTCAGATATATGCCAGTGACCTTGAGTGGTTAGCTTGCGTGTTCTGTACTGAGCTCACGCAACGCGTCGTACGTTCAGCCAGTAATAGGACTCGCCCATCAAGGAGCGCTGTCCTCAATTTGATGCATTTTTAATTTATTATACACAAAACAAAAGGTATTTTAATAAAACGCGTATAATAAAAGATTAATAATTAAATTGGTAAAGGTTACAGAAAAATACGCTTGGTAGGTTTTGCGCCATTATCTGTTTTTTATCCGCGTTAGACATAACTTTACAAATTAATTTCACTATGTAATATAAACATAATCTAAAATATTCAAATACTAAGTTATTGAGAAAATGCTGTAATTTAACATATATTTTTTTCAAATCATTAACACTGCTTTAAAAGTCGGTTATTGTCGCCTTATGGCACGCATATAATAATATGTACAATTTCTTTGAGCCTGACTGCTCCAACAATACAATTTATCAGAAAGCCAATGGATCGCTTTCAGTTCTATGGGCTATTAACTTACGTTCCGCGCTTTGTAAGTATGCATAATACCTACTCAACAACCATAATAAAAGAATAATGTTGTTATTCTTTTATTATGGTTGTTGAGTAGGTATTATGCATATTATGCATAATAAAAAATAAAAACATTTAGTCACGGTAATCTGATCTTGGAAATAACATTGGTAGTTAGGTAGATACTGCTTTAAAATACAACTTATATTAAACACATTGTTTTATTTTATTTGTTGGCTAACCACAACGAAATTATCAGTTAAGGTCACTGCTAATACAATACCAATTGACCAAAACAGGCATCGTAGATATGCGTTGCCATCCCAGGCACACAGAGCCTTTAGCTGTTAGGACGCACCCCGCGTCCTTTGACCGCTAAAGTTGTCAAAAAATAATAGGCCCGTTTTGACATTTAACTTGAATCGATTTATCGTGAGTATCGACTACAGAGTCGTATGGTTACTTTACTAGTTACGTCGCGATGGATGGTATTATTTTTTGACAACTTTAGCGATCAAACGTTCCGGAGTCGAACTGCACCCTAATTGAGTAACAGACTATCTGTCCACGCATTAAGTGTTTGGGCAAGCAAGCTTCATAAACACCGCACTACGATTTCTGAACGAAATGTCTCTGCGAGCCGCGCTACTCATGTGCGCGGGATTCAAGTCGACCGCCATCTTTACTTCACTTTGCCGGTGACCGCTCGATCATGCTAACAGAACTATTGCACAATATTTTTATAATTGTATCACCACTCATTTAAATACATAGAATTCAAATTATCAATTTCGTATATTTATTGGAGAGACCCGCAGCTGTGCCCTATTAGAAGAACTATCAACACTATCAATTACAATCTGAACGATTTTGAAGTTTATTGCTAATCCCTGCTTCATGTTCGAAAAATTTGTCTGCTCAACAATGTAACCCAACGTAACCCATTGCTACGTACAGTCATGAGCACTAATATGTAAACGCTTAGCAGAATTCAAAGCCGATTTTCTCGTGGAATAACGATTGTAACTTTGAGAAAAGATCTATTTCATAATAGTTTGGGTTCCAAAATATTATGTTAGTTGTAAAATTAAATTTCAATCAATACAGTTGGAGGAAATCGCTTTAAAAGTTGCTGAGTATACATATTACTGCTCATGACTGTATGTGGCACACTGGAGGATGTTATCCATTTATTGACGGAGTGTGTCAGATTTCAGTCTGCAAGAGAAGATCTACTTAGAGAGTTTGAGATTAAATAAACTGACGAGTGAGGGAAACTGACCAGTGATACGCGGACTCAAATATGTACGATGTTTGCATGTTCCATCATATTTTGTACAAATTCCCAAAAAGTTCTGAGGAGCCTGCAAGGTATTTATGGCTTGGCCAAAGAAAACACCAAGCTCAGAACGAGATAACTTTATTTACAATATACAAGGGGGGTCATGAAATCACGGCGAATCTTAACACCGCGATTCAGCAAAATAATAAAAATATACAACACCATCTATCGAGGCTGAAGAAACTAAAAATTCAAAATATGTTAGATTGACATTCGACACTTAACATATTTTGTCGTCACCTAACTCCGAAGCTGCATAAAGTCTAATTAAGTTTGTGATGTTACGTTTTACATTATAAGTTCCGATGGTACTGGCATTTATACAATTGTATAAAAGTCCCTAATAATAAATAAAGAAAAAAAAAACCCATTGTTACTGATCGTGTGTTACGCTTTTACCTCTCTGAGGTCCTAATTGACATTTGCGCGACTAAAACTTTTGAATACTAATTCGCGCGAACTTAGTTCGCAGCCTAAACTCCGTTTGAAATAAGATTAGACATTTAAATAAATCTTTTTTACAGTTCGTTCAATCGATTTTGACTTCTATTGCGTTGGTGGCATGACCAATGACAGCTGTAATAAACAGTTGGTATTGTAACCACGTTTTTGCTTCTAATGCTATCCTTATGCCTACGGAATAGAAGTCAAATTCGGTTGAACGGACTGTAAACAAGTTTATTTAAATGTCTAATCTTATTGTTTTTTTTAAAGTCTAACCGGATGCAACTGAATTCCAGTATTTTATATGGAGCGACTGCCCATCTGACCTCCACAACCCAGAACAAGTTACAGTGGTACCCAATTGATAAGGCGCGTCGTGAATCTTCGTTCGCACAGAAAAGAAAGTATGGCCCCGAAGATTAACGAAAGACTGCTTAAAACTTACAATCAACCTTAGGTCACTATTATAAGGTTCATAATACACTGGAGCTGCTAGCGTGCACACGATCAGAAGTATGGCGGCTGACAAACATGCCACGCGGCGCGCGCTAACATGGCGGCAGCTGCCGACCAATAGCGGTACAGGAAAAAGAACTGCGGTGCGTGGAGCGTGCCGATTGGTCAATAGCATTTCCCGCACTTTTAAAATTCACCTTCTGCGCAGGTACATCGGTAAGCCATATCAATTGGGTACTACTGTACTGGGTTGATACCCCTTGACTTGTAAAAGTGTTTGTACAAATAAGTTAAATAAAAATCATTTATCATTCATAAGTGCCCATCCTACATGGGCACATGGGCTAAATGGGTTCTTGTCATATAAAAAATATTACCTATTTAAAAAATAACTGAGTCTTTGCCGCCCACGAGCGATTTTTTCGGCAATTTTTGTCGAAAGAAATATATTCACACAAAAATCGCTGAGAAAATCGCTCGTGGTCGAGCACCCATTGGCGGCCATCCCTGCTTAGTGGTATCCTTATTATAGGTACATTAGTGAGTACCAAAGGTGGTTGTGGTTGGTCCCAATACGACCCTATAATAGGTAGTGTCTCCCCAGATTCTCTAAGAAGCTTAATGAAGTAAATGGAGTGGAAATAAAATAAAATGGAAGCGGAAATTTCAAAAAGAATACCCAAAGCTTATCTACAAGGAAAAATGCATCAAAATTATTTGTTACGTGTCTTAACATCTGGCGGACCATTATCTGCCTGGGTTGGTAATAATTTAGAGTCTGACAAATTAAAGTAACCGTCATGAGAAGCTATAAATACATAAAATTGCAAATTATACAACTATCAACTTTAAACTCAAGATATCTAAGTTGATTTATGAATGAAGAAATTATCGCTAAACGTCATAAAATAATTTTAGTTGCAATGGAAACTGAACCATACGCAATTTCTGTTAAAGTTTTAAATCCCAACGTATGAAATTTATCTCGTCTCATGGCGTTGACTTTAGTCCGGGGAATTTATGCTGAATTTTAGGTTAAAGGCTTTCAAGGAAATTGTTCTACCGAAATCGCGTCGTGCGACAGTACCTATGTAGAAGCCTTAACTTTGCAGTCATTTAAAACAGTGATTCTTTTTCATTTAACGTGTCTACGGACAAGGGAATATGTTAAGATGTATACCGTGAAAAGTTCACCCCTGAAAGTACGTTTTTTTTAAATTTTAAATTTAATTTTACTTGGTAGAAAAACATATTAACAATAATTAATGTTTGCGTAAAGGAAAACTTTTGTTTTAATTATACATATTTCAAATGGAAATATTCTATTGTAACAAAGTCAAAGTCAAAGTCAAATTGTTTATTTCAAATAGGCAATAAAGGCACTTTGGAACGTCAATAACAAAAACATATAACAATTTTTGTCTGCGTACGTTAGTTTAGAAACTGTATAGCAATTATTAGCGCCCACCCAGGAGTGGAAGACAATAATAATACTCCATAACAACAATTTTGGTGGAACAACTTTAATGTGTTTAATTTTTTTGTCAGATAGTCAAGAGCCTATAAATAAAAGCTAAATTTTCTCATTTTAGCCTGAACCGCGCGCTACTGAAAAAAAATTTATTAATATCTTGCGCTAGCACAGTAAGTTAAATTTCGTTAGATAGCGTATCAAAATATTTATATTAGGGAATTTAATGTAAAAAAATCACTGTTAATATTTTTGCTTGAAGTACCTACAATTAAAAAATGTCATAATTTTATTTTTATCATAATTCCCGTGGACGACAATAATTTACATAATTCTGTAAAAATAAATCAGTTTTACCATTTTATCACATAATGTAACCAAATTGTCTTAATTTTTATTCACAAATACGCGTTTTTTTTATCCTTTTTTTTTTTGTCCTGGATATATGTAGTTTACTTCTTTATTATTATTTCAAGAGTTCAAAAACACGATTCAAGAAAAATATTGCTGTTAAGATTTACTGCAGGATTCAAACCTACGTTCCCTGGTCTAAACAACTCCCTCCACACAGCAGAAGACACCCGTGAGGATTTTACCACGTAAAAAGAGGGTAAGTACTGAAAATACCCAGATGATTCACTCAGAGAAAAAAAAAGAAGAAAAACGCTCTTGATCAAGAAACACTAATTTAAAATTATGTACAGCCGCCGACTCCCAAACACCCGTTTCGTTGTTGAACTCCTATATTAAAACAATCAACTTAACACCTCGACAGAGAGTCGTTTTTCGAAAAATGTTAGAAATGAGGAAGTTGGTTTGCGTTTGCCAGTCAAAGTCAACATATTTGGGAACAGGCTAGGCAGATGAGATAACGGGAGCTCATCTGCTTAGCCTGTTTCCACATAGTTGGGAACAGGCTAGGCAGATGAGACAACGGGAGCTCATCTGCTTAGCCTGTTTCCACATAGTTGGGAACAGGCTAGGCAGATGAGACAACGGGAGCTCATCTGCTTAGCCTGTTTCCACATAGTTGGGAACAGGCTAGGCAGATGAGACAACGGGAGCTCATCTGCTTAGCCTGTTTCCAATTATCTTGGGGTCAGCTTCCAGTCTATCGGGATGCAGCTGAATAAATATATTAATATTACATGGAGCGACTGCCATCTGACCTCCATACCCTAGTTACTTCTCAGTGGCGAAGGTAAGCCGGAGCAAAAAAAATCTTTTCTTTATAAAATAAACTCGTCATGACAGACAATAAAGACAAAAAATGAATGTTGGCGTTTTGTAATGTTTTCATTTTAAGGTGTATTAAATAAAAAAAAAATTGGGTGGGTAATTATCAAATAATTTGTCCCGCTCTGGGCGGAGCTAGGAAGGCGTATCAGACTTTTACTGACTAAACCCACCCGTGTTCCTTCAGTTGCCTGTGTGCCAGGGCCACGATATCCCTTGCGGCGTGCCCATGTATTAAATACCTACAGTGTGAATATATTATTTGGTATTATTAAACACTACTGACGATGCCATTTTTCAATGATGATAGAGTAGTTGAGTTCCGAATTTCCGAAGGGAAGCCGATAGGAATCGTGTTATACGGTGCTTTCGCCCCTGTTACTTCTCTTCTTCTTCGTCGTTCCCTCAATGCTGAGGATCGCGACCACATACGACGCGTCTCCAAGCTATGCGGTCTTCAGCAGTGTGGACCGCTCGGTAAATGCTACTCCAACAGCCTTCTTGATTGCGTCGGACCATCTTGCTGGTGCTCTGCCTTGAGCGCGTTTTCCTACCTCCCGGCCCAGTATCATAAGCCTATCCAGACCATGCCTACGGGAACGCATAATATGTCCGAAAAAGCTGAGGGCACGCTCCTGGCACATTGTAGAGAGTCGCTTGGTTATTACCAAGGGGTTGGGTTCCTCCAGTATGGATTCATTCGTTGTCACGGCGGTCCATGGTATACGAAGTAGCCTCCGCCAACACCACATCTCGAAAGCATCGATCTTCCTGTTTTGCATCATACAAAAAAATGGAAAAACTAGAGCACGGACCAGTCGTATTTTAGTATACCGACGGATGCCACGATTCTTCCAAATTTTCCCTAGCTTTTTACTAGTTACTGGGTAACACGATACCCCTTGGTAAGACTGGTTGTCAGATTTTCGTGCTTCTGACGACCCGTAACGACCCACGAATGGCAGCCGGGACCAACGGATTAACGTGCTTTCCGAGCACGACTAAAATGTATAAAAGAGTTTATCATACCTTTGGCTCGTCAGGTTTTGGTAGAGGTTTCACGGGCTTGTTAGGCGGCCTTTTGTCAGGTACGAGGCAACAGGTATCGATGTATGACACGCAGGGACCGTCACGGACTCTGAGGAGGTAAGGTATTAATGAGAATATTGCTTATAATGTTCATTAAACTCAAACGCAAACCATATATTTCAATGAAACCATTTACAGGCACTTTTTAGCCTGACGAAGAAGAATTGATTACTTCATCATTATCACCGAAGGACGTCCACTGCTTGACATGGGCCTCCCCCAAGCACCGCCACTTTGACCGGTTCTGTGCTTCCCGCATCCAGCGGATACCAGCGGCTTTCACAAGATCATCGGTCCACCTTGTAGGAGGCCTACCGAAACCGAACGTTACGTTTTACGGTACGCGTTCGCCACTTCAGAACCTTTCGGCCCCACCAGCCAACAGTTCTGCGAGCAATGTGCCCTGCCCACTGCCACTTAAGTTTGGCAATTCTTCGGCCTATGTCGGTTACCTTGGTTCACCTGCGGATCTCTTCATTTCTGATTCGATCACGTAGGGAAACTCCAAGCATAGCCCTCTCCATTGAACTTTGGGTGACTTTTAGCCTTCTGATAAGGTCTTCTTGATTACTTACCGAATATCAATGACACCAACTCCGTCAGTTATCACCGAATTGTTGGCGACGTTACAGAGGTAGTAACTCACACACTCTCCCTCTTGACCGTCAGGCATCTTGCATGACAAGTCCTCGTCAGTTGCTGTTGACAAAATAATACATACAGTGTGAGTCTTCATAATGTGCACATATCGAAATGAGGGAAACTTAGCTTAATTTTATCGACGGAAAAAATGTTAAAACGAAAATCTAAAAAAAGAATTCAATTTTTATAGCATTTTTTTAATTTTTGTTTGCTGATGGGACCCTTAAACTGTGAACTTTTAAACTAAACGATCTATCACGATGAAACAAACTCAGTAATGACTGGAAATAATAGGGCCTTCATAAAATAAAAACTCGCCCTCAATTGAGTATTAGGGTGATTTTATAACAATCATCTGATATTTTTTCATACATTATTATAATAATTGTAAAATATCTCAATTAAAGTCCCGATTACCTACCTTTTTTTATTACTTTAAATTATTTTCCATCGTATCAGCTTTCTTAAAGTAAAAATACCATGTTACCATGTTTATAACTCAATCACAACGTTTCCTATCAACTGTTAAAGAAAGGCCTTGCACTCGGCTACGTACTTTACTTTAGCAGGTAGAGACACTTTTTTTGTAAAAAAAAATTGATTAATATTTTTTTATATTTTTTCCGTCGATAAAATTAAGCTGAGTTTCACTCATTTCGATATGTGCACATTATGAAGACTCACACTGTATATTGTTACTAGTTTCTGCGGCATCACCCGCGTGCACGACGGAAATCATCCAGCGGAAACGTACAGCCGCCAGATCATCATCATCATCGAAAGGGGTTGCAATAATCGCCACGCTTGGCAGGCGGGTTGGCGATCGCAGTATGGTGTTAAAATGCATAGAGAACACTGCTGCCGATTCTCTAGTAAGCCCCTTAATCGCCTTTTACGACACCCACGGGAAGAAATAGGCCAGCACATCAGGTTATACCAAACTGTCAAACTCCAAATGATTTTAAACCTTAAAAAGTTGAAGGTTCAAGTTCAATTTTACAGTTTGTCGTAACTTGATGTCCTGGGATAAAAAATATCCGATCTGTAATTCTGCGTGGTATAGTTGTCAAAAAATAATAGGCCTGCAGTGCTATTCTGTAATCATCTCACCGTGAAAACATAGATGAAGTGATCGTGGAGTGAACTGTCAGTGTCATCCCACCTGATGGACCAAGGATTGCATTTACATTAAATTGGGTTTGACTTCATTTTGTTTTGCAATTTTATTTAAAAACCCCATTTTATAAAAAAATTGTAATGTTAAGACACATAAAAACTAGCTTTGAAATAATATAAAATGATCAATAGAAAGTCTAGACAAACACATTTGAGACATTCACAACACTTTCATTAAAGTTTAATGTATATTTTTCTAATATATATTTTTTTTTTACTTGTCTTTTGGAAAATCAGCTGTTCCCTACATTTTGACGAGTTATTCGAACATAAATGTCGGGAACAGCTGAATATCTGGGGGCCTAAAATGGACGCTTTAGCAGAATCATACTACGATTTGCGTACAATTCATACATCCTGAAATTCATCTGTTTGCAACTGCTATTTGACATTAGACTTCAATATAGCAATTCATAATTTGTGGACCATTTTACGAAACTCCATACAAAACTGTCAAACAGATGAATTGCGGGATATAAATTGCACGCAGTTTCATATTATGATTCTGCCAAAGCGTCCATTTTAGGCCCCCTGTTGTATAATAAAGTCGTGTAATAAAAATCTGTTTACTTTTGTTTTATTGTATTATAAGTAATTTAAAAGAGTTTCCAACAATTGATCCACACAAGCTAACTCTAAAATATGTAATGTACAAGTATAAAACATGTCCCAGAATTAACGCACAACCTCTGAAGGGGCCATTGTACTCATCATTATGAACAACTTTTACTGTGGGACCAAAGTTGAAATTGCGCAAAAAAAATCAGCTGTTCCCTACATTTTGACGAGTTAAGCGAACATAAATGTAGGGAACAGCTGATTTTTTTTTGCGATTTTAACTTTGGTCACATAGTAAAAGTTGTTCATAATAATTATGAGTACAATGACCCCTTAAGAGGTTGTGCGTTAATAATGTGGATCAATTGTTGGAAACTCTTTTAAATTATAATACAATAAAACAAAGTAAACAGATTTTCATAGCTCATACTTCAAGTAACGCGAAAAAAAAATCAGCTGTTACATACATTTGTGTTCACTTAAATCGACAAAATGTATGGAACAGCTGATTTTTTTTTCGCGAATTCGAGGTTGGTCCCATAGAAAAAGTTGTTCAAAATGATGAGTACAATGACCCCTTTTCGGGATTAGTGTAAACAAAAACGAATTAGATTTGGAAATTTATTTGACTTAGATCATTTGCCTCTTGTCAGCGCCTTAACTGTCCAATTTATGTTTACCTGTGTCTGCGTTTGTCTGGACTGGTGGCACGATGGTCGAAGCTTGAGTCTTGTCCGGCTGTGCAACCGGCAACTGATTTTTGTTGGTTGCAGTTCCAGGATTAGGTCCGAAGATCTGGCTGAGCACTGAGTCCAGGTCCCCATTATTATTGTCCTGGCCGTGGGCAGCTGCCAGCAGCACGAGGATTGCTATTATTTTGTACATCTGGAAAATAAATTAAACGATATTTAAATCGAAAAGTTTGAACTGAAACCAGTGATGATTTTAAAACAAATGAGTTCGTTTTCGAATTGTGGGGTCACCTGTGGAAGAGAGTGAGATTAAAAGTGAACTTTACAGAATAGCACTCCTGGTAGGGTCGTAATTAACAAGTTGCCAAAGTCTGTTACAGAACTTAGCGATGGAAAATTCAAAACCCACATCAAACGTGTCCTTATCAAAAAAGCATATTATAAGATTAAAGACTACGTTGAAGACAAGGAAGTTTGGCATTAATTCCTACTGCACATGTGGCTTCCCTGTTACCTCATTAACGGCAAAAATATGTAAATGTCTATTAACTGCTCCCAAGTTGCGATGTTTATGTTATTTATTTTTTACATACTTCCTTGACATAATCGATGTTTTTTGATTTCAACAAGGCTCTTTTATTATTTTAATCATATTTTATATAGTTTTTTTTTTGTTAATGTGAGGACGTTGTAGGCTTAATATACTGTAGATCTGTAGACCATTTTCTATTTTGTTAAGTACCTGGTAATTTTGACGGGCCTACGCTGTCCTCTCATACTTTGAAAATATTGTAAAAGCCAATTTTTTTTTTTAAAAGAGTAACCGTGGAGTTTCTTGCCGGCTCTTCTCCATAGGAAACGACCAATTGGAACCGTGCACCTAGCTTCTGACGTTTCATAAGTGCCCATGTAGGCTTATGTGAAATAAAAATATTTTTGATTGATTGATTGGTAATTAAACTGCTACAAGGATCCTTTGACGCTCGAGAAGAAAATTACTTAAACTAAATTAAATAAAGACTTGGCTAATCCCAGCAACCAGTACCCTAATTGCGTAACACAGTTTGAATCGGAATCGGAATGATTTTGAAGTATATTGCTAATCCATTGCTTCTTATGTTAGAAAAAATGTCTGCTCAACAACGTAAATAACGCAATGAATGTTGTTGAACTGTCAAATTAAAATAATGATAATAATAATAATTCCTACTGATTGTGTGTTACACAATTAGCCCTCTGGTCATTAAAACATTTTCAATACACTTCCTCGAAAACTGGTTCATATCGCACTACGATTAGGTTCACAATGCAATGTATTTCACACACGTGCGATTTTTTATTTTCCAACACGTGTGCGGGAATAAAAATTGCCACAGATAACTTATACTTAAATTGGTTCAATGCATCTATTCACACCGTCTCTCGCCAGAGACGGTCTTCTCTATACGGAGGTGATTTTTTTTAAATCTCGGCAATGATGCGTCTTTACGGCGTAAATATTTTTGGAATATTTAAATAATGTTTATAAATAGAATACCATGATTATATTACAATAAAAAAAACGTTTATGAACAAATAAACATTTATTTGTGTTCTAAACTCAAAAATATTTGAATTTTCTATTTTTCACATTAGGCTGTTTATCGGATTTATACTTTTGCTTCTCCTTCAATCTGGCGAAAGCAAAGCGCGGAAAAAAAAGAAAATTAAATCATAGTTTCCTAATAATTCATGAAAAAATATTTTTCGTTATTTTATTTGATTTCTTCAGAAGTGTATTGAAAAACGCCGTTTGATACACGTGGACATTTGTCAAACATTCTCCAATTGTATCGAAATGTACTATTATTAAAAAAAAATTGACTCTCGAATGACGTTGACGTTGGCAAACATTTGTGCAATTGTTTTGTGAAATACATAAAAAACAAGATGGCGGCATTAGTTTCAATTTTGGCCACGCGCCAAAAGATCCTTGTACAGGTATACACACATTAATCTAAAAGGCGAAAGCGTCAGGTTAGCCCGCGAAATTCGAATTTTCTTAAGTTTTTTGCAATTTGCAGGTCAGTAACTCGTGGGCGTGTCAGACTTTTACAGCCTTATTACATAACAAGATTTATATTTTGACATGGCTTAAACCATGCAGCCAGTTTTTGTAAAAAGAACGTAACAGTGATTGAGATACCGTTCTTTATACAAAACTGAAAACTTAGTTCGGTACTAAGTTGACAGTTTTGTGTTTAGGAACTTTACCATAGTCGGAATAAAGATCGAAATTCAAATGGCTCCATGTTTTAAACCTGGGTCTGAAGATAAACCTTGTTTTGTAATAAGAGGGTTGACTTCTTGGCGGGAAAGTGAAGCGTCATGTTCAGCAGTTTGTTTAATTTTCCAAAATTAGTGTTTAGCCGAATATTAATGTGTAATAATGGTGGATTATTAACCATTAAGTGTTTGTGAACGTGCATTAGTGTAGGCAAATGAAACAAAACAGTGCAACTTCGCTTCAAGTTCTCCCAAGAAGTCCGCGTGAGGACTCAGTAAAGTGCCACATCTTTACTGAAACTCAAGGGGAGTGGGCGGGGATATCATCATCATGCATTTATAATTAATTTCATCAATACACAAGAACACACACAAGAACTAAAACTTGACATTGGCTAAATGCACAAACCGTGCGAAGCCAGAAGGAAAAAAAAATAAAAAAAAATAAGAGGGTTAGTGACTACAACCCACCCGTGTTCCTTCAATTGCCTGTGTGTCAGGGCCACGGTATCCCTTTCGGACAAACCCGCAACCTTGACAGAAAGTTCATATTACCCTATTAAATGACCATTTAACGACATCATGATGACATTTGAAGCCAATTCTAACGAGTTGTATTGCTGATTCAAATGATTATAATTCTGTAAAGCCACGTTTGTTACAGTCGCGAATGATATTTTAATCAACATACAAACTACCATGGACCTGCAAATTGCAAAAAAAAACCAGCCAAGTGCGAAGGGTTCCGTACCATTATCTATAAAAATGGCAAAAAAATCACGTTTGTTGTATGGGAGCCCCCTTAAATATTTGTTTTATTTTAATTACATTATTTATTTTTAAAGTGAATAAATAACTTTATATTCTGTGAATATTTCAAGCGTCTACCTGTTGCCGTTATCAATATAGAGCAAAAACGAGCAAAAAAATCACGTTTGTTGTATGGGAGCCCCCTTAAATATTTATTTTATTCTGTTTTTTAGTATTTGTTGTTACAGCGGCAACAGAAATACATCATCTGTGAAAATTTCACGGTTAATGAGATACAGCCTGGTGGCAGACGGACGGACAGACAGACGGCGGAGCCTTAGTAATAGGGTTCCCATTTTACCCTTTGGGTACGGAACCCCAAGGTTTCCCGGTTTTGGTTACAAGCGAAAGAAATTTTGAATTTGGCGCACGTTTAGTCCCTCATAGTACTACTTAATATTCAAATTAATATAAACTTAACATAATATGAACTATTTAGATAACATAAATTATCGGCGGTGGTTGAGGTCAAGCCCTGGAGTGTCGACATAGATAGCGATCGTTTTACGACCGAATTCGATCGCAAAGTCCTAATAGGATCCCTAGACGATCAAAATTGCTTGATTACTCTTAAAATATTTTACAACATTTTGTATAGGTACATTACATAAATAATTATATTTGAAAACGATGCACCTAGAATAAAGTTACTATATACCACAATAGGTAAAAATAATTAAAAATGAAGCAATGATAGATCCATTAATTATGTGATAGATACATGGTGCTCACATAATTACAAACATTGTTAAAATATACGTTTTCCTAAATAAATTCAATAGCCAGTGTGTGAGTTAAGGTAATCACAGATTGTAAATTAAATGTCATAAAAATAATGAATTATACACTTAAAATAGCAATCTGTTTAATTTTGTCTAGACTCTAGATTGTCCTATGGAGCTGGACCAGGGGGCCTAAAATGGACGCTTTGGCAGAATCTTATTATGATCTGCGTACAATTCATACATCCCGCAATTCATCTGTTTGACAGCTGATATTTGACATCAGACTTCAGTATAGCAATTAATAATTTGTGGACCATTTTACGAAACTCCATACAAACTGTCAAACAGATGAATTGCGGGATATGAATTGCACGCAGTTTCTTATTATGATTCTGCCAAAGCGTCCATTTTAGGCCCTCAGCACGTATCCAAGCATTCTTATCTTGGATATAATCCTATAATTTGTAATATATTTACAAAGTGTACTTTCAATACCTAAGAGTTTGAAATTTTCTTTAATTTAGTTGCAATATATCACAAGGTATTTTGTTGTAGTCTCCACATTGTATAATATAATAACGACTGCACTATATAATCGTTATAATAAAATTCCTAATGATAAATAATTATGACAAACTTCAGTGATTAAACTTGTTAAAAACTTGTTCTTAATTCCTTGAGACAAACTAAAGAACTGGTTTGTTTATAGAATATATAAGAAGTTAACATACTTCATTAGTGAGTTTAAACATTCTGAATCATTGATATTATAAGTAAAAACCGGCCAAGTGCGAGTCGGACTCGCGCACGATGGGTTCCGTACCATTATCTATAAAAATGGCAAAAAAACACGTTTGTTGTATGGGAGCCCCCCTTAAATATTTATTATATTTTAATTTATTTAATTATTTTTAAAGTCAATATATATCTACATATTTTGTGAATATTTCAAGTGTCTACCTGTTGCCGTTATCAATATAGAACAAAAACGAGCAAAAAAATCACGTTTGTTGTATGGGAGCCCCCTTAAATATTTATTTTATTCTATTTTTAAATATTTTTTATTATAGCTGCAACAGAAATACATCATCTGTGAAAATTTCAACTGTCTAGCTATCACGGTTCATGAGATACAGCCTGGTGACAGACGGACAGACTGACGGACAGACAGACAGACAGACGGCGGAGCCTTAGTATAGTAATAGGCTTCCCGTTTTACCCTTTGGGTACGGAACCCTAAAAACCGGCCGGAGTCAGACTCGCGCACGAAGTGTTCCGTACCATTATCTATAAAAAGGTAAATTGCGGTTTACGATTTATGACGTATTAAAAAAAAACTACTTACTAGATGTCGTTTAAACCAATTTTCGGTGGAAGTTTATATGGTAATGTACATCATATATTTTTTTAGTTTTGTCATTTTCTTATTTTAGAAGTAGCAATTACAGGGGGGGGGGGACACATTTTACCACTTTGGAAGTGTCTCTCGCGCAACCTATTCAGTTTAGAAAAAAATGATATTAGAAATCTCAATATCATTTTTGAAGACTATCCATAGATACCCCACCCGTATGGAGTTGATGAAAAAAAAAATGTAATTTCAGTTCTAAGTATGGAGAACCCCCAAAATGTATTGTTTTTTTTTTCTATTTTGTGTGATAATCTTAATGCGGTTCACAGAATACATCTACTTACTAAGTTTTAACAGTATAGTTCTTATAGTTTCGGAATAAGTGTCTGTGACATACGGACGGACAGACAGACAGACATGACGAATCCATAAGGGATCCGTTTTTTGCCATTTGGCTACGGAACCCTAAACATGGGAAGATAGGTTATATTATACACGCGCCGCATGTGGCACGTCAAAATTTGGCTAATTAGCCACATTTTCTTCGTCTTGTCTCTTTCGCTCCCGATAAAGTACTTTTATAATAACATGGACTTAGTGTACTCATGGAATTACTAAGTACAATACAACATTATTTTTAGTATATATGCGAATCCTGAATATAGTTTGTTCAGAATAAGGAACTGAATCGATTTCAATAATTTTTACACCATGTTATATTTTGTCCCAAAAATATTTAACACTTTTAATGCCAAGCACCCAGCATATAGGTATATGCCAGTGACCTTGAGTGGTTAGCTTACGTATTCTGTACTGAGCTCACGCAACGCGTCGTACGTTCAGCCAGTAATAGGACTCGCCCATCAAGGAGCGCTGTCCCCAATTTGACGCATTATTAATTTATTATTCACAAAACAAAAGGTATTTTAATAAAACGCGTGTACTAAAAGATCAATAATTAAATTATCTTTAAATTGGTGAAGGTTTTTAGAAAAATACGCTTGGTAGATTTTGCGCAATTCTCAGTTTTTTATCCGCGTTAGACATAACTTTACAAATTAATTTCACTGTGTAATATTAACATAATCTAAAATATTCACATATTAAGTTTTAAGTAATTTAACGTTTATTATTTTCAAATCATTAACACTACTCGTTTAGACGTGATCTTCAGTATAAAATCATTAAAAGTCGGTTATTGTCGCCTTAACTAACTTTTCAGACCTTTGTATCTCTTAAAAACAGAAAACTGCTTATCTGGAAATCTCTGTTTCGATGGAAAATTTAAAATCGGTCTAATTTGTCTGTAACACTACTTCTCGAAAATGTTCATAACTAACTTTTTAGACCTTTGTATCCTGCTTATGCGTATGAAGTTTCATTTTAAAATTGGTTCAGTCATTTTGAAAAACAAGAGCTTAAAAGTTTGTATGAAATGCCGTACGTCGTAAACGCTCACATGTAGACACCGCAATTTGTTATATTATTTACTCCGCCACTATTGTCACGTCACAGATGTTATTTTTTAGGAAAACGTTTTTTTTTTGTGTGTAATGTGTGAATGTTGCCTTTGGTGACCTAGATACCAGTTTGTTCCACTACAGGACGGTTAAATCATTATTGTTATCAATGCGGAATATTTTAATGAGTTAATTAATACGAATCTATTATGATTTAATAAATACAATTTGGGTGGTCATATATAAATATGTTTGTTTACATGAAGCTAGTAGCAGCATTATCTAATAATAATTTTTCTTTGATTTTTTTTTGTTCTCAAGTCTAGATTTGAAAAATACATAAGTACTTACTACTTATCATGTTACCTTATGTAATTTTGCTAGATTTTTATTGTACAATAAAAATAAAATGTAAAACAGGTTAAATAAATAAAAAGGTAGGCGTAGGTTAAAGGTAAATAGGTAGGTTTACTTACTAAGTATTACCTACATTTACTTATGGCAATTGGCAACCCCTCCCCCCACCCGTGTGTAAATATGTCTTGTGAGCACCATGTATCTATCACATAATTAATTTATCTGTCATTGCTTCATTCTTAACTCTTTTTACTGCCTATTGTGGTATAGTAATTTTATTCTAGGTGCATCGTTTTCACATATACGTATAATTATATAATTTATTAATGTACCACCTATAAAAAATATTGTGCAAGATTTTAAAAGGGTAACGGTGGAGTTTCTTGCCCATTCTTCTCCATACGAAACTACCTTTTGGAAGGGGCGACTAGAATCAATTCTATTTTTTTGGAAATATTGACGTTCAAAAGTGCCATAAATGTGCCTATTGGAAATAAAGAATTTGACTTTGACTAAACGGAGTAATGCGGACCCCTCGGTAACTAAAAATACAATAAGTGTATGCTAAGTTATTCGAAAAAAATCCCAGACTGCAACTGGGTATTTACTTAGTTATGTTTTTAACACAGCGGAAAATTTTATTTTTTATTGTGTCGTCCAACGTCCGGGTGTTTTTTTACACAGATGCTGAATCACTAAATCAACTACTATGTGCAATAATAGTCATTATTGTTTTGTTTACCGTTTTCCTGTTACTTACTGGTTATGAATGAGGTTGTGAATATTTAAGAGCCTATACTACCTCAAATGGCTTAGCATGATCCTCCGTTATGTCGAAAATACTGCAGCATTAATGATGAAAAATGTATACTGCAGTTCGATTATTATTTACAATCATTTACCAAATACTTTTCAAGACTTACCGCTGACAAAGTTTAAAAAAATGCTTTTTAAACTATTACTATTTAAAAGATAATATACCATTAAGGACTATTTAGAAGACAAATCAATAGAATCTGTAATTTGTAAGTTGGATTAATTGACATCGCTGATTGTGAATACATTTGCACGCCATGTTATGGCAGGATATGCTGCAGTAAATTTACTGTAACAGCCTATGTGCCATATAAATATTTTTGCAGATAAATATTTTTGATTTTGATTTGAAATAAATATATGGTAAAGTTGAGGGTTAATGATAAGTACTATGTTTGACGAAAACACGATTCCATAAAATTTTCTTTATGGAAAAAAAATCCAAAGTTACCTCCAAACCAAACAATAAACCGCTGGTATTAAAAAAAACTTCAAATTAGATAATTAAACTTTGCATATTAACTGAACAAACTATAAAGCAGCTCTAAGTTATAATTTTTTTAAATTACCATTATTTTCACCGTAAAAAGAAATAAACTAAACTATCGGTGCCTTGGAGTCTTCTCGCTGCCACCGTGTCTCGCTTTCTCGCGTGACCGTCAGTAGTAGTGTGCGAGCGAGTTATAGAGTGAGGTGGCGCTAAGGTATTTATTATAGACACTTAAGTACCTAGGCTTGTTTTACATATTTTGTCATGACGTCATAGTGACCGTTTATTGTATTTTGATACTGTAGAGCGGCATCAACATCGGCACATGCGAACGACGCGTCACACTGACGTCACGCAAAATCCTGCATCGCGCAAGCAGAGTTTACCGCGCGACTAGCATATTATACAACATTAGTTTTTGTTTATACTAAACCCGAAAAAATCAGCTGTTCCATACATTTCGTTGATTTAAGTGAACAGAAATGTAGGGAACAGCTGATTTTTTTTTCGCGATTACAAGGTTGGTCCCATAGAAAAAATTGTTCAAAATGATGAGTACAATGACCTGTTTTCGGGTTTAGTATAAACAAAAACGATTGTTGTATACAAAATCCCGACATCAACCGTCGGGCAGTTGCCCACCAGACACAACACCCGTCTGGTCGGAGGATCCTTCCTTTTCTATAGAGGATGAGTGGACTTTACACCCTGTAACAATTTTGTTAGAGATTTTGTTTTTATTCGGGAATATATGTTTCTCCCCAAGAAAAGTCAACATGTTTTGGCTATTTTGGTAGCCTACAGTATATACGCAGTTATTGATAATTTAACTGAGACTAGGTTAAGTGACGAAACAGTATTATCTAGTATTTCTAATAATACTGTAACAGATTCTTTAAACTTTTGACTCGATAAAAGAGAAGTTATTAAGAGTATTTTACTATATCACCAAAATATAAACCGTTTCTCTGGCTAAATCCTAGACGTGGAACTGATAAGGCGACGATAACCGACTTTTAATGATTTTATACTAAACATCACGTCTAAACGAGTAGTGTTAATGATTTGAAAAAAATATATGTTAAATTAGAGCATTTTTTCAATAATTTAATATGTCAATATTTTAAATTATGTTTAAATTACATAGTGAAATTAATTTGTAAAGTTATGTCTAACGCGGTTAAAAAACTGAGAATGGCGCAAAATCTACCAAGCGTATTTTTCTAAAAACCTTCACCAATTTAAAGATAATTTAATTATTGATCTTTTAGTATACGCGTTTTATTAAAATACCTTTTGTTTTGTGCAAGTATAATAAATTAATAATGCGTCAAATTGGGGTCAGCACTCCTTGATGGGCGAGTCCTATTACTAGCTGAACGTGCGACGCGTTGCGTGAGCTCAGTACAGAACACGCAAGCTAACCACTCAAGGTCACTGGCGTATATCTCCGTCTTAATAGATAAATATCATACGGATATCTTGTTTCTGTGAAACCTGGTTAAGACCGGATGGAATGTTGTTTAATGTAAATAATTTTTCAGTTGCCAGATTACCAGTACGTACAATGGAGATGGTTGACCTTAGTATTTAATATTAATTCCAAGCCAATATACCTCCTGTTTTTCCTGAGAAAACTGATCTTGACATTCACACACAGATACGGGCGGATATAAAGAAAGAAAGAAAGAAAATACATTTATATATCGTCGTCTTCTTTTACATCGCCTGGTTGGAGGAACCCTAAAAACAATTGAAGTTGGAGGAAGTAAGAAATAAGATGAAAACAAAAGAAATAGGTACCCCGTGGTTACCCCAAATAATGAAATAATAACCGTTAAGTAACGGTTATTATTATCTGATAATCTTAGGGTACCGAAAAAGTTATTCAAAGAGTTGGTAAGGTTTGTTAGTTATGTTAGTTGTAAGTGCTGTTGTTGTTTGTTGTTTCAATTGTTTTTGTTCGTTTTTGTTTTTTGTTCGTTTTTGTTTTTTGTTATTTAGTTGTTTTGTATTTAGTTGTTGGTTAGTTACCTAATAATAATATTATATCTTAAACCCAGCAGTGGGACACAAGTACACAACATAGGCCAAAAAAAGTATGTATACCCATATTAAACAGTCCCACATATTATGCTTACTTATAAGCAAAAAATACCTTAAAATAAAGTTAATAACAAAAACACTTCAATTATTAAGTACTGAGATCATGTGATCAATTAATATACTTACTTCAAAATAAACAAAAAAAGAACAAGCAACTGAATCTGTTCATAAAAAGTGCTCATTGAGTTTAATTGTTTGGCAGGTAACGTAAAATTGGTTTAAATGAAATTAAATGATATTGTTTATTCTGTAAATAGGTTAACGGAAACGCTTTTACACGACATAATAAAAAAACCGGCCAAGTGCGAGTCGAACTCGCGCACGGAGTGTTCCGTACCATTATCTACAAAAATGGCAAAAAATAACGTTTGTTGTATGGGAGCCCCCCTTAAATATTAGTTTAATTTTAATTTAATTATTTATTTTTATAGTGAATAAATAACTTAAAATTCTGTGAATATTTCAAGCGTCTACCTGTTGCCGTTATCAATATCGAGCAAAAACGAGCAAAAAAATCACGTTTGTTGTATGGGAGCCCCCTTAAATATTTATTTTATTGTTTTTTAGTATTTTTTGTTAAGGTGGCAACAGAAATACATCATCTGTGAAACTTTCAACTCTCTAATTATCATGGTTCATGAGATACAGCCTGGTGGCAGACGGACAGACAGACAGACAGACAGACCGTGGAGCCTTAGTAATAGGGTTCCCGTTTTACCCCTTTGGTACGGAAACCTAAAAATAAGCTACATGGAGTCGACATTTCCTATCTAACTACCCCTGTTATGAAATGGCGAAACAAACTCAGGAGTCAGTCTTAAAATACCATGCGAAGCTGGGGGGCGGGTCGCTAGTTTAATATAATACACAACCTATAAAAAAATAAAATATTTACAACACGTTTCCTCGATTACTATGCTTAGGTAAGTGCTTAATTTTAATCTGACAGCAGAGAAATGTAGATAAAATGTCAAGTGAAAAAAAAACCTTTGCAAAAAAAACTAACCGAATATAATATTTTTTTGTGAACGTCCAACCCAATAGTTCAAAATGATCAGAAAAGAAATGACTCATTCATAATTATTAAAAAAAAATCCCAATACAAACTTTTGAAAAAGGGCATAAATATTGCGAATAAATCCAGCTACAATATTTTGATGCCGAGTGTACCTACCCGGCCAAAAAGATTAAATATTATGTATACTCGTGTGTATCCGTGGCGATACTATCAGAAGATCAGAAGACACGATGCTAAGGGTAAGGAACTAAGGACCTTAAAGGTCAAACAGAGTAGATATAACGTATACAACATTATTTTTAGTATATGCGAAACCAGAATATAGTTTGTTCAGAATAAGGAACTGAATCGATTTCAATAATTTTTACACCATGTTTTTTTTTCCCTAAAGTATTTAAGTTTGATGGAAAATGTTGTGCGTGAGTTCGACTCGCACTTGGCCGGTTTTTTTATTATGTCGTGTAAAAGCGTTTCCGTTAACCTATTTACAGAATAAACAATATCATTTAATTTCATTTAAACCAATATTTCGTTACCTGCCAAACAATTAAACTCAATGAGCACTTTTTATGAACAGATTCAGTTGCTTGTTCTTTTTTTGTTTATTTTGAAGTAAGTATATTAATTGATCACATGATCTCAGTACTTAATAATTGAAGTGTTTTTGTTTTTAACTTTATTTTAAGGTATTTTTTGCTTATAAGTAAGCATAATATGTGGGACTGTTTAATATGGGTATACATACTTTTTTTGGCCTATGTTGTGTACTTGTGTCCCACTGCTGGGTTTAAGATATAATATTATTATTAGGTAACTACCCAACAACTAAATACAAAACAACTAAATAACAAAAAACAAAAACGAACAAAAAACAAAAACGAACAAAAAGGACGAAAAACGAAGTCGGTGGCAAAAAACTAAAATACAGCCAAAGACGTCGGTGTCTTTGGCTGTATTTTAGTTTTTTGCCACCGACTTCCGAAACTAAATTGTATATTGTTTAACTTCCAAAAGGGTTCAAACTACGACCTACAACTAGTAAGTCATGGTCGTTATCACTGGGCCACCACTGGGCCACCACTAGGCTACCACTGGGCTACCACTGGGCCACCACTGGGCCACCACTGGGCTACCACAGGGCCACCACTGGGCCACCACTAGGCCACCACTGGGCCACCACTGGTTCACCACTGGGCCACCACTGGGCTACCACAGGGCCACCACTGGGCCACCACTGGGCTACCACAGGGCCAACACTGGGCTACTACTGGGCCACCACTGGGCCACCACTGGGCCACCACTGGGCCACCACTGGGCCACCACTGATCATAAAAGTATTAGTACTCACATTAATATCAACCTTGCAGCCCTAGGTCCAACTTACCAGTCCTGCGGATCGCACCGAACAATAATATTTCCAAAAAACAATTAATGTGAGACAAGTAATCAAATCGATTATTAACCGATTACTGTCGACAATAATCGTTTAAAATATTACAGTAATATTTTGATGTATTTTTGTAATTTTGCACATTTTCCATTAGTGCTGCTAAGCGAAGGTTATTTTACAAATTCGATTAGTGCTGGCAATAAGTACATTGCACATGTCGCTGGATTAGCCCTAGAAGTTTGAATTTCGGATCTAAAAATATGTTACTTAGGTATGTGTATAACTCCTGTGTGTTTTAAATTGTAATACATTATAATAATAACCGCACGCGCAAAGGCGCAGCTAGCGCCCCGCTTTCACCCGCGTAAGTCTCGATCCCATGGGAAAGCCACCCTTAAAAATAGATAGTAGTCGATTCTCAGACCTACTGAATATACATATAAAATTTCATCAAAATCGGTCAAGCCGTTTCGGAGGAGTATAGTAACTAACATTGTGACACGAGAATTTTATATATAAGACAAGCTGCGCCCCGCGGTTTCACCCGCGTAAGTCTCGATCCCGTGGGAAAGCAACTCTTAACACTTAGGGTTTGTACACAAAACTGCGAATTCGTGCGAATTCGCAACGCAGAAGGTAAGCGCAGAAGAAAAATCTTAGGGTACCGTCGCAGATTTTTGCGATGCGACGTCGCAACGCAGTTTTGTGTACAAGCCCTTAGGTGTATAAAAAATAGATAGTAGCCGATTCTCAGACCTACTGAATATGCATATAAAATTTTATCAAAATCGGTCAAGCCGTTTCGGAGGAGTATGGTAACTAACATTGTGACACGAGAACTTTATATAAAAGATAGTTGTTGGAACTTCAATGATAACACTCTACCTGGCAGCTTTGTTACTTCTAAGTTTAAATATTGTTTAGTTTGTGAAACACCCTGTGGCCAGGGATTGAAAACCGGTACGAATTTGGGTTCCGATTCTTCATTTCGGTTCTTAAAAAGGTTCTTCTTTTCGGTACGGTTCCGGTTCAGGTTCTGGTTTGGTTCTGGTTCCAAAGTACCGATTCCAAATAATGGTTCCAATATACCAGTAATAAGGTTGTTATTATGTTAATATGTTAAATGTGTGTTATTAAAATCGTTTTAAAATAAAAATTCCTTCTTTTGGAGATATCCTAGTCCACCACGTTTTTTTTTAAAGAGAGTGAGATGAAACATTATGGCTATCGTGTGGTGGGACATAGGAAATAACTATTTTTTTATTATAAATAAAGTATTTTTTTTAATAAAAAAAGCTTTTATATGAAAAACATCAAATGTTACAGAAATACCTTATAAACTTGGTAGGACATGCCCAAAAAACATACTGACAATGAAATAAAAATTTGCCCACAGAGCTATCGTCCTGCGTTGAGCGACATCGTATGAACTCGTTCAGATCCGCTTTGAAGAAGAACCGGTAAAATAATGGTTCTTAAAGGTTCTAATTTAGATTCCTGTTCCGGTTCGGATTCTAATAACGGAACCACTAAATACCGGTATTTTATCGGTATTTTAGGAACCTTTTCAATTCCTGCCTGTGAAATACTTACAATCTGTCTAAAAGTGTCTACCCGTTTGTTTCTGCCTATAATATAATCTAATCAATTAAATTATCTCAAGGCCTTTTAATCATCTCCAAGTGCCACGTAGCCATACTCTCTAACAATAATAAATATTTATTAAATTTCGACCAACAAAGGATCAAACAGAACACAGTAAATAAAAACAAAAATAATTATTTTAAATTTTTACCTGCCCTAAGCCCAAATAGACTTGAAACAAGCGTGATCTTCACATTAGATTCGCCCTCAGCGACATTGCCGTCCACGGACAGTAGTATTAGAGCATGGTTACACGCTCAGTTTGGCGTCATTCTGGTCCATCAGTCTGGATTGACTTGACTGAAGCCAGAATGATGGATGATTTTCACGGTTACACGGGCAATCTAGACTGACAGCAGACTGATGAAAAGTACGTAGTCGGTCGTCAATTTATCAGTGCTTAGTCATGGATATTATAAGGAACAAGAAAGCGTGTGCTATTATGATAATTATCACGTTGCTGCTAAAGAAACGCGTAAAAAAGAGCGATGAATGAGAAGCTGGCTACAAAGAAGAGATCATTACACTCATCTTAACTTATTGAATGAAATACGAGATCTAAAGGAAGAAGAAGACTTTCAAAATTACTATCGGATGAAAGAAGTCTGTTATGATTGCGTTGCTTCTGCATTGCGTCGCTGACGGTGACTGACGCGAGAATGATACGAGCTGGTTACACGATCATCTCCCATCAGTATTTCATCATTCAAGACGGACTGACAAAATTATTTAAAATATTTAATTTTCATCAGTCTGTCAATCCGTGGGTTACACGATCATTCTCCGATCATTCTGATTAAACTGATGGACCAGAATGACGCCAAACTGAACGTGTAACTTTGCTCTTATGTTATTGGCTAGCAATCAAGCAGACGGCGCGCGGCGGGATGGAAAGTAGACACCTCCTTCGATAGACACACATTGCCTAATACCACGCCTGTTATTCCGCGGAGGGATGGGCAGAGGTATACTTAAAGTACACCCTGACACCGATAGACCTCAGACAATATTGAAATCTGCAATGTCAGGGGGCATCGGCCTTCCATGCACTCTCGCTCCGAACATTTACGACATTTCCACAATTTGACCCTCAAATTTGTAAAACCAATACTTTAGTTATTAATTTCAAAGTATTTTTTTTGTGTAGACTCAAATCTTTTATGGTTTATTCTAAACAAAAAGTATTTTATTTTGTACGCAATTTTTATTTAATGGCAACACATGCAGATATACCTGTTATTTTAAGACCTTGCACATATTATGATATATACTCATGTTTTACAATAAATATATTCTATTCTATTCAATTCTGAACCATGGCCTGAACCAGGGCCGGACGCGAGAGATCGCCGCCGCCGATCGCCTCCGAGGACACGGTGGTGCTCCGCCCAAGCCGGGCAGACCTCCACCGTATGCTTCACCGTGTCCTCCAGGCGATCCACACTGTGGTGACACCCGGGCGTTTTCTCCCGCTTTATCCTAAACATGAACCTCCCGAAACAACTGTGTCCGGTGAGGACCTGCGTCAGGCGGAAGGTGAGGACGCCGTGGCGCCTCTCTAGCCACTCCTCAAAGAGGGGACTTATTGCCACATATATGGCGTGCCCAGCGCTGGGTTGCGACAATCGCACTCTCCATGTCGCCATGAGATCCCGCTGGAGCTCCGTCCGCTGTGCCGTGATTTCTCGCGGCAGCGGAGTTACGCCCCGGCGTTTCGTCCTCGCGCCACTCCCATATGTGCGCGAGGACTTTTGCCTCCAGATCCCATGGCGGCAATCCGGCATTGTAATGTGTACCTACTAAACAATCTGCCGTTTCATACATTTATTTATATATGTTCTCATATCTCGTGAAAATGTAGGGAACAGCTGATTTTTTTTTCGCGATTTCAGATTTGGTCCCATAGTAAGAGTTGTTCATAATGATGAGTACAATGAGTCCTTAAGAGGTTATGCGTTATTCATGTTACACCTGGTATAAGTGCCTATTTGAATTAAATGATTTGACTTTGTCTTAAAGGTCAACAACGTACTATTCTGGTTTTTTGCTACAAATTCAAGTTTATCAAGTAAAAATAAGCTGAGCAATAATTTTTAATAAGGCAGGATTTTTCTTTCGTATTTGTAGTCTGTTTTTTTTAGGGTTCCGTACCAAAATGGTAAAAAGAACCCTTATGATGCGACTAAGTATGTCTGTCTGTCACACCTGGATATCTCAAGAACTACTAATGCTATCAACTTGAAATTTAGAACAGTTTTAGATGACGTTTGCCCAACTATTTTGTGAAAGAAATTAAAAAAATATATCTTTTTTGCATAAGGGACTGAAAGGGGGTCTTAAAAATTTGAAGTGGGGCTACTAGGGGATGTGGGGTATCATATGAAAGAACGCTGTTTGCACATTCTCAAACAATTTTTTTTTGGCAGCATAGTTTCTGACTTTTGATGAAAAATGTGAAAAAAAAAATGCCGCTCCCCCCCCCTTATCTCCAAAGTTTGCATAGAAAAAAATTTGAAACTATTCTATGTAATAGAAATGTATGTAAATATTACAGGAAAAATAAAACGATGTCTCTAAATAGCACAGTTTTTAAGAAATCATCAACATCATATATACGTACGGAACCCTCGGTGCGCGAGTCCAACTCGCTTTTGACTGGTTTTTTTTTTAATTTATGTTCCCCTATTTCTCCGTCAAATGTGGACGGGTTTTAATTTTTTTTTGTTTGAACGGGAATGCTCCCGAGGTGGTCCCATTGCCACCAAATTAGAATCAGATGAGTGGATCCCATGGAAATCGAGGGAAATCCTCAAATTTTATACTCGTAGGCACACCTATAACGATTTAGGTGTTTTTTATAGTAACTCATGCAGTTGCACTTGGAAAGTACCACTTGGTGAAGAGGAACCGATGATGAAGACCACAGGTGGCCACCGGAACGTATTTCACGGGTTAGGATTCAATTTGGTAATTTGATATGGTTGCTAAGCCATTTACGCTCGTCGCAATGCATATGGTGAAGTCACCATCAGTTCCAGTTCTACGGTTTTTACCAGAAGGTATAACTTCTCAACCATTAAGGCCCCTGCATCGGTAAAAGCAATATTTTGTAAAAGTTGATGAACAGTTGACATTAGGCCATTGTAACTTAGATAAATTACAAACTAACCCACTAAAAAGTGAAAAATAAAAAACTTTTTACAAAACTAAACAACCGACTAAAAAAAAACACTACATATTGAAAAATAACTTTAATTTCGGAAGTCGATGGCAAAAAACTAAGATACAGATCCAAAGACACCGACTTCCGAAATTAAACAACTATTTTTCACTTTGTAGTGTTTTTTTTTAGTCGGTTGTTTAGTTTTGTAAAAAGTTTTTTATTTTTCACTTTTTAGTGGGTTAGTTTGTAATTTATCTAAGTTACAATGGCCTAATGTCAACTGTCAGGTTGTTTTTTTATGTAAAACATTGTTTTATTTTTAAATTTTTTGCTGCCATTTCTACCCCACACAAGTTTGCTACGTAAACAATAGTGACAGGAAGTTTTAGAACATCCTCAACTTAAGGAATAGAAGAACATAACTGGCTGTCAAGTAGTTGTCATACTTTTGTAATGTGTTTGTGTCTATAACTAATGAAATTGGCCTTGGCCGTTTATTGTTAAAGTAAAATAAATAAATAACATACATACACAAAGCAGATTAAATACTTATTATTGAAGCTAACGCAAAAACTACCCAAGAAAACCTAATAAAATGTATAATATAGATCCAACGCGCAAACATCTTCTACCAAAAGAAAAAAGAATTTTCAAAATCGGTGCTCAACAAATTGATGAAATTATCGATGAAAAACAACAAAAAAATACATACAGACGAACATAGAACCTCCTTTTTGAAGTCGGTTAAAAATCGACAAAATTTATTTCACTTACCCACAAATTTCTGAGATAGTTTAATAAAATAGTTGAAAGTGTGTTTTTATTTATTTTAACACGATAACCTTTTGAAAATCGGCTTAAAAAATAATCTTAAACCAATGTAAATTAAAAGGCAATGTATTTCTTTGATACTTAAAAAGAATAGAAAGAAAAATAATTTTATTTGTCACAGAAAAACGTACAAAGTATGCATACACAAATAACATTTTTATCTAAATCAATTTAACTTTTTTTTTAACCTTAATTTGATTTTAATGTGTTAAACTGTACACCTCTTTAGACTATTGGATTTCTAGGCAAGTTTTTTTAAACATAATAAATACTAAATAGCACTTATCTTTGAACATAGTTTTTAAAGTTATATCATTAAAAACCTACTCTTCTATGTTTAGGACAATGTTGAAAATTTATTTATTATTTATTTATTAAAACTTTATGCCAAGTAAAAAAAAATACTGTACAAAGGCGGACTTAATGCCTGAGGCAATATCTACCAGTCAACCAAAATCAAAGTTATTGCACATTCTATAATTAAGTCGGCTTTTATGTGTTGTTTATGATTAAATAGCTTAAAATAATAATTAAGTGACCATCACATATAAAAAACACACGTACTTAATCAACTATGGTCCAAAAAAATGGCAAAAAAAAAGTTTCTGGCACAAAAATTTTTGACCATGGTCTGGAAAAGACGTCAAAAAAAAATCAAAACGTCACCCACCTTTCCGTCCAGGAACAGTCTTCAGAACCGAAAGTTGCACAATTAAAACATAATATTTTACAAAACACACTGGTGAGTTCTCCGAAGCCGGTTCTTTGTATTTCTCAGCTTAGTTTCCTCGTGTGACAAGGTCGTTTGGTGCGAGCGCTCGGCGCGAACTGGACGCGGATCAGCGCAGATGCATAATATATGTGGCCGGCCATTTTCATTTTAATAAGTACAGACGGCAGCACATCAACGTAAACCCTATACATATCTATAACTACGACGCGCCATCGAGTGTTAGAAAGAAAGTATCTTTGGAATGATTGGTGGAGTTTGCTAAGTTTCTAAAATTGCCCAATGGTTGCACATACTAATAATTGGGAGCCAATTATCATGTCTCACTAGGAATAAGCCACACCCAAGCGCCCCTGCGCGGGCGCCGCCGCACCCGAGTTTTCCCAAACCTTCACGAAATTTAACGAAATTCACTCGTCATTCATCACATCGTTCGTTTGACGTTTATCCATTTACCATTTAATTTTTACGTCAGTCGGTCAGTCAGTTGAACTCAGTTGGAATTTGGATTGGAGTCGTAACATCTCATAGAGATCGGTAACAATAGAAAAAGTAATTGTGTCTCATTAATCTCATTATTAGTGACAGTTGACTTGTAATAAAATAAATAAGTGCGGTTAAATATTAAGGCGCCTCAATTGACGCAAATTGAAAGGGAGCTCATCATAGCGCTGCGAGTGGAAATTGGAGTGGATGCCAAGTAATGGATATTTTTCGGCATAACGGTGAGTAATATTTTTTTGTAATGATAATTATTAATTAAAATAAACAAAGACTGTTTAAAAAATGTTTCAATGGTGTTTATCTATAGAACTATCGAAAGTTAACAGAAGGGATAGTTAAGTAGGTATCTTCTTTGTTTTTTCTTGGTGAGTTCCCGTCCCGATATTGTTAGTTTTTTAAGGCTTCTACAGACCGGCGCGACTCGCGACTCAACACAAAAGCACCGCTCGTCGCGCGACACGCGGGTCCGTTGTGTCGCGCCGGTCTGTAGAAGCCTTTCAATGTAGAGTAACCGTGCAAGCTTAAATTCAGAGTTAACATAAACTCCATTTGAAATAAGATAAGACGTTTAAATAAACCTTTTTTACAGTCCGTTCAACCGATTTTGATTTCTATTGCGTTGGTGGCATGACAAATGGCACCTGTAATAAACAGTTGATATTGTAACCACGTTTATGCTTTTAATGCCACCCTTATGCGTATGGCATAGAAGTCAGAATCGGATGTGAATGTGTAGCTTGTAATCACACTTAACGCTCGTACAGACTCACGCGATATCGCGGGCGCGACAGCCACCGACAAAGAAATTGTCTTTGTCGGTGCCTGTCGCGACCGCGATATTGCGCGAGTCGGTACGAGGACGAACCTTTATCACCTTAACTTATTCATCACTTACATTAAACATGGTTTTCTTAAAAAGTGTAAAAAAAATACCTACTACACAAAACAAATTACTACCTACTAGACGAATGTAGTTGGAAGGGCCGCGCGGCGCTCACTCAAACCAGTTTTACGCGCGCCGCGTGGCCAGACTCTGTGAATGTTAATATTATTTGACGACACGGTTGGCGTTGGCGCAGTGGTTAAGCGATTGACTGCTGCGCTGCTTGTCGCGGGTTCGATTCCCGCACTGAACAAATATTTGTATAATCTACAAGTAGTTGTTCCGGGTCTGGCTGTTTGTTTATGTGAGTTTAAATGTTTGTAAACGCACCCACAATACAGGAGAATTTCTTAGTATGGGGCAACGTTTTTTAAAAAAAAAAAGAGAAAAAAAAAACTATATGATAAATCTTCCTTTAATTCTTTACAAACCACCTCAACAAAGGTTCTCAATTCGACAGTTTGTTTATTTGTATAAGTTTATATTTTGAAGAATAATTTTTAACCATCCCATAATTATAAGTTGGCCCGTACAATTTGTTGTAATAAAGAATCAGTAAGTATTGAAATTGACAAAATTTCTTTTTGTTTTAGATTTCTATGGTCAGGAGGCGCCTGAAGGACGCCGGAGAGACCGCCCTGCCAAGAAACCTTCCTCCATGTCCTTCCCCAGGATTCAAACTATCTCCATATTTTTCATCACAATTGCCCAGCGGTTAGGCCGCGAAGGCGTAAGAGACAGTCAAAGTTACTTTCGCATTTATAATATTAATATGGATAATTCTTCTAATAACGTGACAAAGATAATTTAATAGTTAATACCGTAAATTAAAATTTTAAACTTCTTTTCGCACCATTGTTATATTCTTGAGAATTTTTCCTTTAATCTTGTATACTTAGTTTGGTTTTGTGGAGTTTCTTGCCGGCTCTTCTCCATAGGAAACCACCAATTGGAACCGTGCACCTAGCTTCTGACGTTTTATAAGTGCCCATGTAGGTTTTTGATGCTGACTACCAGCATGCAAGCAGCAAGTGAAATAAAATATTTTGATCGTTGATTTTGTTTTTTATATTTGGTTGTAATTATATTTTAAAATTGAGAGTAGGTAGGTTTTTAAGTTTTTAATTATAATATTGTTTAAAAATAAAAAGATTGATATTCCGTATTTTATTTTGATATTTTTCCCGCGGTTTCACACGCGTTCCCGTAGGAACCTATCCTATGTCCTTTTCTGATAGGTAGGTATACAAAATTCCATAATGATCGGTTGTGTAGTTAAGGCACCAAGAGCCCTACTTGCCTGCTTTTGGCTCCATAACTACTTACATAACCGATCATAATGGAATTTTGCAGTTTGGTAGCTACCACCGTATCTAATATACGGGGCCCCGACGGCATATTTATAGTATTTAAAAAAACGGCAGTGCCCTTTTTGCAAAAGACCCCGCCAAGAGGTTTTGATATGGAGCCCCATTACTAGCTACGTCACTGCGTGCTGCAAAACTGAAAGCGTAACAAATAAACAAACTCACTTTCTCATTATAGGCGGCTTCACCCGAGTTCTCATATTAATAGGTTCATAAGGGAACCCATGTCCTTTTCTGTACCCCTGACAACGTGTTACGTGCAACATTTCATTATGATGCGTAACAAACAAACTCATATTCTCGTAATATAGTTTTTAAAGGGAAGCAATTCCGTCATACATGATTTTTGCGTAGCTTTAACCGTTTCCACAGCGTACGCAACGGGGCCGGGCCGTAGCATGCGTAGTTCATACAAACGTAATACCAAAATAATTTGTAAATCAAACAGTGTCTTTATTCCGATTGGAATAAAAAATATCTATGTTCCCAAATATATTTTGAATGGACACTGATTTAAACAAGAGTTATGAGAAAAATAAGTTATCTATAGAAATATTAAATTTCTCATAACTCGTATCATAACCTCTTATAACATATATATATATAATATAGATAGAAATAAAGCTAGCTTCAGAATATGTTTGATTTACTAAATATTTTGGTATTACGTTTGTATGAACTACGCATGCTACGCCAGCCCCTTAAGGTAGTGTGTATTTATTTCGATTGGATTACAGAATATCTATTTTCCCAAATACATATTTTGAAACAATGATATAAAGATGAGATATGAGGAATTTAAACTTATTTTTCTCATAACTCTTGTTTAATCAGTGTCCATTCAAAATATATATTTAGGAACCTAGATATTCTGTATTCCAATCGGAATAAAGACACACTACCGTAAGAATGTGTTTGATTTTCAAATTATTTTGGTATTACGTTTGTATGAACTACGAGTACGCATCCATCCGGCCTCTTAAAAGGAATAGTTTTATCCGATTCTGCAACATTTTTCATTGATGCTCCGCTCCTATTGGTTTTGGTTGTAGCGTGATGTTATATGGCCTTCAATGCACTATCCAACACAAAAAGATTTTTTCAATTCGAACCAGTACTTCCTGAGATTACCGCGTTTAACCAAACAAACAAACTCTTCAGCTTTAGTCTAAGTAACATATTTAGGAAGTAACGATAATAATAGATTAGAATTTTATTTTAAAATTCATAACCTTTGAAATCGTATCTTATTACTAGCGCAATAAGGTTGAACTCGCATGTATAAGCAAACTCCGGTAGGTATAGATAATTCCGTTCCTAAGTTCAACTTTTTTTTTTTTGACAGTGTCGCGGAACGGCGGATTACAAAAGGCTTTTTGTAGGTATAAGTAATTAATTAACATAACTTCACACACGTTCGTCATGGGGTAGGTATCCATATTTTTTCAAAATTTCAAGCACATTGTATATTGGGTTTTCGACATAAAATTTCGTAAAAATACTTAGAATAGAAGAGCAAGGAACGCACGAAAACACTAGGTGACCGCCAACCCGCCGATAAGTAGGTAACAAAACTCCGAAAAGGTAATTAGAACCTGTTTGAAATAAATAAAATAAAAAATGTTTTCTCACATCAGATTATACCTGTCTACTTAAGAATATTCATCGAGATCTGTTTAAATGTAATAAGAGTAGATAATACAAACTTAATACTTTTATGTAACTTTCCAACAAATATTTAAGAATGAACGATTAAGTAAAAGATAATTTAAATAAAAAATATTGATTAAAGTATAAGCTTTCATAGATATTTTAGGCATTGCGCGGGCCGCCTGTTTTTATTACCATGCCATTATTTCTATTCGATTCAAGGATTCAGTATTCAACCAAGCTGTTTCTTATCGCACAGTAGGTACCTATCTTATTCTACACCACGACGCGCATACGCACACACCCTCACGTACGCACTGCAGCACGAAACATAACAAGTAAGAACAGACAAAAAGCTATGTATCTCTTTCGTACGATTCTCGCTGTTGTTGCTCATAACGCGTTCAAGGTCAAAGTAGGGTAACTTGATGTGCTGGCGACTGTACATGTCAATAATGGCTGACCATTGTGAGGTTTATGTCGTTTATTGTGTGTACACTGTGTACTACTATGGTTGCTATAAAGCAAATAATTATAATAAAGTTAAAAATTAACAAAGAAAAGAAAGAAGGAAAATACATTTATTTAGCATAAACTAAAGGCACACAACACAACATAATTAATAGGTATACTACGAGTAAAAAGAGAACAAAAAATAAAGAAAACATAAAAAGTGTTTGAAGGAGTTAGGAACTTTTGGCTCCCTTTCTGTCCGCCATTTTGTTTTTTTTCTTGAATAGCGGCCAAGGATAAAACTTTCGGAAATCGATTGCTTTCATCATATTACAATAATATGTTCTTTGACAATATCTCCTAATCTGACACATTTCTAATATATATGCCAACTAAGTTGTTCAAGTAGCGCCATAGAGGTTAGCTGGTATGAGCGTATTGGTTGTCTAAATCGTCTTCGTGGACCAGAAACAGTGCTGATTCCACAAAAATAACACCGTAGTGTGTCAATAGTCGTACCAGAATCACTCATTTTGACTTTGTAAAAAACAATAACAGGCTATTGGTTGGTTCGACTCCTATTTTAGAGGCCGCTCGCAACGGGTTCGTGTCGACGAGTCGTCTTCTGATTGGTACTCTCTTACCGCAGGTGTGCCTCAGGGTGGCAATCTCGCTCCTCTTCTCTTTTCTATTTTAATTAACTCTGTCATCTCTTCCTACTTCCATCTCTATGCTGACGATCTACAGTTTTACAATAACTTCTTAAGAGGCCGACTACCATCGCCCGCAACTGCAAGTCGCGGTGAGCCCAAAATTCTTTCGGAATATTGCTATCTCTCTTTGACTCTCTGAGTATGTGAGCGGCGGACGCGGTGTGCAGTCTTGTGCGTGTGTGTATGAGTGGATAGATAGCTATTATTAGCTGTAGGTACTTATCGTTCATTCATAACGACTTGGAGGCATTTATATTTACTTATTAGTAATTATTAGGTATGTTCATTATTTGCTTTATTTTTGTTGACTACTTCGGGGAATCGTTAGTAAATGTACAGACTAGTAATGCGTTTTTTGGAAATTTCTTTAGAATGCCGATATCTCAACATATTAGGATATCTAGGCCTTGTAGTGAAAATCTAGTAGATACGTCATACATAAGGTAAGGTACCTATACCTATATCGTCCAAGGGATCACACATCACACGCACGACGCGTAAATATAAATTATTGGGATATTTATTTTAAACCTGCTTACGTTATTTCAATTTATTTCCTAGAAGATGGTCACAAATTTAAAAAACCAGCCAAGTGCGAGTCGGACTCGCGCACGAAGGGTTCCGTACCATTATCAATAAAAACGGCAAAAAAATCACGTTTGTTGTATGGGAGCCCACTTAAATATTTATTTTATTAAATTTTTTATTATTATTGTTATTATAGCGGCAACAGAAATACATCATCTGTGAAAATTTCAACTGTATAACTATTACGGTTTATGAGATACAGCCTGGTGACAGACGGACAGACCAACAGACGAACGAACAGCGGAGTCTTAGTAATACGGTTCCCGTTTTACCCTTTGGGTACGGAACCCTAAAAACTAAGGCTTCTTCCGTCTTATTTCTATATTCCTTTTACTGAACTTCAAATATTGTTATTACTAAACAATGAATAAGTGAACAAGAACAAGTCAAATAATAAAAGTGTTGAACAAAGTATTAGTAAAAAACCGGCCAAGTGCGAGTCTGACTCGCGCACGAAGGGTTCCGTACCATTATCTATAAAAACGCCAAAAAAACAGGTTTGTTGTATGGGAGTCCCCTTAAATATTTATTTTATTCTGTTTTTCAGTATTTGTTGTTATAGCAGCAACAGAAATACACCATCTCTGTGAAAATTTCAACTGTCTAACTATCACGATCCATGAGACAGCCTGGACGGACAGACAGACAGCCAGACAGACGGACGGACAGCGGAGCCTTAGTAACAGGCTTCCCGTTTTACCCTTTAGGTACGGAACCCTGAAAAGACAACTATTCCAATAATTTATAAATCGACGATATCCGTAAATACAGATACTAACGTAGTTCTGAGCTAAGAACAATAAAAAACGAGGACTCCCTTGCTCAAACTCTCATTCAGCCCATTATTGATTACGCTGATGCGTGTTATTTGGATGCCACCGAGGAGCTTTTAAATAAACTTGTGCGTTTGCAAAACATCTGTATTCGTTTTGTTTTCAACCTTAAAAAGTATGACCACGTTTCTAACTTTCGCAAGATACTCAAGTGGCTCCCTATTCGACTTCGCAGGAACTCTCGGATTTTGTGTCTGCTATTTAATCTCCTTCACAATCCTAAAACGCCATCCTATCTGCGGGAACGTTTTTCCTACGCCCGTCCGTCCTTCTGGTGGGCCTTGCAGTTCGCATCTTAGAAACCTTCTTAAGTCCCCTCCCCACTCCACCGACTTCTACTCCAACTCCTTCACTGCGGTGCGGTTGTGGAATTCACTTCCACCTGATATTAGGGACTGCCAAGCTGTTGCAGTATTTAAAAGAAGAGTGAAAGAACACTACTATCTTGCTTCCACTTCGTCATAGTTGCGTATGTATTTTTTTGTATTACATCTTTAAAAGCTTAAAACTCGAAAACATGACACTTAACGAGCTTTTACTAAAGTATATTTTCGATTTATATTAAAACAGCCTATCGATTTTTAAAGGTTTCATTCATGGCCTTCATTTCGAAAAAAAAACAAAATGGCGATAAGGAGGGGGAGCCAGGCTCCATAGAAAAAAATCCAAACCCCATTAAAGATATTTACAGGAAGTGTGCTTCGCGGCTGCGCCAAATAGGCCCAGTAAAGGGGGTATACAAGAAACATGTTCTTTTCGGTAATTTTAAGAAATATGTAATTATACTCCATTGGTTTAGGTAGTTAAATAAAGGTAAACAAATCGTAAAAAGGGTTTTTATAGATGACACTTTCTTGTTTAAAAACACGTTGTAACTTATAACCAAATTAAATGGGTTTTTAAAAAACGTCCACGAATTATAACGTTGCTAAATTGATGAGCGTAACTGTGAACTAGCATGACAACTGAAGTGACAGGTATTACGTTTAGTCGGTTACTTCACAGCTGTCTCGTCACGTGGTTTTTTTTGTTTACCTTTATTTAACTACCTAAACCAACGGAATATAGTGTTGAATATTATACAGTGCGATTCCGGCTCGCCCTTGACCGCTTTTTTTTGGTGTTAGAATTTAATCAATTCTTTGGCGATTTTTCTGAGAAAGACAGATTGAAGTTAGTGCGGGGGCAGAGCTTCAGTCTGGGTCACGTTGCATTAGTGAACTGTAGGAAAAAACCGGTCAAGAGCGAGTAGGACTCGCGCGCCGAGGGTTCCGTACGAATATATGATGTTGATGATTTCTGAAAAACTGTGCTATTTAGAGACATCGTTTTATTTTTCCTGTAATCTTTACTTAGGCTTCTATCATATATAATAATTTCAGATTTTTATCTCTGCAAACGTTGGAGATAAGGGGGGGGGGGACGGTATTTTATTTAACATCTATCATCACAAGTCGGAGACTATACTGCCTAAAAAAAAAATATGTTTGAGAATGTGCAAACAACGTTCTTTCATATGATACCCCACATGCCCTAGTAGCCCCACTTCAAATTTGTAAGACCCCCTTTCAGTCCCTTATGCAAAAAAGATATATTTTTTTAATTTCTTTCTTGCTTGCAAAATAGTTGGGCAAACGTCATCTAAAACTGTTCTAAATTTCAAGTTGATAGCATTAGTAGTTCTTGAGATATCCAGGTGTGACAGACAGACAGACTTAGTCTCACCATAAGGGTTCCTTTTTACCATTTTGGTACGGAACCCTAAAAAGCGAAAAAAATGTTGATTGGTTTTAATTAGTTGTTTAACCATTTATGTACACACATATAATTATATAAACATACAAGAAGAAAGGAACAGAAATGAAAAAAAAACAAAAATAATAATAATAAGTACTTACCTATAAATTTTATTTATTATTATACATGTCCCAGAATTAACGCACAACCTATTAAGGGGTCATTGTACTCATCATTATGAACAACTTTTACTATGGGACCAAACCTGAAATCGCTAAAAAAAAGTCAGCTGTTCCCTACATTTTGAGGAGTTATTTGAATATAAATGTAGGGAACAGCTGATTTTTTTTTTGCGCTTTCAAGTTTGGTCCAATAGTAAAAGTTGTTTATAATGATGAGTACAATGACCCCTTAAGAGGTTCTGCGTTAATTACGGGACATGTTGTGTATAATTAATGATATTTTTTATTATTATATTTTATTAGTAATAAAATAAATACTTTTGAAGAAAATAGACATATCTCTTATCAAAGTATTATATCATACCTATGCAAAGTTTTTATACTGTGGTGTCTTTTCTACAAATCCCATGTGGGAAGTTCTAAAGGTTTTTTTTTTCAAATGACGGGTAGAATCGAATAGAATAGAATTAACGGCACGGTTGCCGCAGTGGTTGAGCGATTGACTGCTGGGCGTTGCCGCGTGTCGCGGGTTCGATTCCCGCACGGAACGAATATTTGTATGACCTACAAGTAGGTGTTCCGGGTCTGGCTGTTTGTGTATGTGAGTTTCAATGTTTGTAAACGCACCCGCAATACAGGAGAAATTCCTAGTGTGGGGCAACGCTTTAAAAAAAAAAATACATTTCCATATGGGAGGGCGGCGTATGGGAGACGATTTTTTCGGACTTTTTCCTTTACTTTGTGCTGTGAGACCTTGCTTCTTGCCAAATTTCATGATTCTAGGTTAACAGGAAGTACGTAGTTTTGAATTATTTGAGAATACTAAAATATGTCGCATAAATGGCCGTATTTTTTTATTGCGTTGTCTTAGAAACTTGATTTTTCAAAACATCAAGAGACCGTAGATCTACGTATTTGATATAAATTTCAACCTGATACCTCCACGCGTTCCTGAGAAAAAGGGTCTTGACAGACTGTCAGACAGACAGATGGACAACGAAGTGATTCTATAAGGAAAGTCTAATGTCTCATGTGAGGAAGATTTCGGGCTTCTCCAGAAGATGAAAAATCCACTTAGCATACCTACACGTCATGCTTATCTAGAAAGATTCACCCCACACCGTTCAAGGTAATCCAACTAAGTGTCTGCGCAAAATGTGCGTCTAGCTAGTGCAAAGAGAATGAGGATATTGAGCTAGTGGCTGCGACAAGACGAGAATCTCGTAGGCATGCAAGAAGTGCCAAAAAGTATCGATATATCGGATCGATATTTAAAAAATATATTGATATCGATTTCGATAAAACGAAAAAAAAAAACGATATAACGGTGAAATGTTCTAAAAAGTATACTTTATGAAATTGTATTGTTTGTTTTTTATTCATAGAAATACCAAACTAGAAACATACTTTCAAATATTACTAAAATAATACAAATCTATTTAAAACAAACGACAAGATTGCCATTACAACTGTAACAAATCTGAATTATATAAATAAACTTTGCCTTAGTGCTTATCATGCGAAGGTGAAGACACAATACAAACACACGTGCACCCTCCTCAGCGATCACAGGAAGACTGACGCTAACCTGTAGGCAGTGTTGCCAACTGCTAGCTTTACCCAGTTGCTAGATTTTTTTTAAAATGTTGCTAGGTTGCCAGTTTTTTTTACCGTAAAAAGTTGCTAGAAGTAATTAAATGTTTCATACAGTAGGTAAGTAGGTTACGATTTCTGACGATCATTTTCATTTTCATTAATTCCAACAAGAGAGTTAAAAATGTCTTGTGTACCTTTAACGAACCTTTAAATTTGTCCATATTTTCCCACTCCGATCTATATTTCTGTGCGTACGTTTTCTTTTTCAAAGGTAAATCCATTTTCAAATTAAATTAAATCAGCGAGCATTCGTTTTATATGAATAAAACAAAACAACACAAGGTAGGATAGTTAGTTTAGTAAGCATTCTGTCGCAACGCAGCAGTAAACGGGGAATTCCCGACCAACGCCGACCTGTACCTACTATAGCATCTATGACCATAGATTCGCATTTAGTTAATAGGCTCACTTCTCATGCTGAAATGAAAAGTAGCTAAAAAGTTTAGCTACAAGTTTCATTAAATTGTAGCTGTCTGTCACCAAATAATAGCTAGATCTAGCTATAAAGTTGCTAAGTTGGTATCTGTCGTCAGGTGTGCGCGTACGCCGTGCGTCTAGTCGTTGCGACAAGTAGCGAGAGCGACCCGTGAACTAGCCTTCTTTTGAAAGTAAATACAGACTACCTATATTTCCAATTTCTCATATCTCTTAAAAAGAGATACCTACGCAATTTTTTTAATAATCATGTAAATTTTAAAATCCTCATCTATTTTACCCCCTTGGGGGATTTTACAAAAACACTGAAACACGTAACTTTTTATTTATTCTCTAAAGAAAAGCAATATTTGCCATACAAACTTTGATCCCCTTTATACAGCGACAGGAAAATTCGACCTATTCCTTGAAAGGGGTTATACTAGAGGTCATTAGCAACAAATTAAGTCCAGTAGACTAGGGGCCAAAACAGGATGGTTACCGAGCTGTGACGGTTCTTCGATTTTTTTGAAATTTTCTGACTTGTTACCAAAAATAATTACTATAAATAAACTACTGAACCCTAAACATTTAATTGATACTTTTCTGATAGCTGAAAAAAGAGTGAACGAGACAAAAAATAGCCTAAGTCCTTCTCCAGAATGTCATCTATCTTATTGCCAAATTTTATCGAAATCCATTTAGTGATTTTGACATGAAAATGTAACAGACAGACAGAGATAATGATGATGATTCTAATGATTATAATTCTGTACTGTATGTAACATATATTTTGTTATGGTCGCGAATCATAATTTATTTTGATCAAGATTCACCCTGACACTGACTTGCAAATTGCAAAAAACGTAAGATGTTTTTTGTTTTTGTTTAGGAAATTATCAAATAACTTCTCCCGCTCTGGGCGGAGCGGGAGGGCGTGTCAGACTTTTACTGACTAAAACCCACCGTGTTCCTTCCGTTGCCTGTGTGCCAGGGCCATGATATCCCTTTCGGACAAACTCGCAACCCTGGCAGGATTGGCCCCAACGGACCCCATCAGTTGGTGCTGACATCTTTTTGAGGAGCGCCGTCGACTCGGGTCTGGGGGTCTTCTCCGAACATAAATACGCAGTATCGGCCGAATGTTCGGCCGTTGCTTGACTCCCGCTAACTATGGCTGACTACGGTAAAAGAAAAAAAACCGGCCAAGTGCGAGTCGGACTCGCGCACAAAGGGGTCCGTACCATTATCTATAAAAATGGCAAAAAAACACGTTTGTTGTATGGGAGCCCGCCTTAAATATTTGTTTTATTTTAATTTAATTATTTATTTTTAAAGTCAATATATATTTACATATTTTGTGAATATTTCAAGCGTCTACCTGTTCGTTATCAATATAGAGCAAAAACGAGCAAAAAAATCACGTTTATTGTATGCGAGCCCCCTTAAATATTTATTTTATTCTATTTTTTAGTATTTGCTGTTATAGCGGCAACAGAAATAAATCATCTGTGAAAATTTTAACTGTCTAGCTGTCACAGTTCATGAGATACAGCCTGGTGACAGACGGACAGACAGACGGACAGACAGACAGACAGACGGCGGAGCTTTAGTAATAGGGTTCACGTTTTACCCTTTGGGTACGGAACCCTTAAAAACGACAGACAAAGAGATAAGCCAAAGTTAAAAATGTGACTTTAAGTCGGGTAAGGATTCAAAGTCAAAAAAGGAAACTATGGAAGTTATAAAACGGTCGAACATTCGGCCGATAGTTCAGAGTAGACCCTCTGGTCCTTATCGGACAGCGAGCTACCCATCGCTCACCGTCCGCAAGACCGCGCTAGCGGTGGCCGGGAATCGGCCTGCGGCTCCCGACGCCCAGGGCGTCTTCTGCGGCGACTACGGGCACGAGGGCACGAACCTTGCCTCTCCCTCACGCGTTCCGCCTCCTCCTTTGCGAGCATTACTGCTTCGCAGAAGGAGGTGACGGCCTCCCATGGGGCTACCTTAAGACGGAGATATATGCCAGTGACCTTGAGTGCCAGTGAGCTTGCGTGTCTGTACTGAGCTCACGCAACGCGTCGTACGTTCAGCCAGTAATAGGACTCGCCCATCAAGGAGCGCTGTCCCCAATTTGACGCATTATTAATTTATTAAACACAAAACAAAAGGTATTTGAATAAAACGCGTATACTAAAAGATCAAAATGAAAAAATCAAAATCAAAAATATTTTTATTTCACATAAGCCTACATGGGCACTTATGAAACGTCAGAAGCTAGGTGCACGGTTCCAATTGGTCGTGTCCTATGGAGAAGAGCCGGCAAGAAACTCCACGGTCACTCTTTAAAAAAAATCAAATTGGCTTTTACAATGTTTTCAAATTACAGTGTTAATATGTATGAGAGGACAGCGTAAGCCCATCAAAAGTACCAGGAACTTAACAAAATAGAAAATGGTTTAAAGATCTACAGTCTAATAAGCCTACAACGTCCTCACATTGACAAAAAAAAAACAATATAAAATATGATTAAAATAATAAAAGTTAGAATCTTGTTGAAATTTAAATTGTAGGTATAATAATGTCAAGTAAGAAAAACATTATGTCAGTGAAATTTGTAAAAAAAAGATAAAATTAAATTAAAAAATAACTTCGTAATTTGGGAGCTGTTAATAGACATTTACATAGTTTGCCGTTAATGAGGTACCAGGGAGGCCACATGTACAGAAGGAATTAATGCCAAACTTCCTTGTCTTCAACGTAGTCCTTAATCTTATAATATGCTTTTTTGATAAGGGCACGTTTAATGTGCGTTTTGAATTTTCCATCACTAAGTTTTGTAACCGATTGTGGCAACTTGTTATAAAAGCGGATACTGTTTACAAGAAATGACTTGCTTGTTTTAGTTAATCTAAATTTGGGTAACACAATTTCATGTTTACTACGTGTATTTATATTATGGAAATCACTTCTTATTTTGAATAGTCCTAAGTTTTTGCGAACATATAAAATACTTTCTAAGATATAAAGAGAGGGCAGAGTTAGTACATCAATTTCTTTGAATTTGTTTCTAAGGAATCACGAGGACCCATTCCATAGATCGCGCGGATTGCCCTCTTTTGTAAAATGAAAATTGAATCTACGTCGGCTGCCGATCCCCACAGCAGAACGCCATAAGACATAATACTGTGGAAGTAAGCAAAGTACACTAACCTAGCTGTGGCTATATCTGTCAACTGCCTTATTTTTCTTACTGCATATGCAGCTGAACTTAATCTACCTGAAAGAGCTCTAATGTGGCCACCCCACTGCAATTTCGAATCTAGAGTAATTCCTAGAAATACAGTTTCCGTAATAGCATCTAGCTTCTAACCATCAAGTTTTAAATTAAGACCTACTTGGGGTACATTTGGTAATGAGAATTTAAGACATTTTGTTTTGTTCGCATTAAGTAAGAGATTATTAGCTGCGAACCATTTCGAAAGAACAGCCAGACTATCGTTGACGTGTAAGACATCCGTATCTTTTCTATCTATTTTAAAAATAAGAGAAGTGTCATCAGCGAATAGAATTATATCCGATAAGTTAGCCATCATGTAAGGAAGATCATTTATATAATCTAGAAATAAGAAAGGGCCAAGAATTGAACCTTGAGGCACGCCCATCCTTACTAGAGATCCCGATGACGTCACCCCATTAACTTTTACTTTTTGCTGCCTGTTTGATAGATAAGAAAGAACAAGATCAGCAGCTGGTCCACGAATTCCGTAGTGGTGTAATTTACAGATCAGTGTATTGTGGTCAACGCAGTCAAACGCCTTTGAGAGGTCACAGAAAATGCCAATGGCATCCTGGGATTTCTCCCAGGATTCCAAAATGTGACTGATGAGTTTTACTCCTGCGTCAGTCGTCGACCTACCTTTCGTGAAACCAAACTGATTACTATGTAAAATTCCATTTGAATTAAAATGCGACAACATCTGGTCTAGCATGATTTTTTCATATATTTTACTCAATGCTGGTAGCACAGATATAGGTCTATAATTAGAGGGATCACTCTTACTTCCCGATTTGAAAATTGGTACTACTTTGCTATGTTTCATTAAATTCAATAATTAAATTATCTTTAAATTGGTGAAGGTTTCATAAAAATACGCTTGGTAGATTTTACGCCATTCACAGTTTTTTATCCGCGTTAGACATAACTTTACAAATTAATTTCACTATGTAATATAAACATAATCTAAAATATTCACATATTAAATTATTGAGAAAATGCTCTAATTTAACATATATTTTTTTAAAATCATTAACACTATTCGTTTAGACGTGATCTTCAGTATAAAATCATTAAAAGTCGGTTATCGTCGCCTTAAGTTTCACGGTTTTATCATAATTAAAGCAGTTCCTAGTTATCGTAATTAGTCAGTCAGTGACACATACGTTAGTGAGTAGTATTTTACTGCTTTTAAATCTGTATTGAAGAATTCACACGGTAGGCAAAACTAACAGCTGATGAGGTCACCGCTTCATTATAAGTGTAATTATTTACTAAGTATCTCGCCAGCTCGCCACTTAAGGCGCTGACAAGAGGCAAATGATCTAAGTAAGTTTGTCTTAAACAAAAATATTGCCAAATCTATATAGTTTGTGGTAGCGGAAAAAATATATTTTATTCTTGAACATATTTTTCAGAACATAGTTGTTACTAAAACACGTTTAGAAAAAAAATCTCGATACAAGTTAGCGGTAAACTAACCTTTTATCTTGAGTTTTAATCCAAAATATCTGTTTTAAATATCAACGTACAGTGGTACCCAATTGATAAGGCTCGTCGTGAATCTTCGTTCAGAGAACAGAAAAGAAAGTATGGCCCCGAAGATTAACGAAAGAATGCTTAAAACTTACAATCAACCTTAGGTCACTATTATAAGGTTCATAATACACTGGAGCTGCTAGCGTGCACTTGATCAGAAGTATGGCGGCTGACAAACATGCCACGCGGCGCGCGCTAACATGGCGGCAGCTGCCGACCAATAGCGGTACAGGAAAAAGAACCGCGGTGCGTGGAGCGTGCCGATCGGTCAATAGCATTTCCCGCACTTTTAAAATTCACCTTCTGCGCAGGTACATCGGTAAGCCATATCAATTGGGTACTACTGTACGGTTGGTGTTTAATTAATAACAAGAACGTCTTATGGAGGATGCGCTAAAGTAGCCCGCGAAATTCAATTTTTTTTACGTTTTTTGCAATTTGCACACACTATCAGTAGGAATCGGTTTCAATTTGACAGTTCAACAACATTCATTGCGGCATTTACGTTGTTGAGGAGATTTTTTTTTCTACCATAAGAAGCAATTGATTAGCAATATACTTCAAAATCATTCCGATTCTGATGCAAACTGTGTTACGCAATTAGGGTGCAGGTTCTAAGTTTATCTAAATATGATTTGCGGACGTAAAAAATATGGTTTTACAGAATTATAATCATTAGAATCAGCAATAATTATAATTTAAATATAATAATTAAAAATCCTTGACTGTTTTTTTCTGAAATAATCATTCAGTAGGATTTTATGAACTTAGAGAACGCTGATTCTAATGACTATAACTCTGTAAAGCTTCTATCAATAATTATTGATCGACGCTGTAAAGCCATATTTGTTATGGCCGCTAATCATATTTAAATCAACATACAACCTGTTACTGACCTGTAAATTGCAAACACAACGACACGACAGTTTATCGAATCGAAAATGACACATTTTCAATCGCTTTGCCCCGACAGCAAATATCTCTCGGAAGAAGCCGGTCGTCTATTTGATTCAAACTGACAAAATTTTCGGGTTTTGGATTTGTGAACAGCCGACTCTTTTGATAACGTTGATTGATGTTCGATTAGGCACGGAAGCGTATCGTACGTTTGTGAATAGCTATGTTGAACTTGGTTGTTTTTTTTATTTTCGATTACTCAACTAATTTTTGAGTAAATTCATAATTGCTTCATATTTTGCAATAAATTACAAGCGTTGTGTCATCGCGCTTCTCTTTATTTTGTATGCAGTCTGATGACAGTGACCGCGCTTTAGCTGTTGTCAGCGTCTTAAACAGTGATTTACGATTTGCGTAGATTAGTTGGCAAATACTTGAGAGCCTCAAATGGCTCAGCATGATCCTCCTCTATGTCGAAAATACTGCAGCATTCATTTTGAAATAAATATATGGTAAAGTTGAGGATTAATGCTACTATGCTTGACGAAAACACGATTGCATAAATTTTCTTGTTAGAAAAAAATTCCAAAGTTACCTCCAAACCGAACAATAAAACGCTGGAATTCAAAAAATACTTCAAATTAGATAATGACACTTTGCATATTCTGAACTTTATTAAAAAAAAACCGGTCAAGCGCGTGTCGGACCACGCACAATGAAGGGTTCTGTCATCATCATCGTCAGCCCATAGCAGTCAAGCTCGATTCTCGGCAACTCTCATCCAGCTGCCACCAGCCACCCTGCGAAGATCGTCGCTCGATCTAGCCTGAGTGCGTCCTACCTTACGTTTGCCAATTCGCGGTCTCGACTCAAGAACACGTCTACCCCAACGGTCATCGGTTCTACGGCTAATATGGCCGGCCCATTGCCACTTCAGCTTGCTTATTCTGTGGGCTATGTTGACAACTTTGGTTCTCTGCCGGATCACTTCGTTCCGGATTCGATCCCTCAGAGAGACTCCAAGCATAGCCCGTTCCATAGCTCGCTAAGCGACCTTGAATTTATGGACCAGCCGTACCGTGAGTGCTAGCTTCCCAAATGCTGCCCAGCCCAAGGGTTCCGTGGTTGGGATGAATTATTTATTTGATTTTATGAATTTTATTATATTCGGAAACTTACAGCTAACTTATACAGTGTTCTTATACAATAATTATAACATTGAAGGCCATTTACAAATTTCCACTGATAGATAAACACTAGTGATGGGCCGAATGTGGTTTGAACCGAATCCGAACTTCGGCCGAACATCCGGTTAAAATGAAATGTTCGGCCGAACTTCGGTTCAATTTCGGCGCTTTCTCGAGAGCGAAACTTCGTGACTTGTTTACGCATTTACTTCAATTATTGCTAGATGTACCCCGCCCGCACACCGCACTCGTCAAATAAACGTAACAAACTTCTGCCAGATAAGGCAGAGTCTTTGGTGATTTAGCACCATAACCTGCCTCTAGTAAATTTTAAATATGAGTGAGTGACTTAATCAAATTAAACAAACGTTTCTCATCTATCTAGATGAGAAACGTTTGTTTAATTTGATTAAGTGACCCCCAAAAGTGACCCCATTATTCAAAATTAATTTATTTACACGTCCGTGTTTGGGTCACAAAAATTCATAATTATACCTTTCAACTTAATCGGTCCAGTAGATTTGAATAGAGAGACAGACAGACAGACACACGAGTGATCCTATAAGGGTTCCGTTTTTACCTTTTGAGGTACGGAACCCTAAAAGAAGTAAGTATATCATCAATTCATCAAACAAATAGTTACAAAACGGGTTCCCAGTGACGGCTCACATTACCCAACGCTATTTGCCTTGTGAAGAGACAGCTGTAGAAGGATGTTCATAAAGATGTGCTTTGAATATTAATTTTAGGGAAAAACGTCATAAAATGATTTCATACAAGTTTTATGTGGAATTGCTGACAGATGAAACTCATGATATAGTTATAATGATGGCTAATTAAGGTCCCCCGGTACGAATGCTGTATTTACTGACTGGAATTGCGCCCCAGTTTCACAGGACTATAGCAAGCCGCATAGAAAGGGTGAAGATTGTAAGACTATCTATGCATTGTATAAACTCAATCTCATTTGTATTATATAATTGCATAGCACAGGTGTGAGTACTATGTACAATAGAGCTACCATGTACCGAGTAATATGTCTTTCATTGACTTGATGTGCCCAGGGCGGCTGAGAGTGTGTCATGCTCACTCAGATGTCTCGCTGATGGTGGCGCGTGTGTTGGGATCATTTAGCTCCCTTCAAAATGGTTGAGCTGAATGGTGCTGATCCATGCGTCATGTTCGTGAATGGGCGCTGTCAGTTGGGATTGGTCATCTCATCTCACTGCCACGGCTTATTTTCTTTTATTATAGCATAGTTTTTTTTTTGTTTGTGCTGTGCATGTGCTGTATTATGGTCGCGTTTCTTTTATATCGTCCTCACAGCTATACTAATATTATAAAGCTGAAGAGTTTGTTTGGTTGAACGCCCTAATCTCAGGAACTACTGGTTCTAACTGATTAATTATTTTTGTGTTGGATAGTACATTTATTGAGGAAGGCTATATAACATCACGCTATAACTAAGAGGAGCGGAGCATCAATGGAAAATGTTGCAAAAACGGGAAAAAAAATCCTTTTGAGAGCTTCCGTTGTGTACGCTGCGTAAACGAATGACGGAATTGTTCTGTGACAGCATCAACATCGTCACATGCCAACTACGCGTCACACTGACGTCACGCAAAATCCTGCATCGCGCAAGCAGAATTTCCGCGCAACATCCCGACCTCAACCGTCGGGCAGTTGCCCACCAGACACAACACCCGTCTGGTCGGAGGATCCTCCCTTTTCTATAGAAAAGGAAAGTTCCAAAGTGTTCTTTATTAATGCATTTTGTGAAGGTGTTTTTGTAAACATGATAAATACGTTATTCAACATAAGGATTTAATTATGAACAAAATTGCCCTTGACATCATAATTATGATTGCAATGAATATTTTAGGAGATATCATAGTTTTAAAATAATAATTATGAATGCGAAAGATTGTGAGGATGGATGATGTTTGTTACGCTTTCATGCAAAAACTATTGAACAGATTTAGATGAAATTTGGCACAAATATATAGTTTATAACCTGGATTAACAGATAGGATAGTTTTTATCCCGATATTCCCACGGGATCGAATCTTATGCGGGTGAAACCGCGGGGCACTGCTAGTCAGTAATAAAGTTGAATATTGCGTGCGCTCTTTGATCGTGTTCGAGCACGAAACTAAATAGCGGAAGTCTCAATTATTATTTCGTTTATAACTAAAGTAATAATTGATCTAGAGAAAAAATATCTGGTGGCTGGATAATAAACTATATTTTCTTCTTGTGAATATTTATTTAAGACATAAAAGCCAAACAATCTTGTTTGTTTTTATAGTTATCCTTAAAAAAGACATGATTTTCGAATAAAAAATGTACCTAGAGAAAATATTACAATTACGTAACTGTCTTCAACATGGAAAGAAAAAGATCCAATAAATCATATACTAAAATTTAATTTTGCTTGTATGTGTGACTGTTTCAGAATATTCATGTAAAATAACATAAAAATAGGGAGCCTCCTCATAAGCTAGTAGATGCATAATACATTATTAGGTATAGTTTACGAAGGTCTTATTTATTAGGACTTATGTATCAAAGTGCAATGACACTTGATAACCTCACGACAGTTACAAATACGACATTATTAGACAATGTTATAATAGTATACAGCAGTATTAAATTATTTTGTTCATTATAATAATTATTATGTAAATAGCTAGTAACAAGGGAACGTACCAATACTACGTGCGTGACCCATTATTTACGATTTTTTTTACCCTCCTCCCCTCTTGGTGACCACCCGTAGTATGTGCCAAGACCCCCCCCCCCCCACCCCCTCTAGTTTTCACGTAATCTATATATATAAAAGGAAAGCCTGTCTGACTGATCTATCAACCCACAGCTCAAACCGCTGAACAGATTGGGCCGAAATTTGGCACACAGACAGCTTTTATGTTTTAATAGTGTTACTGCCAAATAAGACCGATTTTAAATTTTCCATAGAAACAGAGATTTCCAGTTATCCGTTTTTAAATAAGGCACATATCCCGGCGATTACGTAATATAATGTCCGATATTCGACGAAACAAATGGGGGTTATTTCTCACAAATAGGGCTATTTTCAAAATAAATCCTGCTTATACGTATGGAGTTTCATTAAAATCGGGCTTGAAAGTTTGTATGAATTGCCGTAAGGTGTAAACGCCCAAAAATAAGGAATAACGCGTAGGTATCACGGTTTTTTGAAAATCTACCTTTACGGGGTGAAAAGGGGTAGTCAGGAAACGGCCGCAAATTCGTCCTCGACTTCGGATTTATCTTCGGAGTGACAGTTTTACAGGGAAGGATTTCTGTGTTGATTGATGAGAACCAAAATCGCTATAAAATCCTACCAGTCAAATAATGGAAATGACACAAACTACTTTTCAAAAATGTAACTCCTTTGGGGGTGAAAAGGGAGGACACAGTTTGTACGAAAAAAATCTTCTTTCGTAACGAAGTCAACACTGTACATGGAATATTTTTGAAAAAAGTATATACTACGAGGTCTGATGAACGAGTCTGATGCCGAAAATATAGTTTTTAGAATTTTCGTCCGTTTGTCTGTTTGTCTGGATGTATTTTTCGGATTGGTGCAAAAATAGCTGAACGGATTTGGATTAAATTTGGCACACGTATAGTTTATAACACACTAGCTTCTGCCCGCGGATTCGCTCGCGTTAATTTAGAATTTGACAATCAATTCGGGTTGTACTCTGTTGCTAATTCAATCATAATTCGAAAGACACGTGGCGCCATCTATTATCATAAGAACGTTATTGTTATTTTCCTCGGGAACAGTATTTTTTTCGGTCAGAAAGCTTATGTCCGTTTCTGTACACCTGACAACGTATATGCAAAATTGCAGGATGATCGGTTCCTACTGAACCGATCATTTAGGCGTGAAAAGGTAACAAACAAACAAACTTACTTTCGCATTTATAATATTAGTAACACATAGGGTAATCATAATCTTTTAATCCCGGTAGTACGTTCCCGTGAGATTGTTTCATACATCCACGCGGGCGGCAAAAGCTAGTATCTTTTGAAACCTGAAGACTTATACGGGGGAATTTCTTATACTGGTCATGCTCCCAAGAGAACTAAGGCTGTTTTATTTACCTACAGGCACTAATTGTGATGTGATATTATCTAAATTAAAGCAAAGGTGTTTTGTATTATCATACTACCTAGATCAGAGCTAGAATTAGGTAACATCTGTGAAGATTTTCCAATTATGTATTACCTTTAGATGCGTTACCTGCGCTCAATAATGGCAAAGTAAATGCCAGGCAATTGCCTGAAATTTACAATAATAATAATAGTTATTACGTACGCGCCAATGAACATGCAGCAGCTAGTGACGTAACTAAATATGTATGTTCATCTCTTTCTAACAACAGATATCGGTATATGTCTTTCCTTTTCTTAACGCGCTGTATGATTGTATGCAAGTATGTAGCTACAATCATGGCTTACGCTGTTTTTGAGTGCACTAATGTTCGTGTATGACGCGTCTATTTATAATACGTCATTGAGTTTTTCAGTCAGGAAGATCATCCTCGAGTTGGTTTTCAACTTCGATCAGGTTATTTCTGCTTAAAATCAAACACAAAATAACCTAAAACTATAAAACATTAATAATTAATTGATTGACTTTTCCACTAAAGCTGATTTTTTACCAGTGGGAGACACTTCCCCTGTCCTTAGCTCGTCTTTTAATAATGCTACACTCCAAGTCACATGCATATTTATCTAGTTTTCGTTTAATTTGTGATCGACACAAAAGTAAACATAAACTAAACAATGGCGGTTTGTAGACAGAGAACTGTGCTGCTACGGCTTATTCCCAGGAGCTCCAAATCTATTGTTCTCCAAACAATTTCTCTCCATACATTGATTCCCAAGAGCTCCATAATTTTATTAGTTAAACTAATAAAATACTAAAATTGTTCCCAGTGGCTCCAAACCAAATTGCGTAAGGTCAACAAAACAAAAATTGCTAATATTAATGTTATAATTTCGTGGTAAATACTTTCAGTACATAATTATGCAGTCACAAATCAATCATAGGCTAAGTATGTATTTATATACAGTATGTAACAAAAACCCTGTTGTTCCTTTTAGGGACGTATACCTACATTTACCGACAAGCACAACATTGGTCGAATTATAATTAAAAAAAATAAGCGGAAAGAAATCAGTTACACAAATGGACGCGTCCATGGTAATACATTACAAATATTAATAATTAAATATTTACTTTAATTATTTTTGTGGAACAGTTTTTATATAAATGACTTGCTTTAATACGTATGTACTTATACCGATTCTTAAAACGTAGGTAGAAGGAACAACAGGGTTTTTGTTACATACTGTTTATTGTAAAATTGAAAACAATCATGTCAAATGCACTTTCTGTCATCACAAACTGACTTTATGTCACGCAATATGATGTTAAAAAACTGGAAATTACAGTTTTCTCTTGACCATTTAAATTGACCTTAATCTATTTTAAAATAAAAAACAAAATAAAATTAAAAATCACAGTTTCTAATAACACACAATAACCCTATGCCATATTAAATTTTTTAAAGTTTATAGGCTGTTTTTAATATAAAAAATCATCAAGTTCTCTTAACACAAAAATAAAACATATGCTATACAATAGGCTATAATGTAAACGACTTATCTAAAAATAACAAAATAATATAATTTAAAAATAATATAAAAAACACCGTTTCTGATAACACAAATTAACCCTATGACATATTAAAATTTTAAGTATAAAAGCTTCATTAAAAATAAATAATCAACAAATTATCATAAAAATAAAACGTATGCTAATGTAAACGACTTATCTAAAATAAAAAAATAAATAAAAATAAAAACTATTATAGAAAAATCACATTTTTTGATATCACTAATCGACCTTAGCTAAGATACCAAATTTTAAAGAATATAAATATCTTTTAATATTGCATATTATACCTACATAATGTTTTTTTTATACATCACAAATCGACACCCAAATGCTAGGATAGACTAAAAATATACAATTTAAAAGTAATAAAAACATCCTTAGGCAACACAGTGTGATGTGACGTATCAACCATAAGCGATACACAATCAACCTGTGTGAATGGACTTATTCAAAATCACATCAACTTGTTAAATAATTAAAAATCACAGTCTCTTATTCGCAAATATACCTGCTAACTAATTTTAATTGACAATTTTGTAAATACAGGGTGTAAGGGACAGCCCTCCGCAGACTGATGTGGTGAATTCAGTATATCGTACTAAGATGACCGGTACATGAAATTATTTCAGGAACGTTATGGCAATCCAATGAACCTGATTTGTCGCGGCGGGGTGGACGGCCGCGCTCGCTGATTTCAGGCGTCATACGTTAGAGAATTTCAACATCCATTGCTGTTTTATTTTATTTTAGCTGTGTTATTTACATTAATGGAGTACTGCGTACAGAGAATGTAATTTTACATTGAAATAAAGGAATAGTAACTGAAATTACGATTAAAAAATTTCAACTGAGAATATTTTCAGTGGAATATGATTCAAAGGAGCTGAATGCACCCTGTTAACTTGCGGAGGGCTGCCCCTTACACCCTGTATATTTTTCATAATTTTGCTTATTCCCTGATTGTCTCCCCAATATATATCTAATAATCTTTTTGTCCGAGTTTTCGTAAAATTATTTTCAATTTTAAATCTTTATTGATTGATTTACGACTTCGGTTATTTTCAGCGCAACAATATTTTACGAATTCGCATAAACATGCATCAATTACTATACTAGGGCGCAAGGTCGACTATCCTATTTTGCTATTGTAGATGGACAGCGCCGTAGGGCGCGGGGGTGGGGACGGGAGGTTTTATGTTACTCCGGTAATTTGATTGTTGAAGCATAAATTGATTTTATATATTTTTTTTTTGCAATTTGTACTTTAACATTTTTGGAGCTCATGGGAAAGATTTTATTTATTATTATTATATTGCTTTTTTATTTTGGAGCCGCCGGGAACAAAATTTTGGAGCGCCTGGGAATAAGCCGCTGCCACCTATGACGAGCTTTCAGTTTTTAACCCCATTGCACAAACATTTACCATTTGGACTTGCCATATTTACAAAATTAGCGTGACTACCTATAAAAATCGAGTACTTAAAATGGCCGCCTTTCGTAGGGTTGTTAATGCGAGTGTGAGCGAGATAGCAAGCAATCGTTTGACAGCACATTGCCGAGTTTTGTACCGCAAAACTTGGCACTACACATGGCGACCGGACACGCATAGACAGATTTTGACGTCACACAAGTCTTGCCAAATTTAGTCCTTGACAAACATTTAGATGTCTCTTTTTAGGGTTCCGTACCAAAATGGTAAAAAAGAACCCTTATGGTGAGACTAAGTCTGTCTGTCTGTCTGTCTGTCACACCTGGATATCTCAAGAACTACTAATGCTATCAACTTCAAATTTGGAATCGTTGTAGATGACGTTTGCCCAACTATTTTGCAAGCAAGAAATAAATTTAAAAAAATATAGCTCTTTTGCAAAAGGGACTGAAAAGGGGTCTTAAAAATTTAAAGTGCAGCTACTAGGACATGTGGGGTATCATATGAAAGAACGCTGTTTGCAAATTCTTAAAACTATTTTTTTAGGCAGTATAGTTTCCGACTTTTGATGAAAAATGTAAAAAAAATACCGCCCCCCCCCCCTTATCTCCGAAGTTTGCAGAGATAAAAATCTGAATTTTTTCTATATGATAGAAGCATATGTAAAGATTACAGGAAAAATAAAACGATGTCTCTAAATAGCACAGTTTTTCAGAAATCATCAACATCATATATTCGTACGGAACCCTCGGTGCGCGAGTCCGACTCGCTCTTGACCGGTTTTTCAAAAAACTCAAACTCAAAGCATTTATTTAAATTAAACCATTGACAGGCACTTTTGAATTGTCAAGAAGTCGGACAGTTACAAATATGAAGCTAGTTGCCCATTCCAAATAGTAGGTTCCTATGGAGAAGAACGGGCAAGAAACTCCACGGACACTCTTTTTCTTATTGTAGCTCTTGATTAGTTAGAAAGAAACAAAACGCTTTATGACATGACTGTGTCGATATGATAGATATTTGTATAACTATTCTTCATGTAGTAATATCTCCATAGTGTTGCTACCTCAATGAAATTTACCAACAGCACCCCCCTGTCAACGTGATGCGACGAGCGCCAAAAGATTATTTTAGCATTTTCTTAATTATTCCTCTCATCAAAACGAATCGACACGCGTTGCATAAATCAAGAAATAAAAATTATTTGTTTCTTTCAAAATAAAAACTGTCACTGGCTACTGCACCACAATCAAATCAAGTATTTTGAAGTTTGATAATCGAACTGTTTTATCTCCGTCAGTACCATAGGTACACTTATGTATGTCAGTACCAGCAGCGCTTTCCTAGATAAAGCTGCTCATAGCCGACGGAGCATGAAGTATCATGGGCCCCCCTCACAAAAATAATAAACAAACTATCTTTGGCTTCTAAAAATATTAAGTTCCCTTAAAAACGTTTTGAAGATGTATCGGCTGCCGAACATGCAACAGGTATGTTAAAAGAGTTATGAAATAAACCAAGAAGTTTGCATCAAAAACTGGCTGGTTACACTTAGAAGTGTAATCGTTAAAAATCTGTCACAGATTTTCTCTTTCAAAAGATTTCGTAAGTTTCCGTGTCAAAGTTTTTTTATAATTTTCGTCTATATTTGTGTTCAAGTGGAGTTTTTTTAAGAATGCTGCCGCTAAATACATTTGCTGCTCTTACAAAATATATTATGACAACACAGGTAAAACTACTGAACAATCTTTACGGTGCTGCCTGTGACCACCAGTATCTGCTGGCAGCGATGCCTCAGCTCTCAAAACGGATGCCCATCACCCGTCGAATAAGCGACGAAGCGAAGGAGTCTCAGAAGATTGACTTGGAACGTCTGCAAAATTTAAGTAAGTCCCACGATATATTAGGTATTAGTGTGGCATCTCACAAGTCAACCTTATGAGGCTGCCAAACCGAGCTATCCTCCAACTAGGGCATATAGCTCATAATAAATTAAGGCCTCCAACTATGGCATATAACCCCTTAACACGTTCCCTGTCTAATGACTCCAAAGGAGTCACATTTGTGCCGAACACTTGTGTCCATGACTCTGGTTGGAGTCATACTCCAAAAGTAAATTTGATGCTTTTTATTTCACTGGACGTATGAATAAGAGCGAAAACAAAATCATGGACGTATGGTTACATAACAGGGCTACAGAAAGTTCATACGAGCCTTTTTAATGTTTAGTTCACACGTCCATGACTCCAATAAGGAGTCATAAAAATTTTTCGTTTTATACTGAATAATTTAAGAGTTTTTCAGCTCGTATTTGCATAAATGTAAACCCTCATTTATTTATTGTCATATTATCACTAAATTGTAGTTGGACGTATGAATAAATTTGAAACCTTTCTTATGGGACAGGGAACGTGTTAATAGGTAAATTAAGGCCTCCAACTAGGGCATAACACTCGTTAATAAATGAAGGCCTCCAACTACATAAAACTCTTTTGTTTTCTAATTTAATTTTCTGGAAAGGCTACTTTACTGTTCAAGTATATTTTAATTTTCTTCTTATCCTCTTTATGGCCCGTATTTATAGAGCGTTACTCAGTACTCAAGCATTACTTAAGACTAGATTCAAGCCATTGGATTGGTTGAAACTAGTCTTAAGTAATGCTTGAGTACTGAGTAATGCTCTATAAATACGGGGCTAGACCCAGTTGGACACGTTTAGCGTTAAATGCATTTAAGCCCACACTTACACTACAATTCACTAAATGCATTTAACGCTAAGCATATTCAAAACATTAAGTCATTCAGTGATTTCTGGCGTAAGTGGGCCTAAGTGTCGATTGCGATGTGACAGCATGGTACCCGCGGACTTATTCTACATACCGGCGCGACATGTCGCGCGACGCGACGCGATACAAAGGCACCGCTCGTCGATTTTAATCGTGCTATAAAATCTGCAGAAATTAGACAACTCAGACACCGAAGTTGTTAGCGTTACCACAGCTTACCAGATAAATCAATCCACGTGCGCTAATTACGTACCAGCCACCGGGTCGCACGCGACCAATTTCTCATTTTGTTGTCGACAGCCGCGCAGCACGGCGGCGCGGCGGTGGCACGCAGCTACAAAGTAAAACTCACAAACTCAGTCATTTGGAAAATTGATGAAAATCGGGATGAAACTGTTCTTCGCCTTTTAAATATTCTTTTTTTTGGAATCATAATGTAAGTCCCACACATAACGGAGCGTGTCGCAGTCACCCGGCGCGTATTCCAGTGGTTGTAGCTTATAGAAGCGCGTGCTTGCGTATACGCGCGCATCTGTGCGCGTTCTCGCGCTCTCTAGCGGCTTCTCTTGCTCAACAGCACGCTTCGCGGGAATCTACACAGTGGCACAGGCCGTCTACATGTCTCCCCAAAGTCAGCGACGCCATAGTCGTCGGCGCCGCCATTCGAAGGAATCGGTCGGCAGCGGGCGGAGCCGGTCGCGTCTCAGAGAGTTTGAGAACAGTGTCGTGGACCTCAGCAGAAACGAACGTGTGAATACCATGCAGGGTTAGTCCAACTTTTCTACTGTTATTTCTACGAGAACCGATTGGACACTAAATATAAAAATATCTCAATGGACACCAGGGCGTCTACTCCGAAGCGGGGTTAATCCGAAGTATCGGCCGAATGTTCGGCCGTTTTATAACTTCCATTATAGTTTCCTTTTTTGACTTTGAATCCTTACCCGATGCACGGTGTACGTACATGGTTTTAAAATATGTATTTTGATGCAATAAGTTAATTATAAGGCTCGCGTAATTTCACTTTGATTGGGAGCGCATCGACATACGGCGGAGCCTAGAAAATGCATTTTTGTACATAATTTAATTAGTGTTCAAAGACGTGGTTTGAGTCGGACAACTTGCATTTTTATTTAGATTTATTCCCATTGAGCATTCATTGACATTCATTGACATTCATTGACATTCATTGACATTCATTGACATTCATTGACATTCCATACTTTACTATTTGGTTAACACACCGAAACATTTTTTTTTTTTTGGTCCTTTGAGCCGGATATGAACCAGCGACCTATGGATTTTTTTAATTAAAGACACAAGATTGACTATGGTTTATCTCATTGATCGTTGTTTTTTTTTTCTTTCGCCGTAGTCCACCATAGTTAGCCATAGTCAAGCAATGGCCGAACATTCGGCCGATAATTCGGATTTATGTTCGGAGTAGACCCCTAGGAATGGAGCTACAGGGATCTTTTGACACTTGGATGACGTCGACAGAGGAGCGCTGTTGGTTATCACATGTTCTTTTGAAATTGTTGTTGATACATCAAGATGGTAACAATGATGTATTACCTTTAGATGCGTTACCTGCGCTCAATACTGGCAAAATGCCAGGCAATTGCCTGACATTTACAATTATAAGAATTATTATTACGTACGCGCCAATGAACATGCAGCAGCTAGTGACGTAACTAAATATGTATGTTCATCTCTTTCTAAGAACAGATATCGGTATAGTTCTTTCCTTTTCTTCACGCGCTGTATGATTTTATGCAAGTATGTAGCTACAATCATGGCTTACGCTGTTTTTGAGTGCACTTGTAGCGGCATCAACATCGCCACATACGAACTACGCGTCACACTGACGTCACGCGAATCCTGCATTGCGCAAGCAGAGTTTACCACGCAACTAGCATATATACGAGTACAACGTCCCGACATCAACCGTCGGGCAGTTGCCCACCAGACACGACACCCGTCTGGTCGGAGGATCCTCCCTTTGATATGGTGGATGAGTGAACTTTACACCCTGTTCCTCATACCACCAAACTGGTGACCCCGAGTATGAACGTCAGCGCAGCCTTCGTGCAACTTCTTCAGCGTGACGTCATCATCATCAGCATCATCACTTCCTCAAGATTTCGAGCGGTGAGTCACACCGCCAGCCAGCATCCACGGCTTCAACGGGTATCCTGACCACCAGCATGCAGCGGACGCGCATTCCTGGTCATCACCCACAGCCTCATCAGCAACCTTGGTACAGCACACTGCACTTTCGGCCGGTCCACAAGCAGAGAACATGATACCTCTCCTGGTCGACGCCAGCAGTCAGCCACAACCCGGCGCTGTACTACATCCGACGCACTGGAGCATAACGCAGCGCCACCCCGACTCACTGGGGAATCACCGCAGACAGTTCCGACTCACTGAGAACTATGCGGCACCCGGTTCCAACACACTGGAACCCCTTGACTGGCACTGGCAAGCATCGCAAGATACACGACTCAGCCCACTATTGACCTCCGGTCTCCGGAGGGGAGTGATGTAGCGGCATCAACATCGCCACATACGAACTACGCGTCACACTGACGTCACGCGAATCCTGCATCGCGCAAGCAGAGTTTACCACGCAACTAGCATATATACAACGTCTCGACATCAACCGTCGGGCAGTTGCCCACCAGACACGACACCCGTCTGGTCGGAGGATCCTCCCTTTTCTATGGTGGATGAGTGAACTTTACACCCTGTTCCTCATACCACCAAACACTAATGTTCGTGTATGTATGACGCGTCTATTTATAATACCTCATTGGATGGTAACGCCATCATCTTGATGTTCCCATTTTGCCCACGCGTCGAAAGATTCTTGTACCCCTATTATATAAAATAAATTAAACGCTCTCAATCAATCTGCCCGGTTTTTCCGAAATATGTTGCGGTCAGCTTCCAGTCTAACCGGATGCAATACCAGTATTTTACATGGAGCGACTGACTATCTCACCTCCCTCCACAAGTACTGGGTACCACGATACCCGTTAAGACTGGTTGTCGAGACTTTGGGCTTCTGACTATTCGTAACGACTGTCAAGGATCTACGAATGACAGCCAGGACCAACGGCTTAACGTGCTTTCCGAGGCCGATATTTATTGGATGGTAATGGACCCATCCGTGGCAAGTGTAGCCCACCGCCGCCATCGCGCCACCGTGCGTTGTGGCCCGCCCCTCCACAATTCAAAACGTTTGAATGTATTTACAAAGTGCCACCAAGACTCACAACGCATGTGTGCGTAAAGAGACGACCGTCAAACAAAAACAAATCCACGGATTTGTTGCTCGACTAGTGGCGTCATTAATCGCTCATTATTATTAGTATGGCGCTGCACTGACGTACTCTATGAAAACGACACGTGCGTTGTCTTGCGCGATCGACTAGTTATGATTAGTTGATCAATAAATCTGGTAATAAGTGAGATATTACGAGTACTGATTTTCCAAAAAGGCCAAAAACTATGAATAAATTCGACGAATACGAAGACGAATACTTACAACTACATACAAACTCTTTCGTGAGGATGTGACTACACACATTGAAACAGTAATTTGGAGGGGCGAGCCATGTTATCGTAGTTTATGTCTACCTTTGAAAGACCCGTATCGCTGTTATTAATTAGCCACGAGCTCCTATCTTCCTCTACTGAAGAAAAAATCACTGACAAAATCACACAAAGATCTTCGATCAATAACTATTATTGATCGAAGATCTGAGCGCGGCGGACGCTGCTCATGTTATTATAATGCGCCTTGCACACCTACGCGACCGCGACGCGGGAACACCGCGAACGGAAAGCGGGAGTGAGCGGGAAGCACGCGTCTAGTGGCCAGACGTGTGTACAGATCGTTACATGATTACGGACGTCTAATTATTTTAACTCCACGATGACGGACGATCATAATACAAAGATGTTTATCGAAAAAGTAAGAGAACATACTGTTACGAGCTTGGGGTTCGTGACAATAAAAACTGCCGATTGAATAACTAAACAATAGACACTTTAATTAAGAACACCAATTTAAACACACTACTACTTTAAACACAATTAAAACACAATCACTTAATGTCACTCTCAAATATCGTTCAGTTGTTCTCGCTTGTCTCGTTTTCAAAGTAAACTAACTCCGTCATAATGAGATATCGCTACGCCCCCGCAAGGGGGCGTGGCATGCGGTGCCGGAACTATGTTCCCTGGCCGCGGAGGGTCTGCGGTGGTCCGCCAATACGGACCCCTCACTGTCTTTGCCTAATGCGGCTAGTGGCGTCGTGTGCGTTTTTAAAAACGCCAGCAGGAGCGTTTTAAAAAACGCACGTTTGTGAGTAACAGCAAAGTATTTCTGTAAGGGCGCCACGGCGCTAATACGCTAGCGCCGCTTTCTTCACGTCACCCCGGCGGTCAACCCCCACCAGGTGAGACCCCCGGTTCCCCGGGGGAGGCCCAGCGAAGGCGACCAGCGACGAGGGTGCCGACTCGGCGCTCCTACAGAATAGGTGAATAGTCCCCGCTCGTCTCGATCTCAGAGCTAGCCGATCACGGTCCGAGCTAAGGGACTGTCGTGAGTGTGTGGGCGGCATTGTACTGTGTAGCACCGCCCAGTGGATTACACTCACCGTGGCCCGCACCACGCCTGCGTGTGTGTGTTTGGTCGCATGTATAGTAATGGATGTCTGTTGTTAGTTACGTGACGTGCCTATATTAACTTAGAACATGCCACGCAACAGATGTGTGAGTCATCTGTAGAGTACTATTGGGTCGGGTAAGCCGCGTGTAACCTGAATGCAGCTTACCCGAGGCGTCCAGTCCGGTGATGGGGTCACTCGTCCGCTATCAGGTCGCGGGGCAGGGGTCTCGCGTCAGGGGGGCGCGCATGCCAGGGCGCGATCTGTTTGACGTGGGGCCATTCAGACGCGTCGGCACGCGCGAGTAACTCCGTCGCGGCCCATACCGGCCTTATATAGGGCCTCGGATAGTTCCCGAAACATCTAGAACATTCGAGTACATACCGGCCCCGACTGACCGGGTGTCGATAGTTCTAGAATCGAACTTTCTAGAATCATCTTGACTCTACTAGTTCCGCCACTCGATACTAGATGGCGCTAGTAGTAGGCTTTTTAGTTGTGCGCGCAACAATACTCTTCTATACGATCTGAAAAATCCTGGATACAAAATTATACATAAAAAGTGACTACGAGTATTCACTAAACAAAATGATGTTCGCCGATAATTCCCGCGTTAGTTTCGCGTTGTTGACGCTCCCGCTTCGCTGCCGCTTCCCGCGTTGTAGTCGCTCAAGTTAGGCCGAAGCTTAACGCAATGAATGTTGTTGAGCTGTCAAAATGGAACGCATTGCTACTGATAGTGTGTTACGCAATTACCGCACAGGTCGCTAAAGCTAAAGTTATTTTTGTCTCCATAGAAATATGTGCATTACGTTGTAGAGATAAGGATGAATTCGCTATGTTATCATTGGATTGATGATGCTTCGCTGCGCTTCCACAAGGCGATTGCGTTCTATATTTTCTATCAGTCATGCATTGATATTAATGACTATATCTACGGCAAATTATCATACAATAAGTACTAATGATGGTTCATAAGTAGTACTTATTTATTATTATATATGTCGGAGGCAAAGCATTCTCCTTGACATCGTCATTAGTGGTCACGAGTTTAGTGGGCGTCATTAGGGTGAAATGCGAGCACAAAACTACGTATTCACTGTTTCATACAATTTAATCACAATATTTACAATGTTGAGAATCACTGAAGGAATCAATATTTCACAATACTTAACTAATTCGCTTTAAACAATTATATTCGAGCAGCAGGTTCGCGACACCAATCTTTTACTTTATCACTAGCGATCCACCTCGATCAAGCACCGATACTGTAATGACTCCTCGCTACAGTCGCTACGCCCCACCAAAGTTAAGATGGCGCCTCGACCCCACTCTAGATTTATCCTCTGCTCTGATTGGACGTTATACAATGCAGTGACTCTTAAATAAATTAGTCAGATTTTACACAATATTAAAATGTAACAAATCAAATTAAATTAAATTAGGTTTTAACAAGTATTTTTAGTTAACAATCAATCGTAATCTTATCAATTAATTGTAAGCAACCAACAATCAACTCTCCGTTTACTTCCTCCGACATATATTAATTTATTTATTTAAAACACAATTATTACACCTTTACAGAATCATCCAAGGCGATGTTAGAAGTCACAATGTCTACTTACACAGATTTATACAAAATAAAAGACCAGCAAGGAAAATTACACACAATTAAATTACTTACATTTGATTATAAACATAACAACGTACCGTACTTATGAATTATGATTATTCATAAGTAGTACTTATGATGGTTCATAGATAGGTACTCAATTTATGATGAATGCATGAAGTTAGAAGATCTAGATTCATAAGAGTAGAAGTTGTACTTTTTGTTTGTCCAATGAAATGTTTTCGTAGAATTAAGAGTAGATTCAGTTGGACTAACCCGCGCAGATCGCAACACGCGATGCTGGTTTGGTTTTGAAAATTAATATTTGTAAAATGATTCTTACAATGTAGATAAGTAGCCTGCGATTTTTTTTTCTACGTGTTTTGCTAATTGTGGCGCTGTTTTAATTAAGGTGAGCATTTACTTGTAACAAATCATCAAGCCGCTCTAAAGGCTCCGGCAGGCGCCACGCTACGGTGCGATGCAATTCTCCTAGAACCATTTTTATTAAGTTTTCATAGAAATGGTTTTATTAGTCATGTCGCGCTATCGTGTCACGCTGTCAAGACGCGCTGTCGTGTCGCGCTGTCACGTCGTCCACTACTGAACATAGGCCTCCCCCAAAGGGGGGTTTCTCTAATTACCACGTAGAAAATTTTTGATCAACATACAACGTACAGCGCTGCCATTTAGAAACCATGTAACAAATTTTGAATTTTGTGGACTAACTGATGTGTTTCTCATTTACCTTGGCCTCCCTGAGGCCACAGCAACGAACCCGGACGTGTGTCTGTCAGCTTTTTGAACTAATCTGTCTAATCCATTGATATATTAAACAGAAAGATATGGTACGCGCTCCTCGATGTGGACCGCATAAATTAGGGGAAAGAACACGATCGACCTACATTACTCTCGGTTTGCGGGGAATACCCAAATCGTAGTTTGTTTCCGAGTTGTTATGGGTACGTAACAGTGACAATTATTATTGCTATCTCGTTCCCGATAAAGCCCGCGTAATATGTCTCTCTATTTCGGTTGTCGAGCACATGACGCACGACATCGGATCCATTTAATATGTATTTACGTGATGTTAGAGAGTGGCCTATCTTCTTATATCAACATCCTATTAAGGCGACGATAACAGCCTTTTAATGATTTTATACTGAAGATCACGTCTAAACGAGTGGTGTTAATGATTTGAAAAAAATATATGTTAAATTAGAGCATTTTCTCAATAATTAAATATGTGAATATTTTAGATTATGTTTATATTACATAGTGAAATTAATTTGTAAAGTTATGTCTAACGCGGATAAAAACCTGAGAATGGCGCAAAATCTACCAAGCGTATTTTTCTGAAACCTTCACCAATTTAAAGATAATTTAACTATTGATCGTTTAGTATACGCGTTACATTAAAATACCTTTTGTTTTGTACGCAAACAGAAATGGCATTTAATTACAAGTATATATTGTACAAAGTACACATTGAATATTTTCGTTCGATTAAGACAGGTCGATTCAACGGGCTAGTTGAAGTCAATCAAAATCGTTTATATGCATAAAATGTGGTGGGTACAAAAGATGTTATAAATAAAATTCAGTGCAAAGACACATTCCGCCATGCACTGATGGCATGCTAAAATTTAATGGATGTTAGTCAGTTAAACAGTAACATACAATAATACACAAATTAATAACAGTTTTTAGGCATTCAATTTGAGTTTTAGGCGATTCACACACTGGCCCGCTAGCGATACGCTGCGTGGTGCGTGGCGACGAAGTCACGCGCGTGGTTGCGGGAGTGCAGATCTGCACCATCATGCAGATTTCTTTGCACAAACGCGCGGAGCTGCAGTATAGTATACGGTGGCCCAAATGCCTCATTTCACAGCGAGATCCATTTCAAAATATTACTTCACGTCTAGCTCTGTTAAAATCACGCACCATACTGCAGAACTCGGTGTGCCATACTTTACCATGCGTCTTGCCCCGCAACCACGCACGAGGGCGCGTGTTTATCTGCATGTAGGCGCGTGAACTGCAACACTGCGCCTGAATGCGTTTTCTGTATGTTTCACCACGCGTGTTGCGGTGGAGTGTGCGAATCGCCTTAGCTTAAGAATTTTATGAACGAAAAGAAAAATTCAAGTCAATACCAATTTGAATAAAAAATTAAACACACATTTACGTAATATTTCAATAGTAGGTAATACACGAGTAAGTAGGATGTTCCCCGATGTCATGATTTTATGAAAAAGTCTTTCAATGGAACAATTCTAACTTAGAGAGATGTGTGAATGATTCTAATGATTATAATTCTGTAAATACATAGGAAAATTCGAATTTCGCAGGCTACAAGTGCTACAACCTTAAGGGTCAGATAATCGCCGTTGACGTTGGCCATACAAATGCACGTCGTGCTCACGCCGCGCAACCATAAATTTTCATAGGGAATATTTATTTTTGGTAACAAAAATATGAATATTTGAAAAAAATCACAGATAGAATTACTTATAGATAGGTAATAAAACAGTCTATTCATACAAAAAAAAAACATGAAAATATCTTAAGTAGTTTGAAAGTAATATCGTTTTATATGCTTTAAATCAAAATTTATTTCATAAAGTATTTTTACTAAAATAAAATAAAAAATAAAAAAGTTTTTAATTTCAGCTAACCCTAACACATTAAGTAGTTTAGATGACTGTTATCACACTCACTTTTTAAACCTTTTTTACACCTATTACTTATTTACATATATTTATAAAACTATATTTATGTAGTTGTCGCCTCTGTGGCGTAGGGCCTCCCCTAAATCTTTCCACTGGTCCCTCTCACGCGCCTTCCTCATTCAGTCTGGTCCGCATTGCTGGGTGAAAATGTCTCTTCATCTCATTCTGGGTCTCCCTTTCTTCCTCTTACATTCAAGTGGTATCCATTCCGTAGCCCTTTTTGCCCACCTAACACTTTCCAGTCTGCAAATATGTCCAGCCCAACTCCATTTTAACTCAAACTCAAACTCAAAACATTTATTTCAATTAAACCTATTACAGGCACTTTTAAATTGTCAAAGAGTCGGTCAGTTAGTCAGAAAGTTGAAGCTATTTGCCCATTCCAAAACGTAGATCTCTATGGAGAAGAATAGGCAAGAAACTCCAAGGACACTCTTTTAAAGCAATATGTTACAAAATCCTGGGTACATTATTCTTCTTGCTTCTATATGTGAGGACAATGTAAAAAATAATAATTTGTTTATTTAAAAAACAATTCAAAATATAAGATTAAAAGATTAAAAATAAGCCCTGGCAGTTAAGAGAAGCGACGACTTTATTCTTCTCTTTACATCTGCTATGTTTTTCCTATTCCATATTATCTTATTGTAAAGTAGTGTTTAGGTAAAGTATTTTACTACAATACTTAAATATTCACATACAGAATTGATGTGTATGCGTTCTAGTTTAACATAATTTTTTGCATAACTTACTTGCATTAGATGAAGGCGTAATAACTTTTTTCTGCGTCTTAAGTCTCCACCGCCGCGGTATCGTTGCTGTGGCTCAAGGGGGCACCCTTGCTTGAAAGTTCAATGACGGATCCCCTTTTTAAACTGAATTTAATTTAGGTTTAAAGATAATTATTCTCAAAAAAGACACGAAAGTTACTTACATGAGAACAATGCTTAGCATAAATTATAAATATAAAGTTCGTCACAGACGTCACGGTAGCAATTATGATACACCCATCCAATGCATTCAGCTTTTATTAAGAAAGGGTGTTATTTGTGATTAAATATTCAGATAACCACAGACTAGATAGGTTCAGATAACTGAGTTTTAAATGCATTGAATGAGCGTAGATAACTTTTTTATACATGAGGGTATTTTGTTGTATATTTGTGCTCCTTCAAAAGTTAAATTTTTTTTGCCAAACTTAGTTCTCATCTTCTAATTTAACTGTTAGGAGACGGCTGCCGGCGGAATTTGCGAGGAATGTGGGGGCCCATTGCACTTACCGCGAGCTCCTGTAAGAAGGAAACAAAAAGAAAAAAAAACACCCAGTCGGAACAGACCCAGCGTTGGTGCTCGGAATCCAACGAGTATGAACCATTGTTATTATGTAAATGACGGCGCGCGATGATTTATTTTAACACTTTTTTAAAGTTGTAATCGATTATTTTTAGTCTGTGGTTTAGAACATAATTCTTTGGTGGTATTTTTATTTTATTTAGAGTCTCCTTCCATACAGAATCCATTGGCTCTAAATGAAAGCTTAACAATATTGTGAATTGACTTAATCAGTGACAATCATTGTAATCCTTATTTTTTATGATTAAGTTTTGTTGTGATATTTGTGAGTAAATGAATCCGTCATATACATAGTCAGCCTATACTTAATATTCCCACTGCTGGGACACAGGCCTCCTCTCTGTGAAAGGGAGTGGGCTGTAATATCCACCACGCGGGCCCAGTGCGTGCTGGTAGATGTCACATGTTTTCGAATTTTTGGTTCTAGGACATGCTAGTTTCCTCACGATGTTTTCCTTCCCGTTTTGAGAGCAGTTGTTTTTGTTTTTTTTTCTGGTATCCTGCAAAACGCAACCATCTGTCTTAGACATTTAGCTGCTCCTTAGTTCGAGGTTACTCTGTAGTTGGTCTTTGTAGCAGTGAGGCATTGTCTATTGACCACTCTCGCTTATTCTATTGTTCCATTGGGAACCGGTTCATTAGAGTTGGAACACTGTTCCTCCTCAGTCTTGTGTATACAGTACTTCCAGATCCCATCAAATCAGCGGCCAGGGAGTTGATATGTTTGTTTAATTATTCCAGGGGGCCTAAAATGGACGCTCTGGCAGAATCACAATATGATCTGCGTACAATTCATAAGTGTATTCCCGTTGTCCCCGTATGCCATAACCCCGTCACGGGGACAGCGGGACGTGATTAAATTTATTTCCCGTTGTCCCCACAACGTACGAAGTAAACCTTTTTTAAATCGAAACAGCTAGGTTAGGTTAGGTTAGAACTGTGACCACACAACGCACGATCCGAGCGAGCGTAGCGAGCGGTGCCGCAGCAGCGGCCGGCGAGTTCCAGAAACATATTTTTGAATGTAAAACCAAACCACACGGGGACAACGGGAAGTATTTTTAAATATTTAATTGAAGTACCGCTGTTCCCGTAGGACGGGGGACACGGCGTACGGGGACAACGGGAAAACACGAATTCATATCCCGCAATTCATCTGTTTGACAGTTTTGTATGGAGTTTCGTAAAATAGTCCACAAATTATGAATTGCTTTAATAAAGTCTAATGTCAAATAGCAGCTGTGAAACAGATGAATTGCGGGATGTATGAATTGTACGCAGATCATAATAAGATTCTGCCAAAGCGTCCATTTTAGGCTCCCTGGTAGCTTTGACTATGGGTAGCGATTTTTTGTTTAACTGTTTTGAGCTTCAGATCTTGCAGAATGTATTTATTATGTATGCATTTGGGGATGTTAAACATGGATCTAATGGCTTTGGTCTGAAACCTTTCCAGGATGTCAATGTTGCTGTTACTCCAGAATTCAATACCATATGTCCAAACCGGTTTCAATATGGTTTTGTATATTGCCATTTTGCTTTCGTTGGCTAACTGAATAGAGGGCAATGGTGATGAAATTATTTATACAAAGTAAAGCGGCCTGCCTGGGGCTGAACCCACGACCTACAACTCGTTAGTCGGGGCCGTTACCACTGGGCCACCACTGCTCTCATTATTATGTATATTCAGGGTCAACAAAAATTTGCTAGCAAAACTCCACAAAACTATTTTTGAAATCTTATTAAGTACATAAAGTACCTTTCAGTAATCATCAACCCACGACCTATAACTCGTTAGTCGGAGCCATTACCACTGGGCCACCACTGCTCTCATTATTATATGTATATTCAGGGTCAGAAAAAAATTTGCTAGCAAAACTCCACAAAACTATTTTAGAAATCTTAGTAATTTGTAAATATGTGAGTGAGCACCATGTATACCAAAATAGGTAAAAATAATTAAAAATATAATTTTGTGATAGTAATTATATTCTTAATTCTTTTTGCCGATTGTGGTATAGTAATTTTATTCTAGGGGCATCGTCTGCACATATTAATAATACATATAATTAATGTACCAATACAAAATATTGTAAAACATTTTAAAATAGTAAAGTTTTCTTCTCAGCTTTGGCGGAAACCGGGCCTAACTATTTTAAAATGTTTTACAATATTTTGTACAGTTTGACTTTAAAATTATCTTTAGTCTAACCAACTTTATACTGAAGGTACCTTACTTTCATAGTAAGCAGTTTTCATGGACCTAGATAATTTCTGCAGATTTTATAGCACGGTATCAATCATAATGAAAATCAAATACCCACATATAGTCTTGACATTCACAATAATAAAAATAATATAATACTTTACAATTTGTTTACCATTGCTTACTAGATTATAATTTAAAACCTTCCACAGACCCAGAACACCCAGAAGTGAACGCACCAGTCCTGAACACCCGCCGCAATCCAAAACTCGAACCCTCCGGACGAAAAAGCAAGTCTTCATGGGACATAAGGTCTCCATAGTCTGACAAATTGAACCAGAGAAACAAAAACACAACATTTTTGTTAAAGCATGCCTTATATTTGAATTTGAGCAAGACTTATTTTATTATACAGATCCATAGTTCGATCTATATCGCCACATCGCACTACGCAAGACATCAGCTTAGCTATTCACAACGAGCGGAATCAAACATCTATAAAATTATCAATGTTATCAAAAGAGTCCTCTAAAGGCTGCTCACAAATCCAAAACTAGAAGTTTCAATCAAACTACAGACGACCGCCAGTCTTCTGAAAGCTATTTAATGTCAGGGGCAAGGCAAAATTAGTAATTTATAATGTATAATTTTCGATTCGATAACAAAAAAAAATGTGCTCCAGACCGAATTTATTTATTTATTTAGAACATGGAGGACTTACAGCTAATAAAAACAGACAAAAATAAGGAAACCTTAGTCACTAGATAGCCAATTGCAATCGTATAGACTTATAATGAATTCGAACAACGACACGACACGACACGACACGACATTCGTTTTTGAATTTCAGCAATGGCGCAGCGGAAACTAGCCATCTAAGCGGGAGAACTGCACAAGTGCGTGTGCGCAGACACAGAGACTCTTCCCTCAAAGACTTTTTGACGACACGGTTGGCGCAGTGGTTAAGCGATTGACTGCTGCGCTTCGTGTCGCGGGTTTGATTCCCGCACGGAACAAATATATGACCTACAAGTAGTTGTTCCGGGTCTGGCTGTTTGTGTATGTGAGCTTAAATGTTTGTAAACACACCCACAATACAGGAGAAATTCCTAGTGAGGGCAAAGTTTAAAAAAAATAAAATAAAAGAACAGGTATGATAGGTTAAAGTTAGTAGGTAGTGAAGGAAAGGGTTAAGGTTTAGGTTATGATTGGTTGTGAATAGCTATGCTGGTTTTATACAAGTCCTAAATCGTGCAAGCAAAGTTTACCGCAAATTTTGCATTTATACAACAGCCCCCCACAAAAACCATCGGGCCCATGAGATGTAACAACAACCGTCTGGTCGGAGGATCTTCTCTTTTTAATGGAGGAACTTGTAAAACCCTTCTTTTTCGTGTCGTTGGCACGACAGCCTTTTAGATCTAGTTGGGCCAAAACTTTGCTACTTCCACGGCGTCGTCGCGTGTCGGTGGCAGCACAGAGTCACTTTGACTGCATGTTTTGGGACGCGGAGGTCAGGACAGGAGGTGAAGCATAGTTGCCACATAGCCCCACACCCTACTGCCGTTCCTTCAATGTAGCCCCAATTTACTAAGTTGGAGTTTCATCTCCCACCGTCCATCGTGTTCCTGCATTATCCAAAAAATAATTATCCATTCTCGCGAAACTTCCATAGGGTCTATGTTCTATGTTAGCGGGTTTGGTTTCCGCACTTAGTCCTTCATGTGGACCATTGTGCGTGGGACATGGTGGCCGTCGTTGGTTACAACAACCAGCCCACCTCCCTCCAGAAGCTGATTAGGTCTCCTGGTCTGCTTAAGATATCTCCATAGTCACCGCGCATCAAAGGCTATAAAACTGTTCATGAATACCGTGAGTTGGTTAAGCGGATGGGATAAGATCATAATTTTGCCGAAAGATCAGTTGCTGGACATATCTACCGAAAGATGTCAATTGCTGGACGTACAAACATTGTCGCAAAGACCGGGCTGGCGCTGCCCGCATTCAGCGACCCAGCACTAGTTCAAGATAGACTTTTCAAGGGGAAGACTGGTCGTCTGATTTCAGCTGTAAATTGAACAAAAGTTGGAAGTTTTAGCGTAAAATTAAGTTAGAGACAGTGGCATTATTTCGAAAAAACAACAATAAATAATTTTTGTAGTATTACTTGGTGTCCTAACCATGCTTTTTCTTCGGCTTAAATAGGACAAACGGCTTGAATGAGATGTCTTCCTTCGGTCCTCCTTGGGTTTGATGTCTAATGGCGAATTCATACAACCTTGAGCTTGTAGGTATATGACACGGCAAACCACCGGTTACGGCGGGTATACGGTGACGGCGCCATTCCGTAGAGCCGCGCCGTGTCACCAACAAATTTCCTTAGTGTACGTACAACTCTGAAGACCGTGCCTACACACGGCAAATAAATCGTAGTTATTCACTGCAAAAATAACGTGTGTGTAAAACGAGTCTTCAGCTTCCCGCCGAGCCGATTTGTAAAGTCAGGGAAATTATAGCAAATTGACCTCCTACGTCAATTGTATAATTTGCTCCTCAATTCATTTCCCTGATTTGACGAGCGAGCGCGAGCACGCATCAAAGGCTAGCCTATGAATGCGCTGCGCCGTCTTTAAACGAAGACGTCTAACGTCGAATTGCTAAGAGTAATCTGACAGGTGCTAAAGTAATATGGTCATATTATTGTAGGTATTTCAGACTTTACTTTTTGAAAACCTATCTACACATTAATTAATTAAGATCAAAATTGTGAACTGGGTGAAATGGGTTAGGCTAAGTTAAAACCGTGACTAACCGCACGCGGTATTTATAATAAGCGCAAGGTGCGTAACGTCGCGAGCAAGTTGGATACCAGAGGGGGGGGCTACTGCAAACCGATAACCCGAAGTATCGGCTGATACCTCCTTTCTTGACTCCCGAAGTTTCCTTATTTGACTTTGAATTCTTCCCCGGCTTCAAGTCACGTTTTTGACTTTGGTTTATCTCTCTGACCGTCGTTTTTTCGCCGTAGTCGGCCATAGTCAGCCGTAGTCAGTAAACACTCGAACATTCGGCCTTTACGTCGGATTTTTCCTCTAAATAGACCGTCAAGTTCACAATTTGTCGGTTTCCCATGGATAGATTATAGACTATCGCAAAATAATGCGTAAAATTGTAAAATAATGGTTCGTTGCAGTTCACAATTTTTCGACAGTTTGTAATCTATCGGCATTGTTTACGTTAGATTATAAACTAATTAAGTCCATAATACGGTGACTTAAACAACGTTCCGACCTCAATTGTCGATCAGTGGCCCACCAGACACAACCCCCGTCTGGTCGGCGGATCCTCCCTTTTCTATGGAGGATGAAGAACTTTACACCCTGTTCCTCATGCCTCTATAATGTCACAAATATCATGTTTCATGAAACAAAGCTCAAGTTCAAATATAGGTAATAAACCTTAGGATTAGTTAGTAAATAATATTATGTATTGAAATTGGGTACATAGTAAATTTTTTATGTGATTTTTGAAGAAAGCTTTGAATTAAGAATTAAAAGATTATCAACATTGAGTGTTTTTCGTTGTAACTAGGTACACACTACTTAAGGGGATGATAACCGACTTTTAATGGTTTTATACTGAATATCACGTCTAAACGAGTAGGGTTAATGATTTGAAAAAAATATATGTTAAATAAGAGCACTTTCTCAATAATTTAATATGTGAATATTTTAGATGATGTTTATATTAAATAGTGGAATTAATTTGTAAACTTATGTCTAACGCGGATAAAAAACTGAGAATGGCGCAAAATCTACCAAGCGTATTTTTCTGAAACATTCACCAAATTAAAGATAATTTAGCTATTGATCTTTTAGTATACATACGCGTTTTATTATAAAAAACTTTTTACAAAAAAATAAAAACCGACTACCAAAAATAACACTACAAAGTGAAAAATAACTTTAATTTCGGAAGTCGGTGTCTTTGGATCTGTATTTGAGTTTTTTGCCACCGACTTCCGAAATTAAAGTTATTTTTCACTTTGTAGTGTTATTTTTGGTAGTCGGTTTTTATTTTTTTGTAAAAAGTTTTTTATTTTTCACTTTTTAGTGGATCAGTTTTAAATTTATCTAAGTTACAATAGCCTAATCTTAACTGCTGCTTTTCCCGATGCTGGGACGTTGATTGTTAAGGAGTTCTCCTGGTAAGAACCAGGAGAACTGCCACTCACCATACGCATAGTGACGAGCATAAATTGCTTAATCGGAACCCGTTAAATAGGTACTCATTATTATATTGTTCCGGTGTCCATCTGTGGTCTCCATCATCAGTTCCACTTCATCAAATGGTGCTTTCAGATAGCAAATGCACGAGTTAATATAAAAAGTACCCAAATCGCTATAGGTTTGCATATAAAATTTGAGGGTTTCCCTCGATTGGATCCCCTCATCAGATTCTGATTTGGTGGCAAATGGGACCACCTCGGGAGTATACCCTTTCGAACAAATAAGAATTTTCAAAATCGGTTCATAATTGACGAAGTAATCGCGTAACAAACATACAAAAAAAAAAAAAAACACAGCCGAACTGAGAACCTCCTCCTTTTTGGAAGTCGGTTAAAAATACCTTTTATTTTGTGTACAATAAATTAATAATGCGTCTAATTGGGGACAGCGCTCCTTGATGGGCGAGTCCTATTACTGGCTGAACGTATGACGCGTTGCGTGAGGTCAGTACAGAACACGCAAGCTAACCACTCAAGTTCACTGGGATATATCTGCGTCTTAAGATATCTGCCACAAGCGCTACGGCTGACCCCGCTGCTGTCCAGGGTTCGATTCCCAGGTCAGGCAAAGTGTTTTCGTACCCTTTACTTAATTTTTATTTAAGGATAAAAATGCTATTTTATAGAATTGGCAATATGCCTAATAAAAACTTTCCAAATTAAATTCTACCATGTTCATATAGTATGCCAAGTGAAATTGTACCAAATAATCGTCGCTCTAAATAAACGTTATGCTAAACGAAATTATGCGGAATGATACCTTTGCCAAAGGTAATTATGCCAAATAAAATTCTGCCATCTTTAAAGTATGCCATTTTTAATTCAAGGCATTCGGCCATAATAATATTAAGTTAAAAGTATTCGTTTAAAGAAGATTATGCCGAGTGTGTTATGCCAAATAAATTTCGGAGCGTCAAGATTCTGCCAGATAGAGGGGACCCGAGAAATTCCAGATAGCAAATCCGATAACCCGTTCGCTGCAGCGGACGCCTATCGGCATTTTTGATTTAATATTCAGGTGCGCCTATCGGCGTCTTTTTTAAGCTTTAAATTGAGTTAGACTAAATTTCTGTTTTGCTATTTTATTTAAAATCCCCTTAAATAGTAATGTTAAGACACTTATATAAAATGATCAATAGAATTAGCATAAAGATATTATTAAAATCTCGATTATGATTGTAAATGTAATCCTTGGTGAATCCCTAGCATCAGTGGAATTATACTGACAGCTCACTCCCCGCAAGAATTCACGGTGATATTTTATGTGAAATAGAATAACGTCGCTGATACAGCAATACCGCGTAACTAACAACAGACAATACCGCGTAACTTAGATGTGGCAAATTTTACAGGAGGATGAAAAAACTAAATAACTTCTGCTGTTCTTATCAAATACGTGTCTGAACTTTAAACTATTTAGAAATGTGTATTAATTAACTAATAACTTATTATTTAATTCAATCCAATCAATATTTTGCTAGAACGCTGTTTTTCATTTTATATGGCATGTGTTATTTGAGCTTTTTTCGGCATTTCCGCGGAATTGGAGGGAGAATAAAACAGAATTATCTTAGTTTATAGAGGTTATATTTACTCAAGTAATCAATCTCATCATTTTAACTTTGGTAGTAACTAGCTTAAACAGTCTCGTCATTAAAACTTCGTCATAAAAACTTGGTACTTAGTTACTTATTAGCATATTAATTATTATGATCTTAATACAAACATATCAAAACAAAGAGCTTACAAATAAAATAATTAAAGGAAATATTCAGTCACAAAATAAATGAAAGATTGCGAGAATACGCAGTATTGGTCAAATTATTTTGACAGGTTCGCTCACGCGGTTTTAACTAGTTGCGATTGGTCGCGTATTGAATGAGCGATAAGCCGAACTGTGAACGTGGTCCGTAGCCAATCGGTATCGGTGGTTCATTGCCTCCAAATCTAAAATTTGATACTTTTTGTACTTCCGCGGTACCTATTATCCACTGTACGCGGTATTGCAGTATCAACGACGATAAGCTTGTTAGCCCAATATTACAAAATTATTGTAATACTTTAATGTTTTATATCCTTTTTTTGCGTATGTGAGAACGTTGTTTTCTAGACCATTTTATATTTTATTAAGTACTTGGTACTTTTGACGGGCCTACACTTTCCTCTCATACCTATTAACACTGTAATTTGATAACATTGCAAAAGCCAATTATTTTTAAAAGAGTAACCGTGGAGTTTCTTGCCGGCTCTTCTCCATAGGAAAATACCAACTGTAACCGTGCATCTAGCTTCTGACGTTTCATAAGTGCCCATGTAGGCTTATGTGAAATCAAATATTTTGATTTGATTTGATTTGAATATTCCCTCGGGATCGAGAGATATGGGGGTGAAACCGCTGGGCGCAGCTAGTACAATATTAACTTATACTCCATTTGAAATAAGATTAGGCATTTAAATAAACTTTTTTACAGTCCGTTCAATCGATTTTGACTTCTATTCCGTACGCATTTGTATTGGTTGGCATTTTTGTTGTTGGCAGGTTGGCATTAAAAGCATAAACGTGGTTACAATACCAAATGTTTATTACAGGTGCCATTTGTCATGCCGCCAACGCAATAGAAGTCAAAATCGGTTGAACGGACTGTAAAAAAGGTTTATATAAATGTCTAATCTTATTTCAAATGGAGTAATAGATAAAGCAAAGAAGTCTCGATGTGTCGAATTTTGTCATCACAAACATCTGAATCAAGGGCAGGTCGCTATTATCGTTTCTTAATAAAAGGGTCGCCAAGTTAGGTATCTGGCTGATGTAATAACCTTTATTATTGTGACTTCATAACAGGAAGTATTTCTTATCACCAGTACGCCTAATACTTTTTATGTTATAAAAAGACCAGCGGTTTGCTTTTCTTAATATTATCTCAAGAGCATTTGCTAGGGGTGGACGCAACATTTACCTCTTTTGAATCATCTTTGAATTTGTGAAGTATAAAATGGGTAGAACACAGTGTGTGTTCCATTTGGTAGTGTTAATCGTTGTGCAGGCGCATTCCTGGGGTGAGTATACTAGAAGAGTGTTTTTTCCGCATTATCAACGTTAATGTTATTTCTTATTGTGACTTGTAAACACGAATCCCTTAGAGCGCTAACACACTGGGACAACATGGCAACGTCGTCGCCAGTATTTGCTACCACCTAAATGTATAGGTACCAGCTCTAGTGCCAGCTATAGTGGGTGGCTCACCTGGCGTCCGCTTAGTTACGCAGCCAACCACGGCTACTGACTCTCAGTCATTCATTCCGTCCTGGCGAATTGGCTACTGAGTGAGGGAGGGGTAACTTACTTTTATACAAAATGCTGGCGACTTGGCTACGCGTCGCCATCGCCAGGTCGCGCCAGCCTTCACGTAGGGGTCAGTCGGTCGTACTTTTCAATACGAATTGTTTGGATACGTTATACGTAGCCAGCGACACGTAGGTATCGCCATGGCGTCACAGTGTGTTAGCGCCAAAGAACATATACACTCGCGTGCGCCCCGCGCGCGCGGGTCTCCCGTTATTGACCATGAACTATTTTTTATCGCGCGCCAGCCGGCGACCCACTTAAGGGGACGACAACCGACTTTTAATGATTTTATACTGAAGATCACGTCTAAACGAGTAGTGTTAATGATTTGAAAAAAATATATGTTGAATTAGAGCATTTTTTCAATAATTTAATCTTTATATATAAAAGAGAAGTCCACTCACTGACCACTCATCATGAAATCTCGGAAACTACTGGGCCGTGAGGTCTAAAATTTGGCACAAGCACTCTCTTCACACTCAAATTCGCACCTTAAGCGGTTGAAAAGGCGTGTCAAAGTTTGTATGAAACTCCTATGTTTTTAAAGTTAGAGACATGAATGTTGGCCTGATTGTTCCTTACGACTTTTAGGTGTCACTAAGAAAGGATTTTACGAAATTCGGCGCTTAAGGGTGAAAATAAGGGTTTTTAATGTTTTTATGAAAAATGTACCAAATGCAGTTAAGATCCTGAATCTTACGGCAACGAGTTATTGCATACTTTACATTGAAATTAGAATTCGGAGGCCGATAACGATCTAAATTGAATTTTACGACAACGCGTTAATGCATATTTTACATTGAAATAAGAATTTTTGGAAGTTTCTTGAGGTTTATATTTATTTTTTTTCTAGGTGGCCAGTATGTTTCAGTGCAGGCGTGATAACGTTCTAAAGTTTTTATGCCAGTTCTAGGTGGCCAGTATTTTTCAGTATGCAGGCATCTGCTAAAATATAATGAAATGAGGTTCTAATTGGTATTCAGGTAATTTGAACGTTGCATTTATAGCATTAAAGTCGAGAATGCCAAGAGGAAAACATCACAATGTTTAACCTTATCGCGGCTTGCAAACCGATCGTATCAAAAAACGAAGTCATGTATCAATCACAGAATACAAACCTAAGCGATACACGTTCAAGCTATAGTTACTTACCGAAATTTCTGTTCTGCGATATTTTGTTATTACTTACTACTAATTAGCTTTGAAATATTTTTCATCGTCGTTGTTTGGTTTTCGTTCTGGTTTGTTTCGCTTCCTAATTCCTAAATTGGAGGATAATAAATGTGTTTTTACCTATTGCCGGGTTGGAATTTTGTTATTTCTATTTCTTTGCGAATTACTTATTGTGTAGGTATTTCACACTGTATTGTAATACTATAATAGTTTTTAGTATTAGTCGTTCTTACTAGAAAAAGTGTCCTTGAATACCTACGTTCGTATTTTAATTTTATTGCTTAGTATCTTTGGTTGAGGCTGGTGTTGTAAGGGTTGGAAAAAGACGGGAGAACTATTCCCATTTTAAATGGATGTCAGCACCAACTGACGGGGTCCGAAAGGGCCAATGCCTGCCAGGGTTATGAGCGTTCCGAAAGGGATATCGTGGCCCTGGCACACACAGGCATTTGAAGGAACACGGGTGGGTTTTAGTCAGTAAAAGTCTGACACGCATCAAAATGACCTTCATTGAAATTTCCTGAGAATCAGATTATTTTTAATCCCTGTTGTGCGTCCCCAAAACCAGCAATAAAAATACCATCTTGAAACACCTGGAACTCAAATGGGAATAGTTCTCCCGCTGCCATGAGTTCACAGGTGGTTCCGTAGGTGCCATTACAAGACTTTTCAGCGACGTATTCACGCTTTGAATCATAAACAGCTCCTCCTGACCGATCCTGGGTGAAAGGTTGGAATATTTCCCAGTTTTTAGACACGTGGCGCACAATGCTGTCTCGAATTTGAGAAGACAATGACATGGCCACGTTACTGTTCACCAAATAGGAGAGAGATGAAAATAAGCATGCGCCATCGCCAGGGATATTTACTATTTGGCAAAGAATTTGCAAGCCACAATTGTGGCGATAAGTCCCCTCTATGAGGAGTGGCTAGAGAGGCGCCACGGCTTCCTCACCTTCCGCCTGACGCACGTCCTCACCGGACACGGTGGTTTCGGGAGGTTCCTATTCAGAATAAAGCGGGAGGAAACGCCCGGGTGTTACCACTGTGTGGATCGCCCGGAGGACACGGTGGAGCATACGGTTGAGGTCTGCCCTGCTTGGGCGGAGCACCGCCATGTCCTCACGGAGGCGATCGGCGGCGGCGATCTCTCGCATCTGGCCCTGGTTCAGGCCATGGTTCGGAGCGAGAGTGCACGGGAGGCCGTCACCTCCTTCTGCAAAGCAGTAATGCATGCGAAGGAGGAGGCGGAACGCGTGAGGGTGAGGCAGAGTTCGCGCCCTCACGCCCTTAGTCACCGCAGGAGACGCCCCGGGCGTCGGGAATCGCAGGCCGATTCCCGGCCACCGTGGGCGCGGGCTTGCGGACGGTGAGCGATGGGTAGCTCGCCGTCCGATAAGGACCAGGCCCGGGTCGACGGCGCGTTGTGTTCCACGCGCGCCTCAAAGAGATGTCAGCACCAATTGACGGGGTCCGAAAGGGCTAATGCCTGCCAGGGTTACGAGCCTGTCCGCAAGGAATATCGTGGCCCTGGCACACAGGCATTTGAAGGAACACGGGTGGGTTTTAGTCAGTAACAGTCTGACACGCCTTCCCCGCTCCGGCCAGAGCGGGAGAAGTTATTTGATAATTTATCACCCAAAAAAATGGCAGCGGCAGAACTACTCTCATTTGAGTTCCAGGTGTTTCAGGATGGTATTTTTATTGCTGGTTTTGGGGAAGCACGGCAGGGAGTCAAAATAATCCGATTCTCAGGAAACTTTATTGAAGGTCATTTTGATGTTTTAATTCGTTTGGCTAATTTAAATAATAAAAAAACCGGCCAAGTGCGAGTCGGACTCGCCCACGAGAGTTCCGTACCATTATCTATAAAAATGGCAAAAAAATCACGTATGTTGTATGGGAACCCCCCTTAAATATTTGGTTTATTTAAATTTAATTATTTATTTTTAAAGTGAATATATAACTTAATATTCTGTGAATATTTCAAGCGTCTACCTGTTGCCGTTATCAATATCTAGCAAAAACGAGCAAAAAAATCACGTTTGTTGTATGGGAGCCCCCTTAAAAAAAAAAATTATTCTGTTTTTTAGTATTAGTTGTTATACCGGCAACAGAAATACATCATCTGTGAAAATTTCAACTGTCTAACTAACATGGTTCATGAGATACAGCCTGGTGACAGACGGACAAACGGCGGAGCCTTAGTTATAGGGTTCCCGTTTTACCCTTTGGGTACGGAACTCTAAAAATATCTTTTGACCCCTCACGCCGGCAAAATTGAAGAATCACCGACCGTCACCGACTCAGCGGTAAATGTGCAGTTGAATTCACAATCCCAGTCCCAATTCACTGCTATTGATTTTGTCGAGAAGTCGCTTGCCTATAGTGAGCAAACGGAATGCGAGTAATTTTTTTAAGGATATTGCTAAACCGATGCTTCATCTACTTATATTAATATTTTATAGTTTGTGAGGTTGTAGGGGTAATCTCTGGATCTACTGAACCGATTTTGAAAAATCTTTCACCCATTGAAAGCCACGTTATTATTTTGTGAGTGTCATAACATATGGCCAAAATTTAATCCGAAAAATGAAAAGACGGTAAAATGTTTACCGCCCAACGAAGTGGGCACGGGTCAGCTAGTATGTGAATATCTTAGATTATGTGCCTATTACATAGTGAAATTAATTTGTTATGTTATATCTAACGCGGATAAAAAACTGAGAATGGCGCAAAATCTACCAAGCGTAGTTTTCTGAAACCTTTATCAATTTAAAGATAATTTAAATATTGATCTTTTAGTATACGCGTTTCATTAAAATACCTTTTGTTTTGTGTATAATAAATTAATAATGCGTCAAATTGGGGACAGCTCTCCTTGATGGGCGAGTCCATTACTGGCTGAACGTACGACGCGTTGCGTGAGCTCAGTACAGAACACGCAAGCTAACCACTCAAGGTCACTGGCATATATCTGCGTCTTAACATAAACACATAAACGTTTCGTAAACAAAAAAATTATATGAAGCGTTGTAAGGTGACGATTGTGTCGTTGAGTGCATAGATAAGGCTATACAATTATAGTTGTTTCGTACAAATAGTGTCACAACTCAAAAAAAAATTAAACTCTTAAGGTGTGTCCAAACATAGCGCGGCATTTTTTTTTTTTTTTTTTTTCCTTCTGGCTTCGCACGGTTTGTGCATTTAGCCAATGTCAAGTTTTAGTTCTTGTTTAAAATATTGATGAAATGAATTATAAATGCATGATGATGATATCCCCGCCCACTCCCCTTGAGTTTCAGTAAAGATGTGGCACTTTACTGAGTCCTCACGCGGACTTCTTGAGAGAACTTGAAGCGAAGTTGCACTGTTTTGTTTCATTTGCCTACACTAATGCACGTTCACAAACACTTAATGGTTAATAATCCACCATTATTACACATTAGTATTCGGCTAAACACAAATTTTGGAAAATAAAACAAACTGCTGAACATGACGTTCCACTTTCCCGCCAAGAAGCCATAGCGCGGCATTTGAGCGCGGCTGCCGCGCGCGGCCTGCCTGGCTGTTTGGACGACAGCCGCTCGCGAACGCTTCTGTCAACCTGCCGCACACAAACATTTGCAGTGAACATTCGTCAGTAGTTGTGTTTGGACGTATATCTTTACGTATAAAAATGGACAACGAAACATCAATTCGTTTGATTGAAATGTATGGATCTTTTAATTTGTTAGGGATCCTTGGCAAAAAGAATACCATAATAAAAACAAACGTGAAGACATTATGTGATGAAATAGCCAAAAGTATAAAAACTAAAACTCCATTTAAACTCCTCCAAGGATAATCTTAAAAACTGTGGTGTTCGGTAATTAATTTCGTAATTTATTGATTCACAATTCTGTAACCTCAGATGATAAACTGGTTTCATCCAGCATTTTATTATTTTAATAAGTATTTTCTTCCATCTTATTCCTTCTTCGCAATTTTTGAATAATACGCAGAGCTATGAGTGCTATGACACACGCAACCGCTTTCATTTTAGTTCCGATGCCAACTGAAGTGCGCGGCGTGTCTCGGATGTGCCGCGCAGTACTGCCGCGCAAACATTCGTCGGTTTAGTCCTAACTAGAGCGCGGCAGAAATGTGTCCTGCGAACGCCGCGTGTTGCTGCCGCGTCTTGCCGCTCAATGTTTGGACACACCTATATAATGTTCCATTCGTTTCAGAAAACTTCAAAATCTTATCTCAAATAGATCTCTTCTTCTTCTCTCTTAGAAATAGAAATCTTATGTCATACTTATGACTGTTTTTTTTTTACTTACGACACTATTTCAGCGGAGGTGCGATATACTCTCACGAGGTTAGCGCTCTTAGGCGTGATAGTGCGTGTGTCATCATCAATCTAAAAATGGGCTCTCAACATAAAATGGGGAAGTTTCTTTTTAATACCTTTTGTCAAAGCCTCATAAATTGAAATGAAAAGAAAGATTTTGTTTTTATTGGGACTCAACACAGGAGATCACAAATTAAATTAAAAATACACATAAATGAAGATGCATAGATTGGATTTATGTCATAGGTACTAGCTTTATGTCTGCCACAGAGCATGTAACTTTTCTTCGGCTTCGCCGACATGATTTGGAATCCATAATATAAAATGTTATTAGCATAATATAAAATGTTATTAGTAGGTACGCAATAATTGTCAGCCTTTGTGCTGCGGTAAAATATGTGTGTTTAGTTGGAAGCATGTAGCGGTAAATGTACAACTAGCTTCATATTTGTAACTGACCGACTTCTTGACAATTCAAAAGTGCCTGTCAATGGTTTAATTGAAATAAATGCTTTCCCCCTTATTACAAAACAAGGTTTATCTTCAGACCCAGGATCAAAACATGGAGCCATTATTGAATTTCGAACTTTATTCCGACTACGGTAAAGTTCCTAAACACAAAACTGACAACTTAGTACCGATCTAAGTTTTCAGTTTTGTATAAAGAACGGTATTTCAATCACTGATACGTTCTTATTACAAAAACTGGCTCCATGGTTTAAGCCATGTCAAAATATACCTAAATCTTGTTTTGTAAATAAGACGGTTTGAGTTTGAGTTTTGAGTTTGTATTTTTTATTATTGATGAAAAAGAGTTTGTCCCCGTTGAGTTACACCATTTTGTGTTACACTGTTACCCATTGGCGGCCATTGGGAACACAATTGTGAAATTACCGATTAGTAACACTGTAACTCAAAGCCACATTTTTTTTCCCTCTGAGTGACAGTAACATCTTATTGGGTAAAAGCATTGTTGAAATACATCTTGACTTGATACAAGGTTATTTATGGAACTAGTTAGAGTAGACTAATTATTAAAAAAAAAGGGTGAGGTTAGGTTAAAACTGTGACCTCCTACGCACTAGCCTAGCGAGCGGTGCCGCGGCAGCGGCCGGCGTGTGCCAGAAACGACTAGATTATATATTATTATTATTACGTACTACTAGGTTGCAGTGTAAATTGATGGGAAAAAAACGTGGCTTGGAGTTAGTGTTACTAATCGGTATTTTTTTTCCCAATTGGTAACAGTGTAACACAAAATGGTGTAACTCAACGGGAACAAAGGTGAAAAAGTACCTGCGAGATAAAAATATAAATATGTATATGGGAGCTACATTTGCCACCAAAAGGCTTTGCAGTTTGGCAAAGTAATTTAGCTGAAATGATGATCATGAAATATTTTTGTAAAACTTAGGATGACACGAATAAACGTTTTTTCGTACCACTTGCTCAAAAAAGTGACATTCTATGCCACAAAAAGCGAACATACGAGTAACAATAGTCATTTTTAATCTGTAAAAAACAGGGAAAGAAAATTGTACTGAATTTCATTCATCCTCTAGGGGGAGAATGTGATTTAAATTTGGAATACTTACCGAAATTTATATTGAACTACATCTGTGTTTACACCATTGAGTTTGTATTTAGAGCATTATACATCTTTTTGAAAAAGGAATACGCATTTATTATGCAGTTATGATTATTCAATAAAATTACGAAAACCGACGAGGCCGTATGAGCTTGATGCCTTTGCTTTTCCGACAAAAAAATATTAGTCTAGGAATTTGCCGCGTTTTTGTTTTCTTCAAATACATAAATGTTAAGTTTATTTTAATTTGTTTTTACTTTTAATTGTCATTATTTTTAATAAATGTTTATCGCATATTATTATTGTGTAAATTTTTTCGCAAATGGTACGAAAAGTAGAGTATTTTCCTCGGTGATAAAGCTGTCTTAGGCTTGGGTGAACTTAAATCCCTCGCTACACTCAGGACTCGTCTTAAATCCCTCGCTTCGCTTGTGATTTAAGTTTTTAACACCCTCGCTACGCTCGGGAGTAAACCTCGAGTCCTTCGTTACGCTCGCGATTTAAATCGTCATCCGCGACAGAAGACACTGCTTTATCCCCTTGGTTAATAATCTACTATTTATTCCTCTCTTTCCTTTATACCAATTAATTTGGGGTCAGTGCATCATGTCTTCTCCCATAATTCTCTATTAGTCGTCATCTCGGTAGTCCCTTTTTAGCCCTATCATCTATCACAGTTCATCCATCGATCAAACCAAAGACCAAAGAGACCCCTTTGGTCTCTTTGGTCTTTGGTTCGTCATTGGTCGTCAATGGTCCACCTTTTAGTATTTAGCTATTATTATTTATTTATTTAAACTTCTCGCACACAATAAGGTACAAAGGCGGACTTAATGCCTTAGGCATTCTCTACCAGTCAACCAAGGGTGGTGAAGAGATAAGATGGCGGGTGCTCTGATGGAGAGAAAATAATAATATTCAAAAATATTAAATTCTAACCTATTTATATTACTATTAATAAAATAGGTGCTCAAGTACATAAATAGATTATAAACTTATAATACATATACATACGTACAGTGGTACCCAATTGATAAGGCGCGTCGTGAATCTTCGTTCGCACAGAAAAGAAAGTATGGCCCCGAAGATTAACGAAAGAATGCTTAAAACTTACAATCAACCTTAGGTCACTATTATAAGGTTCATAATACACTGGAGCTGCTAGCGTGCACTCGATCAGAAGTATGGCGGCTGACAAACATGCCACGCGGCGCGCGCTAACATGGCGGCAGCTGCCGACCAATAGCGGTACAGGAAAAAGAACCGCGGTGCGTGGAGCGTGCCGATTAGTCAATAGCATTTCCCGCACTTTTAAAATTCACCTTCTTCGCAGGTACATCGGTAAGCCATATGAATTGGGCACTACCATATTTACTATAACATATCCCTATATTATATATATATTATTATATATATATATATATAAATATAATACATACAAATTCAAGGAAAGGAGGTAATTGAGATGACTCTACGCTATTTGTTTTGTAAATAACTCTGCAATTTTCGCTTAAATGCATACCGACTGGTGGCAGTCCTGATATCAAGAGGAAGCGCATTCCAGCTATCAGCTTGTTACAATGATTCTTTGGTTTCAGACATCGCCTTATCTACAGAAGACCGACTAGAATTTTATACCAGTAATGGAATCAAAACGGACACCGTACATTTTGATTCCCAAAACCTCACAGCGATAGTTTACGACGAAGTTCACAACATGCTGCTGTACGTCGACAAACAGAGTCACAACGACGCTATATGTGGATATAACATATCTTCCGTGGAATACAAATGCTACGTTGAGAGAAATGGAAGAACAATTCAGGGATTGGCCTTCGACCCGATCACAGAAATGCTCTTCTTCACTGACACTGAGGAAAGAAGCATTAATTGGATTTCATTTAAACCTGGATCTGAGAACAATGATAATGGAAATCTTTTAATCAAGATGGACAAGGGCATCCCCACTGACATTGCCGTGGACAGCTGTAGAGGGTACCTACCAATAATAGTTTGATAATTTAAATTTTCTCACATTCTTTTCTACTTCGTGATCTAAGCAGTTGTTGTTTTTAATTTACAGGTATATTTACTGGATCAACACAAACATAACGCTGTCTACAATAGAGAGAGCTCGATTTAATGGCTCCGAGAGAGAAGTTGTTATTACTTCTGGATACGCATTTTACGACCAACACAGCTTGGCTATTAGTCAACAGACACAGCGAATATACTGGTTTATGGCTCAGTCTAATAATTCAATTCACAGTCTTTGTACTGCAGATTTGAATGGAAGAGATTCGTACGAATTATTCGATTACTTCATTACGTTAGAAACTCATCCAAACGCATTAACCATTTCAAAAAAAGACCTTTTGATGATGCATTGGTGCACATCCTGCGGTCCGAGAACCGTTTGGAAATTTCCGTTTCCTGCAAGTGAAGATGGCAACGGTTTTATGGAGGTTCATACTGAAAGCGTTGTCGGTATAGCCGCCAAGTATAAAATCAGCGAACAATTTCAGGGAGTTCATGATTGTAAAGAGCTTCCAAGTCCAGTACCAAATACGAGTAACTATGTGACCAACAACTCATTCAAAATAGCTAAAGAGTACGTGGAGTCGTTTTGCGAGCATGGTATTAAAGTTAAAGGAAGATCTCTTTGCATATGCACATCTGGGTACACCGGTAAACGATGCGATGTTTCAGTTTGTGAGAACTATTGTTTGCAAGGTAACTGTAGTTTCAATGAAGAGGGTTTTCCTGAATGCAGGTAAACATAATTTTATTATTCTCCTCGTACTGGTGGTCTCCTTTTGAGTGAGGTTGCCCCATTTCACATTTTCATCATTTCAGATGTCATGGCGGTTATTCAGGGGAAAGATGTGAAGTCGACTTGTCTCATAGATATTGTTCGAACAATGGTACCTGTTCCTTGAATATGGAGAATGAATCAGTCTGTCAACTATTATTATTATTATTATTTATTTATTTCGGACAGAAATAAAGTGTTAGTAACAATTTTCTTAAGATCTATGTTAGTAGGTACATAATATAATAAAGTTAACCAATATTTTACAATTTCCCCGTAGTTATACCCACCCAGTGCGCCTGTATGGGACAGTCCTGTCGGGATGCAATCATTTGCATCATGCTGAGTGCAAGCATTCTTGTCACAGTCATGACGTGCAGCTTGTGGCTATTTGTTTGTTTGTGATAGTACTTAGATCTGTTTTGTGTAACCTTCGGGTATTATTACTTATTATGTTTTCGAACGCACGTTTTTTCTGTGACAATTAAAATTATTTTTCTTTCTTTCTTTCAAAATGCTGTTGGTGCTACCGCGCAGTCTTTGGAATAATGATACTATAGCGTGGAAACCATCCACGCGCGCGTTGGCGAACATTTGCGACGCACTACAATGCCGCGGCAACCCCAACAGCATTCTGAAAGCATTATTATACTGAATACGCAGGACGTTGTAGGCTCGTTGCGTATACCGAACCTATAGGGCGCTCGAGTAAAAAGATTGGCAATATGCTCTAAAAAGCGTTAACTTTACTTCTTTGTTACATCGAGCGAACCTACGGGCGAGCATATTGCTCCTTACCGCCAACGTCCTGCGTTCTCTTTCAATGTTTGAGTCATCTGTTAAGTCCTGCGTGATCCGATGACCCAGGATATCTAAAGTTCTGTATAATTTTTAGTTCCGTTCCATTGATTATGATCGGAGGCACCGTACTAGGTTTCTGTTTTCCGGCCCTAAAAATCAGTACCTCACTTTTCTGTGAGTTGTACCTAAGACCATGCTCGGATGCGTAGCGTTCACAAATTTTAACCAGTATTCTCAGGGCGTTGATCGAGGGGGCTAGCAGAACCATATCATCAGCATAGCTTATGTTGTTGGCACATGTTCCGTCAATGTAGCATCCGACATGTGTCCTGCTGAGCTCCTCGATCAACTGGTTTACATATAGGCTGAAGAGGCCGGTAGATGTGAGGCCACCCTGCCTTACACCGCATTCTAACCTATATTCATCAGATAGTGTATCCACCCATCTCACCTGGTTAGTTTTGGTATGAATTTAAGGATACTTTATATTCCGTTGGCATACCCGTCTCCTCTAACTTTCTCCACAGTATGTCATATGCAACTGTGTCAAAGGCTTTTGACAAATCGAGGAAACAAGCATATACTGGTGTCTTTCTCTCCGTGTAATACCGGACAGTATGCTTTAGGCACAAAATCCTTTTTCCTCAACCATCGCTTTCCATCAGGCGTGGTCGCGGTGAAGAGCAAAATCAGCAATAAAAATAAAACTATTATTATCCATGTAATTTGTCGTCCAAACCAATGTCCCGTGCCCCTTTGAACTTACTCTTCAATACTCCCCCTTCCCTTCCCCTCATCACAAACACTCTCTAAAAGGGTAAACTAACATTTTAACAGCAGTGAACCGCCCGGCACTCGGCTGGCATTAGTTGGGAATCGGCTAGCAAAGAATTTTCAATCCAGGGGTCAGTACTGGGGGGATAGAACTGTAAGTTAGTACTGGGGGGATAGAACTGAAAGTTAGTACTGGGGGGATAGAACTGAAAGTTAGTACTGGATGGATAGTACTAGAGGATAGTACTGGATGATAGTACTGGAAGATAGTACTGGACGACAGCACTGGAGGACAGTACTAGAGGATAATACTGGAAGATAGCACTATATGATAGTACTGGAGGATAGTACTGGAAGATAGTACTAGAGGATAGTACTGGAGGATAGTACTAAAGAATAGTACTGGAAGATAGTACTGGATGGTACTGGAGGATATTACTGGAAGGTAGTACTGGAAGGTAGCACTGGAAGATAGTAATAGAGGTTAGTACTGGAAGATAGTAATAGAGGTTAGTACTGGAAGATAGTACTGGATGGTACTGGAGGATAGTACTGGAAGATAGTACTAGATGATAATACTGGAGGATAGTACTGGAGGATAGTACAGGAAGATAGTACTAGATGATAGTACTGGATGATGGTACTAGATGATAGTACTGGAGGATAGTACTAGAGGATAGTACTGGCAAGGTAGAACTGGATGATAGTACTGGATGACAGTTCTGGAATATAGTACTGGAAGGTAGTACTGGATGATAGTACTAGAGGATAGTACTGGAGGATAGTACTAAAGGATAGTACTGGAAGGTAGTACTGGATGACAGCACTGGAGGATAGTAATAGAGGTTAGTACTGGAAGATAGTACTAGAGGATAGTACTGGAGGATAGTACTAAAGGATAGTACTGGAAGATAGTACTGGATGGTACTGGAGGATAGTACTGGAAGGTAGTACTGGAAGGTAGTACTGGAAGGTAGCACTGGAAGATAGTAATAGAGGTTAGTACTGGAAGATGTACTGGATGGTACTGGAGGATAGTACTGGAAGATAGTACTAGATGATAATACTGGAGGATAGTACTGGAGGATAGTACTGGATGGTACTGGAGGATAGTACTGAAGGGTAGTACTGGAAGGTAGCACTGGAAGATAGTAATAGAGGTTAGTACTGGAAGATAGTAATAGAGGTTAGTACTGGAAGATAGTACTGGATGGTACTGGAGGATAGTACTGGAAGATAGTACTAGATGATAATACTGGAGGATAGTACTAGAGGATAGTACTGGAGGATAGTACTAAAGAATAGTACTGAAAGATAGTACTGGATGGTACTGGAGGATATTACTGGAAGGTAGTACTGGAAGGTAGCACTGGAAGATAGTAATAGAGGTTAGTACTGGAAGATAGTAATAGAGGTTAGTACTGGAAGATAGTACTGGATGGTACTGGAGGATAGTACTGGAAGATAGTACTAGATGATAATACTGGAGGATAGTACTGGAGGATAGTACAGGAAGATAGTACTAGATGATAGTACTGGATGATGGTACTAGATGATAGTACTGGAGGATAGTACTGGCAAGGTAGAACTGGATGATAGTACTGGATGACAGCTCTATCTTCATCAGCGATTCAGGCAAGTATGAGTGACCGATACACAGCGTAAATAGGCAGTACACGCAGCAGATGTACACCTGTATGCCTGAAATGCTCGATGCTGAAACCGTCATACCCTGGAGACTTTCCCCTTTTCATCCTTTGAATTGCAGCGACAACTTCTTTTGCTGAATAGCGTGTTTTTCTCCCGGGCACGCCGGCTCCAGCACCGCCTGCATCGGTCATCGCTGGCCCCAAGGGAGATCTTACAATGAAATGATCTCTAAAATTATTGGCAATACCTCTAGGATCACTAATGCCGCCGACGCTCACAGGTATACTTGGCTTAGGGTTCATCCTGTTAGTATTCTTCCAGAAGGCTGAAAAATTCCCCGCTGAAAGATTTGAGGCAAGAATATCCATTTTAATTTGTTCTTGCCTGCTCTGGCACCATTTCAGCTTGTACTTAAAAAATCCCCCCGACCATCACACATTTGTTCATAAACAGTACCGTTTGATGGTCTACCAGCTAACACCCACAGCTGAAACCCCCGCCTAGCCATTCTGTGAGCGCCTGCGACATGCCTGTTCCACCCTGTGATGTACCCACCCTTTCTGAAACATTTACGGTTGTAGGATCCTACAGATGCATGCGTTAAAATATTTGTAATCCTAGTATACATATTGTCCAACAAGGCCGTCGGTCAGAACACAATGTATCAGCGCATGAACTGAAATCTATTGGGAAATCCAGCCCTTTGAGCTCCTCGTGGCATAGGCTATGATATAAATCAATCTGCTCTACCTCTCTTCTGCCCCATATCAGACCGTCACATACTAGCTTACTATCAATAGCACGCTTAACAGCGATCTTATCAATATCACATTCCACATATAAAGTGGAGAACCCACACCCACACATTATGGACAGTCTCTTGAGCGGCTTTAGTGACAATGCAGTGGTCCAACCACCTCCTACATCCATGCGCCTCACTCGTAAAAGTGTATTTACTGGACTGAATACCTAGCCTCTCCATATCAATGCAGCACCAGTCTTGTTCTACACAGAAACTCAACAATTCATCAAAAAATAGTTCCTTCGGATGAGCATTAAAATCTGTCAATGCATAGACAATTATGCTGGTGATAGATGCGAAGTATCAGACTGTCTGAACTATTGTATCCAAAGTGACAGAGGCAGACGGCTGACAACGCCCTCTTCCGGCCCCCCTAAATGGGTCCGAAGGGACGGCGGACTTGGGGGCGTCCGCCGCCCCCTATCACACTGGACCCGAGGTGGCGGCGCGTAGTGTTCCACGCGCGCCCCTTTCAGACGTCGCGGGGGGGGGGGAGGTCAAACACCTCACCCCCCCAGACTTGAGGTGGCCCGCAGAGGCGGACCGACACTAGCCGGGGATTGCGGAAGTAATAATAGATCCCAAGATCCCCGGTGCAAGTGTGGGAGGTGAACACTGGGGTGGTTTTTAGTCAGTAACAGTCTGACAGACCCCTCCGCCCGCCTCAGGGCGGAGGACATCCGTGAGGATTTTCCACCCCGAAACAAAAAAAAAAAAAATTAACGCATGTTTCATCCAGAAGGTTCTCAAGTAAGTCCATCCATCCCTATTTTGTCACTCATAACCTCATTTATCTCATATTCCCTTTTGCTGAATTCTTTGTGTCGTCCAAAATAAAAATAAATATATCCCAGCGTATTGGTCGATTGGTCCTTCGAAATCTAGTCAACTTATACACCAGGATGCCACGTTTATTTTAGTTACCCTATTTAGAATTTTCATCATTTCAGATGTCATCGCGGTTATTCAGGGGAAAGGTGTGAAGTCAACGTGTGTCATGCATATTGTTTGAACAACGGTACCTGTTCCTTGAATGAGGATAATGAGCCAATTTGTCAATGTGTAGATGATTATACAGGTGATAGATGCGATGTTCCAGTCTGCCTGAACAACGGGGAATGTTCTCTCAACGAGGAGGGTTCAAGATGTAAAGCTGGCAAAAGTGACACGTTATCCACTACCCCTATATATTACACAGCAGGAAGAACCCTAACCCTAGCTGATTTATTTGCAAATAATTGGAGAAAACCTGTCACAAAAATCGTTGTTGTTGAAATAAAATCGAATTAATTTCAATAATTTCGGATAACAGTTTCTTTTTTTGCCTATTATTTTGTGTTGTACCGACCTTCATTTGAGTCACATTTGCAACGTTTTGTGCAACTGCACAACGGTTTATCAAAGACAACTTAGCTTATTATAGTTTTTCTTTTATTCACATATCCAAAAACAACCATTTAGCTGTCAGTGGGGGGGGGGGGGACGCTTGAGTAACAAAAATTAGCAATTTAAAGTTTAAAAGGCGACGTTATCCGACTTTTAATGATTTTATACTGAAGATCACGTCTAAACGAGTAGTGTTAATGATTTGAAAAAAATATATTATGTTAAATTAAGGCATTTTCTCAATAACTTAAATGAATATTTTAGATTATGTTTATATTACATAGTGAAATTAATTTATAAAGTTACGCGGATAAAAACTGAGAATGGCGCAAAATCTACCAGCGTATTTTTCTGAAACCTTTACCAATTTAAAGATAATTTAATTATTGATCTTTTAATATACGCATTTTATTAAAATATCTTTTGTTTTGTGTATAATAAATTAATAATGCGTCAAATTGGGGACAGCGCTCCTTGATGGGCGAGTCCTATTACTGGCTGAACGTACGACTCGTTGTGTGAGCTCAGTACAGAACACGCAAGCTAACCACTCAAGGTCACTGGCATATATCTGCGTCTTAAGTGCTTTTCACACTACATGCACCTTGCACAGGTAACTATTCTTGTGTGGGTGCTTTTTAACTAACTCTTGTGTATGCGTATACACATTACTCCTATGATTCAAGTTTGCATGAGCTAATGTTTTCGGTCAGATCAAAGATTATTTACCTAACAATAGACGGGACATCGCGAACAAAATCGTAATCCGATAAATTTGTCCTAGTGGGCAAAAGTCGCTCAGTCTAGTTTGGTACGCCTGCATGTCACGTCGCATTTGTGTCCACCAAAAGAAAATGATTTTCGAAGTATAATATATGCAATATGGTATTGCAAATCTCGTAGTGATTAAACGTTTAGACTTATCCACGGTTTATTTTGTAATTTACCCAGAATTTAGATAAACTAAATAATTTTCCAAACTATTTGACGGTTCGTAATCACAGGTTGGTGTCGGTAAAACTGTAATGTGTCAAACTTAGCTTTTATTTAATTTTGCTATATTACGCTAGATGGCGTCACTGAGACATGGGATCACAATTTTTCTAGGACATTTCTTCTGATGGCCTCTCTATAGTATCTATCTTAAATCTCTTTCCGCCATATTACAAAACAAGATTTATATTTTGACATGGCTTAAACCATGGAGCTAGTTTTTGTAATAAGAACGTAACTGTGATCGAAATACCGTTCTTAATACAAAACTGAAAACTTAGTTCGGTACTAAGTTGTCAGTTTTGTGTTTAGGAACTTTACCATAGTCGGAATAAAGTTCGAAATTCAATAATGGCTGCATGTTTTAAACCTGGGTCTGAAGATAAACCTTGTTTTGTAATAAGGGGGCTTGAGTCAGATGGACTATTTATGTAAAAGGTGGTAAGAAAAATGACATTGAATAATTTAAATATAAACATACATAACATCAAGCCTGATATCCCCGAGAGGTTAGGCAGATGTGTACCTACAGTTCACCCACATTTCGCCAATTATGTTTAAGTTCCATGTAATGGGGCCCCCTGAGGATAGCGGGGTTGTATGGAGCTTACCTTCTGTCCGTTTATTCTGTGATTCAGCTGTCAATTTTGTATAGGTACTGCTGATATTTTTGTTGTGAGAGTAGGTAAACGTCACCGTTTGATATAATACAAATGTCGTCAAAAACGCTTGGTTTGTATGAGTAGGCATAAACGAGTGTACGACTATACGCCGACACACTGAATACCGACAATACATCTCTTCGACGGAACTCTTCGCCGACAGGACAGCTCTAAGGCCTCTGCCTCGAATTTTGCGGGCAGCGGGGCGGCGGCGGCGGCGCGGCGGTGGCGCGGCTTGACTGGAGTGCACCGCTCGTTGCCCGCTGCCACGCCGCTGTTTTCGAGAACCGGTCCATTTGATTTTACGCATAAGATCCTGCCGCTCCCGCGCCGCCGCCGCCGCCGCCCCGCTGCCCGCAAAATTCGAGTCAGAGGCCTTACCCGACAGGGCTCATCTGCGACGCAACTTATTCGATAATCAGATACTTACTTTGGAAATCGATTATGCTTTTCATGTAATTATACAATTAATAAAAAATAAAGATCTTGCATTTATTTTTACTATAGGTAGGTACGTACCTACATATAATTATGTATAATATCATTATGTAAAGATATCCATTAAAATGCATAGAGAAAAGACAAATAAAAATAGTTTATTTAAACAAACCTAAAAAAATTAAAATATCACAAAAACCTAAATCATTTTAATAAATTCTTGTATTCTCATAAAACATTAAGATCTTGCATTTATTTTTACTATAGGTAGGTACGTACCTACATATAATTATGTATAATATCATTATGTAAAGATATCCATTAAAATGCATAGAGAAAAGACAAATAAAAATAGTTTATTTAACAAACCTAAAAAAATTAAAATATCACAAAAACCTAAATCATTTTAATAAATTCTTGTATTCTCATAAAACATTAAGATCTTGCATTTATTTTTACTATAGGTAGGTACGTACCTACATATAATTATGTATAATATCATTATGTAAAGATATCCATAATGCATAGAGAAAACACAAATAAAAATAATTTATTTAAACAAACCTAAAAAAATAAAAATATCACAAAAACCTAAATCATTCTAATAAATTCTTGTAAATATACAATTAATAAAAAATTAAGATATTGCATTGGTTTTTTTGTACAGGTAGGTATAAAAGGAATATCTATTCATACACGAAATCTTTTAGGGGGTCATTGTACTCATCATTATGAACAACTTTTACTATGGGACAAACCTGAAATCGCCAAAAAAAAAAATCTGCTGTTCCCTACATTTATGTTCTCATAACTCGTCAATCTGTAGGGATCGGCTGTCCGTCCGTCCGTCTTTCCGATTTACTCGGATTTGAGGTCTTAAGGAAAAATGATAAATACAAAAGTTGTAGAATCTTTTTATTGCCAACCTTTTATTTAGGTTAATTTTCGCTGAAAATCGTGAGAAACCATTTTTACCCCCAAAAGTTCAATGCTTAGAGAACGCTGCTGCCCATTCTCTAGTAAGTCCCTTAATCGCCTTTTACGACACCCACGGGAAGTAAAAGGAAAGTTAAAAGTCACTAAAATCAAAATAATCTGCGTCTTAAATATCTCGAGAACTATCGGTCATCTAAGTGAATTTTATACTGCCCTTTATGTACAGAATTACGAGTAGGTGAGGAATAAACTTGCGCAAACGTAAATTGACGTTAATCCAATACTTTACGAAATATTTGCAATAAACTGTTTTTTTTTAATTCGCACACTTCCGCAATGTACAGACGCCAGCAGGTCAAGCTACCCGAAACTGTCAAATTTTCCTAATCAACCTTGAACCATAAGCTGTAGCGATAAAGTTGAAAATCTATTGAAGAAATTTGACAGATTGTAGTAGCTTGATGTGCTGGCGTCTGTACGTACACACAGTATTATAAAGATAAAGATTTTTCGCAGATTTGCTTTTGGAAAACCAAGGCCATTAAGATATTATGAGCAAAATAAAACACAAATAATTCTCGTCAATACATTTAATGGATAACGCCTCGTTGACACAATCAAAGTCTGCTTGAACAAAGTAGATTTGAAAACTACTTGGACGTTTTTTTTTTATCGTGGCAACACTGATCAAAGTGGACTAGGACCGCGTTCAACCTTTCAAAAGGTGCTTTGTCAAATCTACTTTGTACAACTGTGACTGTGTCAACGCGGCTTAAAACAGCTAAAATGCCACACGGATCATAATGGCGGCTGCTTGACATTGACAGGGGGGCAAACATTATGACATTGTAATAAAAAAAATCTATGCACTGAAAGTAAGCCTATGACTGTTTCCTCAAGTGGATAGACTTTAAATGATTTATTGCTTATAGAAAAAAAAAACTGGGGCCTAAAATAGACGCTTTGGCAGAATCATAATATTATCTGCGTACAATTCATACATCCCGCAATTAATCTGTTTGACAGCTGCTATTTGACATTAGACTTCATTATAGAATAGAATAGAATTGTCTTTATTCAAGTAACTTAGACTCAAAAATTATTAGTAAGACTTACAACTATATTAGTAAGAACTGACACACTGACTGATTATATAAATTCATAATTTGTTGAACATTTTACGAAACTCCATAAAAAACTGTCAAACAGATGAATTGCGGAATATGAATTGTACGCAGATCATTAATATGATTCTGCCAGAGTCCATTTTAGGTCAAATATGCTTCAAATGACATCATAATATTTATCATTGTTCTACAAAGTTTTGAAATAAGTACAAATAAATAAACATCGCGCGGACACTGAACTAAAAGTTCAACTAACTGATCTTGTCATTTTCTACCAAAGATAGAAGAAAATTTCATGGGCTTTCCGTCAGTAGGTATATAGCTGTAGCTGCGTTAAAAAAATTCAAAATAAATCAACGAGAGAGCGCTGTTTTCAAGTCCCAATGTTGGCACTGTACATTTTGGATTTTTGTTCCAGTCCGAAAGGTGGCGCTGTACATTTGATAGGTATTTAGCAATGACGTATTATAAATAGACGCGTCATAACGAACATTAGTGCACTCAAAAACAGCGTAAGCTATGAATGTAGCTACATGCAAGCAATCATGCACTGCACGAAGAAAAGGAAAGAACTATACCGATAACTGTTGTTAGAAAGAAATGAACATACATATTTAGTTACGTCACTAGCTGCTGCATGTTAATTGGCGCGTACGCGTCCGTCGCAGTAGTCAGGAAAAATGGCTGTTTGCTTTTTGTTGGCGTTTTGTTATAATAAAAAAAATACAATAAGTACATAAGCTTGAAATGAGACGTTTTTCTGTACTCCCACAGTAGTAGTGTAATTTGTACGTTGTTTATAGACACGGGAAGGCATTTTCTTCACAAATAATTGCTGACAATTGCGAGTGATTGTGACGTGTAGCCGCGTCACTGGATGGCGCGCGACTAATTCCAAGTCGGGCAATTGCCTTGCTTTTACTTTGCCATTATTGAGTGCGGGTAACGCATTTAAAGGTAATACATCATTGGTATTTAGAGTGTTGCCTCTACTTTTATCTTTAAGCTTCTTGAGGTGACGTGAGTTTGAAGTGACCTGCATGTCGATTCTGTAAACATCTCACCGTGAATTTTTGCGTGAAGTGAGCTGTCAGTGTCATTCTACTGATGCTAGGGATTGACCAAGGACATTTACAATCATAATCGAGATTTTATTAATATTTAAAAGCTAATTCTATTGATCATTTTATATTATTTTAAAGCTAGTATTTGTGTGTATTAACATTACTATTTAGGGGGATTTTATATAAAAAAGCAAAACAGAAATCTAGTCTAACTCAATTTAATGTAAAAAAAAAAACAAAATTGAGTTTCTGTTCAAAATGTCGATTATGATTGTTAATGTAATCCTTGGTCCATCCCTAGCATTAGGTGGGATGACACTGACAGTTCACTCCACGCTCACTTCATCTAAGTTTTCACGGTGAGACGGTTACAGAATAGCAATGCTGTCATTCCACTTGTTGCTAGGGGTAGGGAGTCAATAGGACAGCCGTTATTATGTGATGATTCACCGCTTTCTTAGATTGCCACAGTGTTTAGTCAGTACGCAGACATCTGTCGGAGCAGCGCTTGAGACAGTCAGGGTCGTTGCGACAATGCGCACGACACGAGGCCTGACAACGTGTGAGAGTACGCACATTCGTACGCGAAAGGCGCTCGTCGAACATCACGCTGTGGATGAAAAAAAAAATCAGTTTCGATAGGCGCCGGGAGTGTGGTGCAAGAGAATGCACCTGCACCTCCCCTGTTTTTTTTTTTTTTGAGTGGGAAGTTATCAAATAACTTCTCCCACTCTGGGTGGAGCGGAAGGGAGTGTCAGAATTTTACTGACTAATACCCACCCGTGTTCCTTCAGTTGCCTGTGCGCCAGGGCCACGATATCCCTTTCGGACAAGCTCGCAACCCTGGCAGACTTGCATCAGCATAAAATATACATAGGTATAAAAATATCGGGTTATTCCGAAAGTACTCCAAAAAGAATTCCCAAACTACTCCATGAAAAATATAATATTTTTATTTAGGTTTCATTCTACTCCATGATAATATTAAAACGTTCTCAAAGTACTCCACTCCATTTTAATCAAAAACCTAATTTGACGTTATAACAAAATGCTGAACTTTAATCTTTCTTTCAAAAGTTTTTGTCAGTCACAAAAATTCTTGTACTGTAATGAAATATGTGTATTTTGTAGGTAATTATGTAGATGGAGCAGTTTGAGAATTGATAACGAATAATCGGTGGAGTACTTTGATATTAATTCCAGATAAGTAGGTACCTAAGGAGCAGAATGGGAACAAAATAATAACAATTTTTTTAGAACAAAAGAATGGAGTACTTTTGGAATAACCCAAAATATCCGACAACGCCGAATACGTTAATAGAGAACTTAAACCTAATCGAGGCGAGATCCTAAAATGTTCCTCTCAATTCTAAAGCTTTGGTGCATTAGTCGATAAAGTACCGAACTCCGATTTCCGAAAATCCAATCGACCCCAGGCGGAAGATGCTGCGTGTTGGGTGCTAAGGTTATACAACCTGCTTCGTTCGCTCTTGCATCCTACATTCGGGATGCGCTAAGGTGGCCCGCGAAATTCAAATGTTCTTACGTTTTTTGCAATTTGCAGGTCAGTATAGTCGCCGGCACGTAACTTGGCAAGGTTTTGGCGTAGTGCGAGTAAGATTACGCGTGTACAATTAGTGCAACGAAAAAATTATCACTTTTATCTATGGTTATTGCCAGATTTTTTTTTAAACGTCTGTGTTTAGAAGAAAGTTAAAGAAAGCAGAAAAACATCTAACGATTCTTGCCAAGTTACGTGCCGGCGACTATAACAGGTTGTATGTTGATCTAAATATGATTCGCGGCCATAACAACTAGGGTTTTACAGAATTATAATCATTAGAATCAGCATTAAAACTCTCTTCGCCTTATAACAAAACAAGATTTATATTTTGAAATGCCTTAAACCATGGAGCCAGTTTTTGTAATAAGAACGTAACAGTGATTGAAATACCGTTCTTTATACAAAACTGAAAACTTAGTTCGGTACTAAGTTGTCAGTTTTGTATTAGGAACTTTACCGTAGACGGAATAAAGTTCGAAATTCAATAATGGCTCCATGGTTTTAAACTTGGGCCTGAAGATAAACCTTGTTTTGTAATAAGGGCCTCTAAGTTCAAAAAATCCTACTGAATGATAATTCCTGAAATAATCATTCAGTAGAATTTTTTGAACTTCGTGAAGTTTAAGGCGACAAAGTTACTCTTTGCATGAATGGACAAACGATAACCAAACATATCCGAGGTGAATTGCAAAAATTATTAAGTTTCGTGGAGCAGAAGGCCCAGGGGCTACTCCGAACCGTTAATCCGAAGTATCAGGCCGAATGTTCGGCCGTTTTATAACTTCCATAGTTTCCTTTTTTGACTTTGAATCCTTACCCGACTTAAAGTCACATTTTTGACTTTGGCTTATCTCATTGACTGTCGTTTTTTTTTTCTTTCTCCGTATTCAGCCATAGTTAGTCGTAGTTAAGCAACGGCGGAACATTCGGCCGATACTTCGAATTTACGTTCCGAGTAGACCCCGTGAAATAAACTTGCCGGCGCCCAAGGGTTTTGGATGGTGTAAATAAAAGTGCCAAACGTTTAAGCAGTTTCCTAAAGCTATAGGCGCACATTAACAGCCACGACGGCGGCCCGTATTTCAAAATGCCTTGCCAGCTAAATGGTTGTTTTTTAATATATGAAAAAGTTCATGGGAGTACTAAAACTATTACAGCTAAGTAGGCTTTACACGTTAACGAGTCGCGTCAGGCAGCGCCCTATAAGGAACACCTCCATAAAATTCAGTTTGCACTAATTCCATTGTTGCCACAATCGGCGTGAGCGAATTTCATCCCGCGTCTTACGCAGGATTCGCTTCAGTTTGGCCAGAGGGCTGTTTCATTATCATCATTTCAGCCGAAGACTGCTGGACATTGCATCGCCATATCGACCGGTTCTGTGATTCTCGCATCCAGCGGTCTTCACACGGTCATTGATCCACCTTGTGGGAGGCCTTCCAACGCTACGCCACTCCAGATCCTTTCGGCCTCATTGGCCATCTGTTCTGCAAGCAACGTGCCTGCCCACTGCCACTTAAGACGCTGACAACAGATAAAGCGCGGTAATTGCCAGACTGCATACAAAAGAAAGAGAAGCACACAACGCTTGTAATTTTTATTGCAAAATATGAAGGAATTATTTATTTACACAAAAATGAATTGAGTAATCGAAAATAAAAAAACTACCAAGTTCTGGATTCAAATAAGATCAATACAGTATAGTTCGTTGGTAATTATACCAACCGTACATTAATATTTAATAAGTACAGATATTTTGTATTGGAATTCAAAGTAAAAGGTTAGTTTACCGTTAATTTGTATCGAGATTTTTTTATCTAAATGAGTTTTGGTAACAACCAAGTTCTGAGAAATATTTTCAAGAATAACATATATTTCCGCTACCACAAACTTTAAAGATATGGCCATTTTTTTTGCTTAATACAAGCCTACTTAGATCATTTGCCTCTTGTCAGCGCCTTAAGCTTGGTAATTCTTCGGGCTATGTCGGTTAACTTTGTTCTCCTGCTCATCTCTTGTTAAAGCTTTAATATTCTATTACCTGTCTATAAATGGCACGGAGGTGCAGGTAGCAGCGTCACAATGCAGCACAGGTGGCGCCACTGCCGCCATTAACGAGCTGTCTTCACCAACAACATACGGAATGTGATCGATGTACACGCTGTCGAATAAGCACATACGCTTCATGTATTCTTCGGAGTGGGTGAACATCGTTGGGGGAGTTCCTGGAAAGCGATGAGATTTAAGTTAGATACTATGAGAGGTCGTCAGAAGTAATGTAATAAAAAAATTGTGATTCCATGTCTCAGTGACGTCGTTTGGAGTGTAGGAACGCTGACACAATCATATTGTATTCATGGTGTACGTGCAGCGATCGGTGACACACAACCAAAGACTACTATAGTATACCACACAACACACAGTTCGCCCATAACCACCGCTCGCTATAGACGCGTTAACAATTGCGTTGTATGAGAGCGTTTACGGAGAAGCGATTTTACACGCGATTGCTTGAAATGCAGGCGGAGCACGCGGATGGCACCGCCGCGTCGCACGCGACGTTTATCGCGGCGGCGCACTCGGCGTTGCGTTTCTGTTTATTCTCTGTTCAGGGTAAAACGTATCAACACCCGCGGCGTCGCACGCCCCAGTACGAGCATACGGCGATCTGCGCACTCTACGCACTACTGCGCTGCAGCGACGCGCGCCGCCGCGTGCTACGCTACACGCTAGAAGTTCCGCCGCGCCCACAGCGGCGGACACCGCTACTCTTCACGCCCCGCGTCTCCAAAAACAACATCGTACATTGCCATGTTTGTGTTTGCGCGTGTGATGATACGGGCCGCTGCACGCACCGCCGCTCTGTAAACAGAAAAAACGTCCAACGCGCCGCGAGACGCCACGCTGCACGTGACGCGCGATGGCGACGCCCCGCGTCTCCATACGAGCACTTACGTTTTTGAGTAAAAGAAATGTCAAAATTTATCCAACGTTTAATTTCTCTCCGTACACGCAAAATCTGGTTCGTGTGTCATTCCCACTAGTTAGTCCTCTGTCTTCAACAAAATCGATAAAATGTTTTCAACTTACCAACAGTATAATACCTTGTATTACACATATGGTCCTGTATTAGATCCGATCGGTTATGGAACCACCCGATCAGCCACTGCAGGTCTTCAAACTTGGTGATCTCATCGTTGATTACTTTCCGTGTTAAACGAAGGTACTCCACATCGGCTTCTATAACTGATTCATCTTTATCTTCTCCGTAACTGCAACATTGAAGCTCTCTTTAAGACTGAGGTATATGCCAGTGACCTTGAGTAGTTAGCTTGCGTGTTCTGTACTGAGCTCACGCAACACGTCGTACGTTCAGCCAGTAACAGGACTCGCCCATCAAGGAGCGGTGTCCCCAATTTGACGCTTTATTAATTTATTATACGCAAAACAAAACGTATTTTAATAAAACGCGTATACTCTAAGATCAATAATTAAATTATCTTTGAATTGGTGAAGGTTTCAGAAAAATACGCTTTGTAGATTTTGCGCCATTCTCAGTTTTTTATCCGCGTTAGACATAACTTTACAAATTAATTGCACTATGTATTATGAACATAATCTAAAATATTCACATATTAAAATATTGAGAAAATGCTCTTATTTGACATATATTTTTTATTAACACTACTCGTTTAGACGTGATCTTCAGTACACAATCATAAAAGTCGGTTATCGCGCCTTAAACTGTGGTGAAACCCGCGTGTTGTGCGAATTTTCTTTATTGAAACAACATAACTTATAATCATTACACCAGTATTCCCACCAACCGGGCACCAGAATCTGAGAAAATCGTGATGGAATAACCCAATAACACTTTGACCGACTTGGGAATCAAACTCAGGACCTCACGGTCGGCAGTAGCGCGACCACTAGACCAACGACACAGTATAAAATTATGGTCAGAGGGCCTAGAGGAGGAGGAGGTTCAAGGTTGATTGGGAAAATTTGACAGTTTTGGGTAGCTTGACTTGCTGGCGTCTGTACAACTTATAAAGCCTGACTTGGGTTCCGTACGTATTTTTTTTTTTTCGGTTGACCACTGAAAATCAGCGCTGTGCTGTGGGTCCCCCATAGCATAGCATCATGCCGAGTGCAAGCCTTCTTGTCAAAGTCAAAGTCAAAGTCAAATTGTTTATTTCAAATAGGCACATAAAAGGCACTTTTGAACGTCAATATTTACAAAAAAAAATAGAATTGATTCTAGTCGCCCCTTCCAAAAGGTAGTTTCGTATGGAGAAGAATGGGCAAGAAACTCCACCGGTACTCTTTTAAAATCTTGTACAATATTTTTATAGGTACATTAATTATATAATTATATGTGAAGACGATGCACCTAGAATAAAAGTACTATACCACAATAGGTAATAAAAAGAGTTAAGAATGAAGCAATGACAGATAAATTAATTAGGTGATAGAACATGGTGCTCACATATTTACAAATTTTTTAAAAAATATATACGATTTCCTAAAAAATAACAATAATATCAGTGTGAGTTAAGGTAATCACAGAATTTAAAATAAATGTCATAAAAATAATAAATTATACAATTAAAATAGCAACCTGTTTGATTTTGTCTAGACTCTAGATTGTCCTATGGAGCAGGACCAGCATGTTTGTCACAGTCATGACGTGCAGCTTCTGGCTATTTGTTTGTTTATGATAGTACTTAGATCTGTTTTGTGTAACCTTCGGGTATTATTACTTATTATGTTTTCGTACGCACGTTTTTTCTGTGACAATTAAAATTATTTTTCTTTCTTTCTTTCTTTCTAGACAAAGTAACATTCGATTAGCGATAACGCTAGTAAAAAAGCCACAAAATGTATGGGGTTGACATAAGCTATCGAAATGTCACGTGATCATAGGTCAACGAATAGAAATATTAGCTAGACAATGTTATCATCATTCGATTCCATGAAACCAATCGACAGCGTCGAGCGATAACTTCCATATAGATGCGTAGCCAAGTGGCACTTTTGACAAGCGTTATCGCTACTTTTCGATTCGTATGAAGGAGTTCGAGTCGAAAACGATAGTGATTGTAGAAATAGAATTGCTCCGAAGCGAATGCCATTTGTCTAGGCCCTCAGTCTGTACAGATACTACGTAGTAAACGTTCGAATCCGCACACTCACACAGACGAGCTCATTGACGAGACCCTAAAGCCATTGTCGCGGCGCTGTCAGTCGCGGTTGCCTTGTCGAGAGGAGTGGTCGTCGCGCCTAATTTCAACAATTCGGCCTAGTGTCCATACTGTTCATATTTATACTGTGCCAACGAGGACGTCAATATCAAATTTCCTTTCTGTTAAGTTTATTCGACGTACTTTCGGTACTGCATCTTGAGGACAGCTTCAGACATATGGATCCTGAAGATGACTCCAGGTCTTAAATGTGCTTGATACAGGTCCTTAGGTAACTCGATATATGCTGACTCCCAATCCTGGAAGTAACGCATTTTGTTATTTTATTGGCAAACAAGCAGACTAACCACATAGCACGGAATCGCCGCGCCCGGCTGCGTCAAGAGACGGCTCTGGCAGGACTTGTAAAAGCCGATAGTGCGTTGAGCGCACAACTTCTGCCTCGGACCACCTTCGAAGCAGTTTCTAGGCAGTTTGTAGTTGGGAGCCCCCCCCCCCTAGTTATGCTAAATATAAACGTAGGCTTCAAACATTTTCGAGCTCACTGTGCTCCTTCTTGCATCCTATAATTCTCTTTTTACACGACTGCCCAAAAAAAGGAGTGTTATGTTTTCAGGGTTCACGTATGTATTTATGTTTGTGAGTTTCTTTATTTCTCAGAGTAACTCGCTACTCGACAAAGTAAATCCTATAGATACAGGGTTATTTTTAAAACGTCAATAGCCTCTTAAGGGGTCATTGTACTCATCATTATGAACAATTTTACTATAGGACTAAACCTGAAATCGCGAAAAAAAAATCAGCTGTTCCCTACATTTGAACGAGTTATTCGACCATATAAGTAGGGCTGGTTTTTTTTCGCGATTTCAGTTTTGGTCCCATATTAAAAGTTGTTCATAATGATGAGGACAATGACCCCTTAAGAAGTTATTGACGTTTTAAAAATAACCCTGTACATACAGTATGTAACAAAACCCTGTTGTTCCTTTTAGGGACGTACATTAACCTACAAGCACAACATTGGTGGAATTATAATTTAAAAACATTAAGAATTGCCTAGACGAGAAGTCAAAATCAAAGAACTAAAGAGGTAAGAAATCAGTTAAACATTACAAATATGAATAATTCAATATTTATTTTAATTATTTTTGTTGAACAGTTTTTTATAAATGACTTGCTTTATTACGTATGTATGCCGATTCTTAAAACGTAGGTAGAAGGAACAACAGGGTTTTTGCTACATATTGCCTATGCTACCTTACCATTCCGGGGTAGGGTGCTAGATTAAATTCGAGCTCGCTTCGCTCGATAATTCTACATTCCCAAAGAAAGTGATTCCTATTTGTGTACAAATGTACAAAAGAAAATTTAAACTATCCCGAGTGCGAAAATGTTCGGGCTCTCTTCGCTCGATCTATTGAAAATTGAAAAAATTGAAATTGAAATTGAAAAATTGTAATTGAAATTGTTTATTGAAATAATTGATTTAAGTACATAAATATTTACAAAAATAGGGCCTTAGACTAGAAGTTAAGGTAAATAATAATTGGATTCTACCTGAACTAGGAATAAACCTGTATCTCAGGTATCTCGCTCAAGTGCTTATACAAAGTGTTATCTAAGATTCCAAAAAATTGTAACTGATGTAACTACTTACTATAAATTATGTTTTTATTCAAATTTAGAAAAAATAGTATGCTACTTTTTTGCATCATCGTAAGACATTTTTACAACCGTGTTCTATTATGATTTTTGCAATGTAACATTTTTAACAAGGTCGCATTTAAACATCAGTACAGAAAATTTTGCTGTGTCACCAAAATGTAATGATTGCATGTTTGCGAACGAATTGTAAAACCTAAAACTATTTTTATTTGTAAAGGGCAATATTAGTTAATAAATACATTAATACTAGTTATTAAATACAAAATACATTAATTAATAAGACTTAAAGATCCTATATTCGACTAATACTCTAACTTTCATTCATATTATAAGTTGACAAAGTATTTCCTATCGTGTATTGCCCATGGTACACCCGCCTGGTTCACCTTGGTGGACTATGGGAAATTATATTTCCCATAGTCCACCAGAAAGTCCATATTATGTTTTAGGGTCAGACTGGATGCGGAAGGCGGAGGACAGGGTGTTGTGGCGCAGCCTGGTAGAGGCCTATGTTCAGCAGTGGACTGCGATAGGCTGAGTTGATTGATGAGGTGGACTATGGGTTTTTTTTTCTGTATAAACAGACAAAAGAAAACGTAACCTTTTCGAGCCAGTGTGCTTAAAATTTCGATATACTAACTAGCTTTTGACCGCAGCTTCGCCCGCGTTGATGTCCGAAAACACGAAAAACAGTTTCTCTCTCAGCAGCATTCCTCCAAAACATTATACCATATAATATCTTAGTGTGGAACCAACGTAAGCGTTGTAAGCAGATACTTACTACTTTACGAAGGATATAGATGGCATATGAATTCCAACTTCGTTTTGTACATATTTGTCGAATATACGTGTCCTCCATGTCCTGACACATTAATTTATGTATACCAACTTGAGTTAGTCAAGGTACGCAGTAAAATTCTCCCCAAAAACTTAATTAAGTACAACTTTTTCCCCCGTCAGGGGTCGATTCTCAAAACCCCATATATACTCGTAAATCTTTTTTTTTCTGTCAAAGGTATGAGCACTGAGTTTCGAGTTAATTGGACCGCGCGTTAAGGTTTTTGCATACAAACTTTAAAACTCCCGAAAATCCTTTTCAGGGGTAGTTTTGAAAAACGCAACGTTATGACAAACATTGTTATTTAAGAACGTATTCTTGCTGTGATTCAAGTTTATTAACCCAAAAAATATGATTTTTTATGATGATACCCCTTTAAAGGTCCATTTTTGAGACAGATTAGAGCTCGCCTACAATGTATGGAATGTAAAAATATTCTGGAACAAAATTATTAATAATTAAAAAAAAATCTTATGTCAGTTAGGACTTCGCCCACGACTTGTTCAAACAAAACTGGAAAATTAAAAAGAAAGTTTTTTTATCTGTACCGTGTGACAATATTAAATAAAAGACATATATTTTTTTTTATTTTTTTAATTAGTAATAATTATTTTAATTTTTATTATTAAAAAAAATAGCCTACTGAGCATAACATTTTGAAAAAAATACAGAATATAGTCTTTACTTTTAGGTAGATTACAGAAAAACTTATAAGAAGTCTTTGATCTTTAAATACTCGTAACATGGTAAATCTCTCAATATTGTGCGTATAAACTTACATTGGCAGTTGGAATGTATGAGGGGGGAACCTGTTTTTCAACTACTATGTTAAATTTGTTATTAGGATAACTTAATCCCCACTACAGAACCCTTCATTGTGCGTGGTCCGACACGCACTTGCCCGGTTTTGTTTCTGTAACCCCAGTTTATGCCAATAAATATTTATTTAAATAATAATGAAAATATACTTTACCTTCTGACCAGGATCGTAGTAATCAAAACGAGTATTTGGCTCGGACCTGCCCCTGTGCCGTCCTTTGTCTTTACCGCTTCGGGCTATCGGGACCTCTGTGGTGGTTCCATTCTTCGACTGCAAATCATAAATTATATAATGAATGAAATTAATCCAGCCGTTACTTAATTTTAAACATATTTATTTATTTATTTATTCTTCGGAAAGCTTACAGTCTAATATCTGTAAAAGTCAGGGGGCCTAAAATGGACGCTTTGGCAGAACCATAATATGATCTGCGTACAATTCATACATCTCGCAATTCATCTGTTTGACAGCTGCTATTTGACATTAGACTTCAATTGAGCAATTCATAATTTGTGGACAATTTTACGAAACTCCATACCAAGATGTCAAACACCTAAAATTAAAAAGAAAAGAAACAAAATTAAGCTTTTCTTTTTAATCCATCCATACCAAGATGTCAAAAAGCAGCTGTCAAACAGATGAATTGATGTATGAATTGTACGCAGATCATATTATGGTTCTGCCAAAGCGTCCATTTTAGGCCTCCTGACCTTTACAGATATTAGACTGTAAGCTTTCCGAAGAATAAATAAATATGTTTAAAATTAAGTAACGGCTGGATTAATTTCATTCATTTTATAGCAGGATAGCAGCTCGGAGTTTGGATTTCTGCCCGGTTGATGGCAATAGGCTCGCCCCTTATTATATGGACCTTAAACATAACTTGAGACATAAACAATTTTTTGTTATATATAATAAAATAGATGAGAGAAAACAAATGCATTCCTTACGTCATCTTCAGGTTGGCTGGTGGTAGATCGCTGGCGACCACGTCGTTTGCCACCGCGGCCCCGACGTCTCTGAAATTTAACATTAGCATTATGTGCGTTTTTGGGTAGCATGGCAATACCAGGGGCAATTCCCGTAATTTTAAGAACGTTCGCATTCTAATCTCAGTGTCAATCTGTCAAAAAATCCTCTAATTTCCCTACATTTTTGACAAGTATTTGACATTGATTGTCGTTGAGATGAGATTGCAACTTGAATTTGAACGTTTTGTAAGTACGAGAATTGGCCTTCTGGAAAAAACTTTATAAGTACAAAAAAATAAAAATAACCGACTTCCAAGGAAGAAAACACTAAAAAGTGAAAAATAATTTTTATTTCGGAAATCGATGCCTTTGGTTCTGTATTTTAGTTTTTTGCCACCAACTTCCGAAATAAAAGTTATTTTTCACATTTTTTATTTTGGAAATCGGTTGTTTTTTTTTTAACAATTTTTTTATTTTTTACTTTTTTGTTGTGGTACTAACCACCACTATGCATACCACTACTTGTTAAGTAAACAACAGCGACAAGAAATTTTATAACATCATCAACATACATCGAGTGGATTAAATAGATACGTATTATTGAAGCTAACTCAAAAACTACCCAAACAAAGTTAAAATAATGTTTGTGTGATGGTGATGGGTGAATGACAGTTTTAAATAACAGAGATTGAAAGTCCTCATCAAAACTTTTGCTTAAGCACGAAATCAGCTGATTTTGATCAATTTTGTGCATTGGATGTGAGACACGAAAAAATTAAGTAAGAGTGTTTACACCTTGTGGCATTTCATACAAACTTTCAAGCCCTTGTTTTTAGAAATTACTAAACCGATTTTAATGAAATTTCATACGCATAAGCAAGATACAAAGGTCTAAAAAGTAAGCTAAGAACATTTTCGAAAAATAGTTTCCAGCCAAATTAGACCGATTTTAAATTTTCCATAGAAACAGCGATTTCCTGTTATCTGTTTTTTAATAAGACATTTCGAAAATGTTCTATATAAAATCGTATAAAATTAGATGTATGGTATACTTTTAATTATGACTGTTAACGAATGTATAAATGCTTTGAAAAATAATTAAGAGTTGTCTTTGAAGATTTTTTTGATGTATTAAATTATGTTTAATTATGTTTTGAGTTCCATCACCGTATGCACAAAAGACTTGAAAATATCATACTGTTTTTTTTTTGGAAAAATTATTTACGGTTTAAGTGATACACTGCTTTAAAAAACCACATTATTGACCATTTTCAGAAATCTCCGCCTTAATTATATTGTCACGCACGATAAAGTATACACCGTGGCATTTCAGTCGTCTTACAACGGCAGCCAACTTCATGTATCCAATGACTACCCATCATTAATAAAAGAAAAAAAATATGTTAGAAAATAAAAAAAATAAAAAGATAATTTACGCATGACGTACTTTCAAACACCCTGTTACGAGCCTTGCGTTCCAATGGCGGCGCGGAATGGAGTGCAAGGCTCACACCGCGCTCATAACAGGATGTTACAAACTACATCATGCGTCATGTTTTTAATTTGTCAAATATAAATATATTTGTTTCTTTTATTAGGTCTTTACTTATAGATTAAGGGAAAACCTATGAGAAGTCTATGATCTTAAAATAACATGGTAAATCTCTCAACATTGTGCGTACAACATTACATTTGCAGTTGGAATGTAAGAGGGAACATGTTTTTCAGCTACAATGTTAAGTTTGTTCTTAGGATAATGAATCCCCACTACGGAACCCTTCATTGTGCGTGGTCCGACAGGCACTTGGCCGGTTTTTTTATTATATTATACTTGTACATACTATAAACAACATTTTTTTAGTATATGCAAAACCAGAATTTGTTCATAATTAGGAACTGAATCGATTTCATTAATTTTTACACCATGTTATATTTTGTCCCAAAAATATTTAAGTGTGATGGAAAATGTTATCACCATTTAATTACTTACAATACAATCGCCGTACGGTTAGGTACCTGCTGCCAAACTATTATCAATGAGCGCAAGACGACCCTGGAGGCGCGGGGGCGCCGCGCGCTGTTATCATGTTTTTGTACGGACAACCCGGTAACATAACAACCTTATAACTTTGTGATTTATCATGATACAGTTTTGAAATTTTGTACATATATTCTTTACATAAAAATACTAGACACGTGTTTCGGGTTTCACATATACTAAAACTACGTATAATACCGACTTATTACAAAAAAATATTAATATTTTGACATGGCTTAAACCATGGAGCCAGTTTTTGTAATAAGAACGTAAATGTGATTGAAATAGGTACCGTTCTTTAGACAAAACTGAAAACTTAGTTCGGTACTAAATTGTCAGTTTTCTGTTTAGGAACTTTACCATAGACGGAATGAAGTTCGAAATTCAATAATGGCTCTATGTTTTAAACGTGGGTTGAAGATAAACCTTGTTTTGTATTAAGGGGGGTATTGTTTAGTGTTAGCTTGTGTATTTTAATTAAGGGTTATAACTGAGTAAATAAAAACAATAAAAAAATAAAAAACAATCAAATTCACCACAAAATTTATTGACCATAACCTTAAAAGAATAAGAAAAAAACGGGCTGACTACTGATGTGATCGCTAAAATAGAGAAATGTAGAAGAAAAGGGCATGTTACGGCCGACCCTAAATAAATTAGGATCAAGACAGGAGAATACTGATGATGATCTCATTCTTCCAGATCTTTAGGCTCTGTAATTGAATCCACAAACACTATAGAGTTGCACTCTGCTGCATCGCACTGTAGCATGGGCGGCACTTCTACAGGTGTAACGGAATACTCATCACCAATAACGTAAGGGTTCCCATCAATCCACAAAGCGTCAAACAAGCAGTAGATATGCACTTTAATCGTCATGTAGCTGATGAATTTGTAGATCCGTCCCCCACATTCTCCCAAATGTTCCTTTATACTCTTATCTGTCTTGTACATCAGCAGGAGATTGTGGAATTTCGTAATCTCATCCATTACAACCTTTTTAATCAGGTTAGTATATATTATATCAGCTTCAATATGCCTTTCGGGGTCCTCATACATTCTCTGCTTAATTCGCAGGATGGCATCTGACATTCTTACTCGAAATATGACTCCTGGGTTCATTTGATCAGGTAAGATTCCAGGTTTTCTTGTTGATGTCGAGAACTCTAGGATCCTGTCTTTCACGGGTTCTGGGTAAGTGTAGTGATGTGGTCTTTCCCGAAGTTGCGGGCCGAGAAGTGTGTTAAATTTTCTCACGTTCTGCAGCAAAAAATATTCTTGTCAGTTCAGGCGTCAAATTATGTGAGTTTTTTTCTCATTTTTCGGACACTAACACACTTTTTTTGGGTTATATATCACTGAACTCTTAAGTTGTTCCTCATCTATTTGTATGAACATGACCAAAAAGGCAATTTTAGAGCCTTTTCTTAAAGTACCCGCGTATCCTGATGTGAAACGCAAAGACAATAATAGTATAAAATTCAAGGAACTCATTTCAAATTATGGTATGCGGTGTCATATTTAAGAGGCCACTAGAATGAATACATGTATCGGTAATATCATCAGTAACATTCCAAATGTAATAGTTAAAACTCAGAAGTCTATTTATCTGATCCTAACACAGCACAGGTTGTTAAAATTGAATATGATCAAAAACCCATGAAGTAGTAAGTTGATAAGTTACTACTTCATGTCCTCAAATGACATGAGCAAAGACAATGCCAAAAAATTCATTGAACACATAAGTAAATTATGTTTTTCATAAATTTATAACATTTCTGACACGAATAATGCCTTTGAAACCTTTCATGACACAATAACTCTATTCTAGTTGTCTTTCCGCTCATCAAAGTAAAAAACCGGCCAAGTGCGAGTCGGACTCGCGCACGAAGAGTTCCGTACCATTATCTATAAAAATGGCAAAAAAAACACGTTTGTTGTATGGGAGCCCCCCTTAAATATTTGTTTTATTCAATTTTTTTATTTGTTGTTATAGCGGCAATAAAAATACATCATCTGTGAAAATTTCAACTGGCTAGCTATCACGGTTCATGTGATACAGCCTGGTGACAGACGGATAGACGGACAGACAGACAGACAGACGGCGCGCGGCGGAGCCTTAGTAATAGGGTTCCCGTTTTACCCTTTGGGTACGGAACCCTAAAAAACAATTCAAATGCAGTAAATTACAAGGGATTCAAATGAGTGGTACCTAACACTAAACAGCTACTAAGATATAAATACTTATTATTTAAACAAAACAAGTGACAATAAAATTAGATTTACGGTATATTCTAATGAAAAGAAAATGTATCAATAATTTGCAATCTTTATGTAATCTAAAACACATTGCGTACTCAAAAAATAAGGGTAAAGCATCATGGGATATTGTCAAACGTAGCACAGGTAATGTTAAATCTCGTGAATATATTAATGGTATAGTTGACAGTGATATTACAGCTACATCAGGCTCTGATATCGCAAATGTATTCAACAATGTTTTTATTGATATTGTAAAACCAACATATCCTTACTAAACAACACTAACACTAACGCGTATAAAAAACTGAGAATGGCGCAAAATCTACCAAGCGTATTTTTCTGAAACCTTCACCAATTTAAAGATAATTTAATTATTGATCTTTTAGTATACGCGTTTTATTAAAATACCTTTTGTTTTGCGTATAATAAATTAATAATGCGTCAAATTGGGGACGGCGCTCCTTGATGGGCGAGTCCTATTACTGGCTGAACGTACGACGCGTTGCGTAAGCTCAGTACAGAACACGCAAGCTAACCACTCAAGGTCACTGGCATATATCTGCGTCTTAACGTCCAGCTACAGTCAAGTGTATTTTTTCTAGTAAGTCACACCAATGATTTCTATCTTCTATTAGGGCGGGATTCACAGATATTTTTTTTTCAGGTATTCATTGTTTTAATTCGTAAAAAAACCATTATAACTTTTTTTTTTAATACCAATAAAAATACGTTGCTTGTATGTATAGAACAAATTTCAAAAAATTAATTATAGCGGCCTTATTAGGAACTACCTACATACTCTGTGCAAATTTAAAGTTTGTGCCTATTACGATTCAAAAGATACAGCTCTGTGACAGATGGAAGGACAGCGGAGACTTAGTTGGTCCCGATGGAACCCCTTGAGTACGGGACCCTAATAACGCTTGCTTGTATTCGCTTAAACGAATAAGAATATTGATTGCTAGGGAATAAGGTTCATGAAACGGTAACTGTGAATTGTGACCTTAGACATTAAAAAAACGAGAATGAAATATGTACTAACCCGAGCTCGTCTCTTGATTCGGTTGTGTTCTGGCGAAGACTCCTGATTATAGTCGTTGACGAACTGATCAAACTTGCTGAAGTCGAACGGAGCCCAGGTGTCGAGGCCAGGGTCCCCCTGGAGTTCTGCTGGCTCATTCTGGAAAAAGATTATGTTACATAGAATAGAATACTCTATATTATGTACACCGTAAAAATGACATAAGGTGACCAATGAGCGGTCTTATCGGTAAAAGCGATCTTTTAAAGACAACATTTGGATGGATTAAGGGGGAAGGCGATACAATACTGCAGGTAGTCTGTATTGTACCATTTACATATACGACATGTTCCAGATCTAACACACAACCTCTTAACGGGTCATTGTACTCATCATTATGAACAAAAAAAAAATCATCTGTTCCCTACATTTATGTTCTCATATCTCGTGAAAATGTAGGGAACAGATGATTTTTTTTTCGCGATTTCAGGTTTGGTCCCATAGTAAAAGTTGTTCATAATGATGAGTACAATGACCCCTTAAGAGGTTGTGCGTTAATTCTGGGACATGTTGTATATAAAAAATACATAACACATTTTAAACTTATCTCTTTATATATATCCTATTAATATTATAAACGCGAAAGTTTGTAAATATGGATGGATGGATGTTTGTTACTCTTTCACGTAAAAATGGCTGGACCAATTTTGATAAAATATTGTATCGAGGTAGCTGACACCCTGGATTAACTTAAAGGCTATATTTTCATCCCTATATTCCCACGGAATCGATATTTACGCGGGTGAAACCGCGGGGCGCAGCTAGTTCAATAATAATCATGAATCAAGTGCAAAGAACAAAAAATATTGTATAAGGAGAGAGATAGTGTGGTTTTACCACCATTTAAAAAATGGACAAAAATTGAGCACGCAGTAGGCCATAGATGTGTCCCTCGGGTGCAATGGTGACATAATGGTAAACAGTGTCAGTGGGATAAATGCGTTACACCATTGAGGTAGGAAAACTATAGAGATGAACATATTCTACTGTATGAAGAATAGTTACACAAATATCTATCATATCGACACAGACATGTCATAAAGCATTTTGTTTCTTTCTAACTAATCAAGAGCTACATATGAAAAGAGAGCCATCTAAATTTTTTTCAAGTGTTAAATTTGGCAACTTTTGTGTGACGTCAAAATCATGTCTATGCGTGACCGGTCGCCATGTTTAGTGCCAAATTTTGTGGTACAAAACTCGGCAACGTGCTGTCAAACGCTTGCTTGCTATCTCTCTCGCACTCGCAGTAACAACCGTACGAAAGGCGGCCATTTTGGGTGCTCGATTTTTGTAGGTAGTCACGCTAATTTTGTAGGTAGGGCAAGTCCATAGGTTTATAATTCAATGCGTAACACACATAAAATGACAATCGATCGCAACTCCTTTCATTTTGTGCGTAATTTACGTTGTTGTAGCCAGCACATCAACCTACTACAATCTGTCAAATTTCTTTAATTATAACCAGATAATTTATTTATTAGGTAAACCTGAATTATTGCAGAAAACTCTAAACATCTACTCTGTTTAATTAATTATATTTCAGATTGCCGTGAAATAAAATTGGGAATCAAACGAGCTTACCTCTTAAGCGAAGTCTTGATTCTAATTTTATGAACGGCGATCTGAAATATAATCACCCACCCGCCACTAGCTAATAGATTTTTAACTTTATCCCTACAGTATAAGGTTCAAGGTTGATTGAGGAAATTTGACAGTTTCGGGTAGCTTGACATGCTGGCGTCTGTACAAACGAATTTTTCAAACCAACGGATTAAGAATTTCCTTCAAATCTTCGGATTGTGATTGAAAAGTTACGCAATTATAGGGTGTCGGTCTACCTTTAAAGTTTAAAGTATGACAGCCTCAAATCTCTCGCTGAACTGAAGCGAACCCAGCGCTAAATTTGTACGGAGATGTCCAAACTGGCGCGAATAGTTGCGTGACTTCCTAATCAATAAAACCTTTAGATGCGTTACTCGCGCCCAATAATGGCAAAGTAAAAGCAAGGCAATTGCCTGACTTGGAATTAGTCGCGCGCCATCCAGTGACGCGGCTACACGTCACAATCAGTCGCAATTCTCAGCAATTATTTGTGAACAAAATGCCTTCCCGTGTCTATACACGATGTACAAATTACACTACTACTGTGGGAGTACAGAAAAACGTCTCATTTCATGCATAAGTAGGTACTTATTGTATTTTTATTATTATAAGTAAACGTTGTTTTGTACTTGTACAGCCAGTCAGCCATTTTTCCTGACTGCTGCGACCGACGCGTACGCGCTAATGAACATGCAGAGCTAGTGACGTAACTAAATATGTATGTTCATCTCTTTCTAACAACAGTTATCGGTATAGGTCTTTCATTTTCTTCGCGCACTGTATGATTGTACGCAAGTATGTAGCTACATTCATGGCTTACGCTGTTTTTGAGTGCACTAATGTTCGTGTATGACGCGTTTATTTATAATACGTCATTGCATTAAAACAATCGACGCGCGCAGTTACGTCACAGAGTAAATGGACAGAGGCTAAGCTTCATACAACCGCACTATGATACATTATACACTACTACAAACATATGGCGCGTTCGCGGGCAACTGGCTGAGCTGATATGAACCGGTTTCTCTTCATACGCGACGAAGCCGCCAGATGTCGTCCGCACACGCGCCTCATGCTGTCCCAGTGTCCCATCTATTTGCCCCGATGAACTATAACCGTAGCAGGAGGCACAGACTGTTCCCCGTGCCTTGGAGTCGAACCGTCGCTCGAGCCCAGTCTCCTGTCCCTCGCACGCTCTCTTGGACGCTAAGCCTCACTGTGATGTGTTCGCGGATGAATGGAAGAAGATCTTGTCAACATGTCTGGAGTATTGTGAGATGAGCGTATGACTGTCGAGTAGCTGTATTCTTTTGTTTTTGTACTAATATAATGTGTTGTGTCTTTAACTAATGTAATTGGCCTTTGGCCATTTTATGTTAAAGTAAAATAAATAAATAAATGCTTGTAGTAGTGTACCTATCATAGTGCGGTTGTATGAAGCTTAAACTCTGTCCGTTTACTCTGTGGTTACGTCCCGCGCCGTCCCGCGTCCCGCGCGCGGTACGGCCCAGTATGAGCAGAGCTTAAGGATAACCTACCTTCGCATGTGGTGCTTTCTTGGTCATCAGGTTGACGGGCTGATCGTAAATACCATCTTGTCTCTGTAAATTCACCAAGGTAATTATTTAAAATCTCTCGTCAAATGTCAAAAAAATTACGATGACTTTATTTTATTATGATTGGCTCGTGTTATTTGGTTTGATAAACCATTGGTGAAGGGCGGGCATTGTTGATTTTCAATCATAACGACAAAAATGCTTCCACGATTTATTCAAATCAAATCAAATCAAATCTATTTATTTGCCATAAATGTTGGTACAATTTCGGTCTTAATAAAAGTTTTTAAAGAACCATAACACTTAGCCATAACAACGTGACATGCAAACATTTGGGTTTATAAATAAGTAGTCATGACTATTGTCACATACACACAAACTTAAACTCACGCATAATATATTTTTTTTTTATAGTTTTAATCAATATCAATTGAGTAGAAATATTTTTACATCGTTCTAAAACGATTAATTTTCTTTTTCTTTTTTTTTTTTTTTCCTTCTGGCTTCGCACGGTTTGTGCATTTAGCCAATGTCACGTTTTAGTTCTTGTATAGTATTGATGAAATGAATTATAAATGCATGATGATGATATCCCCGCCCACTCCCCTTGAGTTTCAGTAAAGATGTGGCACTTTACTGAGACCTCACGCGGACTTCTTGAGAGAACTTGAAGCGAAGTTGCACTGTTTTGTTTCATTTGCCTACACTAATGCACGTTCACAAACACTTAACGGTTAATAATCCACCATTATTACACATTAGTATTCGGCTAAACACAAATTTTGGAAAATTAAACAAACTGCTGAACATGACGCTTCACTTTCCCGCCAAGAAGTCTTAGTTTTCTTTAATTTTCATATTTTTCAATGTTATGACACTTACGTCAGGCTGTCAAGCTATCATTACTTTTTCTTCTAATTTTCTCTCATAGTTTTCTTACTGGCTTAGTCCATGAAGGTTACTTTTGATTTAAATAATTTAAACTATTTTTATCAATATGTTTAGCTCAAATATAATAATTGGATATGTAAAGTAAAAATTAACCTATGCCGATTCCAAAACCATTTCGAGATTTTAAGCTTCTAAGACTTATTTTTCTATTAATAGGTCTTAAAAATATAAGATCGTATTTATTTTCACAAAAATACTTAAAATCACTTGACTTTTATTTGACCTCTAAATGACGTCACAAAGCAGCCTGAATTGGAATTCAGTGCTTCTTGTAATTAAGTTGTTCTTTATGTGTCAAGTGTCATGCCAACGTCAAATTTACATGAAGCACTTATTATTATTCTATTCAGTTAAGTAAATATGTAAATAGTGTAGTTTTTCACCAGCGGCGGACAGTACAAGTCGAATCATATCGATGTATCGCCTCAGGAAAACTTAACTTACGTTAAAATGATCTTCACAATAAAACAGTCGCCGCCCAGACTTGTACTAAACATTTACTTCCTCGCACCATTTCCTTTTTAAGGTTTCTTTTACTAACAATCAATTTGTATCGGCTATTTGTTGTGGTGTTTATACTTGACGGTATGAAGAACTTAGCAGAAGTAGTCTTGAATCCATTCATTTTATTAATATGCCATAACTTTAAACTAAAGTACGGAAATCGCTAAAGTATGAAATGTAAACAAATTAATTGTCAAATTTGACAGTTTGACTTTACTGAATTTTGGTTTTAATTATGTGACAAACGTGGCAAAGATCCTAAGCTATTCAGCTACTAGTGACGTCAGTACGAACAATACTTTAAAAAAATATATAAAAATAACTACAGCTTGTAAAAACAAAAAGATGAAATTATGTGTTTCAAATACTCTTATCATTAAAATAAAAATATAAAAAACATACCTGAAAAATACTTTACATACCTAATTACTACTAGATATATAATATTTGTATCCTAACTTACATTTATAATAATAATTGAAACGCTCTCAGAATTCATCAAAGAGGTTTTTGGTACGAATATGTCTGGCCTTTTCGAACACTGAATTTGAAATAAAATTCTGTAAAGAACAGAAAAACAGATGATGTGAAAAAATCAACCGAGACTCGGATATAAAAGGGATTTCTGACACATTCCCGGCAGATCTGAACTGGTAGCGCTCAAGGAATCATCTCCTCTACAAAAGTCTTGCAACATAACATACTCAGTCTTCTCGGAACTACATACTTGCCAAGAGGACCATCCACTATTTAAGAGGACTGGACTCAAAATTTATTTTCTGTTTTATCATGTTTACATATATATCGATACCAGGGACCATTTTGGTTACCCATTGAAAGGGTTTTCGATAGTATTTTTCTAAGCGGTTAAACAAAAACCCATGCGATAAGGGTAACCCTTATGAACGGCTTATATTCAATTTTGGTAACCCTTTGAAAGGGTTTTCGATAAACTGCTTAGAAAAACCCTTTCCATTGAAAGGGTTTTCTATAGGGTTTTTCTAAAATGGTAACCAAAATGGTCCCTGGGTAGAATAGAGATAGAATTGGTCATGCTACGCGTGATGGGCGGATATCGAAATTACATAATATTATGGTTTCTTCATGTTACTGGGTTTCAAGTAAGTATAGAACCCATTGAAATGGGTCATCATGTAACCCTTTCAATAGGTTTCAAGTATAAAACCCATTCAATGGGTTATCATGTAACCCTTTTAATGGGTTTCTAGTATAAAACCCTTTCAATGGGTTACATCATGATAAAGGTAACCCATTGAATGGGTTACCCTTTCGAAAGGCTTAACCCTTAACTGGGGTTGTACGGTCCCTGATCGATACCCATCACGTCTGTGGAGTTTCGCTAGCGTAACTAAAACGTAACTACTTATTTAAAGTTAAACCATTTACAGTGAATTGTCAAGGAGTCGGTCAGTTAGAAATATGAAGCTAGGTGCCCATTCTAAAGCGTAGGAAGTACAATGGAGAAGAACGGGCAAAAAAACTTCATGGACACTGTTTTAAATGATAATGTTACAAAAATATTATTTAATGCTGAATTTATAACTAAATGTGAGGACAGTATAAAAAAACCCGTCCCTAACAGCAAATAATAACAAAAAAAAAACAATTAAAACTAAAACAATTTAAATAGCTGTGGCAACTGGCAGCTAAGAGATGACCAGTCCCAAATGACAGCGTTCACGTTCTCAGTTAATTTTTATCATGATATGGCAGTTAGAGTCATTTTTGCCCTTTCATGCCCGTGTTACTACCAATGATACTACCTAGTAATACTGTTAATTAGATATCCTCTCTTACTACTGCAGTAGTAAGTTGTTAGAAGGGTAACTACAATTTTCCCTTGTTACTACCCCAATTGTAATTAAAACTTGTTTGTTAAATATTGCCCTTGTTACTCTAACAAAAGGGAAAAAAAAATATCTTTAATAAAAAATAATTATTTATTTAAAGTAGGAAAAGCCACAAGGACGTAAAACTTACAAGAAAAAGCCACAAGGACGTAAAACGTAAAAGGAAAATTGGATTTATAACAAAAAAGTTGGTATCTTTTTAATAACTAAAATTAGGTAAGTTAAGGCAACTTCTCTAGCCAGGGCGTAACCTATAGAAATGTTCTTCTTAATAACTAAAATTAGGTAAGTTAACGCAACTTCTCTAGGGCGTATATAACCTATAGAAAGGAGAATGCCGACAAATATAGGGCGCCCTGTACCAAACGAAAAGTCCGCTGTCACAACCAAACCCAGTGTATTTGGAGGAGAATTCAATGTTTTGCCTATATTGTTAACTGTTTTTTACATGGATTTCCGCAATTTGTATTTATTTGCCATTTACCTACTTAATATTTTGAGGTTAGTTTCGTAAAAAATACTGATTCGAAATGGTGGAGTTAATGCGTTACTTAGTTAAAGCGGTAATACTAACAGGCGTCGGAGCAATCCATGATCTTAAAACACGAATCATAGCCACGGATATATTTTCTGTGTCATGTACTCTAAATTGTTCTTACAATACCAGTGAACAGTTTACACATCGGCGACGACGACTTACTGGCCGATGTCTTACCCTAGATGGGGACATCGCTAAGGATTATCACACAAACACTACGTTAAGAAAAAGCACTTGAACGCCCGTTCTCGTTATTTTATTTCTAATCGAATAGTTCATATGAAACCTTCGATCAATATAATAAATGAAACCAACATTGAAAGATTGAAAGTAACGTCATTCGTGACGGCGCCAAAAAGCTACAGATAATAATTTAAATAAGCAAAAAAAACAAATGCAATACGTCACACACAATAAACACATTTCCTTTTTTGAATCGGGCCTCTTTTCAATAAATACATAAATTCCAAAATAATATTTTAAATTATTATGACGCAACGCGTGACCTAAATAAAGATTTTATTTTCATCACACATATCATACAATACCTAATATCACGTATTCTAAAAAGCAAATCGGTACGATATATAATTATCTTCTTCATTTAAATGTTTGCTGGCAGGTACATAAATATTGTTTTTTTTTACATAGTAGTACCTACGTAGTACTATTACTTATTCTGTAGTATTCTGTGATAGTAGCAACATTCGGAAATGAAGTTCAACGGCGGTGACATATACGTGGAAAATACGTACAAAGTAAAAAAAATACTTTTATTTTTGATCTCCGAAATCCGGGAATCTTTTTCATAACAAAAACGTAAATCTGATTTAAAAAATACTAGTAATTTTATGAACTAAATTTGGTTGTGACACGCTCCCCCGCAAGTTGGTACTGCCCAACGGCATTCTCCTTTCATTAATAATTAGTTGCATTAAGATACGTTGTATATTCTAATCATTTTTAATAATTCGACTTCTCCTTTTGTTGAATTGCTTTGCAACGATTTTAATTAGGCTATTATCTTTAATTACATTAAGTAATCTCATTAAAGTTCTGTTGTTTTTGTTAACGTATTTATTTAATTTGGAATGATATCCATCAAGAACATTGTTGGTTCGAAGTTTCATGCTAAAAACACTCAATAAATTTAAATACTTCTTATTAATCCACATCCACAAGCAACAAAAGGAGAAGTCGAATTATTAAAAATGATGAGAATATACAACGTATCTTAATGCAACTAATTAATAATGAAATTTCTATAGGTTACGCCCTATAGGAGTTGCGTTAACTTACCTAATTTTAGTTATTAGAAGAACATTTCTATAGATTACGCCCTAGAGAAGTTGCGTTAACTTACCTAATTTTAGTTATTAAGAAGAACATATCTATAGGTTACGCTCTAGACAAGTTGCCTTAACTTACCTAATTTTAGTTATTAAGAAGATACCATTTTTTTGTTATACATTCAATTTTTCTTTTACGTTTTACGTCCTTGTGGCTTTTCCTTGTAAGTTTTACATCCTTGTGGCTTTTCCTACTTTAAATAAATAATAATTTTTATTAAAGATATTTCCTTTTTTCCCCTTTTGTTAGAGTAACAAGGGCAATATTTAACAAACAAGTTTTAATTACAATTGGGGTAGTAACAAGGGAAAATTGTAGTTACCCTTCTAATAACTTACTACTGCAGTAGTAAGAGAGGATATCTAATTAACAGTATACTACTGGTAATCATTGGTAGTAATAAAGGAAAATTGTAGTTACCCTTCTAACAACTTACTACTGCAGTAGTAAATGATAAATGATTTATTTTCTGTAAGTAGGTTTGTACAAACACTTTTACACGTCAAACATATTTAAAAAAACAAAAAAAAACTAGATGAGGTCGGCGTTTCGTAACTGACTACTCTGAGAAGAAAGGCCGAAACAAACTCAGAGGTCACAGTCTCTTTTAAAGTCCAGACATAATCTTGGTCAAATCATGTGAAGACCATGTAGATTGGTGCCTGAAATGATCTTTTGATGAAAGAATCACACAGATCGAGGGGACCTGTCCAGTCAGTGCACGCATTTGTCAGTAGTCGTGCAGCTCAATTCAGAACTTGAGGAGCTCAACGATTCAACGAACAATACCAAAGAAAGGACATTCGGGTAGGCCGCATAAATTACTCAAACTGCCAGACAATGATGAAAACTAACTGAGTAAAAACAAAAATAAACAATAACCCACATAGTCTTCACATTTACAATACTTAATTAAAACAATATAATACTTAACAAAGTAAATATTCATGTCATAGTATATATAAAATTCATCAATGTCAATGTGTATATAAAATACGGATATAATCTTGGTCAGATCATTTGAGGACCATGTAGATTGGTGTCTGAAATGGTCTTTTGAGTAGTAAGAGAGGATATCTAATTAACAGTATTACTACTGGTAATCATTGGTAGTAATAAGGGCAAATTATAGTTACCCTTCTAACAACTTACTACTGCAGTAGTAAGAGAGGATATTTAATTAACAGTATTACTACCTGGTGGTATCATTGCTAGTAACACGGGCAAGAAAGGATTTTTGCGACCTACCCAAATGCTTTGGTATTGTTCGTTGAATCGTTGAGCTCCTTATGTTCTGAGTTGAACTGCACGACTACTGACAAATGCGTGCACTGACTGGACAGGTCCACTCAATCTGTGTATTTGTATTTATATATTTCTTTCATCAAAAGACCATTTCAGACACCAATCTACATGGTATTCACATGATCTGACCAAGATTATGCCTGGACTTTAAAATAAAAGAGTATGTGACCTCTGAGTTTGTTTCGGCCTTTGTCTCAGAAGTGTAAATACCTAATTGAATAATATTGGTATATTTTTAGTCATAAAAATAAAACTAAAAGATTCGGTTTTACTCCGTGACTGTACTAATAATGAAATTGGGCAGTGGGTCCAGTCGACCTATTCAAAATGTGATTAGGTTGCGTGATCCCGCGGGTCCATCTCGAGTGGGTCCAGTTGACCAAAGACTCCTTAGACGACGTCTGAGGGCAAAATTCACAGAATATACTACCTCCTTACTTTGAATTTGAAAGTTAGCAGTTCATACGAATATGAACCATTTTTAAAAACAATATATTGTCTATGTTCCTATGAGCAAATGTGAATAAGAGTTCCATAGCAATAACAACCTTATTCTATTACCAAGAATGTCGAAATTCATATGAAATACGTACTTAGCAAAATGTTGTCTGTGAATTTTGCCCTGAGCTAAATTCAAATTCAAATTCTTTATTGCTAAAGGAAGATTATGCTTACATTTGGGTAATCAAACGTCAGACTGGCATGCGGATCTGAGGTCACAAATGTTATGGAGCAGGTGATCTGAAATTAACATTCAACTTTAATTAATACAATCTGAACCTAATACTAGAACCACTAGTTTTTAGGGTACCGGCGGAGTCAACAAGACAAGGAACCCTTATAAATTAAAAAAATGTATTATAATATACATGATTTCTCATTAATGAATTACTAATAAAATTTAATTTAACTTTTGTATAACTAGTTCGCCATGTCCGTCTGTCTGTCTGTCCCCAGCTTACCTCAGAGACTATTAGTATTAGAAAGTTTAATTTGGCATGGGTATACAATATACATATTATTCACGCCGACAAAGACGTAAAATAAAATCTTGAAAAAACATTTTTTATAGGGGGGAGACTATATTTTTTTTCTCATCTATCCCATGATGTGGGGTATTGTTGGATAGGTCGTTCAAAAATATTGAGGGTCAATGAAGACCATTTTTCGATTCAAGGGTCCGTTTGCTTAATTTTAAGCTTAAAGGGGGAAGCGCTAAGGTAGCCCGCGAAATTCAAATTTTGTTACATTTTTTTGCAATTTGCAGGAGGCCTAAAATGGACGCTGTGGCAGAATCATATTATGATCTGCGTACAATTCATACATCCCGCAATTCATCTGTTTGACAGCTGCAATTTGACATAAGACTTCACTATAGCAATTCATAGTTTGTAGACCATTTTACGTTAATAATAACGACGATAATACGACCATTATTTATTTTATAACTCCATACAAAACTGTCAAACAGATGAATTGCGGGATATGAATTGTACGAATGATTCTGCCAAAGCGTCCATTTTAGGCACTCGGGTCAGTAACAGGTTCTATGTTGATCTAAAAATGATTCGCGGCCATAACAAATGCCTTTACAGAATTATAATCATTAGAATCAGCATTACAACTCTCTAAGTTCAAAAAATCCTACTGATCAATTATTTCTGAAAAAATCATTCAGTAGGATGTTTTTAACATAAAGAGTTGTACTGAATACTGATTCTAATGATTATAATTCTGTAAAGCCATATTTGTTATGGCCGCGCATCATATTTAGATCAACATACAACCTGTTACTGACCAGCAAATTCCAAAATACATAAGGAAATTTGAATTTCGCGGACTACCTTAGCGCATCCCCCTTAAAGTGAACAGTTTTGTTAGAGTCAAGTGTCCCGTCCTCCGCCAGCTAAATGGTTGTTTTCGCCAACGAAATGAAAAGGAAAACTATCACAAGTAAGTAGGCTTTACAAGTTAACGAGTAATAGTCGACCAACTTACATTTGCAGTTGGAGAATTGACTGTAACGTATATTGATGTATGGGAGAACATGTATTTCATTAAGTTCGGCAGAGGTACGTATACTCGTAGTACACCCTCATTTCGCCAATTGTGTTTAAGTCCCAGGTAATAGGGGGCGAGCCTATTGCCATCAACCGAGCACAAATCCAGACTCCGAGCTGCTACTGAGAAATTTCTAATAGTAAAACCCCAATAACACTTTGCCCGACCCGGGAACGAACCTAGGACCTGCAGTGCTATTCTGTATGTATACGCGGCGGTTTAAGCGGGCACGCCCATTATGCCTGGAGGCTTTTATTTAGATACCTTTTGTTTACGTTATTTCTGCTTGAGTATAGTTTTCGACGATTATTATATATATATTTGTATAATGGTGTGCACTAACTAACATAAGGCAAATAATTTAATTTAACGTTTTGTGTTGCGTAATGCAAATTATTTTATATTGTATTGTATAGCTTCAAGTTTTTTATGCGAACAGACAGCTGTGCTGCTGGGGAGTTTGTTGCGCCACTTCTTCTTCCCAGCTAAAGCACTAGGAAGTGGTGAAGGGTGGGCGTTTTTGGGGGACTGTCTCATGTAATGTTTGACGTTCGGTAAAAGTGCTGATTCTCAGCCTAGTTTGAATAAATGACTTTTGATTTTGATTTTGATACCATCACACCGTGAAAACTTAGATGAAGTGAGCGTGGAGTGAACTGTCAGTGTCAACCCGCCTGATGCTAGGGATGGGCCAAGGATTACATTTACAATCATAATCGAGATTTTGAACAAAAACTCGATTTTGTTTTTTTTTACATTAAATTGAGTTTGAAAAATTTCTGTTTTGCTATTTTATTTAAAAACCCCTTAAGGCGACGATAACCGACTTTTAATGATTTTATACTGAAGTTCACGTCTAAACGAGTAGTGTTAATGATTTGAAAAAAAAAAAATGGTAAATTAGAGCATTTTCTCAATAACTTAATATGTGAATATTTTAGATTATGTCTATATTAGGTACATAGTGAAATTAATTTGTAAAGTTATGTTTAACGCGGATATAAAACTGAGAATGGCGCAAAATCAAAAAGCGTATTTTCTCTGAAACCTTCACCAATTTAAAGATAATTTAATTATTGATCTTTTAGTATGCGCGTTTTTTTGAAATACGTTTTGTTTTGTGTATAATAAATTAATAATGCGTCAAATTGGGGACAGTGCTCCTTGATGGGCGAGTCCTATTACTGGCTGAACGTACGACGCATTGCGAGAGCTCAGTACAGAACACGCAAGCTAACCACTCAAGGTCACTGGCATCTATCTGATTCTTAAATAGTAATGTTATGACACATAAATACTAGCTTAGAAATATTATAAAATGATCAATAGAATTAGCATAAAAATATAATTGAAATCTCAATTATAATTGTAAATGTAACCTTGGTCAACCCCTAGCGTCAGTGGAATGACACTGACAGCTCACTACACGCAAGAATCTTTTAGATGCGTTACTTGCACTCAATAATGGCATAGTAAATGCCAGGCAATTGCCTGACATTTACAATAATAATAATTGTTATTACGTACGCGCCAATGAACATGCAGCAGCTAGTGACGTAACTAAATATGTATGTTCATCTCTTTCTAACAATAGATATCGGTATAGGTCTTTCCTTTTCTTCACGCGCTGTATGATTGTATGCAAGTATGTAGCTACAATCATGGCTTACGCTGTTTTTGAGTGCACTAATGTTCGTGTATGACGCGTCTATTTATAATACGTCATTGAAGAATTCACGGTGAGATTTTTACAGAATCGACATCGACATGCTGATGATCAATCAGCACTAACGACCACTAGACCAAGCAAGGAGGCGTCTTATTTTAAGTTCTCAAAAAACCAATAAATTCTTACCAGAAAGTATTGAAGGTTCACCAACATTTTTCTAAGGAAGCCTTTCAGGTCACCCGTTGTAGAGCAACTGAAAACTTGTAGGAGAAGAAATCAATAGCCTTATTTTTTTCTAAAAAGTAGTACAAATTGATCGTTAGTGCAATTATTATACATTTTTATTGCTTTGTGTTAATTGACTGTTGTGTAGGTCTGGGTACTGTATAGCTTGATGTGTAGTTATCTGTACCTATACTCTGTTGGTTTAGGACTTAGGTAGTTAAGAGCGTTTACGACGTACGGCATTTCATACAAACTTTCAAGCCCTTGTTTTTCGAAATGACTGAACCGATTTTAATGAAACTTCATACACATAAGCAGGATACAAAGGTCTAAAAGTTAATTAAGAACATTTTCGAAAAATAGTGTTACAGCCAAATTAGACCGATTTTAAATATTCCATAGAAACAGAGATTTCCAGTTATCTGTTTTTAATTAAGACATTTCGAAAATTTTCTTAACTAACTTTTTAGACCTTGCCTCCACCGCTTTATTAAGCACAATTCAAAATATTATTGATATATATATATAAGGTGCTAACAAATTAGGTACCAATAATTTTGGAGCTGATAGTACTCGTCTCTAGGAGTAGACTTAAGTATGAAACATTGAAAAGTTTATGTTACTTTTTGGAGATAATTAGGGAAACAACGTTACTGCGTAAAAACACGCTGTTAATAGATAGTCAACAATCCGTGACTAAGTCCTCTTTGATTATCTTATGAAACCTCTTGACTGTCATGAGTCAATGGCCACTTCACTTAAATAAACATAAAAATGAATGAACATTGACAGAAATTGTGTCTTGTCAGTTAAAAGCACAGGATGATTATGTTTGGGCGAAATTTTAATTTATTTATTTTGTTCCGTAAATTAAAACAAAAATATCATATAAAAAGTTTTCTTAATTTCTATTTAAAGTTAATTAAGAAATTGTTTTGATGTAATGTAACACCTCTTAAAATATTGGTACTTAATTTGTTAGCACCTTATATATAATTCACTTATTGCAGATAACAAAGATCCATTGGGTTAGTAACAATAAATAGTCTTACCCTATGTTAGTACTTAACTAATAACACAGACAGTGTACAGGTGACAAGCGACCTCACCAACGCGCTGTCATGTCTCCCGGCGGTAAGTAGAATGCTGTTGGGGCTGCCACGGAGCTTGTTTAGCAACGAGGCCACTCTCTTGCGCGGCATTGAAGCAGTCGGTACGTGCCTCAGCGAACATAGATGATATGCTACAGAACCGAGGCAATCGCAACAGCACTCTAAATGCGTTGTTATACTGGACCAATGGATGGTTGGATGGTCTGGGATGGTTGGATGGTCTGGATTAATGTACACACAAAAATAATCCAAGTTCCCAAAGTAAACAAAAACCTAAAACCGAGGATCACCCCCGGTCTATGGTGTATTCGCCACCGCCATGTCATTTCTTTGCCACAATTGGGGCTGAGCTAGCCTCTGAAATTCCTGAATTTCGCAAAAGCCCATCAAACAAAAAACCTCTAAAAACTCCTTTGTAATCCTTGAAGTGGATGAATCAGAGGTGGAGCCCACCATCATGAACGTTAGGCAGGATAGTGCAACTGGCTGGGATGAAATGCCGGCTACCCTGTTGAAGGTTTGTCGGAACACCCTTGTCCCTATAATAACTCATATAATTAATATTTCTATTACAAAAGGAGTATTCCCAGAACCTTTCAAGAGGGACCTAGTTTACCCGATATATAAGAACGGGGCTAGAGACTGTGTCAATAATTATAGACTCAGTACTTATAGTAGCTCTCTCTAAAGTTATGGAAAAGTTAATTAACGATAGACTAGTAAATTATCTTAACAGATACAAAATTATAGCATTTTGAATTAAAAAAAGGAATTTCTACCGAAGGCACAGTTATCGACCTAACTCAGTTTGTATAAAAAAAACTAGACGGGCAACAAAACTGCGTCAGTATTTTCCTGGATTTAAACAAGGCGTTCGACACAGTCTCTGTTCCCACCCTTCTCTACAAACTGGAGTGTATAGGTATTCGTGGCAAACCTCTTGAACTCTCCAAGGACTACCTTCAAACAGAAAGTTGGCTGTTAAAATCAATTTAGCCTAAGTGACGAAGAAACAGTCAGATACGGAGTCCCGTAAGGCCGCGTGCTGGGACCTACACTTTTCCAAATCTACATAAATGACCTACGCACGCTGCCTTTACATAAATCAGAAGTCTTCACTTATGCTGATGACACCGCGATTATGGTCTATGTAGGTAATACTTGGAGCGAGGTACAGAATATTGCAGAGCAATCCTTAAAAACTGTTATGTACTGGCTGCTACTCAACCTACTCACGCTAAACTTGGCCAAAACAAACTTCATTCCTTTCTTTATGAATTATAAGAACAAAGCTCCACCAGCAGAATTTGTAATCACGGCACATACGTGCTCTGCTCTCAGTACTACGCTTAGCCGTGTTAATCACATGAAGTACCTGGGCGTAGTGATTGATGACGGACTGAAATGGTATAACCAAATAGATAGCACTGCTTCGAAAGTCAGAAGACTTATCTATATTTTTAAATCTTTGAGACATTGCGCAGACATTAAAATTTTGAAAATGGTTTATCTAGCACTTTGTCAGTCCGTTATCACCTACTGCATCCCGGTATGGGGAGGGGCTGCTAAAACAAAGTTTAATATAGTGGAGCGAGCACAGAGAGCTGTCCTTAAGGTGATTCTTGGCAGACCATACAGATTTCCTACTACTGAATTATATAATATGCGAACTGCAAATTACTTACCGTGGACAGCTCTTTGTCCTTCGAGCCACTCTTAGAGTACATAATCAAATTCCCCCATCAGATCTTACTAAAATAAATAAATAAAATTCATTGAATTCAGGTACTTACATAACCCATATTTAAAACATCCTTATATTATTTAACGATACACACAAAATCACACATAAATATGTACCTACAAACGAGAAATTACAATATAACGAATAATTACAATATAAATAAAATCAACACACAAATTAGATAATCAAATCAATCAAAGCTCGTATTCATTACAGTAGTCTCTTACGTGCGACACTATATGTAACTTGTCTGTCACAACAGTGTCGCATATAAGGACAGTCCAACCTACTTGCTATCATATTCAGAACGACATTGGAACCGGCCCGCACTCTGCGCACAAGAGACGCGCAGCGCTTCATGTGGAAGCGCTGCGCGTCTTCTGCGGTCGCATGAAAACAATCTGTGCGCGCCTATGCGAACATACCCGAAGCGCTGCAGTAGCGAGGCAGACCCAATGTCGCTCTGAAAGCGTTATTATGCGGAGGGTGCTGTAGCTTGTCTGCGTGTAATTAGCCCACAGGCTGCAGGTGTACATGGACGTGCAATATGCTCGGCAAAGAGTTATTTTCACGTCATCCGAGCAACGCGCGAACCTGCGGGCCAGCATCATTGAATTTGTAGCGGTATCAATATCGCCTTCTGCGAACTACGCGTCACACTGACGACACGCAAAATCCTGCATCGCGCAAGCAGAGTTTACCGCAGGGCCAGCATCATTGAATTTGTAGCGGTATCAACATCGCCTTATGCGAACTACGCGTCACACTGACGACACGCAAAATCCTGCATCGCGCAAGCAGAGTTTACCGCGCGACTAGCATATACAACGTCCCGACATCAACTGTCGGGCAGTTGCCCACCAGACACAATACCAGTCTGGTCGGAGGTTCCTCCCTTTTCTATGGAGGAAGAGTGAACGTTACACCCTGTTCCTCATGCCTCTAAACTGGTGACCCCGAGTATGAACGTCAGCGCAGCCTTCGTGCAACTTCGTGATCGGTGTAATAGCATTCAAAGCATTCAGACGTGCTCATCAATGCATATTAAAAGTAAAATAAATTAACGTTTGCATAAATAGTGACCTAGTTTTAGTGTATTAGCGTGTTTTATTGAATTGTTTGGATTGTTATAATATTCTGATACATGGAAGGCAGCCCCTTTAATCGGAGCGCGATGATACGATGCAGCCCTCCACCAACACCGACCCCGGGACCGACATTACCCCAACCAATACAGAACCAAGACGAGAAAATTTAAGTTGTGTCCACTCCGGAGATCCATAACTGGATGGGATCTATTGAGCTGTGCCTGAATAAGATTTGTGCTATTGTTTCTGAGGGAAAACTAAACGCTGAGCAGAAGCTAAAAATAAGCACTCTTCGCCGAAAAGTTGGACATGGAGTTTCACAAATGGCTGTTCAATACCAGTCGCTTAAACAAAAAGCCATACAAACACATATTTCCCTTAAAACCATGACCGAAGCTCGAGACCTATCGGACTGTCTGACGGAGATGAACCGGACGATCCAGGAGTCCTGTACGCAGCAGGGTGCGGCTACTACGTCTTTTGCAGATATGGTGAAGAAAGGATCCAACAGCTTCCTTCGTCCTAATACTTTTAGCTCCGTGGTGATTTATCCCTGTGATAACTCAAAGACCAATGACGAAACCAAGAATATGGTCCAAAAAATCAAATCCCCCTTTTTTTGGGTGGGAAATTATCAAATAACTTTTTCCGCTCTGGGCAGAGCGGGAGGGCGTGTCAGACTTTTATTTTCTAAAACCCACCCGTATGTATCTTCCGTTGCCTGTGTGCCAGGGCCACAATATCCCTTTCGGACAAACTCGCAATCCTGGCAGGCATTGGTCCTAACGGATCCCGTCATATGCCCTGGAGAAATGAAGCTGAAAATACGAGGTGTACGCAAAATAGGAAAAATATGACCTAGATAAGCTCAAGCAAACAGTCCAAATCGCTTCGTCAGGGCTTATCGTCGACGAACCTCAAAAGCGCAAACCTCGTATTATATTATAGTTATAAGAATTCCCACATCAATGGCGGAAAATTAGGTTTATAAATGTAGGTATTTGTGAAAAAAACTTGTCAAGATACATTTTTGACCTCAATAAAACTGAGCCACAAATCTGGTAGGAAAGAATGCTGAGAATTGCAACTACATTATAGAAGTTCCAGCCGTCATTCGTAAGGCCCTCATCACACAAGACAGGTTATTTATAAATTGGACGTCCTGCCCGGTATGAGACTTCACCCTGGTAACTAGATGTTACAAGTGCCAGCAATACGGTCATGCAGCCAAGACATGCAAAATTGCTGCCCCCACATGTGGACATTGCGGGGAAGAAGGACCCACAATCCAAGAATGCGCAAAGAAAGCCAATCCTCCAAAATATGCTACATGATCGCGCTTTAAAAAACGAGTCAACCACGAGACGGGAGACACAGATTGCCTGGCTAAAATAGCAGCCGAATACAGATATATTAATTCGATAGATTATGAAGGCGCTTAAGAGCGCCACATACTTGTTTATATTTTAGACTTAATTTATTATTGTTAGGTTTAGTTTAATATGGATGATAACTTAATTACCGTTATAGATAACACATTTTTAACTGTGTAAAAGTCATCGTGACGTTGAGGACTGCAGACAATATCTTTCCGACTATCAAAATTCACGAACCATACTGACCCAAAACATTCATAGTATTTATAAAAACATAGATAACTTTAACATTTTTCTTCATAGACTTAACTTTGATTGTGATATAATGGTGCTTACCGAGTGCTGGATATCTAATCGCTACGATAATCGTCAGTAATACCAGGATACAACTTATTTCATACCACAACAAACCATAATCAAAATAATGCTGTGGTAGTTTTGCTAAGAGATCACTAAAGGTCACAGTCGAGGAACATATCAAATCAAAATATCTTATTTCACATAAGCCTACATGGGCACTTATGAAACGTCAGAAGCTAGGTGCACGGTTCCAATTGGTCGTCGAACATTCTCTACAAGCCTGTATGAGTAACTGTTTAGTCATCAAAATTGGTACAATCACAGCGATAATCGCTATATATAGATCCCCTTCCGCTAGAAATTAGATCCTTTTAACAATTCCTTAAACCAGGTTTTTCAAGAATTAAGCCCATTTAAGAATGTAATACTAACAGGGGATATACTTCAACGAACTTTACGATACTTTCACCGATAACAACGTTCACGCCGTCCTGATTTCCGAGACTTGGCTCAAACCTAACCTGCTTTCAACCACTTACCCACTCCCTGGTTTCGTTCTTCTTCGGAATGACCGGATCGGTAAGAGGGGGGGTGGTGTAGCCATCTATCTTCGTAATGATTTCCCTTTTAAAATTCTAGCTTCTTCCTCTCCCGATAAATCTGCAGAGTTTCTTTTCCTCGAGGTTTGTGTCAAAGGAGCTAAAACCGTCCTTGGTGTTGTTTATTGCCCGCCTTCCACGGATTATTTCACTGAATTCGAATCGGTTCTTGAATCTTTGGGTTCCGAGTATGCACATCACATCGTTATGGGGGATTTTAACACAAATCTTCTTGCCCACAACTCCCCTCGGTCCAGTAAACTCCTGCATCTCATCGAGTCAGCCAGTCTGCACGTTTTGCCTCTCCAACCCACTCATCATAATATAGTAGGTGATGATACTTGGCTTGACCTGATCCTCACCTCTAATCCTTCCCTAGTTTCCTTACATGGTCAACATGTTGCTCCTGGCTTTTCCCATCACGACCTTATTTTCCTATCCTATGTCCTTAAACCCCCTAAACCTAAACCCATGTTTCAGTACAGGCATGCCTTTGCACGTATGAATAATGAGAGGCTTCAACAAGATGCATCCAATATTGACTGGTCACTCCTGGAAGCAGCTGCTTCAGTTGATGAGAAAGTTAGCGTTTTCAATGATGTTATGGTTAAACTTTATGACACTCATGCACCTGTCAAGAAAATAAAGTTAAAGCGTCCGCCTGCGCCTTGGATGAACACGGGAGTTCGGATGGCAATGCGACGGAGGGACCGCGCGTTTTGGAAATTTAAAAAAGATCGCACGGAGGACAATTGGACCTTCTTTAAGGCTGCTAGGAATCGGTGTAATCAGATGATACGCAACGCTAAACGCCGCCACATCCTAAATAATATCACTTCTTCTTCTCCTGCCGATATTTGGAAGTTCCTTGGGACTTTAGGCATCGGCAAATCGCGACATTCAGACCTTCCCAACACAATTGGTTTAGACGATCTAAATCGCCATTTCTCCACTGTTCCAACTCTAGATAGTCTAACCAAATGTCAAACCCTCGACTACCTTGCTGGTCTGACGCGTCCCAATATCGATCCCTTTCTCTTCATTCCAGTCGACCCGGGAGAGATCAAAAAGATTATCCTATCCATTAAATCCAAAGCCGTGGGTTGCGATAATATCAGCCGCCATATGATCGTGACGGCTCTTGATCAACTCCTCCCTGCAATCTCCCACATAATAAACTTTTCCCTTTACACCGGTGTTTTTCCTTCCCTATGGCGCAAAGCCCTTGTTCGGCCCCTGCCTAAGATACCCAATCCCTCTCTTCCCAGTCACTTCCGCCCAATTTCCATCCTTCCCTTTCTATCCAAAGTGCTCGAGGCCTGTGTTCACAAACAATTCTCCTACTTTATTCACCACAACTCCCTCATCAGTCCATTTCAATCCGGGTTCAGGCCCGGGCACAGTACCGTTTCAGCTCTCCTTAAAGTGACCGATGATATAAGGCGGGGAATGGAAGACACTACGGTCTTAGTGTTAATTGACTTTTCCAATGCTTTTAATACCGTCAGTCACGAAGTCCTTTTATCCATCCTTTCCTATCTTATGGTCTCTCCGGAGGTATTGGAATGGTTTTCATCTTATCTTCAGGGGCGACAGCAGTCTGTTTATGCTGGAGACTCTTCGTCGAGTTGGTGTGATCTTGCAGCTGGCGTCCCTCAACGCGGTATATTATCTCCTCTTTTATTCTCCATTTTTATTAACCTCATTACTACCGAGCTTCGGACTGCGTATCATCTTTATGCTGACGATTTGCAGCTTTATTGTCGGGCAAGTGTTGACAACATATCCGATGCGATTGAGGAGCTAAACCGGGATTTAGATGTCGTTAAAAACTGGTCTGATCGATTTGGGGTAGCGGTTAACCCAACCAAGTGTCAAACTATTATACTAGGGAGCCCCTACAGTATGAGAAAATTTAATGGCTTAACCGTGCCACCTGTAATCTTCGAAAATTCAGTCATCCCGTTTAGCTCCAATGTTAAGAATCTTGGTCTGCATGTCGACAATTGTCTTGACTGGCGAAAGCAGGTAACGACTGTAAGTCAAAAAGTCACCGGAACGTTGCGGTCGCTCTATCGATTGAAAAATCTTCTTCCATCACACATAAAGGCAATGCTTGTACAGTCCCTAATATTTCCCATGATTGACTATGGTGATGTGTGTTACTATGACCTGAATGCAGATCTCCTCAATAAACTTGACCGCCTTCTCAATAACTGCATTCGATTCGTTTTCAATCTGCGTAAGTATGACCATGTATCCGCGCACCGACTGCTTTTAAAATGGTTACCCATTCGTCAACGCAGAGAGTTGAGGGCTCTGTCTATGTTGTTCTCTATTCTCGACAAACCCACTTCTCCTTCTTACCTGACTTCCAAAATTAAATACTTATGCTCTGCTCATAGTAAAAATCTTCGTTCCACCAACAATCGTCTGCTACGATGTCCTTCACACCGTTCTGGCTTCATTCATTCTTCTTTCTTTGTCCAGGCGGTCTTTCTTTGGAATGCGCTCCCTCTGAACATCAGGACGGCTCCCAGCCGGTTATCATTTAAAGTGAAGGCACGTGAACATATTCGTCAGAAGTTGGCCGAAACATCTCAACGGTGAGTTGCTGGAGTGGTTTTCTTCGCTACCGGTCGTTATTTCTCCTGACAAAGTTTATTTTGGTATATTATGTATGTATGTATCTATCTATGTATTTGTATTTATTTATGCTTGTATTTTATAGTTATTTCCGAGCTATCTATCCCGTACGTTGCACCTGCCATGTTTTGTCTCTGCATCACCCTAAGGTTGACTGGTAGAAAATGCCTCAGGCATTAAGTCCGCCTTTGTACAGTGTATTTTTTTACTTGTGCATAAAGTTTTAATAAATAAATAAAAAAAAATATAAAAATAAATATTGGCTCCGAAAACTGCGATGCAGGGACCCAAGATTACCGCTCATACCATGGTTTTCTCCCCGCTCACACATTGCCTGCTCATCAGAACGGTTCCTGCCTCGATCATAATATATTATGATGATCAAAAACAGCACATATATTACGCTTGTTACTAACTCAACAATTACTGACCATCACGCTGTCCTACTTACCGTATAAATTTAACGCTGCCTAAGCTAAATCGTCCCCAGACTATGAGCAAATTAAATATAAACAAACTTGAATTTATGATTTATGCAATCTTGTTTTTTGCCTAGTTTACAAATACTGCTGACGCTGATTTGGCTTTATCGTACTTAATAAAACATGTCCTACAAGCAATATTACGTTACACGACAGTTTCTGCAGTAAATAAGAAACTTTATAATATCAAACCGTGGATTACTCCTGGACTAATTCGGTGTTTATGACACAGAGATAAACATCATCAAAGAACAAAGAGATACCCTGATAATCTAATAATTCAAACCACCTATAAAAGATACAGGAATTTCTACAACAATCTCCTGAAGAATTTAAAAAGTAATTACGATAAAAATGAATTAAATGAAGCAGGTAACAATAGTAAGCAACTTTGGAAACCTAATAAAAATGTCATTAATATTTCTAAACAGCGTACATCAAATTCAAGTTTATTGCTTACATTTCAAAAATATTTACAGTAAGAAAATAATTATTTACATTATCTATAACTAAAAAATTTTTTTTTTTTTTTTAATAACTAAAATATATTATTAAAAGGAGTCCCTTTAGGCAAGGTTCCGAAGATACTGGATATAAGATGCTTACTAAGCCTCATCACTCTTGTCAGCTAACAATGTAAATAACTTTTTTGTAAATGTTGGGAAAACTCTTGCCGAACAGATTCCGAAACATTTAACCTTTCCAAAAATCAAGTAATGGCTGTAACCCGAAATCCTTTGCTATGCTGGACACTGATGAAGATGAAATAACCCGAATATTTTCTGGGCTAAAAGATGACTGTGCAGTTGGATGGGATAAGATCCTTAAACTCTTTCCCCCTTATTACAAAACAAGGTTTTCTTCAGACCCAGGTTTAAAACATGGAGCCATTATTGAATTTCGAACTTTATTCCGAATATGGTAAAGTTCCTAAACACAAAACTGACAACTTAGTACCGAACTAAGTTTTCAGTTTTGTATAAAGAACGGTATTTCAATCACTGTTACGTTCTTATTACAAAAACTGGCTCCATGGTTTAAGCCATGTCAAAATTTAGATCTTGTTTTGTAATAAGACGGTTTAAGAGTATTTTGGTACCTCCTTTAACGCATATCTTCCGAATATGTGGGGAAACGGTACTGATGCGCCGGCACTGTTTACAGTACAAAAGAAATTGGTCCGTATCTTGGTAAACATTCAACAGATAGATAGCTGCAAACCCCATTTTATAAAACTTAATATTTTAACTCTGCCTTGTATATACATACTTGAAATATGCAAATTCGCTCACAAACACCAAGACCTATACACTAAACGTGAAGACATACAAACAAGATACACACTACGACACAAAACACGACTAAACTTACCAACATCACGCTTAAAAATACAATAAATAAATAAATAAACGTTTATTTTCTCAACACAAGTTATAAACTTAATTTTAGACTTTGACAGTAGTGTACGAACAAGGAACTAACTTTGTGAGAGACTGGAGCCTGTGGTAGGTTTATATAAAAACCTGTATTACAGGTCACCAGGGCCCTCCCGCGGCTAGATGCCTGTTAATTGGATACATGACATTCCACAGGCCCTCTGGTAATGTCAATAAAATTATATAATAAGTTACCCGAAACAATAAGAAATGAAAAAAAAACTCCATTTATTCGTGAAAAAACTAAAAAAACTATTATTTAGTAAATGTTATTACAGTGTAACCGAATATTTAAATGATTTATCCCTAAAACACATGTAAAATACACAAAACCTCAATATTTTTTAGAATAAGTTAGATTATAGATAAACTGTGAGCCCTCGTCTCCACCTACTATCTTTCTTTTGCTGTGCCCGACAGGGTCCAATTCGACTTCGGGTACGATTCTTCTCTAACCTAATGTTTACCACCTAAGCATATCCATTGTGGAATGCAATAAAGATTTGAGTATTGAGTACCTATGTCTTTCCGAAGGAATTTTCCCTAGTGGTCTCAAAAAAGTAGTTGTCATCCCTATCTTTAAATCTGGAAATAAAGTCTTAGTTAACAATTATAGGCCAATATCCATACTCCCCTCGATATCAAAAATACTAGAGAAAATTATAAACAGTAGATTATTTAACTACCTAGTAAAAAACAACTTCCTATCCCCTGCGCAATTTGGTTTCAGAGCCAAACTATTGACAGCCGACGCGGTGCATGTCCTGACTGGTTATAATTTCAGAAGAACTCGGCAAAGGAAGCCAGATCCTGGGGGTCTTCCTTGATTTGGCTAAGGCCTTCGACACGGTGTCTGTGTCTGTTCTTCTAAACAAATTAGAGACCATAAGAATAAGGGGAAGGCCGCTGAAACTATTTGCTGACTATTTATGGGGAATAGATAACCCATCAATAATTGCGACGGTGTACTAATTCCATCCCTCGGTGTTGTCCTAAAATTTAGCAACCCTAGACAAAAATCTGTACCTGTACTTAGTGTTTTTTTTATCATAGTTTTTACTTTTCCCACAGCTCTCTCATTCAGTCCATTAGACTGTGCGTAGTTAGGCGATGATGTTGTAAAAAAACACCAATCTTCAGTGAATTTCCTGAATTCCCTGGAACGAAATGCCGGACCATTGTCAGTTATTAGTTCCGTAGAAATCCCATGTCTCGCAAATACCCCAAGTGTAAGTTTGTAAGAGAGTAAACGTACTAACTATTTCGTTTGCGTTAAAATTTGACCATATAATAGATCATAATACTATGAGTATAAGAGTGTGAATAAAAATCTTAATGCAAACGCGCTAGTTACCTTTACTCACTTGCAAACTTACACTCGGGGTCCAGCATGTCGATTCTGTAAAAATCTCCCGTGAATTCGTGCGTGGAGTGATCGGTCAGTGTCATTCCACTGATACCAGGGATTGAACAAGGATTTCATTTACAATCAAAATCGAGATTTTAATAATATTTTTATCCACTCAGACCCTGGCCTGTTAAACCGAATAAAGTCTGATAGAGTGCTCCTCCTTAACGTCAGCCCCGTTGACAGGTGACAGTTGACAGTTGCTTTGACATTTATACATGCTGTCCTATCGTATCAATAAAACAATGTTATCGATAAAACGATGTTTCAATTTCAAAATAAAAAATTTGTACCAAGATTCCTCAAAAAAAACACAAAAACCGCTATATCTTATGAAGGAAGCGAGATAGAGCAAAAATAACACTTTTTGGGGGCTTTTTAAAGGGGTTTCACTAATCAAGACACATCGATCGAGAGGTTCGCAAACCTAAAAAACCTATTTCATATTTTGAAATCACATCATCGATATCATCTATCGATACGAGTAGACAGCATTTAATTACGTCAAGTCAACTGCCAACTGTCAGTTTCGTCAACTGACAGCTGTCAACGGCACTTTCCGTTAAGGGTGAGCGTTTTTTCGGGAAACTACTTTCGGCACCTTTTAGGTGCCAGTAGGGTCTGACCGGTGCTAATTCTATTGACAATTTTATATCATTTCAAAGCTAGTATTTAAGTGTCTAAACATTACTAATTAGGAGGTTTTTAAATAAAACAGAAATTCAGTCAAACAACTCAATTTTGATTTTTTTCCATTTTTTTCCTAGAGTTTGGTTCCTAGACCCTTAAACATTACCATGTTTAGACACTTAAATACTAGCTTTGAAATAATATAAAATGATCAATAGAATTCGCATAAAAATATTATTTAAATCTCGATTATGATTGTATGTACATGTAATCCTTGGTCCGTCCCTAATATCAGGTGGGATGACACTGACCTGACAGCTCACTCCACGCTCACTGCACCTAAGTTATCACAGAGTGGTTACAGAATCGCTATTATCGTTTCAAAACAAAACGGTCGCCAAGTTATCTGGCTGATGTAATAACTTTTAATAATGTAACTTCATATCAGTAGGTATTTCTTATCACCAGGATGCATAAGAATTTTGAAGTAATCATTTTTTTCTTAATATCTCAAGAGCATTCGCTATGGGCGCACGCACCTTGTTTGAATCGCCTTTGAATTTTTGAAGTACATAATGAGTATATCACAGTGTGTGTTGACGTTGGTAGTGTTGTTCGTGGTGCAGAACTCATGGGGTGAGTTACATACCAGAAGCGTGTTTTTTCCGCGTAATTATTTCACAATGTGACTTTAAACACGTATCCCTTAAGTGGGTGATAATAGACTTGCGAGTAAGTACGCGTACTTGTGGCTCGGCGACCTTTTTCGCTAGTGTGTCACCCTAAGTACGCGTACTTTGAAACCACCGAGTAAGTTCGTTGGCAATCCAACAAAAAAAAAAAAAAAAAAGGCATGTTTGAAATTATGCTCGTAGCCCGCCTTGGCTCGTAAGTCTGTCATCGCCGCGAGTCGCGAGCCGCCATTTTGTTTTGATATTTTGCTTCAAAAAATGAGTGATTTGACATGCTCTCTTTTTGTATGCCAGTGCTTCAAGGCACCGCTCGTCCCGCGACACGCGGGGCTTTGTGCCGTGTCGCGCCTTCACCCACACTCGCCGACTTCGTCTACTTTTATTGGTTTTTAAATGTGAAATGATATAATTCCTAAATACTTAACACAAAGCCAATGCAGGCATTGGAATGAGCCAAAACATTTTGCATGTGCATCTGAAGGTTCGGAAGCTTTGCACTCGATGGATACCGCATGATTTAACGGAAGATCAGAAACGACTGCGTGTCGAGTGGTGCCGTGAAATGTTTACTGGAGGACAGTCATTAGCTGTTTATAATATCGTGACAGGTGACGAAACCTGGGTGTACTGCTTTGAACCGGAAAGAAAAAGCCAGTCGGCAGAATAGGTCTTTCCTTTTGAGGATTTGCCGACGAAAGTTAAGAAAAGTCGAAGCAATGGTAAGGAAATGGTTGCTTCTTTTTTCGGTAAATCATGACATTACACAACATTGTCGCTTAAATACCAAAGGACAGTGACCGTAGATTGAAAGAAAGAAAGAAAAATGCGTTTATTGGCATTACAGCAAAAAATACACCTTGAAAACCCACCACCCACCTTATTGGTATGTCAACACTTGCGTCCCCAGAGTCTTAGGTAAAGTTCGTGAAAACCGTCGTCGAAGCAATGTCCTCCTTCACCACGACAACGTGTCCTCACATTCCGCTAAGGATACGGAAGTGTATGGCTTCAAATGTAGAACTGATGACCTATCTATTGTGGTATAGTAATTTTATTCTAGGTGCATGGTCTTCACATATAATTATATAATTAATGTACCTATAAAAATATTGCACAAGATTTTAAAAGAGTACCGGTGGAGGTACCGGTGGAGTTTCTTGCCCATTCTTCTCCATACGAAACTACATTTTGGAAGGGGCGACTAGAATCCATTCTATTTTTTTTGTAAATATTGACGTTCAAAAGTGCCTTTTATGTGCCTATTTGAAATAAACAATTTGACTTTGACTTTGACTTTAACTTTATCTGCCATACAGCCCAGACCTCGCACCTTATGACTTCTTTATTTTTATGAAACAAGTTTCATAAAAATAAAGACAAACTTAGAGGCACACGTTTTACGAGCACTAAATCGGCGGTGAATGCGTTTCACGAAGCCATCGAAGAGGTCCTTATGGAAGACTGGCCCAACTGCTTTTTACAGTGGTTCCAGCGAATCCAAAAATCTATAAATGGTGACTTTGAAAAACAATAAATGTATCATAAGTCTAATATCTGGTCTTATTTATCAGAATCCAGAAACTTTCAGTATGACCAAAGTATAAAAATTTATAGTTATAAATATTTATATATTATTATTAATATTAAAAAGCTGAAGAGTTTGTTTGGTTGAACGCGCTAATCTCAGGAACTACTGGTTCGAATTGTTTTTTTTTTTTTTTGTGTTAGATTGTCCATTTATCGAGGAAGGCTATAGGCTATATAACATCACGCTTAGACCAAGAAGAGCGGAGCATCAATGAAAAATGTTGCAAAAACGGGAAACAAATGCTTTTGAGAGCTTCCGTTGCGTACGCTGCATAAACGATTAAAGTTACGCAAAAATCATGTATGACGGGGTTGTTTCCCTTTAAAAATTCTAAATAAAATCGGACAGCATGTCTATCTTTTAAGCGAAGGTGTTTTTTAAAACCTGATATTAATCCTTGTCCAAATAAATACGATATATGACAATTACATACATCACAAGTAAGTATTACTTGATGTCATATCCATGATGCCATATGATGTCAGGGCAATTTTGAACAAAATTGCCCTGACATCATATGATTTCAATGAATATCTTAGGAGATATCATATAGTTTTAAAATAATTCTACTAATATTATAAACGCGAAAGTATGGATGGATGGATGGATGTTTGTTACGCTTTCACGTAAAAACGGCTGGACCAGTTTTGATAATTTTTTGTACCGATTTAGCTGACACCCTGGATTAACATATAGGCTACTTTTTATCCCTATATTCCAACGGGTTCAAGACTTACGCGGGTGAAACCGCGGGGCGCAGCTAGTAATAATATAAATGCGAAAGATTGTGAGGATGGATGGATGTTTGTTACGCTTTCACGCAAAAACTACTGAACGGATTTATATGAAATTTGGCACACAGATAATTATAGTTTATAAACAGGAATAACAGATAGGATAGTTTTTATCCCGATATTGCCACGGGATCGAAACTTATGCGGGAGAAACCGCGGGGCGCTGCTAGTTCTATAATAATAGTATTATTTTGTCAACAGCTACTGAAAAGGGCTTGCCATGCAAGATGCCTGACGGTCAGGACGGCGAGTGTGTGAGTTACTACCTCTGTAACGGCAACAATACGGTGATAACTGACGGAGTTGGTATGATTGATATTCGGTAAGTAATCAAGAAGATCTTATCAGAAGGCTTAAAACCGGCCAAGTGCGCGTCGGACTAAGCACAATGAAGGGTTCCGTAGTTAGGATGAATTTATCCCAAAAACAAACTTAACATTGTAGTTGAAAAACATGTTCCCCCATACATCGATATACGTCACGGTCACTTCTCCAACTGAAAATGTAAGTTTGAAAATGTAAATAAAAAAAAAAATATTTTTATAAGTGATAAAACTACAAATTATAGATTTTCGGAGATTTTCCTATACTTGTGCTGTGAGACCTTGCTTCTTGCCAATTTTCATGATTCTAGGTCAACGGGAAGTACCCTGTAGGTTTACTGTACCTGTAGGTTTAGGTTTGATTTGTTTGCGAGTATGAAAATATGTCGCATAAATTGCCCTGTTTTTTTTATTGCGTTAACTTGGAAGCTTGATTTTTTTAGAGCTTCAAGGGACCATATACCTACATATTTGATATTAATTTTAACTTGATACCTCCACGCGTTCCTGAGAAAAAGAGTGTTGACAGACTGACAGACAGACAAACAGACAACCAAGTGATCCTATGGGGGTTCCGTTTTTTCTCGTATTCTTCAGGCACTGCTTATTGCTTATGAGAGGTTCAATGCTTTAGTAGAGGTTCCAGGAATTCTGGACTGGTTGAAGGTCTTTTGGCCGAGATAATGATAGCCAGCAGTGGGCTACTGTCTAATGAAAGAGTGTCCTGGAGTTTCTTGCCTGTTCTTCAGCATAGAAACTGAACCTATTACGCTTTGGAATGGGCAACTAGCTTCATCATTCTCACTGACCGACTCGTTGACAATTAAAAAGTGGCTGTAAATGGTTTCATTGAAATATATGAGTTTTTGGTTGGGTTTGTTTGGTGGTATGAGGATCAGGGTGTAAAGTTCACTCATCCACCATAGAAAAGGTAGGATCCTCCGACCAGACGGGTGTCTTCGAATTTGCCCTTGAAATGTGCTAAGCTTAAGTCTACTTAGCCTACTGGTACATCCACCACTGACTTGGGACATTTTGTGGCTGATTTATAGCGGCAACCTCGTATTCTGCAGGCACTGCTTATGAGAGGTTGGATGCTTTAGCCTTTAGTAGAGGTTCCAGGAATCCGATGGACGCGAGCAGCGCAAGACGAGGCTCATGTCCTGGGGGTGTACTCCGAAGCGTTAATCCGAAGTATCGGCTGAATGTTCAGCCGTTTTATAACTTCCATAGTTTCCTTTTTAGAAAGAAAGAAAGAAAGAAAAGTAATTTTATTCGTCACAGAAACACGTGCTTAGGAAAACATAGACTCGAGCAAGTAAACATTTAAAAAAAAAACCTATCTGCATTCAGTAAACAAGGAACCCTTATAGTTTCGCTATGTCCGTCTGTCTGTCTGTCCGTCCGTCCATCTGTCCCCGGCTTAGCTCAGAGACTCTAAGTCCTAGAAAGCTGTAATTTGGCATGGGTGTACATATTAATCACGCCGAGAAAGTCGTCAAATAAAACCATGAAAAACATTTTTTTTAGGGTGCCTCCCTTGCACGTAAAACGGGGATGATATTTTTTTTTCTCGTCTTATATATGGTATGGGGTATCGTTGGATAGGCCGTTCATAAATATTGTGGGTCTGTGAAAAACATTTTTCAATTCCGAGATCCGTTTGCGTAATATTAAGCTTTAAAGTGCTATTTTTTGTTAGAGTCAAGTTCCCCCCCCCCTGCCAGCTAAATGGTTGGTTTTGGATATGTGAAAAAATTCATGGCAGTAGTATATATAACGAAATTAAAAGGAAAACTATCACAGCTAAGTAGGTTTTACAAGTTAACGAGTAATCGTCGACCAACTTAAATTTGCAGTTGAAGAATTGACCGTAACGTATATAGATGTATGGGAGAGCATGTTTTTCAACTACAGTGTTAAGTTCGTTTTTGGAATGTATTCGTCCTAACTACGGAACCCTTCATTGTGCGTGGTCCGACACGTACTTGGCCGGGTTTTTTTGAGTTTGAATCCTTACCAGACTTAGTCATATTTTTGACATTTGCTTAGCTCTTTGACCGACTTTTTTTTTTAGTTTCGCCGTAGTCAGCCATAGTTAGCCGTAGTCAAGCACCAGCCGAACATTCAGCGGATACTTCGGATTTATTTTCGGAGTAGAGCCACTGGACTGGTTGAAGGTCTTTTGGCCGAGATAATGATAGCCAGCAGTGGGCTACTGTCTAATGAAAGAGTGTCCTGGAGTTTCTTGCCTGTTCTTCAGCATAGAAACTGAACATACTACGCTTTGGAATGGGCACTAGCTTCATCTTTCTCACTGACCTAAAAAACTTTTTACAAATAAAAATAACCGACTCCCAAAAAACACTACAAAGTGAAAAATAACTTTAATTTCGAAAGTCGGTGGCAAAAAACTAAAATACAGATGCAAAGACACCGACTTCCGAAATTAAAGTTATTTTTCACTTTGCAGATTTTTTTGGAAGTCGGTTATTTTTTTTTTGTAATAAGTTTTATATTTTTCACTTTTTAGTGGGTCAGTTTGTAATTAGTCTAAATTACAATAGCCTAATGTCAACTGCTCATCATCTTTTACAAAATATTGTTTTTCCCGATGCAGGGCCGTTAATTGATGAGGAGTTCTCCTGGTAAGAACTAAGAGAACTGCTACTCATCATATGCATTGTGACGAGCATAAATTGCTTAGCAACACTATTAAAATACCTACTCGAATCTGAACCCGTTAAATGCTTAATTATTATTAAAGTAGTTTCAGTGGCCATCTCTGGTCTTCAGCATCAATTAGGTACACTTCACCAAATGTTACTTTCCGAGAACAAATGCACGAGTTACTATAAAAAAATACCCAAATCGCTATAAGTATGCCTATACAATTTGAGGATTTTCTTCGATTTCCATGGGATCCTCTCATCAGATCCAGACATGATAAGAATGGGACCAACTGTAAATTGTACCCTTTCACAAAATAATTTTCCAAATCGGACCAGCATAGCTATTCACAACTGTCCGATACGCTTCCATGCCGAATTGAGCATCAATCAATGTAATCAAAGGAGTCCTCTACAGGCTGTTGATAAGCAGTATTCTCACCTTTCCTCCTCAGATTCGGTGGTCAGGGTCCCTGCACAAACTACGATGTCTGTTGCCTCGTACCTGACAAGAGGCCGCCAAACGAGCCCCTGAAACCTCCACCGAAACCACTGGTATGATAAACTTTTTTATACTTACATTTTAGTCGTGCCTCGGGAAGCACGTTAAGCCGTTGGTCCCGACAGCCATTCGTGGATCTTTGACAGGCATTACGGGTCGTCAGAAGCACGAAATACTGACAACCAGTCTTACTAAGGGGTGCCGTGCCGATTTCCGGCCACCGTAGGCGCGGGCCTGTGGACGGTGAGCGATGGGTAGCTCGCCGTCCGATAAGGACCAGTAGGCTATAATTGCCTACTGGTCCTTGTCGGACGCAAGATACACTATCAGTAGTGCTAATTGCAAGATACACTATCAGTAGGAATCGGTTTCAATTTGACAGTTCAACAACATTCATTGCGTTAGTTACGTTGTTGAGCAGACACAGTTTTCTAACATATGAAGCAATGGATTATCAATATACTTCAAAATCATTCCGATTCCGATTCAAACTGTGTTACGCAATTAGGGAGCTGGCCCGGGTCGACGGCGCGTTGTATTCAACACGCGTCTCAAAGAGTTGTCAGCACCAACTGACGGGGTCAGTTAGGGCCAATGCCTGCCAGGGTTGCGAGTTTGTCCGAAAGGAATATCGTGACCCTGGCACACAGGCAAATGAAGGAATACGGGTGGGTTTTAGTCAGTAAAAGTCTGACACGCCCTCCCGCTCCGCCCAGAGCGGGAGAAGTTATTTGATAATATCCCTCCCAAAAAAAAAAGGGGGTGCCGTGTTACCCAGTAACTAGGTTATGGAGGTCAGATGGTAGTCGCTCCATGTAAAATACTTTATTCAGCTGCATCCCGTCAGACTGGTAGCAGGCCCCAACATGTTGGAAAAAGGCTAGGCAGATGAGCTCCTGTTAAAGAAACCTCCTGAAAGAAGAAAGAAAAAGAAAGAAAAATAATTATATTCGTCACAGAAAAACGTGCAAGTACAATATTGGAAAACATACGAGTAATAATTATGTACAGTCGCCAGCACATCAAGTTACCCCACTTTGACCTTGAACGCGTTATGAGGAACAACAGCGAGAATCGTACGAAAGAGATACATAGCTTTTTGTCTGTTTTTACTTGTAATGATTCGTGCTGCAGTGCGTACGTGAGGGTGTGTGCGTATGCGCGTCGTGGTGTAGAATAAGATACTGTGCGATAAGCAATAGCGTGGGTGAATACTGAATACTTGAATCGAATAGAAATAATGGCATGGTAATAAAAACAGGCGGCCCGCGCAATGCCTAAAATATCTATGAAAGCTTATACTTTAATCAATATTTTTTATTTAAATTATCTTTTACTTAATCGTTCATTCTTAAATATTTGTTGGAAAATTACATAAAAGTATTAAGTTGGTATTATCTACTCTTATTACATTTAAACAGATCTCGATGAATATTCTTAAGTAGACAGGTAGGTATAATCTGAGGGGCAATTCTACTAATTAAGAACGTTCACAGTCTGATCTCAGTCTCAATCTGTCAAAAATACCTCTTATTTCCCTACGTTTTGAAAATTTTTTGACGTTTGTTTGTCGCCAAGATGAGATTGCGACTAGATTTTGAACGTTTTAAATTACGAGAATTGGCCTTCAGATGTGAGAAAAACATTATTTATTTTATTTATTTCAAACAGGTTCCTTTTCCGAGTTTTGTTACATACTTATTGGCGGGTTGGCGGTCACCTAGTGTTTTCGTGCGTTCCTTGCTCTTCTATTCTAAGTATTTTTACGAAATTTTATGTCGAAAACTTAAAAAATATGGATACCTACCCCATGACGAACGTGTGTGAAGTTAAGTTCATTAATTACTTATACCTACAAAAAGCCTTTTGTAAGTCCGCCGTTCCGCGACACTGTCTAAAATAATAAGGTTGAACTTAGGAACGGAATTATCTATACCTACCGGAGTTTGCTTATACATGCGAGTTCAACCTTATTGCGCTAGTAATAAGATACCATTTCAAAGGTTATCAATTTTCAAATAAAATTCTAATCTATTATTATCATTACTTCCTAAATATGTTACTTAGACTAAAGCTGAAGAGTTTGTTTGTTTGGTTAAACGCTAATCTCAGGAAGTACTGGTTCGAATTGAAAAAATCTTTTTGTGTTGAATAGTGCATATATTTAGGAAGGCTATATAACATCACGCTACAAGCAATAGGAGCGGAGCATCAATGAAAAATGTTGCAGAATCGGATAAAACTATTCCTTTTAAGAGGCAGGATACAAACGTAATACCAAAATAATTTGTAAATCAAACATATTCTTACGGTAGTGTGTCTTTATTCCGATTGGAATACAGAATATCTAGGTTCCTAAGTATATATTTTGAATGGACACTGATTTAAACAAGAGTTATGAGAAAAATAAGTTTAAATTCCTCATATCTCATCTTTATATCATTGTCCTTTCAAAATATGTATTTGGGAAAATAAATAAGAATATTAATAATATAATTATTAATATTAATATATTATAATAATATTTTTTATTCTGTAATCCAATCGAAATAAATACACACTACCTTAAGGGGCCAGCGTAGCATGCGTAGTTCATACAAACGTAATACCAAAATATTTAGTAAATATTTAGAATATATGAGTTTGTTTGTTACTCATCATAATGAAATGTTGCACGTAACACGTTGTCAGGGGTACAGAAAAAACCTGCCAGGGTTGCGAGTTTGTCCGAAAGGGATATCGTGGCCCTGGCACACAGGCAAATGAAGGAATACGGGTGGGTTTTAGTCAGTAAAAGTCTGACACGCCCTCCCGCTCCGCCCAGAGCGGGAGAAGTTATTTGATAATTTCCCACCCAAAAAAAAAAAAAAAAAAGGGGTACAGAAAAGGACATGGGTTCCCTTATGAACCTATTAATATGAGAACTCGGGTGAAGCCGCCTATAATGCGAAAGTGAGTTTGTTTATTTGTTACGCTTTCAGTTTTCACGCAGTGACGTATCTAGCCGTAATGGGGCTCCATATCAAAAACTCTTGGCGGGGTCTTTTGCAAAAAGGACACTGACGTTTTTATAAATACTATAAATATGCCGTCGGGGACCCGTATATTAGATACGGTGATAGCTACCAAAATGCAAAATTCCATTATGATCAGTTATGTAAGTAGTTAAGGAGCCAAAAGCAGGTAAGCAGACAAGTAGGGCTCTAGGCGCCTTAACTACACAACCGATCATCATGGAATTTTGTATAACCTATCAGAAAAGGACATAGGATAGGTTCCTACGGGAACGCGTGTGAAACCGCGGGAAAAATATCAAAATAAAATGCGGAATAACAATCTTTTTATTTTTAAACATTATAATAATTAAAAACTTAAAAACCTACCTACTCTCAATTTTAAAATATAATTACAACCAAATATAAAAAACAAAATCAACGATCAAAATATTTTATTTCACATAAGCCTACATGGGCACTTATAAAACGTCAGAAGCTAGGTGCATGGTTCCAATTGGTGGTTTCCTATGGAGAAAAGCCGGCAAGAAACTCCACAAAACCAAACCAAGTATACAAGTTCAACAACTACAAATACTAACATTACCCTGTCTCTATATCTTTGAAATATGTAAATTTGTTCGCAAATACCCGGAATTATATACCAAACGAGAAAACATACAAACTAGATTTACACTTAGATATAAAAATAGACTAAACATACCAACTTCGCGACTAAAAATGCACTCCTCCAGTACTTTTGTCATGTCTATAAAAATATACAACAAGTTACCAGAAACCATTAAAAAAATAAATAAAGATAACAGTTTTATTAATAAATTAAAATTCTTTTTATTGGGAAAATGCTATTATAGTATTAAAGAATATTTAGACGATAAATTATAATTTACATTAAAGACATAAATGAACATTTACACTTAAAACTACACCTTAAATACATATTTAAATAAATAATTCAATTAATACAAATACTTCAATAACCAGATTGCTATTATTTAATAAATAAACAATGCAATAACTTATTTTTAATCAATATTTAATTCTAGTCATTAATTACTAAATAATCGTGCAATAATTTAGGTTTAATATCCAAATACCATAGTTTAGACAAATACTGACAGCAACAGGAATACCTAACTATAACTTTAAAGGTATAACATAAAAAATACCTACTTACTCAAGCGGGTACTACTTACAACTTAACCAAAATAATTATTTACTAAATTTATAGGTGCATGAACAAATTCAATATTAGAAGAAAAAAATGGTCATAAAATATAAATACAATTACTTGAATGTGTACCTTAATAATATAAACACAAATAAGCGCTCTTCCTCCTCTCTCCTACTATGCTGTGCCCGACAGGGTCCATAATTGTGTCTTTAATTTTAAGCCTACCACCTGTTTTACTACCATTATGGAATGCAATAACGAATTGAGAATTGAGAATTGAGAAGATTAAAGGAAAAATTCTCAAGAATATAACAAGGTGCGAAAAGAAGTTTAAAATTTCAATTTACGGTATTAACTATTAAATTATCTTTGTCACGTTATTAGAAGAATTATCCATATTAATATTATAAATGCGAAAGTAACTTTGACTGTCTCTTACGCCTTCGCGGCCTAACCGCTGGGCAATGTGATGAAAAATATGGAGATAGTTTGAAATTTTGAATCCTGGGGAAAGACATGGAGGAAGGTTTCTTGGCAGGGCGGTGACATATCTCTCCGGCGTCCTTCAGGCGCCTCCTGACTGTGTCCATTGAAATCTAAAACAATTTTTTTTTTTGACAATTTCAATACTTACTGATTCTTTATTACAACAAATTGTACGGGCCAACTTATAGTTATGGGATGGTTAAATATTATTCTTCAAAATATAAACTTATACAAATAAACAAACTGTCGAATTGAGAACCTTTGTTGAGGTGGTTTGTAAAGAATTGAAGGAAGATTTATCAAATAGTTTTTTTTTTCTCTTTTTTTTTTAAAAAAAACGTTGCCCCATACTAAGAATTTCTCCTGTATTGTGGGTGCGTTTACAAACATTTAAACTCACATACACAAACAGCCAGACCCGGAACAACTACTTGTAGATCATACAAATATTTTTTCAGTGCGGGAATCGAACCCGCGACACGCAGCGCAGCAGTCAACCGCTTAGCCACTGCGCCAATGCCAACCGTGTCGTCAAATAGTAATAACATTCACTGAGTCTGGCCACGCGGCGCGCGTAAAACCGGTTTGAGTAGGCGCCGCGCGCCGCGCCGAGCGGCCCTTCCAACTACATTCGTCTAGTAGGTAGTAGTTTGTTTTGTGTAGTAGGTATTTTTTTACATTTTTTAAGAAAACCATGTTTAATGTAAGTGATGAATAAGTTAAGGTGATAAAGGCTCGTCATCGTACCGACTCGCGCAATATCGCGGTCGCGACAGGCACCGACAAAGACAATTTCTTTGTCGGTGGCTGTCGCGCCCGCGATATCGCGTGAGTCTGTACGAGCCTTAAGTGTGATTACAAGCTACACATTCACATCCGATTCTGACTTCTATGCCATACGCTTAAGGGTGCATTAAAAGCATAAACGTGGTTACAATACCAACTGTTTATTACAGGTGCCATTTGTCATGCCACCAACGCAATAGAAATCAAAATCGGTTGAACGGACTGTAAAAAAGGTTTATTTAAACGTCTTATCTCATTTCAAATGGAGTTTATGTATAACTCTGAATTTAAGCTTGCACGGTTACTCTACATTGAAAGGCTTCTACAGACCGGCGCGACACAAAGGCCCCGCGTGTCGCATGACAAGCGGTGCTTTTGTGTTGAGTCTCGAGTCGCGACGGTCTGTAGAAGCCTTAAAAAACTAACAATATCGGGAACTCACCAAGAAAAAACACAAAGAAGATACCTACTTAACTATCCCTTCTGTTAACTTAATTCGATAGTTCTCTAAATAAACACCATTGAAACATTTTTTCAATATTAGTCTGTTTATTTTAATTAATAATTATCATTACAAAAAAATATTACTCACCGTTAAGCCGACAAATATCTATTACTCGGCATGCACTCCATCGCAGGGCTATGATGAGCTCCCTTTCAATTTGCGTCAATTGAGGCGCCCTAATATTTAACCGCACTTATTTATTTTATTACAAGTCAACTGTCACTAATAATGAGACACAATTACTTTTTCTATTGTTACCGATCTCTATGAGATTTCTCGGCACCCACATCACGGTACGACTCCAATCCAAAGTCCAACTGAGTTCAACTGACTGACCGACTGACGTAAAAATTAAATGGTAAATGGATAAACGTCAAACGAACGATGTGATGAATGACGAGTGAATTTTGTTGAATTTCGTTCGGTTCGGGAAAGGTTCGGGAAAACTCGGGTGCGGCGGCGGCCGCGCAGGGGCGCATGGGTGTGGCTTATTCCTAGTGAGACATGATAATTGGCTCCCAATTATTATTATGTGCAACCATTGGGCAATTTTAGAAACTTAGCAAACTCCACCAATCATGCCAAAGATACTTTCTTTCTAACACTCGATGGCGCGTCGTAGTTATAGATATGTATAGGGTTTACGTTGATGTGCTGCCGTCTGTACCTAATAAACTGGAAGGTAAATATTACACAAAACAGATCTAAGTACATGACGGAAGCCATATTGTTTCACAGCTGCGAGAGGCGGCGACTAGATGGCGCTAGTGGAACGTGCACCATTGACAAATCATTAATTCTATCGGTCATTTGATTTAAAAGACTTGAAGTCAATTGAGTGAAATATTGTAACGTTACCCCCCACTAGCGGATCGCCTTTATAAGGAGCTGCGCTGTTGAGTCGGTACGCATTTTGAACGGATGTGTCATGGTGCACGGACCACTGTCTCTCGACAGTCAGTACTGCCCGGTTATTGGATGTGGAACGGTGTCTCCGACTAATTACTACTATCCTTATTGCGGTGGGTGCATGGACCACTGTCTCAGTCAGTACTGCCCTATGTGACCGCCAATACCATTATTAGTTATTTAATTAATTTCAGTTCATTTCTATATTCTCTCGATTTAAAATAAGTTCTGATTGTTCGATTGAAATAGATTACTGTATTGCCATATCTGAGTATTACTTCTGATGTCTGGACCTATCCCGACATACATATTATAATCACGATCACAAACAAACAAATAGTCGGAAGCTGCACGTCATGACTGTGACAAGAAGGCTTGCACTCAGCATGATACAGTGCTATGGGGGACCCACAGCACAGCGCTGATTTTCAGTGGTCACCCGAAAAATACGTCATCATACGTATCTCATCAGCTTAGACTGTTCCCGGCTATGTTGACATTGACTTGCAACTTGCTCATTTCTAACATTTTTCTAAAAACGAGTCTCTGTCGGGGTATTAATTATGTTGATTGTTATTATTTTCTTTATTTACTGATTTACATATAAATTATATTTTTAAATATTAGAATATAAAAAAGGTATATAATAACATTTAAAAATATAAAAAATAGTGGTCCGCTGGTAGCGGGAGCAGGGTGCAAGCTACCGGTGGTTAGGGCTCCAGAGATAGGAACCTCCTCACGACGCGAGCCGTATCGAGGAGTACTGCCTTCTGAATCAGGCCCTTGATCCAACCACCTAACGAGAGCCTCGAGAGATGTTGATCGAGGCTCTCGGCCATCAGGCCATTGGCCGATACGACAATCGGCACAATGATAGCCGAGCTCACATTCCACATGTCAACAACCTCGTGTGCTAAGTCAAGATACTTAATTTGTTTCTCTTTCTCAGCTTTGATTGTTGATTGTTATTATATTAAAACTAGCTTTTGCCCGCGGCTTCGGCCGCGTTAATTTAGAATTTAACGCGGCCGAAGATTCACATTCAATTCGGGTTGTACTCTGCTTCTATTCTCTACTCTCTCTCTCTCTATTATTAATATACAACATTAGTTTTTGTTTATACTAAACCCGAAAAGGGGTCATTGTACTTGTAGCGGCATCAACATCGCCACATATGAACTACGCGTCACACTGACGTCACGCAAAATCCTGCATCGCGCAATTAGTGTTTACCGCGTGACTAGCATATATACAACGTGACCCCGGTACCCCGAGTATGAACGTCAGCGCAGCCTTCGTGCAACTACTTCAGCGTGACGTCATCATCATCATCACTTCCTCAAGCTTTCGAGCGGCGAGTCACACAGCCAGCCAGCACCCACGGCTTCAACGGGTATCTTGACCACCAGCATGCAGCGGACGCGCATTCCTGGTCATCACCCACAGCCTCATCAGCAACCTTGGCACAGCACACTGCACTTTCGGCCGGTCCACAAGCAGAGAACATCCAACAACCTTGAAATCGCGAAATAAAAATCAGCTGTTCCATACATTTTGTCGATTTAAGTGAACACAAATTTAGGGAACAGCTGATTTGTTTTTCGCGATTTCAAGGTTGGTCCCATAGAAAATAAAAATCAAAATGATGAGTACAATGACACCTTTTCGGGTTTAGAATAAATAAAAACTAATGTTGCATATGCGTATTAGGCTTATATTAAGAAACTTTATCATGATTCGTAAGACACGTGGCGCCATCTAATATCATAAGAACGTTTTCCTCGGGAACAGTACTTTTACGGGATGAAATGTACCCTATGTCCGTTTCTGTACACATGACAACATTTATGCAAAATTTCAGGATGTTCAGTTCAGTGGTTTAGGCGTTAAAAGGTAACAAACAAACTTACTTTCACATTTATAATATTATTTGTGATAGGAGTTCAACAACGAAACGGGTGTTTGGGAGTCGGCGGCTATACGTAATTTTTAATTAGTGTTTCTTGATCAAGAGTGTTTTTTTTTTGTTTTTCTCTGAGTGAATCATCTGGGGATTTTCATTACTTACGCTCTTTTTTCGTAGTAATATCCTCACGGGTGTCTTCTGCTATGTGGAGGGAGTTGTTTAGACCGGGGAACGTAGATTTGAACCCTGCAGTAAATCTTAACAGCGGTATTTTTCTTGAATCTAAAAAAATAAAAAATTATAAAAAAAAAGTAAACTACTTCTGTTCTGTGTTTATTATTATGTGGTCCTGACCACATTAAGGTAAAAAAAAACAACACATTTTGTTAAGAAACAATGAGGCAAAATAGTTAACAAGAACATTTTGGTTACAATATGTAAAATATTGGTAAAAACCGATATATTTTTCAGAATTAAATATTGTCGTCGACGGAATTTTTTATAGAAATAAAATTTTTGAATTGTTTTTCAAACAAAAATATTAACAGTGGTTATTTTACATACAATTCCTTAATATAAATATTTTAATAGATACGCTATCCAACAAAAGGAGAATGCCGCCAAATAAAGGGCGCCCTGTACCAAACGAAAAGTCCGCTGTCACAACCAAACCCAGTATATTTGGAGGAGAATTCAATGTTCTGCCTATATTTTTAACTGTTTTTTACATGGATTTCCGCAATTTGTATTTATTTGCCATTTACCTACTTAATATTTTGAGGTTCGGTTCGTAAAAATGACTGATTCGAAATTGTGGAGTTAGTGTGTTAGTTGGTTAATGCCGTAATACTAAAATAACAGGCGTCGGAGCAATCCATGATCTTAAAACACGAATCATAGCCACGGATATATTTTCTGTGTCATGTACTGTAAATTGTTCTAACAATACCAGTGAACAGTTTATACATCGGCGACGACGACTTGCTGGCCGATGTCTTACTCTAGATGCCCCCATCGATGCCCCCATCGCTAAAGTCTTCTACATACCAGCGCAACTTGTCGCGCGACGGGACATGGCACAAAGGCCCCGCGTGTCGCGGGACGAGCGGTGCCTTTGTGTCGTGTCGCGTCGCGCGACAAGTCGCCCCGGTATGTAGAAGCCTTAAGGATTATCGCACAAACACTACGTTAAGAAAAAGCACGTGAACGCCCGTTCTCGTTATTTTAATTATAATCAAATAGTTCTTATGAAACCAACATTAAAAGATTGAAAGTAACTTCATTCGTGACGGCGCACAGGGCGTAATTTTCATAATCTAGCTGGCCGGAATCTAATTTAACTACTTACTTACAGAAAAAAACCAGTTGCACATTCTTGAAGTAGTTGAACCACACTTCCAAGATATAGATTTTTGTTTTACAAAAAATCACGCCAAACAATAGAAAAAAGGGTCAGAACAACCGACTAGCTGCTCGTTCGAGATCTGGTTTACCGAGGGACCGCGTCATTAGTCTGAATTCACTCGATGAATACGCTCGTGTTTTAGTTGCTAGTAGTTGTTGTGTGTTGGTATTGTGTTCTTGTGGGCTTAGAGGTAAGTTTGCAATGTTTTTTACTTTCCACTGTTATTTAATTTAACTGCAAGCACCATTACAATATATCATGTTTATATTTTACTACAATAATTCTCTCAATCACTTTGTACTTGAGTTTTAATACATTATATCGCATTATACAGTTCTCAAATTGTATTTTTCTGAAAGTATTACTTGTTAGCTCTATAACATATGTCAGTTTGTTTGCGAATGATTGCGACACTCATAGAAGTTTTTCTTAATTTTAGGATGGCTTCGCAAATTTCGCGTCGAAAATGTTTCGATGTTTGGTTTGCTAACGCAAAACAAAACAGAACAGATGCTTTGCTACATCTTATATTGCAAGACCTGGGAGATCCTTCCCTTTTGGAAGACATTTTGAAGAGCTTGAAAGTCACAATTCGAAGTGTTTGCCAAAAAATAAAACAAAAATGGTCGAAATCGGGAAGACATCGGGAACGATTTTTGAACGCCAATTCATTGTGGTTGGACGAAAGTATATCATTGACCGATATAGTGACAAACTCTGTCGTAAGCGTTTCACTTCCTACAACAAGTAATCGGGCTAGAAGACCACAAAAAGATTTCGCAAGCTGCAGTAATAGAATTGGTCAGCTTTCCGAAGAAGCACAGGAAGCTAGAAATAAGGACAACAGAAAATTCAGAGAATTGTTCACAAGAAAAACGTCTAGAGTTGACTCAAACACAGATTTAATTCATCGATTGTTGATAACGTCAGATCCATACATAGCAAGCTTACGTGCTCCTCCAAAAAATAAGCGTGGCCAAATAATCCTGAGGTAAGCCAGCTTCTACAAATAAGACCACCAGGAATTGAATTTGATGATATCCAGTCTGAAGAAAGTGATGTCGAGCATGATGATAGCGATTCTGACTGAGGCTTTCTGTATATGTTTATGTTATATTATTTTTTTGCGTAATCCAGACTATGTATTTTGTTTTAGTTTGAGTTTTCTGCTTATTTGTTTTGTAATTTAAATATAATTGTAATATTTTGGATGTAAATATTTTTATATGTAGGTACCTACTTTATGTCGAAATATATCTTTTAAACCTGGACAGTGCCTTTAAATTACTATAATAATATTTTAGTGCATATTTTACTCATATCGCCAGACCTAAATAAAATTGGCCAGCTAGATTGTGAAAATTACACACTGTGCGGCGCTAAAAAAACTACAGATAATAATTTCAATAAGCCAAAAAAAAAAATGCAATACGTCACAATAAACACGACATTTTTCTTTTTTGAATCGGTCCTCTTTTCATTAAATGTTAAAATGTATTCCAAAATAATAATTCAAATTATTATGACGCAACGCGTAACCTAAATAAAGATTTTATTTTTATCACACATAACATACAATACATATTAGGTACAGTAGTACCCAATTGATATGGCTTACCGATGTACCTGCGCAGAAGGTGAATTTTAAAAGTGCGGGAAATGCTATTGACCAATCGGCACGCTCCACGCACCGCGGTTCTTTTTCCTGTACCGCTATTGGTCGGCAGCTGCCGCCATGTTAGCGCGCGCCGCGTGGCATGTTTGTCAGCCGCCATACTTCTGATCGAGTGCACGCTAGCAGCTCCAGTGTATTATGAACCTTATAATAGTGACCTAAGGTTGATTGTAAGTTTTAAGCATTCTTTCGTTAGTCTTCGGGGCCATACTTTCTTTTCTGTGCGAGCGAAGATTCACGACGCGCCTTATCAATTGGGTATCACGTATTCTAAAAAGCAAATCAGTACAATACTTACTTAATTATCTTCTTCGTTTAAATGTTTGCTGGCAGGTATATATATATATGGTTTTTTTTTTACGTAGTAGTACGTAGTACTATTACTTATTCTTTAGTATTCTGTGGTAGTAGCAACAATCGGAAATGAAGTGCAGTGGCAGTGACATATACGTGGAAAATACATACAAAGTAAAAAAAAATACTTTTATTTTTGATCTCCGAAATCCGGGAATCTTTTTCATAACAAAAACGTAAATCTGATTTACAAAATAGTCATTTTATTAACTAAATTTCGTTGTGACGCGTTCCCCCGCAAGTTGGTACTGCACAGCGTCATATTGTGCGAGCGCAAGATATTAATCAAAGTTTTTCTTACAATAGCAGTTCAGGAAAAAATGCATCAGAGTTAAATTTAGTTTAAGGGGTCGGCGTAGCATGCGTAGTTCATACAAACGTAATACCAAAATAATATGTAAATCAAACATGTAAAATCAACAGGTAGTGTGTATTTATTTCGATTGAATTACAGAATATCTATGTTCCAAAATATATATTCTAAAAGGACAATGATATAAAGACGTGATATGAGGAATTTAAATTTCTATAGAAAACTTATTTTCCTCATAACTCTTGTTTAAATCAGCGTCAATTCAAAATATATATTTAGGAACCTAGATATTCTGTATTCCAATCGGAATAAAGACACATTACCTTAAGAATATGTTTGATTTACAAATTATTTTGGTATCACGTTTGTATATGAACTACGCATCCATCGCCACCGGCCTCTTTAACTTTTATTTATAAGCTCTATCTGACTTATTATAAGAAAATTATAAGAAAAAAACATATTAAAACTAATATTAACGTATAATAAACGTTTAAAAAATACAGTTTCCTTTAAATAAAAAAAAATAAAAAACGTTTATTTCGACCAACAAGAGGATCATAATAATGCACAAAAAAATACGAAATATAAATAGACACAAAAGACAATACACAAGACAATTACACACTTCGATTACTGAATATGTGAACCATACAGCAATGGTTCAGGTACTGGCAATCGAACCTCTGCGCGAATGTCCTCAGGATGCCGTTGGAGCTAGCCCGAACCCTGCGCACCAGGGATGTACACCGTTTTCGCATAGTAGAATAGAAACCGTCTACATGCGACTCGGCGAACATCCCTGATGCGCTGCAGAATCGGGGCAGCCTCATCAGGACCCTGAATGCATTATCATATTGGACACGCAAGGTGTTGTACTGTTTGCGCGTGTATGAGACCCACAGGCTGCTCGTGTAGAAAGATGTACAATACGCTCTGAACAATGTTGTTTTCACTTCAGTGGTACAACAAGCAAACCTGCGTTTACATTACCTTCCTTGTACATATAC